>OX421864.1:11786313-14186313 GCA_949127965.1 Pandemis corylana | reverse complement strand
GGCTCTTAGCCAACGGATAATGATATCCCTCGGAGACCGCCAGGAAATCATTATCCGGTGCCCAGGGTGCACCGGAACAAGCACTGCACTTCCCCTCGGACGGATCCAAAAACGAACCGCAGCTCTTGATCACACGTGGAGGTAACCCGACTCGCACCCCGTGATTTGTATCAAAACATGAATTTATTGAATGACATAATAACAAGTAACAGCCGTAACCCGGGTAACAAAGTATAGGGATAAAAAGGTGAAATGGTGAAGGTATATATCACTATGCTAGTCTTTTTTTTTGTTGATATACTTACCATAACAAATACAATCACTACGAATTGGTCAAATATACATACATACATACATATATACATACATAAATCACATCTTTATCCTTTATGAGGTAGACAGAGCCTAGAGTAACAAGACCTAAAGGCCACGTTTAGCATGACTGTAGGCATATAGGTGGAAAGGGGGAATCAAAATAGTGATGGGTTGCAAGCCGCATCGCCTATAGCATGATTCCTTAGATTTTCGCCTATTCTCTCGATTGGCTTTTACCATCTGCGCGGGAAGAGAAGCAACTGGTACATTCTATATTGGTCAAATATGACTTCCAAAAAAGGAGATTCACAATTCACCGGAATCCATTGTTAATAAGACTATGTGACCTTATTTGTGATTGTAACATTTATTTATAGAAAAACCCCTTATAATGACCACCTCTGGCAAAATTCCAGAGAAAAACGACATAAGACGTCACAATCGCACTAAGTACAAATCATGACCGCTTTTCACAAGAACTGATGCTTCAATACCAAATTGGTCCACAGGAAAGATCAGGGGCCTTAGCATGACGTTATTTTGTTTATTTTATTACATTTGATGTTTTTTGATTGTCGTTGATTGTCATAAATAAACTTTTTTTTCTTTCTTTCTTTCTTTCTTTAATGCGATTCAATTCCGACTCAGTTCAGGTTTAGCTGTCATTTTAGTATGGATCTGACAGCGAGCGAACCTAAACTGAATCGGAATTGAATCGCATTTATAATCATAATCATAATCATCATAATCATTTATTTGCATAAAACATGGTACATATATATTGTGGTATGAAAGAAAAACAGTTTCACATGTTTTGTCACTATATGACGTACAAATTTAGTTATTATTATTAATAATTTAATTAAACTTATTATTGGATTATAGTCAAAGTACATTAATATTTATATAAAGGTAACCTATATCATTTTGTTCTGAATAAATAGATGACTGGCAGTAAAAATTAGTGGATGTCAAAATAGTGGCTAATAGTAGAACAGTATATTTCAATAATAAACAAATCAAATCAAAAAATCAAAATCAACATTTTATTTCTGCAAATTGGCCGCCAAGGGCTCTTTTACATGTCTTTTTGAAACTACCAGCGCATTCGGAAAGACCATCATTGCTAAGAAGAATGCGCCGCAAGAAACTTGGCAAAAGTCATTTTTTTAAAATAAAATACAGTAAGAATACCTACTTCAATTCTACTATATTAATTCTATTATGGAATAGATAAAAATAAAAAAAACAGTGTTTGTTTCTGGAATAAGATAATTAAACCCTTAAATTCTACTTAAATTAAATACTATTATAAAAGGGATGTATTGTCAAAGTAAAACAAAGTAGGTACGGTAAAAAAACAATGAAAATAATTTAAGTTCAGTGGAGGTGCAAAACGCCTCCAGCGTCAAATAAATTAATTGGAGACGTCTCCGATATCGAAGAGAACCATGTAAGTCACGGTAACTCCCCTGCACGTCTAAGCGTCGCGCGCGAGATAGATTGCCCATATTTTTCTTACTGTTACTTCTAGAAAGGGACGGGTATATCTCGCGCGCGACGCGACTCTCGCGCACTCGTGCTAGCCGGGCCGGAATTATGACTAAACTTTACCACGAATCGGTGAAGTTATTACAGGTGACCTAGACCCGCTTGCGACGCGAATAAAGCTACCCCACGCGTTGACCGGCGCGCGCGCAGTGTTCACACGCGTCGATCGACAGCTCACACTGGCACAACATCGCTATTAAAGAATAAGTTTCTGTCAAAAATTTAATTTTTAATACAACCTTTTTTAGCAGACCGTTCTAGCATTGCCATCCGTCCTACATGATGTGTACCAAATTTTAAATCAATCAGAGCAACCGTTGAAGAGTTCCCTCCTCCGGAGACGATCCTGACTGGATCCCACTGCGTCCCCGTCACACCGGATTGAGGCAACGCCGGAGAGTTTTTAGTTTGGGTGTACCCCTTCGGGGGGGACTCCCGCATAACACTATAGGCATCCATAAAGATTTCCCCTTCGTTAAAAAAAAAGGTCTGTCTGTGATTTGACGACCGGATGGCCCAGTGGTTAGAGTACCTGACTATGAAGCTTGAGGTACCGGGTTCGATCCCCGGTCTAGGCAGATATTTGTATGAAAAATACGAATGTTTGTTCTCGAGTCTTGGATGTTTAATATGTATTTGAGTATGTATTTATCTGTATAAGTATGTTTATCCGTTGTCTAGTGCCCATATTACAAGCTTTGCTTAGTTTGGGGCTAGGTCAATTGGTGTCAATTGTCCCAAGATATTATTATTATTATTTATGTATGTATGTATTTACCACTAATCCTTTTATTTTTGTTTTTGTGTTTTGATGTTTTTTTTTATGGTTGTTAGTGGTAATAAATATTTTTTCTTTCTTTATATCAGAGTATAAGTAAATGAACCGCGTTTCCATCGACCCCATGAACTGTTAACAAGCATGCGTTACATTAACGGTGGCGCACACGCAAACGCACCCCGGTTCACCGACCCGAGATTAGATAGCACGTGCACACCATGCGTGACCTATTTCATAGTCAGTATACACCGGATGCGGGAGACACAAAACCCTATTCAACAACGTCTAAGTGATACACTACGTCTTAAATTACACTATCAAATACCTTTATCCCGTGGTACAGAGCGTTTTGCGTTTTAAAACTTGCTAAAAATGATGTTTTGGTAATACTGCGTTCTTGTAGTTGTCACTTGTCACTTTCGATGGAAAATTTCAATTACAACGAAGATAATCTCAAAATATCAAATTCGCGCGGAAACTTTTGCAGCTTTTTCGTGCGTGAGTCCGTAACTTTCTCGTCGCCAATGTGAGATTTACGTCCCGCAGGGACTATCGAATTATTATTTGGTTTTGGTTGAATAAAGCCCACAGAAATTAATTGATTCAGGAGTTTTATTGTAACACTAATTCGCACTCGTACAATGCTTAACTACAAGAGAGAGAGGAGGGGGAAAAGGACTGCGTTTAGTTACCGAGAATGAGATGCAGTGTCAGGTTTTCACTCAGCTCCTTATCACTTACATTGCAGAATAGAGGCTTAAGTAATAATTTTATTCGCTGGCAAGTATCGATGAAGATGTTCAGACTCCATCTTTTATGGATGATATGGTGACCCATTTAGCGGCAGACGAGGAAGTCCTTATAAGGATCGTCTGCTAGCTAACGATAAGCAGAGATTGATAATATTTTGTCCCAATTTTTACCCGACTGCGTCAGAAGGAGGCTTGTGTTCGAGTGTATGTATGTATCTTTCTTTATCACGCTTTAGAGCCTAAATGCCTTGTCGGATTTGAGCTTAACACTTACGCACTTTAATATGTCCCAGGCAGCGGACTGCTTCTGTTATTTGGACTAAAAACTAAAAAGATTAACAAGGGAAGTGTGAACGGTTGCGTTGGGAGAGGAAGGCCTGGCGGACGTTCCAGGACCAAATAGGAGACGTTTTGAAGATAGGTCAGGAGTAGGGGAGACCGAGGCGAGTTGAGACAAACGTGAGTTGATACAAAGCCTTTTTCTCTGCACCTATGACAGTTAGCGAGGTCACAACTTCACACAAAGTGTGGAGTGTAGAAAGAGCAACGAATTAGCGAAGTTACCAGCCCGATAAACTGTCACAGTTCAGAGAAATCGGCTTTGTATCATCTCACCTCTGTCTCGACTCGCCTCGGTCTCCCCTACCCGAAACCGACGAGCATGTATGAAGAGATTGATGAATGTGGATGAAGCGAATGTACATATGTCAGGATCGTAGAAGTGGAACAAACTAGTCTCTGCCTACCCCTACGGGAAAGAGGCATGACGGTATGTACGTAAAAAACAAACAATGGCATTTTTCATACTTAATGTCTGCCCGGACCGGCGGATCGAACCCGGGACCTCAAGCTTTTGAGCCAGGTTCTAACCACTAGGCTATCCGGGCAGAGGTCGTGACGTGAGTCAGCGCATGCGCGGTGCACGCGAGCGCACACATGTCAGCTGAGGTCGCGCCTTGACCCGCCTTTAGATCACTACGTCCCAAGTTCCCGGCGCCCGCGCATCCGTCATTCAAACCCCATTTTTTCCACATAGCGAAATATACTCAGCTGTACAAATAAATTATTAATTCTGAAAACCAACCTTGCTATGCAAAGTCCTTACTATAAAAGTATTCTGATCTCAAATAAAAATCCTGACTCAATTAAGCAACTACCCGCTGATAACGTGTTTAAAAATAAATTGAAAACCCTACTAATAGAAAAATGTTACTACTCCCTGAAAGATTTTCTAAATGATGAGACCATCATATTAAATTACAATGCTGAATAAAATGTACCTAAAATGTTCCGACAATGACTACTATGAGCCCTGTCAGGGTGTCATGGGAAAACTAAAATAAAATTGTAACACCATTTGTAAGAGCATGACAAAATAATAAATAAATAAATAAAATAAAAAAATACATGCAATAGCAGACATAATGAGGGCTACATTTTTATACCCCCGACGCGAAAAGCCGGGTATTGTAAGTTTGACGTCAATGTGTGTCTGTGTGTGTATCTATGGCATCGCAGCTCTCAAGCGGATGAACCAATTTCGATGCAGTTTTTTCAATCGAAAGCCAGTTCCTTGCAGTGGTTCTTAGCTATAGTTGCCATAGTTGGGTTACTTACTTTTACGCATCACGCCTGTTTCCTAAAGGGGTAGGCAGAGCCTACTTTGTTCCCTTGCTACGTCCTGACACACCTCTTTCGCTTCATCCACATTTATCAATCTCTTCACACATGCTCCTCGGTTTCGGGTACATTTAACCTGACCTTTTTCTAAACCTTCCCCTACTAGCACACCTATTCACACCCCATATAAATCTGTATAGTTAACGATTTCAGGATTTTTTAATTGTGGATAGCAATTTTTTTTTAATATAGTTCGATGTTCAAAGGATGAATCACTTTCTGCCAAGTTTCTTGCGGCGCATTCTTCTTGGCAATCATGGTCTTTCCGAATGCGCAGGTATTTTAAAAAAAGACATGTCAAAGAGCCCTTGGCGGCCACGGCCAATTAGCAAAAACAAATATTGAACTTTTTGATTTTTTTTTAATGCTGCAAATGGTTTTCCACCAGTGACCGTGGTGGCTGGTAGATCTCCTGGTTGACTGCCTGCTCAATCGGGACTTTGTGTTGGGTTGGTGCCGCAGTGGTGTCAAGTTGACAAGTGTGCGAAGACTCTACAGGACCCCTAGGACCCCTATTTCCCACAAATAGACGCAGGTAACGGTGAACTGTCAATAGCTCGCTATCTCCCCTAAGGATACCCCCTATTTGTTCCGTCAAGTGTCACTATCCACAGATAACGTATCTTTGTTGTTTTGTTGTATATAGTGAACGCGATAACGATGATCAAATTTACATACATATCACCAGAGATGTACAAAATGGTTTTAAAAAAGCATTTAAATACAAAATGCAAAATACTTTTCAGATTTACTATTTCAAATGCAAAATACCAAATAGTTTTGCGTTTTGTATTTCAAATGCTAAATGCAAAATAGGTACCTATTTTGAAAATAATTTTTCAAAATTAAATACCTTTTGATCAAATATCAGTCATTTTTATTTATTTTAGGTATTTATGATGAGAAATAGAGACAATGGCGAGCCGAACAAAAACGTCTAATAACGTGGCACCTTTTTGACATTTTGGTCAAATTTATCAATAGATACGCGTATCAATAAATTCTGTTACGTTAATTAATAATAATAATAATACTTACTTAAAATAATGTAAAGCAACTAGACTAACGAAAAGAGAGCCATGGCTCCATTTTGTGAATTGTGTGGCCATTTATTTATTTATTTATTTATTTATTTATTTATTTATTTAATGCAATTCACATGTCACAGGTACAGTAGAGAGATGGCAATATGCACAATATAACATATGAAACCCTGTTGGGCGCAGCATTTTGGAGAGGAAGAGATAGGCCGAAGTTATATAAAAGAAACGAATTGTCTATACATTATGTGGAACTAGACTTAAAACTATACTATAAAATAAACTATTTCAAAAATGAGTGTCGATTATACAATATTATAACATTACAATGTCATTAATATTAGTACAATATAATTAAAGAATAGAATTAAAAGTATGAATAGGTATATCCGGAGTAGGTATGTCAAATATTAGAATTACAATGTCAAGAGTCCTAAGCTAAAGCATCAGATTAGATTAAATATGTCAGTATGCAAGGGTACAATGTTATTGGTAAAATTAATTTAAATTCTAGGAAGGTAAATAGTACTTTAAGAAGATTCATCGTTGAAATATTCTTCGAGCGAGTAATAACTTTTTTTTAATAGGAACTGCTTAAGTAGTTTACTAAATTTATTATCGTTTGCTTCATTTTTTAGTTGGCCGCTGATTTTATTATAAATTTTAATTGCCATTGAATTTGGGCTCGATTTGTGGAGTTTTAATTTTGATCCAGGTATCAAAGCTAAATTATTCTTAAATCTGGACTCAAAGCGTCGCGTTTGATCTTTTAGCTTCGTATAAAATTGTGGGTACTTCCTAACAAATTTGCAGATTTCAAAAATATATATAGATGTTAGAGTTTTCGGTAGAATTTCGGTTGATTGTGCATCTAGTGCGGCAATACAAGCGTCATTCGTTCATTTCATTTTGTTTGACAGGTAATGTTGGCTAAACTTAATCACAAAGTATTTTGCATTTTGAAATGAATATGAAAAATGCAAAATACATCTCGAAAGGTATTTCAAATAAAATACAAAATGGTTTTTACTAAAAGGCATTTAAATGCAAAATACAAAATACGTATTTTGCATTTTGTATTTGCATTTTAAATAGAAGTATTTCAAATAAATCGCATGTCTGCATATCACGTCTATATCCCTTACGGGGTAGACAGAGCCTATGGTAACAAGACTTAAAGGCTACGGCTAGCATAATTGTGGGCATATAGGTGGAAAGGGGATTCATAATAGTGATGGGTTGGTAGCCGCATCGCCTATAACATGATTCCTAAGAGTTTAGCCCGATCCCCTCGATGGGCTTTTACCATCTGGGCGGGCAGAGAAGCAACTGGTACATTCTATGTTATTTCTTTGCTCGCAGACCAGTATGGAATTAATGATCAAATATAATGTTAAAAAATATATAGAAATTAAAATACTTATGGGGGTGCGAGTCGGGTTACCTCCGCGTGTGGTCAAGAGCTGCGGTTCGTTTTTGGATCCGTCCGAGGGAAGAACAGCGCTTGGTCTGGTACACCCTGGGCATCGGTCAATAATTTCCTGGCTGATTCTGAGGGATATCATCATCCGTTGGCTAAGAGCCCGACAGGGGTGAGGGGTCTTTTAACCGTGTTCTACCGTGCAACGTTGCCGTCATTTTTGTCACAAGATTTTTGAATACTGTATTTTTTACTTTGACATTGGCGAAATCATCGCATCGATCGATGGAGCCATATTAAAAAAAGAAGAAGTAATATACTTACGTATCTGTTTCTTTTAATTGTCATGTCATATAGAGTTACTTGCCGAATAAAGGTGCGATCACACCAGCACGGCAAGCACGACAAGGCGCGACTTGCGCGAGAGCGACATAGAAGCGCGACTAAATGCTATGTCGCGAACCGGTAGCACGACGTGTAGCGAGATAGCTTGTCGCGTCGCGATTATTTGTCATGGCTGTCAAATGACAGCCAACTGCGAGATACTCTCAAAAAGCGTAAGACGTTGTCTACGCAACAAAATGTACGAATAAAACGGTGAGAAAACGTGACGCCTACGACACGTCACTGCGTACACCCGACAGTGTGGTCGCTCCTTCATGTTTTTTATCTATCAGTCTACCAAATCTTATCATTTACTTTAAGACTACCCACGCTGCGAACCCCTTAATAAACAAAAGCCGAAGATAACTTTTATACCTAATTAAAAAACTTGTGTTGTAATCGCCAAATAAGCTGTTTTATATTTCGCCCACGACCGCATCGACTTACAAATCGACTATTAGCAGGATTATGCGCCGCAGAAAAAGCCGAGAACACCGTTTATGGTAAAAAGTACGAGCTGACATCTGTTCTGATGAGGCAGAGTAACATGACTGCCTTTTCAGTGTTCAGCTTGTTTGCTTTCAAAGTGTCCTATGGCAGATCAGTTTATCTAGAAAGGCCACAGGATATCCTATTAATATTATAAGCGCGAAAGTTTGTAAGTATGGATGGATGGATGTTTGTTTCTCTTTCAGGCCAGAACGGCTGGATTGATCTGGATGAAATTTGGAACATAGATAGAGTCTGGAATAACACATAGGCTACTTTATATCCCGGAAAATGGCGTAATTAATGCGGGATAGCGATAAACGAATTCTATGCAGACGAAGTTGCGGGCAACAGCTAGTCTATACATATAATAAATCAGTAGAATGTTCGTGTCTGTACATTAAATAAATTCATCAAAAATAGAGTGCAAACGATTAGGGAAGAGTAATAAAACAAAAAAAGTAGATTTTATAATTTTTTGTCTCTCTTTATGTATGTATGGATGTGTTCAATACCTATGTCTGTGTTCGCTAAACTCCAAAACTGTTGGTTTCGGCATATATTTAGTTTAAATAGCTAAATCCTACATAAATGCCGCATGGTACGCAAATTCCTTGCAATATAAGTAGGTATAGTTACAGAATAAGTAGGTTTAAGTAAACAAATTCAGAGATCACCTTAAAAGGCTCTCGCTAGGTGGTTGGGTCAAGGGCCAGATACAGAAGGCGGTACTCCTGGACACGGCTCGGATAGTCAGGAGGTTCCTCTCTCTGTCGCCCTGACCACCGGTAGCTTAGGCCTCGCCTCGCTGCCGGCGGCACCCTAGGCTAGGTTTTATAATATTTTTATATTTAGTATTAATATTGTTTTATCACTTTTTATATCAATATTGTAAGAACCGAAGTTAAGATAAAAATAAATATACAGAATAATAAGAATAATAAAGCCCTAAGAATGTATTGATTTTTTTGTTATGGTTTTATATTTTCCAGTTACTGATTTTTAAGTGTTTTTGATGAAAAGACATGTCAAAATTTTTAACTTTCCTTCTAATGTTAAAATAACGAAGAATATGGCCACTCGCCCGCTCTGTACCCGCCGTACCCTGTGTCGTTGATTTGTTAATTGTCATTAAGTTGCGAACATGTTTTTTCAGCGTTAGCCTGCGATGCATAATGCATTATGTAATTCCAGTAATTGAATGAAGGATTTTTACATAATTAAAGTATTTGCAAGCTTACACGTGTTTGGTTGTAAATCTGTTTTTGGATTTTGCCTTTTTGCGTTGGAATTTTATGAAAGGATCAAGGAAAAGCGTGGGAAGTATGTCAAGACTAAAAACTATAAGATTTTATAAAATGAAAGTCGAATAATTTTGGATTAATACAAGATTTTGTTCGTTTTTTTTCTTTTATTTTACAGTTGAATAGTTTGGTTAAAGCCCATCGAGGGAATGGGCGAAAATTTAAAGAATTAGGTACGTTACATTCGAAGCTAGCAACCCATCACTATTTTGATTCCCATTTCCACCTATACGTCCGCAATCAAGTTGAACGTGGCCTCAATGTCTTGTTAGATTAGGCTCTGTCTACCACGTAAGGGATAAAGACGTGATTTATGTATGTATGTATAATCTAATCAACGAAATCTACAAGAAGCTTAGTAAATATGTACCTTCATTTTCGGATAAACAAATAAAAAATGCTACTAAAAACTAAAACTGTCTCCATTTCTTTTGTTTTTGGTTGTCTGGTAGAGATCGCTTTTAAGCGATAAGACCGGCCCTTATCTGCCTTGTCTTTTTATTTATTGTAAGGTAATACTGATTTGTGGTGTTCAATCCTACTAATATTATAAATGCGAATGTAAGTTTGTTTGTTACGGTTTCACGCGAAACTACTCAACCGATCATCATGAAATTTTGTACACATGTTCCTGGAGGTGTTAGATGTAACATAAGATACTTTTTTTTTTTTTTTTTTTTTTTATGACGTCACTGACGTTATCTGCGCGGACGAAGTCGCGGGCTAAAGCTAGTAAACAATATTTCTATTGAATTTGTTTTGTGCTTTCTAAACTTATTGTTTTTTTTATTAACAACCATTATCATTTTCCTTTGCTCATTTTCAATCGGCATTTCCTTTCTACTTGTAAATAAATTAATTGTTCTTATTCACTTTACATACAAACATTCCAGCCCTAACAGTACTACCATAGATTCTAGAACAATCCCTAAATCTCCATACAGTGCTCCGTTGACAGCTCGTTCTCGGAACGGGAGGGCCTTATCGAATCTAAGCACGTACAGCAAGTCACTGCCCGCGAGGAACTCACTGTTTACTCACCCCACGAAGCCAATGTCACGTTCAACTCGATCGTATTTCACTCCACCCTTCACCTTTCGTGACCAAAGAGGTCAGGTGAGACCCGAAGCCGAGAGCAAGTATGAAGAGGATGTGGATGAAGCGAAAGAAGTATGTCGGGATCGCAGCAAGCGGAACAAAGTAGTCTCTGCTTACCCCTATGCGAAAGAGGCGTGACGGTGTGTATGTATCTTTTTTAATATGGGCCCATCGATCGATGCGATGATTTCGCCAATGTCAAAGTGATAAATACAGTATTCAAATATCTTGTGTCAAAAATGTCGGCAACGTTGTCCGGTAGAACACGGTCAAAAGACCCCTCCCCTGTCGGGCTCTTAGCCAACGGATAACGATATCCCTCAGAATCTGCCAGGAAATCATTAACCAATGCCCAGGGTGAACCAGACCAAGCATTGCTCTTCCCCTCGGACGGATCCAAAAGAACCGCAGCTCTTGACCGCACGCGGAGTTATCCCGACTCGCACCCCCAGCGAAAACCTGAACTGAGTCGGAATTGAATTGCATTTAGACGTCATGGTAAGGCCCCAGGACGGACACAGTTCAAGGTTTCATCCGCAAAAATGTCACTTCACATATTTACGAAGCAGGGCGATGACTTTGATTGCATATATCTTAAGATTTACCTTAAAAACGGCTACACATAGTTATTCCGGCTTTCCGACGCGTCTCCTCGCCTACCTGAAAGAAAAAAAACTATTAACAGAAAATCACACGATAAATAAAATAAAAACAATAAATTCCCTACATGCCTCACTTTAAAACCGCTGGGCTCAGTGTTGCCAGGTCCAATCAGGAAATGTCAGAAGAGCAAAACCATAAAAATAAGGAGATTGAAAAAAAATCAGTAGATCAAATTTTATGCTAGAAAAGTCACAAGTCTTACCTAAAAGCAATTCTCATGTTATTCTGATTATTTTGTTTTTAATACGAGTATGCTGTATTTATCTATACTAATATTATAAAGAGGAAAAAATTTATTGTTTGTTTGTTTGCATTGAATAGGCTCCGAAACTACTGGACCGATTTTAAAAATTCTTTTGCCGTTAGAAAATTACATTATCACTGAGTAACATAGGCTACTTTTTAGCGCGGGAAAATACCTATTCCTACGGGAAAATTAATTTATCGCGGGCGAAGCTGCGGACGGAAGGCTAGTAATGTATAAAATGATTAGTTAATGTGTAAAAAAAAGTATTACAAGAATTACTACCTAATTTATATCAATCCAGATGTCTTCCATTCAAATTATAAAATAACATACCTACATACGTAGATTCACGCCTTTATTCCCAATATGAAACTTATGTTCCAGTGCCACTTTTAGCATACACGCGGGTATAAAAGATCCTCAAAACCTCAGAATCCAAAATTCAGTAGATTCGATTGCAAATCCAGTAGATCAGCAGTGGCGTTACTATAACGTCAGGGGTCCGCAGCAAGTTCGTCAGATGGGGCTTCCTCAATATAAAGAAGTGCATCAGCGTCCCTTCTGTGCTCTAAACCCAGCCAGTTCGGGGCCCCGTAGAGCTAGGGGCCCCTGGCATTTTGCCACCCCTGCCACCCTATAGTTACGCCACAGTTCAGTAAACATAGTGAAAAATCAGAATAACTCCTAAAAAATCAGGAGGCCTGGCAACACTGGCTATAGTATCCACGCGAGCCCAGTGCAGGTTGGGCTCACACAGACCATTGAAACCTCGTAAGTATTAAATAAAATTAACAAATGAGAACCGCAAGTAACCCTCCAACAATGAGGCCATCTCTACGCCAACATTCCGTGGACAAACAACTTCAAATCAGCACGCCTGCTTTTCGCAAAACATCACCATTATGGTTTTAGCGATTGTACGTGAATCCTCTGTTGTTGACAAACTTAATCACTGTTTGTCTCAGCACTTACGACAGGAGAGGGCTATTTCATTACTAATATTTTATTAATATTAATACATTTTTTGTGGACTATGTGTACTGAGTATGTACAAAAATGTACCTAAGTCAATCCGAACACTACATTTTATAAAATCAAAATTCAAAAACTTTTTGGAAACTACAGCGCATTCGGAAAGACCATCATTACCAAGAAGAATGCGGCGCCGCAAAAGTCATTTTTTCAAAATAAAATAAATTTACAACAATAGCTAAATTCAGGATCGTAGCAAGTGGAACAAAGTAGTCTCTGCCTGTTGTAGGTACAAACAATCGTATCCTACTAATATAATAAGCGCGACAGTTTGTATGTAGGGATGGATGGATGTTTGTTACTCTTTCACGCCAGAACGGCTGGACAGATCTGGCTGAAATTTGGAATATAAATAGATTATAGTCTAGAATAACACATAGGCTACTTTTGATCCCGCAAAATTGCGTAATTCCTGCGGGATAGCGATAAACGAATTCTGTGCAGACGAAGTTGCTGGCAACAGCTAGTAGTAAATATATCTATCGAAACCTCTACGAAAACTGTCACAAACAATTGCATTCCAAAATATGCTAAAGCCAACTCCTGTAACTTAATGTAGTCCTAACTATTGTCCAGTAAATTATACTGTTATTTTATCGTATAATGTGTGATTAAATAATCAAGGATCAATACGTGGACTTATTAGAGGACAATAACCTCAAAGGAAAATTCTGTGTCACTGTCACTATAGTGATAAAAATGACCTATAAAAGCCACGGATTCACTAGGCGACATGACAAGGGAAGCCAACTTATCTGGCGACATCGCGCGACTTATGTAAATAGCGATGTCAGCCGAAGTCGTGCGACTTTGCGAAACGTCACTTGGCACATGTGGTGACATCACACGACACGTGTCGCGCGATGTCGCCAAAGATATCGAGCAAAGTCCGGCGACGTCGCGCCACTTCACCCGACGTCGCTGGTGGAACTTAACTAACATGAAAAAAAAATCAAGAACATTATTTAATGTTCTGTTGCCCGCAACTTCGTCTTTAAATAATTCGTTTGTCGCTATCCCGCAAGAACTACTAAATTTTCCGGGATAAAAGTATCCTATGTGTTATTCCAGACTATAATCTGCATATGCTTCAAATTTCATCCAGATCTGTTCAGCTGTTTTAGCGTGAAAGAGTAACCAACATAATACATCCATACTCACAAACTTCCACATAATATTAGTTGAATTTACATGGGTATCCAAAAACACAAATTAGTTTCCTACTATCTACGGCAGTGAGCTAATTTGGAATTTTAACAACATCAGCTTGTCTGTAACGTTGTCAGCTCTCTCTGGACCCTTGGATTGAGTTGCAAAAGGCAGGCCATCCCGCCCACGCGCCGTGCCCACGCGTGGGCGGCGTGGCTCGCTAAAAACCACTTGATTGGGCATTTCCATTACACGACGAAAAAACTGACACAACATATCCTACAATTTTTTTATTTTTTTTTATGTGTATAGG
This sequence comes from Pandemis corylana, assembly GCA_949127965.1. NCBI lineage: Eukaryota > Metazoa > Arthropoda > Insecta > Lepidoptera > Tortricidae > Pandemis > Pandemis corylana. Next base: position 14,172,098 of record OX421864.1, on the reverse strand, counting down.
AAGGCAAACGAGCTAGTGGGTCACCTGATGGTAAGTGATCACCACTGCCCATAGACACCCGCAACCCCGGGGGGATTGCAGATGCGTTGCCAACCTAGAGGACTAAGATGAAATGCCTCTTGTGCCCGTAATTTCCCCGGCTGTCTTACTCTCCACACCGGAACACAGCAGCGCAAGCTCTGCTACTTAGCGGCAGGATTAGCGAGTAAGATGGTGGTAGCGATCCGGACGGACCTTGCACAAGGCCCTACCACCCGCATAATAATATTATAAGCACGAAAGTTTGTAAGTATGGATGGATGAATAGATGTTTGTTACTCTTTCACGTAAAAACTACTCAATGGATTTGGATAATATTTGAAACGGACATAGCGGATACCCTAGATTAACACATAGGCTATTTTTTATCCCGGAAAATTGCATAGTTCCCGCGGGATAGCGAAAAACAAATTTTCGGGCAGCAGCTGGTAATAAATATATTTATACTAAATACTAAGTAGGTAGGTATGTATTTCCTAACCCGTCTTTTTATCCCGAGGGAAATTCTAAATTGAGCATTTATAATTATCTACTTGCATGCCAAATTTTAATTCTACTAAATTATAGTTACGGAAATGGGACCTCGAACATATAAATGCCATTTATTCCCTATCCCGTGGGAATTTAGAAAAACCCCTTAATGCACCTTTACAATACTCAAGGAATATGTTTACCAAATGAAATTAAATGAAATGAAATGAAAGGGTGGTAGGGCCTTGTGCAAGGTCCGTCCGGATCGCTACCACCATCTTACTCGCTAATCCTGCCACTAAGTAACAGTGTTTGCACTGCTGTGTTCCGGTGTGGAGAGTAAGACAGCCGGGGAAATTACGGGCACAAGAGGCATTGCATCTTAGTCCTCTAGGTTGGCAACGCATCTGCAATCCCTCCGGAGTTGCGGGTGTCTATGGGCCGTGGTGATCACTTACCATCAGGTGACCCACTTGCTCGTTTGCCTTCCTATTCATATAAAAAAAAAAAAAAAAAATGAAATGAAATGAAATTTATTTATTTATAATAAATTTATGAATAAATTTCAAGTCTGTAGCTTAAGTGGTTTAGGCTGTGCGTTTTATGTCAGTCTGTTAGTCACGTTACTCTTTATAGGTATACATATACATACATACATAAATCACGTCTTTATCCCTTATAGGTATAGTTACCGTGTATTCAATATCGTCTGTCCGTTTGTTACCGCCTAATGGACACGCACGCACACACGGTTAACGTCCACATGAACGTGGTGCGCGTGCGCAGTTCGGCCGCGCCGAGTTTGGCCAAAACCTCTTTGGCCGCTACTCTAGCGGCTAAACCGAGATGACCTTTTATGATATTTCATATGACACTAAGGTTGGCAGCCTAAATAAGTGTTTGGTAAAAAAAACATTTTTATTATAAGCTTTTTGCTAACTGTACTTGCATTGTGATCCATTGTACCTCTCTTGAACCACTCTTTCTATTAAAAATAACCACATCAAAATCTGTTGCGAACTTTTAAAGATGTAAGCATACATAGGGACAGACAGCGGAAAGCGACTTTGTGAAAATGAAAATAAAAATGAAAATGAAAATTTATTTTTGCAAATTGGCCGCCAAGGGCTCTTTTAGGTGTATTTTTGAAACTACCAGCGCATTCGGAAAGACCATCATTGCCAAGAAGAATGCGCCGCAAGAAACTTGGCACAAAGTCATTTTTTCAAAATAAAATACAGTAAGAATACTTAAATTCTACTTTAATTAAATACATTTATAAAAGGGATGTATAAGGTCCCCGAGCCTTAAATTATATTAATCTATAGGAGAGATATCGACACCTCCTAAGTATACTGAGGCAACTGCAAAATCTTGATTTTACAGGAGAGCCGTGCAAAGGTAAAATCATGTGTAACTTTTTAATCTGTAAAGTCAATTCCATAAAACTTTGGATTCGCTGGAACAAAAGTACCTCCTTTCAGACTACATATATGGAATTCTGAAATTAATGTTAGTTTTTGAGAAAATGGTAGATACACTAGTGTACGCGTATTTTACGTGTTCTGATTTGTGGTATACTGAGGCAACTACCCCTTGATCCAGTATACACCGTACTAAGTTAATTGTTATTTTTTTCTATTTTTCATTTAATAATTAGATAAATATGTTACATAAACCCATACTGTTTAAAAATAAATACTTAGCTCATGCTCAAATGCCCTTTATCATTATTTGGTCGACATATTAGTCACTTGCACCAGTATACGCTTAAATTAAGGTCGCTTACACCTGTATACTGTTAAACATATTTAATGTTTTGCTGTTTAAAACGGGAAATAATATATATATTTTTATTAATGATAATAGAAAAAAGTTTTTTTTTAATGAACAAACGTAAATTTCAAATAAAATCTGTTTCTATTATGTTCGTAAATCTTTTAATCATAGTTCCATCATTCCTAAAAGTAACTTATTCAACAACCACAGTTTGAGCAATATTCGTTTTAGTTTAAAAATCAACATAAATCTATCCAAAATAGTCTTCTTTTCTTAATTATTGAGACTGTACTATTAAGTACTTATAAAAAATATAAAAACTTAAGTCGCTTCTTCTAAAGGTTCGATTTATCATTAGCAAGGATTCATTCCTTATTTTTAACGCCTTAGTAGGATTTATCATTGCACCTTTATTCATAACTTCTAAAATTAAAAAATATTTATTTAAAAATTACAATATGAGGGATTACTCATGTTTGGCAAAGAATGTTCCCCAAAGCATCACATCGCAAATTTTGTTTCCCAAATTTTTATTTGGCAAAAATTCAATTGTCAAAACTACTTATCGCAATATTACAGTTATTATCGCAGAATATTTATCATTTAATATCAAAATCACAATTACGAGTAAGTGCCTTTATTCCGAATTGACAAGGTACTATTTCCTTTAGTCATCGTTTTTTGTGATCAATCTGTTGTAAAATTCAGTGTGTTGCGATGGTATTATATTATACCACAATTGTGGAGGGCAAAACCGTAACCGGATTGTATTTCTCATGTACATGTATGTACGCTTGTTGGAAGTACATAACAATGACCTCATAATTGGCTTAAGAAACATTAAAGTAGCGTACCACGAACGTTTACCAATTGACAAACAAAAAATCAAAGATCTTAAGATCATTAATGATAACTATAATAGATAACTAGAATAGAATAACATTAATGAATTTGATAATATCAATGTATAGCTTTATGTACTTAATTAATTTGAAGGCATGTTTTGACGTTATATTACAATCCTAGATTTAGATATTAACTACTATTGTGTGCCCTTGCAGGGCGTCATGGACTGACTTAGAACAACGTTACCATCTTCATATGTATGTACATGACTTGACAATGAATAAATAAATAAATAAATAAATCTTTGTCGAAGTGGTATAATACCATCTCAACACACTGAATTTTACAACAGGTTGTTCACAAAAAACGATGACTAAAGAAAAATTATAGTACCTTGTCAATTTGGAATAAAGGCTTTTACTCATAATTGTGATTTTGATATAAAATGATAAATATTCTAGTGCCATTATAATTAAGAGAGAAACTATTAAGACAGTTTTTTTTAATTTGTATCAATTTGTTAAGGTCAGTTAAATAACTTGTCAAGAAAAGCTTCGTTTTGCAAGGTTACAAGTATAATAATCATTAATTTTACGGAAATCACAGTGCATTAGAAAATAAGTCGTTGTATCTTAGACAAAATAATTTAATTTCTATCGTAAAAGGTATATTTGACGTGCGCCGCGTCGTTGGTCTCTCGCGTATACTGAGGCAAAGTCAGGTTACACCACGCTTGTGCCGCCCCTCTACAATATCTGTACCGCGTACAGTGGTGCAAGCGACTTGCCTCAGTATACAACGTACTGATTTACCAAATTGTGTTGTATACATTTATATACGTCACTTTATTTTCGAAACAAACAGGAATTTTACCATGAAATTTTTGTGGCAAGTAGATATTAGTATTTTAGTCAAAATTATGTAAAAAACCGAAAATGTCAAAATGGTCACTTGCCTCAGTATACTTAGGAGGTGTCGATATATAAAGTCTCTACTAGTCGAAACAACAAAAAAAATATTTTATTCTATGTAGTGATTTTATTTTTCCTTTGTCTTTGAACCCACGATCAGCTTTGAAATGCCGTGGGTCAAACCACAAACCACGACTTTTTGGCAGCGCTAGCAACCCTATTGCTCAGGTCAAAATGTGACCACATTCCGTCCTTATATAGAGCTTATTAAGAGATGTAGCCGGAAGTCGTATTTGTATATGTTTACGGAACTTGTTAAAGTTTACGATTCGTACATTTTGTAGGCCTTACGAGCCTTGGCCATAAAAACACTATTTATTATTATTATTATAGCCTTTTTTATTCCGAATTCGCTACAATTTCATTTTTGTTGTTGTTATTGTGTTGTTTTTTTTTATTATTAATTTGTCGCGTAATTCGGCTTGCCTCATGGCATAGGCCTCCTCCGTGTATTGGAGGGTTTGGGCTATAGTTCCCACGCGCGCCCAGTGCGGATTGGGAACTTAACACACACCATTGAATTTCTTCGCAGATGTGTGCAAGGTTTCCTCACGATGTTTTCCTTCACCGAAAAGTTCACTCACTAATCACTTTGTCCCAAATAAGATTTTAATTTTGACTACCACCTACTTATACTTTTTTTTTTATGGATAGGTAGGTGGATATTGAAAAAATATATATATTGTAATATTTTAATAGACATCTCGCAGTATGGACAATGTTATGTACTCCGTTATTGTCGTGTATATCAGACTAATGTACCAATTAAGTTTCTATGGCTCACACTGTAATATACATGATGTGGATGTGCTGAATAAACAAACAAACAAACAAACAAAAGTTCATGGCAAATTTCAAATGTAATTTTCGCACATAAATTCCGAAAAACTTAGAGGTGCGCGCCCGGGATTTGAACCCACGACGCTCTGCTTGAGAGGCCACAGGTCAAACCACTAGGCTACCACGGCTTTTTCACAACAAAAAACACTATAATTGGACATATTTTGAATCAACACAAAGTACAAAGTCATTGAAAAATAACGTTGTAAAGATCGAGAGCGAGTGCAACAACTGCATCGAGCATCTCTGTCCAAACTGCTCGCTCTCGTCCACAATAATGTACTATTTCATTCGTGTTTATACACTTAGGTACCTCCTTATTCATAAACGCTTTATAGGCTTCTGCTAACTTAGCAATCGTTTGTCCTTATCTGTGAAAGGTAAATGTCAAAGTGACAGATAAGGACAAACGATTGCTAAGTTAGCAGAAGCTTATGTTGATGATGATACCTTAGCAAGGTCCAGTTCAGGGTCGATGTGCACGGCGGTGGCAGGGCGAAGAAATAACAATATATATATATCGGAACACGGAGCTTTATTCAGAGAGCGGTATTATTTTTATATACACTGATTAAATATTATAAACAATGTTAATTATGGATTAGATTTACACAGACCGGACATTGAACGATCCAGATACCAGAGAGAGGCAGTAAGGCAGGTCTAAAACAACTGGTGTTGCAATATACTTAAAAAGCTTTGACAGTGATGCCATATCTTCAATTTCCATAATGTAAAGAATGACATACACTAACAGCTTATAGAGCGTTTATGAATGAGGAGGTTAGAAATTAGGTGGCAGCACTGTACCTTTTCAACTCTTGATTACAAATGCGAAAGTTTTTGAGGATGAATGCATGTGACGTTGTGATACATAATGTTTGTTCCTTCTTCACGCTGAAACGACTTGACGGATTTGGATAAAATTTGGAACGGAAATAGCTGGTACCCTAGATTAACATTAAGCTACTTTTTAACCTGGAAAATTGCATAGTTCCCGTGGGATAGCGATAAACGTGTCGAAGGTCGTAGCTGCTTAGAGTCGCGACGTAAATAATTATTGCAATGTACTATCAACACCAGTTTTAAGTCTAATTCTACTCGGCCGAAGTCGCGGGCAGAAGCTCTAGGGGAGGCCGAGGAGTTACAGTTCCCTTCTATCAGGGGCTTTGGCCCCATGGGGGGGGAAGGGTAACGCTTAGGCCGGTGCACCCTGGGCAACAACGGCTGATTAAACCCCTCGGGGATTAGTTAGCTGGTGGCAAATATCCGACCTGGGGGGGTGGGGGGGTAGGGCGGGGCGAATATTATATATATGTATATATTTTTGAGAGGTCGGGCGAAAGCCCTATTATAATGAGGGAGGTTTAGCGTAGGAGGGGAAAGGCGGGAGGTAGCTGACGGGAAGCTGCTCTGCAACTGCGGACCGTGTAGCCACTGGTAACGGTCTGGTTCGGAACAGCCGGTGCCAGAAGGTGAAAAGTAGCGCAGCTCTGCAACAGGCCCGAAGGCACCAAACGCCTTTCATGGGGGGTCAAGGGGAGCCTTGGGGAGAAGAGGGACAGAAGCGTTGGGTTTGTCGGACCGAACTGAGCTGCCTAGTTAGTAGCCCCTCCCTTTCCCGAGTGCTGGTGGACACTCGCCCGTGAGCTGGCGAAAATAGGTATTGCTTTGCGGTTAACCGGCAGGCCCTTCGTTTTCTGAGGGGGGTGAGCCTAGGGTGGGACGGGGCGTGCGGTAGCTGCCGGGAAGCTGCTCTGCATCTCCGGCCACCACTGGTGCCGGCCGGTACTGGGCGGGCATGAGTGGTGCGTAGACCGTAGCTCTGAAACAGGCCTGGAGGCGCCAAACGCCTCGTACGGGGAGGGAAGGGGGTGAGCTCAACCTTGTACCTGCGGTTCGCCCCGGCAGGGAACGGAAGGGCGAGCCTCATGCTGGCGGTGGGCGAAAGCCTGCCGTCGAAGCGGTGCGTCCCGCAAGGGATGCGATCGCGGAGCGGAATGACCTCGGTCATCTCCGGTCGGCACGTAACCTGGTCCGCAGGGCCGGGACCGTGGGCCGCCTCGTCTTTTTCAAGATAAGGGGGCCGCGAGGAGTAAACCTCTATAAAAATCCAGAGGGGCGACGTGACCTCAGTCACGGTCGGACGGCACGTAAACCTGGTCCGTAGGGCCGGGACCGTGGGCCGCCTCGTCTTTTTCAAGATAAGGGGGCCGCGAGGAGTAAACCTCTATAATAATCCAGAGGATCGACGTGACCTCGGTCACGGTCGGACGACACGTAAACCCGGTCCACAGGGCCGGGACCGTGGGCCGTCCCGTCTTTCAAGATAGGGGGGCCACGAGGAGTAAACCTCTATAAAAATCAACAGAGCGGGGTGACTTCGGTCATGTCGGTCGTCACGTAAACCCGGCCCGTAGCGCTGGGAACGTGGGCCGCTGCGGGGGCTGCGAGGAGTCAACCTCTATAAAAAATCAAACGGTCACCGGCGGGGGAGGGCGGGGATTCCGGAACCCGCATCCAACGGTGCCGTTGCGATCTGCCCCATCCCGGGGCGGCCAGTGGGCGTCGCGGTTCACGTAGTTCGCCCGTAACGCCCACAGCACATGGCCAGGAGGGAACGTTTGTGTTTTTAGACGGTATGCCAATCCTCCCCTCCTTCATTATGAAGGTAGCGGCGAGCTGGAGAACCCGTCATACCTCCGTTCGTGCTGCCCCGAGCGCGGAGATGCATAAGGCGCATTTTCCAAACGTTAAAAAAAAAAAAAAAAAAAAAAAGGGGAGGCCGAGGAGAGTTGAGACAGAGGTGAGTTGATACAAAGCCGATTTCTCTGAACTGTGACAGTTTATCGGGCTGGTAATTTCGCTAATTCGTTGCTCTTTCTACACTCCACAGTTTGTGTGAAGTTGTGACCTCGCTAACTGTCATAGGTGCAGAGAAAAAGGCTTTGTATCAACTCACCTCTGTCTCAACTCGCCTCGGTCTCCCCTAATAAGATATATTCGTAATACATGGGACGTCGATTACTAGAGCGTGGTCTGGACTCCCGTTTGGGATCATTCCTGGCGCAGAGATTGTCCGCCGTGCATCGCGGCAACGCGGCGAGCGTGATGGGTACCTTTGCGCCCGGAATGATGCGGGTTGTTTAGTTAGTTAGGTTCGTAATTAGTATTCCGATATTTCGGGCAGCTAACCCTCCCGACCTTGGAACGGCCATCGTCACCTCAGCTCATTAGCCTACGCTTAGGGCTGGCATCCGTCACCAGCTGACGCGCGAACCTCAATTATCATTCCGATGCCTATCTGACAAGTGATATATTATGCATGGACACTGGCTTATGGACTGGCACATTTCAAGTCTCTAGCTCCAAAAATGTAGGTTGTGTAGCCAGGCAATTACGCTAGTCTTTTTAACACACACGAAAATCACGTCTGTATCCCTTACGGGGTAGACAGAGCCTAAGGTAACAAGACCTAAAGGCCACGTTTAGCGTGATCGTGGGTGTAGATGGAAAGAGGAGTCAACACAGTGATGGATTGCTAGCCGCATCGTCTTGATTCCTAAGGTTTTTGTCCATTCCCTCGATGGGCTTTTACCATTCGCGCGGGAAGAGAAGCATCTGGTGCATTCTATGTTTTATCTTTGCTCCCAGACCAGCATGGAAGCCACAATCTTTTATTAATTTGTCGTACTGTGAAAGTAGATCATTTACTATCTGGATAGCGGGTTAAAAGTGACGCATCGCGACCTGTTGCGAACGCAACTGTTTTTATTTGTATATTTTAATTAATTATTTAGTCTTGTATAACTTCCACATTTTAACGTAGAAACGAAACGTCACGTGACGTAGTTTTTCAGTAACCAATCACAGCTTCGCACGTACCCAAAAAATATTAGGATTGTACCCGTCTTAAACGGTCCTTTTTTTAACCACTGTCTTCATAACCACTTCAGCGAATAGGCACTTTTATTTGTAAGATCCAGTACCTTAATATACCAGTCGAATATTATCGAAGTTTCATTATAAACGCATCGCTAGGAAACCCGCTACCATCAGCAGCCTGGGTCCTGGCACCTACACGACCCTTGGGTCGAAAAATTAAAAAAAAAAGGAAACTCAACCCTTCATAGATAATCCAAATGAGGTACATAGCAATGGAAACACGTATACAGCCATGTAATCTATGTATTATATAATCATCTATACAAATAGTTCCTTTTTAATTGTAAAAGGCTAAATCATCTTTTTTGAAAATAACATTCACCCTATATAAGCTTATGCAAGCGTATACAACGAGAGTTAGGAATTATTACGTTCGGTATTTTTTTTAGCTTGAAATATAATTATACAATTAATTGATAGCGACCTCCGTGTCTAGAAGTTTAAAAAAAAACTAGCCGGCAGCCATTGGTGCGCAGAAGAAATGCGCAACGCGCGCAAATCGCGCAATAGAAAAAAGAGCGAGAAATGAAAGACAAACATAACAAATATTAAGTGCAAAATAATTTACGAATTATATTTTTATGATGAATGAATAATAATAATAATTAATTGTATCTATTGCTATTATAAATTCTATTGTTATGACACATTCTCTTTGCTTTTGTGTTGAATAGTGTTTTTTTAATTATTTTATTGAATCAGGCGTTACTTTGCGGAGGTCCATTTCAATGAACAAAAAATTTACCTTGCTACTCCGCTACTCACGTGCAAGATAACCAAGCCTGTGTGAAATATATATGTTTTTCATGCAAACCCTCCCTCCACTGCTGCCAATAAAACACATATAAATCCCACAAACTTAATTATCCGTTACACCACACAAACACTGACGCGTTTCGATCCCTCTACGGGATCATTATCAAAGTTTAATGAACACAACTGTTACACATGCAAACCATATACATATGCATGAAAAACATATATATTTCACACAGGCTTGGTTATCTTGCACGTGAGTAGCGGAGTAGCAAGGTAAATTTTTTGTTCAGTGTTTCTTTAAGCTTAACATTTCTCCACCTTTATGGTAGATCACAGAGCAGCCTAATTGTATTTATTGTAGATCCTATGTAATTTACCTGTGTATCACAAATAATTGACTTACTTACTTACTTAAAAACCACCCGTTTCACCATTACCTACTCTAATTAAGATGGCGTTACCGACTGCAAGTTTAAAGATACGTCTATGAGTGTGGTCGGTATCAATAAATATTCGAATATAACTCACATCTACATTGTAACGTACACGTGTACTGTGAATAAATTAATTAGAGAGACAATTGGATGCAGCGCATATATCAGCCATTACAACGCTTTATTTGCTGTTTGTTCAATGACTTCTTTGTTTATATGTTGTGACAATTTAAGTATGTAGTGCAAGTGGGAAGGACATGAAACTGTCAGAGGATGTCGACACGCCAGAATGACAGATAGAAAGAAAGAAAGAAAGAAGATCGTCGTCCCGGTTGATCGACGCCTCAGGGGACCCAAGAGCTGGCGTTTATTTGTCCCAGCGAATCGCACTTGCGGTCCCAATGTAATGCCGCCAGCGTCATGGGGACCCTGCCGCAGCCAGTAAAGTTAGACGGGGTTTTCTTTTTATAACTTTTCTTATCCGTAAATATAGGTTTTTATAATTATTTTTAGCAGATATGTAGGTTTTTAGGATTAGTGTTTGTATATTTTGATTAAGAAGACAGTTATTCATTTTGCAAGACAAACAAATATAAGGCCACAATTTTATAGAAAAGAAACATAAAAAAACACAGACATGAAAAATAGACCATCAGCGTTGTGTCTTTGCAAAACAAAAATTTTAACAAAAAAAAACGACTTTTATATTATTTATAATATTTGATACATTTTTAGTGAATCTGAAGTACACTAACATTTTTTTTCTAAATATGGGTAGACCTACTAAACATGCTGCTCATATGAGACAGCGCCGTTTAAATGAAACGGACGATTTGTCGCACACATAGATACTTAATAATGCTAATTTCAGATACGGTTTTCTCATGGGTGCCATTGTCAGAACTAGACCAAATTGAAATGGGACCACACGGGAGCACCAGCTTTCAAATAAAAAAAGAATCATTAAAATCGCTTCGCCCAGTCGAAAGTTATGAGGTAACAAACATAAAAAAAAAATACAGACGAATTGAGAACCTCCTTTTTCTGAAGTCGGTTAAAAAGTGAAACGGTCGCTGGCTCAGCATTACGCTGAGGTGTTACACATCTGATGATGATGATACCCTGTAACATGCTTCCTAAGATTTCGCTAACATTCTTATGAAACATGATCCTCTACAGCCGATGCAACCACTATTGACCCGGTCGGAATGCCAGTTTGTCTCAATCTTGTGAAGGCAACTGTAGAGACACGGGACATGAGACAAGTTGATCGCGTGACACGGCGCGATGAGGATTTACGGGAGCGCCTGCGCATGCTCCGATACTCACCCCAGGATAGGGCCGATATGATCTAGTTTTTTTTTATTTATTTTTAGGGTTCCGTACCTCAAAAGGAAAAAACGGAACCCTTATAGGATCACTTTGTTGTCCGTCTGTCCGTCCGTCCGTCCGTCTGTCAAGACCCTTTTTCTCAGTAACGCGTGGAGGTATGAAGCTGAAATTTATATCAATTACTCAGGTCTACTGTCCCTTGAAGCTGTGAAAAAATCAAACTTCTAAGCCAACGCAATCAAAAGATACAGCCGTTTATGCCGCAAATTTCCGCAAATTTTCAACTCTCAAGGGAATCAAAACCTACAAGGTAGTTCCCGTGAACGCAGAATCTTGAAATTTGGTATGAAGGTAGGTCTTATAGCACAGATTAAAGAATAATTGCGAAAACCGTAAATGTGTATGTATGTCTGTATATAGCAGTGACCAATATAAAGTAACCCCACACTGCGTACATTTTGCTTTGGAACAGGGCTCTGCTTACACTGGTTTTAGATATTTATAGATAATGATACGGAACCCTCGGTGCGCGAGTCCGACTCGCACTTGACCGGTTTTTTTTTTATTACGAACTGACCAGTGATTGACCTCTATCTCACTTGGTGGAAGGTGCAGATGAGGCCAAAGGTGTAACTCACTGGTTCAGTAATAGCCTATCACTCTAGCCTTGAAGAGCCCTAGGTTGTATCTGTCCGGAAATACAGACGATGGGAGTTTGATAGTTTTAGAGTCGTTTTCAAAAAAAAATACATAGTTAAGGGCTTAATCACAACAAAATCTGTTGATTCCTTTGCATTACGACCGTTTCGCCTTTATTACATTGCGATAAGGGTGAAAAGGTCGTAACACAAAGGAATCAATTAACTTTTGTTTTAATTAAGGCCCTTGACTATGTATACATGTGTTTTGAAAACGACTCTTTAATCAAAAAAATCCACTAACTGGGTAGACAGAGTCTGAGGTAACAAGACCTAAAGGCCACGTTTATCATTGTAGGCGTATAGGTGGAAAAAGGAATCAAAATAGTGATGGGTCGCTAGCCGCATCGCCTATAACATGATTCCTAAGAATTTCACCCATTCCTTCAATGGGATTTTAGCATTACAAATTTGCACGTGAATCCGAACGGCGTCGCCTGCGCATTCCACAGCAATGCAATTCAATTGATATGGTGCGGCGACATTAAAGTACAGTCGGCACCAAACTTAGATGAAGATCACCTATCAAAGTGTTATACGGTCGGCAACAGCGACCCGCAGTCCGTTCGCGGACCGCGGGTCGAATCTCAAACCGCCAAATACAGTAAGATCTTGTATAGGTACCAAGTATCAATTAATACACACACACACACACACAAATCACGCCTTTATACTTAACGGGGTAGACAGAGCCTAAGGTAACATTGGCATGATTGCGGGCTTGTGCAAAGGAGAATCAAAATAGTGATGGGTTGCTAGCCGCATCGCCTATAAAAGTCATGATTCCTATGCCCATTCCCTAGATGGGATTTTACCATCTGCGCGGGAAGAGAAGCAACTGGTACATTCTATGTTGTTTCTTTACTCCCCAGACCAGCATGGAAGCAATTAATCCTACTGATGTTATAAAAGTTTGTGAGTGTGTATGTTGGTTTCTTCTCCACGCTGAAACAACTGGACGGATTCGGATCAAATTTGGAACGGAGATAGCTGGGATCCTAGTTTAAACATAGGCTACTTTTTATCCCGGAAAACCATATAGTACCCACGGGGTAGCGATTAGCGAATTCTCACAGCCAGTACGTAGGTACTTGTTTTTTCTGGATCTTGTTAAACATTTTAATACAAAGTTTCATTTTAACGATCGACCCGCCCCAGCGTCGCACGTTACGGGTGCAAAGAATAATTGCCCTATCGAGTTTGCCAGAAACAAAAGTGAACCGGTAATTTTTTTTCAAAATTGCAAAAACAAGATGGCCGCCATACAAAATTGAAACGCAAATATCTCAGAGGCCAATCGCAACAGGAGAGTGGTGCTCGAGCAAATGTTGTTCAAGGTGGGAGTAGTAATCTGATGACCGAATTATTTTTCCAAGATGGCAAGGTGCAGCCTCAATTATCGTCATATTTCAAGCAATATCCAAAAAACCTTGTCAACAATACCTAAACCTTCCTCGTAAATCACTCTATCTATTGGTGAAAACCGCATGAAAATCTGTTAAGTAGTTTTAGAGTTTATTACGAACAGAGACAGATGCGGCGGATTGTTTTATAATATATGAAACCCAGAAAAGTATAAAGCAAATGAATCTAAAAAACTATCGATATCGATACTTTTGTATCAAAAATGGAATGTTTGACAGACACTTATTACTAAATATATTGTCAAATGTGATTTAACAATGCTCAGCAGTAACTTAGTTAGTTGGATGGGTTTGTTGATTGGTTCAAATGCAACAAATGAGGTTAACGCTTTCAGAATTAAGTTTAACAGTCGTCCATTTTGTCGTTGTGGTTATTTTCATTCAATTAGTAAGAAGAAGTTATTTCAGCTGCCATTTATTACTCTTACTGTAAAGTGGACTGATAAAATGCCTTAGCAGTTACAAAGGTTGACTTCGCTGTCAAATAGTGTTGCATGATACTCCACTATCGATAATATTTCGATAGACTATCGATAGTTTGAGCAAAGACAACAGTATCGATAGTTTTGGTAGACAACAATCATCATCACATCTATATTCTTTAAGGGGTAGACAGAGCCTAAGGTAACAAGACCTAAAGGCCACGTTTAGCATGATCGTGGGCGTATAGGTGGAAAGGGAAATCAAAATAGTGATGGGTTGCTAGCCGCATCGCCTATTACATGATACCTAAGACGTTCGCCCATTCCCTCGATGGGCTTTTACCTGTGCGGGAAGAGATGCAACTGGTATTTTCTTTACTCCCAGACCAGCGTGGAAGAAATTACTAATAGTTGGCATAATAATAATAAAAGGTCAAATCACATTTTATTAATTTAATCGAAGTTAAACTGCGCGCGCGCAACAGCGCCCACGCCGTACAGTCCTACGCGCCAAACGCCATTAATTTTTTGCACATTACAGAATAATGGAGAACACACATTAACAAAACCTCATCGTATTAGGCACGCGGACATAAATTAATTTAGATTAATTATATAAAGACAAGCTTCCTTATTTTTTAAAACACACACATATAATTAAAATATACAAACACTAATCCTAAAAACCTGTATATCTTTGCTAAAATACATACATACATATATCAATAACGTCTTTATCCCTTACGGGGTAGACAAAAACAAAATCTTAAGGCCACGTTTATCATGATTAAGGGCATATAGCTGTAAAGGGAAATCAAAATAGTGATGGATTGCTATGTTTTTTCTTTACTCCCAGACCAGCATGGAAGCAACATTACACCTCGAGGGTGATAAAATAAATAACGCCTCAGATTGCAGGAACTTGTAGCATGAGCCAAAAGCGAAGGCGATACACATGCGACCCGTTCTTTATCACCGAGGTGTGTATACAATTTGACTTCTTCCCCTGGCTAGGAAGTGATTTCCGCTTGCGTAGCGGGCGGTAAATTGCTACTTACGACCCGGGGCGACGTAAATGAAATTGTCCTGAGTTCTCCCGAGTAAAGTCGCGACTGCTAGCTAGTTAAATCACGTTTTCGTTTTATTAGTTCCATAATTCAACAGCCACTATATTAAGCAAATAGCTGTGCGTATTTCCCAAGCGCAGGCGCAGGTATTGCAAACCTTATCTCTGACAAGTGGCAGACAGACGGATAAACATATAGTCCGGCTCTATTAGAGCGGCATTAATTTATTTATATTAATTTACGCTCACTTAATCGGTTACGAAGGGCGCTGGTCAGTAGACTACGATTATTAGATTAATAGTTATTTGTGCCACAAGGGAGTAAAATGATGTATTTACGGCGAAGGCGCTTGAGCCCAGAATGTAGCGAAGGATTCTACAATAGAATCCTGAGTGTAGCCAGGGATTCTAAAGTAGAATCCAGAGCGTAATGAGGGAAAGTGTTAACACCCAAGATGAAAATAATTTTGCCCCCGAGTGGCTCTTACGACTTTTCACATCGAACATTAAAAACGCGGGAAACTGTAACATCCTAGCATGACAATCCCAACTAATATGATAAATGCGGAAGTAACTCGTCTGTGTGTTTTTTTGTTAGGTTTCGATCGCTTCTTTTACTTTTTCTGTGTCGCGATCGCTTTTTTTACTCTTGCTTAATACTTTTGTCCTGTCAATCGTTCAAAGGTTAACTGGAGAGATCCATTTTAGGGATAAGTTCGCCTTTGTGCATGTGTGTTGTCCTGTATTCATCTTTTTCTTGTGTTTTATGTACAATAAAGATACATACATACATACATAAACCACAGGACCGATTTAGTTAGAATTGGTATACATATAGGGATAGCGATGAGCGAATCCTGCGCAGGCGGAATCGCGAACAACATACGAGTATAGAGGCCGTCCATTAATCACGTGAGGCTCCGAAAGGGGGGGAGGGGTTCGGCAAGAATCATGAAATATCACAAGAGGGGCGGGGGGTGTAGTAAGATATCACGTGTATTTATTTATCGGTCAAACGCGCCAGGCAACGAACGAAGCCTCGGCGCCTTTTATACCTGTATTTAAAGATAATATTTAAAAAAATGAAAAATTCTTTGTAGGTACCTACTAAAAATACACGTGATGTTTTGCACGAAAGATACACGTTTTGGATGTGGAAGGGGGTAGTTTTAAACCTCGGGGGGGATTAAAAATGCTAAAAAAACATCACATGATTAATTGACGGCCCCATAAGTAAAATGTGAATGCGGAAGCGAAGCAGAGACGAAGGGGGCGGATACTGATCAATCTGAACAAAGTACTATTGGGTATTCCCTGTGTCTGACAGTCATCAGAGTCGCAAGCCCCACCTTTTCTTCGTCGTGGCTGTCGGCCCCGCCCAACTGCCACGTCCAATGACAAGATGGAGCATTGCGTGGAAGTCTCAATTTTTTTGTGGAAAAAAAATCGGCGGAACACTGCGACGATTCATCATCATCACCTCCCAGTGCTGGATACAGGCGGTCTCAGCATGAGAGGGTTTGGGTTACAGTTCCCACGCGGGCCCAGTGCGGATTGGGAATTTACAATACAATAAAACAATACAAATACTCTTTTTTGAACACCACAAATCAGTACAAAACAATACAGAATCAAAGAACAAAGTAGGCAATAAGCGGTCTTATCGCTTAATAGCGATCTCTACCAGACAACCAATAAGAGAAATAAGTTGAAGACGGTTTAAGTAGGTGGCGGAAACAAATAGATGCAGGATTAAACGCAGGGATAATAAAAACAACAATACCAACATAAATATAATACATAGCTAAATAAATAAAATAAAATAATACATACATACACATATAACATTACTGTATAATCACTACATAGTATAAAACAAAGTCGCTTTCTCTGTCCCCATGTCCCTATGTCCCTATGTCTCTTTGTATGCTTATATCTTCAAAACTACACAACGGATTTTGATGCGGTTTTTTAAATAGATAGAGTGATTCAAGAGGAAGGTTTTTATGTATAATTCTACGCAGACGAAGTCGCGGGCAGAAGCTAGTACTTAAGATAAAATAAATTTTAAATAAATTGAATTGCTTCATGTGTGCCGTTCCTCACGACGTTTTCCTTCACCGAAAAGCTCATGGTAAATTTCAAATGTAATTTCACACTTAAATACCGTTAAAATTCCCATACAAAGTGTATGAAGTGTGACCCTTTATTTTTGCTTGACAGTGATTACGCCACGGGTTAAACGCCTTTGTTCCAAACTTCATGCTGACTATGTCTATCCTATGTCTTTACACTCACCAAAATAAACGTTAATGCAACTGCCATAATTGACTTTATTATCTAAACACGTGTTACACTGTCGTGCACGTGGTGGCGGAATAAAGGCCGACGTATATGGAGTGCACGAACTGTACTGTGCGGTGCACTGAAATATACACGCCATCTGCACTCCATAACGTTGCGTAATGTGACACTTACGTAGGGTTGCCAACAGTAAAAGGTTTGACATAACCATAGATTTAAAATACTGGTAATAAAAAAAAACATTTGCATTTAGGTAGCATGTTCATAAATATTCTGCACGCTGAACTGACATTCTGGCTAACGTTACTTGCACTAGCGGCACGTAACGGTAACTAATTTAAATAAACTCATAAGTACCTATCTAGTACTTTAACCCGAATATGTTATTGGAAATTTCTATACGACACCAAAAATTAGAACGCAGAAAAATCCAAAAAGTAAAGCTGTGGCTGGGAATCGAACCCGGATCCTCGTCATTCCATGACGCGTGCTCCCTACACCACCCATAGCAGGTGGGTAAGCCTTCGAATTTTTCTATCTAGAACATAGATGTATTCTAATTTTCAGTGTCGATTAGAATTGAAACAAACTGAACAATTCTACATACATACATACATACATACATACATACACAAATCACGCCTTTATCCCTTACGGGGTAGACAGAGCCTAAGGTAACAGGTACCTATATAACAATTCTAAAACAATTTATTTAAAACTAGCTTCTGCCCGCGACTTCGTCTGCGTAGAATTATACATAAAAACCTACCTCTTGAATCACTCTATCTATTAAAAAAAACCGCATCAAAATCCGTTGTGTAGTTTTGAAGATAGAAGCATACATAGGGACATAGGAATATAGGGACATAGGGACAGAGAAAGCGACTTTGTTTTATACTATGTAGTGATAGTGAAGTATAGCTCGTGTCAACCCTACCGTCAGCATCTGGCGCGGGCGCATCTAAAAAGCTCACAGACTCCCCCTCCCCTCACCTCCCCCCCTAAACACACACGACGCATTACATCCTGTTTAGTGGAAAATAAACAAAAGGGGCGCGGATTCTGCGGACCGGCGTTCTGCGTACGATTTATGCGGGCGCTTGCTCTGGGATGTGTCTTTGAGAAGTCATAGCCGCTCTAGGTAGACAATCATACTTACATATTAACCACGTTTTTATCTCTTAGCAAAGATGGGACTACAGGACAATAACGACAATGTTTGTAGAATATGTGGCGAAGAGATTGAAATTGAGTGGGATTGATTCCTGCTCTTGAAAGGGCCAGCAACGCACCTGTGATTCCCCAAGTCTTGCAGGTGTCCCTGGGCGATGGTGATTACTTTCCAATTCCATCAGGTGAGCCGTCTGCTCGTTTGCCCCTTCTTATATATAAAAAAAAACAATGGAACACGTCATGTGCGAATGTGCTGCCCTCGCCAGACTAAGAATGAAACTCCTCGGCATCGGATACCCTGAACCAGGAGATTTCAAAGCACTACCACTGCGCCCAATCGCCCAACTCATGAATGAGGTAAAAGCGATTGAATAGTGCGAAGGAGGGGTAATTATAATTACACAAAAGATCCACGAATGGGTCGAAGTGTATCCGTAGGGACCCCTAGACTAAGATAAGAAAATACGATTTCTTGCAATCTACAGAACCTTTTTTTATCAGAATGGGAACTCTTCACGTGTACCCCCAGGCCCAGAAGGCCCGGGACTTTCTCCCCGGCCTCATTCCGCACGGAAAGAGGCGGGAAGAGCATACCCACTAAAACCACTCCGGCGACACTTGCCGGGTTTTGGAAGGCACCGTGGGATCCCGAGGATTCGAGCTGACGATGAATACCGGCTGCCCTGGCTTTTGCCACCTGCACCAAGGAAGGAAGAGTCGGGACTCTTCGACCCCCCCCCCCCCCCCTTCAAAGTAGAGTCTACAGAACCTAGTGTAACAAGACCTAACTGCCTCGTTTAGCATGATTGGAAATCATCATCATCATCATCGATGGGGTTTTACGAACTGCGCGGGAAGAGAAGCGTGGAGTTTTCATTTCTAGTAAATAATGTATTAATTTTGCGTGGGAATATAAGTAATTATCATCGTTGTTAACAAGATAGAGTTTCACAAATATGTTTTGATATGATAAGATTATTGTTTTACTACACACACATTCCGAGTAATAGATAGTAGCTATCAACAGTAAAAATACTAAATACTATTATCAATTTACCGTAATTTACCTCCATGCTGGTCTGGGAGAAAAAAACATAGAATGTACCAGTTGCTTCTCTTTCCGGCGCACATGGTAAAAGCCATCGAGGAAATGGGCGAAAATCATAGGAATCATGTAATAGGCGATGCCGTTAGCAACCCATCACTAATTTTATTCCATTTTCCACGTATACGCCCACAATCTTGCTAAACAAAACCTACGTACCAAATTTCATAAAAAATTGGTTGAATGGTTTAGGCGTGACAGCGTAACAGACAGACAGATAGAGTTACTTTCGCATTTCTAATAGGGATTTGAAAGAGGGCAAATAAGGTACCTACAAATTTAAACCGGTCTCACTTAGAACCCCTTGACTTTCTTCGGTCTGGGTTCCACTCTATTAGCGAATTGCTCCATATAATGTGTCACAACCGACGTATTGACATGTAAGCTTGGTGCTAGCAGGTTATTTGTCACCATTAGAATTAAAAGACGTTGACACCCACACGCCTAAAGGAGATAACTGCGTTATACATAGAGCAAACAACCTAAAAGAGTCGAAACGTCATATAGTTATCCTACTTCCTACTAATATTATAAATGTGAAAGTTTGTGAGAATGTTTGGATGTTTGTTACTCTTTCACGCCAGAACGGCTGGGGAGATCTGGATGAAATTTGGAACATAGATAGATTATAGTCTGGAATAACACATAGGCTACTTTTTATCCCGGAAAATTGCCTAATTCCTGCGGGATAGCGATAAATGAATTCTATGCAGACGAAGTTGCGGGCAACAGCTAGTATGAAATAGAATTACGCCAAGCCGAAATCGGCGATTATTGCTCTCTGATTGGTCAGCTGAAGGTCAAAAGGATAAATAAAGTTGAGTAAACCGCTATTATGATCGATATGGATAATTAATGTTTAGTCATATTGCAGCGTAGTGAATGAAACTCAATTAATTTTAATAAAAAACAAAAAGTAATTATACAATCAAAATACTAATGGGTTCGTTCCATATAGACAAGGAAAAACAATCGCAAAAAATTTGCGTTAGTACGGTGTAAGTCGAAAAAGACTGATGTGTTGCCACAATTCGATAGCCCTTATTACCGCTCTAATTGGTTATTGTTATTTGCTCTATGGTTGTGTGTGACGATTAGAATTGACTGGATGATCCAGTTGTTTTGGGGATCCTTAGGGAAAAGAAAAGGCAATCGTGCGGGTAGGGCCGTCCATTAATCATGTGACGCTCCGGAAGGGGGGGAGGGGTTCGGCAAAAATCACGAAATATCACAAGAGGGGCGGGGGGGTGTAGTAAGATATCACGTGTATTTATTTATTCGTCAAAAACAACCTGCAACCTTTCTGTCTAGACATTTGTTCCATAATTTTCTAGAATAAAATTAGATTATACTTTTATACCTGTATTTAAAGATAATATTCTAAAAATTTTAATTTTTTTTGTAAGTACTAAAAATACACGTGATTTTGATGGGGGGGGGGGGGGGTGCGAGTCGGGTTACCTTCGCGTGTGGTCAAGAGCTGCGGTTCGTTTTTGGATCCGTCCGTGAGGAAGAGCAATGCTTGCTCCGGTGCACCCTGGGCAACGGTTAATGATTTCCTGGCAGATTCTGAGGGATATCGTTATCCGTTGGCTAAGAGGGGGACGAGAAGCAAACGGGTACATTTTATGTTTTTCCTTTTATCGATCGATGGGGCCGTATAAAAAAGAAGTACATATGTTAAGAGTTAACAGAGTTGCTACGGACCCCTGACAAACTTTACGGACCCCGGGACGTGGGCCCCACTTTAAGAAACCCTGCGCCAGAGGCTCTGTAAACCCGGATCACGCTTAACCGATCGAACGATCGATATTTCAACACACCATCGATCATGCACAAAGGGCTGTCAACGATTGAATTAATTCGATATCGTACAGAGATTAAGTTTTAGATTTAATTAGAGAAAAGTCGCCGGCAAGGCCGCCTTAATGTCGTATGTCGCAATGAAAGGTTACGGTGTAGTTATAAAAGGTTAAATGAAACAGCAATGGCGATTAATTACTTTTACCAAGCTTTAAAGTATGCAAAAAGCATGAAAGTAGAATAAATGCAGTAGAAATGAGAGCGTTAAGGAGTTTGGAAGGTGCATCACTGAAAGATAGAATCAGGAACAGTGTGATAAGGGAACGTGCTGGTGTGAAAGAGGATATAGTGACTAGGATAGAAAAAAGTATGCTTAGTTGGTTTGGGCATGTAGAGCGGATGGATGAAAGTAGACTAACTAAACAGATCTGTATGGGGAGTGTGAATGGTAACGTTGGGAGGGGAAGGCCTAGACGGACGTTCCGAGACCAAATAGGAGACGTTTTGGAAAAAGGTCAGGTCAGGAGTACCCGAAACCGACGAGCATGTATGAAGAGATTGATGACTGTGGATGAAGCGAAAGAAATATGTCAGGATCGTAGCAAGTGGAATAAAGTAGTCTCTGCCTACCCCTGTGGGAAAGAGGCGTGACGGTATGTATGTATGTATGTATGTACCAAGTTTTACTTACAAATAAAACACATAGAATGCACCAGTTGCTGGTCTTCCCGCGCAGAAGGTACAAAACCGTAGTTCTTGCTGTTCTCATAACGTCTAAGCATTTAATGCAATTCGATGTCTCTGTGCTCTGAAAAGAAATTAAAAGAACCCCCAGACTCAAAGGTCGATGACCTGTGATCGCAGCGCCGGCCGAGCTGCAGCGAGTGCACTGTGTTTACACTGGGGTGTGTGCTTTATCCTGTGACTCATGTGTACCCGTCTTTATTAGCTGGAGACTAAGGGTGAGGACACATTTGTATTGTTTGACATTTTTAATCGCATTTTATTGCATAATTTTACTATATTTTTTATTTTATTTTTATTCTTAATTACTTTGAATTTGACATTTATTTCTGGATTGTTTATTGGATTTCTGAATTTTATTTTTTGTATGAATTATTTTACTGTACCTTATTATTTTTATTTTGTTTACAATTGACTATCTTTTTGTGTCTTTCTTATGTTTTGACATAAATGTGATTTACAAATAGAAATAAATGAATCTATTCTAATCATTGAAATACACCACCACAAAATATCTACTCTGGTTGGTTTCTGTTGTGCCACCAATCCTTTGAAGGTCAACTGGAAGAGATCCTTTTAAGGGAAAAGTTCGTTTTTGTACATCTGTTTATTTTGTTACCCGTAAATTTATGCTTGATCAGGATTCGAACCCGGATCCTCAAGCACCGCAGTCAAATTCTCTAACATTAGTGTCTTTAATATCTTCACTCATTTTGCGTTCAACTTGTTTAGTATATAAAACAGTTTAGCTTTGCATCGATAGATGGAGATGTACGACTTTTAAACACTAAAGAAGTGTTGCTTTGTAAAGTATAAATGCGACCATTTTAAATTGTTTTGTGAGAATATCTTAACAATTATTTATTTCCACACTTACAATCGAAGGAGAGCAACTGTTGGAAGTCAATATAGAGTTGGATTTAAAGTTTGACTTTCATTCAGATTCCGCCTATTTCACCACGCACTGCTAAGTTACAGTTATCTTAAGTGTCAATTATCTATGATGACATCTCTGTCGGTTTCGTAGTAATAAATAGAGATGGAATCATAGATAACTAGAACAACAGAGAGCGGTGAAACCGGTGGCCCTTGGTTCACTCTCAAACATCATTCGAACCGGATTTGAACAAAAGACCTATTTTAGACAAGCGGCAGCGGTAGCGGATCTTCAATGACACCGCACCCTTAGTTCAAGTAGCAAACCGAGCATGGCATCAAAGTATAATTAACGTTAACTTATTTACCAACGCCAGTTTTATTGCCAGTTTGTTTACTAAGCTAAACAAACAATAGATTCTGTTCCTAGAATAAAGATTAAGATAATCTAACCTGAAATTTTCATTTTAGACACAAGCTTTTCGCTGACTGTACTTTTCGTTGACTGTACTTGCATTGTCATCCGTCCTACATATATGTACCAAATTTCAAGTCAATCGGACCAACCGTCGAAGAGTTCCCTCCTGCGGTAACGGTCCGGACCACCAGAATTCTACTACCAGATTATGTCATCTGACTTACACCAGTATGCAAAATTTCAGCTCAATCGGATGAAGATATCTGCTTCAAAATGAGTCGCAGGATGCCACCCGGACAAACATACATACACACATACATACATTGCAAGTTAATAAAGCTTGTAATAACTTGTAATAATCAGCGTTTGCATCTAAACGTATTACATACTAACGAAAAAAAAATTACCTTGCTACTCCGCTTCTTAAGATACGGGTAAACCGTAAAAATAAATACAAATTGAGACGTAAAATTCTTGGTTAATTGATAATGTCAAAGTTTATTTCTGAAACAATAAGTTTTTTTACAATCGATAGTAACCTAACTAACCTAAATTAGTACATCCTGATGACTTCCAAAATATCTGAAAAATGCACGATTTCGTGTGTTATGACTAAAAATTATACACACACACACAAATCACGCCTTTATCCCTTACGGGGTAGACAGAGCCTAAGGTAACAAAACCTAAAGGCCACGTTTAGCATGATTGTGGGCGTATAGGTAGAAAGGGGAATCCAAATAGTGATGGGTTGCTAGCATGTCATGATTCCTATGCCCAGCCCTTGATGGGCTTTACCGCGCGGGAAGAGCAGCAACTCAATCAATCAATCAATCAATCAATCAAATTCTTTATTTTACATAAAACATGGTGTACAAACAGGTCTTAAAATTAGATGGTCTCACATGTTTTGTTGTAAAGACAACACGTAAAAAATCAATAATTATAATAAAATCAAAATAATGGAGATAATACATAAATCAAATTAAATGTCAAACCACAAAACCAATTACATAAATTAAACACAAAGTAATATAATTTTCATGATGTCATTAAATATTACAAAATAGTCACAAATTATCAGCTAACTTACACACAATAATTATCGTCATTTGACATTTAAAAATTCTTCCACAGTGTAGAAGCAGTTGTCTATAAGCCAGTTTTTGAGTTCCTTTTTGAAAGAATTTAGTGGCAATGCCTTAAATCTATCAGGCAGCTTGTTGTATATGGTTATAGACATACAATACGTACTTCTGTTATACAATTGGGTTCTCTTAGCCGGCATTACTAGTCTATCTGGATATCTCGTGCGAAATCGACAGACGTCTTTTAAGGTTTTATAGGACTCTGGATGTTGTTTTACAAATAGGCAGATTTCGTACAAATACATGCATGACACAGTCAACAAACGTAGCTCCCTAAAGAGAGGACGACAAGAGGTTCTAACATCAACATTGCACACTGCCCGGATACACTGCTTTTGTGCTATGAGAACCCGACCAATGTGACGAGAATTTCCCCAAAGGAGAATCCCATACCTCAACAAGGAACACACGTAGCCATGATACGCTTGGAGTGCCGTGTTTTTAGTGCAAGTTTTAGTGAGACGCCATAATGCATAGGCAAATGAGTTGACTTTCCCACACAACTTGTCTATGTGATCCCACCAAGAACATCTGTCATCCAAGGTAATACCAAGAAAAACAGTTTGGGATGACTCTTTTACAACTTGATTGTTCAACGTTACCTCCAAGGTCTGTTTTTTAGCATTTTTATTAATAAATTGGATGAACATTGTTTTGCTGGTGTTTATGTGTAAGTTATTTCTATTTAACCAAGTTACTACTTCACCGATCGTGTTGTTTATCTGAGCGTTATACTCATCTTTATTTTGACATGGTACAACAATCGACAAGTCATCAGCAAACAACGTGCACTCAGATTTTGTTGCATCTGCGAGATCATTTATGTAGATTACAAAAAGTAGAGGTCCCAAAATGCTACCCTGTGGTACCCCTACACCATTTACTTTAATAGCAGACTTGTATGCAGTTACAATATTTCGTGAGTCTAATTTTGTTATTTCCACAAACTGGTTCCTAGCACTCAGATAACTTCTGAGCCAATCGTTTACTAAGCCCCTCATGCCGTATAGCTCACACTTATCCAAAAGCAACTCGTGAGACACATAGTCGAACGCCCGGGTCATATCAAAGAATATGGCACTGACTGGAATGCTCTTATCCAAATATTTAGAGATATTATTCACTAAAGAAAAGGCTGCCAGGGATGTCGATTTTCCCTTTTGGAATCCATACTGTTCTGGTTTAATGACATTGAATTTATTTAAAAAATTAGTAAGTCGTGCGTGCATTGCCCTCTCAAATATTTTAGAAAAGATTGGTATCAGCGAGATAGGTCTATGATTCTCCACCTGAGTTTTACTGCCCTTTTTATGAATCGGTTTAACCAATGTTGTTTTCAGAGTTTCCGGAAAAATACCGTTAGTGAATGAAAGATTGATCAAATAGCTTAAAACACCGGAGATTTGCAATCTACATATTTTTAGTATATGAGTCTGTATGTTATCGTATCCAGTCGCTTTAGTAGGTTTGAGAGAGTTGATAATTTTAATTACTTCGTCTTTGCTAGTTGGTGCCAAGAACAAACTCGCAATATTTGTCCTAGTTAGTGTCATTTGGGATCCTTCACCGAGCTGTTCTTTGTTAGGTTTCGAGTTATTTATATTAATGTAGTAGTCATTAAAGGCGGTTGCAATTTCAGAAGGACTGCGCAAGATCGTTTCACCAACCACTATCTCATTAATATTTGTATCATTGGGATGCTTTTCCGGCATATCTTTAATTACTTGCCACGTAGCTTTACAAATATTTTTGGCCCGGGATAGGTATTTACAGTTAGTGATCCTTTGAGCCGAATTTATGCACTTTTTTAAAAGTCTGGAGTAATATTGATATTTTAACTTGTGGTGATTCTTATGTAGTGAGGTATTGTAATAGGTGAAGCGAAGACGTCTTTTTGTTTTCACAGATTTTTTTATACCTTTCGAAAACCAATTAGTAGCTTTCGGCCTGGTACTGGTAACTGGTACATTCTATGCTTTTTCTTGGCTCCCAGACCAACATGGAACCAAAAAATTATGACCAATTACAATTATGGGACAAATGGACCCGGTAAGAGGACACTGGCAAACCAGCATGGAACCAAAAAATTATGACCAATTACAATTATGGGACAAATGGACCCGGTAAGAGGACACTGGCAAACCAGCATGGAACCAAAAAATTATGACCAATTACAATTATGGGACAAATGGACCCGGTAAGAGGACACTGGCAAACCAGCATGGAACCAAAAAATTATGACCAATTACAATTATGGGACAAATGGACCCGGTAAGAGGACACTGGCAAACCAGCATGGAACCAAAAAATTATGACCAATTACAATTATGGGACAAATGGACCCGGTAAGAGGACACTGGCAAACCAGCATGGAACCAAAAAATTATGACCAATTACAATTATGGGACAAATGGACCCGGTAAGAGGACACTGGCAAACCAGCATGGAACCAAAAAATTATGACCAATTACAATTATGGGACAAATGGACCCGGTAAGAGGACACTGGCAAACCAGCATGGAACCAAAAAATTATGACCAATTACAGTTATGGGATAAATGGACCCGGTAAGAGGACACTGACATCATCATCATCATCGTCATCATATCATAGGACGTCCACTGTTGGACATAGGCCTCCCCCCATGGACCTCCAGTTGCCTCGGTCGGAAGCGGCTTGCATCCACCGTGAACCCAACAGTACTATCACCAAACTGGACCACATCCCTTGTTTGTTTATCCCTTTTTATGGCAATACTTAATCTTTTACAGAGTTTCCTTTCTTTACAGCATGACAACACGCAAGCTCCACCAAACAAACCTTAATATATACCCGATAAGATATAATTTTAAATGGCAAAAATCCTATTGACTTTTCAGTGAAATTTGAACTAAAACGCTTGAGGTTACGGTTGATTTTCGTTGCAGATACCGTGCGCGTGATCTATTTTCGTAGTCGGTTAAAACATGTGTTCTTTTGATAGGTTCCAGTAATCGTTGCACTGCAACCATTAGTCACATTTTAACTAATTTTGGTCTTTATTTTTAGGCGCGTCCATGCTGGTCTGGGAGCAATGACAAAACAGAATGTACACACGGCAATATAATCAGGTAAGCACCTACGCACACTCGCGCCGTATCTATCTTGCTTACCGAATAGCTTTGCTGTGTGTACCAGTTGCTCCCTTCCCGCGCAGTTAGTAAAAACCCATCGAGAGAATGAACTAAAATCTAAGGAATCATGTTATAGGCGATGCTAGCAACCCATCACTGTCTTGATTTCCCTTTCTACCTATACCTATTCTGGGAGCAAAGAAAAAACATAGAATGCACCAGTTGCTTCTCTGCCCGCGCAGATGGTAAGAGTCCATCGAGGGGATGGGCGAAAGTAATAGGAATTATGTTATAGGCGATGAGGCTGGCAACCCTTCACTGTTTTAATTCCATTTTCCACCTATGCGCCCACAATCTTGCTAGGTGTGGCCTGTCTACCCCGTAAGGGATAAAGACGTGATTTTGTGTACGTATGTATGTATGGTAAAAGACCATCGAGGGAATGGGCGAAACTTATAGGAATCATGTTATAGGCGATGAAGCTAGCAACCCATCACTATTTTGATTCCATTTTCCACCTAAACGCCCACAATCTTGCTAAATGTGGCCTGTAGGTCTTGTTACCTTAGGCTCTGTCTATCCCGTAAGGGATAAAGACGTGATTTGTGTATGTGTATGTATGTATGTATGTATGTATTCTACCTATACGCCCACAATCATTCTAAACATGGCCTTTATGTTACCTCAGGCTCTGTCTACCCCGTAAGGGATAAGCGTGATGTATGTATGTATGTGTACCTATGTAACGTCACAATGTATTAACTTACCGGATCCGGAACCACCTGTCGGATAGCCGACGGTGATTGGCTGTCAGACCAGCAAGTTAATTTAATCACATCTTTGTGAGTAAAATGTCAATGTCTCAACAGTTACTGCGACATGACACGCATGCGCGAACGTCTGTAGCCAAGAATTATCACAATACGGTCAAGAGATAAAGCCACAGTTACACTTGTTGACAAATACCCCATGACATGTGTCGGCGACATGCCAAGCGAAGCCAGCGTCTGAAACTGGCGACGTCGCGCGACTTAATTAAATAGCGACGTCAAGCGAAGACGTGCGACTTCGCGAAACTTCACCTGATATATCAGGCGACATCACGCGACTTATGTAAATAGCGACGTCAAGCGAAGACGTGCGACTTCGCGAAACTTCACCTGTCATATCAGGCGACATTGCGCGACTTATGTAAATAGTGACGTCAAGCGAAGACGTGCGACTTCGCGAAACTTCACCTGTCATATCAGGCGACATCGCGCGACTTATGTAAATAGTGACGTCAAGCGAAGACGTGCGACTTCGCGATAGTTCACCTGTCATATCAGGCTACATCGCGCGACTTATGTAAATAGTGACGTCAAGCGAAGACGTGCGACTTCGCGATAGTTCACCTGTCATATCAGGCGACATCGCGCGACTTATGTAAATAGTGACGTCAAGCGAAGACGTGCGACTTCGCGATAGTTCACCTGTCATATCAGGCTACATCGCGCGACTTATGTAAATAGTGACGTCAAGCGAAGACGTGCGACTTCGCGAAACTTCACCTGACATATCAGGCGACATCACGCGACTTACGTAAATAGCGACTTCAAGCGAAAACGTGCGACTTCGCGAAACATCACGTCGATATAACATTATTAGGATCCTTCCATGCTGGTCTGGGAGTAACGAAAAAACATAGAATGTACCTAAGTGCATCTAGAAATAAGATTATAAGACCCAAAGGCCACGTTCAGCATGATCATCACATTAGTATGTCGACATTCATGTATTGTCCGAGCGGCTGGCAACTTCGGAACCTCGAGGGGCGTGGCGTGCCTGCGCGGGCGCCGCGGCGTGGGCTCTGTCGCGGACATGCCTGTGTTGCTAGCGCGGCTAGCACGAAATGGCGCGAGAGCTGTACCGCACGCGAAACAGAATAATGTATCTTTCTAGAACGAACAATAAAAAGACGGGTAGTCTATCGCGTTAGCACATTCGTTGCTAGCCGTGCTGCCATTGATCCCGCTAAAATTATACATATACTAGCTTCTGCCCGCGATTTCATCTGCGTAGAATCATACACATAAAACTTCCTCTTGAATCACTCTCTCTATTAAAAAAAAACGCATCCCTTGCAGTTTTAAAGATCTAAGCATACCTACATAGGGACAGACAGACAGCGGAAAACGACTTTGTTTTATACTATGTGGTGTTACAACTATAAAAACAAGAGTTTGCGGGCGTGTCTATCTGTGTGTATGTTTGGGGGCCATCCATAAAGTACGTCACACAGTTAGGGGGGGGGGGGGCTAAAAATTTGTGACACACAAACAAAATAATTGTAGTCTTCATAGTAAACCTTGTGACAAGGGGTGGGGGTCTCTTAAGATGATGAAATTGGTGTGACGTACTTTATGAATGACCCCATGTATGTATATTTCGCTCTGAAACGGATGACTGGAAGCATTTTGAAGAAATTTGGCAAACTGTTTGAAATCCCTTCCATTCTGGTCTGGAAGCAAAGGTAAAACAAAGAATGTACCGGAGATGCTTTTCTTCCCGCGCAGACCATAAAAGCCCATAGAGGGAATTTTCGTTCCAAATTTAATCCAAATCCGTCCAGTCGTTTCAGCGTGAAGAAGGAACAAAAAGAAGCAATGCGATCGTCAAAGAACGCTTTTCTTGCAGGTTCCCAAACACTGTTTAATAGTAAAGTCACCAGTCTCTCCTATACTGTATAGAATGTACGCGAATCACCGCACCTGGCAACACCGATCATAACTCAGCAGAATGTTAAGGACGGGCGTAATCTGCATTATACGAAATTAATTACAGAGTGCGTACGTTTTTATTGCGTGTCTTAATTTAAACGCTGCCAAATGTCAACAAATGAAATGTCAGTCTGCCTCCGGACAACACAAGCCTTTTAAAACAGATGAGATAACTAGGTTTTGTTACCTTGGGCACTGTCTACCCCGTGAGGGATAAAGACGCGATTTATGTATGTATGAAAATGAAAATGAAAATTGAAAATTTTATTTTTTCAAAATAAAATACAGTAAGAATACTTAAATTCTACTTAAATTAAATACATTTATAAAAGGGATGTATAAGGTCCCCGAGCCTTAAATTATATTAATCTATAAATAGTAGAGATGTATAAAGTCTCTACTAGTGAAAATAAAAACAAAAAAAAATAAATAATAATAACAAGTTCAGTGGCGGTGTAAAACGCCTCCACCGTCAAATAAATTAATTGGAGATGTCTCCAATGTCGCAGGAAATATATATATATGAGATAACTATCCCACTGCTGGGCATATCTCCTTAAGAACGATTAAATTAATCGATATCGACAAACGCCGCGCGCATCACTGCACGCTATCAAGACGTTAATGAACTTGGTAGCTCAATTTGAAAATAGAACTGCGCCCGCGCACCACATCGTAACTTTACAACCAACATGAAACGTTCAACATTGATGGGCAACATTACATCGTTATGTTATGTAATTTTAATGTTGTTTTTGGTAGCAAACAAAGCCCTACTTTCCTACTAACATTACAGATGCGAAAGTAGCTATGTCTGTAAACTTTTTACGCTTAAACTACTGGACCGATTCAGTAGAAAATTGGTAGATGGTTGAGGACGTAGGATAGCTTTTTTATCCCGCGGGATAGAAATTCTGCGCATACGGAGTCGCGGGCACCAGCTATTATAAATGCGAACCTAGGAAGCCAAAATTTTATCCAGCGCTTCCAATCCCTTCTATCTTTTAGAAAAGGAGTGGGGACGGATTTTGGAAATTGTTTTAACATCGTTTTTTCTTTGAGAAAACTTTATTGCCTGGAGCATTATTCTAATGCTCATGTTTCTAAGCTGCAATTCAAATGAACAATGAACAAAACTAGAACATTCTAAATTAATTAAGGCTAATCAAATATCAGGTATTTCAACAATTCCGTATCTCGCAACAGTATGGTAATTAAGCCGTATTAATTGTCAGCCCCTTGCAGCTACACTTATTATTACAACACCGATAAAATCCAAAATGTGATGCACAATCTTCTACCGACAAAATCGCGTAAAATCGCGTAAAATAGATGAAAAGAAAAGTAGAGTGTATCACACAGAAGCAAAATATTTTTTTATCTTGGGTGAATTACTCCGAATCCCTCGCTACGTTCACGATTCTACTCTAGAATCGCTCGCTTCGCTCTGGATTCGAAATAGCACCCTCGTCGTAAAAATATCATTTTGCTCCCTTGTGATACAATCTACTATTTAACACCTCTCATTCAGAAAAGTAAGCTTGTCGAGAGGGAGCAAAGTGCAACTTTTCTGTTCGAGGCTTTTCTAAGTGTTTTCTTGCAAATGCAATTTCTTGAAGTTGATATTTGTAAAACCACGCCGCTTTTAGAGAGAATAGAATAGACAATACAGACTTATCCAAAGTCTTATTATGACTGTTATTATATTATAGTGGTGCTCGTGATTACATAAATCACAGATAGAATCAGAATAGTACGTACAGGAGTAGTAAAAGTTTAAAACGATACTCAAAAGACACTACTCGCAATATAAATCTATATTTAAATTGTGAATAAGCTTAACACATCATATATACTTAAGTATGTAGATAATTAATTTGGAAATGCGGCCCGACCCGCGCGATCTCGCCAGCTATTATAGCCATGGTAAGTGCTTCTCAATAGCGGCTAGGAATATGCCGTCTTCACCATAGGGGCACACGGGCCCCGTGCCCAGGGCCTCATTCTCAGGGGGCCCCGAAGTACCGACAATTTCTCTCACACATTTATTCTCAAAACATTTTTGTCGGGCACACTAAATTTTTTCTTCTTTTTTACTTTACAAAAGAGCCCCAAATTCGTGTGTGCTAAAGGCCCCAGCCTAGTTTAATGCCCTGGGAAACATCACTACTGTTTCTTACGCACTATTGGTTTACATAAAAAAATGCAATGAAGCATTCTATATCGCCACTTCCTAATAATTAAACGCTATCACTGATAATGGCTTAATAATAAGTCGTAAAGGTGTGCTATCGGTCGCGCGTAATCTAAAAAGCGAGGACTACGTGAGTTCGGTCACACATGTTAGTTCAACAAGTTCTTTCCCAAAAAGATCGTTTAAAGATCAAGCTATTTTGCTAAAGGTACAGTCGCCATCATCACGACTTTATTTATAAAAAAAAGTCGTGTTAGTTACACTATTTATAACTTGAGAACGGCTGAACCGATTTGGCCGAAAATTGGTGGGGAGGTAGCTTAGAACCAGGAGACGCATATAGGATACTTTTTATCCCGATTTTCACGCGGGATTGGAAAATCCCTAAATGTTGTACCAATAAAGCTACATTACATTTGGCATCACGTAGGTGCTCTAAGAAGGGATTTTCCGAATTTCCCACGGGATAGGAAATAAAAACCTTATGATATGAGTGGACTTTATCTGCGCGGACGAAGTCGCGGGCAAAAGTTAGTATTATATATCGTAGCGAGCGAGGTCCAGTGGCGTAACTATAGGGTGGCAGGGGTGGCAAAATGCCAGGGGCCCCTAGCTCTACGGGGCCCCGAACTGGCTTGGTTTAGAGCACAGAAGGGACGCTGATGCACTTCTTTATATTGAGGAAAGAGCCCCATCTGACGAATTTGCCGCGGGCCCCAGACGTTATAGTTACGCCACTGGCGAGTTCGTCAAATATTTCTAAGTAGCTATATCAATTCGGAACGTTCAATAAGGTAAAAGTATCAGAAAGCACAAATCGTATCGGCGCAGTCAGGCTGACCATGAAGATCAGTTTGTGGAAAATATACCTTAACTTTGTAAGGTTTATTTTCCACAAAATGTTCCGTTGTTTATGATCAAGCAAAACAAAAGAAGAAAATAGTACCAATTCAAATAAAAAAGAACATGCCATTTAAATTTCTAAATGTCAGTGAAAATTAGAACACATAGAAAAATCCGAAAAGTAAAGCTATGGCCGGGAATCGAACCCGGGTCCTCGTCATTCCGTGACGCGTGCTATACCCCTACACCACCCATAGCAGGTGGGTAGTCTCCGAATTTTTCTACCTGTTACTAACTGTCACGTGACCTTTTTTTGTTACTATGCGAATTTTTGTCGCTAAGCATCATCTGTTTGAATGATGTGTCTGTACGACATTTAAATTAAAGTAAGTCAGGCTAAAATCAATTAAAAATGACAAATTTAAACTAAAAACCTTTTGTTTATTGGGCGAAGCGATCATTAGACATTATTGAATTAGGACTAAAAGATATTACAACATTTAAGTAACGACTGTAAACAAACACCCGCATCTCCACGTTCAAAGTAATAATTCAATCGCATCGCCCCTAATGCACTCAAAGTTAAGACTGCATAGTGCATTGGCTGCAGTTAGCTGACCCACTGCTTCCGATAGGGATGCGCTGGTGTCGATAGAACGTCACATATCGACGGGGAAGAACCAAGATCTCCTATCTTGTAATTTCGGATTAATGTAAGATAGGAGCTATTAGTTCTCTCAATAGAATTCAAACTACAATAATTATAATTTGTAAGATATGAGTTATTAGTTCTTCCCCGTCGTTTTTTTTATGTTAGAGAGGCCAGACTAACGAACTAGTGGGGTTGGGTGGGGCCTGGCCTGTGGGTCGATATCAATGTTTTAGGTTATTTGCTCACAGTCATGCTAAATGTGGCGTGGTCTTTGAACAAATCACTGGTTTGGGGGTCTGATTCTGCGTGGTTCTTTATTTATAGATATAAAAAACTGGATGGTGCGTTTCTTCGGATACTGTCGGCTGACATGGGGGCGAAAGTTGCCATAGGCAAAAATAACATAAAATGTATCTAATGTTGCTACTATGAAATAATTTGTAGATTGCAACAGTCTTATTACCTTAGGCTCTATAAAGACGTGATTTGTGTATGTGTGTGTGTATCAATTAATAAATACTTACACGCTTAAATTGCAGGTTCACGATGGATGCAAGCCGCTTCCAACCGAGGCAACTGGAGGTCTATGAGGGCTATGTCCAACAGTGGACGTCTTACGGCTTATATGATAAGAAAAAATAAACATATTAAGAAACTTACTTAAGAGCACTTCATAATTTAGATTAAGCATGCTTTTTTAAAGTAGTTGTGTCTGTTAAAGCATATTTTACTAACGCAATTAAAATGTTACACGGTTTAAAACTAAATTTACTTAATTCCTTTAAAAAAACTACAATATACACAGCCGAACGGCCACTGCCACTGTAGAACCTTTTCACAGTCAACGTCGGCAACTTTGACACTAGCAGACAAATAACAAACCGATCACTTATTGCGATACGGTTATACCGCCCAGGGTGAGTAAAAATGCACCCATGATGCAATTAACGTTCCAAAAGGGCAATTGATTTTTTAAATTGACTCAATTTTAATCAGTTCCGATTAAAATGATAAGATAATTGATATTGACAATGACTGGCAAATTATAGGTTACGCGATTGATACTTTATGAATGACAGGGCGGCCGGGTCATTCCGCGGCCTTGGGTACAGGTATTTTAAGCAAGCCCCGACACATGCAGGGTATCTCACAACAGGAAATATTCAAAATATAATATTTTAATATATCGTTCAAAGGCTAACTGGAAGAGATCCCTTTTAGGGATAAGTTTAGGGGTAAGTTAGTCGCCTTTGTGTTGTCCTGTATTCACCTTTTTCTTGTGTTTTGTGTACAAAAATAGTTATACATACATACATACATATTCATGATTATTTCATAGCCTTCATTAAAAGCTCATTTATGCAATCACTACATAGTATAAAACAAAGTCGCTTTCTCTGTCCCTATGTCCCTATGTACGCTTATATCTTCAAAACTACACAACGGATTTTGATGCGGTTTTTTTTAATAGATAGAGTGATTCAAGAGGAAGGTTTTTGTGTATAATTCTACGCAGACGAAGTCGCGGGCAGAAGCTAGTAATATATATTTTTTAAATCAAATAACTATTAAAACTAAGCTATCAAAGATTTGTGTCTTCTAACTGTTTCTAGAAAATCGGAATTTGGATACGGAGTTTATACGGGCGTTGCGACAAAAGACGTCAAATGTCATATCGGACTTCTCTTTCTAATCGCTGACTAATTAGTAGTTTAAAATTTTAAGTTACTTTTTGACATATTTTTTACGATATTTTCATATTTACTAAGAAATGTGTTTTTTTTTTAAATCTAATATTCCCTATTGTTCTGAAATATAAGTTAAAAAGTAAGTCGGGTTCGTTTTTTTGATTACTCCTATAATGTTTTCCGTCGTACTTTACATACATACCTCTCTTTGCCATAGGGTTAGGTAGAGCCTAAGGTAACAAGACCTGAAGGCCTCGTTTAGCATGATTGAGGGCGTATAGGTGGAAAGGGGAATCAAAATAGTGATGGGTTGCTAGACGCATCGCCTATAACATGATTCCTAAGACCGCCCATGCCCTTGCTTTCATCTGAGCGAAAATAGAAGCAGCACCAGCTATGTTTTGACAAATGTAGGGTTTGACGAACGTGTAACTTGACAAATGTGGGGTTTGACGAGTATCTGGTTTGACAAATGTAGGGTTTGCCGATGTCTAACTTGACAAATCTAGGGTTTGACGAGTATCTGGCTTGACAAATTAGGGTTCTACGTTCTGTTTTTCCAAATCAAGAATTTGACAGATGTCTGCGAAATCCCGGACCAGCATGGAGGCAAAATTATTAATCACTAAAGACAGCTATTAAATAATTAGACCTGTGTGATTTATAATAAGTGCTGATAGGCGCCAATATTGCAATGCCAATTAACTCAACATTACGTAAATGCTTATCTCCGCGGTCACGGTCAGCTATCGTAGTTAATCGGTCCATTACGTCACTTAGCAACCGAGGTCTATAACAGTATCACATCATCGATGTAAACAAACAGTATGCTTAGGGCCTGTTTCACCGCTTAATCTCCACATACACATACATAAACCACGTCTTTACCCCTTACGGGGTAGACAGAGCCTAAGGTCAGACCTGAAGGCCACGTTT
The DNA here is from genome assembly GCA_949127965.1 of Pandemis corylana. Classification (NCBI taxonomy): domain Eukaryota; kingdom Metazoa; phylum Arthropoda; class Insecta; order Lepidoptera; family Tortricidae; genus Pandemis; species Pandemis corylana. Next base: position 14,135,316 of record OX421864.1, on the reverse strand, counting down.
AGCATGGTTGTGGGCTATAGGTGGAAAGGGGAATCAAAATAGTGATGGGTTGCTAGCCGCATCGCCTATAACATTATTCCTGTGCCCATTTCATCGATGGGCTTTTACCATCTGCGCGGGAAGAGAAGCAACTGGTACATTCTAGGTTTTTTCTTTACTCCCAAACCAGCATGGAAGATAAGTGGTAGGTGTTAAGTTCCAGTTATATACCTATATGATGACATCTCTGTCTATTTCGTAGCAATAGAGACGGAATCATATACATCATCCACAATATTTTGAGCACCCATGGATACTCACAACACCAGATGCAGATGCGTTGCCAGTGTAATGGAACGTAATTAAAAAAAACTATTTTAATGTTGGTAACACTGCCGATCATGGCCCTTTTCCTTTCTAACAAGACTAAGACCAGACGCATCTTTATACACTACTAGCTGACCCGGCGAACTTTGTTCCGCCTTAAATTTGAAAAATTCCTTTGTAAGTGCATCTTTATACTAATCAAGGAATAATGTGCAGGCATGCTAAATTTAATGTCTTTACCTTTATTAGTACAACATTTCGGAATTTTCCAACCCCGTGGGAAAATCGGGATAAAAAGTATTCTATGTCCGTCTCCGGGTCCTAAGCTACCTCCCCACCAATTTTCAGGCAAATCGGTTCAGCCGTTCTCGAGTTATAAATAGTGTAACTAACACGACTTTCTTTTATATAGATTATATAGATAATAACTAACAACTTGTGAAATGAACCTCTGAAGACCAAGAATACTTTTATTTAATACCAAATAATACAGCCAGTCTAAAGTAAGATAAACTACCTCATAGGTATGCCAGTAATTTCACCGACTGTGCAACTCTCCACGCCGGAATACAGCAACGCAAGCACTGCTGCTTGGCGGAAGGATTAATTAAGAAGATGATGGTAGCGATTCGGACGAATGCACAAGGTGCTGCCACCCACAAACCCGCTTTTGCCAAACAAGTGCACAAATGTTGCAAATCAATAAATATTCCATCGTTACCATCGACAAATCTAAGCGCATCCCCAGTAGATTCGGGAGCGGGCGGAAGTGAGTGAATGAGCGAATGAACGACTCTAACGGGACAAAGGACGCCGGATGTACGGATTGAATGGAAATTATTGTTTCGAAGAAGTTGCGAGGGGTCAGTTATTGTCGGACTTTAAGAGGACCAATTGTATCGAACAGTAGGTACTTATGCTTTACTCGTATTATGGGGTAAGTGTATTTGAAGTAATTTTATTTCATTGTTTAAGCTGGTTTGGGAACAAAGATAAAACATAGAATGCTGTTGCTTCTCGTCCCGCGCAGATGGTAAAAGCTAGGGAACGGGGGAAAATCTTAGGGATCATGTTATATAGGCGATGTGGCTAGCAACCCATCACTGTTTTGATTTCCCTTTCCATCCATACGCCCACAATCATGCTAATAGTGGTCTTTAGGTCTTGCCACCTTGGGCCCTGTCTACCCCGTAAGGGATAAAGACGTGATTTGTGTATGTATGTACTGAAAACAGAATATTTTTACGTCTGTCTATCAGTCTTAACCAAACTGACCTCGCACTGCCTACATTTTGGAATTCATATTCACTCGCCAAATTCGTATGGAACTCTCGGTGCGCGAGAATAATAATTACAGGATCGTGTTACTTAGCTAGCACGCATCGAAGTTTTCAGCTTTCAGCGTGCGACTGCGTCGCGTGTCTGTCGCCCCCCCCTCTCCCCCCTGGCGGCGCGCGACAACTTTCGTCGCTCGGTCTAGACGCAAGCAACATTTTCACAGCTACCCCACTGAAGCGAAGGAAAAGCAATGGACTCTAATCTTTTAGGGATAAGTAGGTACACCCTTGTACATCTGTTTTCTCCTGTAATCATTATTTTCATGCGTTTTATGTACAACTAGCTCTTGCCCGCGACTTCGTCCGCGCAAAATTATATTGGAGAAATGATGTTGATATTTAATGTTCTGCAGTAATTGCGTTTACGTTGCGACTCTAGGCAGGCCTTTGACATGTTTATCACTATCCCGCAGGAACTATGCAATTTTGCGGGATAAAAAAGTAGCTTATGTTTTATTGGAGTTAAATTTTATTTGGCTGTAAGAGTATTTCCCTGCGCCTTTTTTATTTTCTTAATATAGTTTGTTCTGAAGATGTCGCTACTATCTTCGTGTTTGTTGTGCGAACTAGAATACTATTGTGCATGTCTGTTTTTGCAAAAAGTAGGTAGCCTAAATGTTAAAAAGGCGAGGGCCAAATCCATACGACCTCTGTATTTCACCAGCCTTGAAATGTAATGTATTAGGTATAGACCGATCGCTTAAATGAGTCCTCGCCCGCGCGGTGCAGGGGCGCGGGGCGGGACGACGATGGGGAGCTCTCTCGATGCGGGCGGGTAGTGCGCCTGCCGCCCGCACCTCTCGGCCCCCTTTGTAGTCCCACCCCGCGCCTCTGCACCGCGCGAGCGAGGACTCAGTAAGGCGCCGGTCTAACCCCCTTATTCATAAACGCTCTAGGCTTCTGCTAACTTAGCAATCGTTTGTCCTTATCTGTAAAAGGTAAATGTCAAAGTGACAGATAAGGACAAACGATTGCTAAGTTAGCAGAAGCCTACAGAGCGTTTATGAATAAGGTGGTATATATCCAGCCGGCAATTAGCTGGCAATATTAAGCGCCCTGTAAACGATCAAACTGTTTGTCAAACAATTTGATAGTGTACGGCTGTGTTTGAGGCGTTTGTCAAACAATCTACGTGTTTGATAAAAATCTGGATTGATGTCGAGTTTGACAAACAGGTTTGAACGTGTACGACGGTGTTTGTCAAACAAGACCTCGGTAGAAGAAGTTTGACAAACAAGTTTGTCAAGCAAGTTTGGCCGTTTGAGCAGGGCGCTTTAACAAATTTGTTTGATATTTGGTTTGATCGTTTACGCTTATGTTTGATGAAAACGTGAAGTTTGACAATCAAGTTTGTCAAACAAATTTGATCGTTTACAGGACGCTTTAGTGCAGACTGAAATGGCCGCTACAGTCTGTGGGAGGGAGGCGACCAGACAGGGGGCGCCGCACGCGACACATTTCTACCATTGTGAATATGAAATTATAGAATTATACAGCTCAAAAACGTGGGGACGGCAAGGCAAATCACATATTTTAAAGATGGAACAACAGTTTATGAATTCAACGGAATATTGACTATTTAATGTCCGGGTGGAATCTTGCCACTCAATTTTGAAGCCACAAGGTGGACCGATGACCTCATCGACCTCAGGATCGCGCTGGATGCAAGCCGCTTCCAACCGGTCTTATTGGAGATCTAAAGGAGAGGCCTATGTCCAGCAGTGGACTTGTAATGACCGAGATGATAATGATGAATTTTGAAGCAGTTATCTTCAACCGATTGAGCTGAAATTTTGCGTAACTGTGTAAGTCGGATGACAATACAATGCAATAATCAAAAGCCTTACCGTGACATCTTAAGGCGATGCAATTCCGGTTCAGTTTAGCTTCGCTCGTGGGTGCGAGTCGGGCTACCTCCGCGTGGGCAAGAGCTGCGGTTCGTTTTTGGATCCGTCCGAGGAGAAGAGCAGTGCTTGGTCCGGTGCACCCTGGGCATCGGTTAATGATTTCCTGGCAGATTCTTACGGATATCATTATCCGTTAGCTAAGAGTCCGACAGGGGGGAGGGGTCTTTTGACCGTGTTCTACCGTGCAACGTTGCCGCATTTTTGTCACAAGATTTTTGAATACTATATTTATACTATACGTGGCCTTTAGGTCTTGTTACCTTAGGTTCTGTTTACATCGTAAGGGATAAAGACGTGATTTGTGTGTGTTCGTGTGTATTTTCTAAATCTGTTTAAAATACCGCAACAAAACATCCAAAATTGACGACGCCCCGAGTCCCTCGATTCTAAACTACTATTTTATTCAAAACAGTCTCAGAAAAAGGTCTGAGTTTTATAAAAACGCGTTGTTTCTTTTTAAACCGGTGTTAAGTTTTGTTGGCACGTTCTCGCCTAAACAATGGTTTATAAAGTAGCTTTGGGGTTCCCTGGTGAAACCCTTGAACCATGGCCTTTGTAACAAGAAAATAGAACCATGATTCTGATTTTTAAACTGTGACCGTAAAAATAACAATGGGAAAGGACCAATTTTAAAACATACATACTCCTTGTAAATCATGTCTTTATCCCTTACGCGGTAGACAGAGCCTAAGGTAACAAGACTAAGGCCACATTTAGTATGATTGTGGGCGTATAGGTGGAAAAGGGAATCAAAATAGTAATGGGTTGCTAGCATCGCCTATAACATGATTCCTAGGAGTTTCGCCTATTCCCTCGATAGGCTTTACCGCGCGGGAGAAGCAACTGGTACATTCTATGTTTTTTCTTTGCTCCCAGACCAGCGTGGATGTTTTTTTTAAATACATATTTGCAATTTGCCGCAGTGACTATTTCATCAAACGTTACTCATCGGAACGACCTATATGACTCACAGATCGATACGTCTATCAGTTCTGCAGATCTAGCGAACGTAGCCATGCGATATGCTACCGTTATATGTGACAAAAACATGTATGAATTAATTAAATTGGACGAGTATGTGTGCGTGTGCGTGTGCGACACTTTTGAGGCAACCAAGAGTTCTTCCGTGTCTTCATGCGTCAATTATTAGCACCATTGGATATATTATAATTCCGCGCTTTACAGAGTCAGAACGTGCACATTAAGACGCAATTTTGTATGCATTTGAAGCTCCCAAATCATTTTATGTACAGTAACAGCAAAATACCTACACACATAACATCACTACATAGTATAAAACAAAGTCACTTTCTGTCTCCCTATGTCCCTATGTCCCTATGTATGCTTATATCTTCAAAAGTACCCAACGGATTTTGATGCGGTTTTTTTAAATAGATAGAGTGATTCAAGAGGAAGGTTTTTATGTATAATTCTACGCAAACGAAGTCGCGGGCAGAAGCTAGTTATTGTATAATAGGTACTTAAGATAAAATAAATATGAGAATTTAATAACGAAACAAAATATATACACACCTAAGAGGGCGATAATAACAGAAAAGGATTTGATAATCGAACTCCCGACTTGCAAGGTCTGGAATTGAAGCTAATTTTTATTACAATAAACCAATTAGCCCTAATATCCGAAGTCCAAGCCGCAAATCCTCTAACGCCAATAACTCAGGGTTTTGCTAATGTAATCGAATGCCCTCATTTGGGGGGAACCGGGGGATCCGGGGGATTCAAGGGCAGTCGAGCGTTAAACCTGGGGGATCAATGGCATTTGCTTCAGTGAAAAGATTTTCATTGTTGTGATGAAAGGCTTTGTATAGTTGTAACCCAAGTTATAATCGGAATACCTAAATAGGTTACTCGTCATATGTGCATGTTTAAAATCTTAGGAATCATGTTAGAGGCGATGCTAGCAACCCATCACTATTTTCATTCCCCCTTTTCTATCTTGTTCTTGATATGATGATAAGTGACAGGAGGAGGTATTTCTTGATAAATAAGATATTCTAATCTTGCTAAATATGTGTGCACACTTTATTGATACTGAACGTGAACTAACTTATAATAATACAATTTGCATTAAACGCTAAAATGAGGCCAACCGCTGACGACGCGAGTTTATAATGTACGGTTGCTCGTACACGGGTAGCGAAGCAACTGGTACATTCTGTTTTTTCTTTACTCCCAGACCAGCATGGAAGATTAAAAGGGATATATTATTATTATAAGGGCCTGTCTCGCAACTCTCTGTAAAGTTCCGGTTATCTTAAATGTTAGTTGTCTATGATTCCGTCTACTATGAAACAGGCAGACGTCATCATATAACTGACACAACCCCTCTAATGCGGGAGCTAACAAAGAGTACAGATATCCTTAAATTTGGCACGGATCCGTGTCTTAAGCATACGAAGGGTTATAACTGTAACTTAACAGACAGTCGTGATACAGGCTAAATGACAAGCCGCTACTAACCTTATCAAAACAGACGAACACCTTCAATCCCGTCACACGACTATCACATCACCACTAACACATATCACTGATAAGCTGTCAATTCTGAAGGCTGTCAAGGACGTCAGGAACCAAGGCCTTTCTAATACAAAATAGAATAAGGGAGAATAGAATAATACAAAATACTATGCGGTATTTTAACACGAACTAGTATCTTCTTTTACGCACCGATGTTCACTCACCACATAAACAAGTGAAATAGCTCTAAAACGACTTAAAAAATCATCGACACCTTTTGTACACATTTAAATAGATTCACTACAAAAATCACAGCTCCAACACACCTTTAAAACTAAGCAAGTAAAGACATTGCAATATTTGACAGTCACAAGATAAAAGGTAGGAACTTAATATATTTTACTTTTTGCAACAACGTCCTAGCGCTAGTAGTGACAGCTGACTGGGTTAAATGACAGACGGATTGGCCGCGCATGCGTACTGATAAGGGATGTTAGGGGTGCTTGGATGGTATGCAGGGGTGGGCTGGGCCTGCATTCGCACGTTTGTCGGCGAGAAAATTTGCGAAGTAAGTCGGTTTTCCAACTTGTTTTAGAAAATGGCACGCTATTTTTAATCCCGGACGCAAGAAGTGAGAACTTCGTCTATGTGTCTGTGTGGTCATCGTAACTCTCAAACGAATGGAGCGATTACAATGCTGTTTTTATTCTAAAGCCAGTTTCCTTGCGGTGGCTCTCAGCCATGTTTGTTAAAAATCGGGCAAGTTTGAAGAGTATTAGCAGAAAATTTGATAGAAGGGAAACTAGAAGGAAGAAGAGGCAAAGGAAGGCCGAGACGTGCATTTATGGACCGAGAAAAGAAGAAGGTTAATGGTGAAAGAAGTGAATGGCGATTACTCCACTGACAAGAGCTGGGCTCATAAATTTAAGAAAAGATAAAGATAAGATAAGATAAGATAGGATAGGATAAGGTAAGGTAACGGTTATTGCCATTAAAAATAAGAAATAAAAGAAATACAGACTTAACTTAAGAATTAACATTACATTGCTTTGTTAACAAAAAAAAACTTGTACACATGGGAAAAGGAGCAGGCTCAGCTTATGCTGCGCTTACGCAGAAGCTGCCAGCGCTCAGTGGCGTAACAATAGGGTGGCAGGGCTGGCAAAATGCCAGGGGCCCCCGACCCAAGAGGGCCCCGGCCCAAGAGCCCGCGAGCTCAAAAATAATAAAATTAAACTGAGTACAACGTGACGATTTTTACTGATATGGCCCCATCAAAAGAATTTGCCACGGTCCCCAGATGGATAGTTACGCCACTGACAGCGCTGGTTTTCAGCCTGCCCCTGTGGCTCATGCTGGAGTGCCAAATATAGCGGGTTACTTGACCTACTTATACGGAATTCTACACTGTGACCCGACACGCACTTGGCCGTTTTTATTGTTTTCGCACCACGCGGCCCAGTTGGTTTAAATTTGATTGCTGCCACCGTAATATTGTCGGAATCGAACCCCACACACAATAAACGCAGTCTCGCGGGACCAAGGACGCCTCGGGGACCTATAAATTCAAAATAACAACGAAATATTAATTGAGGAACATGATCTGAATACTAGAGGGATTTACTGTCCGGGGTTTATTCTAGAATTCCTCAACTTATTTAACATACATACATACATACATACATATCACGTCTTTATCCCTTGCGGGGTAGACAGAGCCTAAATAACAAAACCTTAAGGCCGCGTTTAGCATGATTAAGGGCGTATAGATGGAAAAGGAAATCAAAATAGTGATGGGTTGCTAGCCGCATCGCCTATAACAGGATTCCTAAGACTTTCACCCATTCCCTGCTCGATGGGATTTTACCATCTGCGCGGGAAGAGAAGCAACTGGTAAATTCTGTTTTTTCTTCACTCCCAGACCAGCATGGAAGAATATATTTAACACTAGCTTTTGCCCGCGGCTTCGCACGCGTTAACCATGAGCATTTCAAAGAAGCTAGCAATCAAGCAAGCGAGCACCCAAACCTGCAAGCATGTAAATATGCAAGCAGGCATGCAAGCAGGCATGCAAACAGGCATGCAAGCAGGCATGCAAACAGGCATGCAAGCAGGCAAGCAAGCGTGCAAGCAAGCGTGCAAGCAAGCATGCATGCAAGTAAGCACGCAAGCATGCATGCATGCAAGCAACCATGCAAGCATGCTTGAAAGCAAGTATGCAATCAAGCATGCAAAGCAAGGACTCAAGCAAGCATGCAAGCAAGCCCCCGCATTGCCCCGCTGCCTTAATTTTTCTGAAACTGTAAATATTGCAGGATTTTTATAAAACAAACCTAACCTAACCTAAAGAGCTGTCCTAAAATATACCTACCCCAAATAGCTTTTGCCCGCGACTTCGTACGCGCTAAGATGTAAAACGAAAAAATACCTTTTTTCCCGTTCCCGTGAAAATTTTGGGGAGTGCTTTCGGAGTACACTTAAAGCCTTTAAAGAAACACACGTTATAAATGTTAAGTCTCTTTCTTCCGCTGTTTCGTCTGGAAATGTAAAATCCCGTTTTTTCCCGTTTTAGTGTTCCCCTACACTCCCGAATAAACGACAAATTTCAACTTTTTATGTCAAGTAGGTAAAACGTAAAATCCCGGTTTTTCCCGTTCCCGTAAAAATGTTAGGAAATCCTTTGTTAATGCTACCTTACATTCCCTAAGGAAGCTAAATGCTAAATTTCATCTTTCTACGACCAGTAAAACGAAAAATCCCGTTTTTTCTGTTCTCGTGGGAATTTCTGGAAACCCTTTCTCAGTGCTCCCATACACTCATCAAGGAAGGCTCTTACCAAATTTCAGCTTTCTACGACCAGTAAAACCAAAAATCCCGTTTTTTCCCTATCCCGTGGGAATTTCGAAAAATACCTTCTTAGTGCACCTCTAGGATACTCAAGGTATGTGTGCCAAATTTCAAGTTTCTACCGCAGTATTTCTTTGTAAACAGATATTTTTCCCGTTCCCGTGGGAATTTTGGAAAGTACTCTCTTAATGCTCCTCTACACTCCCGAAGCAACCTACATGCCGAATTTCAGCTTTCTGCAACCAGCAAAATGAAAAGTCTTGTTTTTCCCGTTCCCGTGGGAATTTCTGGAAATCCTTTCTTAGTGCTCCCATACACTCATCAAGGAACGCTCTTACCAAATTTGAGCTTTCTACGACCAGTAAAACAAAAAATCCCGTTTTTTCCCTATCCCGTGTGAATTTCGAAAAATACCTTCTTAGTGCACCTCTAGGATACTCAAGGTATATGTGTGCCAAATTTCAAGTTTTTAGCCATATTATGCCTACCGCAGTATTTCTTTGTAAACAAAATATTTTTCCCGTTCCGGTGGGAATTTTGGAAAGTACTCTCTTAATGCTCCTCTGCACTCCCGAAGCAACCTACATGCCGAATTTCAGCTTTCTGCAACCAGTAAAACGAAAAGTCCCGTTTTTCCCGTTCCGTGGGAATTTCGGGAAATCCTTTTTTTAGTGCTCCCCTACACTCCCCAAGGGAACTTGAAGGCCAAATTTCAGTTTTATACGACCAGTAAAACGAAAAATCGATCCCGTAGAACTGAATATATATAAATCCCAAAAATCATTTAAACATTATTTTACTATTATAATCACCTACTTCTATGCCAAATTTGAAGAGTCTAGTAATTATAGTTCACAGGATTTCGTTAAACTGAATATATAAATCCCGTTTTTTTCCTTATCCCGTGGGAATTTCCAAAAATCCTCAAATTAGTTTCTTCGTTTTGTAATCACCTACTTTTGTGTCAAATTTGAAGAGTCTAGTTATTATAGTTACTGAGATAGCGTCACTCGGAGTCGAATATATAATTCCCGTTTTTTCCTTATCCCGTGGGAATTTCCAAAAATCCTTCCTTAGTGGATGCCTACATTGTATAAGGTATCTATGTGCAAAATTTCAAGTCTGTAAGTCCAGTGGTTTGGGCTGTGCGTTGATATATAGTTAAGTCAGTCAGTCAGTCAGTCAGTCAGTCAGGACTTTGAATTTTATATGTATAGATTGTTGTTTAAATTTCTAAAAAACACTGAAAATTAGAACAAATAGATAAATCCGAAAAGTAAAGCTATGGCCGGGAATCGAACCCGGATCCCCGTCATTCCGTGACACGTGCTGGACCACTACACCACCCATAGCAGGTGGATAAGCCTTCGAATTATTCTATCTGTTACTAGCTGTCACGTGACCTTGTTACTATGCGAATATTTGTCGTTAAGCGTCATCTGTTTGAATGATGTGTCTGTACGGCACAATTACAAACTCCCGTGCAGCATCTACTGCTCAATGTTCCTTCTCTTCCCGCGCACATGGTAAAAGCCCATCGAGGGAATGGGCGAAAATCTTAGGAATCATGTTATAGGCGATGCGGCTAGCAACCCATCACTATTTTGATTTCCCTTTCCACCTACCCCACAACCACGCTGAACGTGGCCTTTAGGTCTTGTTACCTTATGCTGTCTGCCCTGTAAGGGATAAAGGCGTGATTTGTATCTATAATATATTTAGGTATATTTCTTGCTGTTGATGATCAGTAAATTTTCTAATTTATTTCAGTATCTTTATAACATTGACAACCTTAATTGTATTATTTTTTGCTTCTGACGACTCCCTCCTGGGGATGAAAATATTTGTCATTTTATTTCAATTTTTATTACCTCTGTCTTTATTAATTTAATAGATTAATTATTGTTTTGTATTCGACATTGACGATCTCAACATAAATCATTGTATCAAACTCGTTTATGCAGTAATTTTATGCTGAGAGAATAAATAAACTAAACTAACTAAACTAAACTACCACTTGCTTCTCTACCCGCGCAGATGGTAAAAGCCCACCAAGGGAATGAGCGAAAATCATAGGAATCATGTTATAGGCGATGAGGCTAGCAAAGCAACCCATCACTATTTTGATTCCATTTTCCACCTATACACAATCTTGCTAAATATGGCCTGTAGGTACCTGTTACGTAGGCTCTGTCTACCCCGTAAGGGATAAAGGCGTGATTTATATGTATGTAGTCGGGTAAAAACAGTTTCTGTGTTGCCAGCTTACCTACTTCCGTGTCTAACTTGATATTAGCATATAACAAGACACGACTAAGTGGTTAGATGCACACAGTGTTGTTTTGTGTATGAAAGCGACTATCCTTGCTACAGACTTAACCATGTTAAAAAAGTAAAAAGTTATGTTCTTTTGTTTCCCCTTATACACTATTGCACGAGTTTCTCTTTTAACTTAAGTAACATTTCTAAACGACACCGAACATTAGAACACAGACAAATCCGAAAAGTAAAGCTATGGCAGCATTCCGTGACGCGTGCTATACCCCTACACCACCCATAGCAGGTGGGTAAGCCTTCGAATTTTCCTATCTGTTAATAGCTGTCACGTGACCTTGTTACTATGCGAATTTTTGTCGCCAAGCTTCATCTGTTTGAATGATGTCTGTACGACACAATTACCAACTCCCGTGGAACATCTACTGCTCACCAGGTAACATGTCGATACTTCTTATAATGAATTGTGAGCTCTGTACTTTGGGAGCAAGGTGCTATTTTTTACGTTTAAGAGGGTAGTTACGACTTTGTTGAATGATTAAGGTAAACAAAACGTGACCACGCACAAAGTTGCGCACACGCAGCGTGAAGTTCCAGTCCCTTGACCTATTTATAGGCGAAAACTACCCAACTGGGCCTTACCATGATGTCTTAATGCGATTCAATTCTGACTCAGTTTGTAGTTTTAGGTGTCAGTTTTAGTATGGATCTGACAGTGAGCGAACCTTGCCGCATTAAGACGTCATAGTAACCCTCTGTAGTATAATTATGGTCCCTAACTTCAAAACGACTTTAATTATCCATAGGTACCAATGTCTTTTTTCTTTTTGTCCAAGTTTTTCCTTCCTGTTATAGGCGATGCGGCTAGCAACCCATCACTATTTTGATTCCCCTTTCAATCTACACGGCCGCCATCCGTAAGGGATAGACGTGATTTATGTATATGTGTAACTAAAATGTAATTTTTAGGTTAGGTATTGGATTAGATAATAATGACGATCCGCAACTCCTGCGCAGAATTCGCTTATAGCTATCCCGCGGGAACTATGCAATTATGAACTATCTGACGACCGGATGGCCCAGTGGTTAGAGAACCTGACTATGAAGCTTGAGATCCCGGGTTCGATCCCCGGTCGGGGCAGATATTTGTATGAAAAATACGAATGTTTGTTCTCGAGTCTTGTATGTTTAATATGTATTTAAGAATGTATTTATCTATATAAGTATGTTTATCCGTTGTCTAGTGCCCATATTACAAGCTTTGCTTAGTTTGGGGCTAGGTCAATTGATGTCAATTGTCCCAAGATATTTTTATTATTCTGTATATTTATTTTTATCTCAAGTTAGGTTTTTACAATATTCATATAAAAAGTAATAAAACAATATTAATACAAAATATAAAAACATTATAAAAACCTAACCTAGGGTGCCGCCGGCAGCGAGGCGAGGCCTATTATTACATACATCCAATCCTTCGCATCTAATTCTACTTTGTAATTTTTGAATTTTTGTGATTTTTTTTTTTTGTGTTGGTGAATAAAAATTTCTTCTATTCTATTCTATTTTATTCTATATTATTATTAAAAACCATCCTATGTGTCCCCGGTACTGAAACCTACCAAATTCCAACTAAATCGGATCAGAGATTTAAGCGCGAAGACGTAACAGACAAACCACCTACGATCTAGACACCATATTAATTTTACACTCAGACAGGGTAAATGAGATAGCATCTTTGTTTATGTTTAGTTTAAAAACTACAGTTTTAATGATTCGCAGAACACGATTTTTTAATCAGTTCTTGTGACTAACTGGATTAAAATCTATTCTACGAACTATTTTAAAAGAATCCCAAATACTTTTCACTCCTTTTGACAACCTCAGACCAAACAATAAGTCGAGACGGAGTCCTGCGAAAGGCCGGTCTAAAGTACACCTTGCCGCGTGCACGTGTGCTCGTCTTAGGGCCATCAGTCCAGGTTTCCCCGGATTTATCCTAGTTTATAGAGCGTCCGGGGAGCGTCCGGTTAAGGTTTCCTTTGTAATCCGGAATTGATTTATTCTAGTTAAAAACTACACTAAAAAAAAAGATTATCAATAGGATTCTTAAACTGGATTCCATGAATGTTAACTAAATAAAGTTAAAAGTTTGTTGTAAAATAAATAATTTAAGACTATTCGACCTATTTTTCACACTATGTGGGTCCCTCGTTTAATGCTCCTCTCATCCACTCAAAGGTTAACTGGTAGATCCTTATAGGGCTAAGTTCGCCGTTGTCCATATATTAATGTTATTTTTATTGTTTTTGTGAATTGTATCTATTTCTTTATACACACACACACACACACACGCACACACACAAATCTGTGAAAGGTAAATGTCAAAGTGACAGATAAGGACAAACGATTGCTAAGCTAGCAGAAGCCTACAGAGCGTTTATGAATAAGGGCCTAAAGGGGTTATAGTCTATCTCGCGGCGACACTGCTCTCGCACGCACTCATGCTAGCCGTGCTGGCTTTCACGTTCGTAGGACTCCGTCTTGATTTTTTATCGGTCTGAGATGGTTGGGGTACCACAAGCGTTGGCTCTTAATTAAACATAAACAAACAATAAATCGGACGTTCTTACGAGCGTATAAAATAAATATTCACACTTTAATCGCGATATCTGATCGCCTTCCGCCGTAAATGGCAGCCGATGCTTTTGTAGGCGTTTCGACGGTAGATTTGAATTTTAATTAGCGACCAAATGCGTATTTTTGTGTAAAAGGTTTTTTGGAAATTAGTGGGCCACCTCCCACCACCACTAGAAACAATTACGCTTACTTTCTTCCATGCTAGTCTGGGAGTATAGAAAAACATAGAATGTACCAGTTGCTCCTCTTCCCGCGCAGAATGGGCGAAAATCTAGGGATCATTATAGGCGATGAGGCTAGCAACCCATCACTATTTTGATTCCCCTATCCACCTATACGCCCTTTACTTTTCATACAAGGTTCCGTACAAAGTGACCATTATATTTTTAAAAATACCTAAACCTTCCCCGTGAATCACTCTATCTAACCGCATGAAAATCCGTTCAGTAGTTTTGAGTTCATTGCGAACAGACAGACGCGTCGGAGGACTCTGTTTATGTAGTGAAAGAAGAGATTGCTATTTTAAAATAGTAGGCGCTGAAACAAAAACGAGAAAGAAAATAATGTAATCAAATTACGTAATTTATTTATAAATCCCAAAATAACTACGTATCAAAAGTCTTAGGGCCTGTTTCACAACTCTCTGTTAAGTTTCAGTTATCTTAAGTTTCAGTTATCTATGATGACGTCTGTCTGTTTCGTAGTAATAAATAGAGATGGAGTCATAAATAACTGACACTTAAGATAGCTGGAACTTAGCAGAGAGTTGTGAAACAGGCCCTACTCTAGCAGTCTAAGTCATAAGTACACAATCAAGAAACTTATTCTAGATCTATTAAATTAATACAGTGTGTAAATTAATACAGTGTGTAAGTTAATACAGTGCGTAAAATAAAGCAGTGTGTAAGTTAATACAGTGTGTAAATTAATACAGTCTGTAAGTTAATACAGTGTGTAATTTAATACAGTGTGTAATCACTTACAGACTATTAACTTACAGACTATTCATATAGTCTGTAAGTTAATAATTACAAGTACAATAGTTTACAAGTTATGTATCCAATATGGAGAGGTCCTGAAACATATACTCTTCAGTTTCGCTGGCAAAGGACGCGCGCCGCCGCCGCTGTGGCCTCGACGATCTGAGGAAACCATCATCATCAACACCGTCATCATCTTCGTCATCATCATCATTATCACTGTCGCCGTCACCGTCGTCACCACCACCATTCATCATCGTCATCATCATTATCACTGTCGCCGTCGTCGTCATCTTCGCCATCATCATCAACATCATCACTGTCGCCGTCATCGTCGTAGTGGTCATCATCATCATCATCACTGTCGCCGTCACCGTCGTCGTCGTCATCATCATCATTCATCATCGTCATCATCATTATCACTGTCATCGTCATCACCGTCATTCAACAACGTCATCATCATTATCACTGTTGCCATCACCGTCGTCGTCGTCATCATCATCATTATCACTGTCGCCGTCGTTAATTAGGTAGTTAACTGTTGGCTAATATCCGACAGGGGGGGAGGGATGGTAAGGTGAACCCGCAATTCGTTGCGGGGGATCTGAGCCAGCGGGTCCAAAAATGGACCCGCAGTGAGTGAGGCGCCTCTGGGGGCCTTTTTGACGGAGGCGAACCTGAGTACCTGCAGGGAAAGGTGGGGGCAAGCCGCTTCCAACCGAGCCAACTGGAGGTCTATGGGGGCCTATGTCCAACAGTGGACGACCTATGGCTGATATGATGATGATGATGATGATGATGACTGCTAATGAATTATGATTACGATAGACAGGTAAACATAGAAAGAAACCAGGTAATGTAAGATGCGTTTAATTCCAAAAACAAATGCATTTAACATCTATTCAACAATAATTCTATTTTACAGACAAACTTACTAAATAAATATTTGGCTTTATACTTAAATATAATCAATAGAACGTCATGCATTGAAGATTTATTATTAGTATTTTGAATTAATAGCATTTTGTGCGCATCTACCTACATATATGTAGTAATTAAATATATCCATATTAACCCTAGAGTGCTCGCGCTATGAGCATTTTGCCGTCCGCGGCACAATTTTCGTTTTATTTTATACACTATGCATTTGTCAAGGTCAAGCGTCCGTGTAGCTGCCCCCCCGTCCCTCGCCTTCTTGTTTTAGAAATTAGAATTAAATCGGTGCGCGGATGACCGCAGGAGACAAAGGTTATTGGTGGTGGGTCGCGTTTGGCGGCAAATTGCTCAGCGCGCGACTGCTCACGTTAGTAAAGTTTGTGGGTCTTAGTTTTTAGTATCGTTAAAATATTATTTGTTTTCATTGCGTATAGTATTATTTTAATGTAAATATGGTATGATATTAATTTTAGTTTGTTTTAATTCATTATTGGGCATACAATAATACAATACTGGCCAATTACTATTACGCCGAACATTTCTGAAAGAAATTGCCCTGGCTATGACTAGAACACATATCATTAGAAGATCCGGCGTGAATACTTTACAGAAACATCTGAGGTACCAAATTGCTCGATTTGTGCCACCGGAACAACAAAATAGTTCGAGAAGGTATATGCGCAGTATGCCCATCGAACAGAAATAGAAGGACAAAAAAAGGGTGTAATAGATGTGCAAAGTTACTGTGCAACGAGCATTGCATGTACATGTGCTAGGATTGTTTTGGCGAAATACATGCTGTAAATGATGAAAACGCATAATTTAGTTATTAAGTTTCATATTTAATTTTTTTGTATAAATAATAATGAAGAAGTTCCGAAAAAACAAAAATAATGACCTAAGATTTCCCAAAGCATTGTTTTCTAATTTCTAACTATAAAACTTTAATAAATGTTTCTTATTCTTATAGTTGGTGTTATATTTTATCGTTGAAACATAATTACAAATGCGTATGACTCGTATTAACAAAAATAAATCGTATTAAGTACGGGCGGCAAAATGCTCCCGCGCGATCACTCGCGTTTCACGAGAAGGCGCGACTACTCTAGGGTTAACTTTAGTTAATATCTACGTTTACAAATCCACCAACATATGATTAGTTTACTAGATAAAAACAAGTAGATACATTTTAAAGACGTAAACACTAGTAACAGTTATACATGTTATAATATAATCAATATTACTATAAGCAATATATATATATAACATATTACATGATAGAATAATGTAATTACAAACTGCATATTTAATTTAAATACAATATTATTAAATCTACTACAATACGTATTAGCACTTGTCGGAAAACATTAATTTAAATTTGACAGCTATCACTCCCATACAATTTCTAACCTAAAACCACGAAATTATACGGAAATGACAGAGCAGTCAAATCTGCATTCCAATTTATGGCACAATCATTTTAACATTCTTTAGCATATTTATTTATTCCCTGACAAAAATACTAATTAAAACAATATCCGAGCGCCTAAAGAAGTTTACTTACAAACGATAACCTCTAATCATTTAACCTTGTCATTAGTACAATATTTTAACCTAAATATGCTTTAGATCTGCCTACAAGCGTCATATGTCTGTCCCACTCGCACGCACACTCCCACACCCGTTCTATCCCTATCACACGTTTCATTTCAGCTAACTTTTCTACCTCAGTTAAATGCTCTACCTCAGCTACTCGCTCTGTCTCAACTAAACGCTTTGCCTCAACTAAACGCTTTGCCTCAACTAAAGGCTCTGCCTCTGATATCCCCAATAACTCGGCTAACCACTTTTCCTCAGCTAATCGCTTGACTTCAGCTAATCGCTTAACCTCAGTTAACCGCTCGACCGCAGCTAGGCGCTCTGCTGAAGCTAATTGTTTAATTTTAGCTAACCGCTCGACCTCAGCTAATCGCTTTGCCTCAGCTAACCGTTTTGCCTCAACCAATCGCTGTACTTCAGCTACTCGCCCAACCTCAGCTAATCGGTCTGATTCTGCTATTCGCTCTGCCTCAGCTAATCGCTCTACCTTAGCTAATCGCTCTATTTCAGCTAAACGCTCTATTTCAGCTAATCGTTCGACCTCAGCTAATTGCTCTAACTTAGCTAATCGCTCTATTTCAGCTAATCGTTCTAACTCAGCTAATCGCTCTGCCTCAGCTAATTGCTCTAACTTAGCTAATCGCTCTATTTCAGCTAATCGTTCTACCTCAGCTAATCGCTCTGCCTCAGCTAATCGCTCTAACTTAGCTAATCGCTCTATTTCAGCTAATCGTTCAACCTCAGCTAATCGCTCTGCCTCAGCTAATCGCTCTGCCTTAGCTAATCGCTCTATTTCAGCTAATTGTTCTACCTCAGCTAATCGCTCTGCCTCAGCTAAACGCTTCCTACTCAATCGCTCACTAATAAGTAGCCCCATATTAGCATTTAAATTCAACATAGCATCATTTTCTGTTTCTACTTCCCTTCTATCAACTATTATACCCATTACTTCGTTTTTTCTGGTCACTTGTTTCTTTCTAGATTCTTCCACCAGCTGCATCTTTACACGCTCATACATGACTTCACCCAATTCACTTCGACCTACTCCCACACCCTCTCTCTTCCCGCCTTGTTCTTTCTCACTCTGTTTACAACCCAAACTCACTTTGTCTTCCACTTCCCGCTTATTATCTTGTTTGACTACTCCATTCCCAACTTCAGCAACTCCCTTCTCACTCCAAATCCAACCTCCACCATTTTCCCCTCCACTTCCACCCTTCATACTGTGTTTCACATATACACTTTCTAACTCCACGCCTTCCTTCTCACTTTCTCCCCCTGTCTTAGCAATCAGTGCCTCATTACCCCCCTGTACCTCCCCATCTCCCACCTTCTCACACTGTACCCGACCCCCGCGTCCCTCTCCCTCCTGTCTTCCTACCCCACTGTCCTCGCTCCCTACCCCACTGTCCTTGTCACCAACCGCTCCCCCACTCTCCCCGTCTCCCACAGCCTCCTCTCACCTCTCCAACACGTATCTCTCGAAGCAGTGCAGCAGCTCGAAGCAGACCTCGGCCAGGATGAGCGCTATGACCATCCACTCGAGCCTCACGTGGTGCCGGTCTGCCGCCCACGAGGAGAGGAGCTCCAGGAGCTCGACGCAGTGAGATAGGCGCTCGTTCAGTACCTGGGAGGGAGGATGGGGGAGAAAAATTAATTGACTTAATGGGTAAATAGTTATAATCTGTAAATTCTAAGAAGTTATTTTATGGCCCTACCCATTGATTTGAAGTCTGTACCGAGCAAAATAGAAATTATAGATAGCGTCATCCACATAGACGCGCGGATTTATGAAAATTAAGTTTTAACAACAAAATAATAAGAACTACGGTGGGCGTAACGTCTTAGAAGTTTCTACTGAGACTGGGGCGCCGACTTTCAACGGATCAATATTTACAAAACATACATACATATAACATGTAACAAAACCTTAAGGCCACTTACATACGTATATTGACAAGTCTCCGCAGGAAGGAATTCTTCAACAGCTAGTCCGATTGACTTGAATTTTGGTAAACATATATGTAAGATAGATAACAATGCAAGTACAGTCAGCCAAACTTACTGGTTAAAACAGTTTATTTCTTCAAGCAGTTATTTTTTACGACAAGGCACGCTAACAAGCCGAGAGCCAGCCGAGAAAGAGAATACCTGATGTGCCAGCAATGTCACCAACTATCTGTCTCCAGATCTATCAAGTTGTCTCACCCTGGTCCGGCGCGGTATGGTGAAGTAGGCCACAGTGCTGGAGTAGAGCCTCTCGAGCTGCTCCTCCTCCCAGTAGATGTCAGGAGTGTCCAGGAGGTCAGACTCCACATTAATGCGGTGCCGAAGGGAGAACAGCTCGCCCAGCTTCCGGACCACCTGGAAGGATACGGGCGACTGTCGTTGAGGATCTTCAGTCTCTTTAATTGTTCTCGAAAACTTGAGCATACACACATAAATCACGTCTTTAATCCTTACGGGGTAGACAGAGCCTAAAGTATCAAGACCTAAAGGCCACGCTTAGCATGATTGTGGGCATATAGGTGGAAAGGGAAATCAAAATAGTGATGGGTTGTTAGCCGCATCGCCTATAACATGATTCCTAAGATTGTCGCCCATTCCCTCGATAGGCTTTTACCATCTGCGCGGGTAGAGAAGCAACTGAGATCTATGGATGCCACGCCACTGGTAGATACTATGTATTAAGTAAGTACCTATGAGATCAAAATAAAATAAACATTCAAACACTTTAAACAAAATATTGTTAATTAACAGTTTAAAACAATTAAAACGTCCATCATGATTGCCAGCCCGCCGCGGCCCCGCAGCCCTACCTCCTGCTTGTCGAGGTGCGCGTGGCCCGTGCGCTCCATGAGCGCGGAGTGCGCGCGCGCCGCCGCCGCCAGCGCCTCCAGCCGCGCCTCCCACGCGCCCAGGCGCGCCGACTGCGCCATCGCGTGGCTACACACAAATACTCATGACTCTATGGCGTGCAGTGTTGCTAGCGTAGGCAGCGCATACAAGTTATGGTGCGTCACCTTGCCGCGGACTACCGTCAACTCTAGCGACCCCGCATGCACGCCGCTACCAATTAATTAAATCCAATAAGAAACAACCAATACCTGCTAATATTTATATATATATATTTTATTATTGTTCTCTTTTTCTAGCGAGCTGTCATATCGACATTTGACTAGATTTTAAGTAATTTTAAAGATGGCGTGTATGGCACCATATCCAGTGACATAGCCATATTGGGACCGAGCGCGACGACAGCGCCACGTGACAGGCGGCCATTATGGACAATATTGTCACCGCTGTCAAACAAGAAATAAGTAAATATTGTGAAAAATATTAATGAAATCTTGTGTTATTTTACTATATTACACAATTTTGGACAATGGTAGTCAGTAACATTATTTGCCAATAATATTAAAATTGTTGTTTTCAGTGAAAATTTTAGAGGTTAGGTAACTTACTTTTTTTTTCTTACGGCAAATATCCACTTATTTCTTTGGTCTCGTTTCCACCATGGTCTTGGAAATTGGTAAAATTTACAGTCGCTATTCTTCTTGGTGTTATTACAATTCACAATAACACATCTTACCAGGACCATATTTTTATCTCAAAAACGATTAGAAAATGTTTACTGCAATATGGATTTGACAGCTCAAGTCAGCGACAAAAATGACAATTTTAGCCGTAGCGAGCGCTGTGATCGTTTAGGCTACCCCCTCCACCCGCTTTGCACTCTGCCAATAATAATTTATCATCTCTTCTTACAGAAGATCCATCTCTTCTTACAGATTTATAACAATTGAGTATTACCTCTTTACTATTAAACCGCAGAACCGATTTAGATAAAATTCGGCACAGCAATAATTTGTCTTCATCTGTTATTTCCGCTTGTTCCCGGTACATAACTATTTTACGTAACCAGGACATTCTAAGGTAAAATAAAGGCTATTTCTAAATTAAAACAAACATGTTTGCTTAACCTGAACCTAAACCTAAATTAATCCAAACTAATCATTCTACATTGGTTTTACCAGTGCCGGTTACGTAACTTGGTTATGTTCAGGGAACAAGCTGTTATGTATGTAGTATGTAGCGGGAAGAGAAGCCACTGGTACATTCTATGTTTTTTCTTTGCTCCCAGACCAGCATAGAAGGCAGCATGGAATTACAATAACAATATTATCCATACCTAAAGGTGTATCTTTCCAATGAATTGTCCCTGTCATGCACCATCACAAAACACGATTCCTGCAGGTAACACTTTTTCCTGAAATCAAAAAAGCCATACATAAACTTACTTTTACACAATGCTATTGAAACTTACATTCAAAATTAAAAGTTAATTTTGTAAACATCTAGTAACATTATAAAGAGAAAAGATTTGTGGTTTTATAAATGTATGTTCGAAAAGGAAAGCAATTTTGCCGATGGGAGGACGAAGTAGCTGGAGTGGCTGGCAGGACGTGGTCAAGAGTGGCCGCATGCGAGTGAGGAGACTACTGAGGGAGGCCTTTGCCAAAAGCTGCCGACATTTTTGTCACAAGATTTTTGAATACTGTATTTATTACTTTGACATTGGCGAAATTATCGCATCGATCGTTTATTATTATATATTAGAAAAAGAAGAAGAAGTTTCATTGTAATTGTGCCGCCGTTGAATTAATAAATAATAATCAATATGCATCTGAATTGTAATGCTAAATAATAAATACATATAAGAAAGCTAAATAGAATCGAGAATCTTTACATGGAAGAAATTATAAAAAAAAATGGCTGGGGATATTTGAAATCGATAACACAACACGTTGCATCAGTGTTTAGACTTTTGTCTGTTTGTCTGTATATTTGCGAGATTTACGGATTTTGATGCAAACTTTACTAATCTGTTGAGAAAATCACCAGCCAGGGTACTTTTTATCCCGGAAAATTGCATAGTTCCTGCGGGGCAGCGATAAACATGTCAATTGCTAATTGCACGCAGACGAAGTCGAAGAATAATCGAAGAATAATGAAATGTATGTTTGTAACGAATAAAGTCAAAAACTACTGGAGCAATTTAAAAATTATTTCACCATTAGAATGTAACATTATCCTAAGTAGCAAAGGCTCTAGGTATTTTTGAATTCTGCGCGCACGAAGTCGCGGGTCACAGCCAGTTCTTACTAAATTGACAGAATTGTAACTTACGCATTGGGCTGGTACACATATGTCATAATCTCTCTTTCTCTTTCCACCACATCTCGTGGGTAGCTCTCTATCTCGTATCTGAAACCAATTCAGAATTCAATATCATAATTATGCAATCATTCCAATAAAGTTTATGTTTACAAGCTTTTTATTAACTTGCAATGTATGTGTGTATGTATGTATGTAAGTATGTTTGTCCAGGTGCTCAAGTTCAAAATTTGAGCTCAAATTTCGCATACTTGAGCAAGTCGGATGACAATACAATAGTCTGTTAGTGGAGTTCCTGTGTACCTAGCCAGGACTGTAACCGCAGGAGGGAACTGTTCAACGATTGGTCCAATTGACTTGAAATTTGGTACATATATGTAGGATGGCTGACACTGTCAGCAAAAAAAGATTGTATTATAAATGAAATTTTTGGCAGAAACGTTTTCATGCGTAAACCACTACACCAAATCAATTGAAATTTGGTATACAGATAGTCTCAGTCCCGGGGAAGGACATAGAATAGTTTTTATCCTGGAAAACCGCATAATTACCGCGGGATAGCGATAAACGAATTATGCGCAGATGAAGTCGCGGACAACAGCTAGTGAAATTATATAATAGTACAAATGGAAGTCAAGGTAGGATTAAACATAAACCAACAACAAAAGTAAAACTCCGTTTGTCTAATATAAGCACAAGAGACCCACCGTTTCACGAAATCCAGCACATTACTGGCTTCCAACTCGGTGCAGTTCCAAAACACGACAGCACCCTCACGGAAGAAAATTATCTCCCGGGGCTCCGTACCAACACTGTACACCGGGTTGGCAATCACTACATCGCCTATTTCTTGAGCTTTTAACCTGAAATGGTAAGGTTTCAGAATTCATCATAACCAGCATAGTAATAAAGGTGCACTGAATCCTGGTAAAAAGTAAGAATAGTGAGATTGAGCATGTGCCGGTAATTTCACTGGTTGTCTTACTCACCATGTTGGAACACAGCAGTGCAAGAACTGCTGTTCGGCAGCAGGATTAGTAAGATGGCAGTAGGGATATGGAGAGACTTGGCACAAGGTATAAGCCCCCATAATTATGGGTTGTGGATAGTTTTTGTGAAATTAGCATTTATGAAAAATATAATTTAGTGATATCAAAGGTTTTTATGATATAGCCATTTTTACTTTAAAACTGCTACAAATCCCATTCTTAAATAGTAAAAAATACCACTTGTTCCCCATACATAACTATTTTACATAACCAGGACATTCTTAGGTAAAATAAAGACTATTTCTAAATTAAAACAAACATGTTCACGGCTTAGGGCCACCCCCTCCACACCTAAACCTAAATTAATCATCCTATATTACCAGTGCCAGTTATGTAACTTGGTTATGTACGGGGAACAAGCTAAAAAAATTGTGTTCTAGTCTTGTTTGTCACAAGTAATCATTATTTCTCGTCACAGTGCCTTGTGTAGAGGAAACAGGAAGAAAATAACTAACTTATTGCAGCCAAATTCTCACAAAACAATGGTATGAACTTTAAATGGAATCATCAGGAGATTACCGACACATACAATCAACCAATCAAGATCAATTCACAGTATTCTTAGCTATAATTAAATAACAGTATCAAATAAACATGATTCAAGATGCAAAATCATTGTGTAACAAACAAAAATCCTTACTTTCCAGGCTCGTACAGCTTCTGTTGCATCAGCGCTTCCTTCAGACTCTTCAGGTCATAGGAATTCGCTGTCGTATACGCCAGAGTCAAGTAATGACCCTCCTTCTTGCTAACATTTTCTAGCACTGCCTTCTTGTAAACAATCTTCTTTTTAACGGGGCTAGTAGCATTATCTAATGCTACCACCGGCTGGATAGAATCTGTACTGTATCCCCTACATGCTAGTTGACGAGATAATAGGAATAAATCGTTTTTGCATAGATAATTGTGATTCTTCGTAAGCGCAAATTCGGACAGAGTTTTCACCGCTATATGTTTCGTAAACGCGCTTCGAGCGGGAATCAGCACAATTCTTGATAAGAACACAGACATGCTGATGTTTTATTACATTTACGGATGATGTAAGTTGGAATATTCGATGCTATTTCGATTTATTATTACATAAAATTGGGGTTATATCCCTATTTTGAAGTTTTCAACTTTTTGACATAAAATACGAAAGATTGCCAGTAATCAGACATTGCCAATATATAAAGGTGCCCATGCATTATAAAACCGCATCTTCGAATTATGTTGGATACATAAATAAAAAGCTGTAAATATAAAGCTCCATACTTTTATTTTAACATGATTTAACAAACAATAATACTATTCATAGTCAATCCAATAGTACGTCTCCATCTTCAGCAGTGAATAAAGTGCGCAATTTCCTGGCAAATTCTGGCCCAAGGCGCCGTGTTTTAGATCCAGGCACTCCCGCTCTCGAAATTCCAAGCTCTGCCAATTTATTTGCACCGTTAGGTGACTGTAATTCCTAAAACAATAAATAATTTTAAAATAGAAGCAAAATTTTCTATTTCTACTATAAACTTTTAGTGTGGCAGCATTGTTTTTTTCTTAATTTTACTAAGAAGGTGATAAGACTAGGAAACTGTAGCAAACAGCCAAGTTTAAATTACTTACCGAGTAAAGAGCGAGCGGCAATTTATACTGCCCACAGACAGATCTAGAAGTTTCTAGACTAGATCCAGGCAGCACTGCAATCATCTGTTGCCATAATCTACTAGCCCCATTACCTTAAAATGAGAAAAACTATATAACAGAGAAAACCTTTTTATTGCTAACAATATTATACGAATAACGAGTTTACCATCTTTATCCATAGGAACACACTTTTTATTGTCCCCTCTCATGTAGAATTCAGCTTTCTCATCAAAACTGCGTTTTTGTTTCCTATAAAAACAAATACACGATATTTAACAGCACATTTTTACAAGCCCTCATTCATCTATACACATGTTACTTTTTCTTCGCATGCTTCATTCGTATTTCAAAATAAGTTGCGATCCTGGTACTTTATCTCTCCCTCCGTCTTACTGACGCGAGTTACCTATCCCAAAAAGTGCTAAAGAAGTTTTCACTTCAAAAATTGTCCGCCAAAAACTTTTCTTGAAGTTGATCACTATTTTTTTTGCTGGCACGAGGATATGAGGTGATTCTAAATAAATGCTGGCACAAAATAGAGCTTACTTATGTGGTTCTTCGGCTATGGCCTTCGTGAACTGCATGATGAGCAAAGCCAGTTCATTTGGAGTGTTCACTATGGCGGTATCACAGCCCGCACTCACCATGAGATCTGAAATAAACAAGTACGTGTAATAGAAATTAAGACTAATACGACCCTCGCGCGGGCAGCTTTCTCGCACAAAGACTCGCAATTGCGATACAACGCGGGAATGCTGCCTGCGTGATGGGGACCCTACCTAAGGGTCCAAATTTATTTTAATTTTTAACATAAGTTTTATTTTTCTAAGTTATTTTAAGGTAGCCTAAGTTTATATTTTAATTATGTTGTATTTACCAATAAAGTGTTTAGACTAATATAGTATAGGGATGTGTCTGTGCATGCGTGCGCGCGCGCGCGTGCGTGCGTGTGTGCGTGCGAGGCCGCGGTTCCATTGGTCCGCGCGCACAGCCTGGCGGGCCGGCTGGCGCAGGCGCGGGCGCAGGCCGACTGCCCGCCCACACTCGTGCTGCACGGTGTAAGGCCGTGGTCGCTTTCACCCGCCGCACGCGGCCGACAGCGGCCCGCCACCCGCGGCGTCTGAATGGTGTGTTCGGGAATGCTCGGGAGTGGTCGTTTTCGCCCGCCGCGTGCGTTACGCCGCACGCGGCGGGCGAAAACGACCACTCCCGAGCATTCCCGAACACACCATTCAGACGCCGCGGGTGGCGGGCCGCTGTCGGCCGCGTGCGGCGGGTGAAAGCGACCACGGCCTAAAGGACTATTATTTTCAAGTTAGTACCGCTTGTAGAGATACAGACTTGTGTTTGCTCCCGCTAGATGGCGCTGTCTTCAAGCGTGCAGCGTTGTAGACGCGTCCTGTAAAAGTTGTTTAGTTGTGTGGCGTGCGTGCGCGTGCGTGCGTCCCTGCGTGTGTGTGTGTGTGTGTGATTGAGTGGTGCAACAAATTGACAATAAGATATAGATTTCTACTGTGTTTGTTCGATTGTAAGTCTCCAGTCCACTCACTATACTATCTGGAATTTTAAACTCTCATTTTGTCGGTCCCTCGTTTAATGCTCCTCTCATCTACTCAAAGGTTAACTGGTAGAGATCCCTTATAGGGATAAGTTCGCCTTTGTGCATGTATTAATGTTATTTTTATTTTTTTGTAAATTGTATCCGTTTCTTTATATTTGTACAATAAAGCATTTACTTACTTACTTACTTACTATACCCCAAATTACCTGTCAAAGCCATCTCGAGTTCTATCTCAGTTATGACATCCCGATTGCTGTTCACGTTCCTACGATTTGACGATCTGTAACAATATAAGCGTCGTTGAGTGACTTGAGGACGTGCTTTCTTTGAAGCGGAAACGTGCAGATCGACGAGTGACATTAGTTGAAATCCACGCCACATTGTGACATCACAGGGGTAGCGGGACGAGGCGTAGTTTGCAACTAACATCACGAAACGTATCCCAAATTAAGGAACAAAATCACAAACGTGATAACCAATACGACTGCGACCTCGTATGGGACATGTACATGTAGATACATGCTGCGTCGGCAGCGCTGCACGCTCCGAGAAAGCGCCATCTATCGGAAAAAAGCACATGTTTCTTGCCACACACGTAAAGGGTGCGTCCACAACGCTGCACGCTTGAAGACAGCGCCATCTAGCGGGAGGAAACACAAGTATGTATAGAGATACATGCTTGTAGAGACAAGCGGTACTAACTTGAAATAGTCTTTCACGCCGTGCAGCACGAGTGTTAGCGGGCAGTCGGCCTGCGCCCGCGCCTGCGCTAGCCGCGCCGCCAGGGTGTGCGCGCGCACCAATGGAACCGCGGCCTCGCACGCACACACGTACAACGCGTGCGCACAGCGCTGCACACTCGGAGACAGCACCATCTAGCGGGGAACAGGCATAAGCTTTTATTTAACTTGCCTATATGTTTTTTGAGTATCTCAGAAGTTACATTTGATTTGATATATATTTTTTTAAATGAGTTTTTTCTCAATAATTTGAATAAAAATTTATTTCTTCGCGACGCTATTGTTGCTGTGTTTTATTTTTTAATATCCACACAGCTTCGCTACTCACTTTCTTATCCGTCTATTCCTACTCAACCTCACTCTATCTCATCATTCGATTCTTACATATCTCACTTAACCCTTTCCACCCCAATCTCGTTACCCTCATCAACCCGTCCCCACCCCTATCTCAGGCGTCCCCAATCCAATCTCATTAATCCTTCATCAATCTCGCTCCTCCCAATCCAACCTCACCCATCCTTCATCAGTCTCGCTCACCCCAATCTCATCCTCCTGGTCTCACCTGTCCCTGTACCCCAGCGAGCCCCCGTGGCGTGCGGCGGCTCCACACGACCAGCGCGGGGTCGCACAGGTCGGCCGCCGGGACCACTCGGGCGCCGCAGGCCGCCGCCTCTCGCTCCACGTCAGCGCAGTACCATTGGCTCAAGAGAGACGGATGGAGTTCTATTTGCATGTACTAGAAACATACATTGTCTTAAAACTAGGCTTCTAAAATAAATTAAGGTTCTGTTAGTGGGTCGCTGTCAGTGGCGTAACTATGAAAATGAAAATGAAAATGAAAATTTATTTTTGCAAATTGGACGCCAGGGGCTCTTTTACATGTCTTTTTGAAACTACCAGCACATTCGGAAAGACCATCATTGCCAAGAAGAATGCGCCGCAAGAAACTTGGCAGAAAGTCATTTTTTCAAAATAAAATACAGTAAGAATACTATAGAGTGGCAGGGGTGGCAAAATGCCAGGGGCCCCTAGCTCTACGGGGCCCCGAACTGGCTTGGTTTACAGAAGGGACGCTGATGCACTTCTTTATATTGAGGAAAGAGCCCCATCTAACGAATTTGCCACGGGCCCCATACGTTATAGTTACGCCACTGGTCGCTATTAAGGTTAAAATAATGAAGGTGCACAGAGAAAAGAATCATCGAAGTGGAATGAAAAGGACATACAAAAAAGAGAGAGCTAGCTCTGCTGCTTATCGGCTGGAGCGAGTAAAATGGTGATGTGCGCTTTGGCGGCACGCATACCTTTAGTTAGTTACATATATAGTAGTGCCATGGCGTCAAGTATGTCAGAAGGCAAGCCGAAGGGCATTTAATAGCCTTTTCCTCTAATTCTGCACAATAAAAGTGCCTAGCTGCCTTGAAATAGGCAAGCCAGGGGGAATCGAGTCCTATGGACGCCTCGCCACTGATACATAGATATCTAAGTAATTTTTAGTCATGGTTGAAGACGGAACAGCAGACTTGAGTATTAAGTAAAATTCCCTTTAAATAAATAAAAAAATATATATAACATACTTTATTTCAAGCAATAGATATTTTTAGAAACTATCTTAGAGTGATGTGTGTGATGTTATTTTTTTTTTACTAGCCTATAATTAGCATCCTACGCCGTGTCCGTTTTATTTATTATAACTTACTTTAATTACTGATCTGGAAGGTATATTGCAGTGCCACATTAATTCTAACCTTCATGCACTCCCCGGGCTTATAAACCTTGTTCAGCTCTGCAGCTGCCTGCCGAGCCAGCCTGTCTTCTACTAACTTCTGCTTCTTGGCTAGCTTGGCTTCCGCTACTGCTTTCTTCTTCTTGCTTTTATCTTCTAGGCTATCTGATATAGTGAAAATATTACATACAAGATTATTCCATACATACAAAATAATACAGAAACAAAGAACAAGAGACAACAGGCGGTCCTATTGCTTAATAACCAGACAACCAAAGTAATAATTCGGAACAGTTTAAGTAGGTGGTGGAAACAAATAGACAGAGTACCCGGCTTACTGTGAACTTTCAATTTAAATCAACCACTAAGGGTGGATCCAATTTGACTTCCAAGAAACATTAAATTTTAGATTTAAAAAAAAAATGTAGACTTGAAAACAAAACCAAATCTTACTACCTAGATTTTAAAACTCAATTCCTGAGGAATACTACAGGCTATTTGTTTTGGTGAGAACCTCTTTTCACTCTGATTTCTCATAAATTAAATAACAAGCGAAACAACCACACAACAGCTGGAGTATAAATTAAATAGGTGTATTAATACATTCGCTGCCACTGTGCTTTTCGCTACCGTAACTTGTAGCATGTTTCCGATTTGCAGCAAAAATTGCCTACAAACAAAAAACCCAACTGTCCAGTTCTACGTACTGAATATATTAAATAGATACCAACCAACGCTTCTCCTCCTACTAACAGCACTCCCTGACCCACATCCGGAGCTAGAAGTGGCTACTGAGCTGCCCGAGGTAGTTGAGGCTCCCCTGCAGCTCCCAAGCCCTACCACCTGGGACCCGGTGAGCTGGACTGCTGGCAATACATCATCATCCGTTTCGTAAGCTGGGGAAGCACCTAAAAGAAATTATTAACAAAACTACATACGGTTTTGAACAAATCATTATTGTCTCTAGCCTATATGCATCCCATTGGTGAGCACAGGCCTCCTTTCAGAATGAGAGGGCTTGAGCTATAGTTCCCACAAGGGCCCAGTGCGGATGATAACTTCACACAATATTATTATTTATAGACACAAATTAAACAAATTCACAAATCCTGATTCTGGCTTATTATAATCTTTTTGTAAGATCTCTGTTTTGGAAAAGATTTTTACTAACTGCCAGGACTGTCCCAAATTAGGTGACTTATACTGTGAATTTAAGTTTTATTTGTAGTTTTATTTATTTTATAATATTACTGCATCATTGTATTGAATATTCATTAAATGCAAACACATTTCTACTTTAATTAACTTTTAAGTATGCTTACTTGGTTCATATTGGTCCACATATTCTTGTGTTAAGTCCACGCATGCTTCTTCAGTACCTGTTATCATGATATTGAAAAGAAATAGGCAGTTAAGTCATAACTTAGAATCCGATTGTTTACTTTAGAGACTTGTTTCACTTACCTTGGTTATTTAGATTACAAAATGTTTCACTGTCATCTGATGAAATACTTATGTTACTTACACTCATGATTAATGCAATAAATTACTAAGTCAAGAAAATATTCAACATAAAGGCAATTAAATTAATTGTTTGGATTAATTGCGAGCGGTACGGGAATTCAAAATTTGTTCTAATCGCACTTCTTTTTGTATCAAAAAAAAATTAAAGTTCCTACAATTTTTGTATGAAAATTTACTTTACGTGCTATACAATACAGTCTAATTTTAAGCAACAGTGTTTCCTCAATGTCTTGAAAAACAACGCTGATAATTTTCTGCACAATAAAGTTGACTTTACATCAGAGATGTCAAAATGACAGATGACAGCTGTGCAAGTGTTGCAAGGCATGTTTTCGTTTTACCCTGAAAATATCTTAAAAGTACAGTCGGCTAGAATTGTTTTGAAATGCTGAACCAAAAAATAATGTCACTAATCTTACTACTTTTTGTAAAATATTGCATAAAAATGCTGTAGAAAATATTTGTGATGCTAGTAGCCATGGAAACCATTAATTGTACTAAAATCGAATAAAACCTTGTCAACAATAAGTTCCGTTCAACGTACGTCTCACTTGTCCTAAATTGTTATAACATCCGTCACTCCGAACCGTCATAAAAAAAAGCGCATGAAGCGATAAAAAGGCCTGATTTGACAGCACGACAAAGGTCCGTTATTGATTTCCCATAACCCATCCCATAAATCATGCCTCCACCACTCAGCGCTTTCGGTTTCAGATAAGGGAAGAACCTCTTCCCTTTCCGCCCATTTTCAACCTTACACAAAAGCGAACAACGTTTTAAATAAAACAAAAGCGTATGTCGTTGTAAGTTGTAAATAATGGCATGTAAACTTTTTAATATCGTGAAGACTGAAGGCACGAGTTTAGAACATTATGCCGTTGGATTTTGTTTTGCGGCGGTAGATTTGAATGATAAAACCACGTGTGTTTTTAATATTGTATCACAATTAAGTTCATATGAATATCGAAAGCTTAAATTTAGTTGTTGACGTAGTCGTGGGTTAAAAGACACTCTACTATTCGTATACGTAGTACAGCAGAAAGATTTGGAGAGCATTTGAGATTTATTCGTTGTCCATGCTAATAAAAGTCATTAGTCATTTAGAACGCAAATTTGTTAGTGTAACCGGCGGTAGGAGCGAAAGAGAACGCAGACTTCAATAGAACTTTTATTAATCTAGTTTTACAGGTATTAGTCGGATACCAAGTAGATGGACCGGGAGCCGTTCGCATCTCTTAGTTTTTATAACGAAGAAGCTTGCCCAGTGAGCCGGGGAACCGTCTGCACTGGATAGCTTACCACGAAATTTGACATCGTAACAAAATCCTCCGAGCCTTATATGCATCGCCCGTCGGACAAACGTTAGCGCGATCTAACTCGATGGCAGCGCCATCTCTTGGCGTATCCGGTAACCGTTGTGCAGGGTTGTAGTGTTACAGTCTCCCCCTCTATCCATGAAGATGTCTCAACGAATAGGATAGGATAGGTTAGCACGTTTTAGTTGTTCTTGTGTAAAGCCTTGGCGGCGGTCTTTTTTGGCCTGCCTCTCTTTCGTATTGGCTGTAGGGGCTTCGGTAATGTTGGGTCTTCTCCCTTGTACGGGGTTAGTGCTGAGGTATGGTACGTTCCGATTGCCTTCTCGGGTTCGTTAGGGTAGGCCAGTTTATAGGTTGCCGCACCTTGCTTAGATTGCACAACATAGGGTCCGTCTCGTCGTGGCATTAACTTGTTGCTTATTCCTTGTGCGGAACGGCTGGCCATGTGCGTATCAGCTAGCACTAAGTCACCCGTTTTATATCCGGGATCAGGTCGTCTTGACTTGTCGGCTTGTTCTTTCCTGGTTTCTTCCTTGTCACTCCGGATTTGTCGTGTTCGTTTCAGTGTTTCGGCCAGTAACACGAGTTTTGGTGTTATCTCTGGCACGAAGTTTTCGGATAGTGCTATTTGTTTTAAGTCATGTTTGACATCGTCTGGTGAACGGAGTTCACGGCCAAAAGTCAGGAAGGCTGGTGTGTTGGCTGTCACTAGGCTCGCTGCTGTATTCATGGCAAATCTTATGCAGGCAAGCTTTTCAGACCATTCCCTGTGATTGTCCTGTACTAGAATGCCCAACTGAGTCTTTATGTCTCTGTTCTTTCGCTCTACTGGGTTTGCAGCTGGATGGAAGACAGGGGTGAACGTATGGTGAATACCAAGGCAAGAGGTCATCTTCTGCATGACTGTACTGACGAATTGCGGTCCGTTATCGCTGTGGATACGCCGAGGAACGCCAAATCGAAGAAATACTTCGTTTATCATGGTCATAGCGCATGTTTCGGCGTTGGCTGTCTCTAAAGCAAACAGTTCTACCCATCCTGTTGCTATATCTTCCACCACTAGGATCCAGTTTTTATTCGTTACCGAAGTTGGCAACGGTCCAAACAGGTCGAATGCTAAGCATTCAAATCTTTGGTTAACTGCAGTGGTTTGTAGCAGGCCAGCGGGTTTAAGGTTCGTCGGTTTATAGCGTTGACACATTAAGCAGTTCTTCACGTATGATTCAATAAATCGTCGCATACCCTTCCAGTAGTATCGGCATGATATCTTTTGGTGGGTCTTGTCGGCACCATAGTGTCCTGCTAGAGGGTCGTCGTGGTAGACCGTTAAAATGTTTTTCCATTCATGCTCAGGAACCAATAGCTGAGCGTCTTCGCCATTACCATCTGGATCGTACTTATAAAGCACACCATTGTTCAATACATATCCTTTACTGCCCCAGTACACAGCATCTTCGCCACCTGTCTCTAGTGTCTTTATGATTGTAGCTATGTGCTTATCTTTTACTTGTTCACTTCGTATTTCAGACGGCTTACGCGTGGGCAGGTCTATGACTACGGTGCACAATTCGCATTCATTGGGGTGCTGGGAGTCGCATTGAGGTCTGGATAGGGTATCAGCAACCACATTTGTTTTGCCTGGGGTGTACTTAATCGTAACATTGTAGGCTTGTACGATCAAGGCCCAACGTGCCAGTCTTCCTGTGGGCGTTTTAATCGAAAGGAGCCATTTTAAGGCTTGATGGTCCGTAACCACAGTGACTTGCCCGCCTTCAACATATCCGCGGAATTTATTGAGTGCCCATACTACTGCCAGCGCTTCTCGCTCCGTGGTGCTGTAGTTCTTCTCGGCAGGTATTAGCAACCTACTTGCATACTCAACCGGATGCTCATTTTCGCCCTCCCCCTGGACTAGTACTGCTCCGATAGCGTAATTGCTTGCGTCCGTCTTGATAATATAGGGCTGTGTCTCGTCCGCTTGTTTCAGAACTGGCGCTGTAGTTAGATGCGTTTTCAAGTCACTGAAAGCTTTCTCTTGCGCTTCCTTCCATTCCCACTGAGCATTTTTTTTTGTTAATCTCGTCAATGGTTCGCTGACTTTGGAGAAGTTTGGGATGAAGCGCCTGTACCAAGAGCAGGTTTGGATGAAGGTTAGTAGGTGTTTTAGGTTTTTCGGTTGTGGCAGACCGGTAATCACTTCCACCTTAGAAGGATCCACTTGTAAGCCGTTCGGGGTGATCAAATGTCCCAAATATTTGATAGAATCACAGCAGAAATGACATTTTGAGAGATTGAGAGTAAGGTTGTTGTCTTTGAGAACCTTCAACACTTTATCCAGATCATTAAGATGCAGCTCAAAAGTCGTGGACAGGATAATGAGGTCGTCCAGGTATGCCAGCATTTTTACGTCTCCTACCAGTGCCTGAATGCGGTCTATTAGGCGCTGAAAGGTTGCGGGAGCATTTCGTAAACCAAAAGGCATGCGGATGAATTTAAATATTCCAAATGGTGTTATAAAGCTTGTTTTGTCTTGATCTTCTTCGCGCACTTTAACTTGCCCGTAGCCAGAGCGTAAATCCAGGGTGGACATGAATGGAGTCGGCTTAGCGTCACGCAACAAGTCATCAATCCTAGGCATTGGGTAAGCGTCGGGCACGGTGATGGCGTTCAACCTTCTATAGTCGATGCAAGGGCGTAAAGTCCCGTCTTTCTTCGGTACTAGAACCGCAGGGGCGGACCATGGGGAAGAGGTAGGCTCGATAATACCTTCACTGAGCATCTTGTCTATCTCAATTTTCAGCTGTTCCCTTCGAGCGGGAGACAGTCGATAAGGCGGCACCGCTGTAGGCGGGTGTTCGCCCGTATTTATAGTATGCTCAATCAGTGTGGTTGGGTATCTACTCGGTAGGCACACTTCCTCATTCTTCATTATTGCTCGTTTGATCTGCCTTTTCTGCTCATCATTAATAGGCCCGATATTGACTTTCTCGATGTCCAACGCGCAAAGGTCAATATCTTCAGCAGTGTAGCCTGTGAACAGCGCTTGCGAGTTTGGTGACAAGACAACCTCCGTTTCTTCAATTGATCGTACCGCATCTGCGAACATATAGTCCATGTGGTGTGGCTCCGGTATATATCCGTCAAATGCCTCGCGACGCCGTTTGACTGGGAGGGGGTTCCCCTGAGGGGCGTCATCAGCGATTTTGGGTTCAGGATCAAACACCGGTTTGTTATTTCTGGGCGCAGTTACTGGGTGTAAATCTGAATCAAACTGAGCCATCGACACACCATCTGGTTGTTCCAGGGACAGGTTGTAATGAAAGTGTGGGCGGTCCACGAAATTCCAGGTGCGCTGAGGTATGTTGATTACCATTCCTGCGTCTTCTATGAAGCCCATGCCGAGCAATGTTTTGTTCTCCTTAGTATGCGGAAGTACTACGAACGTTGTAGGTATTACACGATCGCAGATTTTCACTGGTACTGTAATTGACAGAACTTCTTCCCTTCGTTTCAAACCATCGGCCATTGATACGTTAGCAACCTGTCTAGCAAAGCTGCACTTCCTTTTCTTCAGGCATTGGTATAGTTGATAGGAGGCGACACTGGATTTAGCGCCAGGGTCGATAAACGCAGTTCCCGTGACGTCATAGATGGCGATCCCTACCATAACTCTCGGGCGGGCGTCCAAGTTAATGTCCAGCGCACAAAATCCAGTCTTTTCAGTCTCGGTCTTAATTGGTTGAGTCACTTTGCACCTAGGACATTTGCAACTCGTGTAACCAGGCAACCCACATCCGTAGCAGTAAAGAGTCGATGCACTTGGTGAAGGCGCTTGGGTGGACTCGGTTTTAATTTCTTTAGGAGGACGGTAAGCTCCGCCCATTTGCTTAAGTTTCTTGCGACACTCGTCAACGGTGTGGCCCGTAGCGCGACAGTAGTCACAGCGCTTTTTCTTGGACTGTCCCATTTGCCTTGCGGAGTCGCCTATCGATAGTGCCGATGAGGACTTCTCACGCAGAACCTGTTCCACATTCCTGGCAGCTGTTAGTAACTGGTCGAAAGTCGACACCGAATCACGTGGTATTCTTTCGCGTATATCAATGCGTAGTTGGCCATGAATCGCGTCGATCTGTAGCTCCTCGGTCAGGCCTGGTGAGCGTAACTGGGAAAGTAAGGCTCTGTTCTTAGCGATGAATGTTTCCGTCAGCATGTCTGATGGTTGCTTGTGAGAGAATACTTCCTGGAATACTTGGACGCCAGATATTTTCGGGGCAAAGGCGTGGCGCACTCTTGCCTCAAAGTCGGTCCAATGGGTTATGCCACCTTTTACGCCTTGCCACCACGTCGAAGCTTCCCCTTTCAGCACCAAAGGTAGGCTCATGATTGCAGCATCATCAGACATTTGATGAACACTTTTATAAACAGATGCAGCTGATAAAAATTCTTCCAAACGTATAGACTCTCTAGTACCATCATATGAAAACGACACATTAGCGAATGATGCCGTGGTAGGTACAGCACCGCCGGCGGCGGCTTGGATAGCGGCCGCCGTGAGTGACGTCACCAACTGCTGAAGCTGCTCCGGAGACATGCAGACGTTATCCATTTTGGATTTCGTATTCTTGTTCCGTGAAGTTCCGGAAGTTCCGTGAAGTTTACGTGGTCTTAGCCCCTCTCGAAGTGTCGGTCTGTATTTAGGGGTTTCCGAAGATCCGTCGCCAGAGTGCGCCAGCTTGAAGGGTAACTTCGGCCGTACGTTGAGCGCCAATGTAACCGGCGGTAGGAGCGAAAGAGAACGCAGACTTCAATAGAACTTTTATTAATCTAGTTTTACAGGTATTAGTCGGATACCAAGTAGATGGACCGGGAGCCGTTCGCATCTCTTAGTTTTTATAACGAAGAAGCTTGCCCAGTGAGCCGGGGAACCGTCTGCACTGGATAGCTTACCACGAAATTTGACATCGTAACAAAATCCTCCGAGCCTTATATGCATCGCCCGTCGGACAAACGTTAGCGCGATCTAACTCGATGGCAGCGCCATCTCTTGGCGTATCCGGTAACCGTTGTGCAGGGTTGTAGTGTTACATTAGTATATTTCCGATGCTCATATTGTACGCCGTGTCATCGTAAAATAAACCTCGCTGTCAACGAAATAAAATTTACAATTCAAGCCAACACAGAATGCATCGTATTATTAAACGAAACTGACACGATTGTATTCATTAGTGAAACTATTTTTTAAAGATCTTTTTGCAATATGACGATGGTTTTTATTACATTCAGCGAATTATGATATTTATGTTCCATAATATTTTAAAAGAAAACTGTCTGTCTGTCTGTTACCTCTTCATTCTTTAATCGATACGATGATATTTGGTATTGCGATAGTTAGTCCAAAAGAAATGATTTGTTTGGCCGTTTAGGTGTGATTGAGTAACAAGCATCCATCCATCTAAACTTTCCCATTTATAATACTCTATGATTCAACGTCAAACCTTTCATTGAGTCAGATTAGCTGTCGAAAGCGATGAATACTTTTTTATTCAACTTTAGAGCATAATTAAACTTTCTGTAGTTCTGAATGAAACGCTCTTGAACGTATAAAAGGACGGGAGAAAGTAATCCATTAAATTGCCGCGGTCATAATTCTATTGATTCATTCCGTCAAAAGAGCTTCTGAAATTGAGCTTTTCGCAATTCCAACTTTTATGAGGTATGAAAGAGCTTTGTCAAAGAATGTGGAACAATTGAGGTAAGTTTCTGCCTACAAACTTAATACCTCACAGAGAATATTCAGCAATTCTTATACTTACATTTTCAACAATTGAACAACGCAATTGCATTATGAATTTTCAACGTGAAAAAAGAAAACCCCTGACTTGAGTGAGTGATTTATCAACACCCAGTCTAAAGCTTAAATTGAATGGATTGGAGTTTTTCGTTTAACAAGGAATAAAAAATAAGGACAGATTTTTTGATAGGTATTATTTATACGAAAACAGAAATCGAAATCTAATTTTGTGAATAAATCTAAGTTAAAAGGCCTAAATTGTGTATCTTGGTGGTGTAATTATTGCATTTATTATGTTTAAAATGTCGGGTTAGAACGATATTATGGAATAATCTTTTAAACTTAATACAAACGGCATTATGTAACTAGGTAATTACGCATAATGCAAACGTATTACATTACGTCTCTAAAACTCCAGAATATTTTCATTATTTCGGTGAAATTATAAATACCAGAAATCCGCTAAGTAATTAGATCACATTAAATCATACTCATCCCAGCTCAACACCGTAAGTAAGAACAAACAAACAAAATTCTAAAACCCATAAAACTCTGTCACTTCCACCATCGTCACCTGTA
Organism: Pandemis corylana; assembly: GCA_949127965.1. Taxonomy (NCBI): domain Eukaryota; kingdom Metazoa; phylum Arthropoda; class Insecta; order Lepidoptera; family Tortricidae; genus Pandemis; species Pandemis corylana. The sequence goes on along the minus strand of OX421864.1, from coordinate 14,096,928 downwards.
TTACAATAACCCATCCATTCTAGGTACTGTCAACTCAACTTTCCAAAACTATTTGTTCTAGCATAAAGTAAACTGCACCTCTCCCAGCTATCCCACTTTGTTTACTCTATGTCGGAGGGTCGTCCCGTCCCTGGCCCTCCAGTCGCTCTTTGTCCCCGAGCGAGGAGGGTCGTTGCCCGCACCCACGCGATCAATTTAAAAATAAAACTTTGCGTCACACATCCTGTACCGACTAAAACTATTCAAACGCACCACTCTTATTTCAAAAAATGTTATTAGCCTAACATAAAGCTAAGCTGACGCGTTATTAAAATAAGATATTATTTTTGGATCGCGTTCAACTCGTAAATTTTAGTGCTTAGGGTAAATAAATCAAGTGGCTGACTCGGATTGTTAATAAAAGTCAATTGGGCTTCCTTTTCCCGAATTGCATGCCAGTTCGATTTAAATGCAGAAAGATGTCAGTGCGATTCGATTTTTAAAAATATCACGGCACTACAAGATGGATTGGCGCGAGAAACTTTTCGGGAAAGTGTTGGTGAAGTGTGACTCTAAGGGGCAGCAGAACGAGAAATTTGAAAACATTGCCACTTTGGAAGCTCTCAAAGACTGCGTGGAAGATGGTGACGGAGTTGTGTGTGGCATTTACTTTTCATTCGCTAATATAAGCGATACTAGTGACGATTTTGGTGTTCGTTTAGAGGAGGTGTACAAAGCAGTGCATCCTAAACTTAAAGTGGTGGAAGTAGTACTTTGGGCCCACGTGGGTACTCCTGAAGGACCTGTGGAGAGAGAAGCTGGGTTCAGAAGGAGTCTGACGGCGAAACCGTGGTTCGCTGTGCCTTTCCATGATGTGGATACCAAAGTAAGGAACAAAGATTCTTTTCAGCCACCCATTCCGAGCAATATAGCAGCATTCATACGACATTCGAATTCGACGTATAATTTATATTATCTAAAACCTCACTCACTTTTGTTTCAACTAAATAATATACTCCTCATAGACTACGCTATAAACTACAATTACGACGCATTTCACCCCTAAACGGGGCATCTTAATGACAGTATGAGTCAAACACGAACTTATACCAAATGCGTTTAAATTGTTTGGACTTAAATACGTTTACATTCATGTAGTTTTGGTTACTTTACTCCAATAGAAACTTATAATATTTTTTCTTCCAAGCTGGTCTGGGAAAACAGAATATATATACCAGTTGCTTCTCTTCCCGCGGATGGTAAAAGCCTGAGTAAAAGAATGGGTGAAAATCTTAGGAACCATGTTATAGGCGATGCGGCTAGCAACTCATCGCCTTTTTTAATTCCCCGTTCCAACTACGAGTATACGCCCACAATCATGCTAAACGTGGCCTTTAGATTTCGTTACCTTAAGCTCTTTCTACCACGTAAGGGATAAAGACGCGATTTATGTAACTATGTATGTATATGTAGAGCATTTTTCCCATATTTTAATTTAAATTTTTATATGTAACATACTGTAAGTATATTATACAATGGGCTCTAGACTTGTCTAAATAAAGAACTTAATTATTATTATTATAGTAAAGTAATTTGTGTGTTTATAAAATAAAGATGCAGAAAAAAATAAATGCAGTCTGAGTCGCTTGCACTGAATTCAAAGTTTCCACTTTTACGACCATGGTTGAAACGCATTGAATGAACGCGGTTCGACGCCCTTGACATTATAATAGGTGTGTCATAACATAATATGCATACAATATTAGATATATTAGAGAGAGCATGGTTAGGGTGGATTTGCATCTACGTTTGTATTTAATTTTGGCTAGGAATAAAAACTTATTGAACATAAAAGTTACTTGGTTAGTCAAGGTTTTGCAATATTTTATGCTAACTGTATTTATATAAAAACAACTGATTACATGCCTAAATAATATACGTAACATACATACTAAAATACAACAAAATAAAATAAATAAATGTGCGTGCGTACGTAATTATTCTTGCATAATTGGCATTGTTAATTTTTTTTAAGCTGTGCTTTTAAAACCTTTATTTGATAAAATGGACTATTTCAAGCAACTAAATTGAATATTATGCTTTTACGTAGCTTTGTTAATTAATAATAAATATTTTTTCGCTGTTTGATAATTCGTGAATTTAGACAGAATCCCAATCGCCTTCGTTCGGCTGGCTATAAAAAAAACGGCTTTGTCTATGGTTTTGTAGATTTGACAGTGACACGTGACAGTTGCCATAGCCCAAACTTTTTTTTTCATTTTTGTGGCAAACATTCGATGCTGGGTTCTGTCTAAAAATCCGGTCGTTCGGTCAAACAAAGGTTCAAAGTACTTTTACAAAAATATCTGCAATCATAAAGTATTTTTGAAATCGGACAAGATAAATCGGATAATTGATGGTTTTCCTCGAAATGGTTTTCGAATCGGAGCATACTAAAAAAAATGAACAATGCCAATTCTCTTGTTGACAGTACTTATTTAGAAATGTGAAAACAACTCGTTTTTTTAAGCAATATTTACAGAAATAGTTTATTAAATACAATACAATCTTATTTCCATTCAAGTTAGACATCTAAATTAAGAGCCACATTAACCACCATAATCTTACACAATACTCCAGTTTTCGGTCTTTTTAATGAAAAACAGTTTTAAAAAATAAATAACGGCAAGTTACAATTCAAAATCCCTAGAATATCGTGATTTGTTTTGTTATTGTTTCATATTTTCAAGTTACCGATTTTTCAAAAGTTTTTTTCGATAAAAAGACATGTCAAAATTGTTAATCTTCTTTCTAATAAAAAAAACCTTCGTAAAATAGTTTCAGGTATAAGATTTACCCTTCGCAATCAATACTTGAAAGCGCAGGGCTGCAGTGTTGCCATGTATAACGTGTATTACCCCATAATTACTTTGCGCCCCTCAGTTTACCCCTGGCTTTGCAGAGGGGAATTTTTACGTGTAATGTACTACTTGAGACAGGTGCACTGATGATACATTGATATCCTGGGAAGGGTGCGTGAAAGGGCTTGAAAAAGTTCTTCAAACGAATTCGAAGGAGGAAGGAAATGCATAAATAGAGACGAGCCTTTGAATCTTGTCTCCCTCTTTTTGGGAAAGATTGTGCGCTATCAATGGACACGTTTTTTTAAAATCACTTCTTAAGCCAAAAAGGCCAAAGAGATATGAACGTTGTTTTTTTTAGAAATACTAGTTGTTGCCCGCGACTTCGTCTGCTGTGAATTTATTTATCGCTATCCCGCGGGAACTGAGCAATTTTTCGGGATAAAAAGTAGCCTATCTGTGCTAGAATATAATCTATCACTGCGCCAAATATGATGCAGATCTCTCCAGCCGTTCTGCCGTTAAAGAGTGACAAACATCCATACATCTATAGTAATCTATATTATTCTTAAAATTTTATGATATTGGTAGGATTTTCAATGTATGTACTTAATTTTTTTTTATAATTTAAGGTTAAAATAATGCTTTTGGGGAATTGCTTTCCCACAGTAGGTCAAGGTTTAGTCCATGCAGCTGCTAGACGTTTTGGTATTATTTTATTCTTTCTTCTTACCCAAGTCACCATCATAAACTACCTCTTTAGTATCTTGAACTACCATTTAACCAATTATAAAATGGCGCTAATACCTCTCGAAAACAAAGTACCTTTTTTACGGCTGACTGTACTGTAGGTACTAAACTGCACACGCTGACTGCGCCCACGCGCGATTTGCCGTGCCATTACGATTAAAGTTTAATGATCGAAGGTGACATGCTGACTTCTAAAGTGTTGCCATGAAGAAAAATAAATGCTCATCTGGTGGTTTATATTTTGCTTGCACGTCTACATGAATACTAAGTACCAACTCACCAAGTTCAAAATTCGAATTCGATTCTGGTACCTACTATAGTCAATAGTTTGCTTTTTGGACGTGTTTTAAGTAAATTGATGGTACATCAGCAAAAATTATTGTATTTTTCTTATCCTTTTTTTTACCAGACGTAAAAACAATATATACTTACCTATTATAACATTCCCAGCATAAATATTTCCATTTTTTATTAGAATTACCACATCAGTAATCCCAGGAACACCAATAATGCACAATAACTCTTATTTAAAAACAAACTAAAGGATAGTAATTTATTTGAAAATACCTAGTCATTTTGAATATAACCAAAATAAATTATCTTTAAATTAAGAATGAAGTGTCCATTACTGGTGCTTGTCAGCATAGTGTCCAACACTATTGCCACATGTAAAAACCAACTAAAATTAAAATAAAAAAATAAACATAACATGTAGGTACCAGTTGCTTCTCTTCCTGCGCAAATGGTAAAAGCCCAGTGAGGGAACAGGCGAAAATCATAAGCATCGTGCTACTAGGCGATGTAGCTAGCAACCCATCACTATTACGATTCCATTTTCCATCTAAGCGCTCACAATCTTGCTAAACGTGGCCTGTATGTCTTGTTACTGCTCTGTCTATATAGACGTGAATTGATAACCTATGTGTGTTTAGTAAAATTTTAAAGGTAGCTTTTTTGACATTTTAACTTTCGCCAAATTAAACGAAGTAAACCTATGTAACGCATTTCAAAAGCCGCACAATATACAACATGTACATCGTTATACGTTGGCAGGAATGCAGGGTCGGCTCCCGACAATGTACATTACATAGATATACAATACGAGACGAGCACAATGCCTCTCATAACAGATGTATTGAGGCAAATATTGTGTCTGTCTAGGCTTCTGTTTCAGACTTGTGTATTGTGTTTGGGAATGTCTAGGCGGGAGATAAGATATGGCTAAGGTTTGTTAGAAATATACATTTTATTCAATAATAATAATAAATAATGAAACAAAACAAGATTTAAAAAAATACTAAAACTACTCTGTTAAAGAGTACAGTGACATTAAACTTGACATTTAGTTTTTAATGTGTGTATTGTGTGTGATAATTATTCTTTGTACCATTCTAGTACCTCATTTATTATTATTATATATTTTTGTTATTTATGTTCTGACAATAGTTTCACATTTTGTGGTTTTATATTTATTATTTTGACATTTTAAATTGCTTTTAAAATAGGTTTTATTTAAATTATTACTATTTTCTCTTTTAATTTACGCATGACGATCTTGATTCTTTTTATTTAGTTTTATTTTCGTTTGTTTGTTCTTAATTTAATTTCTATTATTATTTTATATTATTATTATTAATTTATATTATAGACGATCCTTTTGTGAATTACGTATGTTTGACATTTAAGGGTGACAAATAAATCAATCTGTCTATCTATCTATCTAAAAATATGAAGTAAATACGTCGTCAAAATATTCCGCCACAGGCTTCGACCCCAAGACGCCGGCCGCATTGCCTCTCTGAACTGCTATTCCTAGCCTTTGAGAGAGGTTAGCGCCACTAGGGTCACCCGTGGCGAGCACTAAACGTGTTGAAAGAACTTTTATAATTTGTTTAAAATTGAATAAGTACTTGTAGTTATAGTTGTTAAAAAGATTTCAGGAATGACTGTGTGGGCATTTAACATAGGCTCCATAACTCCACGGAACAGCGACTGAAATAATAAAATAAAAAAAAATAATTTATAAATAGCGAATCATGGGTTTTGGGCTACATTATTCATACTAACAATAGTAAATGCGAAAGTGTTGTCTATTACCGTTTGACGCTTAAACCGCTAACCGAGACGTTCAATTACTGTGTTTTGTGTACAATGAATGTTGTCTGTACATATACATAAGTGCGGGTATTTTTCTGTGGCAACACTCTTTGACGTAGCTGGGTGTTTTTCTGTCACGTTGGTAGACAAGTACAAATGAGGGAGTAGGGTGTGACAGAGACGTAGAGATGTATAAACATTTGGAAGGAAAAGGTAGATGACAAGTTGATGAGCGTTTCTCTAAACAAAACATTAAAATTGAAGTGTTTTCTAAACATACTATCTCAATAAATTTATATTAATCGTCCTTTCGTTTGGTCAAATAATTTCTTAGCCTAAGGTTGGATGATCGTTTGGTTTAAAAATTGTCCAGCTACTGAAAATATTTCAGTTTTTTTTACGTAGACTTTGTAAAACAGGTTATGTCAGGTTTATAATGTGTGTATGTATTATAAACACTATTGTACAAAAAACAAACATTAAGATACATGTACAAAGAAAAAGTAGAGTTCAAAGACCAAACGATCATTCGACAAAACATTACATAAGACCAAATAATTATTCGATCATCCGATATAGAACCGCAGTAACTACAAACCTTACATTTTTTTTATTATATTCGTAACGCGGCTCAATCGGACCGTTTATAAAGCCTTCCTCCGATGTGTTTTTGTTTTTGTTTCACCGCGATTTCGCGTTTGATGTTTGTCAACTACGCGTCAAAGGAATTTTGCGGAAACTGGAACTCTGCTTGATGCTGCTCTTAGATATCGTGCAGCTTATACCTCAATATGTCTAGCTAGATAAATATAAATACCAAAATTTTACCGCAATGCGTATGCTGCGTAGTATAAGTTTTTGTCGCAAGCAATATCTCGATTATGTTCGCAAAAATGTCGAATACCGAAGTTCCTATTGTACTGACATTCTCCCTGACTAGCATGGAAGCATACTACGTCTCGCCTATCAAAAATACATAAGTACTTGATAAAAATAAGGTATTTCATTTAACTTACATTGACCCCACGTTATCCAATACCGCATCGCGTGTTTCAGAGAGAACCTACCTACCACCTCACCTATAAAATCACTAAAAAAACTCAACGGATGAGGTTTATTTGGAAATTCCATTCCAGGCACTTTTCTAACTCTACATGCATTTTTGATGCGATGCGTTAAATATGTAGATCGTTTTTCACTAGAACAACAGAAGAGTAACGATAATCCCAAATACATTGCTGCGGGCCTGGTTCAACACTGTCTGTTAAGTTCCAGTTATCGTAATCTATGATGACGTCTCTGTCTACTTCGTTGTAATAAATAGAGACGGAATCATAGATAGCTGAGACTTAAGATAAATAACTTAACAGATAACAGATTGGTGAAACAAGGCCCAAAGAATAATAAAAGTATTTTCCATTTATTCGTTTTGAAGCGATGATGATTGTGAAAATTATAATTTGAAATGTCATTAGGAGTCCGGTCCAAAGTGGTAGTTCAAATACGAACGCGACTAATGCTTAAATAGAGTCAATATTGAACGCGACATGTTTAATTTAAAGCCAATGACACTCCGTGGAGCCAGATTTTAATACGAATCGACAGGTGCGGGCCTCTGGTGGCGTGTTCTAAGAAATTTGAAGGGTAAATATTTAATTTCTGTAAAGTATGACTTATAATCATAATGCATGCTTTTGTGTTTTAATGGGTTCTCGCTGACATCTGGTATATTTAGGTAAAGCTAGAAGATTTTTAATTTAAAGGAAATTACAGTTCAAAATTTCCAAGGTTTAAGGGGAATTAGTGACAAATTTTTAGAGGGAATCACAGTCACAGTTTCCAAAATTTAGGGGGAAACACTGTCTAAAAATGTATTATTATTTAGGGGTAATACATGAATTTCCCAAGATTTGGTGAACTGCAGTTGTATTTCCCAAAAGTCAAAAGAATAACAGACCGATGTCCCAAATTTAACAGCTGATATGGCCAAGATTTAGGAGATGTCAGAGTCAGAGATCACTAGTGTTAGGGGGAATCACCGTTGAATTGCCCTAGATTTAAGTAAGTCACTCAAAAATCCCAAAATTTAGGGAGAATCCCAGCCAGAGCTAGAGATGAAACATACCTAGTTTAAAAGATTGCTGTAGAGTCCCATTTCGTTTCAAGTTAGCGTTTGTAATAACCTTCGTTTTGTCACGTGTAAAACGTATTAATTTTACAGTCGAGTTCAATAAACTTGTTGACGTGACTGAAACACGTAAAAGAAGTTAACGAGATATTTATCTACTAGAACTAGGAGGGAGCTAATGATCCCCGTTTCATTACTACAGTTAAATTATGACCAGTTTGTCATTCAACTTGGTTTATTGACAGAATCATGCAACTCCGTTCACTATCTCTAAATCAATAAGCTTCTGTCAAAAATTTCATTTTTTAATGCCAGTTTTTTGCTAACTGTACTTGCATTGTCATCCGTCCTACATTATGTGTACCAAATTTCAAGTCCATCGGATCGACCGCTGAAGAGACTGCGGAGACGATCCTGGCTGGGTCACCAAAACTCCCCTATACTATTGTATTGTCATCTGACTTGCTCGAGTCTGCAAAATTTCGGCTCAATTGGTTGAAGATATCTGCTTCAAAATTGAGTTGCAAGAATCCACCCGGACCTACATACGTTGCAAGTTAATATAAAGCTTGTAAAAACGAAAATTTATTTTGCAGTATGCCAAGAAATCAAAAATGGAAATCTAACGTTTATTTTTAGGCCAACATGGCTCTTTTACATGCCTTTTTTTTATACTACCAGCGCCTCGGAAAGACCATCATTGTCAATAAGATTGAGCCTCTAGAACCCTAGCACAAAGTTTTCTTTTTCTTATAATGGGTTAATGGGTTACAATTTATAGCTTTGTAACTCTCTACTTCGCCCTGAGATGGCGTTGCTACAAACAGCTAACATACGGCAATAATCAGTTGGGCAAAAATTATCTATTTACGAAAAACCGGGAAGATAACTAAATCATCTTTTATTTGAAGTAACTAAATAATCCGTCATTTGTTATTTTTAATGTATCTAGATCAGTTTCATTTTTATCTAGATAATTTAGTTGGGATTTGAAATAAAAGATGATGTATACATTTATTATTATAAGCTTACTTCAATAACAAACGAGGTCGGTTATCTTCATCTAGATAATTTATCTAAAGAAAAAAGTTGTCGACGCCCTATTTGTGATTGAATTTATCTTCGAATAAATTCATTTGAAATAATTTTATTTGAAATAATTATCTAGATAAGGAATTATCTAAATAACTCCCAACTGCCAATAATGTGCGAACTACGTCATGTATGGAACGCGCAGGATTCTGAAATTCCTAAACCGATTCATAGAAGGCCACGCTCAGCTACCTTTAGGTAATAAAGGTAATACGCATCCATGTGAAGTAAATCGATATCCCAGACATTTGAGCTCCTTTGTGTTTGAGCACAATGCCCGTTTCCACGGGATGCAGTGCTCCGTACGTAGGGATGTAAGATAATCGATGGAAATGATATCTTTTTAAACATACAGCTGTTTCACTATTTCGATTACCCTTTCCACTTATTACCAGATAGCCTAGTGGTTAGTGACCCTGACTATGAAGCTAGAGGTCCTGGGTTCGAATCCCAGTAGGGGCAGACAGTTGTATGACGAATACGAATGTTTGAGCCCGAGCCATGGATGTTGTATGTTTTTAAGTATGTATTTATCTACATTATTTAAGTACTAGCGACCCGCCCCGGCTTCACACGGTATATTATGCATGTATTATACATATAAACCTTCCTCTTGAATCACTCTATCTATTAAAAAAAACCGCATCCAAATCCGTTGTGTGGTTTTGAAGATATAAGCATACATAGGGACACGGGGACAGAAAAAGCGACTTTATTTTTATACTATGTATGATGATGATGATGATGATGATGATGATGATGTTTATCCGTTGCCTGGTACCCATAGTACAAGCTTTGCTTAGTTTGGGGCTGGGTCAATTGGTGTAATTTGTCCCAAGATATTTATTTATTTATTTTATTTTATTTATTTGCTCATAATCATGCTAGGTGTGGCATTTGGTTTGGGTCTTGTTACCCTAGGCCGTAGAGTAAAATGTGTGTAGATTAAAAACACAGCTATTCGTAATGGACAAAAAATTTTTACCTTGCTACCCCGCTACTCAAACCACGAGTAGCAAAGTAAAAATTTTTTGTTCATTGAAATGGACCTCCGCAAATTAACGCCTGATTCAATAAAATACAGCTATTCGTTTCATTTTCTCCACTGACAGCAGAAACTTTACTTATACATACAGATTATATGTATGTATACCTACAGTTTTTTTATTATCAGTGTCCATATTTTGTGTTAGCTAAAAAAACGTTGGAATATAATCGAATTATTTTTTACAAAATTAGGGCGTTGAGAAAAATCAAAATTAATTAAAAATTAAAAAAAAAAACAAAATGTGACCCCTGTAACTTGATTCATTCTATAAACGAAATTCTATTACACGAGTCTCAAGGCTTGTTTTCCTTCTTTTTAATTAATGTTTTTGTTGCCAGGGTTTTCGTTTTTTCTTTTTCAACGTAGCATCCCTATTTCTCTCTCTCAATGCTCAATACCGCCCGCATTCTTTCGCCTCATTGTTAACAAAAAAAACTAGGCATAATTTTTGCACTCATTTAGCATACTTAGTATTTTATTACTGTGAGAAAGTCGAGGCTGTCGCCGTGTTTTTACTGGTTTTTTACAGGTTTTCATAATAATGTAAATGTGTAGTGCGTGAAACGTTGATATATTAACAATTATTCCATTTATTTGTAAATTTGGGAGGGATGTTGTGATTACAGTTTACTGCAAAAAATATGTACAGTTCTTGAACTCTTAGGGTTTTGGCTTGGATCAACAAGGTTTCGGGTACCAACGGCTGATTCAAATATCAAAAGCCATAAGAGTAAGTGATATAGCAAGACTAACCCGAAGAGCTCACGAACAGCAGTATATATTGAATGTATATATTTTTCCCATTTGACTATAGCTACTTTTCGCAGTTTAGGAAACTGACGGAAAAGTTTTTGACTGTCACAGTACAAAACTTTGTAAAAATCAATACCTACTATCTCGTATTATTTCAGCCAGACAGATGCGTAACGGCTTTTATTTATTGCCTACTAGATACGTGCTGAAAACCACATCATAAATTTCACTCTTCAATTTACCTAAAACGTTCGGAAACATCACCTGTGGGTACGACGCGATTACGATTAATGACATCCATTTGTCAGTGTTGCCATGAACGAAAACGAGGGTAACCCGCGGGTAATCTAACGCTTGAATTTCATCTCATTGTTCGTACAATGGTACCATAGAGTACAGAGTGCCATAGACAATGGGATTACGCACTCCAATTGCCAAGTTTGTTTTCTTTTTGCGTTTCATTGTCTTGCTTGGAGTTCGTCGGATCGATAGCAGTTGTTTTTGCTGATGCATTTAATAAAAGAATTGCTGGATTGTGAGAAGCTTTCTTTTGTTTCTTTGATGTCGACTGGTATTTGTTATCTAGTGTTTTTTTTTATAAAGTGGGTGTACTATTTGTTGTGAGATTATTTGTTTTATATTACTTATGTCTAGATTTATAAAAAGACGTACGTGACTGACTGAATGGCAGACAACGCATAGCTTAAACTTCTGAAGCTATAACTTGAAAATTGGCAGAGGTACTCCTTGAGGATCAAAGTTTTTCAAAATTTTCACGCGATTGAGAACCAGCCTATTTTTTATTTTCCCATGGGGATAATGCCGCAGGCCAAAGCTAATGTTGTATTTACGTCTTCTTCTTATGGTCTTCAACTAGTGAATGTTGTATACTGTTAAAATACATGGGAATTGTGATTTACCTTCATACATCTTTATATTACATGTCACAGTGATTTTCTTAGAAAGGAATTGCGATTGTTTGTAGATATTATAGAAACACACTACAAGCTCGTAAACATAAAGACACTCATTTTCATTCACAGTAAAATTAATTACCTACATAACAATTTGAACGAAATTAGTCTTTTGTACTTCTCTATAAACGCTAACAAATAACATAATTAAATCAAGGAAAATTTTAATTCAAACAACAAAACAAAGCCATGTTAAATTGTTAATCCAATTCCCCCAATGTCTTACAAGGTAGGCCCAAGATTAAGAACAAGATCCCTATTAAGTACTTTACGGTCTACCGAGCAAGGATAGGGGGGTAACGTTCCACCCGGTTGACCGGACGGGTAAATTACTATCGGATTATGGCAACCCTAAAATATACGTGGACCTAATTGCATTCGGAAGCGCTACGGTTGGCTGCCCTACACTGGCTGGTTTGAATTCGAAGGTACATTTTTCGAATAGATTCGAATTTCATTGTTCGTTTTCTAGGTTGCCAGTGGTAGAAAAATCATTCCCGCAACAAAGCTCCATAAACGCTTGCGTGGTTTTAACAAAATCCAAACAGTTTCACTCAGTCTTCAACCTGTGGTTAAATAATGTCCTACTCAGCGCCGTATTCAGACTGCCTACAGAATTTAGCGGTGCTCATGTTCCGCATAAAAAGCGTGTTTAGTGGTTGCGGTAAAACGAGTGAAAAGGTTGCTGGAGAGCCCTGGAGCAGACGACGACCTGTGACTGAGGAAAGCGAGGTTTTTTATTTTACAAAATGTAGCACTAGAGATGTGGTGTAAGTCTATAAAAACAGGTGTTAATCTTTTAAATAATAAAACACTAACGGTAAGACCGTAAAAGTAAACATAAAAAATCAAGAAGTAAAATTTCTGTACTTATCATTTGAAAAACAGGGCCTTCTCTCGTCCCTGGCGAACAGCAGATATTCCTCGGGAGTTTGTAGTTGTGTCGTACAGACACTTCATTCAAACAGATGACGCTTAGCGACAAAAATTCCCATAGTAACAAAGTCAGATGACAGCTAGTAACAGATAGAAAAATCGAAGGCTTACCCTCCTGCTATGGGTGGTGCAGGGGTATAGCACGCGTCACGGAATGACGAGGATCCAGGTTCGATTCCCGGTGTGTTTAAATTATCAAATTGTCGCTCACATACAGTCCGTGAGCTCTAAGAATGACATTTCAGGTTTGTTTTTTTCTCACTCACTCTTATGGGTTTGATACTTGAATCGGCCGAGTGAAAGAGACAGCCAGACAAACCCGAACGGCATTCTAAGAGCTCACGGACTGCACAGTCAAGGAATATAATTCCGAACCCATCATGAAACCTTTTTACAGTAAGCATCGTAACGATTTTCCTTGTTAAGTAATGCGATATCACTATGACGTTTTATGTGAAGAGGTTCCTCGATGGATCAGGAATTAAATTCCTTGACTGTACACTGCTTACTGGTTTCTTCGTCTGCGTAGAATTATACATATAAACAACCGCACCAAAATCCGTTGCGTGGTTTTAAAGATCAAAGTAGACATACATATATATATATATACATAGGGACGGACAGACAGCGGTAAGCGACTTTGTTTTATACTATGTAGTGATGATGTAATGTTCATGTTTTTGGTATCATTGTCATCAAACACTTGATGCAGTTCATGTCCTATATTTTTTAAGTACAAGTGCCACGCTATTGTTACAGTGTACGTTTATTATGTAAAGTTTCTCTTAAATACTCATATAAAATCGATCCATTGACTTTAAACAGCCAAACATAAAGTACAAGCGAGGCACAAGTACCTACTAAGCGTCGAGCGAAAGTGAATGGCTCACCAGACGATACTTTCCCCCCAATTCGGGGTGGGCGACCTCCTGGCCACCCTACGGGCATAGTGTATCTTTTTAATTTTTTCACCGAGGGTCAATGTTTCGTTCGAATTGTGAATTTTGAACGAAAGTTGTGAGTTTTTTTGTGCTATCCCTGTTTGTTGCCAGTACGTAATTAATTAAATTGGAAATTCCACAGATTCTTTGCATACAGACGAGATATCCGCTCCAAATAGGACCTTTTTATCCTCCGCCAATTTTCAAACAATGTTGGATGCTTTTTATGTAGGTATGCTTGTTTGCTTATAGTAAACTAGCTTATGCCCGCGACTTCGTCCGCGTAGATAAATCCCGTTTTTTTCCTTATCCCGTGGGAATTTCCAAAAATCCTGAAATTAGTTTCTTAATTTTGTAATCACCTACTTTTGTATCAAATTTGAAGAGTCTAGTTATTATAGTTATTGAGGTAGCGTCACTCGGAATCGAATATATAATTCCCGTTTTTTCCTTATCCCGTGGGAATTTCCAAAAATCCTTCCTTAGTGGATGCCTACATTGTATAAGATATATATGTGCAAAATTTCAAGTCTCTTAAGTCCAGTGGTTTGGGCTGTGCTATCCCGCGGGAACTATGCAATTTTCCGGGATAAAAACTATCCTATGTCCTTTCCCTTGACTCAAACTATATGAATACCAAATTTCAACTAAATCGGCCCAGCGGTTTAAGCGTGAAAAGGTAACAGACAGACAGACAGACAGAGTTACTTTCGCATTTATAATATTAGTAAGGAACTAAGGATAAGGATAAGCGCAGACTATAGGGTCGTATAAGGCAAATTATATCACGGATTTCCAATGTTAACAATTACTGTTTAGAATGATGGTTTGAATCAAAAATTACGCTGAAAACACTTTGAAGGAATGTTCACTCAAACTTGCAAAACAATTTGCTGCAATATTCTGGAGTAATTCTAACACATTCAGTAGGTATTAGTTAAAAATATACACTTACACGACATGTGCTACATGTGTCTTATAGGGATACGTTCGCCTTTGTGTATACATTAATGGTTATTTTTATTTTTTTGTGAATTGTATCTGTTTCTTTATATTTGTACAATAAAGCATTTACTTACTTACTTACTTACATGTCATAATTGGCATTGTTCATTTTTTTTAAGCTGTGCTTTTAACACCTTTATTTGATAAAATTGACTATTTCAAGCAACTAATTTGAATATTATGCTTTTACGTAGCTTTGTTAATTAATAATAAATATTTTTTCACTGTTTGATAATTCGTGAATTTAGACAGAATCCCAATCGCCTTCGTTCGGCTGGCTATAAAAAAACGGCTTTGTCTATGGTTTTGTAGATTTGACAGTGACACGTGACAGTTGCCGTAGCCAAACTTTTTTTTTTAATTTTTGTGGCAAACATTCGATGCTGGATTCTGTCTAAAAACCCGGTCGTTCGGTCAAACAAAGGTTCAAAGTACTTTTACAAAAATATCTGCAATCATAAAGTATTTTTGAAATCGGACAAGATAAATCGGGTAATTGATGGTTTTCCTCGAAATGGTTTTCAAATTGGAGCATTCTAAAAAAAATGAACAATGCCAATTATTACGAGATAGTGGGGAATAACATAGTTCTCTAACCATAAGTTTTTTGATCCTTGAATAGTCATCATATGGCAATGATTCCAAACTATAACGCGTATTTGCACGTTGTCAAGTCCCATACATTTTTAATGGAATTGGAAATCACCGCGATCGCTATCACACAAAAGCGATAGCGGGCTTTCCGATGCCATCTGTGCGTCGCAGCGGCAGGGTTGTAACAACCGAATGGGATCTATTAAGCACCATGCCAATCCGTTATCACACGTGCAAAACCATCTATCTATGCGACACGTATCGCTTGTGTATTGCTTGTGTTGTGTAGCGAAAGAGAACTTTTGTTCTTGATGTGGACCTCCGCAAGGAGCCTGGATCAATTAATTGTTTATACATACATAAAACACGGATTAATCATTTACGGGGTAGACAGAGCCTAAGACTAGACCTAAAGGCCACGTTTAGCATGATGAAGGGCGTATAGGTGGAAAGGGGAATGAAAATAGTGATGAGTTGCTAGCTCAATGGGATTTTACCATCTGCGCGGGAAGAGAAGCAACTGGTACATTCTGTTTTCCTTACTCCCAGACCAGCATGGAAGAAATGTGTATTGCTTATAGTCTCGGGTATTTTAATTTATTCACATGGCAGCCCTGCGAGCTCGGCGATATCTCGCAAGCCGTCTGTCTGTCAACGTCTATGGCTGGCATGGCGGCTCTTAGCTGATTGCCCGCCATTGTGCATGACGTACAGACAGAAGTGATCAAGGAGTAGTTAGACACGTCGTTTATCCGAGATAACAAAATGACCAGTCAAATATACAGCAGGTCTACTCACTTTGAAATTTCATGCCGTTCCGCTCACACTTATTGTCATTAAGAGGAGAGAGAGAGAGAAAGAAGGTATGATAGAACGTCGAATTTTGAATTTCGGTGTAGACAGTATAAAATGATGCACTGACGCTCTTGTACAGCTAAGGGCATAATATGTACCTAAGTTACCATACCAAGACGTCAAAAACATCTACACACCTTTAAGCCAGGGATGTTACGGATATAGGTACATAATATAATATCGGTTTCGGTTACGGTTATGGATATTAAATTATTTCGGATTATCCGATAGTTTCGGTTACGGATATTAAATTTTTAAGGAACTGTAAAATGAAATACAATACGACTAAAAGCGCGCGGGGCTGGTCTGCCGGCCGGGCACAAACAAAAACTTGTCACGACGTGTTATATTTTATTTACTAAGTAGTATTTAGTTAGACCCCGCCCTATCCGAAAATATCCAAAACTTATATCGGATTCGGTTACGGTTACGGATATTTTTTTATTTCGGATATCCGATAGTTTCGGTTACGGATATGGATATCCATAACAACACTGCTTTAAACCATAAACAATAAGCCCGATGACACATATATTTGACATGATTTCTGTATCAATATTTATGCCCTCGACTGGTATACCACAGGTTTTTTGTAGGTGGTAAGATCTCATGTTAGGTCCGTCCGGGTCGTCACCACCATCTTACGTGGCGTAAGTTGGTCTGCCTTGGCTTATATTTGCTATTCCACTTTACCCTTATCCTTTACATATTTGTTCGAAAAAAATTATATCCGAAATTAGCTAAGTATAAAGTAGTACCTAGTTAGTAGTAGTAGTAGTAGTTAGTAGTATTAGTAAATTTCTTATATTCTATTCTATTCTATTCTATTCTATTCTAAGTACTTGTCGAAATTTAAAGACCACATTTAACTTTGATGACCCAATTTTGGGGGGTCCATTTTAAATCTACCTACTACATTGAAACTAAGAAGAAGAAAAAAAAACATTCAGTAAGAACGCTAACCTCAAATGAAGATACAGCTTTACTTAGCGAGACAAATCTACAACTATTTCTAAAACAATAATATTCACAATCACAGAGGCTAATAGACGCTGCGGGTGACCGCAGAGCTGGCAGCTTCCTTGGACAGCGTATTAGTATCGCTGTCCAAAGGGGGAATGCTGCCAGCGTCTGCGGTGCGGTACTATGCCACGGGGGCCGCTCCTTTTTTAATTATTTTATTTTAAGATCAGTTTTAGTTTCGTTTTTAATTTACTTAATCATAGTTTAATTTGTTTTTAATTCCCCTTTTGTATTTTTTCATTAATAAAAATAATTAAAGTAAAAGAACAAAAACTGAATACCAGGAAAAATGAATGAAGCTGTCGAAATTTCATTCATTTCATATTTCATAAGCATGCTGTCGGTACATCATCCGTGAGAAATTGTGGCCGCAATGTGGCAAGTGTGGCAGCACCGTGATTTATGAACCAAACCATAAACAACTGCTGGGGTGTTGCCATGCATGCTTCTATTTACCGCTAAAGGGGGAAAGAAATATCCGAATATAGCACCGTAAAGTTACGGAAAACGTGTGTTTTATTTATGCATAAAACGCAACCATCAAAATAAAGAAAGTAATTCAGAAACAAATGAACATCACCTGAATCGTCATTTACAGTACAGTCAACGTCAAAAATCGGTGATCATTTTAGAGGCTTGTCGCTGTTACGGCTGCGACACATTTACTGTCAGTGTATGACCTTACTACGACAAAGCACTTAAGTGATGAGCTACTTTTGACGTCGACTATACCAACTTATCTATTCCCAAAATCATGAAGGTCTGAAAATCTCAACTGTCGTAAAATTACTGTCACAAGATATTCCAGGGGCCCGATTTTTGAAAGCACATTGTGTGAAAATACCGCTCGAAAGTGGTATAAATCTGTTTATATCTTCAAAACTACAGCTCTAATCAAATATTTGACTAGGTCACAAGATTAATGAGAGCCATATCATCTAAGCTACTTGTATTTAAAATTCAGCACAATTTTTCACCACTTTCGAGTGGTATTTTCCAGTCATGTGCTTTTAAAGATCGGGCCCCAGGTATTCCATCTTCCTCTAGGCCGGCAACGCATCTAAAATCCTTTAGTGTTACGGGTGCATAATGATTACTTACCATCATGTGACCCAATTCTCGTTTTCCAGCGTATTTTATGTAAAAAACTCTAGCACTGTAGTTAACTTAAACAAGTTTTACGTAAATCAACAACAATCCTCATAAAATACAGCTGTGTATTCAATCCTACTGAACAATAAATTACCTTTATTACGTATCCTTTCAATGTTTACTACTTTTTCCTTGCTAAGTGAGAGATCGTGGTTTCTGGTTCGTGTCAGACAAAAATAACAAGTGACGGTTAGCAGTACTTCCGGCGGCGATGCGGTGGGGTGGCCAGGCAATTACATTTACCTACCCTGCTTTCGGGGTAAATTAGTTTTTCAGTAAATTATACAGAGAAAACAGTTATACTGGATTTTACTTGCTTCAATTTTGTATTTTTTTGGTATAGCAATTATTTCTGCTAAAAAATTTTGGCACTATTAATATTACGTTTCAAATTTTAAGTTAGGTAATTTCTAAATAGTTTTGTACAGTTTTTAAAACATAAAAACGATACCAATGCGGAAAAAAATCGCGCGTAATAACGAAGCATTTTTATGTTTTACACCAATTTTATGCCTGTAGATAAAAAGAAAATGACGCACAGTAAACGCAAGAAGCTAACCAATTATATTATCTTATCATAAAAAGGATATCAAACAAGGGAGTTTCTTTAAATAATTAAAACCGATATTGTCCTCATACTACTAATTTAACACACACACACACAAATCACGTCCTTATCCCTTACGGGATAGCCAGAGCCTAAGGTGACAAGACCTAAAAGCCACGTTTAGCATGATTGTGGGCGTATACGTGGCAAGGGGAATCAAAAATAGTGATGGCACTAGCGGCATCGCCTATAACACGATTCCTAAGATTTTTGCCCATTCCCTCGATGGAAACCATCTGCGCGGGAAGAAAAGCAACTGGTACATTCTGCGTTTTTTCTTTACTTCCAGGCCAGCATGGAAGATCCAATTTAATGTAACTTCTGTAATAATTGCCAAAGGTCATCGAAGCATTCGCGTTTATAACATTAGCAAAGATTTTGGCTCCATACATGTGTATGTTTGTCACGTAGACCCTCACCCACGCATGACGACGCACCGCTGTTCGCAGCATACTAAACGACCATAAATATGTTATAGAACTCTTGTTTAGGGCAAAATAATCACACTCACGTGGCTAACAAAGCCTAAAGTACCTAACTAGACCTAAAGGCCACGTTTAGCATGATTGTGGGCGTATAGGTGAAAAGGGGAACCAAAATAGTAACGGGTTGGTAGTCGCATCGCCTGTAACATGATTCCTATAAGATTTTCGCCTATTTCCTTGATGAGCTTTTACCATACGCGCTGGAAGAGAAGCAACGGGTACATTCTGTGTTTAATCTATCCCAGACCAGCACGGGCCGGTTTGTAGTACACCCTTGACATTATTAATTTAAATTACGGGGAAATTACGGGCACAAGAGGCATTTCATCTTAGTCCTCTAGGTTGACAACGCATCTGCAATCCCTCCGGGGTTTGCGGGTGTGTATGGGCAGTGGTGATCACTTACCATCAGGTGACCCACTTGCTCGTTTGCCTGCTTATTCATATAAAAAAAAATGACTTTCAAAAAGAAAGCTTTTCCTCAGCGGCAACATAGGCTAGCAGTAAAATATTAAATGGATAAACTTACTTTGCTACTCCGCAGTAAGTTTAAGTTATGCAAAATAGCCGCGCTCGCCTTGATTATTCATGCAATTAACCCCATTGGATAAGTCACAACCAAAACCATCATCACAGTAAAATATACGGACATGTGTTTCTCCTTTCTCCGAGGCATCCCGGTATTGCTCATTCCTTAAGGGATTAAATGATGGTAAAAGCAAGAAGCAAGCGGATCAGAACAATATGAGGAAATCGGGCCGTTCTTTATACAAACGTATTCTCCTGTTTCCTCCCTGGATAATTACATTGGCACGAATATTTTATACCACACAATTTTTTCTTACCTCTACCAAGCCCCTGTAATCTTTTTCAAGTTTGATTATTTTAAAAGCCAAAAGTCTTTCAAAAATCGTTTTAACAAATGTGATATACAAAAATAAAACATAGAGGGACAGCCAAAGTTCTTCTCATATTCTACCTGAAAGAAAAATCAATATCGGTGCAGTTTGCAGAAGCAGGGGATTACGAAAGGCCATTTTCATCGGCTGTAGGTATGATGAGACCGGCCGCAGTTGTTCCTTTCATGCACTTTTTAGGGGGATTCGATAGAGGGAACGGCAATACTTTATTCAAATAACAACTTTCCAAAAGTCTGCAACCTTATTAAATACTCAATTTTTCTTCTAGCGCCGCCTCACCCAGAAATACAGCATCGCGGTGGGCGTCCCTACACTAGTCATTCGTGGCCGTCCGGTCCGGGACGCTCTGCTGGCAGACCCCGCCGGTACAAGCTTCCCCTGGCCACCACCTCCCCTGAATGAGGTCCTGCGGGGAGTAAAGCTGCAGGGTGCTGGTGTACAAGCGTACGAGGACCTGGCTGATACAGTCAGGGTATTTTACTTTGCCGCTCACTGGGTAAGCTTAAAGATACCAACCAACCAATACGCTCATCGTCTTCATCTCGTCATCTCCAGCTTATTGTATACGTCTCACAGCTAAGTACAGGCCTCCCAAGGGCTTCAGTTCCCAAGTGGGCCCAGTGTGGATTGGGGTCACGGACCATTTAATTGCTTCGCACGTGTGTGCAGTTTACATTACGATATTTTCACTGAAAAGCTCATGGTAACACATAATTACCGAAAAACTCAAGGTGTGGGCCAGGGGTTTGAACCCACGACCATCTTGAGAGGCTTTAGGTCAAACCACTAGGCCACCACGGCCCCACTCTATCAGGGTTGAATTCAGGCACTCTGAAAAGTACGACAAATTTGCCAAAATGTAATGCACTCACTGAGCCCGGTCGCGTATCAGAAACTGTCCGTTTTACAAAGCAACGGGATGATTCTCCATTTTCTGCTATATCACATTTTTCCTAACACACCCACTTGATAAAGTGTAGCAGCTCTTTATGTTTTCTTCTTTTCAGTGTCCGCCGTGCCGTGCCTTCGCTCCAGGACTATGTGCGGCGCTGTCAGCCGTGCGCAAACGCCGATCCAAGTACGCGGGCACGCATCTCATACTCGTGTCCAGTGACAGGTGAGTGACAGATGCAGTGTTGCCGTGATAGAAAATGTTATATCCAGAATTTAAAAAAAACTTTACGATCTCTCTAACTTATGTTAGTTAAACGACTTCATCTGTCTACTTTCGGTTATATAATCTACGCTTTGCTTCTAAGCGGTTACGGTTGGGCCAATTATGTGGCAATCCAAAAATCTGTTTGTTTTTCTAATTGTGCACAGCATTTGTTTATTTTATGAAGTAAGCACCTGGTTTTGCTAAGCGATTTTACTAATATTGCGTTTTCCATAACACTGACTCGTCCAAAAACCAGAATGAAGCAGCCATACAAAGAAGTCAGGTTTTAGCCGGCTCATAATGCTTTGTGCAAGTCATTCCCAACTTCCTGAATAAAACAAAGGATAACTTTTTAATCAACAGAACTAAAAACAAAGGCATCCTGCCGGCAGTTCACAAACCAAAGAGTTTGTTAACTGTTGGGAATCCGTGTTAACCAGGAAGTTGGTTAACTTTGACTGTTTATGAAAAGGTTGCTTGGGATTTCCAGATTAATTCTTAACCAGTTTATGCACGAATAAAGTTCATTCTAATAAGTAAATGCGTAGTTATGTACTTATCGGCTGCGACAACAAGCACTTTCTAGTTTTTCTCATTAGTTGTAACTTCAAACCCATTTCAAAATTAAGTTACCCAAATTATTGGCTAACCCAAAAAATAAAATGCCTTCTACAATGTTGCTCGTAAAAAGTCTCCTTTTCAAGCCACCTACCCTTCTACAATTATCTATTTCCCCCCATTTCGCACAAAACAAAGTAACGAGACGTCCAAGAAAACTTTTTGCGTAACTTTTCAATTTACTCACAGTTAAGTATCCCAAAATCAACCAAAGCAAACACCCAAGCCCGGCGTTTGAAGCTTTACATTTACTTACATGTAAACAGCCACCCCACCCCTGGTACATTGTACATTTAATGTAGCAACATTCTTCCGATAAGGAAAATGACTGTCCCTTCCCTCCCCTAAGTGGTCGAAAGAGTGGCCAGAATCACAATACGGCTAGGAGACTTTTGATTAAGCGTGTACAAAGTAAATTGAGTTTTATTTCAAAAGTTAATGTTACCCGTCCGCTGAGCGCCAAAGGAAAATAACTGTCTCATCCCCTTTATGCTATGTTAATATAATTACTTTATAAATCAGAGTGGATATAATCTTATTTCAATAGTGTTTTGTTCAAGATTTTACTTTGAATACAATATAAGCAATTTCTTCATGCCTTTATTAGTGTATAATGCGCATACATCCTCCATATAAGTGTACTTATAATGTAGGACATCATATCACCAACACAAACCCGAGTATTTAATTTTATATCTCTAGTTCCAAGTGGATTGAAAGTAGATAAATATGTAACTAATAGTTCAACGTGAATATTAAAATCAGGATTTCTATTTGCAATATCCAATCAGCGCTTAAAACAAATGCATTCCTATTCCATTTCTAAAGTCCGTTATTTACTACACTGTAACTAAGATAATAAAACGGAATAAATAATCTAAATCTTTGCAAGCGCCGGCGTTTATGAAATATTCATAGCTAAGATGGAGCCGGATTCAAGTCGTTGCGAAAGAAAATGAATCCATTCTGATTTTAATTCACTCAATACCGTGCGTTAGTTCTATAAGCTCTGCTTTTAATACTTTCGACCCCGCGTTTAACCCTTCATTTTATTAATTCCGGGCTTGTTTCAAAGCTACTTAATGGTTATGGGGTAGCTTGAATTAATAAGTTGCAACACTGTTAAAAAATACGGATATCAATGGATGCACTTTACAATAGTTAAAATTATAGAAAAATATCTAACAACGAGAGATAAACTAAAACGTCCCTTTTCATAAAATGTTTTACGGATTTTGATGTCAATTAAAGACATAATTACAATTCTTCGGTAGAAATTACGTTTTAAAAGTGCGCCAATTGTTACCATTATCGCCCGTTAAAAAAACTATTGTTGAAAGACAAAGAAATTCGTATTCAGCCACCGTCACATTTTAGTTCTGATATTTTTGTTTCCACAATCGACAGATCTGATTTTCAAGTGGCATTTTTTCCGGACGTGCTTCGATTTGGCTTAACTATCCTCATCAGCATTCAAGAAGATTCGCTAGAGCCCGAACGGCTACCTATTTCAATAAATTGCTGGGAGGGTTCAACATTTATCCGAGCCGTGGCTGTTTAACATATTTCTCAAACACCTGAGCCTTAGCGGGATTAAAAAAAATTTAAGCGGCGTGAAAAATAAATCGGAAATTGATTTAATTATTGTTTCTTCAGAGAAAAATTGGGAGTTCCGTCACGAAATCAGTGAAAATATTTTCTTTTAATGACACAATTAGAGATTTTTAGAAGATGATCGTATTTTTTTCTGCTTAATCATTTATTCAACACGGACGTGGAGTAGGTATAAATTATTTTTAATGGAATCTTGCTGCGTGAACAAGTTCAAAAGAACAGTTAAAAAGATAAATTCTTTTGCTAAAAAGTTAAGCTTTCAACGTGAAGAACAGCGAAACAAGCACTTCTGTAATTAACTTGCCGCCGCATCGTACCTAATTTATTTTTTAACAAAATTGAACCTGTTCAATCACTATAAATAAAGCTAAAAATTGGCAGCGCCTCTAGCGGCACGTAGCCGAAACAAACTATTCTCATACCAATTGAAATTTATTTTGAACTTATTCGAGACTTGTCGCACAATACTTTCACTTACTTAGCGCTTGAACCCACGACCCTCTGCCTGAGAGGCCACAGGTCAAACCACTAGGCTACCACGGCTTTTAAAAAAAAGTTATGTACATGTACTTACTTGTAGCTTGTAGAGTAACGATTTTCGGGTTTTTACTTACGCATTTCGACCTTGTTTCTTTCCTAATTCTTGATCATCGGGGTTCAATGGGGATGTGGAGCCTACGTTAAGCACCCCACAGGTTTTGTTTCACGTGTACAACGAAATAATTCAGTCTCCTTTTAACGTATGGAACCTTGGTGATCGCAGATCAAATAACAGTGAACTGTCATTTGTAAAATTATATTGTTTGTAGTTAGGGATGTTATCAGTCACTTCCCCACTACGGTCAAATATTCTGCTTCAATTCAGACATTTACGCGAACAGGTGATACATTTAGTGTGAATTTCACAAAAATACTTTATCAGTAACTTTGACCGTAACCGACAACCGACGACTTGGTATATTTGACTTTTTATAAAAATAACAAGATCGTCGGTTATACATATAATTATGATAGGTACTGTCAAATGAATCAAGAATTTCTCTTCCTTTATGTTTACTTTTACAATTTTACAATAAGAGATCCCTGAGGGATAAGTTCGCCTTTGTGTATGTATTTCAGTGTTGACAATTTTATTTGTTTTATGTTCAGTTTCCACAATTATGAGTTTACATACATACCTGCTTTGGGTGGTGTAGCGGTTTAGCACGCATCTCGGAATGATGAGGATCCGGGTTCGATTCCATCCATGGCTTTACTTTTCGGATTTTTCTGTGTTCTAATTTTCAGTGACGTTTAGAATTTTTTTTTAAATACATGTTAATGTTATGGTAAAGTTATTTGGTGCAACTCACCCTTCTTGCGATAAAAATTCATCTAGCGTAAATAAAATATCGAAGGATCGTCTGAAATTTCACCTGTTCAACCCCCATCAATTATCATTATCAATAAATGACTGTACATGGCTCACGTTCGTTCTATTTTCAGCATCGGAAGCCACCCCCTTCTATGAAGGAGGAGGGGGATAGACAGGGTACCTGTCGCGACATGACGTCATTCCTCCATGTTTGAGTTTACAGATACCTGATACTTGGGAATTAATTATGTACATGTAGCGTTGCGTTATTGATCTTGTATAACAAATTTCAATTAAAGGTTGCTTAA
Organism: Pandemis corylana; assembly: GCA_949127965.1. NCBI lineage: Eukaryota > Metazoa > Arthropoda > Insecta > Lepidoptera > Tortricidae > Pandemis > Pandemis corylana. Next base: position 14,071,675 of record OX421864.1, on the reverse strand, counting down.
CAGTGTAGTGATATGTATCCCATAGCTACCTCTTCTAGATAGATGTCTATTCGCTCATCAAGTCCACTATACATGCATAATTTCTACCACGGCGCCAGACTTTTTCACACCTAGCAACACTTCGCACTTTTTTTAGCACGTTGAGATCAAAGCGTCGCGAGGTAAATGAGGCGCGAGGCGTGGGCTGCGAGACGCTCTAATCAAGCGACTGCATAATGCAGTTTCCGAACGATGGAAAGTCGGATTTAAAGTCTAATAAGATTACTGCGAGCATTTCCCCTTGCTATTTCTTGCGAGAAAAAAAGATTATTGAAAATAAAAGACTTTTACGGGATTAAAACAAAGGATTCCGTACTAATTATCATTTTGAATATTTATAGAAAGCAGATACCTAAAGTCAAAAATTAACCGTAAGGAACAATGTTTTCTTTTAGTAACTTTTGTGCGGAAATTAGATTTATTTTATTCTTTTTAGCTTGTTATAAGTTTTGAGGTGGCTAGCATGCTTAGTTGCTTAAGATTCAGTAGTACCAATTAACCAAGCGGTACTAAAGTAACTTTGTAATGGTATGTGCACATAAAGCCGATGCTCAAGCTCTATGGGACATTTAGCACAGATAAGCTTAAATTATGTAAATAATTCATAGGCCGTTTTACTACAGCGCGTTAAGTGCTGGCGGCAAAGTGGCGTCATAAACTGAAATAACACCGGCCCAATTTATGCTTCATATAAAATGCAATAAAAACAGCACCGTTTATTACCCGGGCACGTTCACCCGGATCGCGGCTGATAAAACTCCCCCGGTTTAGCCCGGTTTACGGCGTTATTTACCCGGAACCCCAAAACCCGACTGGGGCCCGATTCCATTACTTAAACTGAATTAGATTGTTACCTACTTACTACGCTGCTAGTGTCGGCAGTTCGCTACCATTGATAGATTTATTTGTTTAGGCGTGCAACACCGATTTTTTAACACAGGAAGTCAAATGCGCAATGTACTTTTAATTCAAACTTGATATTCATTATTGAACCTTATTGAAGGCGCACGTGCAAATAATTTCTCTTTTTTTATTTATGGTATTGCGTATTACGTTTTTAGCTGCGGCAAAAGCTTCGTCGTGGTAAATGGTGCGTGCAAGAATTATGGCGGGAAAATATTATCATTCCCGCCATGGCGGCCATTCCAGCGATTTGGCGCGAATCTCGGCAGAGTTGGATTACTTCTCGGGGCTATATTTTATGTTTTCAGCCAATTTATTTCAGCATGTGATGTGATTTTAGTGCTGAGAAATAGTGATTTTGTTAATCGATTTAAACATAGGCAGCTTTTGTTCTAGGTAATATTATTAACTTTAAATTGAAGTTATTGCTGTTTCGCTTGAAGAGGTTCATTAGATAGATAGATAGATAAAGATCTTTATTCCGCTAGCGCTAGAATAACGTAAAACAATTAAAAGAGAAACAAATACTATGCAAGATAATTTAAAGATGATTTTCCGAGGCACAGCCTCGAAGGACTCGAAGGACGACTGAGCATGTGCTGTCGGCATCGCTGCCTCAGCGCTGTTCTGCTGGGCCCAACAGTGTGCAAGTTGACGCACTCAATCATACATAAACATGCCCCTTCCAATAAGTACAGTACCAAATACTATAACCATGGTTATAGTATTGCATGGCATTGTCATGCCATGGCATGACGTATTTCCAATACAACGATATACTTAGGTTAGGTTATGTCATCCCCTAAAGCTCCTTCTTATAATCGCATTCATACACATATACTTACCTACACCCATGCGGCTCGCACAATTCCACCAAAATAAAGCGAAAACAACAGTTTTATTTCCACTGATAGCAATCTTCATGATATTTTGCATTTATATAACTCTGTCGGGAAGCTTGATACTTCGCGGGTAAAGACACCCTCCCCTGAGAAATGTGGTATTTTAAAATTCATACGGACATCCAAACAAAATCTTATTTATGCTGTGTTGTAGCGTCCGCAAAAAGGCTTAAAAATACACCGATGTCATTTAAGTTACATTTATTTTATACGCATTGCCGCAGGACGTATTTAAATAACCGCAACCAAAATGTGTACAATGATAAATTAACAACGCATATAATACGGACATTATTTAAAATCAAAAACTGCCTGGTGTGAGTTGAGCTCGCGCACCGAGGATTTCGTATCTACAATACGAGTTTCTACCTGCTTGCCAAATTAAGGGTTAAAGCGAGGACCTCATAAATTACGCACCCGCCGCTTTTACTTTATTGCAACAAAAAAGTATGTACTTGTACATAAACAAAGTAACGATTTTCGGGTTTTATATTTTTAACTTACGCATTTCAACCTTGTTTCTTTATCATAATTCTTGATCATCGGGGTTCACTATGGATGTGAAGCCTACGTTCGGCTCCCCACAGGTTTTGTTTCACGTGACATCAAACAAACCGGATGTACAACAGAATAATTCAAAGTCTCCTTTTAACAAAAGGAACCTTGGTGATCGCAGATCAAATAACAGTGCATTGTCATTTGTAAAATTATATTGTTTGTAGGGATGTTATCAGTCACTTCCCCATTACAGCCAAATATTCTGTTTCACTGCGGGAACCACTTTAAAGCTTCCTTACAATATTTTACGCTGTTAGTGCATAATGTTCTATTTAATAACAAACTTTTACGCACATTGTTAACAAGCTAGATCTCTGCATTCTCAATAAAAAACAAGATGGACATTCTCGTTAGGTATTACCAGAATGCGAAAAAGGTTTTAAAGGAAACTTGCTAATTTTTGATAGAGATCTAGGAAGAATGAAGTAAGACAAAGTTTCAGAACTTTACTTCACGAAAACATACGTAAATAACAAATTTCCCTTGATTGTATTATGCAATAAACTTAGTCCAGAAGATCGCAAAAGATAGTCTCAATCCATTCAATAGCAGCGGCAGTTAGCTGTAATGCGTAAACTTGGGCGGCGGACTAACTTCGGGACAAACGATATCCGGCCGATGGCAGATAAGCTGGTGGCACTAGGGTTGCCAGCCTTAGCGACACAAAATTCTTCCCTTTTCCGTTTCTATAATAAAATTATTGTTTTCAAAATTTCACGACACACGACACGTATATCGAAGATAGTTTTTGCAAATAATGTATAGATTGTCAGAATTTGTCTGAAACATTGAAGTAGGTAGATATAGATTTTTTACACTTTCAAAATTTGTTATTTTACAATACACGTTACTGCCAAGGAATGTAATTCCTAACCCACTATGGAATATTTTTATAGTAAGTGTCGTGACGATTTTCCTTTGTTAAGTAATGCGCTGTTACTATGACGTTATAATATTTTAAACACCTGAAAGGCTTCTATCTGATGACTTCTTAACACTGTTAAACTTCTTAAAATTACTGGACTACAGCTTGGATAACTTAGTTTAAACATTTAGAATGAAATAATTGGCAACCCTAGTTGAGCCTACGCTAGCAAGGCTGGCAACACTGAGCCAAGACGATAGTTTACGATCTGCAGAATACAAGGATCCGCCCCCGCCGAGCCATTGTGCTGGAGGATCGGTTCTACATCCACTTCAAAAATGCTTATACGATATACCAAGGTAAATCTGAACTGAAGGCACCTTACGCCGGTCCCACATACTGGAAAGAAACTATAGAAATGTTAATTATAAAGGCCTCACAGATGATGGGTGTATGCCGTGTATGAATGTTTGTGGAAAGCCTAAAGTGACCTCCCCACTTCTCACATAGCTTTTGTGTAGTAAGGAAATGTTTTCATAAAGAACGCTATTAAAATATGTTTCTTTTTTATTTATAACTAGCCGTTGCCCGCAACTTCGTTTGCATAGAATTCGTTTATCGCTATCCCGCGGGAATCACGCAATTTTCCGGGATAAAAAGTAGCCTATGTGTTATTCCAGACTATAATCTATCTATGTTCCAAATTTCATCCAGATCGGCCCAGTACTTTTTGAGCCTATTCATTACAAACATACAAACATACAAAAATAGGTACAAATCTTTCCTCTTTATAATATTAGTATAGATCAATCTGTTCCGATTAAAAGTTAAACAAATTCGATTGTAAATTAATTTCGCTCACTGGCTCTTTATGTTTGTATTTTTTTGAGCTTTTAACCATAAAAGTTAAAATCCCCCATGAATACATAATTATGTTATGTGTGTCTCTCAAAAAAACTACATTTCAATGAAATTGAAATCAGAGTTGATTTTTTCTATAAAGTCAGTTTCATGCTTTTTATCTGTTTGTGTGAGTTACGTTAGTTACTTTAACGATAAGTTTAACCATAACATAACAAACGATTTTGAGATATTATATTTCATAACTTTTTACGTTATATTAAATTTCTAATACATTTTCTTATAAATCCTGAACAATCATGTAAACAACATAAAACAAACACCCAAAATTAATATCTGTAATCCGCCGTACCCTGTCGTACATTCCAGGATTATGAGAAAACTTTTGTAGTAAAAAGGCCATCTTACTACACAGCGCAGCGCGCGTGGGTCACCGGATTGTTTGTTAGTTTTAGTATAGTTTAGTTTAGTTTAGTTTTAATTAGAATCGGCTGGTTAATTTTCGTTTGACGTAGGTGAGAAATTTGGCTTTGTAATTAAGTGACCCTTTGAGTGATTTGTGATATGCTCGGCAACCACGGGAGTGCGCAAGATAGGCAACCCATCTCTTTCTAGAATGAACAGTAAGAAAAAGACGGGTAGTAGACGGTAGCTAGCCGTGCTGAGCAAAAATTGTTCGCGACTCGCGACCGTACGAAACAAATTAAGATTTGCAATTTCGTATGCATAAAAGTGCGTTTAATTAAGAGCTGGTGGAAACGTTTTAAATAATCGAACGACGTTCAGACTCCACAGAACATAGACCGCGAATGTTGCCATATACTACACTCTTCCAGACTAATTTTAACTAAACTTAGACAATTCTAGTCTTAACTTAAAATATCTAACTTAACCTCTAGTCTCTAGTATTATAGTGAATTAGTGACCTTATCTAAAGTAGTGCATTTTTTTTAAAGGTAATATTTCAATATTTAAATTTGAAATGGCTTTTGAAATTTACCATGACCTTTTGGGTGAAAGAAAACATCGCAAGCAAACCTACATTCGTCTGCAAGGGAATTGAATGGTTAAGTTTCCAATCCGCCCTGGGTCCGCGTGAGGACTATAGCTCAAGCCCTCTCATTCTGAGAGGTCTGTGCCCAGCTGTGGGACTTACATAGGCTAGAACCTAGATGATGATGATTGAGATAATAAACACGAAAGGATACAACTAGTTTAAAAGATAATTTTGTATAATTACGCACTGTTAGTGGCGCTTTATTATTTTACAACCCCCCAAGGCAAAAAGAGGAGTGTTATAAGTTTGACGCCGATCTCTCTCTCTCCCCCTCTCTCTCTCTCTCTCTCTCTCTCTCCCTCTCCCTCCCCCCCCCCCCTCTCTCTCTCTCTTACTCTCTCTCTCTCGTGTTTGTCTATCGTAGCTCTCAAACGGGTGGCCCGACTTCGATGCGGTTTTTTTTTCATTCGAAAGCCAGTTTCCTTGCGGTGCTTTTTAGCCATGTTTGGTAAAAATCGATCCAGAAGTTTGAAGAGTATCAGCTCTTTTCCAAAATTATGTGAATCACTTTTGGCATAAAAATGATTATTTTTTATTTATTTACCCGACTAATGCGTGGGGGATTTAATTTTTTTAATTTAATGATACCTATAGTAACTAAGAGACTAAGAAGTTACGCAAACGCGTTCGAAACATTATTTATTATGTAAAAATAAAGGCGGCTTTGAAAATTTCCCGTATGATCATTTTGCAAAAATTGAACTTCGAATTTCATATTTCCATCAACTGACAATCTTGAGTGCTGCCAATACAATCGTATCAATACACTTCTTATTAAAGCAAACCGCCCCGGGCAAAGGGGTGCCGTATGAAGTTACATAATATTTACTTTGGTATGTTAATTCATCCGATTTCGCCCACACGTCGGTACCGTACCGCTACATCCTTTGTATTCTACCCACTGGCAAGGATTGATGATACAAAAAGGTCCGGTGTTGAAATTGAAATGGATTGTATTGCAGAAATCACATCTTTGATATTACTGGCGGTGGTATCGTTTCGGTCGGTATGTTACTTTAGCACAATGATAGATTAGATTAGATTAGATTTATTTATCACCCTTTTAAAAATACAATTAAATGTCAAACATACGTAATTCACAAAAGGATCTTCAATTGTAATAAAATAGTAATAATAATTATAACTGAAATTAAATAATAAACAAAATAACAACAAACAAAAATAAAGCTTAGTGAAATGTCAATGCAATTTTGTGGTTTCAGTTCAAAGTTCTTCTTATTATTGTCTGCTAGTTCGTAAATTTAAAAAATACTTAGCTATTCAAATGACTAATTGCGTAGTTTACACTAGGTTAGGATAAATTTGTAACTTTTTGAAAATGTTAAGACATAAACAGATGATTTAAAGGTTTTATCAAAGGATGCCTCCATGATGTTTCCATGCTGTTCTGGGAGTAAAGAAATAACATAGAATGTACCAGTTGCTTCTTTCCCCGCGCAAATAGTAAAAACCCATCAAGGGAATGAGTGAAAATCTTAGGAAACATGTTACAGGCAATGCGGTTAGCAACCTATCACTACTACCGGTCACTAATTTGATTCCCCTTTTTCACCTATACGCCCATCATCATCCTAAACGTGCCTTAAGACGTGAATTATGTATCTATGTGTGTATGTCGGAGGATGAGTAGGTGAAATTATGCATTATTTAAATGCTTTTGTTTTGTTTTTTTCCCCCTGCATTTTGTTTTGGAGTAATCGCTATGCTATCACTGAATTATTTAAGTTTAATTATATAATTTTGAAACTGATTTCTATCAAAATCTTACACTAAAAGTCGGCTTACGAACGATACGTGATAACTTCATAAAGAAACATTGATGAAAACTGCGAGCTCCGGGGCCCGATTTTTGAAAGCACATCACTCGAAAGTGGTATAAGTCTGTTCATATCTTCAAAACTACAGCTCTAATCAAAGTTTTGTTTAGTTCACAAGATTAATGAGAGCCGTAAGTTTGTTCTAAGCTACTTTTATGTTAAATTCAGCACAATTTTTCACCACTTTCGAGTGGTATTTTCACACGTGCTTTCAAAAATCGGGCCCCTGACGTCACGCAGAACGTGACACTTTTTCGTGCGTGCAGACGGTGTTCATCATTTGATAAGATAGACTGCTTTCTTCTACAGGAGTGAGCAGTCATTCACGCGCACAGTCCAGTCAGTGGCTTCAGTGGGGGCGCTAGCGGTGCCCTGGGACAGCGCGGAGGCCCGGGCCGCGCTGCCGGCCGCGCTCGGTGTCGCCGGGATCCCTGCGCTGGTGATCACAGACGCAGCTGGCAAGGTCCTGACGGCGAACGGGCGGCAGCATCTCGCTGCGGACCCTTTGGGACTGGTGAGTTAATAAATATCATGGGACAATATACTTATAGTCCATTTAGCTTCTTCTATTCGGGAGGGTCTTGCTGTCTCCCTCTCTCAGCCAATTCAAGTATCCCTCCCTACTAACCCAGTTGGATTTATCACTCTGTATATGTATGTGTGTACCTACAAAGGTGAATAAGGTATATCTACTGTGAGTACATGCCTTTGAGTACGTGAAAGAAGCATTAAACTAGCGACCAACAAAGAGTCAGTTTAAAATTACAAATATTTAAAGAAATAGGTACAGAGTGTACACATCTTTAAATACAATTCACAGCGCATAAAATAAAGTACAAAATCCTAGACAAGCATGCATGATACATACGATAAGTGTATCTATTTAGAATAACGCGAACGCATAAGAACTGCAATTTGTATCAAAATACAACATGGACTCGGTGTTCATAATTAAAGTCTTGTTTTCCAGAATTTCCCGTGGGCCCAGAGACCAGTGGCTGTCCTGACCGAGCAGGCGTTGTTGAAGATGGCCAGACATCCAGCCGTCGTATTATTCATCGGTAATTATATAATGAATTAAATTTATCATCAACACCCTTGGCTTATAACGCTTGGGGCCCGAGGCCGTGGCAAATTCATTGGATGAGGGCCCTCCATTGTCCCGTCTTTGCTCTAGACCAAGCCAGTTCGGAGCCCATGGAATCATCATAGGAATCATGTTATAAGCAATGTGGAAAGCAACCCATCGCTATTTTGATTCCCCTTTCCATCCTTACGCTAATCACGCTAAATGAGGCATTTACCTCTTGTTATCCTAGGACATCTTCACCCTGTTAGGGATAAAGATGTGATTAACATGCATTTATCCTATTCACAGATGACGAGGACTCAGAAATCGAGTTCGCAGAATCAGTCCTCACGCCGTCAGCGGAGTCCTACTACGAGGAGTGCAGCATACAGTTTCCCGGCTTCTGCCCTTACCAGAACTCATCAGACGACGAGACAATGGACTTCGACTACCCAACATCAAGATCCAACTCCAAAATAAAGAAGAAACCCTTTAAACATGTCATGTTCTACATAGGCATCGATGGGACGGACAGTGCTGACATGCTGAGAGAGCATATAAGCTTAGATGATGCTGTGCCGCTTCTGACAGCCATAGACTTTCCTAAACAGAGGATGGTCACCATGAAATATGGAGACGAGATCACCACGGATTCTGTGCAGAATTTTGTTGACGCCTACTTGAGTGGCAATGCGGATTTTAAGCCGTTGAAGCCGCAAAGCGAGAAGTGTTAGGTTGAGGAAGGAAAAATCTTTTTTCGTCTGTAGGTATCGATCATTTATACGTAGGTAAGATCAGGGTGGTAGCCTAGTGGTTTGACCTGTGGCCTCTCAAGCAGAGCGTCGTGGGTTCTAATCCCGGGCACGCACCTCTGAGTTTTTCGGAATTTATGTGCGAAAATTACATTTGAAATTTGCCATGAGCTTTTCGGTGAAGGAAAACATCGTGAGGAAACCTTGCACACATCTGCGAAGAAATTCAATGGTGTGTGTTAAGTTCCCAATCCGCACTGGGCGCGCGTGGGAACTATAGCCCAAACCCTCCAATACACGGAGGAGGCCTATGCCATGAGGCACGCCGAATTACGCGACAATTTGATAATAAAACAACAACAACAAAAAAAATGAAATTGTAGCGAATTCGGAATAAAAAGGCTATATTATTATTATTAAGATCAGGGGCTTCACCATGACGTCTTAAACTTTTCGACGCCAACGACACATCTATCAGCACCGCAGGTTCAACGCCAACGACCTATATATACGTCCATTGCTTCAATGCAAAAGCAACCTTCGCTCAGTTGGGTTTAGGTTCAAGTTAAGGCATCGCAATAAAGAAGTCTGGCGTATGGGTGACGTCTCTTGTATTTGACGTGGCGGTGAAAAGGTTAATGCGATTCAATTCCGATTCAGTTTAGGTTCGCTCGCTGTCAGATCCATTCCAAAAATGACAGCTAAAACCTGACGTCATGGTAAGGTCGCAGCTGTTCGAAAATGTGCCTACAAGGCAATTTTCAAAGTTAATTTGAGAACTGTTTTCAGCATCATCAAACTTAGAAATGATATCTCAAAATATTGTTCTGTCTACAGTGTAAATGATCTAAGTATTTTCGAAGTTCGTATCATACTGTGTCTCTCACTCTCAAATTAATGATTATTAGTGCGAGCGGAACGGCACGAAACGAACTTTGAAATTTTAATCTCAGATAGGGCCTGGTTCAGAAAGTTAGGATGTGTTTTAATACATTATTAGTCATAGATATAGAAAATTGCCAGAGAGTTTTAGAAATGTAGATAGGATAACGCAGATATTTACAGCCTTAGGATGTGCAAAAGCGCTAAATAAGGAGATACTTTTAACACTATAAGCGCGGTTATTAAATAATTTAATTGCTTTATTATGTGACTTGTGCATCACACTTGTCTTATTGATCTCTTGTAAGGGTATCAAAATCCCCTTCCTCTTCCGCTTTTAAGAAAATAAACTTTTCACTCTTTCAAGTTTCACAAGTACGAACCTAATTAAATTCATCTCTTGTAGCAATCATCTATTCGCTAAAATAATAACAATACACCGCTGTGAATACTGATTGAAAACCAAGGGATACAAAAGCTAATCGAATGAACCCCCGCCTTATCCGTGCTATCTGTCGAGACTCATTCATTCCATGATTCCACCCTATAAATGGGTTCTGTTCCAATCCTACCCTAAAGATGACTTGAATCGTCGAGTAAGACTATTTCTGTCTCTTACAGACTTGAATGGGAGGGCCCTGCGTTTATGTACATATAAACGCTAGTGTGCGACTCTAGTGGGGAAATATGTAACTAAATAATTGGTAGTTGAAAAGCGTGACCTTTTCACCAGAGGGCGCTAGAAGAGTATAAAATTGTAACAGCTTAAATGTTTAAAGATTTAAAAAAATTCTTATATAGACTAGCCTGCTGCATCAAGTTTGATAAATTCGATATAAAATTTTCACTGTATTGGTAAATTTGTGATTGAAATCGTATAGAACCTGTAAATATTATTAAAAAGAATTTAAACCTTGTAGATTTCTTTGATAAATTTTGTTATAACTATTTGACAGGTTAATTTGTAACCTTCCCGTAATTGAGTCAAAAAAAAATATGTTTTATAAAGACGGTGAGAAATAATATTATACAAAAAGTATTTGCAATAAATTTGTAGAATTAATAGTTTCATTGATGTTGTAGTTTTAGAGGATAATTAAGTTTTGTATTTTTGTAAAACTGTGATCAATTTGTTTTTATGTAAATAAAGTCATTACACTATCGACTCGTTTCTAGTTCATTTTTACCCCGCACTAAGGGTAAAACTCTTATTAAAGAAACCCTAAAAAACCAAGAGTTGCCAGGATCAAAATTACCACGACTATACTATTAATTGTTGCGTGATTATAATTTCGGACTGCTATTTTAACTAAAAATTGCAATCATTGAATTATATAATCTTAACATTTAAAAAATAATGAAACATAAAATAAAAAATAAAGTTCCCGATCTCAACATTATATGTATGGTATTATAGTATGGCAGCTCTACGCTCTATGGCAATCAAGCTTGCACGTCTATGTCAAGCTTTATCTTTACGACTACCAAAAATAGTAGAAAGCGTAGAATTTATTATTTTCATCTGGCAGCACTCTTCTCTAGACGCCGCCGACGCCATTATTGTGAAATCAGTTAATTGTGTATACGAAAATAAAATTCACGTGCATTATAGCATTGTAATTTGCAAAGCATAGTTGTATCTATATAATTAAAACACCAATAATGGCTGACAACGACGATCTTTTGGACTACGAAGACGAAGAACAAGCAGAACAGCAGACCGTCGAAGGAGCAACAGAAGCGGCGCCAAAGAAAGAGGTTAAGGGATCCTATGTATCCATCCACAGTTCCGGCTTCCGAGATTTCCTTCTGAAACCTGAAATATTGCGCGCCATAGTCGACTGCGGTTTCGAGCATCCCTCGGAAGTACAACATGAGTGCATACCGCAGGCTGTGCTCGGGATGGATATCCTGTGCCAAGCGAAGTCTGGTATGGGTAAAACAGCTGTGTTTGTCCTAGCAACATTGCAACAGATCGAACCCTCTGAAAATCATGTGTACGTGCTCGTTATGTGTCATACTAGAGAGCTTGCTTTCCAGATCAGCAAAGAGTACGAGCGATTCTCGAAGTACATGGCTGGAGTACGAGTGTCAGTGTTCTTTGGTGGAATGCCGATCCAGAAGGACGAAGAAGTACTCAAAACCGCCTGCCCGCACATCGTAGTTGGCACCCCAGGTAGAATACTGGCACTAGTGAACAGCAAGAAGCTCAATTTGAAGCATTTGAAACACTTCATCTTGGATGAGTGTGATAAAATGTTGGAGTCTCTAGACATGAGAAGAGATGTCCAGGAAATATTTAGGAATACACCTCATGGCAAGCAAGTTATGATGTTCTCTGCTACTTTGAGCAAAGAAATTCGACCGGTTTGCAAGAAATTCATGCAGGATCCAATGGAAGTCTATGTTGATGATGAAGCCAAGCTTACCCTGCACGGTCTGCAGCAGCATTACGTGAAGCTAAAGGAAAACGAGAAGAACAAGAAGTTATTCGAGCTTTTAGATGTACTGGAATTTAATCAAGTAGTGATATTTGTGAAATCTGTGCAGAGATGCATAGCCCTCGCTCAATTGCTGACAGACCAGAACTTCCCAGCTATTGGCATCCACCGCAACATGACCCAAGATGAGCGTCTGTCTCGCTACCAGCAATTCAAGGACTTCCAGAAGAGGATTCTAGTCGCAACCAACCTATTTGGAAGAGGCATGGACATTGAACGAGTCAACATTGTCTTCAACTACGATATGCCTGAGGATTCCGACACATACCTCCACCGTGTCGCTCGCGCCGGACGCTTCGGTACCAAGGGCTTGGCCATCACCATGGTTTCTGATGAAGGAGACGCCAAGATTCTGAATGAAGTCCAGGATCGCTTTGATGTCAATATCACAGAGTTGCCTGAAGAGATTGAGCTGTCCACCTACATTGAAGGACGATAGATTAAGCCATAGCATTCCTTCAAAACGATTTTTGTAATTAAAACTAATTTGGTATTTTCACTTAGGTGATTACTTTAGATTAAGTATTTTGACGAATTGTAAGAATTCACTGTCTACCGAGTGTAGGGGCCTTTGGGGTCTGATAGCTCATAACTTTACTGTTAATCTAAGAAAAGATAATTAAAGTGACATTTGATATTGTGATCTCTGTCTATTATTATGCATCCTCATTGCTGGTTGTCTGTTCTAACTTTTACTCCATCAATTCTTTTAGTTAAGTTTCACAATAACCCATTTCAATACTCTTAGAAATCCATTTTGTTTGTGTATAGTTTAATGGCACATAATTACCTACTAATCTATACAAATTATTAGTAATAAAAAATATGAGTTGTATGCACGACTAAGTACGTAATTAATTAAATTATTCAGTTAAAAAGTAATTGGTTTCCACAATTAATTTGCTAATAGTATTTTGTTGCGACATTTCAAACAGCCACCATATCCACTTCCGAGTAATTAAAAAGAAAATAAAGCTGAAATCAGGCATAAAAATGAGTCAATTCAATTCAATTTTTGGGATAATATGGCCCCATCGATCAGTGCGATGATTCCGCCAATGTCGAGGTTGGATAAGACACTGCCAGGTGACTTCTTTGGTCTTGTGCGGTTAAGTTGTCCGTGTTCGGTAGAATACCAGCCACAACCAGACTAAAGCAAAGCCAAAACAAACTACTACCACTACCACCACTACGAAACAACTAGCTACTAGGTTATATTATAATACTATTTGACGTTTAGTGACGAATAGACAAATGAGAATGCTGACATTACGAACTATTGGAGGGACTTTTAAAATTTATCTACAATCTGATGTTATTTTTGGATAAGAATGAATCTAATATACAGCAAAAACGGGAGAAAACCAGGGTTAGTAGGTAATTAATATTAATAGGTCTACTAATATTAGGTGGCAGTATGTCGTATATAGGAACAGATATTTTGGGACATTCCAAAAATATGTGCTCCAAGGTGCCTTCGGCCATTCCGCATTCACATATTGAGTTATCTTTAATTCTTAATTTTGCTAGGAATACAGGAGAGCAGAAGTGACCAAGTCGTAGCCTTATTATTGTAGAAGTGTTTACTTTACTGAAATTTCTATTTTTAAAAAACCATGGTCTTGAAGGGAGGTCGGGTTGCAAGCAACCGTAGTGTCTACCCTTGGTCTGTTGGGAGGTGTTCCATAGGGAACTCCACTTTTCGTTTAGCTGTGGACGGACAACAGATTTTAAATCCCTACTGAAACATTTGTGGTAGGCGTCGGTTCCCAGTTGAATAGCATCCTTCGCGTATTGGTCGACTGCTTCGTTGCCCGTTATGCCGCAATGACTAGGTATCCAAGCAAGGGCTACTTGTATGTTGTTCCGATGACAGTCTCTTAATTTTTCCTTAATCTTCAGCGTGAGATAAAAGTTGTCTTTGGAGTGAAAAGGCAATTTCTCCAGGTCCAGCAAGCAGCTCAGAGAGTCAGATAAGATGATGGACTTATTGAGTTGGTGGGATCTTACATAGGATACCGCTTCATACAAAGCCACTGCCTCCCCAGTAAACACAGAATACTGAGCTGGGCACTTGAAACTTAAAATGGTTTGTCGAGTAGGAATCCAGACCGCGGCCCCAACATTTAGATCCTTGGAGGTTTTAGAAGCGTCAGTATATATTTTGATCCATCCATTCCATTTACTATCCATGATTGCATTGAACTCAGCGTTTGCGTTAGGAGATTTTTTTTGTATTCCCAAGTTAAAGACTATGTTAGGTTGATAAATTAAGGTTTCATAATCGAAACAAAAAATGGGACTCTTACTGAAATGGAAAAGGGGAATCGATTTGAATTTATTAAAAGCTTCAATAAGAGGGGGCAGATCTTTGTGTGACCAGTAGTTAGAGGAAGTTGAGAGGACAGATAAAGCTTTGCATTTTTTGTTGATAGGGTGAGAAGGGAATTGGGAAACATTTAGCAAGAACCTGTCTGCAAGATATTGTCTTCGAAGAAATAATGGGGGATCTAAGCATTCCACTTGTAGAGCATTTATCGGGGAGGATTTCATAGCGCCGGTTATAATTCGCAAACCTCTGGCTTGAATTCTGTCCAGTTTAACAAGAGCAAGTTTGCTGCAAGGCTCCAAGATGAAGCTGCCATAATCAAAATGACTCCGTACTATGGCATTATATAGCATTTTTTGGCTATATGGGTGGCTTCCCCATCTAACACCGGAAAGGGACCGCATTACATTTAGACTTTTCTCACATTTACTTATTATGTAATTCAAGTGATGTGTTCCTGTCATTTTTGAGTCGAGATAAATGCCAAGAAATTTGACTTTGTCTAGAGTAGTGATATGTTGGTTATCGACGGTGATAGACAAAGGCGGGATGGATCTTTTACGAGAGAAAACAACTGCATTACACTTAGGGACTGACAGCGTAAGGTTATGATTGTTTAACCATTCATTTAGATATGTAAGGGCTGAATTTAAACTGGAAGAGCAGGCTTCCAGTGAAGGGGATTTACTGTACAGGACTATATCGTCCGCATACTGTAGAACATTACAGAAACTATTAACCGAAAGCTCTAGGTCATACGTATAAAGGTTGTACAGCAGCGGGGAAAGGACCGAGCCCTGGGGCAGGCCCTTCCAAACCTGTCGAGCAGGGGACAAGGTGTTATTTGCTCGGACACATATAAATCGAGCCATGTATAAGTTACATACGATGTTTGTCAGTCTCATCGGAATACTCAGATGGAGCATTTTCTGCCTGAGTATGGAGAGACTGACGTTATCGTATGCGGACGATACGTCTAGAAATACTCCTACTAAATTTTCGTTATTGCTAAAAGCAATACGTATGTCCGTTGTCAATATGCTAAGGCTATCTATAGTTCCCATCCCCCTACGGAAAC
Source organism: Pandemis corylana (assembly GCA_949127965.1). NCBI lineage: Eukaryota > Metazoa > Arthropoda > Insecta > Lepidoptera > Tortricidae > Pandemis > Pandemis corylana. Next base: position 14,056,041 of record OX421864.1, on the reverse strand, counting down.
CAAACTGTGATCTTCCCAGGATGCCACGATTTTCCAAAATCCACTCTAGTCGATTTTTAACTAAATGTTCCATGACCTTTGAAAGGACTGAAGAAAGCGCTATTGGACGATAAGAGGACGGATCTCTAGGATCTTTACCTGGTTTCAGGATGGGGATGACTATCTGTGTTTTCCAGGAATCAGGAACTGCACCCGTAATGAAGACCTGGTTAATTAGTTTAAGGAAGAACACTTTAACAGCCGGAGAAGAATTAATTAAAAAGGAATAAGGGATACCGTCGATCCCCGGAGAAGAATCTTTAAGGTGATCCAAGGCGCACAAAAGCTCACAGAAAGAGAAAGGTTCGTCCATTCTGTCCATAGAAGGAAGAGATGGAGGAGTTGGAGAGGGAAATAGGTCTTGAGCTGGAACGAAGGGAGGAGACAACTTGTCAATAAACTCTGGTAACCATGAGTCTGTGTTATTGGATGTTAGAACGGTATCCAAGGTCGTACCTCGTCGAAAAGCTTTCACTCTTCTCCAAACTAGGGCTACCGGAGATCTGGGAGACAATGATTCACAGAACTTTGACCAGCCTTGAGTTTTTTTTTTTTTAAGTAACCTTTTCGATTTTGCCAAGGTCTTTTTGAAAGAAATATAGTTGTCCATGGTAAGATTAGCTGCGTATATTGATTCAGCACGATTTCGCTCATGTATGATCTTAGTGCAATCTGAATCCCACCAGGGAGGCGAGGGAATTTTTTGGCGGGCAGTATTTTTATGGGGGATGGCTGAATCAGCCGCTTTAATAATCATATTAACGAATTTTGGATATAATTCCAGGAAATTATCTCTACAAGGCTCCTCTAGACTACTAATCTCAACGTCCAGATTATATGAGAATTTACCCCAGTTCGCCTGTGCCGTTCTATATTTTAAAAGGGGAGGGGAGATTGAAGGAGTAGGGGAGGAGTTTAGTAAGATGGAGAGGATAGGGAAATGATCACTACCATAAGAATGATCTACCACTTTCCAATTAAAAGAGGCTACTAAGTTTGATGAAACAAGGGTCAGGTCTAATGCGCTTGGACTTTGAAGTGGGAACACCCTTCTCGTGGGAGAGCCGTCATTAAGTACACATAAGTTTAAGTCATCAAGGATATCCAACAATGCAGAAGAGTTGGAATCGCAAGTGGGAGAGCCCCATAAGGTATGTTTACAGTTAAAGTCGCCTAATATTATGTAGGGACCTGGAATATTAGAAAGGATAGAGTTTAATTCTGAAAGTAATACCAAATTTGGATGAGGAATGTATATTGAGACAAATGAAAAATTCAATAACTTTACTGCGACAATATTGAAATCAGGGCTATGGTTAGGAATGGGAATGAGATCGTATACAAAGGATCGATTAACGAGAAGGGCGCAACCTGCATACCCATCGTCTCTATCATCCCTAAGGCATGAATAACCCGGGATCCTAAAAGAGGAACCAGGCTTTAACCACGTCTCAGCGATGGCAAAGGCGACAGGTTTAAATTTATTCACAAGGTGAATAAGGTCAGATTTCTTATTTCTAGCACTCTGTATGTTCCATTGAAGGACACTCTGGTCCATTATGTCTGGCAATAAGGGGAAGAATTGATTGTAGTTGAGATAGGACATTGTTCGGTAGTGCATCGCTGAATTTACAAATCATATTTACCAAAAGACCGGTGAGTAGCTCTAATAAATTATCATTTGGCGAAACAGGGCTAGCGGGGTTGATGTTAAGAGCAGATCCGTTAGGCAAAGAAGGTGGAGGGTCTCTGACAATTTGTTGATGAGCATATTTATCATACATTTTCCCAGGAGAGTGGGCTTGACGGGTTTGTCTTCGTCCAGATTGGACAATTTTCTTATAAGACCTCTGCGTGGGGTGGGAGGCTTCTTCAATGTAGTTTGGAGGGGGGGTTGCATAACTTTGGTGGGGAGAGGAGAGGTAAGCAGAGGGGGATGATATGGGAGGGGGGGTCTCAAAGAGTTTTTGAGAGATCTCAGCATAACTGGTCCTAACTGGGCGGAATCGTTGAGCCGCCTCAAGATATCCTATATTTTCCTCGGACATAACTAATTTAATAGCTTTTTGACGGCTATGCTCAGGGCACTTTTGATCAGTCGCTTTGTGTGGTCCAGAACAGAATACGCAGCTTATTTTGTCGAGCGGTACTGAGCATGATTCGCCTGTGTGTTGCTGGGAACAAATATAGCAGCATGGCTTAGACCTGCATCTTATTGCTATATGACCGAATTTGCAGCAGTTCCTGCACTGAATGGTCGGGAGTTCATATACTGACACAGGTATGGAGGTGTTATAAATGTAAATCTTCTCTGGAAGAGACTGCGAGTGGAACGTGAGAACTACTGTGTTTGAGGGTATCCATTCCGGAGCCTGACCTTCCCTGCGAGCCTTTCTAAACAATCTACGAGCTTTTATAATTTGGCCAACCGATTTACCATGGCTTGCAGGGAATTCAACCCCAGAAACCAACTCCTCCAAAGACCATTCAGTCGGGATGTTCCTTACAACACCCATTCTAGACACCTGATATCTCGGAATAGATGCAACTAATTTGTTTGTTTCTAATACCTCTGAACCGTTGAAGTTGTTTGCTTCTTTTGCGGATTTGAAACAAATAGAAATTTTATTCCGCCCTAAAGATTTTATCGAGCCTTCCAAAATGCCTTTGACATTATGCTTATGAAGCATTTGAGCTACCTTTAAGACCCGCAACGATAAGCCGGCAGATGGGTCTGGTTCAACTCGGCTAACGTGAACTACAAAGGGACCGTTATCGGCGTCAGAATATTTCAAATCCGGGTCGTCCGCGCCATAACCAGGAGCGACATACATATTTTGGATTGACTCTCCAGGAGATCGGGTTTTTTTATTTTGCGAATGCTCATTATTGTTATCAGTAACAATTTCAGGCGGGATTGTTCGCTTTTTAGAAGAATATTGTGGATCAATACTCATTTGAGAATCTTGGGATAAGGGTAGAAACGAACAATCCGACGCGGCTGAATTTTGCGTAAACATACCCTCGTTTAAAATAGCATTCGACAATGACCCTCCCCTATCGGGAGGATCTTTGTCCCCCATGCTTAAAGTTGTAAAAACTTACCAGCCACTTCTCTACCTACTTAGCAATTAGTATTAATCTAAACCACCACCAATGTTAGCAAATACTACCAAGGTATTGAACAGAACGCAGTTCTTTGAAGGAAATTACTCCGGGGCACGTGTGTACACCAACACAACGGCGAGCGGAATCGGGACTGTCGAGTCGACTTGTCGAGTCCATAAAAATGAGTCATATTTGACAGTTGTTTCGCTCTCTGTACATATATTATCATACCATCTACCCTACATCCCACATAATATGTACTCCTTCAAATCAATCGGATCATTAGAGGTGGGTCAAATTTGATCCAAATAAGTTGCAAATAGAATGATAGGCAGTTGTTCCTTTCTATTTAGGAGGTTTTAATTTAAACAAGTACCTATATTTCAATGATATCAAATCTCAACGCATTGTTTGAAACATGTACGTAATGAAGCTACCTTGATTACCAATGATATCTTCATTATCAATGATAGTTGGATTATTGAAATAGTTTTCTTGAAAGTCTAAACTGGGCTTTACACAGGTCTGTGCATCATCACTACATAGTATAAAACAAAGTCGCTTTCTCTGTCCCTATGTCCCTATGATGCTTTATCTTCAAAACTATACAACGGATTTTGATGCGGTTTTTTTAATAGATAGAATTCAAGAGGAAGGTTTTTATGTATAATTCTACGCAGACGAAGTCGCGGGAGAAGCTAGTGTTCAATAAAATCAATAAATAGAAATACCTACGTACCTAATTACCTATAAGTAATAATTAAAACAACCTCATTACTAAAATATTTATTGCATTAACAAAGAATTAAACCATTAAAAGGAACATGACTCATGTTCAGTTAACAAACATTGCTTATTTTATTATAGGTCTTTATTCTTATGTTACTAAGCTTCATGGGTTCTGATAAAAGGTCTTTTCATGAGTGAACCTAGTGATAAGATCTAGGGCCCATTTTGGCTGATCCCCAGGGACCATGTGACCTGCATTTCTGACCATAATTTCAACCAACTTCCCAGCTTGTTTAACATAGCCTGCCAACTCTCCGTCAACTTTCCATTGATAACGTTTGGCTGTTTTGTACTCCTCAGAACCAGTGAAGTTGAGATTCCTCAAATAGTTTATAGTAAGAGGATAAGCTACTATAATATCTAGTTGTCCATTGTAAATAACGCAATAGTAGTTATCAAGTAGTTCTGAGACCCACGGTGCCACTGACTGCATGACATCTTGTTTTAAATGCTTCTCTACTTCTTTTCCATCATTGAAAGGCAGGTCACCTACATGGAGTGCTTGCCGAACAGCACTCTTCTGCAGCATAGGGCCAAAATCTTCTCCATCATTGTAATCCTTAGTGTGCAGGTAATTAAAGTAAAAATTGAACCCTGTTACATTATAAAAGTAGCTTTTGCCATCAATCAGATCCCCGTTCAAAAGAGTATCAAAGGTGTTGAACGCATCATCCCATTGTTTGTTCTTGATATAATTCACAGCTTTAGCTTCATAGTCCTCAAATGTTTTCTGTGCATTCCAATCAATAAGCCCTATTTGGTACAAATATTTGCTATAAACAAGCTGATGTTCAGGGTCGCTCAAACCATTGCCTATTGCTATACCTTTGAGGTTTATTTTGGTTTCTGCTGTGGGATTTTTCTTGTGGATTGTGTATGCTAGCGCGGGAACATATTTTCCTCCGTAAGACTCGCCAGTGACAAAGAATTTGCTCTGTTGTAGCTCAGGGAAGAGCTTGAAGAACTGGGTCAGAGTTGAGTACAGTTGCTCACCTACTTGGGTCTCGTCTGTGCAGTAACCTTTAGGGTCTTTGGTGAAACTGAAGCCGGTGCCGACTGGGTTATCAATATAGATAAGATGGTGGTTTAAAGCCCAGTTGTACTTTCTGCGCTCGAAAGTGTCTTTCCGCACTCTTATCGGTCCGTTTTCGGTAAACAAGCCGTAGAGCGACGACGCGCCGGGCCCGCCTTGGAGCCACACGATAACCGGCGCTAGTTCTTTGTTTGGCGACATACTCGGGAAGTACCAGAAGAACTGGTTGGAGTCATAAGTTTTGTTGACAGTGAAATAGCCGGCGTAGCTCTTGATGCGTAAACTTTCTGTAAATGGCACGCGCGCCAGTCGCCTTCCCTCGGTGATGTTGCCGCTCTCGACATAGGGCGTAAGGAACAGAGGCTCGCCCGCGTCGCCTCCCTCTCGCGGGGGTAGAGCCAGCTCGGGATATCGATGGAAGAAACATTGAGCAGAAACAATTGCTTGAAGTATAAAAACCCACAGTAGTTTCGCCATTTCGACTGTTAGCGGCTGAACGCCGACATTAACTGAAATGAAACCAACGAATGAAATGACGCGATTATCGGTTAAGTTGACCGCATATTTCCTTCATTTGGTGTTCATAGGTTATCAGTAGTCTGTAGGTAGGTAACTAATTATTATTTTAAGTTATTTACGTATATTTGAATAAGTTAAGTTTATGTTAAAACAACGAAACGTTTACGGTGACATGACATTTCATTTCATTCCATTCCATCGATCCATCCATACGCCTCACTTGTCTTATTTATTTATTAGGCTAGCCCTACACTTTAAGCATGACAACTTCTGCTTGCCATTGACTTTGACATACAATTACAATTACTAATATAATATTACTATACGTACCTAATCCTAATATACGTCAATGTGAACATCGTGAACCTGACATGAACTGAACATGAACACGGAAGAGAGAAGATGAGAAAACTACTTGGCAACAGATGGCGCTATTTATAAATTTAATAATACACTAGAAATGGGTTTTTATACTCTTATTTTATCGTGCTCTTGTATTTCACCATTGTTTAGCTTTGCAAAATAAGGTAATTTTCGAAAAAAATTATAACCAATTAAAAAAAAACTGATATAGATAAAAATGGATCCCTATTTCCCTTGGTCACGGCCACTCACGGCATCACGCGTGAACGACTGGATCGAGTACACATTTTTTTTATATTATGTTCGCTAATGTCAGAAGAAAGTTCTTGTGAAACAATCATCATCATCATCATCATCACCATCATCAGCCTATGTTAGTCCACTGCTGGACATAGGCCTCCCCTAATGAGCGCCATAGCGCCCTGTCTTTAGCTTGACGCATCCAGCATCTGCCTGCAGTCTTAAACATCTGTCATCTGTCTGTGTGTTATCTGTCTTAGTCTTGAGTGAAACAATACTATAAAAGAACTGGAACGGGGGCGAAGCCGCGGGTAACATCTAGTCTGATATAAAAAGGCCCAATGTTACGCAAACTTTTGAGCCTGAAATTCTTGCAAGATTGACTGAAGCAATAAATATATCCGTACAAAATTAAATACAGTAAGTATATAATAAAAAAAGTGGTGCTCTCATTTAATTTACTACTATTTGATGCGAGTTCTAGTGGTAGTAACGGTAAGGAGTGGGGCTCTAATTCCAGATAATTAAAACAGACAAGCTGAACTCGTATAAAAATTTTAAATAAAAAAATAGAACCGCCTTCAAATAAAATGTAGCCTAAATCCGCCTATAGATTTCATAATAAATAGTATTACGCTACTTTAGAAATCCCACAAGCCCACAATCTTGCTAAATGTGGTCTGTAGGTACCTGTTACCTTAGGCTCTGTCTACCCTGTATGGGATTAAGACGTGATTTGTGTATATGACTTTAGAAATGTCAAATTAAGATTATTTTTCAGTGTGCACTACCAATCTATATATATAAAACTCAAAGGTGACTGACTGACTGACTGACTGACTGACTGACTGACTGACTGACATAGTGATCTATCAACGCACAGCTCAAACCACTGGACGGATCGGGCTGAAATTTGGCATGCAGGTAGATCTTATGACGCAGGCATCCGCTAAGAAAGGATTTTTGGAAATTCCCACGGGATAAGGAAAAAACGGGAATTATATATTCGATTCCGAGTGACACTATCTCAGTAACTATAATAAGTAGACTCTTCAAATTTGATACAAAAGTAGGTGATTACAAAACTAAGAAACTCATTTCAGGATTTTTGGAAATTCCCACGGGATAAGGAAAAAAACAGGATTTATATATTCAGTTTAACGAAATCCTATGAACTATAATTACTAGACTTCAAATTTGGCATAGAAGTAGGTGATTATAATAGTAAAATAATGTTTTAATGCTTTTTGGAAATTCCCACGGGATAAAAACGGGATTTATGTATTCAGTTCTACGGGATCGATTTTTCGTTTTACTGGTCGTATAAAATTGAAATTTGGCCTTCAATTTCCCTTGGGGAGTGTAGGGGAGCGCTACAAAAAGATTTCCCGAAATTCCCACGGGAACGGGAAAAACGGGACTTTTCGTTTTCTGGTTGCAGAAAGCTGAAATTCGGCATGTAGGTTGTTTCGGGAATGTAGAGGAGCATTAAGAGAGTACTTTCCAAAATTCCCACGGGAACGGGAAAAAAACAGGATTTTACGTTTTACTGGTCGTAGAAAGCTGAAATTTGGCAAGTGGGTTCCTTGGGGAGTGTAGGGGAGCATTATGAGATAATTTCCCAAAATTCTTCTTCTTCGTTCCCGTAAGAATTTCGGGAAATGCTTTATTTGGCGAAATTCTTACGGAAACGGGAAAAACGAAAAGCGGGGGAAAGTTGAAATTTGTCACGTAGGTTTATTCGGGAGCGTAGGGGAACACTAAGAAAGGATTTTCCGAAACGCCCACAAGGACGGGAAAAAACCGGATTTTACGTTTCCAGACGAAACAGCGGAAGAAAGAGACTTAACATTTATAACGTGTGTTTCTTTAAAGGCTTTAAGTGTACTCCGAAAGCACTCCCCAAAATTTCCACGGGAACGGGAAAAAACTTATTTTTTCATTTTACATCTTAGCGCGTACGAAGTCGCGGGCAAAAGCTATTTAGGATGTATTTTAGGACAGCCCTATAGGTTAGGTTAGGTTTGTTTTATAAAAATCCTGCAATATTTACAGTTTCAGAAAAATTAAGGCAGCGGGGCAATGCGGGGGCTGGCTTGCATGCTTGCTTGAGTCCTTGCTTTGCATGCTTGATTGCATACTTGCTTTCATGCATGCTTGCTTTCATGCATGCTTGCATGCTTGCTTGCATGGGTGCTTACTTGCATGCATGCTTGCTTGCACGCTTGCTTGCATGCATGCTTGCATGCTTGCTTGCATGGGTGCTTACTTGCATGCATGCTTGCTTGCACACTTGCTTGCATGCTTGCTTGCCTGCTTGCATGCCTGCTTGCTTGCATGGGTGCTTACTTGCATGCATGCTTGCTTGCACGCTTGCTTGCATGCATGCTTGCATGCTTGCTTGCATGGGTCCTTACTTGCATGCATGCTTGCTTGCATGGGTGCTTACTTGCATGCATGCTTGCTTGCACGCTTGCTTGCATGCTTGCTTGCCTGCTTGCATGCCTGCTTGCATGCCTGCTTGCATGCCTGCTTGCATGCCTGCTTGCATGCCTGCTTGCATACTTACATGCTTGAAGGCTTGCATGCCTGCTTGCATACTTGCATGTATGCTTGAAAGCTTGCAGGTTTGGTTGCTCGGTTGCTTAATTGCTAGCTTCTTTGAAATGCTCATGGTTCACGCGTGCGAAGCCGCGGGCAAAAGCTAGTTTACTTATATGTTTGAAGTCGGCGCCTATTGCCTAAAACAACAAACTAAACGTTAAAAAAATGCAACCGAATTGAGAACCTCCTTTTTTGAAGTCGGTTAGCAAAATACAAATTCATCAAGGTAAATCTCAGTTGCCATCATACGAATAAAGCTCATTATAAAGACAAGCTGTCTTCAAACTTGAAGCTCATCATCAATACTGCAACACTACTTACTATCTACTATTTACAATTTTTTTTCCGGTATGGTAAAAAATATGGTGTAAGATATGGTGTACTTACTTACACGTGTCTAACAGCACTAAATACTTGTAATTTGCGTAAGACTGATTTATTTCATATTTAATTAGTTTTTTACTTAGTATACGTAAACTTACTGATAAAAAAATATGTAGTTAAGTACGTACTTAATTTTATTACAAAAAGCAGACTATTTTAATTGTTTGCAGTTAATTTTAATGTCTATCCATCCAACCGCACACCTACATAGTCATCATGCCAAGACTTCTTCGGCTATATTTTCTTTCTCAAGTATTAGCTTTGGTTCAGGGATTCTTTAATCCCTACCCAAAGTTAAACTTGGGCAAGCGCGACGGTGGTGACGCGGGCGACCCTCTGTTCCTGACACCCTACGTCGAGCGCGGCGACATCGCCGAAGGCCGACAGCTGGCGCGCGTGGCGCTCGGCGACAGCGTCCCCGTCGAGAGCTACGCCGGCTACTTCACCGTCAACAAAACTTACGACTCCAACCAGTTCTTCTGGTACTTCCCGAGCCAAGCGAAAGATAATGGCACGTCGCCTGTACTCGTGTGGATGAATGGCGGCCCGGGAGCTTCATCTCTTTTTGGTTTATTTGCAGAGAACGGTCCATTTGTCGTAATAAACAATAAAATTCAACTCAGAAAGTACCACTGGGCTCTGAACCACCATCTCATTTACATCGACAACCCCGTGGGCACAGGGTTCAGCTTCACTAAGAAAGAGAAAGGATATTGCACAGACGAGACACAAGTAGGTGAGCAGCTGTACTCCACCATGACCCAGTTCTTCAAACTATTCCCGGAGCTGCAGCAGAATAAGTTTTTTATATCAGGCGAGTCCTATGCCGGAAAATACGTCCCGGCTCTCGCTTACACGATCCACAAGCAGAACCCCACCGCAGAGACTAAGATAAACCTCCAGGGCATTGCTATAGGCGACGGCTGGTGCGATCCTGAACACCACTTCGTTTACAGCGATTATTTGTATCAAATTGGTCTCATAGATTGGAATGCTAAAAAGGAGATGAAAAGTTATGAAGATTCAGCTGCGAATTACATAAAAAGACAACAGTGGGAGGAAGCAGCAATCATGAACAGTAAAATAACAAATTATTTTCCTCGTCGCATCAGTTACTATAATTACCTGCATCCCGAGCCTGACTCAAACTATGTGAATTTGTTTGAACAAAGTGCTATTAGGAAAGCAATTCACGTAGGAGAGCAACCATTCGATGACTTTTCTCAATCAGTAGAGAATGCTTTGAGTGACGATGTGCTGCAGTCTGTCGCACCGTGGATCGCAGAGTTACTGGACTACTACCCTGTATTCACCTACAACGGGCAACTGGACATCATAGTCGCGTATCCGTTGACGGTGAACTTTTTGCGAAACCTGAACTTCAGCGGAGCAGACGAGTACGCGCGTGCGGAGCGGCACGAGTGGCTCGTGGGGGGCGAGATCGCGGGCTACGTGAAGCAAGCTGGCCGGCTGACGGAGCTGCTGGTGCGCGGCGCCGGGCACATGGTACCCGCGGACCAGCCCGCGTGGGCCTGGGACATGATCACGAGGATCACGCACGGCCTACCTTTTTACGATAGTGATTAATTGTGATGGTATTTTACTATTGTAATTGTGATAATGTTAACGCAAATAAATAATGAAGTTTCGTTTTCCTGTTTAATTAAACTTAACAATTACTTGACGTAGCTTTAATGATACGTTCATTTCGTTGAAACCACTGGTACGGTTCAGTCATTGTTTTTTGGTTTCATTAAATATGAACGTAAAAATAAAAATGAATAAATAACGTCCAAGAGCGTGTCGGGTGCAGTGTAGGGTTCCGTAGTTGAGCGTTTTCCAAAAAAAAGTCTACATGATATTTTTTCCAGAATTTAACTATTTTGGGTTTTTCTTACTCGGAATCGTTTACCGTTTACAGATATACAGGAAAAAATGACTTCCAAAATTTACATTCCATTTCGTCTCTTTTTTATATAGGTATGTATGCAATGTGACGATAGGAAAAAAAGCCATAGTAAAATCTGGGACACATTTTTTCTTATCTGAGAATCTAGGGTAAACGATTCTGAGTAAGATACTTAAATTCTAGAAAAAATGTACATGTGAACTTTTTTTGGGAAACGCTCAGTTGCCCATCAGAATAATATGTGGATATTATGAACATACTTATTATTATTTTTCATTTTCATTCGATACTACCATGAACATAGTTCACAATTCAAGTTCATTTTATAAGTTGGTAGACTATTAGGTAGGTACTCTTTAAATTGTAAAGCCAACCTAGCTGTGATAGTTTTCCTTTATACTTCGTTTTAAAAAAAAAAATAAAGATTTTATTTTACCACTGTCGGCGTAGTTAATATGTACACCAGTAGCGTGGCGTCTATAGAACTCGATTCCCACCGGTTTGCTTATTTTAAGGCAGTTGGGCACTTTTATTGTGCAGAATTAGAGGAAACATACATACATACATATATAAAATCACGTCTTTATCCCTTACGGGGTAGACAGAGCTTAAGGTGACAAGACCTAAATACCACGTTTAGCATGATCGTGGGCGTATGGATGGAAAGGGGAATCAAAACAGTGATGGGTTGCTAGCCACATCGCCTATATACCTAACATGATCAAAACATGACAAAAGATTTTCACCCAATCCCTCGATGGGCTTTTACCATCCGCGCGGGAAGAGAAGCAACTGGTACATTCTATTTTGTTAGAGGAAAAGGCTATTCCCTTAGGTAATGCCCTTCGGCTTGCCTTCTGATATAATTGACGCCACGCCACTGATGAACACCCGTTCGAGGATTATTTACATTCCTAAGTCGCCATAAAAGATGGATCGTTAACTAATATTTTTTTTTAATTTTAACTTTTTTCTGCTTTAACCGCACGAAATGCAATAAAATTATGTGTGTGTCGAGAGAGTATAAGAAACTATTAGTATTCTTTTCGTTGGCTCTCAAATCAACCTTAAATCGAGTTGCTAAGCGCAAAACTCATAAACTGTTCAACCAATTTTGCTAATTTTTTATATGTTCCTAAAGGCAGGCTATATTTTTTCATTTTAATGTCATTTATAAAACGGAATGTGGGTGAAGCCGCGAGGTACAGCTAGTCTAAAATAAATACGAATAATTACAAAAAAATAATAAGGACACATAATATAGATTCAAAAATAATTTAATCCATTTCAAATTTTACCAGCATTGATAAAATATAAAAAAATAAGTTTTTTTTTTTAGTTTTGCCTGCCATTTTCATTTGCAATATTTGATTATTATTTTAATAACACTTTATTGCACAAAAACACGATAATTTTACAGGTAACAAGATAAGCAGACTTAACTAAATATACAAAACTAAAGCTAAATAAATATACCTAACTATAAAAAGAAAACACCATCTAAAAGGCCCTAGACCCCAACAAACTGGCGGCATTACCTCTCTGTACAGCCAGAGAAATTCGCTGGGAGAGGTAAGCGCCAGCTCTGGGGTCTCCTGAGGTCTCTATCAAGTTTAATTTAAAAATTATTTCATCAATTTTAATGCTGCAAATAAAGGCTACCCTGGACAAAAAGCTTGGTACATAGATGTTAATTATAGAAGGGCAGGCCGTGCGTGATCCTCGTGATCATGTCCCAGATCCACGCGGGTTGGTCCGCGGGCGCCATATGTCCGGCGCCGCGCACCAGCAGCTCCGTCAGCCGGCCAGCTTTCTTCACGTAGCCCGCGATCTCGCCCCCCACGAGCCACTCGTGCCGCTCCGCACGCGTGTACTCGTCTGCTCCGCTGAAGTTCAGGTTCCGCAAAAAGTTCACCGTCAACGGATACGCGACTATGACGTCCAGTTGTCCGTTGTAGGTGACTACAGGGTAGTAGTCCAGTAACTCTGTGATCCACGGCGCTATAGATTTCACGAAATCTTCTTTTAAATATTCATGAACAACGTCAGAAGAGACATTATAATCCTGATTTCCAACATGAATCGCTTTCCGAACTGTGTCGCTTTCAAGAACAGCAGTGAAGTTGCCCAAATTTCCCATCAAAGTTATGAAATTATATATCATGCTCTGATCAACAGGCATCATATTGTTTTTCCAGGCATTGAATGCCTTTTCCCACTCTTGTTTTTGGATATTGCTAATAGCATCCGCCTCGTACTTTTTAATTTTTTGTGAAGTATTCCAATCTACTAAACCTATTTGGTACAAATAATCGCTGTAAACAAAATGGTGTTCAGGATCGCACCAGCCGTTGCCAATAGCAATACCCTGGAGGTTTATCTTGGTCTCTGCGGTGGGGTTCTGCTTGTGGATCGTGTAAGCGAGAGCCGGAACGTATTTTCCGGCATAGGACTCACCTGATATAAAAAACTTATTCTGCTGCAGCTCCGGGAATAATTTGAAGAACTGCGTCATGGTGGAGTACAGCTGCTCACCTACTTGTGTCTCGTCTGTGCAATATCCTTTCTCATTCTTAGTGAAGCTGAACCCTGTGCCCACGGGGTTGTCGATGTAAATGAGATGGTGGTTCAGAGCCCAGTGGTACTTCCTGAGCTGAATTGTATTGTTAATTGCTACAAATGGTCCGTTTTCCATGAATAAACCATAAAGAGATGAGGTTCCCGGGCCGCCATTCATCCACACGAGTACAGGCGACGTGCCATTATCTTTCGCTTGGCTCGGGAAGTACCAGAAGAACTGGTTGGAGTCGTAAGCTTTGTTGACGGTGAAGTAGCCGGCATAGCTCTCGACGGGGACGCTGTCACCGAGCGCCACGCGCGCTAGCTGTCGGCCTTCGGCGATGTCGCCGCGCTCGACGTAGGGTGTCAGGAACAGAGGCTCGCCCGTGTCACCACCACCGCGCTCGCTCAAGCTTAACTTTGTTCGAGTAAAATGATGAAAAAAACATTGAGCAGAAATGATTGCCTGAGAAATTAAAATTACCCACAATAGACGCACCATGATGGTTGTTTTATGCTCGAGCTCTATTTCTGGAATAATAAATTTAAAAGCCGCGTTGTGTTTTTAAATTAGTTAGCACTTCGTGTTTTTTATTAGATGCCTATCTACTTGAAATGTCATAAATATTATGTTTGGTATTTTTAATGCTTTTGTAAAAATGCATTTTGAATAGCGTTTTAATGTTGGAGTTATTTTAACACGGCCCTACTTTTATAACTAATTTGGATTCTCATAATGTTTTGTAAAGAAAGAATGCTTATGGCGTGAATCCTATGATCGTCTGCATGTTACCCCCGCGAAGCACAAAAATTTGAAACTGGAGCAAAGTTATCCAGATAACTATATTCAAATTTCATGAAAATCGGTTCGACAGTAGTTTGAAAACATACAGCATTTTAGTACTTATATTTGGTGAAATTACATCTTACGTCTGTGTTACTAACCCAATAAAAGGACACTGAATTTTACGTTTGGGTCCGATATTTCACGCTTACCCGGTTTACCCATGTCTGTAAGCACTAAATACCTTCACCGAGATGTTTATTTGATGAAACGTATTTTATATTGAATTTATTATGTCAATAAATATATTGCATATGGGTTGCCTAACAAATTTAAGTCCAGATATGTTTAATTAATAATTAAATAAAAAATTACATTTTGCAACGGTTTGATTATTGAATTAAAATTGGATAAAATTAAAGAATATTTTATTATGAACACGGCGGTATAGGGTTGCCTGCGAAAAATCAGTCCCGAATTCCGGTTGTCGAATTTTGAAAAGTAAAATATTGCTGCGACTGAATGTGTGCGACTGAGAGACCCCAACCAACCAACCCATGCGATAGAAGAGGACACAGCATAGCAGCTGTTTGAAGTCCGTCCATTTAAAGAATGAGAGTGCGCATGCTATTTGTTCTTGAAAATGAAAAGGATAACGATAGACTCGTATATTATGCTGTGCATCATTTTGGAGTAGATTGTCGCTATATACATACATATAGTTTCAATTGAAAAAACGTGCTACTATTTATTGTTGGGAAAAATGGCAAAAAAGTTTTTTGTTTGATTCGGATGATGATATAATTGATTTTAATGATGAAACTTTTAAAAACTGTGTATTAGTTAGCTTTTCTTAAAAAAAAACTGCTGAAAAAACAAAATGCTAGTATAGATTTACCTGTTTATACCCGATAGTTGTGACCGGAAAAGAATAGGCAACCTAACGTTTGCATATTCTACGAGCTTCATACTTTCAATTGGCTAAGTAAAGTTTTTGGAAGAGGTGCAAATTATATTTTTTTTCGATAGTCGACGTCTTAATAATCCAGGAACTGCAGCTCTTTTATTTTTATTCCCTATTATTAATGAGATATAATTTTTTAAATGCTCGATATGACATTTGTGAGATTTAACGGCCGAAAAGCTCTGTTGCCTAGAACTAGCTTGTAATAAAAAAAAACTACGTCAACTGTCACGTTTGACGTTGTCAAAAAATAATACCGCGGTTCTGTTTATTTGCGTTTGCGTGTAATCAGTGTTAGCAGTGTGTTTTTTAATGATATTTCAACGACCTCAGCACAACCCCTGGACTTTCGATATTGCCGCACTTCTCTTCGACCTTTGCACGATATTTGGACTACGATTTCAGCTACTTTCGACGACTTAGGCACTGCTTCTTGGACTTTTGGACTTCTACACGAGTATAATGGATTTGGTCGATCCCCAAAGCACTGCAGAGGAAATGAAGTATTACAGGGATGTACTCCAATGCTTTGTACCGTCGTGTAAGAAGTATAGACGGGATTTTCCAAATTCCGTGTATTTGAGCTTACCAAAAGCTTTACAAGCGACTTGGTGCCGAACTCTAGATATCAACTGTCCGAAACGGAACTTGTATGTCTGTGAGGAACATATCAATGTGAGTATATTGCAGTTAATGTCGCTGTAAGAAATTAAGAGTATTGAATGTAGTAAAATGCTTTTCTTATATTTACAGATTGAGGAAGATTGCTACAAAAGTAAATCTGGCAAGTTACGCCTAAAAAATACTGCAAACTTGATATTAACCAAAACATACAATGAGATTGTAAGTATCAGCTAGGTGTCTTATTTTATAATTTGTAATTTTTCTCCACTATATTAATTAACAAGCTTATATAAATGTTCAATGTGTTATTATGAACGTAAACACAGGATATTTATCCCTTGCCTATTGTACAGTTACCTACTAAAAATAAATCAATTTTTACACCTTAGTTCATTGCTACACCTATTGTTTTATTTGGTGAATCTTCTCCTGTCTTCTTAAGGCAAAAAATTAAGTGTTAAATGGATGCTCATATGTACTTAATTATGTGCTTATTTTTAGGAAATGTCGAATGATGAAAGCAGCCTAACGGAACAGCCACTGGAAAACACAAAAGATCTGGCTACTATGTCAAAGCAGTTACTGCAACATGGGACCAATCCATATTCAAAGGTAAAATTATGTACCTGTATAAAAAGAAAAATCAAGTGACCGATTGAGCGATAACAATTTTTCTATGGTAGGAACCATAAAACCCTACATAGTAAAAAGTTGTCAAAATTGTGAAAGTGTAAAACAATATAAAAGCTAGTTGTTATTATAAAGGGCTAGTTTGTAAAATTAATTTGATTCTTTTTTTCCAGTGTGATTCTTCAACTCAGACCCAAATCATATACTCAAACAAAGCCGTTATGGTGAAACCATCAGTAAAATGTGTAGCCTGTTCAGCTAATATAAATGTCTCACTTATTGCTGAAAAAATCATGCCAAGCAAGCCATCATCTTCAACTGCAAGTCGTTCATCAACACCAACATTATATGAACCCTCTAGCCCCTCATCGTCAAGCTCAACCAAGGAGACAGTAAAGGAAGGGAATGATATGTCAGGACGTACACATATCTTAAGAATTATTAAGGAAAACCCCAAAATGTATCTTGGTCTTCCTAAGTCATATTTTTGGTTGATAATTTTTTTAGCCAAACAATGCAAATTACGCCCCCTGCATGTCATTATCACCTTATTTAAATTAAAGCAAAATGACACAATACAAAGAATAAGTCATCACTTTCATTTAAGTCAAGTGACATTGCAAGAGCTGTTAAGAATTTGTATACCGCATCTGGCAACTTATTTACAAATGTTTATATACCTGCCAGAATCCATCATGATTAAAAAAACATTGCCCCCTGTTTTTAAAGTGAGGTTTGCTAACGTACAATGCATACTTGACTGTTTCGAGATCCAGATTGAAAAAGCCTCAAATCCTGTTATGCAATCAAGGACATGGTCACAGTATAAATCATGCAACACATTAAAATACTTGATTGCATGTTGCCCAAATGGCTTCATATGTTATATTTCGAAGGGTTATGGAGGAAGGATTTCTGACAAAGCTATTACTGAATGTAGTGGCTTTGTCGATATTCTTCCTCCGGGGGCTGTGGTTTTAGCCGATCGAGGCTTCAAAGGCATAGAAACTCTCCTATCGCAGAGACACGTGAAACTACTTCGGCCCCCAAGTGTTTCCTCACAGGAAACGCCAACCAAAAAGGAGGTGATCCAAACCAAAATTATTGCCAGCTTGAGGATACATGTGGAACGTGTGATAAGGAGATTGAGGGAATTTGCCTTTTTAAAGCCTCACTCGGTTATAAACCATAACCATGTCAGATATGTGGACGAAGCAGTTATTATAGCATGTGCTTTAGTCAATTTGCAAGGCGACATAATAAAAATACAATAATTTTTGCTTTGTTTTATTTTAAAATGTACAAATTAGTTATAAATATAGACTTTTTAACAAAAATCTTTTTGAAAGACCTATCCAACGAAACCTGATGTGGTATATAAGAAAAAAATCACCATACTGTACACACATACACAACACATAAATCACGTCTTTATCCCTTGCGGGGTAGACAGAGCCTAATACTGTACAGTTGAACAAACAGAATTGCATACCTCTGTGGAACATTTTTATCATAAATTACACAATGATTTCTTTGGACGTATGAGTAAGGTTTCGACTGTACCTCTTCTACATAAAGTCATATTTTAGCTGGGGTTCATGATAACACACATCAGAAGTCAGAATGGGGTCCTCATATTATGAAAATGAAACATCCTTCGGAACTTAGTCTATCTTAGTACAGATTTAGCCCATGGTAGTCAGACCTTTGTTATCCTTACTAATATTATAAATGCGAAAGTAACTCTGTCTGTCTGTCTGTTACCTTTTCACGCTTAAACCGCTGGGCCGATTTGGTTGAAATTTGGTATACAGATAGTTTGAGTCCCGGGAAAGAACATAGGATAGTTTTTATCCCGGAAAATTGCATAGTTCCCGCAGGATAGCACAGCCCAAACCACTGGAATTTTTCAAATTTAACGCGGAACAGATTCACCGGGTCAGCTAGTATAGTATAACGGCTAAAGGCATCCATAGAGAAACTCCTTTATACTATGACGAAGGTCTGGCTATCATGGGATTTTTCTCCAATATATTTAGGACAAAGCGTTAAGTAAAATTTTGGGATAAATCGCATTTTTCCAAAACTTTTCTGATCTTTCTAACAAATTGTTGGCATAAGCCACGTCAAACTTAACCCATTTTATTTCGATTTTTTTGTTGTGTTCGAAATCTGGGTCAGCAACACAAAAAGCACACTTTTTATATCCTGTGGCCAGCATTTGGAACTGGCATTGAGCCAAAAATTTTTCTTTTATTTTATTTTTATCTAGATAGTTTTTCACGGTTTTAGCAGTGCTAGGGCATTTTACTTCAACAATGAAGTCATTGGCTACACCATCAGGTGAAGCTCCACTAAAAAAATTAATTAAGTGAAATCCACATTCTTCAATGTGGACCCCCAATAGCCGTTCAACTTCTTTTATTATTGGTTTTTCTAATATTTTTCCTCTCTTCATTGCTTTGGTATCATAAATCTTGTAACCACCAAGAATTTGTTCCACAAGAGAGCCATCAGGTGTGTCACAATGACAAGCTTCATGTACTTTTGATGCTGTTATTCGGCCCTGTCTTATGCTATGCCATAACTTTGACTCTGCCTGCTTTTTAGTGCTTTTTGCTATTTGATTTTGCACAGATTGAGGCACAGATACGTTACTTTTAAAATATTCAAAACTGTGATTATTAGTTTTAGTTGCAAAATCAAGTATCATGTCAAATATACACCATTTTGTCAAACCATTATCATGATCTGGTAAAAATGACAAAATCAGAGAGTCCCCAATTTTTCTTTTCTTACATTCTTCATAAAATGCATTGAGTTTCTCCGGATCTCTTGGTCCTAGTTCTATTCCTCTTTTCTTGGATGGAAAAATATCCTTGGAGGATATTGGCTGTGTTCCCTCACTGGCTAATCGTGGTTTAGCCCAATAACATTCTATGGATGTAGATGATGGTTCTGTAGATTTTTTTTGTAACCAATATAACACCACCAATGTGTGTTTACATCCACCTGAAAGTAAAACAAATCAATGAAAATATTTATAATCCTCATTAACCATAAATATTTACTCTATAGTGTAAGTATTTACCAGCTGATGCAGGACAACCATCACATGTTGCATCAATTATATTACTATTCGCCTCTTCTAAATGAATAGTCACAAGATAATATTTCATCCTTATTTTGTGCTCCGGAACAACTTTGGCCCTGACAACGCATTCAGTGCTCCCTCTTTTAATTTCAACATAACCTACTGCATTATCAACATAACCACCTCTGGATGACCTAAAATGCAATGGAAAACATTATAACACAAGATCTTTCATCATTATCATCTGCCTATTTATGTCCCACTGCCTGTGCCCGGCTTATTTATAACCAAATAAATGATTTTGATTTAATTTGATGCACAACAATACACTATGTATATACATGTTAAATATTTGTAATCATAATTAATTATTATATGCATCAGAATGTATGTGAAATTCGCCAGTACGTACATGAGTGTCTTCACACCTCTTATTTCAGCAACATTGTGCTTATCGTTTGTGTGGAAATATTCCATTATCATGAACATATCCATGTGTGGCAAGTTTCTTGAATCCGCTCGTACAAATTCGCTCATTTTGTGATCAATAGCGAAGCCTCAGTATTATAAAAATCAGTCCAAAAGTCAAGGCGGGGGTCGTCGCAAAGCAGAAAAACGTTGTCCAAGAAGCAGTGCCTAAGTCGTCGAAAGTAGCTGAAATCGTAGTCCAAATATCGTGCAAAGGTCGAAGAGAAGTGCGGCAATATCGAAAGTCCAGGGGTTGTGCTGAGGTCGTTGAAATATCATTAAAAAACACACTGCTAACACTGATTACACGCAAACGCAAATAAACAGAACCGCGGTATTATTTTTTGACAACGTCAAACGTGACAGTTGACGTAGTTTTTTTTTATTACAAGCTAGTTCTAGGCAACAGAGCTTTTCGGCCGTTAAATCTCACAAATGTCATATCGAGCATTTAAAAAATTATATCTCATTAATAATAGGGAATAAAAATAAAAGAGCTGCAGTTCCTGGATTATTAAGACGTCGACTATCGAAAAAAAATATAATTTGCACCTCTTCCAAAAACTTTACTTAGCCAATTGGTATAGAATTTATCTAATAATCAAACCGGTGAAATGTAAAAAATTTTTTTTAAATTATTAAGTAAACATACCCTGGCCTAAAATTTGTTATTCAACCCATATGCAATATATTTATTGACATATTAAATTAAATATAAAATACGTTTTATCAAATAAGTAAACATCTCGGTGAAGGTTGTTTTATATCGGGATCTTAGGCTATAAATCATAAACAAGAATATCAAGGACCACTAATTTGTATTCAAAAATAATTTAATTCATTTCAAATCACAACATTCAGGCAATAAGTAAAAAAAACTAAAATAAATTTAATTAACGAAAACAGGAATACAAATACAATGCTGCAACTCTAGGATTTCTCCAGACCAAAAAGTCTGGGACGTAGATGTTAATTATAGAAGGGCAGGCCGTGCGTGATCCTCGTGATCATGTCCCAGGCCCACGCGGGCTGGTCCGCAGGCACCATGTGCCCGGCACCGCGCACCAGCAGCTCCGTCAGCCGGCCGGCTTGCTTCACGTAGCCCGCGATCTCGCCCCCCACAAGCCACTCGTGCCGCTCCGCACGCGCGTACTCGTCTGCTCCGCTGAAATTCAGGTTCCGCAAAAAGTTCACCGTCAACGGATACGCGACTATGACGTCCAGTTGTCCGTTGTAGGTGACTACAGGGTAATAGTCCAGTAACTCTGCGATCCACGGCGCTATAGATTTCACCATATCTTCATTTAAATATCCATAAACGGTGCCAGAAAAGTAATTATAATCCTGATTTCCAACATGAATCGCTTTCCGAACTGTGTCGCTTTCAAGAACAGCAGTAAAGTTTTCGACATCACCTACCAAACTTAGGAAATTATATACCATGGTCTGATCAATAGGCATCATATTGTTGTTCCAGGCATTATATGCCTTTTCCCACTCTTGTTTTTGGATATAGCTAATAGCATCCGCCTCATACTTTTTAATTTTTTGTGAAGTATTCCAATCCACTAAACCTATTTGGTACAAATAATCGCTGTAAATAAATTGGTGTTCAGGATCGCACCAGCCGTCGCCAATAGCAATGCCCTGGAGGTTTATCTTAGTTTCTGCGGTGGGGTTCTGCTTGTGGATCGTGTAAGCGAGAGCCGGGACGTATTTTCCGGCATAGGACTCACCTGATATAAAAAACTTATTCTGCTGCAGCTCCGGGAATAATTTGAAGAACTGAGTTATGGTGGAGTACAGCTGCTCACCTACTTGTGTCTCGTCTGTGCAATATCCTTTCTCATTCTTAGTGAAGCTGAACCCTGTGCCTACGGGGTTGTCGATGTAAATGAGATGGTGGTTCAGAGCCCAGTGGTGCTTCCTGAGCTGAATTGTATTGTTAATTACTACAAATGGTCCGTTTTCCATGAATAAACCATAAAGAGATGAAACTCCCGGACCGCCATTCATCCACACGAGTACAGGCGACGTGCCATTATCTTTCGCTTGGCTCGGGAAGTACCAGAAGAACTGGTTGGAGTCGTAAGCTTTGTTGACGGTGAAGTAGCCGGCATAGCTCTCGACGGGGACGCTGCCACCGAGCGCCACGCGCGCCAGCTGTCGGCCTTCGGCGATGTCGCCGCGCTCGACGTAGGGCGTCAGGAACAGAGGCTCGCCCGCGTCACCACCACCGCGCTCGCTCAAGCTTAACTTTGTACGAGTAAAATGATGAAAAAAACATTGAGCAGAAATGATTGCCTGAGAAATTAAAATTACCCACAATAGACGCACCATGGTGGTTACTCGAGCTCTATTTCAGGAATAATTAATTTAAAATGCGCGTTGTGTTTTTAAATTAATAAATACCTACTTCGTGTTTTTTTTATCAGATGCCTATCTACTTGAAGTGTCATAAATATTATGTTTGTTATTTTTAATGCTTTTGTAAAAATGAATTGTTTAATAGCGTTTTAATGTTGAAGTTATTTTTACATGTACCTACTTTTATTACTAATTTGGATTCTAACCATTTTTGGAAAATGGGGAACGTTTATAGCGTCACATGTCTGTGCGTCACACCCGCGAGCTACAAAAATGTGAAGTTGGAAGAAAGCCTACTATTTTATTGAATCAGTAATTACCATGCGGAGATCCATTTATATAAACAAAAAACATTTACCTCGCACTTAGCTTGGCTGTCTGCCACGTAAGTGAGTATTGGAAATTTACTAAGATTTAATTCGCTTAAAAGTTTACACTTAAGACAAAAATAAGATTTTCAACCAACTTCAATCAATTTGTCATCATAATTTTGTAGATAGAAGTTTTGCTTAGCTATAGCTTTTCGTAAGGCAGAATTTTGAAAAAAATCTGCATATTTCTCATTTGTCTTAATAGTGTTGTGCATAATTGAAAAAGACTGCGTCCTCTATGAAGTATATTATTTTATTAAAATATAATTCTTAATGCGACAACAATTCGTGGATAATTCGCCATGTTATATTTTTTTTCATAAAATACTAGAGCTGAGTTGCCATAACTAAATATTTATTACATTTTTGCATTTCGTTAGATCCTACAACGCGAAAGAAAAAAAAAAGGTAATAGCGTGATTATACAAATGACATAAAATACCTTCCTTGCTGGTCTGGGAGGAAAGAAAAAACAAAGAATGTACCAGTCGCTTCTCTACCCGCGCAGATGGTAAAAGCCCATTGAGGGAATGGGCGAAGATCATAGGAATCATGTTATAGGCGATGGAGGCTAGCAACCCATCACTATTTTGATTCCATTTTCCACCTATACGCCCACAAACTTGCTAAATGTGGCCTGTAGGTACCTGTTACCTTAGGCTCTGTCTACCCCGTAAGGGATAAAGACGTGATTTGTGTGTATGTATGTACATAAAATACTTTCGTGTAACGAAACGTTTTAAATGATTTACAAAGGATCCGCCAGATGGCACGAATTTAATGATTTTGCTACTCGACACAAGATAGCGCTATTTGCAATTATACAGTTAAAAGTCAGAAGTCGGAACCTATTTGAACACAAAAAATGAATTAAATATAATTAATTTTTTTTTTGCATTCGTTACTATAGCCAATTATTACAAAACAGGTTCTCTTGCACGTTCACAACAAGACAAGTCTAAACATTTTTATTTATTACTGTCATGTTTATAATGACAACTAGCTGTTGCCTGCAACTTCGTCTGCATAGAATTCGTTTATCGCTATCCCGCAGGAATTACGGAATTTTCCGGAATAAAAAGTAGCTTATGTGTTATTCCAGACTATAATCTATGTTCCAAATTTCATCCAGATCTGTCCAGCCATTCTGGCGTGAAAGAGTAACAAACATCCATACATCCATACTCACAAACTTTCGCGTTTATAATATAAATAATAGGATAATGTTTTATTAAAATATAATGCTTAATAGCAACAGCATTTTTTTTTTGCGTTTCGTTATACTAACATTACGTCATTAACTTACACGTGTTTATCTATATTATCTATCACTGAGCTTTTTTTTTCCTTGGGCCCGCACGAATGCATTGCCATAATGTCTTTTTTTTTTTTTTTTTTTTTTTTTTTTTTTTCTTTTGGACTTGGGCTTTTGGTGTTGCCCTTAGCCATATTCAAGTTTGGGAAATTGGACACGGATAAGGAATGGTTCGTCTTAGGGATAGGTGCGAAATTTGGAATAAAGGGTCAGGGTAGGTAGAATGTATAGATACATATGCATATTATGAGTATTATATTTTGATATTATTTTTAGAAATAAATAATGCTAACGAATTATATATGTTAGGAAATGTCAACAAGGAGGATATGTTTGTAGGAAGAGGTATATTTTGGGATATTAATGATTCCATAAATAAAGTTCGGTCGAGTAATGAGCAGGATAGGAAAATGTGATTCAAGTCTGCCACCTCAGCTCCACAGTCACACGTCTCGCTATTTACTATATTAAATCTAAAAAGATGAGAGGGAGCGCACGTATGGCCTAGTCTCATTCGAGTCAAAATAGAGGTTTCTCTTCTGTCTAATTTCGAATTATAAAACCATGGTTTCAGCGGAATTTCTTTTTGTATATTGTAATAGTAACTTCCAGTCTCCAAGGAACTCCAAAACCAAAAGAATTCCCAGGAGTTCTGGAGATGTTTCTTAGGAAGGGCTAAGAGATCATGGGCATAATTTTTATAAGGGAAAATATCCCCCGAATGGACAGCCTCAAGAGCCAGCTGGTCCGCCCTTTCATTCCCACTTATCCCGGAATGGCTCGGCACCCATACAAACTGAATCTCAAGGCTTTTGGTACTGCATTCGTATAACAGAGCCCTAATGTCAAAAATCAGAGGATATATTTTTTTAAATTTAAACGGAGGGTGTAATAATGCTTGTAGGCTGCTTTTTGAGTCAGAAAAAATTACAGTTTTCCCTAATTTCATCATATGAGCATACTCAACAGCTTTATATAGTCCGTAAGCTTCACCTGTAAAAACTGAGGATTCCGGGGGAAGTTTAATTTTTTGCACAATATTGAATTGATGATGATACACCCCAACCCCAACACAGCTGGTTGTCGAAGGTTTGGATGCATCTGTGTAAATGTAATGCCAATCATACCAATGGATATTAAGTAATTGGTTAAATAAAGGTTTTGCATTTGTACTGCTCTTGATAATACCTGTATCGAGTAAAACTGTTGGCTTAATTAATAAAGCTTCAAATTTAACATTAAATAGAGGAAGACTCGTATATCGATGGCTAGAAGTTGTATGAGGTAAAAATTTCAAATAACTATTGATAATAAAGGGAGGACTTTTGTTGCGCCAGTATGAAGATGTTTCTATTTCTTTGTATAGAGAAGATAATTTAGATATGATAGGATGATTTGAAAAATGCATGGAACGAAAAATAAATCTGTCTGCTAAAAACTGTTGACGTAAGTGTAACGGTGGATCTACACACTCCACCTGCATCGCATTGACGGGGCTGGTCTTCATTGCTCCCAGTATTATTCTCAAAGCCTTATTTTGAATTTTATTAAGAATTTGGAAAGCCATATCTGTACCTGGACGTAGCAAAAAGGACCCATAATCCAATACACTTCGAATGACAGCATTGTATACGAGCTTTAAGTAAAAAGGGTGACTACCCCACCAAACTCCAGCTAAACATCTTATTATATTTAAAGAACGCTCACATCTATTTTTTATATATGTGCAATGAGCTTTGGCCGAGAGTCTACTGTCAAATACTACCCCTAAATATTTAGCCTCATTGCTAAATGAAATGAATGACCCATCGTAAACTAAATTCAAATCACACGTCTTTGTTCTGGTTGAAAATAATACCGCTGATGTTTTGGCAACTGAAAGCTCCAAACCGTTTGTATCTAAATATCTCTTCAGTTGTTTAAGGTTGCAATTGATTACTGCACATGCATCACTTACACATTTATCTGCACAGTAAAGTACCAAATCATCAGCGTATTGTAAAGCTGACACAGGATGTACTAAATTCGACTGAAAGTCGTAAGTATATATATTAAAAAGTAATGGGCTTAAAACAGAGCCCTGTGGCAGACCTTTCCAAACAGTTCTGTATAGAGTATCGGAATCTAGGATAAGTTTAATAATTCTTTCTCGAAACATTACTGAAATAATATTTATAAGACGAGTTGGAACGCTCAATGTTCCTAATTTATTTATAAGTATATCTATATTTACATTATCGTATGCGGAGTTAATGTCTACAAAGCAAGCTACTACTGATTCACCCTTAGAGTGGGCTAGTAAAATATCCGAAACCAGTAGGCCTACACAATCTGAAGTGCTTTTGCTTTTGCGAAACCCGAATTGACAATCTGGGAGCAATTTTTTAGTTTCAATTAGCCACTCCAGGCGATTTTTTATCAAATGTTCCAGTATTTTAACTAACACAGACGACAGAGCTATTGGGCGAAGTGAATTATAATCGCTGCGGGGTTTATTAGGTTTTTGAAATGGTAACACTAACTGTGTTGTCCATAGTGGGGGAATATGGCCTGACATAAAAATAAGGTTAAGGAGATCGAGATAATAACCTAAAATTTGGTCGCTAGAGTGAGCTAAAAAGGAGTAAGGAATACCATCACAACCCGGTGCAGAATCAATTACGTACGACAACACGCTTTTCAATTCCGATAGTGAGAAGAGGTTATTTAAATGTTGACCATCGCTATCGCAGGGAATTGATTCGATGGTTAATGGCATGGTTGACACAAAAGGAGGAGCAAGTTTATCTAAAAACTTGTCAACTACTGAAGGCTCTAATTTAGTGGCGGAGTTATCGATAAACGCTCCTCTAAATCTTCTAATTTTTCTCCATATTTCGGAAATGTGAGTGTTTGGAGATAAAGATGAACAAAAGTTTCTCCAGCTGTCCCTCTTTTTTTTCTTTAAAAACTTTTTTGTTTCTCTCATTATGGTAACTAAATTATTGTAATTTTCTTCACTCATGTTAGCCCTATAAATTAATTCCATTTCCTTTCGCTCTTTTACAGCCGTACTGCATTCAGAGTCCCACCATGGTGGACAGGGAATACGCATATCAGAA
Source organism: Pandemis corylana (assembly GCA_949127965.1). Classification (NCBI taxonomy): domain Eukaryota; kingdom Metazoa; phylum Arthropoda; class Insecta; order Lepidoptera; family Tortricidae; genus Pandemis; species Pandemis corylana. The sequence continues at coordinate 14,028,776 of OX421864.1, read as the reverse complement.
GATTTTTTAACTGGGAAAACCTCATCTGCTGCTTCAAGCAATATTTTAGCAAATTCATTGGAACTATCTATAATTTGACTAGAATCTCTTACAGCTGGCAATATACTGAATTTACTATCTAAGTGTTTCTTAAAATCATCCCATTTGTTATTAATAATTACATGTTTTAATGTGGATGACCTTTTTAGAAATGGTTTATTTTTGAATGGAAAAGATATTATCAGTGGGTAATGATCACTGCCATAGGTAGATGGTAGTACCTCCCAAGACAATGTAGTGGCAATTGAAGATGTACTTATGGATAAATCAATAGCACTTATATTTTCATGTGGAGCTGTTTGTCTCGTAGGTGCTCCAGAATTTAATATACAGAGATTAAGAGAGTCAACTATATCTAAAATTTCTTCACCATTATCAGTGGAATCACTACATCCCCAGGCTTGGTGATGGCAATTAAAATCCCCTAAAATGATGAATGGAGAAGGAAGTGAGGCTATAATTGACTTGATCTCTCTAAGTATAACTAATGAAGGATGAGGAATATACAATGAAACTATACAGATATTATTTACAATTGCAGCAATTACTGAAAAACTATTACTATGTGATGGTAATGGATGATATGTAAAATGAAATGAGTTTTTTACAATGATGGCTACACCGCCATGTCCGTCTGACCTATCTTCACGGAGGCAAGCATAGCCAGGAATTTTGAAACAAGACTCTGGTCTGAGCCAAGTTTCGCTTAAAGCAATAAGAAAAGGATCTAACTTATTGATTAAATGTAGTAAATCTGATTTTTTATTACTAATGCTGCGACAATTCCACTGAAGGATTCTGCTTTTGTTGCAGCTGGCCATTATTGACATTTATAATATTTGAAATAAAGGTAATTATATCAGCAACGTTGTTCGGTATTAAATTTGAAGAAGATAACAATTTAATGAGCTCTAGGATGAGCTCACTAATGGAAGGCTTACTAGTGCTGTTTTTTTCCCCCCAAATAGCAGTACCATTGCCAGATGGAGATGGCATATCATAGTCTTTAACTAGCTCATTATGAGCATTTTGATCATAACTTTTTTGAGTTTTAGGTGTACCACGAGGCTTAAGAAATACAGTCTTTTTATATGATTGTGATGGAGCTGACTGATGATTGGGATTAGGGTTAATTTGAGGCTGTGTAAGTGATGGAGGGGTTAAGACAACATCTGCATAGGGTTTGCTGACCGGATGGTGCAGCTTTGATGCTTCAGCATATGATAAACAGCTTTGTGCCATAGATAATTTGATGCTTTTTTGTCTCTCAAATTCAGGACATTTTTTGCTTATTGCAAAGTGAAAACCAGTACATAAACAGCAAGAAACAGAGTCTTCTTCGATATTACATGTAGAGCCAGAGTGACCTTGGCCACACTTGTAACAGCGTGGTTTAGATCGGCATTGTGTCTTGGTGTGACCATATCGGCAGCAATTATAGCATTGGATAGTTGGGAAAATGTACAAATCTACAGGCAGAGCATTATAACACATGAATATTCTTTTTGGCAACACTTGCCCATCGAATGTTAAAACTACTGTTTGCGATGGTTTCCACACAGCTGCACCTTCTACCATGGTTTTATAATTCAATCTTCTTACTTTTATAACTTCTCCTGTACCCAAAGGTACCGAGATGTTCATTTTAATTTCGTCTAAAGACCACTCAACGGGAACACCCTTAACAAGTCCCATCCTCATTACACTAAAGGAAGGGATAAATGCTTTGTATTTGCTTTCTGTGAGGTTTTTATCATTTAGGAATTTGTTAGCATCATCAAGGTGGGAAAATGACAGAGTAACTCTATTCCTCCCAATTCTTTTCACACTGCCATTAATTATGTTTTTATACGAGTGCTTTTTTAAGAACTTTCCAAAAGAAATGGGATGAATCGAGGTGCCGCTATTAGGTGCATCCTCTATTTTCTGTACATGCACCAAGAAAGGTGAACAGTCTGTGGCTACATATATTTTCCTGAAGTTGTCTGTAGGCTGAGGTGGCGAAGTGTTGTTAGTTTCGGGAATATTCTGCGTTGTTGTAACTATAGGTTTGTCAATAATGGAATCAGGACTATCACAAATACAATCATGTTCCGTCTTGTTAGAATTTTTACTACTACGCCTTTTTTTGTTACAATGGCGGCATACCCTCCTTGACGGACGAATCCGTTTTCTAATTTTATTAGAATCTAATGATACTGAGCCATCAGTAGTGTGGTCAGTATCCATACAATCGCTAATAGTTACTGTGTGAAATACCTGAGGGACCCCGCCCCCAGGGTCGTCTGGCTCCTCCATATAAAATAGTTATATTAATAAATTCAGACTTACCAATAAGAAATAAAATAAATAAAAGTATTTACAACTAATAAAATAAAGTTATTTACACTGATTACCCTACGCTGACCACTATTTTAAATTTTAAATTTTCAAGTCGGAAAAAACACGCGCGCTCAACTCGAGATTTCCCGCCCTTTTTTTCTGCCATAATGTCATAATGTCAAGTTTTTATCACTGCAAAATTGTGTTCTTTGACTTTTTAAACGAAAATGAATGAAATGAATGAATGAATGTTTTAGCTTTGTTTACGATACTTCAATTTTTAAATATTATTGTCGAAAAAAGGGCGGGAAATCTCGAGTTGAGCGCGCGTGTTTTTTCCGACTTGAAAATTTAAAATTTAAAATAGTGGTCAGCGTAGGGTAATCAGTGTAAATAACTTTATTTTATTAGTTGTAAATACTTTTATTTATTTTATTTCTTATTGGTAAGTCAGAATTTATTAATATAACTATTTTATATGGAGGAACCAGACGACCCTGGGGGCGGGGTCCCTCAGGTATTTCACACAGTAACTATTAGCGATTGTATGGATACTGACCACACTACTGATGGCTCAGTATCATTAGATTCTAATAAAATTAGAAAACGGATTCGTCCGTCAAGGAGGGTATGCCGCCATTGTAACAAAAAAAGGCGTAGTAGTAAGAATTCTAACAAGACGGAACATGATTGTATTTGTGATAGTCCTGATTCCATTATTGACAAACCTATAGTTACAACAACGCAGAATATTCCCGAAACTAACAACACTTCGCCACCTCAGCCTACAGACAACTTCAGGAAAATATATGTAGCCACAGACTGTTCACCTTTCTTGGTGCATGTACAGAAAATAGAGGATGCACCTAATAGCGGCACCTCGATTCATCCCATTTCTTTTGGAAAGTTCCTAAAAAAGCACTCGTATAAAAACATAATTAATGGCAGTGTGAAAAGAATTGGGAGGAATAGAGTTACTCTGTCATTTTCCCACCTTGATGATGCTAACAAATTCCTAAATGATAAAAACCTCACAGAAAGCAAATACAAAGCATTTATCCCTTCCTTTAGTGTAATGAGGATGGGACTTGTTAAGGGTGTTCCCGTTGAGTGGTCTTTAGACGAAATTAAAATGAACATCTCGGTACCTTTGGGTACAGGAGAAGTTATAAAAGTAAGAAGATTGAATTATAAAACCATGGTAGAGGGTGCAGCTGTGTGGAAACCATCGCAAACAGTAGTTTTAACATTCGATGGGCAAGTGTTGCCAAAAAGAATATTCATGTGTTATAATGCTCTGCCTGTAGATTTGTACATTTTCCCAACTATCCAATGCTATAATTGCTGCCGATATGGTCACACCAAGACACAATGCCGATCTAAACCACGCTGTTACAAGTGTGGTCAAGGTCACTCTGGCTCTACATGTAACATCGAAGAAGATTCTGTTTCTTGCTGTTTATGTACTGGTTTTCACTTTGCAATAAGCAAAAAATGTCCTGAATTTGAGAGACAAAAAAGCATCAAATTATCTATGGCACAAAGCTGTTTATCATATGCTGAAGCATCAAAGCTGCACCATCCGGTCAGCAAACCCTATGCAGATGTTGTCTTAACCCCTCCATCACTTACACAGCCTCAAATTAACCCCACTCCCAATCATCAGTCAGCTCCATCACAATCATATAAAAAGACCGTATTTCTTAAGCCTCGTGGTACACCTAAAACTCAAAAAAGTTATGATAAAAATGCTCATAATGAGCTAGTTAAAGACTATGATATGCCATCTCCGTCTGGCAATGGTACTGCTATTTGGGGAGAAAAAAACAGCACTAGTAAGCCTTCCATTAGTGAGCTCATCCTAGAGCTCATTAAATTGTTATCCTCTTCAAATTTAATACCGAACAACGTTGCTGATATAATTACTTTTATTTCCAATATTATAAATGTCAATAATGGCCAGCAGCAACAAAAGCAGAATCCTTCAGTGGAATTGTCGCAGCATTAGTAATAAAAAATCAGATTTACTACATTTAATTAATAAGTTAGATCCTTTTCTTATTGCTTTAAGCGAAACTTGGCTCAGACCAGAGTCTAGTTTCAAAATTCCTGGCTATGCTTGCCTCCGTGAAGATAGGTCAGACGGACATGGCGGTGTAGCCATCATTGTAAAAAACTCATTTCATTTTACATATCATCCATTACCATCACATAGTAATAGTTTTTCAGTAATTGCTGCAATTGTAAATAATATCTGTATAGTTTCATTGTATATTCCTCATCCTTCATTAGTTATACTTAGAGAGATCAAATCAATTATAGCCTCACTTCCTTCTCCATTCATCATTTTAGGGGATTTTAATTGCCATCACCAAGCCTGGGGATGTAGTGATTCCACTGATAATGGTGAAGAAATTTTAGATATAGTTGACTCTCTTAATCTCTGTATATTAAATTCTGGAGCACCTACGAGACAAACAGCTCCACATGAAAATATAAGTGCTATTGATTTATCCATAAGTACATCTTCAATTGCCACTACATTGTCTTGGGAAGTACTACCATCTACCTATGGCAGTGATCATTACCCACTGATAATATCTTTCCCATTCAAAAATAAACCATTTCTAAAAAGGTCATCCACATTAAAACATGTAATTATTAATAACAAATGGGATGATTTTAAGAAACACTTAGATAGTAAATTCAGTATATTGCCAGCTGTAAGAGATTCTAGTCAAATTATAGATAGTTCCAATGAATTTGCTAAAATATTGCTTGAAGCAGCAGATGAGGTTTTTCCAGTTAAAAAATCTTCTGATATGCGTATTCCCTGTCCACCATGGTGGGACTCTGAATGCAGTACGGCTGTAAAAGAGCGAAAGGAAATGGAATTAATTTATAGGACTAACATGAGTGAAGAAAATTACAATAATTTAGTTACCATAATGAGAGAAACAAAAAAGCTTTTAAAGAAAAAAAAGAGGGACAGCTGGAGAAACTTTTGTTCATCTTTATCTCCAAACACTCACATTTCCGAAATATGGAGAAAAATTAGAAGATTTAGAGGAGCGTTTATCGATAACTCCGCCACTAAATTAGAGCCTACAGTAGTTGACAAGTTTTTAGATAAACTTGCTCCTCCTTTTGTGTCAACTATGCCATTAACCATCGAATCAATTCCCTGCGATAGCGATGGTCAACATTTAAATAACCTCTTCTCACTATCGGAATTGAAAAGCGTGTTGTCGTATGTAATTGATTCTGCACCGGGTTGTGATGGTATTCCTTACTCTTTTTTAGCTCACTCTAGCGACCAAATTTTAGGTTATTATCTCGATCTCCTTAACCTTATTTTTATGTCAGGCCATATTCCCCCACTATGGAAAACACAGTTAGTGTTGCCATTTCAAAAACCTAATAAACCCCGCAGCGATTATAATTCACTTCGCCCAATAGCTCTGTCGTCTGTGTTAGTTAAAATACTGGAACATTTGATAAAAAATCGCCTGGAGTGGTTAATTGAAACTAAAAAATTGCTCCCAGATTGTCAATTCGGGTTTCGCAAAAGCAAAAGCACTTCAGATTGTGTAGGCCTACTGGTTTCGGATATTTTACTAGCCCACTCTAAGGGTGAATCAGTAGTAGCTTGCTTTGTAGACATTAACTCCGCATACGATAATGTAAATATAGATATACTTATAAATAAATTAGGAACATTGAGCGTTCCAACTCGTCTTATAAATATTATTTCAGTAATGTTTCGAGAAAGAATTATTAAACTTATCCTAGATTCCGATACTCTATACAGAACTGTTTGGAAAGGTCTGCCACAGGGCTCTGTTTTAAGCCCATTACTTTTTAATATATATACTTACGACTTTCAGTCGAATTTAGTACATCCTGTGTCAGCTTTACAATACGCTGATGATTTGGTACTGTACTGTGCAGATAAATGTGTAAGTGATGCATGTGCAGTAATCAATTGCAACCTTAAACAACTGAAGAGATATTTAGATACAAACGGTTTGGAGCTTTCAGTTTCCAAAACATCAGCGGTATTATTTTCAACCAGAACAAAGACGTGTGATTTGAATTTAGTTTACGATGGGTCACTCATTTCATTTAGCAATGAGGCTAAATATTTAGGGGTAGTATTTGACAGTAGACTCTCGGCCAAAGCTCATTGCACATATATAAAAAATAGATGTGAGCGTTCTTTAAATATAATAAGATGTTTAGCTGGAGTTTGGTGGGGTAGTCACCCTTTTTACTTAAAGCTCGTATACAATGCTGTCATTCGAAGTGTATTGGATTATGGGTCCTTTTTGCTACGTCCAGGTACAGATATCGCTTTCCAAATTCTTAATAAAATTCAAAATAAGGCTTTGAGAATAATACTGGGAGCAATGAAGACCAGCCCCGTCAATGCGATGCAGGTGGAGTGTGTAGATCCACCGTTACACTTACGTCAACAGTTTTTAGCAGACAGATTTATTTTTCGTTCCATGCATTTTTCAAATCATCCTATCATATCTAAATTATCTTCTCTATACAAAGAAATAGAAACATCTTCATACTGGCGCAACAAAAGTCCTCCCTTTATTATCAATAGTTATTTAAAATTTTTACCTCATACAACTTCTAGCCATCGATATACGAGTCTTCCTCTATTTAATGTTAAATTTGAAGCTTTATTACTTAAGCCAACAGTTTTACTCGATACAGGTATTATCAAGAGCAGTACAAATGCAAAACCTTTATTTAACCAATTACTTAATATCCATTGGTATGATTGGCATTACATTTACACAGATGCATCCAAACCTTCGACAACCAGCTGTGTTGGGGTTGGGGTGTATCATCATCAGTTCAATATTGTGCAAAAAATTAAACTTCCCCCGGAATCCTCAGTTTTTACAGGTGAAGCTTACGGGCTATATAAAGCTGTTGAGTATGCTCATATGATGAAATTAGGGAAAACTGTAATTTTTTCTGACTCAAAAAGCAGCCTACAAGCATTATTACACTCTCCGTTTAAATTTAAAAAAATATATCCCCTGATTTTTGACATTAGGGCTCTGTTATACGAATGCAGTACCAAAAGCCTTGAGATTCAGTTTGTATGGGTGCCGAGCCATTCCGGGATAAGTGGGAATGAAAGGGCGGACCAGCTGGCTCTTGAGGCTGTCCATTCGGGGGATATTTTCCCTTACAAAAATTATGCCCATGATCTCTTAGCCCTTCCTAAGAGACATCTCCAGAACTCCTGGGAATTCTTTTGGTTTTGGAGTTCCTTGGAGACTGGAAGTTACTATTATAACATACAAAAAGAAATTCCGCTGAAACCATGGTTTTATAATTCGAAATTAGACAGAAGAGAAACCTCTATTTTGACTCGAATGAGACTAGGCCATACGTGCGCTCCCTCTCATCTTTTTAGATTTAACATAGTAAATAGCGAGACGTGTGACTGTGGAGCTGAGGTGGCAGACTTGAATCACATTTTCCTATCCTGCTCATTACTCGACCGAACTTTATTTATGGAATCATTAATATCCCAAAATATACCTCTTCCTACAAACATATCCTCCTTGTTGACTTTTCCTAACATATATAATTCATTAGCATTATTTATTTCTAAAAATAATATCAAAATATAACTCATAATATGCATATATGTATCTATACATTCTACCTACCCTGACCCTTTATTCCAAATTTCGCACCTATCCCTAAGATGAACCATTCCTTATCCGTGTCCAATTTCCCAAACTTGAATATGGCTAAGGGCAACACCAAAAGCCCAAGTCCAAAAGAAAAAAAAAAAAAAAAAAAAAAAAAAAATATTATTGTCAAAATATAAAGTGTATCCAGAAAAATGCAGTATTTAATATTGTTTGTCTCGTGTCTATCCAGTGGTTCAGCTCTGTTCTTCCCATACGTATATCCTCGTATAAAATTTGAGGCGGACAGCAGCACTTCTGCCGGGAAGCCGTTATTTATCACTCCGTACCTGAAGCAGGGCTTGATAGAGCTAGCCCAGAATGTGTCTCGTGTCTCCATAACCGAGTACATGGGCTTCAGGAGCCATTCCGGTTTCTTTACCATTGATCCAGACATCAAGTCCAATTTGTTTTTTTGGTATTTCCCTCCGTTCAACAAAGATCCAAATGCTCCAGTGACGCTGTGGCTTCAGGGCGGGCCGGGAGGCAGTTCCTTATTCGGTCTGTTCACCGAACTGGGTCCTCTCACAGCAGACAAACAAGGCATTGGACTGAGAAAGATACACTGGGCTCTCAACAACCATCTTATATTCATTGACAACCCTGTGGGCACCGGTTTCAGTTTTACGAATAGTGACAGTGGTTATTGCACTGATGAAAAATGTGTTGCAGTGGGCCTGTACAAGTGTTTGCAGCAGTTCTTCACTTTATTCCCCAAATTGAGGAAAAACGAGTTCTACATCACCGGAGAATCATATGCTGGCAAATATATTCCTGCTTTGGGCATGGAAATACACCAACATAGAAATGATGATGGTAATCTTATCAACCTGAGTGGCATGGCTATCGGTAACGGCTACTGCGACCCAGTGCACCAGTTGGACTATGGAAGCTACTTGTACCAACACGGATTGATAGACAACAATCAACTGACAATCTTTCAAACTGTCCAATCTAAAATAATAACTGAAATAAAAGAAGGGAACTGGTCAAGAGCCGACATGCTCATGGACCTCCTAATGGACGGTGAATTGAGGAATTTCTCGTACTTCAAAAATTTTACCGGTTACAATTACTACTACAACTTCTTGAACACAACAGACGACGTAGACATATCCATATTTGCTACTTTGTTGCAAAATGATAAAATAAGAAAGAGTATACATGTTGGTGGTTTGCCATTTCAGTCCGGTGAACAGGTCCAGCTGCGTTTGGCATTGGACATGTTAAAATCAGTAGCACCAATGGTAGGAGAGCTGCTTTCCCACTACAGGATATTAATCTACAACGGTCAATTAGACATAGTGGTTGCATATCCATTGACAGTTAATTTCCTTCGTAATTTGGAGTTCAGTGCTGCTTCGGAATATAAGACGGCACCAAGAAAGATATGGAGGGTTGGCGATGAGGTAGCGGGGTATATAAAAAAGGCTGGGAACCTGACAGAATTGCTGGTGAGGGATGCGGGCCACATGGTGCCTCACGATCAGCCCAAATGGGCGTTTGAGATGATCACAAGTTTTATTAAGAACAAGCTGTAAGTCAGGGTGGCCAGCCTAGATCTGGACCAACGACTGAATCCAGTTGCTGGAGATGCAGAAAAGAATGTGTGGTTTATGTAGAGATGCACATGAGCTGGCAAGAGGTGTGGCACAAGATCAAGTGGAAAAACATCCAATGATGATAATGGTGCAGAAATGTCTTTATTAAAAATACTGATTATGTAATTGATAGTTTGGTTTTATGAATTTGGCCAGCCTGTAATAAATCTAGAGATGAAAATTGAAAAAGGAAAAGGACAGTTGGATCATCCAACTTGGATGTTGAAGTGTAGTAAAAAGCTAAAACGCGTTAGTGTCTATCCATTCTATTCTGTGTATCTATTTTTATCTAACATATTTTTCTGAATATTATTATTATTATAATAATAAACACAGCCTTTAGGTCTTGTTACCATAGGTTCTGTCTACCCCCTAAGGGATATAGACGTGATATGTGTATGTAAGTATTATTATTGGTTCTGAATAGAGACAGCAGGCCTTTGCCCCGCAGTGGGACACAAATAAAGGCTAATATAATAATATTGGTTGTGTAATCATGAAACGTCTGTTACAAGTTGCGAAATTAGAATTTGTATTGTCTGGCTGAACATCGTTAAGTAGCATTTTTCAACATTCTCGTTAAATGTGATTTATTACTATTATATAGATTTTTGTCCATTGTTTTGGAATTTTTTCAATGGTGGAGAGGTATGGAGGTTGAAAACGTAAAAATATCTTGTTTCAATTATTTCGAACAATTTTTTTAAACAAGACTGGCGGGAAGACAGCACAGCCCACAGAATCCCTAGTTTAGTTTTTAAAAATAATATTGAGAAAAATGCCTCTGATAACTATTTGTAAGGCTAAGGGTACACCGGAGGAGGCACATTTAGGGGCATAAATTTTGCCTCAAACATATTCACGATGCTTATATTTTTACAAATAAAAATCATTTTTGGGTAATTCCTTTTATTTTAATTTAATCTAATTAATAAATACATTCTTACGCTACAATTAATAATTAATTAGGTCGGATGGTTAAGCTTTGATAGGATATTTAATTATATGTAAATGTATCAACAGTAAAAAAACATGCACAATATTGTTAATTATCGATTCAAAGACAGTTTTAAGGCCCGAGTCATGAAAATATACTAATTTATAATGTGTATACAAAAACTGAAAATATCATTTACCGCCGAATAATTGACGTAATATATTGACCAGTGTTGTCGTGCCTGCTGTCACAATAGCATTCTTTGTCTCCTCTTTCTATCACTTTATAAAAAGAGAAAGAGATGGCTGATGGAGTCTCAAGGTCAGGCTTGCAACTACGACCAGCGGGCACAAGCCAGACTACTCCCAAATCCGAAATTAGTTCTCATCATACCATCCCTTGCATTCCCTTCATCATCCCTTTCATTAGTGTGAGGGAGATAGCAAACTAAAAAATGGTATGTGAATGACGCCGCGAGCTAAATTTCTCTATTTTTTACGCTTACCACACCCGCTTTCGCTCTCACGCACACTTACACGTGCACACAAACAAAGATCACTCGCCGTCGTGAATAGCAAGAGCTGGTTGTGCTCTCATTGCGGGCGGTTAGCTCATGAGGGCGGTTAAGGCGTCTAGGAACTGCGCTCTCTGGGCCGTGGGCAGCGAGATGACGGACGAGTCGATGTAGTCCATAGACACGGATACGCCGCTCTTCGCTGCCGCCTGGGAAAACGCAGCGCCGAACAAACTGAAACAGAATAAAATAGGTATTTCTGTTACTGTTATTTTTTCTGTTTTGGTTGTTATATGTGGTGTTCAATAAATAGTACATTACTGTCTAGGCCAGGAAGTAGGCAATTGCTGGCTGAGTATTGGTTTGAACGGACGAGCTTGCGAGTCCGTTTAATAATACGAAGCCAGCAATGCTATTCTGGCCGAGGCAAGTATAGTGCTTTTCTCAAAAATCGAAAATATAGGTAACAACAACAAAAATAAATGAAAATAAAATAGTGAAAATTGTTTTGCTTTGCCGCCTTTTTCTATCAATGGCATTTGAAGTGTATTTTTCTACCCAGAACACCTAAAGCTATTTCAGACACAGATAAACACGTTATCGTACTAGCTTTTTTTTTTTAATTTGATGTTTTAAGTCTTGTGCCTTTCTTTTATAATGATGATTTGCATTTTTAAAAAGTTAATAACTAGACAGTAATGGAATTTGTATGCAACATTACTGTCGAGTTTAGCGCGACAGCAATTTTTTTTTTTTTTAATTTTGGACTGACCGGCATCAATTAACTTCCTGTTCTGATATGTAGTTAACAATGACGACTTTACCGGACATTTTTGAGAAAAAGTTATTGTATTGTATTGTATTGTATTTAAGTTAAGACTTTATTTTTCCTAAACATCTTCTTATTTGTGGCGTATCAAGTCGATATAGCGAGGACAACTTCGCCAATGTCAAAGTAACAAAAATATAATTCAAAAATCTTGTGACAAAATGTCGGCAACGTTGTACGGTAATGGTCAGACCCCCCTGTCGGGCTCTTAGCCAACGGTCAATGATATCCCTCAGAAACTGCTAGGAAATCATTAGCCGATGCCCAGGGTGCACTGGACCAAGCACTGTTCTTCCCCCTGGACGGATCCAAAAACGAACCGGCAGTGGTGCGCAGGCTACGAGCGCGCGGCAGCCGGGCGTGGTGATGCCTCGTGCCGGCACGCTACTCACTTGGCGGGCTGCTGCGCGCGCGGCGGCAGGCCGAGCAGCAGGCAGCGCTGGCCCGGCAGCGGCGCGCAGGCCACGAGCGCGCGGCAGCCGGACGCCGCCGCCACCCAGCGAGCCGCCACTCCCAGCCACAGCGGCGAGGACACCACCCACGCGTCCGGAGTACCCTGACCGATTATTTACATTTACATTTCAACTGTTATAAGAACACGGATCTAAAGTGTCACGTAATTTTTTAGTTACACTTTGCGAACAACGCCATCTAGTAGCGAGTGCAGGAACTAATAAAACCGTTTTGGAGTAACGTCGACGAGACGCGCTATGGTGGCGCCACATCTAGTATACTTCGTTTTTAGCATTAGAAAAAAGGTAAACAATTTTGACACGTCTTTTTAAAACTGTTTCAATAAAAAGACATGTCAACATCGTTTACTTTTTTCCACATGCATACCGTCACGCCTCTTTCCCACAGGGGTAGACTGACTACTTTGTTCGACTTGCTACGATCCCGACATACCTCTTCTCCTTAATCCATATTCATCAATCCCTTCACACATGTCATGCTTGTCAGTTACGGGTACTCCTGACCAGACCAATCTGACTTCTTTCCAGTACCGTTAAACCAGGGTGACTGATAATTTTGGACTACTTTGATCGTTTTAAAATTGCTATAAAATAAAGTGTGTGTTTCATGTATAACATATTATGTATTTCAGTACTTAGTATATTAATATACATATATTCTAAATTGCACCACCTGCTCAGATCTGGTCTGTTCTCTAATCCATTATGGTTGCCTGGTAGAGATCGCTCTGTAGCGATAAGGCCGCCTATTGTTACCTTGTAATATTTTGTATACCTTTTTTCCGTTTTGGTTGTTATATGTGGTGTTCAATAAAGAGTTATTGTATTGTATAAAATCAATATGAAGACATCGGTTGGAAGTAGTAGACGCAAATAAAAATTAATGTTTTCGTCATCATAACTACTTTTTAAAGTCGCCCGGGTTTACGCTACTAAGAGTGAGAAGTGCAGCGGTTACCTCGTGCACCGTGAAGTGTGAGAAGGGCCCGGCGAGGTGCAGCGCGCGCGCCGCCAGCGTGGCGTTGGCGAGGCGCGCGACGGCCTGCAGCGCGCGCTGCGCCGCCGCCACGCCGAGCGCGAGGCTCTCGTTCTCGCCCTCTATGTCCAACGCCGCCAGCGCCAGCTGGAAGCCTTCCGACCTTGGGATTGTCTCCTGGAAATATGATACGTACAGTCAGCGTCAAATAGTTCGTGGCACCCAAAGTAGCCAAATAGTTAGCAACACGTCATAGTTACAGTTGAAATAAGGTCGTGTTGCTAACTTTTTGGCCACTTTGGGGATCACAAACTATTTGACGCCGACTGTACCCTACTAAATACGAAAGTAACTCTGTCTGTTACACTTTCACGCCTTTGAACCGATTGTAATGAAACTTGGTTGAAAGACTTTTAGTCCCAAGGAAGGACATAGGATAGTTTTGTCCCGAGAAATTGCATAGTTCCCAAGGGATCTATAAGCGAGTTCTGCGCAGACGGAGTCGCGGGCAACCGCTAGTACATACATACACAAATCACGTCACTACCGCCGATAGATGGCGCTTATTATATCCACGTTGCATGCTAACGTTCTGTTCCATTGATAATTTTATATCTTCCGTGTTTTGTTTTACAAAATGAGTTTCACAGAAAAGTAAAAGCACATTGTTGGTAATTGGCATTGTTCATTTTTTTTAAGCTGTGCTTAACACCTTTATTTGATAAAATGGACTATTTCAAGCAACTAATTTGAATATTATGCTTTTACGTAGCTTTGTTAATTAATAATAAATATTTTTTCGCTGTTTGATAATTCGTGAATTTAGACAGAATCCCAATCGCCTTCGTTCAGCTGGCTGTAAAAAAAACGGCTTTGTCTATGGTTTTGTTAGATTTGACAGTGACACGTGACAGTTGCCATAGCCAAACTTTTTTTTCATTTTTGTGGCAAACATTCGATGCTGGATTCTGTCTAAAAACCCGGTCGTTCGGTCAAACAAAGGTTCAAAGTACTTTTACAAAAATATCTGCAATCATAAAGTATTTTTGAAATCGGACAAGATAAATCGGATAATTGATGGTTTTCCTCGAAATGGTTTTCGAATTGGAGCATACTAAAAAAAATGAACAATGCCAATTGTTAAATTAAAAAATTGTTTTTAATTAATTCGGAATAAATAAACGTACAATGGATTTATAAACAAGATTCTGTGGGTGGAAAGTTCAAATTATAACACTGATTCGGAAATTATAACATTTTTATAATAGAAGAGATAATTGCCAAGATTTCAAGGCAGGAGGAAACTGTCGATGTGAGAGTTTGGCGACCCCGGTTTCCCAAGCGACTGTCAGTTATCGCAGTTGTATTGTCTATTTGTTCTGAATACATACATGGTGCAGCAGCGCCAGCAGGGCGTAGGCCAGGTCCAGGGCGGGGCGCGAGGGCGCGGGCGGGCGGCGCAGCGCGTGCGAGGCGCGGGACACGTCGCGGAGCCCGAGCCGCTGCCCCGCGCGCTCCAGCGCCTCCAGCAGCCCGTGCCGGAGCTCCACGTCCATCGAGCGGTACGACTGCCGCGCCTGCTGCAACGGGAACCTGCGTAGGACGAGTATGCGTTACGAGCCGAGCGCGCGAGCCCTTCTAT
Organism: Pandemis corylana; assembly: GCA_949127965.1. NCBI lineage: Eukaryota > Metazoa > Arthropoda > Insecta > Lepidoptera > Tortricidae > Pandemis > Pandemis corylana. Next base: position 14,013,717 of record OX421864.1, on the reverse strand, counting down.
TATACGAGTCGAACAAGTGCTGACCGAGGTTTAAATAGTTTATAGAGCTTTTTTTTTAGGAAAAGCTTTTTTTTGGTTCTCATCTACATTATTTCCAGTCTAAGCATGTGCACTGCTTTACAAAGATCTCCTCTCATAATGCAGAAAGTCATTTTTTGATCACATTTTCAATCCATTACAACTTATCATTTCATTTCTTTATTAGATACAAAATGCAAGATATGAACAAAACAAAATAAAACACTGTCTATTTACGCCACCTTGCCCAGACTCACCCCATGTCGGCCAGCAGCTGGCGCAGGCGCGCGGCGCCGGCCAGCGAGTGCAGCTGCAGGTGCGGGCCCACCGCCGGCGAGTGCCGCAGCGCAGCCTCCAGCGACCAGCTGCGGTACAGCGGCAGGCACACGTCCTGCTCCAACACTATTTCTGCTGTCTGAAAAAAGCACGCGAATGTTCATTTGGCTGGTCACTCGCCTTTCCCTGTCTGCTCAAGCTTCAGACCTGCCTGTCTGGTCGAGCCACAGGTTTGTTGATTCAACCAGTCTCTAGCCTTCTTCCTGGTATTTAGACAGGCCAGTGGTCTACATGTCCGAGCAACCCACTGGCATGTCTGTGCCAAGCCAGGTTGCTGGCTTATGTCTCTGGTAAATCTACAAGCACGCCCGCGCAGCCCCGGCCGGCGCAGACACGGGGAGGGGCAGCTGGGAGGGGGGCTCACGTGGTCAGAGTGCGTGTTGGCCCGCAGTATGGTGGCGGTGTCCAGCAGGCTGGCGGCGGCGCTGCGGCCGGCCCAGGCGGCGTGGCCCGCGCCCGCCACGGCGCCCGCCCAGCCCGCGCGGAGCCCTAGCCGGGACACCAGCCAGCACAGATCCACAGCCACTAGCGCACTCTGTGATAACATTCACATATTATTCAAACTTCAAACTCAGTCACTAGCTAATTCATAATACAGCGAGGACTTACAGGTTTCCCGAAGTAAGAAAACTGCGTGTAATTGAACATGAGCGTGTCCCGGCGCTCCTCCCAGGCGCGGCGTGCGCGCCGGCGCTCCACCATCGCCTCCAGGGCTTCCCTACCACCCTCGGACTCCTGCCGTAACACTGTTAATTAGCATGCAACCCAAATATCTACAAACAAAACCTTAACTTAATTCAAGAACAATTCTAGAGGAATATCATTACGAATACCAATATCATAAATGTGAAAGTATCTGTCTGTTACATCATCATGATTTAACTGCTGAACCGATTTTGTAGGAATTAGGTATAGAGATAGTTTTAGTCCCAGGGAAGGACATAGGATAGCTTTTATCCCAGAAAATCACATGATTTCTACAGGAATAGCGACAAGCGAATACTGCTCAGACAGAGCCATAGGGCCTATGGCATAGGCAACAGTCTATAAATTGATAGTTCTCAAAACAGACAGACAAACAAACAATATATAGTGATCTTATAGTAGTTCTTTTTTTCCGTTGATGAACAAAACACGAAAAACAATGATTTTTGTAACAAGGACCAAGAAGTGTCTGAGCCATGTTACAAAACTTAATTACCTAAAAAAGAAACATTCAAAAAAAAGGTTTCCTACCTCATCTTCATCCTCATCATCTCTGAAGATGTCTTCAAAGTCCGGAATCTTCTCTTCCTCATCTCTGTAGACCATTCTCACCTGAAATTAAAGTTAAAGAAATCGCATGTGTTTGCTTATAATTATTTAATTATCATAAGCAAGGTTCTAATTTTAAATTTGCAATTGCCACTTCAGTTCTTGATATCCTTTTTTTCGTAATTTTGTGACTATGCCAGCCTCATTGGTGGATCCTAAGAGTAAATTCATCAAACATTTCCATGACTACTGCTAGATTCACTCAATACCATCTTCACAAGGGCACATGGAGCCCGTGCATGGACAATTTCTCTCACACATTTATTCTTATTAAAAAAATGTTATTATAATTCACTTCTTTTCCTTTCCAAAAGGGCCCCAAATTCTTGTGCCCAAGGGGCCCAGCCTAGTTTAAGACGGCCCTGGATTCACTGGCAGCAAAGGAGTGTTTGACAACCTTGTATACTAGTATAATTGTATACCATGATTCCTGCTCCATTATGCAAGCTTAAATCAGCCATATCTCCCTGTTATCCTAAGTCACATCACACTCCATTAAAAGATACAATGTAACAAGCAATAAGTTCAAACTAACCTGTCCCTCACTGTACACATTACAGATGTGCGAAGGCTTGTGACAATCCAGCACGAAGAACACAACATCCTCCTCCGGCTGCAGGATATCCACCAGGTCTATAGTCCCTCCGCAGTTCACCAGGCACACGTACTTGATCTCGTCATTGTTCTCATCGTAAGCTTGCTTCAATTCCGATATACCCCCCACAGGGACCAAAGTATACGAAATATTATCACATTTGAACAGCCCCTGAAGTATTTTACAAGTACATATCGCGTCCACGTCGTAGTGGACCAACAGTAACACCCGCTGAAAGAAACTCAACGTCTTAAACTTCGAACGAGAAAATTCCATCGTAAACATGTAAACAATGTCTTACTTACATTTCCCAAGAGCACGTTATAGAAGTCGTTCTTCAAGTTTTCTATAAACATTTTCACCCTTCATAAATGTGGGAATGTGATTATTTACGAATTCATGTTTAAATCGTGATTTTTAAGTTGATTTTGTTTTTTTTTACCGTTATCACAAGACAACAAACACGCACATTGACCTGAACACCTGTCGATCTGTCAAAGCCATTTCGCGCCAAATCGCTCTGTGCGTTCGGAAATCCGCAAGACCGGAAATAGTACCGTGTGAATTTCATAAATTTATTTCCAAAAATAGTATCGAATCGAAACTACATATTTGAAGTATACGTTTTAGTATGATTTTAATTCGGAAAGTATTTTCGCATTTTTTTTCTTTAGGCGAAGTTTCATTATAATAGGAGTGAGAGAGAAAGTATGATAGGAAGTACGAAGTTGTGCGGTAGCGAGTAATGCCACCGGCTTAAAAAAATGAGGTTCGTCAAAACCTTAGTTTGAAACAAATTATTTACTTCGCCATAATTACTGCAATCGAATTATTACATATAGTTTAAAGAATACATGTATTTTTATTGGGTTCGACTACTAACAAGGGAACACTAAAAAACTTTTGAAAGTCAATTCATTTTATTATCGTAGGTACTTAAATAAAAAATACATTATACAATATGTGTACCTACTTATTTCTTACGAAACTATTATAGTAACAATAGTTAGCGAAACAGTCACATATTAGACTGCTCTTTTTGCCGATTCCAAATTTCAACGTGATGATGCGCTATTCTGTACGCAACTGTGGCAGGCCTCACAAGATTCGACGTGAGCGCTCGATGGTAGGACTTGACCAATGACGCATCAGTCTCATCAGGATATAAATAATCATTCAGCTGGTAACAGAGGCGATCTTCCGGACAATCCAGAGCTCTTAGACAGCCCGCGTACTCCGACCATATAAGCTTCCGCCATTTCACATTATGCCGCTGTGCTAAAGGCACCAAGACACACGCAGCAAAGTTATAATCCCCATAACTAACAGACTGGAACTGCTCCAAGAACTGTGTATAGAAACCCTGGAAATTATTCAAACCAGTGAGCTGTTGATCGAAATTAAAATCGTTCTTCTTCGTAAACAAAATCTGAGTACATTTCTCGAGCAGAATTCTAATTTTCGGATCTAAGAAAAGCGAGTTATCACATAGGAACACGCACATCAGTCGGCAGAATCTATCCGTCACATTTATGTCTTTTAGGAGATCGGGGAAGCAGTACTCATTGAACAAAATCCATTCTAAACTGCTTCTGATGATGAATTCTTTAGCTGCTGCCTGATCCTTTGTCTCAACAACGTGTTCTCCAATTATTCGAGGTGCTGCAGGCTCCTGGCTTCTGCTGTATAGATTCAAAATCGGCAAATACATCCAGTCCCGCGGTAATATCGGTTCCTGCCATTTCCTAAGCACAATGTTAGCACCAGTGTCCCTGTAATTCAGGTTAGCTACTGTGCTGTAGCACAACTTGATCTCTTCTATTGACGTCAGGGCTTTCGAGAACCCATCAGCATCGGATAATGAAACAAGATTCATTAGCCTCTCTGCTGTAAACCAGTGCTTGTTAAACACAATGTTTTTGAACAGAAACTCCAATTCCTCCCTCTTATCTACTCTTAAAATGTAGCACAGTTTATTTGTTACAGAATACAGCAAATCCTTCTTGCTTTCCGGAATATCAATTTTTACTGCAACCTTTATAATACCGATCACAAGATCGGTTTCCGTTCTTGTGAACCAGTTATCGCTTAAGCTTGGTACTTTTGCGGCCAGCTTTTCGATGTATGGCTCAAGTTTTTCGACAAATGCTCGCAATATTTCACCGTCGTTAATAAGTTCTAGGAGTTTGAACAGAGATGCCAGAAATGGCACTGGTGACACTGTATTCAGGATGGGCAGGGTTTTTATTTGCGCCTCTACAACCGACGCACCAAGTCTCATCAGGTTCTTAGTGAAGTGCACATCTTTGGTTTCTATCCCAGATAATAGATTCGAACTAGCTTCAAGATGTGAAATTATCTTCGAAAATCCTGGAGATTTTGATAGATTCGTGAGGGATTCCTTCAGAAATCCGAGTTCGATTTGATCTATCAGGATAATCGTTTTGCAGCAGTCTAAGATGGAGCAGATAAGGCGCAAATGTCCACAGGTATAACTATTGCACATAGACACCTGGGCCAGCCATTTGCGCGCACCTTCCCTCAGCAGGATGTAAAGCTGTTGCTTATTGCTATCTACCACTAACATGTTGCTCAAGATCTTGCTGGCGAATTGCAAAATGGCAGCCGCATGTGTGGCGTTCAATACAGACGTATTGACAAAAACGTCTGTATTTTGAACGTGTGTGTACAATGACGAGAGTAAGATCGGAAACAATGAAATAGCTTCATCAGCAGCAAGCGTATATTGAAGCAAATTGGAAAAGACACAAAATGCTTCTATTTGTACGCGTAGTGTGTTTGTTGTATTTGCAACTGTAGTTATGTGTCGCGTGACAAGTTCTATGAAAGAGTACTTTGTTAGCAATATTTCCCCAATTTCTTTTGATTGTAAGGCCAGGACTCTAATTAACCTCATTGCTGCTATCTGAGTTTGGTGAAGCATGTCCTTTGGGTTCGAAAACACTTCCTTAATACTGTGCATTAAATACACCTTTTCTACTATCTTCATTGATGTTTCAGGTGAATCTCTGGCCAGTCTCGTCAAAAGTTGCAAAGAGTACAGAATGCAATTGACATTAGCTTTTACAGTCTGCAAAATGTACTGTACCCTAGTAAGGATATCTGTTCTCAGCAAAGCTGCTATTATGTCGACTTCAGCTAAGTGATAGTCTTTTAGTTCAGATTCTTTTGCTTCTAACTCTTCAATCTCAGACTTGTCATTTTCTAGACAAGGTTGTTGGGTGCCCGCTTCAAAGCCTAGTAGAGCATCTAAACTGGCTTCATCAATCCTGTTGTATATTAGATTCCTTAAAGCTTTTAATGCTGGCTCTATAATTGCTTCAGCTTTGTCATCTAAAGCAAATCTCAGAACAAATAGTATTTTGCTCAGAGGAATTTCTATAACACCTTTGTATGTCCCTGCTGAATAATAATCCAAGATTCCTGCTATAGTAGTTAAAGCAAAGACTCTCTGTTGTGAAACTGTGGAACGGGTGAGTTCAAACAATTCCGTTAATGTATAGCCTGGGCGATGAGGTTCATCTCCATGATGGAAAAGGCTTTTGGTTTCCTCTGTATATGGAATTGCATATGGTAGTAGATAACCTTTAAAATCAAATCGGGCTTCATACGGTTTGTCTGGTGTCATTATATTACTTTCTTCAATGCCTTTCATCCATTCAAATTTGTCTTTTTCTAAAGAATCAAAGTGTAGCCATTGGTTGACATGGGGATGAGATAATATGTCATTTTCATAAAGTGACTGATAAATATAAGAATCCTTGTTCTCTTCTGTGCTGGTAAGTTTTTGGCTCTTCGGATTTTCTTCATCCATTGGAATGGGATTGTCATTTTTTCTTTTAGATTTTAAAAAATTAACCAATTTTGGATCTAAATCTGTAAGCAGTTTCTGCTGTTCCTCTAATATTTCATTTTGTGACATTTTACTCAATAAATTAACATTTTCGCTATGTATGGCATTTGCATCTTGTGACGTTACAATGTAACTTTTATTAGGAAGATTTGTTAAAGGTAGCTTCGAGTTTAAAGTTGTATTGCTACTTATTGGTTCATCCACTTCCATTTCCGCTAATTTAGCTAGTTTTTTCTGCTCAATATATAATGCATGAATACTTTTTGATCCAGACGCAGTTCTGACGTCACATTTTACAGCAACAGGAAACCCTTTTTCTGGCATAGACTTAAACCCCAAGTCTACATTTATTTTTGTGTTTTTCTCAACAATATTACTCATTACTGACGGTAATATCTTAGGGTAATACACTTTATCATCATCTACTTCAGATTCTACTGCTTGATCTTGTACATTCTTCTCCAAAATATCCCCCATGACAGACCCAGTGCTGCTTTCAAAGCGAACAGTTTTCTCATTTTTGAGGCCTTTAGATTGTGCGTATTTAGATGGTTTACGGATTGAAGTCTTCGCAGACTTTGGAGTTGGAGGTTTTAGGTTTTCTGCAGGAGTTTGTGACCGTAGGTTAGTCACCTGGGCTGCAGGACGAAGGTTCGCATCTTTGTTCTTTTCCCGAAGATACTCTTCTTGCATTCGAAGGATATCTTCTTCTCCATCGTTTGGGCTTGGGCGTTTCAGCATTATGAACAGGCGAAATGGTTACTTATCAGACGATTTATTCAATGTTTATACTAAAATTGCAAGAAACTTGCGGAAATAAAATACACAAACTGCGCTGTTGACAGCCTGTTGTTTTTTCTTTTTTTTAGGAAACGAATGACATGACATAGTCTAAGTGTTTACGAAGAGTGTTATGATTTAGTTTAAGAATAAACTTATGATAATGGTTTCATATTTCGATGAAAAAAAAAGCAAAATACTTAAAAAAGTAAATAAACAACAATTTTTGATGTATCCAAATCAACTTTTTTCTACAATATAATTAATTTATTAATTTGAAATCACATATAGGTTTTAGTATATCGCTCCTCATAAACGAACAGCGATGACGACATGATAATGAAAATAAGTAGGGCTTTTCCCGCGAAAAGGGCACGAAGGCTCGATGCCTGCAATATTGATCAACGTAGAGTAGAATGAAAATCGTCTATCATAATTACTACGCTACGTTGTATTCAGAGACCAATTTTCAGGAATCCTTTTTTGTAGAGATTTTCTGTTGTTTTTATTATTACCACTCAATAAATAAGATGAGAAAAGGATACTAGACGCGGCTGTGTGGACCTAAACCCTTTTGCCAGTTACGAGACATAAATAAATAAAAAAAGAAAACGTCAATGTCAGTATTGTCAATGTGACATTTCAGCGAACAACACGTGTATGCATACGCACGTGAAATAGTAAAGTTTATGTTTCAGACTTGAGTTGAATTTTAAGTATAAACTGTATTTCAATTAATTTAAATAAAATGCCTAACATAAAGAAAACAATGGAAAAGCTGAAGCATCCAAACAGCAGAAAAACTCAAACACTTGCCAAGAAAATGAAAAGAGTGGAGAAGAAAGACCATAACAAACTAGGTACTCACATTAAACAAAACTTAATAGGTGAGAAAATCCTATGGTTTAAGGACAAGATACCCGAGGACTGTGTAGTTTTAACTAAGGAACAGACCCTGGAGTTGGTTGAAACTTATTTATCGAGGTTTGACGAAGAACTAGAACAAATAGCTCTAAAGAATTCTATAGGGCAGAGAAAAAATCGACAGCACGCTAGCAGGGAAGATATTATTAATATCACAAAGAAGAGAGAACGGGATGAATTTGATACCTGTGGCTTGGAGATGCCAGACTTCTTAGATGTGGAACAAGTTGAAATACTGAAGAACTGGAATGGAGAGCTGAGATTTTTACAACATTTCAAGTTGAAAAGGTTCACGAGACAGAGTTTAATATAGAATTTACAGTCTAAGTTTTTTATTACATTACTCCTCCATAGGAATGCCATTGCCTCCCCTGAAATTGACATTGCTGAATCATATTTGTTTCTCAGATGTCCATCCTAAAATCTAAATCCTTACCCATATTTAAAGCTATGCTGAAAAAGCACCATCTGTTCTTGTAAGTAAGTAAGTAAGTAGGTAAATGCTTTATTGTACAAATAAATGTCTTGTGCATGAATCTTGTAGCTGGCTTTTTTAGGTATGTGTGAATGTGTCTATTTATATCTCCATTTATTATAAATGTGTGTTTCATGTATAGTGTATTATGTATTTTCACTACCGAGTATATTAATATATATTCAAAATGCACCACCTGCTCAGATCAGTTCTTTTCTCCAGTCCATTATGGTTGCGTATTATTGTTACCTTGTAATATTCTGTATACCTTTTTTCTGTTTTGGTTTTTATATGTGGTGTTCAATAAAGAGTTATTGTATTGTATTGTCCATTAAAGTAATAATCAGTTGACTTATATCATGCATGTTGTGCCTTTAGTAAGGTTTCCAGAAACATTAACCCACTTCAAATGTGAATCAACATTACAGAATTTATTGATTTGGATATAGGTAACTCATGAAGGATCATTCTTTCAAACCATATTTTCTAATAAAAGGAGATCTCCAAATCCTTACTAATGTTATAATTGTGAAAATAACTGTCTGTATGTTACCTTTTCATGCGTAAACTGCTGAACCGATTTTGTTGAAATTTGGTACCTTACAGATAGTTTCAAGTCCCGGGGAAGGACATAAAATAGTTTTTATCCCGGAAAATTGCATATTTCCTGCGGGATAGCAATAAGCAAATTCTGCACAGACAACAGCTAGCTAGTTGATTCATAAATTATGGATTCATGTATTTAGGCTGTTAAAAATAACTTTTTTTTTTATGTTAGAGAGGCCAGACAAACGAACTAGTGGGTCACCTGATGGTAAATGATCACCACTGTCCATAGACACCCGCAGCGCTTTATGCGATGCCAGTGCGTTGTCGGCCCTGCAGAAAATTGTACACTCGCCTCTTAAAGGCACCCAGGCAACTTGATGTCTACTTGACAGTTTCAGCCAAAATAAAATACTAAATAAGATGACTAATTTATTGTAATAAATTATTTACAACTTCAGATACAGATGCTAATAAAAAACCACAGGCCTAGCATGACAGCATGTTGGTCAAAAGGAAAATCTTCATAAAAAAAATTAAATAAATAAGAAAAAAAACTGATCATGCTAGCCCTATTACGCATTACATGAAAATACGGAAAATCACTCCCAATATCACGTAAAATAGAAAACTTTAATTTTAAGTACTATTTATTGAACTATACTCGGGAGCATAAAACTGGGTCACTTCATAAAACTTTCTATCGAAAGTATACCGTTTTTTGACGTGACAACGTCTTATAAATTGGTTTGCCGGGTGACACTTCAAGAAACTGCGTTACGCTCCGCTCACGTTATGCGCTCACAATGAGAGCGAGTGAGAGGCATGGTTAGCCCGCCTAAGAGCGAGAGAGACAGACATAAAAAGTGAAAGGCACGCGTCCCTTCCACTCGAGCACAGTTAGCCCGCCTAAGAGCGAGAGAGACAGAGCGAGAGAGAGAGAGTGAGAGAGATAGGCATACACACCGGTTCATGTCTTGCGCTTCTTCCTACTATACGAATGAATATTCACATTAAAATTATTTTACCACTCAAAGTCGTTGTCACGTAAAACTTTCGCCCGTATACCGACTTTACAGGCAACCGGTTTTTTTGCTCCCGAGTATGTAATAAAGACGATTACATTAAAATTTATACTTTTATCGTAGAAAACTTACAACTATGCAAGTCACTTAATGAGTGTTATTAAATCTGTTACACAATGAAACTATAAATAAATATTTAAACACAAATTAACATGAAACTACCGTGAGACTTAATCATAATTATACATAAACGGGTGTTCGTTTTGCTGCCGCCGGGGCGAGCGCTCCGAGAGGAAGGACTACGAAAGATTCAGAAACATGTCGAGCATCACTCGACTTTTTATACGCGAATTATCCGTTTATGTGTAATTAAAACACAAATTAGTTCAACATAAGTAACCACAACATTCTATTAAATTAATTTTTATATAAATTCCTTATGGCGGTAATGTTACTGTAAATAGGGCTAGAATACACAAAAAAATAAACTGATTGATTAGAGATCAATGACCTTTCACCACACGCGAAAAAACATAAGTTTACTTTTAAAAATGGCGACTATAAAGGGTAAGAAATAAGTGAAAACGTCACTTAATTACAATCACATTTTTGACGCTATATACTTTCATATAGCAACAAGTTTGTAAGATTTTTTAAAGAACATTACGTCGACGGAAATTACCACTTTCTGGCCATAATGACGTAAGATTGTGTACACACCTCGTGTGGTCATAAAGAAAGCCTCAGGTCGCATGTTTCTTGCCCTCGCCTTTGGCTCATTTTTTTTTTTTTTTATATGAATAGGAAGGCAAACGAGCAAGTGGGTCACCTGATGGTAAGTGATCACCACTGCTTATAGACACCCGCAACCCCGGCGGGATTGCAGATGCGTTGCCAACCTAGAGGACTAAGATGAAATGCCTCTTGTGCCCGTAATTTCCCCGGCTGTCTTACTCTTCACACCGGAACACAGCAGTGCAAGCACTGCTACTTAGCGGCAGGATTAGCGAGTAAGATGGTGGTAGCGATCCGGACGGACCTTGCACAAGTTCGTGCGACAAGTTCCTGCGATCTGAGACATACTTTATTTCACCATCGGAATGCAACGTACTATTTCATCATCCTCATCAGCCGGAAGACGAATGGTGACAACTGTGGAACAGGCCCCTTAGAACGACAATGAACGACAACTTGCCTTTACCCACCGGCAACACTCACGGTGCTGGTCCACCTAGTGGGAGGCCTGCCGCATCTTCCGGTTCGTGGTCACCACTCGAGAACCGCTCCAACGGTTATCTGTTCTACGTACAAGCGAAGCGACATGACCTCCATTTTTGTTAACTCTTACATGGATCTATTGGTTGTAAGCGCATAAAAATTATTTTCAAAGTTTCTGAATTTATGCCGAACACAGTCAAGCGGCGAATTTTTTTTTACGTATCTAATATCACTACATAGTTGACGACCGGATGGCCTAGTGGTTAGAGAACCTGACCTGAACCTGAACCTGAGCTTGAGGTACCGGGTTCGATCCCCGATCGGGGTATTTGTATGAAATACGATGTTTGTTCTCGAGTCTTGGGTGTTTAATATGTATTTAAGTATTTATTTATCTATATCTATAGGTATATAAGTATGTTTATCCGTTGTCTAGTACCCATATTACAAGCTTTGCTTAGTATGGGACTAGGTCAATTGGTGTCAACTGTCCTAAGATATTTATTTATTTATCACTAGATACATAGTATACAAAGTCGCTTTCTCTGTCCTTATGTCCCTTTGTATGCTTATATCTTCAAAACTACACAACGGATTTTGATGCGGTTTTTTAGTAGATAGAGTGATTCAAGAGGAAGGTTTTTATGTATAATTCTACGCACACGAAGTCGCGGGCAGAAGCTAGTTTATTTTACTACATAGTATAAATAGTATAAAACAAAGTCGCATTCCGCTGTCTGTCCCTATGTATGCTTAGATCTTTAAAACTACGCAACGGATTTTGATGCGTTTTTTTTTTAAATAGAGTAATCCAAGAGGAAGGTTTATAATACATTCATAATATAGTAGAGTAACACTGAACCCGTGCGAAGCCGGGGCGGGTCGCTAGTGTAGTGATAAAACTAAATTTTAACTTAGTTGTAATTGTAATGTAACAAAATAGAACGATATCATGCGTCAGTGAACAAATAAATTGTCCCTAACTCGGTGTTAATTGAATCGTCATGTTAGTCATGAATTAAAACAATGGGCTTGCATAGAGGAAGAGCCCAATAGAGTCGTGATGCCAAACAATTAGATACGTAATTCAAAAATAGCTTACAGTTTACAGCGATGGATACACCTTGACTTGTATTGCAGGTAGCAGAACACCGAGAATTGAGCAACTACATATTTTTTAATTTCTAAATGTCTGTGAAAATCAGAACACATAGAAAAATCCGAAAAGTAAAGCTATGGCCGGGAATCGAACCCGGATCCTCGTCATTCCGTGACGCGTGCTATACCACTACACCACCCATAGCAGGTAGGTTCTTTACTTTTCGGATTTTTCTATGTGTTCTGATTTTCACAGACATTTAGAAATTAAATTTCTAACGGTAAAACCGTAAAAGTAAAACATAAAAATCAAGAAATAAAAATTTCTTGATTCATTTGATAGTACCTACATATTTTTTGTTTAACACCACATGACGAAGCGAGTACTCGCCATGGAGGAGAGAAGGCGAGGCCGAGGACGACCACCAATGACCTGGACACAAACCATAAAAAACGACCTAAAAATAACCAATACGGCATCGGAGACAACCCACGATCGTTTGATGTGGCGCAGAAATACTAGGAGGGCTGACCCCAAATAAAAATGGGATAAAAGTCAGGACCAAGAAGAAGAGAAGATATTTTTTGTTTAACCTTTTCAACGCCACCTATCTATATATACGTCCATTACTTCAATGCACAAGCAACCTCCGTTCAATTGGGTTTAGGTTCAACTTAAGCTATCGCAATAAAGAAGTCTGCCTTATGGCCGACGTCTCTGTATTTGACGTGGCGGCGAAAAGGTACCTATCGATAATAAATTGTTTGTTGCGTGCCATAGCCAAGACCAGTGGCGTAACTATAACGTCTGGGGCCCGCGGCAAATTCGTCAGTTGGGGCTCCTTCCTCAATATAAAGAAGTGCATTCGTCCTTTCTGTGCTCTAAACCAAGCCAGTTGAGGGCCCCGTAGAGGTAGGGGTCCGTGGCATTTTGCCATCCCTGCCACCCTATAGTTACGCCACTGGTCAAGACCGACCCTAGGGTAGAGCAGAGTGGCCAACTTTAGGCACCAAAACTAGGTGGACACGCGCGAAGAGCAAATTGGCGGGGGAGTACAACCGTCGACCGAAGGATGCTGAAAGATAAGCTCTACTCTGACCAAGGACTAGGGCATGGGCATAATGAATAATACTTGTACAGTCAACAGGTCATTTGTTACAATTGAAATAAGTAAGTACTCTTTATTGTGCAAAATAAACATAAGATAAATACAATTGACACGCACTGACATCACAAAGACGGACTTATCCCTTTAAGAGATCTCTTCCAGTTAACCTTAAGATAAGGTCGTGTTGCTAACTTTTTGGTCACTTTGGGCACATACATACACAAAACACGTCTCTATCCCTTACGTGGTAGACAGAGCCTGAGGTAACAATACCTAAAGGCCACGTTTAGCATGATTGTAGGCGTATAGGTGGAAAAAAGAATCAAAATAGTGATGAGCTGCCAGCCGCATCGCCTATAACAGGTTCCTAAGAATTTCGTCCATTCCCTCAATGGGCTTGAGAAGCAACTGGTACATTCTGTTTTTCCTTTGCTCCCAGACCAGCATGGGAGTAGTCTTATATTTGTGTGTCTTGCAAAAAGGAATAAATGTCTTCTTTCTTTCTTTCTTTCTTTTAGTGGAAGCCATTTTGGGTGTCACGAACTATTTGACGCTGACTTTACTTATTTATTGTTTTTGATAGCCCGTTTTGCCAGTCTATTGGTGCTTCCTCTATGGACGCATGTCACGGGTCGTGGTATGTGATCGCGATTACGTGGTCCCGTGACTAATAACTGACGAATGCCGGTTCTATGTATACTTGCTCGTTCGCCTTCCTATTCACATAAAAAAAAAAAAAAAAAAAAAAAAAAAAAAAAAATACTCTATATGCTAATTGGTTTTGCGAACTGTAAACTATTTACACGAGAATTGTTTTTAACAGTTAGGTAGATGTGTCACTCACATGCTTGTGGTAATGTCACTGATATCACTACATAGTATAAAACAAAGCCGCTTGTAAATAATAATGACATATTAGGGACAGACGCGTTCGTCCCTTACAGGCATATAAGCAGTGCTTGTAAGCATACGTAAATGTGCCCGACACGCTTCGTACCAATACGGATTTTGTTGGCAATATGCCTACCCTCTGTCAAAATCCACTGCACGCCCCTGATTAGGGAGGAAAGAGTGCTCGATTTCTCAATTTATATAAACCGAACAATTTTCTCATGTGTGTCATGTCACTACGTCGACATTGGCGACAGGCCTAGCTAGACTAAAGCAAAGGTGAAAGCCATTAAAAAAGGTGGTCGAAATATCTATCACTACATAGTATAAAACAAAGTCGCTTCCGCTATCTGTCCGTCCCTATGTATGCTTAGATCTTTAAAACTACGCAACGGATTTTGATGCGGTTTTTTTTAGTAGATAAAAGTAATTCAAGAGGAAGGTTTATATGTATAATTCTACGCAGACGAAGTCGCGGGCAGAAGCTAGTCTTCCCCGTACATAACTAAGTTAGATTACCGGCACTGGTAAAACCAATGTGGGATGATTAATTTAGGTTTAGGTGCGGCGGGGGTGGCCCTCGGACCAGCCCTAAGCCGCGAATATGTTTGTTTTCATTTAGAAATAGTCTTTATTTTACCTTAGAATGTCCCTTAGACTGTCCCTGATAATGTAAAATAGTTATGTACGGAGAACAAGCGCCGACATAGTTTAGGAAATTGCGTACCTTAAGTGGGAGTAGGCAGCACATAAAGCACATTTCTAATTCTAGTACAACTGATGGCCGTTGGGGGCTAAGGATTTTGAGTGGCGACCGCGTACAGGAAAGCGAAATATTCGTGGGTTTTCCCACAGGACAGACGATCTGTAGGCTTATTGTCTATATAACTCGCTCGCAATCGCCATCGTGTACATTTTGACAGTTCTTGTATGAATGTGACAGCTAGCTGATTCCGATGCCAATTGTCAGCCCATACGTGAACTGTCAAAATGAAAACGATGGCGATTGCGAGCGAGTTAGGTTAGGTTAGTGGCCTAGGTAAAGATCGCAGGAAGCCATTGACTGGATACATAAAACCCAATAAGCAATAACCACTTGCCCACTGTCAGCAAATGTCGGGAAAGTTTTCGATCATTTGTGTAATTTTTCACCCTGTATCTTTAATCTCTACTAATATTTTAAATGCGAAAGTAACTCGTCTGACTGTCTGTTACGCTTTCACGCCTAAACCACTGAAACAATTTAATGAAATTTGGTACAGAGAATTTCAGTCCCGGGAAGGACATACCTAACTAGGATAGTTTTCAGCGCGCGATAAGCGAATTCTGCGCACGGAGTCGCGGTCAACTGCTAGTTTAACATAAAATTTAACCTGAATATGCTAAAAACCAAGTAATAAGACAAGATTACCTTGACCTACTATGGACATCCCAATCTAACTCATCTTAATAAATTAATTTTAAATAAGCTAATTTATTTTATACAACTTGTGGCGTTTACATTTTCCCAAAGGTTATGAAGGTTATTTGAAGACAGTGTCAAATATATCGTAGCTACCAAAGACGTTTTGGCCCGGTGCACCTTAGGCATCGGTTTACGATTTCCTCGCAGATTCTGAGGGATTCGCATTAAGACGTCATGGTAAGGCCCCAGAGCCCTTTGCCGCCCCCCTCCGCGCCGAACGCCCCGCGGACACGACCTCAGGCCCATATTTCACAAAGCGACAATTATCTGTGACAAGTGACAATTCCGTTTACATTACAAACTCGACCAGAATCTACGCCGGTTGGCTTCGTATTGACTACACGTTGCATTTCGAATCGTCACTTGTCTGATAATAGTCGCGTTGGTGTTAATACTAGTGGGTAGACCAATATTGTCCATTTGGGGCCCAATTTTTGAAATCACATCACTCGAAAGTACCACTTTTCATTTACATTTTCAAAATAACGTGTACCCTTTTTCCAACAAGACTACCTTAATTTCCCATACAACTTTTTCGTGTCAGTTTTGTGACGCCCCATATAAGTCGTATGAAAATAGTGTCACAAAACTGACAAAAAAACCAATGGACACTTTTTTCTTTACAAAAATAAATAGTGCTAATAATTCTGATTCAGAAAAACCCAAAATGTCATCATTTTGGAAAAAAAAGTCAACGGTACATGTTTTTTTGAAAATGCCCATAAATCTGTTTATGGAATCAATAGGATATTCGACACAAACAATCAAACGAATGTATGGTTTTTTTTTTGGTGTCCCACTACTCTCTTTGTCCTTTGTTGTTATGTTTCTCTGCAATGTGTAATTCTTGAATTGAACTAATAAAGCACATTTTAGCTCGTAAACTGTTTTATTGCTTGGTTTGTAGATTCACTCTTGTTATGATGATCAATTTATATACATATAGCTATAGCTTTAGATTTCAAACGTATTTCTAGGCACTTTGTATATACTCTATAAATAATTAACTAGGTACCATATTTAATCAATATTAATAATTTAACTGTGTTAGCAAAAGGTACCATTTTAAACAATCGGTTTTTTTTACTGTTTGTAGTAATGTCTAACTTTATTATATTTCCTTTTTTTATTATAAATCCGTACGTTTGAATTGATACCTTTTACGAATCAGTCCCATTTATATTTCAATAAGCAAAGTATTTCATGTTTATTTTCGTTTTTTTTAAGTATTTTATGCATTTTTTAATATATTTACAAAATTAATGGATGCAAAAGTTTATTTCATAATTATTACACATATATAGTAATAGTCGGACAGATTTTTTTATATATAAAAAATTACCACACTTAACTGAACACACGAAAAACACTGAGAAAAATAAATTTATTATTATTACATACATTTTTATAATAATATTCAATTTTTATTTAGGTGCTGCACAAATTTATTTCTTGCGCTCAAAACTACGATAATTCTAAATTAGTATTTTTTTTTAATTTATTATAGCGCATGTTGACATAGTGAGGCCTGCCTAGAGCCTAAATCATGGTGGAATTAGATAAAAAACAGGATAAGACTAGAACAATGTACAACCTTTTTATTCTGATAACTGTAACTGCTCAAGCCCAATTAAATTCAGTATGCTTGCATTAAAAAAAAACTTGCACTTTGAATACAAATTAAATGACTACTAAACCAACACCAAAAAAAATTACAGGTAGAATTTCTTGTCTGTGTAATTTTTTTAGTCTGCTCACACTCAGATTGTTATGTGAATGTGACAAAATATTATTTATAGACTTCTAAGTAATCTGCTTGCTACCTACAGGGCTTGAACAACTTTCTGACTTAATTTTCTACAAATTGAGATCAAACTATAAGCAGAAGCTTAAAAAATGTATCCTATGCCACACGGTGTTGCCACATCACTTATTAAAATACAAGCATACAGAATATAAAGTAGCCTGCTCTATACTTCCCATTTATCTGTAATGAAAAACTGAGAAATCATAGAATTATCAGAAAGTTATTATGATTTCGCAGCTTTACAGAAACACACAGTATGAACCCAATAAGCAATCTACAAAAAACATGTTGTCTGTAATCAGTAACTGGGCGAATCAACTATTTCTTGTTATTCTGTACCATCAGGGAGGGGACAAAAGTAGTACAGTTTGTTAGAGAAATGTTGTGTCACATTATACTAACATGCTTAGTAGATAACAATTATAAAAGAGGCTTAATACAATCGAAAAAAAAACATAGGATTTAAAAAGTGACCAAGGAGAATGCATGTGACAAGAAAAAGTTGATTCACCTAACACCTTGACTATTGTTTCACCTGTACTATAGTGATGTGCCGGGTATCTGTTGCCGCGACATGGTGGATAAGTTTGCGCATGCGCATGTACTTTAGTAAAAGTGACCTAAATTTCACTTAATCAAGTTCTAAAATGAAATGGGTCCAATTCAGTACCCATGGTCATTAGTTTTGGAAGATCTTTAACAGATCATTTACACGGAAAATTTCAAATTAAATCAAAGTTTTTTTAAGTCAGTTGGAAATTAAGTAGAAATAACTTCAATACAAATCACTTTTTATTTTTTTAAATCACTATTTCAAATTATCCATATAGAAAACAATGGTTGCTCGTATTTGAAGCAGTCTGCTGCTAGTATAAAACTATATCATACAAGTATGTTGAGATTTGTACCCACATCCACCGATAAATATTTTTAATATAGTGGCACATCACTAGGTCATCACATGGTCAACAACTTTAATTGTTGAGCCACTATGGAACAATGTCATATTGACATTTCCAAATTTAAACATTAACAGGCAATCATATGACTATGACAATGTTCCATGTACACTCAACAATTAAACTTGTTGACCTATGAATGAGAGTGAATTTGGGTGCAAATGATATGTTATTTGTAGATTGCTTGCTAAATTTGTACTGTCAAAATGGGAAAATACTTACAGTTGTAGCTGACATTTAGAGAGCAACACCTACCCTCAGCATCCCATGATATTCGTAACCCTCCTTACAACTCCGCTAAAGAAATACTGAACACAAAACTTTAATCGTAACAAAATCAGGTGAACAATGGTAAGTGGTAAAAATCGTAGCCTCTCTGACCTCGTGCTGCTAACCAGATGTAGACCACGTGGTACGCACCGGGTACAAAGCAGATCATACCTGCCACGAAGAACACTGCACCTTGAAGACCATTCTCAGGTTCAGCTACAGCGAAGGCACCCATTCCCAGCAGGCCTACTCCAACCACGAGGAGTATGACCGCTGCGCAGACCGTCTTCCAGTTCTCCCGGACCTTCGGGTGGTTCCAGCAGTACATAGACTGTGTGGCTTCCACATACTCATGGATGAGGGAGTCTGAGTCTCGGGATGTTGTGTCGTCAGTGCATTTGTATGTTTTACTACTGAAAAAAATAAATTTACTGTTTGTTTATGGTTTGTTAAAAATATATATCAATGTGTGTTTAATTAAATAGTACTGGGTAGAAATTAGTCATCCGCAGCTAGGAGTGAACAAAAAGCAAAAAAATATGTACTGTTCTAATTACCATTTTAAAAATCTGCTTTCTTTGTTTATATTAAAGATATTACCTAGTTAACTTATAAAAAAATGTGTAATTAGTTAATTGAAATCTTATTTTAAAAAACAATTGAAATCATATTCAAAATCTTGCTTTCAAATTAGAATTCTATTTAGTTCCATTCAAAGTATAATATTTAATATTCCAATTTAATGGTATGTTTAACTTATGTGTTGCATAAAATATGAGCTGTAAATAAAGACTGATAATACTTGATACAGAGCCATTGGATATTTTAATATTCAAACCACATTTGCCACTCTGACCACAAAATCAAATCCATAATGAAGAACAAGAAAACAAGAACAATAGTACTAGTTACTACCTGAGTATCTATGTGGTTTTTTTTGCTCATTCACCACTTGTGCCCCCCCAGAAAAAAAAACCTGGATCCACCCTTGCCTAGGAGTTTATTCATATGACATTCTATTCACTTTAAGTACCTGCGGGTATTTTGACTTCCATTCACCAGGTGGCTACAAATTCTATCATACACTGTCACAAAAATCCGAATGGGAATAATTTAAAATTATTAGGTATCAGAAAATTTAGTGACAAAGAGAAATTACGTCAATTATTACTCAAGAATCTGCGACAAGCTCAATCATTATAGCACACAATGTTATCAAGATAACATTTACTATGCTTGCACAATTGGTACACTAACACTCGCCCCCATAAAACATTATCTCTATAATCTGTTTGAATTCCAATCCCACCGCAAGATGAGTAAGTAATAAAAAAAAAATTAGAACGACGAAGACAATAAAACTATAAGCTGCGAAGATTAACAATGCCTAACATACTTTGCTTCACATAACAAAAACTAACCCAGTTTGAACTCAATCAATAACAACGTGTAAAAATAAAAGAAAAGCTACAGGTCATTGTTCTTTTTAAAATTAGCGATAATTAGTCAGTAATCGACACTAAAGCGAGGTGTAAACTGGGTCTGCGGGGCACGAATAACGGCTGCTACACTCACAGCAGTTCAAATGCCTTTTACCCCATTATGGCAAATCGTCTGACTCACGAAAAGGTCAAGATCGTCTCGACTGTTTCGCATAAAGAAACGAAACGAAACGCGACAAATAAGACACCCAGCTGCTACTAAATAGAACAATAAGGCAGTAAATAATAATTACCTGGCCAAATAGTCGCCACCATTCTTATATTTATTCTGCAACGGAGATCTATCCCCTGTAGCGCCATACACCTTTATAGCTTCATCAGTCTCTTCTTCGAAGGCGTCGTCGATTGAGAATCGTTTATCACTATTACCAAACGGTCTGGTCATCGTTAAATTTTATTGTTCTTTAACTGGAGATGTAAAAGAAACATTACAACGCATTACAAAGACAAAAACAAATCTGTCAATTTGTCATATCAACATGCGCCATATTGATTTCGATGAGTTCGGAAACCAAAGTAAATAAATTACTGATGACTGATTTATCTATTTTTACTTTTAGGACAGTTTTACACCTGTTACAGGCATTAAAATGTTTAAATTAAGCAAATTTAAATAAATATTATATCCTTGTAACTTATCGCTTACGGAAGCGTCCTCTCAGTACAAATCTGTTCGAATAAGTGGCGCGTAAACTTTACAGCGGTTGGATTCAGAACGTTAACCCTGAAAAGTATTTTTGTTACAGGTCACTCTTACAATGCGAAGAAAATGGATTTGCAAAAACTTCTCTATATATTAAAACGTACGAAATCGTTTTTAATCAGCAAAAGTAATTTGACAAAAATATTTCATGCTCAAATCAAAAATAAACACAGATAAACTTTCACCATTACCAACTTTTTCATAGCTTGCAGCATCGTCAACTAATGTCAAAAACAGCTGGCTGCTGTCAGTTTGATTGAAATGTAAACGTCAAATGCACGCACATGTAAACCAAAACCACACACACGCGAATATGTGTTTTTACTAATAAAAATTAACAAACAAGTAAATAAATCAAAATGGTCAATAAAGACTGGTCGAAAGTGAAGCCTGCGCTGTCGCCGCCAGTGCTAAACTGTATAAAGAAGCAAGGTTTTTCGTCAATGACTCCGATTCAAGCGGCTGTTATACCTCTAATATTGTCTTGCAAAGATGTAGTCGCGGAGGCTGTGACAGGCTCAGGGAAGACGTTAGCATTTGTTGTACCTCTGCTGGAGATGTTGTTGAAGAAGCAGAAAGACTCCCCACTGAGGAAGGACTTCGTTTATGGGGTTATTATATCTCCTACGCGGGAGTTAGCATCGCAAATTTATAAGGTGAAATTTCAGCATTTTATTACATTATCCTCTACCTACTTCAATATCATACTTTTATAGCATGCTGAACAAATAATATTACGTAATAATTTTTTTAACCTGGAACTCCTGGAAGGCAAAATGTTGGTAGGCATGCCACAGGGTACCACAAAACCGATTGTTTTCGAGATCGCCGGGGAAAGCTTATGTCCATGTTCAACAGTGGACGTTTCCTAGCTGATATGATGATAATGATGATGATGAAAATTAAAAGAACCATATTGCCCTTACAGCATTATTATTGTTCCTTCAGGTGATAGAGATGTTCGTTCAAGAACCAGAGTTGTCCCACGTCACCCAGTCCCTGCTGGTGGGCGGGCGATCTGTGGACGGGGATGTGGAGAGCTTGCAGAAGGGAGCTCACATTGTGGTGTGCACTCCGGGCCGGTTCGAGGACCTGTTGGCGGAGAGGAAGCAGCTTAACCTGGCTGGGAGACTCAAGGAGCTGGTGAGGGTGTAACTATAGTGTTCCATACCCAAATGGTAAAAACGGGATCCATTTACTAAGACTTCGCTGTCTGTCCGTCTGTCTGTCTGGCACCAGGCTTTATCTCATGAACGGTGATAGCTAGACAGTTGAAAATTTTCACAGATGATCTATTTCTGTTGCCGCCTTAACAACAAATACTAAAAACAGAATATTTTTTTTCTTTCTATCTATAGTATAAACAACCAATATAAAATGATCTCACACTGCATACATTTTGTTTAGGAAACGGCTCTACTAATGCTGGATTTTATATTAACATGGCAAAATTGTATGGAACGTTTGGCCAGTCTTTGGGAAATGTCTTAACACTGTCTTTCCTTAAGACCAGGGCCCTGCTAAGACTGGATTTTAATATGCTAATTTATTTCTCTGTGGGTGTTCTTGGACACTTACATAGTTTAATTTCTTAATTTTTCTAGTCCCCTTCTTTCGCAGATCGACAAAGAGACTCAATCATAGTTACACAAACGGACAACTCACGTATAAAAGAGGAAGGGCTATGTATTAGTCCGAAACATGTCGACCATTACCTGACTTTTATACGTGAGTTTATTGAAAAAGAAAAGGAAAACAATAAAAAACAGTCAAAACTTAAAAATAACTTAAACCTAGCTAAAACTATTATTAAATTAAAGGTTATCTACTTGTGTTATGATAGGGGTCACCCTTATCTTATTAGCACCCCTAAAATTCACACAAAGCACTCGCCCTTCATTATACGCACAGCTGAGGAATGTAATTCCCTGCCAGTGTCTGTGTTCCCTGAACACTACATGGCTGTATTCAAGTCAAGGGTGTATGGGAATAGGTATGCTAGGCCAGCCTGTTCCATTTTAGATCACGACTTTGTTCACATCAAGCATATTTTGCATTAAAAAAAAGATTTGTTGGTGTTCCAGGATTTCCTGGTGCTGGACGAGGCGGACCGGCTGCTGGATCTGGGCTTCAGCGCGGCGCTGACCACCATCCTGCAGTACCTGCCGCGCCAGCGGCGCACCGGCCTGTTCTCCGCCACGCAGACCAAGCAGCTCCAGGTCAGTTTCTTTACAACTTGCGCAGGGATCGGAAACCGGTTTTTGAAATTAACCGGTTTGCGTTGAATGACCGAAACCGAAATGGATTGTGGTTTCCGGTTTGGTTACCGGTTTTTTAACCGGTAATTATTATTAAAGAAACCGGTTTTCCCACCAATTTAGGTTTTCTTGAGCGAAATTAACCGGTTAACTTGGGTTAAATGAAATGAAAATGAAATGAAATGAAATAAAACGCCATCCTTGCCATCTCTTGGGAAAACTTTAACCCACTCATTTCGTACGTTTGTGATTTTTCTTCCTCGTTGACCAGTGTACTTGTTGCAGGACCTGGTCAGAGCCGGCCTCAGGAACCCAGTGGTCGTGAGCGTCAAAGAAAAATCTACAATATCAACGCCGTTGCTTCTAGAAAATTATTATGTCATAGTCGAGCCTCAAGACAAATTGCTATTCCTTTTAAACTTCATAAGAAACAGAAAAATGGTAAAGGGACTATTCTTTTTACCGACTTGCGCGTGCGTGGACTACTGGGCTGATGTGTTGCCAGCTTTTCTGCCCGATATAAAAGTGTTCGCTATACATGGCAAGATGAAGCAGAAGAGGAGTAACATATTGGAAAAGTTCAGAGAGTGCGATGGGACCATATTGCTGTGCACGGATTTGCTGGCGAGGTGAGTTTATACACTAAGTTTTAAAATCAATCTGGATTAATTCAGATTAAGCTGTAGGCGTATTATCTAACTTGCAATCGCCATCGTGTCCATTTTGACAGTTCATGTATGGGCTGACAATTGGCATCGGAATCAGCTAGCTGTCACATTCATACAAGAACTGTCAAAATGAACATATTATTACAGGACAATAACACACATGCACAAGTTGTGTTTAATAAATAAATAAATAAATATAAATATCTTAGGACAATTACACCAATTGACCCAGCCCCAAACTAAGCAAAGCTTGTACTATGGGTACCAGGCAACGGGTAAACATACTTATATAATGTAGATAAATACATACTTAAATACTGCCCCTACCGGGATTCGAACCCGGGACCTCTAGCTTCATAGTCAGGGTCGCTAACCACTAGGCTATCTGGTCATAGAATAGGTTGCATCCTTAAAATAATTATATGTGTAAGTTTACTTTAGCCAGTGTCTGTCTTAAGAACACCTTTTCAAAATGTTGGGACTTACGAGGTCAAACGCATTGCATTCCAGAGGCCTGGACATCCCAGAGGTCGAGTGGGTGCTCCAATGGGAGCCCCCGTCGTCCCCCGCGGCCCTGGTCCACCGTGTGGGACGCACGGCCCGCGGCGGAGCCCCGGGCTGCTCCCTGCTGCCGCTCCTGCCCAACGAGGACTCCTACGTGCCCTTCATCAAGAGCAATCAGATGGTGGAGCTGAAGGACTGGAGGAAGAGCTCTGATGAAATCAAGATTACTCAGAAAGTCAGAGATAAGGTGAGGTTTTGTGTTCCTAGAAGACTAGCGTGCGTCCACGGCTTTGTCTTGTTAATGCGGAATTTCTTAAACGTACTGGGTGGGTTGGATATTAAAGTTGTATGTTTTGTGTGTAAAAAAACATATTTTATATACCTATTCACTACAAATCGGGGATCAGAAACCAATTTTCGAAATTAATTTGGGGTCAATGACCGAAACCGAAATAGATTGCGGTTTACGTTTGGTTGGTTATTAAAGAAACCGGTTTCCGCACCAATTCGGTTTTTGAGCGAAATTAACCGGTTAACTTGGGTTAAAACACCATCTCTTGGAAAAATCCAAACAATTTTTTGAAGTCGGTTAAAAAGGGTACACGTTTATTTATTTATTTATTTATTCATTGTCAAGCCATATACATACATTATAAAGATGTTAACATTGTTCTATCTAAGCCAGTCCATGACGCCCTGTAAGGGCACACAATAGTAATTAATACCTATTGTAGTTCATTCTTTGTTAATAAAATGAGATGATTTCGATAAAATAGTATGTCAATTAAATCTAAGAATCATTACAATAGTATACAATCACTACATAGTATAAAACAAAGTCGCTTTCTCTGTCCCCATGTCCCTATGTCCCTATGTCCCTTTGTATGCTTATATCTTCAAAACTAAACAACGGATTTTGATGCGGTTTTTTTTAATAGATAGAGTGATTCAAGAGGAAGGTTTTTATGTATAATTCTACGCAGACGAAGTCGTGGGCAGAAGCTAGTGTCAAATAAATTCAAGGAATATTAATAGGTAGCTTAAATGTCAATGTTTCTATATTTTTTTCATTTAAATGCCCATATGTATATACTGATGATGGTGATGATTGTCAGGTGATGGCGTTAATGCATGAGCAGCAGAAGAGCGACCGCGGCGTGCTGGACAAAGGCCAGAGAGCTTTCGTGTCCCACATGAGAGCCTACACCAAGCACGAGTGCAACCTGCTGCTGCAGTTCAAGGAGCTGCCTCTGGGTACGGTGCACCACCAGGGGGCTCGGGGGTAGGCTGCGGGGAAGTGACGCAGGGATATCCAACTTCCTGCTGCAACATTCCCTGAGCGGTACAATTTAGGGATCCTTAAAAAGCGAGCCTTCCTGTTCCTCAAAGGGCCGGCAACGCACCTGTGATTCTCCAGGTCTTGCAGGCGTCCCTGGGCGACGGTGATTGCTTTCCATCAGGTGACCCGTCTGCTCGTTTGCCCCCTCTTATATATAAAAAAATCCATTAAAACAGGGCTTCCCAAACTCATTTGTACAGTGACGCCCTTCATGTAGTCTGGGAGCAAAGGAAAAACATAGAATGTACCAGTTGCTTTTCGTCCCGCGTCACGTCTATATCCCTTACGGGGTATAGAGCCTGAGGTAACAAGACCTAAAGGCCACGTTTAGCATGATTGTAGGCGTGTAGGTGGAAAAATAAATCAAATTAGTGATGGGTTGCTAGCCGCATCGCCTATCTTGATTTAAAGATACAACTAATATTATAAATGCGAAAGTTTGTGAGGGTGTGACGATGTGAGTGAGCGAGTGTGTTTGTTCATTCTTTACGCTGAAACGACTGAATGGATTTGGATCAAATTTGGAACGGAGATAGCTGGTACCTTAGATTAAAACATGTACTACTTTTTATCCCGGAAAATTGTATAGTTCCCGCGGGACAGCGATAAACATGTCAATTGCTAATTCTACTCGATAGAAGTCGTTTCTTTTAAAGTAGAGCTATTGTGCATTATTGCGTCCGTGTCCATTAATGGTGCAGTTACACTAGCTAGTTGCTTTCTCCTTGTTTCCAGGTCACATAGCCACCAGCTATGGCCTCTTGAAACTGCCTCTAATGCCGGAGATAAAGCAGGAACATAAAGATCAATTTGTGGGACCGAGTGATCAGATCGATTTCAACAGCATCCCATACAAGGACAAGCAGAAAGAGGCGAGCAGGCTGCAGAAGTTGGAAGAGTACAGAAAGTGTGGCGTCTGGCCTACCAAGAAGAGAAAGAAAATGGTGAGTTTTTGTACTTTTCTTTTTGATAAACATGAAAGGCAAAGAAAAGTATATTCTTTCTTTTTTAGTGTTACTTTAGTGATTAACAAATGAATCGAGAATTTTACTTTCCGATTTTTGCCTTTTTTTTCGGTTTACATACACATACATACATAAATCACTTCTTTTTCCCTTATGGGGTAGACAGAGACTACTTTGTTCCATTTGCTACGATCCTGACACTTCTTTCGCTTCATCCACATTCATCAATCTCTTCATACATGCTCGTCGGTTTCGGGTACTCCTGACCTGACCTTTTTCCAAAACGTCTCCTATTTGGTCTCGGAACGTCCGTCTAGGCCTTCCCCTCCCAACGTTACCATTCACACTCCCCGTATAGATCTGTTTAGTTAGTCTACGTGACCAAACCAACTAAGCACACTTTTTCTACCCTATTCCCTATATCCTCTTTCTTTGTTTTTCTTTATCGAAAAATCTCAGAGATGCGAGCCCGGGTTCGAACCCACGACCCTCTGCTGTCAAGCCACTAGTCAACCATATCTTTTTTAAAGATATTTTTTTTTATCAGGTCCAAAGTCAACCATGGGAGCAAGCGAAACAGAACAAAGTAGAAAAGAAACTGAAAAAGAAAAAACGGAAAGAAGTGAAGCAAGAAAGCAAAAGAGGTAAGAAGAGGCGAGCGGTCACCCAAGAAGAGCTGGACGAACTGGCTGCTGACGTGGCGCTCATGAAGAAGCTGAAGAAGCGGAAGATCACCAGGGAACAGTTTGATGAGGAGTTTGGTGGCGATAAATAAATAAATGTGCAATAAAAACAGTTTTTATTTGTATTTGTTCGTCGTTTATAACTTATAATATACCATACATAGCTATATTTTAAGAATTAAAACTTATGTGGATAAAATCCCAGGTCATGTTGTCTAAGGGCTGGCGTCCACTAGACTCGTTCAGGCGAATCGAATAGAACTGCGCTAATTCGCCTAGTCGATTGACGAAGAGCAGCGATGCGGCGATTTGAATCTCAGTTTCATAGTAAATGTATAGAATTCGAATTAATAACTAAGCTCACTTACACTCACCATCTCTTTCTTTCGCCATCTTAACCGTATATCAGAGAGAAATGGCGACTGAGGATAGGTAGCGATAGAGAAGTGACCCTACTTACTGCAGACTGATTTTTGAAAGCAACATTCATTCGAATGTGGTGGATAATTGGTGGAAATTGAAATACGAGTAGACAACTAACAGAAAATTAGAGCCCTCGACAACTGTTCAAAACATTTTTTTCGAATGTTACTTTAGTTACAGCAGCGGCTCTTAACCTTTTTCGTTGGCGACCCAAATTTGAAGTATAAATTTGAAGAACTAAAAGGCTGCAGTTTGTTAAAATCGATGACATCATCAAGATAAATATTAAATTTAGAGAATTCCCGCGACCCATTCGACTAGCGTTAAGAAACGCTGCTTTGGTACTCTATGTGCTTTCAAAAATCCATCCCCAGATCGTTTACTGGCAAGTCAGTAGCATTTCCTCGTAAGCTTCGTAGAGGCCGTTAAAGAATGCGAGGACCGTGGGAGCCGGGCCCAGCAGCGTGCGGAAGAACTGCCTCAAATCTCCGGCCGCCCTCACGGCACATCGCAGCCGGAAGACAAGGGAGCCGCCGTACGTGCGGCTGAAAACCGTGCGCGGCACCGGCCGCCCGCACAGCGCGTTCAAATCGTTCAAATGAGCCAGGCAGTACTGGAATTCCTCTAGCGGATAAACTATTTCCCGGTCCAACTTGGGGTCTACGTCTCTACACAGCGAGAGGTAGTCAGATTCGGTCATTATAGCCGCCGCGGTATTGCAATCGTCGGTCGTCACGGCGGCCTTGTCCGTCGAGGAGTCGAGAACATCCCGCGTGGGGAACGGGGACCTCAGAAGGTTGTCTCTGTCGTATCTTTCAAGCACGACGCTCAATGTGACGTATGATAGCAGCACGCACGCCGCCACAGCGCTCCCGTTCGCTTGCTTGCGCGAGAAGTAAACCAATGCAATGATGACCAGGCGAGCGTCCTCCGGCAGTCTACCGAGGATCTGCAAGTCGGTGAGCTGCACAGATTCCTTCAGAAAGTGCTCGAACAAGCGTAGCTCGCGCAATTCGCTCCAGCCATTCTCGAAAACGCAGACTTCCGCCTCGTAATCCGGCTTACTGATGCGGTAAGCTTCTGACACTAACATCGTTTTTCGCAGCGAATTCGGGTCGAAGACAAACGTGAAGCCTTCGTTCTGGTAGTTTGTGAGTAAATCGTATGCGTACTTGATGATGTGGAGGGAGAGACGGATTGGGTCGTCTTGGTAGGGGCGGGAAGCTGCGGTGGTGGCGCGGGCGCTGAACCATTGCTTACAAAAATAGAGGTTGGCGTAGTCTACGGTGACGTTTTCTAAGTAAATACCTTTGGATAACCAGTTTCGGTCGCCGCGCGTCACTGTAATAATGCCTCCGCGGTTTTGAAGCATTCCCATTCCTCTCCACCAAAAAGGATTGTTCCAAATACAGATAGTATAGCTGCGTTCCATTTCATCCATCACTTCCTTGTAAATATTATTTGTGAAAATATAACATATAGAGCGAGCGTGTATGTCTTTTTCCGACGATTTGTCCAAGAGCAATTCGTACTCGTAATAGTCGAAACATTCCCGGAGTTGGATTGCAACGCTACGGCTCTCGCAGCCGAGCTGATTCGGCATACCAATCTGTTGGTGGAATTCGATGAATAAACTAATATCGTCCAATAGGGCCTGTCTCTGTAGTCCTGGACTCTTAGCAAACTGTTCGAGAAACCAGCAAAATGTCTTAAATCCCATAATGATGACCTGAAATTGCAAAAAGGACTTGAGTAAAAAAAATACTTCCAAGCCTGCCGTTAGGGACCATTACGTTACCATTTCTTTGACATGACAGTTCCAACATCAGAAAGAAACAGTAAAGGAAGGAATTTCTTGATTGATTATACGAGTAGGTATTAGGTATGTACGGTCAAGTGCAAAAATAAGTACAAAACAATACACAAATATTCTTTATTGAACACCACAAATCAGTACAAAAACAATACAGAAACAAAGAACAAAGTAGACAATAGGCGGTCTTATCGCTTAATAGCGATCTCTACCAGACAACCAATAAAAAAATAAGTTGGAGACAGTTTAAGTAGGTGACGGAAACAAATAGACAGGATAAACGCAGGGATAATAAAAACAACAATACCAACATAAATTATAATAGATACACAGCTAAATAAATAAAATAAAATAATACATACATGATGATGACGTGCTCCCGGCCGTTTCCGACCATGGCGACCGCCTCAACTCCTTCCTAGAGTACGACCGTGTGCTCGCATGTGACTTATGTAGCCAATCTTTTTTACAAAAGTTCGCGCGCATTGCGGGCATGTGAGCACCCCATCAATATACTACAAAACAAATCAATACATACATACACACATAACATGACTGTATAATACTTAAGATAAAATAAATGTGAGAATGTAACAATGAAAAATAAGACGGCCATACAACAGAAAAGGATTTGATGAAGCAAAAAGAAAAGATAAGTTATTAAAGACAGGGAGTGGATTAAATTAGTGATAAATAGTGAGATATGAGTTGGTTTTTAAAAATAGGTAAATTTTTAGCTCGTCCGTAAGTATTGAATTATTGATATCGATAGGAACTTCTAAAAAATATGTCCCACGACCTTATTACGCCGATATAAGAGCGTATGGTACTTATTTTTGAATCTTTGTCTAAATACACATTATTACACTTGACTGTACCTACCAGTTTGCTGACTGTAAAATTTTTTTCTTTCTTAAAGTTGGGGGTCAATTCACGGAGGCTTTTTTTTGTCCAATACTTTTTGATAATGTAAGTAACTACGTGATAGACAGAGGTAAAAGCCCATCGAGGAAAAGGGCGAAAATCTTAATAAGGAGTCATGTTAAAGGCGATGCGACTAGCAACCCATCACTATTTTGATTCCCCTTTCCACCTATACGCCCACAATGTTGTTGAACGCGTCCTTTAGGTATTGTTACCCCATCTTTACGTGTATGTATATGTACCTATGTATGTATACTTTTAGATAATATACAAGTAGGTAGCTAGTAGGCACTAGACAAAAAAAAAAGCCATCACTCCTATTACCCTCTTAAGTCGAACTAAGAACAGATTATGCGACAGGACATTGAGGTGGTACAAGGGCCTTCGCAAGACTAGATACGATGTGATTCTCGAAAGACACTCTCCTGCTGCAATTACAATTATAACTTGACCCGTCCTCTCGTAGTTATTATAAAGGTCACAGTGTCTGGTGAACTGGTTGCTCGAATAACAATAAAAGACCAACAATACTCCGCATTATGGCCTTGGTCAAGTTACAGTTCTCAGTAAACATCGGTACTAGTAATTGTTATCAAGCGAGGAGCAAATTGTTTATTTGCAGCAACTTTGTAACTAATGGTAACAAAAATAGCTTCGTATTATACCGTCTCTCTCACTCGTCTATAAATGAGTATTAGTGTAAGCGTAAAGGCATACATCGAACTTTTTTTGTAACTTTCGAGTAGGCCTGCCTGCACCTAACACCGCGGTCAGCTTTATTACTAAAATAAATTAAATATTAGTTCATAACACAATTACTTTTTATTTAGTCAAGAAGACGTAAGTCAAAATTACATTATTTTTTATAAACCATAAAGAGTTTATAACATTCGTCCCTCCCCATCCTGAACTGCTACATTTCCTCGATGAGTCGACGAGGACGTCGCACTGTCCGCTGGCTCTGTCTTTGTGTCGTGGGCGTGATACTGACGGTCCGAGGCGGTTCAGGCGGTCCCTGGACGACTTCTTGTGGTGATGCTGTTGGGGTTGGCTGTTGGCTGTATGGAGAAGAACCTTCTGATAGTGCGGCAGTTTCCGCACTGGAGGGAGCACTTGGTGGTGTTTGGGTGAGAGTGCGATCAGGGGTATGAAATGGAGTCGAAGTGAGTGTCCCTGGAGGACTGTGCGTAACTGACTGGTGCGAGTTTCCAGGTGACGGCGTTGAGTTGACAGGTTGAGTTGATTCGGATGGTAGTCGAGGACGGATGTGGTCTGCATGTCGGCGAATACTGTCCCCTCTTGGAGTTGATATGACGTAAGCATAACGATGCTTTCGCTCGGCTACGACTCCTGGTTGCCAGGTTTTCTGCAATCGTGTCCTATGATATACTGTATCACCGGGCAGGTAATCTGATTTTTTAAGTGTAGTTTCCTTGATGCAAAAGCTATTGGATGTTCAGTGTTTCCATTTTTGTGGTATAATACAGCTCCCACTCCCTTCTCTGAGGCATCACAAGCAAGGTAAGTGGGTCGGTTTGCATCAAATGCAGCTAATGGTTTTGATGTGGCTATACATTTTTTTGTCATTTCAAAAATTTTCCTTTCGTGTTCTGTCCAACGCCAAGGGTGTCTGTTGCTGGTCAGTTCGTGTAGCTCCGCACAAAGTCCGTGTAAGTGAGGTATGAAGCGCTCATAAAAGTTGACAAACCCAAGAAAAGACCGTAATTCTTTTGGGTTACTGGGTTCAGCCGCTTTGTAAATAGCCTCAATTTTTTTAGTCGTGGGGCGTATGCCGTCTTTGTTGATTTTGTGCCCGAGGTATTCTATCTCTTCTTTAAGGAAGGAACACTTTTTTAAGTTCACCTTCAGTCCTGCTTTCATTAAACGCTCAAAAACTAAGCTGAGTGTACGTAAATGGTCAGCCGTATCTCTTCCTGTTATTGCGATATCATCAAAATATACTGCTGTGTTAGGTATATCTCTCAGTAGTTTATCAAGGTAATGTTGGAAAATAGATGGTGCTGTGGAGATCCCGAAGGGCATTCTGTTGTATTGAAAATACCCTTTATGTGTGGAGAGTGTAAGGTATTTTTTTGAATCCGGTGCTATTTCAAACTGTAAATAGGCATCTTTGAGATCGATTTTCGAAAATATTTGTCCATGGGCCAGGTTTTGTCGTAGTTGATCAAAGAGTGGTACTGGGTGCAGATGTTTCACAAGGACAGGGTTCAGGGTGCTTCTGTAGTCACCGCAGATTCTGATGTCACCGTTTGGTTTGACCACGTTGACGGTAGGCGTGGCCCATTCCACAGGTGTTAAATTTGGATCAACCTCGTTAATAATTCCTTCAGAGACTAGGCGGTCTATCTCTTTTTCAATGTTTCGTTTCATTCCAAATTTGATTGGTCTTGCTGACAAATGAACAGGTTCTGCTCCTGGTTTGACGTGAATATTGACTTGATAGTCATTTACTTTACCGAGTTTTCCGTCGAAAAGTTGTTGATATTGTTTCAAGATGTTTTCAAGTGTTGTTGTAGGGGTTATCCTTTTGATGGAGTATATGTAGCAGAGCGTAGTTTGCAGTGTAGAGCGGGGAGCGGTCAGCAGGCGGAAAATAAGTAGGCCAACAAATCACATAGCACTTTGTATATTAACGGATTCTGTTTAGCGGTACATGGTAGCGATGATGTCCAAAATATAGGATGATTACATTATCAATGAATAAGTTAAGACTTAGGCCGAAACACAGTTTTATCAGTACATCACGGAAAGAGGAAACGAATGAAGAGAGCCGACATCTTGACAGGACAGTCAGTATTACCATAGGTATAATTTATCAAAATTAGAAACCATAGTAAACTTATGTATTGCCATATTAAAACACAATGCTATAAAGCTTACCATACAACAACACTTCCCCTTAAGCTCTATAGCAATGGTAGAGTCAACAATTAGTTAAACAAAACAATAACAGAAGACACATACAACATGACATGCCTAAACACTCAACTAATTTTGACATAACATCTAAGTCACAACATATTCACAATATTCATGCCATCTAAAAACTTATGGTGCCCAGTAGAACTCAAAGGCTTGGTCAGTATGTCTGCAACCATATTGTTAGTTGGCATGTACTTAATTTTAACAAAACCTTTCTGAATTAAATCTTTTACATAGTGATATCTGAGATCAATGTGCTTTGTTCTCTTATGGCAATATTCTCTAATTTCTAAGAGTTTCTGTGCTCTCTGGTTATCATTATATAATAATACATCAATATTATTGGCTATAAGTTCACAGATAAAATTCTTAACAAAACACAACTCCTTACATACATCACTAATGGCTATGTACTCAGCCTCGGTGCTAGAGAGAGCCACACAACGCTGTTTACGTGACTCCCAGCTGATGTTATTCCTACCTAGCTTCACCATGTAGCCAGTGTACGACTTACGGTCCACACTGTCATTTGCCCAATCCGCATCTGTAAAAGCAGTTATGTTAAAATTACGCGTTCTATAAAAACATAGACCATAATTTAACGTTCCCGCCAAATACCGTAGAATGCGTTTAGCTGCCAACCAATGCGTATTATCAAAGTTACTATTAAACTGGCTTAACTGACTACACGCATACGCAATGTCTGGCCGAGTACAGACTGATAAATACATTAGACATCCTAATAGTTCTCTAAATTTATATGTTTCATCATTTAAACAGTCTAACTCTGGTTTATACAATTTCGAATTCACTACCATGGGTGTTGACACACTTTTACAGTTTTCCATTCCAAAACGTCTCAATAATCCTTTGATATAATTAGTTTGATCCAACATTAAAGTGCCTCTTTGTCTGTCACGTGTTACATTTATCCCCAGACAATTTCTTAAAGGTCCTAAGTTCTTAATTTCAAAATGTTGTTCCAAAAGCTTAAACAATCTATTCTTAGTTTTTAAATCATTACTAAAAATATAATGATCGTCAACATACAAAGCGATTATTGTCAATAAATTATTACTATTGTTTACATACACACAGGGTTCACATCTACTTTGCATAAAGCCATTATTTGTCAACAATTGATGTACTGTTTCGTTCCACATCCTACTAGCCTGTTTAAGGCCGTAAATGCTTTTGTGCAACAGACATACTTTACTATCATTACTTGCAAAACCTACAGGCTGCTCCATATATATAGTCTCGTATAATTTACTATTAAGAAAAGCTGTTGCAACATCAACATGGTCAATATCCATATTTAAGTCATTAGCTAGGGAGAACAAAATACGCATAGTGCTATGGCGCACTACTGGAGAGAATGTGTCATTATAATCTATACCTCTCTTTTGTGAGAAACCACGAGCAACTAATCTCGCCTTAAATTTATCTTTGCCTATAATATCCTGTTTTATCTTAAACACCCACTTACACTTGACGATATTCGCGTCACGAGGACGCTCTACTAAGGACCACACTTCATTTTTAATGAGCGCGTCATACTCTTTTTGCATAGCCTTTTTCCATTCCTCACTACTTGGAGAAAACATAGCCTCGTCATACGTTAGTGGTTCAGTCTCCAGCTGAGCTAACAAAGACATATCATAATTGTCATACCTTGAAG
Source organism: Pandemis corylana (assembly GCA_949127965.1). NCBI lineage: Eukaryota > Metazoa > Arthropoda > Insecta > Lepidoptera > Tortricidae > Pandemis > Pandemis corylana. Next base: position 13,978,607 of record OX421864.1, on the reverse strand, counting down.
GGACCTTACAGCGAGTACTGCGGACGGGTCGTGGAGTGACGGTCCCAGAAACATCTGGACGAGTCACGGGGCGTGACGTGTCGGTCACAGGAACGTCCTGCCCTAGACGAGACACCACCTCTTCCCCTTCACGAGACACCTCGTCCGCATCCGAGGCACTGCTACACGCCCGAGCACCATGCCGGGAACTCAAGCTCTCGTCTTCTTCATCACCAGTACAGTATTCAGCATCCGATGCTGAAACAACAGACAAATCATTAGAATTTGGCTCTATGCTCTCATTCACCCTGGGAGTATTACTACTACTTAAATCGTTCTTATCAGTAGTATCACAGATATTATTTAAATTATTAGTATAAATAAAATTGGGTGTAAAATTATCATTAAAATTGTATAAAATATTTCCATTAATAATCCTCTTCATATCCTTTAAAAACATATCCTCTAAAAATGCTACATTCCGTGAATAAATAATTTTATTATCTGAGGGGTTCATAAGTCTATATCCCTTACAAGTGTCACTGTATCCTACAAAAATACACAGTTTAGATCTGGCATCCAACTTGCAAGTACGCCTCTGTTCTGGAATAAGTGTGTATGCAACACATCCAAACACACGCAGGTGACTAAGATCTATAGGAGATCGAGTCCAAACCTGCTCTGGAATAGATCCTGCCAAGGCTCTTGTGGGGCATCTGTTTTTAAGATAAATAGCTGTCATTATTGCTTCCCCCCAGAGCTCCTTACCAAGACCAGATTCCAGCAAAATACACCGTGCTTTTTCCATCAAAATTCTATTTAGGCGTTCTGCAACACCATTCTGTTGAGGACAGTATGGTACAGTGGTCTGGTGAATTATTCCTTCACTTTTTAAATAAGTGCTGAATTTATTGCTACAATATTCACCACCTCCATCAGATCTAAGACACTTAATAGACAAACCAGTTTGTTTTTCTACTAATGCTTTAAAATCAATAAAACAAGACATTACCTGAGACTTATACTTCAGTAGGTAACCAAAAGTTTTCCTCGAAAAGTCATCGGTGAAAGTTAAAAGGTATCTTGCACCGCCCATACTGCTAGTAGACATTGGCCCACAAACATCAGAGTGTATAAGCTCCAGCAGCCGTGCAGCACGCTTCACCTGTCGATCTGGAAAAGCAGCCGCGGTTTGCTTTCCTTCCAGGCAGCGCACACACGCCGGTCCTTGCACAAGATCGTCCATCTGCAACAGACCCTCATTCTGCAGAGCACTCATACCTCCATGACCCAAATGACCAAGTCTCTTGTGCCAAACACCTGCTGGCACCTTAGCAAGCATTGCACTCTGATCCCTCTGCACTTCATGCAGAGCGGCTGAAGAATGCCCCTTGACCTGCAAAACCTTTTCAAAAACAACACCAATATTTAACTTATAAATATTATTGACCTTCTTAGCTGAACCAATGACTTTATTTTCAAAACAAATATTGCAATTATCTTTGTTAAACAAAACTGTGAACCCTTTCTCAGTTAATCTGCTGACTGATACTAAGTTGGCTGAGAGATGAGGAACAAACATTACATCAGATAGAACATGGCATGTATTATTTAAAAGGATATTTATGTTACCAGTACCTACACAGGAAAGTCGGTCATTATTTGCAATAGACACTTCACTAGAACATGACTTAAAGTCTTTGAAAGAGTCTCTGTCATTGCACATGTGCGAAGTACATCCGGAGTCTATTATCCATTCTTTCTGTTGCGCAGTAAAAACCTCGGCCGAAGGCTCCCGAGCAACAAAAACATGATCTTGCTTCTCCGTCTGCTTCCTCTTCTTCATGGCATAGCAGTTTATCTTCTTGTGTCCCGGCTTCTTGCAAAAATGACATATCACCGTAGGTCTCTTTCTTGTAACAAATGCCATACTAGTAGCTTCAACACCGTCACTGTGGAGCTTCCTATGTTCCTCTTGCAGCAAACGAGAGCGCACCACCTCGCTTGACAATGTCTCATTGATGCATGCAGTTTCAATGTTTGACACCAGCACATCATAATCCTGCGGTAAACCACTTAACAAAATTTCTGCGACCTCTGTGTCCTCTATATTCTTCCCAATGTCCGCTAGTTGCTGCACCAGGAGCATCACTTGGTTAATGTAGGCGGTCATGCCAGAAAATTTTGAAAATTCAATTCTGTGGAGTTGCCGCATCAAAAGAACTCTTCTGTACAGTCCCTTGTCTTCAAATACAGCCGATAGGCTCTTCCAGGCCTCTTTAGCAGTCGCTGCATTCCTAACATACTGAAACAGGGATGTATGAAGCGACAAACATATGCGCGCAAGCGCCCTTTGATCACGTGCTGTGTCACTGTCCTGTCCCTCAACACAACTCCAAAGGCCATCCAATGTTAAAAGCATCCGCATACTAAATTTCCAAGCGTTATAATTCTGAACGCCATTAAGCTTTTCAACCATGCCTCCGCTGCCGCCAAACATCGATGGTGCGGTTGCCACCTGGCCATCTTGTAGGTTATGTGACATCGTGCCACGAAGCCAAAACTGACCACTCACCCGAAATATATTGTAGAAGCCTCTGGATTGTTCTGCAGGGGATTTGATAATGTGTCTGGACCCGTAACCTGTAGCAGAGCGTAGTTTGCAGTGTAGAGCGGGGAGCGGTCAGCAGGCGGAAAATAAGTAGGCCAACAAATCACATAGCACTTTGTATATTAACGGATTCTGTTTAGCGGTACATGGTAGCGATGATGTCCAAAATATAGGATGATTACATTATCAATGAATAAGTTAAGACTTAGGCCGAAACACAGTTTTATCAGTACATCACGGAAAGAGGAAACGAATGAAGAGAGCCGAAAAAAGGCGGGAAACTTCGAGAAGGGCGGACGCGAACTTTTCTTCCTAAATTATAAAATTTATAATAATTATTGAAAATATTGATCAGTAGGGTATAATTTTGATATCTATTATAATAAGTTTGTATTTATATTAGTTTAGTGCCTGTACATATATATGGTAAGTTTTTTTTGAATACTTATTAAAATGGAGCCTATAGAGAAGCCCCCCGATCCTGGCGGAGGCGTAGTACCGTTACCAGGTAGCTATGTTACTATTGTCTCCGAGTCGGACATGGAGACAGATTCATCTGCAACTGCAAATAAGAAGCGCGGACGCTTGCATAAAATTTGCAAGCACTGCAATAAAAAAAGGAGGAAGGCCGATTCAAATTCCACCGACAATAATGTACCTTTTAGTTGTACCTGCACAGCTTCTGATGAAGGTATTGCAAAGTACGCAGTACCATTGCCTATGCCACCAGTAAATGTACCAACTCCCCATACTCCTAGGTCTCCACCAGTCACAAGAATGTTGTATGAGGCTACTGATGTTGCTCCTTATACGGTTCATATTCAACGAATAACGGAATCTCCTAATGATGGCACCATTCTCCACCCTATCTCACTGGGAAAATATTTAAAACGACATGCTTTTGGCAGCATTATTGAGGGCAGTGTTAAAAGAATAGGAAGAAATAAATGTTCTATATCTTTTTCTAAACATTATGATGCGAATTCATTTATTGGTCACAGCGATCTCGCTGAAAATAAATTAAAAGCATTTATCCCGTCTTACAATGTCTCACGAATGGGTGTAGTCCGAGGCGTTCCTACAGACCTCTCTCCAGAAGAAATAATTGAAGCCACATCTGTTCCCAATGGGTGCGGTAAGATCCTGAAAGTTAGACGAATTAATTCAAAACAGATAGTTGATGGTGCCCCTGTTTGGAAACCTTCTCAGACAGTGGTGGTAACATTTGATGGTAAAATTCTTCCCGAACGCATATTTATGTGTTATAATGCACTACCAGTTCAACTTTACACATATCCGACCATCCAATGTTACAACTGCTGTCATTTTGGTCACACCAAAATTCAGTGCAGATCAAAGCCACGCTGTTTCAAGTGTGGTAGGGAACATGCAGGTGATTCTTGCAATGTAGATGAAGATTGCGTTTCATGTTGTCTATGTGGAGGTATTCACTTTGCAACAACCAAATCATGCCCTGAATTTCTTAGACAACAAAACATTAAATTCACCATGGCTGACAAATGCATTTCATATTTTGAGGCATCAAAAATACACCCACCTTTGTCAAAGTCTTATGCAGACATGCTAGCAACCCCCAAAGATCAACAGGGTACAGATTCAACCAAATCCCATAGATCCGGCTCGGCCGGCCCCAGTTCAGTGTCATATAAAAAAACAGTATTTACGAAGGCTCGCCCTCCTCCTAAATTAGTTAAGGGATTTAACCTAAATGAACACAATGCTATTGTTAAGCAACCTACTTCATCTTTACAAAATGGCTGTGCTCTGCAGCCTCAGCCCCAAAACACTACCGAAAGTCAACTGTCTATATCTGATATTATCAATTTATTGAACTCAATCATACAATCAAAAATCATGGAACCGTCCAACGCTGCAAAAATAATTGAAATTATAACATTATTAATCAACAAGCATAATGGACCAGTGCCGATTCAGAGCAGTTCAGTGGAACTGCAGAAGTGTAATTAGCAAAAAAAATGAAATTATTTATTTAATTAATAAATATAATCCATTTATTATTGCTTTGGCCGAAACATGGCTAAAGCCTGATTCTATTTTTAAATTAAGCGGCTTCTCCTGCCTCAGGGACGATAGGTCTGATGGCTATGGTGGAGCAGCTTTGTTTATTACAAATTGTACATACTACTCTCAAATTCCTGTACATAGTTATAATGATATCTCTGCAGTAGCCTGTTCTATTAATGGTATTTCTTTTCTATCTGTCTATGTTCCTAAACCCTCCTCTCAGACTTTTAATAATTTAGTTCACTTATTCTCAAACATCCCTAAACCAGTTATTATTATGGGAGATTTTAATAGCCAACATAGGGCATGGGGCAGCTCTCTCTCCAATTGTCATGGTGAAGACCTCTTAGATTTAATAGATTCCCTTAATCTTTGCATACTTAACAATGGTTCTCCAACACGTCGGACTTCCCCTACAGAAAATAATAGTGCCATTGACCTAACAATAACCTCTCCTAACTTAGCTTCTACAATATTCTGGGAAACACTTCATTCTACACATGGTAGTGACCACTTTCCTATAATCTTAAATTTTTCAAATTTTAGTATTAAAAATGTTCAGAAGTCACAACCACGCATGAAATATAAGTTAATTAAGGAGAATTGGAGTGATTACAGGCAAATCATGGAGGACAAGGTTGCGAATTTGCCCATTATATCTCAAAACATCTGTTCTTCTGCTGAAACATTCACTAAAACATTATTAGAGGCTGCTGATCAGACTTTTCCTATTAAAAAGGAATCCTCTGGCAAGCTGCCATCGCCACCTTGGTGGGACAAGGAATGTAGTATTGCTGTGGCGCAAAGGAAAGAAATTGAAAAAATGTATAATAATAATATGTCACAAGATAACTTTGAGAGATTAACAGAAATCCTTTCTAAGACTAAGAAATTATTAAAAGATAAAAAGTCTGAAGGTTGGAAAACATTTTGTTCATCCATATCTCCTAACACTAAGGCCTCTGAAGTATGGAATAATATTAGGATATTTAGACGTGGAATGAATTCTTCCACTCGTACTACAATGCCATCTGATCTGAATAATAGCTTTCTAGATCGCCTGGCTCCTCCGACAGTACCACACAATGATTTGTTTATTAACACAATTTCTACATTCCCTTCCTGCCCATATGGCCTTGATAAACCTTTCTCTCTTTTTGAACTTAAAGGTGTTTTATCGAATGTAAAAGATACTGCGCCGGGTAAGGACGGCATTCCATATTCCTTTTTTTCTCGTCTCGGTGATAATGCGTTAAATTATCTTTTAGAGGTTATAAATACTGTCATTATGACAGGTAATATTCCGCAGACTTGGAAGTGTCAAATAGTGATACCACTTTTGAAACCTGGCAAAAATTCAACAGATTCCTCATCTTACAGACCGATAGCTTTATCTCTTGTTATTAATAAAATCGCTGAACATTTGGTTAAAAATAGACTAGAGTGGTATGTGGAAAATCATAACTTATTACCCAATAGTCAATATGGTTTTAGGAAAGGTCGAAGTGCAATGGATAGCGTAAGTGTTTTTAACACGGATATCCGAATAGCTTTTTCTGAAAATAAGTCTGTTATTGCGGCATTTTTAGATATCAAAGCAGCTTACGACAACGTTATTATTGAAATATTAATAAAAAAGTTATCAAATATGAATGTTCCCTATATTTTAATTAATTTCATTCGTAATATCTTATCTGGGCGAGAAATCGTTTTAGATTCGACTGATCTTGTAAGAACATTGTGGAAAGGGTTGCCTCAGGGTTCAGTTCTCAGTCCACTTCTTTATAGTATTTACACACATAATATAGATGATTCTGTTCACGACCCGGTACATTTACTGCAATATGCAGATGACTTACTAATTTATACTATAAATGACTGTCTTTCTACAGCGTCTGCTCAATTGTCATCAACATTAAACATGCTTGCTACATGGTTGGATGCTCATGGCCTTGAGCTATCAGCGTCTAAAAGTACCATAGTGACATTCAGTCGTAAACGCAATCTTCCTCCAGTTAATGTATATTATAATGGTGAAACAATACCTGAAAAGAGTCACGCTAAATTTCTCGGTGTTATATTAGACTCCAAACTCACAGGACATCCTCACTGTGAGCACGTAGTATCAAAATGTGAAAAAAATTTGAACTTATTAAGATGCCTCACGGGTGTATGGTGGGGAGCACATCCTCGTTCACTAAAGTTAGTTTATAATGCAATTATAAGGAGTGTTTTAGATTATGGCACTTTTCTTTTAGAACCTTGTAATGTAGCAGCATTAAAAAGACTAGACAATATCCAAACGAAAAGTATGCGTATAATATTAGGAGCTATGAAATCTAGTCCCATAAATGCTCTTCAGGTGGAGTGCGGTGATCCTCCGTTACATTTAAGACGCCAATACTTGGCTGACCGGCTTCTATTTCGATCTATGCAATATTCTAATCAGTTACTTTGTGTAAAACTTAGACAACTCTCAAATCTCACATCCACACCTTACTGGAAATACAAAAACCCTCCTTGTCTTATTAATAGTTTCACTAAATCTTTAACTATATCAGCTCCAATTTACCAAGCCCGCTTACTTCCTCTTTTCAATTGCCAGTACCAAGCCCTTTTAGTAAATCCTCCTGTGTTTTTCAACTTAAATATTAGACGTTCTAGTTTTCAAGCAAATTTTGACCTTAACTCCATCATTAGTGATCGGTGGCCCGGTTGGCACGAAATATATACCGATGCCTCTAAGCACGGTGCTAAGGGCAAAGTTGGTGTGGGTGTATTCCATAAACAATTTAATATTGTACAAAAGATTAAGCTACCATTTGAGACATCAGTGTTCACTGGGGAATGTTTTGGCATCGTAAAAGCTTTAGAATACATTTTACTAATGAAATTGAAAAATGCTATAATTTTAAGTGATTCTAAAAGTGCGTTAGAATCTATAATCAAATTTCCATTTAAATCAAAAACACACTATCCCTTAATAATTGATGCTAAACAATTGCTTTTCAAATGCTTTACTTCTGGATTCGAAGTAAATTTTATATGGATACCAAGTCATTGCAATATTAAGGGTAATGAGCGAGCAGATAAATTGGCCAACGAGGCGGTGGAGTGTGGTGACATCGTTCCGTACCATATATACCACCATGATCTGGATTCTCTTCCCAAGGTATATCTCAAAGAATCTTGGAATAAATCTTGGGAACATTCCAGCAATTTAAAAGGTAAATTCTTCAAGAACATCCAAAACCGAATACCTTCAAAACCGTGGTTTTTCAAGTTAAACTTAAGTAAAAGAGCTACAACAGTTTTGATTAGAATGCGATTGGGCCATGCTTGCACTCCTGCTCATCTGGCAAGAATAAAAATAGTAAATAGCCCTGCTTGTGAGTGTGGGAATGAGTATGGGGACTTAAATCACATTTTCTTTTCTTGCAGCAAGTATGACCATGCTTCCTTTTTCCATGACCTGATCTCTCTCCATGTGCCACTTCCTTCCAATATAAATTTCCTTCTTTATTCCGCTAATCCAGATGTATATTTATCTCTTGCCTCTTTCATATCTACTAACAATATAAAACTTTAATTCCTCTTATTATTTGACACACTTTATGTATTTTTACACGCTCGTATTATTATCATTTATTAAAATATATTTATATGTATACCCCATCATCCTTACTGATCCATATCCTTTTTGGCTACTTGTTTTGTTAGTTTAGATAATTTTTTTCGTGTAAATAGTTTCCTTAATTTTTAATAATAAAAAAAAAAAAAAAAAAAAACTTGACTTATGGCAATGCATTCGTGCGGGCCCAAGAAAAAAAAAAAAAAAAAAAATGAAGAGAGCCGACATCTTGACAGGACAGTCAGTATTACCATAGGTATAATTTATCAAAATTAGAAACCATAGTAAACTTATGTATTGCCATATTAAAACACAATGCTATAAAGCTTACCATACAACAACAGTATACAGGTTTCGGGAATTCCATTCCAAAAGACTCACTCCACTGTAAACCAAAAAGCTTAGGATCGGCGTTTTTCATGACAACTACGGGTAAAATTTTCTGCTTGTTTTCAATTTCGACTATCACGTCTGTGAGGCCCTCTGGTTTGAGTTTATTGTTACCGTATGCTTTTAACTTAGGTGCTTTGGTTAGGGATGGAGCTCCTATTTGTCGCCAAAATTGAGTGCTTATAATTGAATATGCAGAGCCGGGGTCCCAGTCCATAGTGCAACGTTTTCCGTTGATCAGCACATCGATCCTCTTACAGCCTTTGTTCTGTGCCTGTGCGATGCTGCATACCACTTCATCGTCAGAGTTGCTATTGTCTGAGGAACTTGATCTGCTGTCTGTGGTATCCGTTACACGCTGTAGCTTGTAATGAGATTTTTGTGGGTAATCTTTCACGAGATACGCTCTTCCAGTTTTGATGCAGCAGCTTTCGAAGTGTCCATCTGTGCCGCAGCCTTCGCATGTGTGTCTTTTTGCTGGGCAATTGGCAAAGTTGTGCTTGTCGTATTTTCCGCAGCGAAGACATTGGTTAGAACGTATCTTGCGAGGGCTTCCATGATTTGTAGTGCGTTGAGTGTTTTGTTGTTTAGGTAGTGTTTTCTTTTTAATTCTCTTAACACTCATTGCTGGTGTGTCATGTTCGGCCTGTTCACGAGATTGGGCAACGGCGAAAAGCTGTGCAAATGTGACTTCTGTGGTTTCGCCGTTATAATTTTCTTTTAAATCTGGCCATTTCTGTTTTAAATCTGTTTCTAATTCAGTGTGGTTTAGTCCGGTTGCGAATCTATCACGAAGCTGTCGTTCTAATAGATGGTCGTCGTAACCGCAGTCCTCACTCAAGCTTTTTAATCGGTTAGCATAGTGCTCCATCGATTCATTGTCTTCTCTTGTGCAATTCCAGAATTCTGTAAGAGCTCGATATCGTGTTCTTTTGACGCGGTATAGGTCTAATAGTTTTGTGCGTATATCGATATACGAGCTCGTATCAAAACTTGGTGTCAGTGCTGTCTTTACCTCCCTGTAGATGTCGGGTGTGAGGCAATTTAAGAGGAGATCTTTTTTAAGAGAGTCATCCTTTGATACGCCATGTATCGTACATTTGGCTTCGAAAAAATCCATGTAGTCGCTTACCCGATAGTTGGTAGGGTTATATTTTTCCATTGAAAATGCTTTGATAGTAGCCATCCTGTTAGATGGTGACTGTGACGTGCCAGCGTTCGTCACGCCGTCGTCCGTCGGTGCGGTATGTGTCGCGGTACTCGCGGTGTGTGCGAGTGCCATTTTCATTATTTGCAATATTTGTTCCTGCTGCGCCTGTTGAGCGCGCAGAAACTGTGCGAATTGTTCGGCGTCCATCTCGTCGCCAATAAAATAAATTAAATATTAGTTCATAACACAATTACTTTTTATTTAGTCAAGAAGACGTAAGTCAAAATTACATTATTTTTTATAAACCATAAAGAGTTTATAACAATTACCAACTAGCTTTTGCCCGCGGCTTCGCACGCGTGAACCATGAGCGTTTCAAAGAAGCAAGCAATCAAGCAAGCGAGCAAGCGAACCTGCAAGCTTTCAAGCAAGCATGCAAGCATGTAAGTATGCAAGCAGGCATGCAAGCAGCAGGCATGAAAGCAGGCAAGTAAGCATGCAAGCAAGCATGCAAGCAAGCATGGAAGCAAGCGTGCAAGCAAGCACTCAGCGAGAATGCATGAACCTGAACATGAAGCAATCAAGCAAGCGAGCAACCAAACCTGCAAGCTTTCAAGCATGCATGCAAGCATGTAAGTATGCAAGCAGGCATGCAAGCAGGCATGCAAGCGAGCAAGCGAACCTGCAAGCTTTCAAGCAAGCATGCAAGCATGTAAGTATGCAAGCAGGCATGAAAGTAGGCAAGCAAGCATGCATGCAAGCAAGCATGCAACCAAGCGTGCAAGCAAGGGTGCAAGCAAGCACTCAGCGAGAATGCATGAACCTGAACATGAAGTAATCAAGCAAGCGAGCAACCAAACCTGCAAGCTTTCAAGCATGCATGCAAGCATGTAAGTATGCAAGCAGGCATGCAAGCAGGCATGCAAACAGGCATGCAAGCGAGCAAGCGAACCTGCAAGCTTTCAAGCAAGCATGCAAGCATGTAAGTATGCAAGCAGGCATGCAAGCAGGCATGCAAGCAGGCATGCAAGCAGGCATGAAAGCAGGCAAGCAAGCGTGCAAGTAAGCATGCAAGCAAGCATGCAAGCAAGCATGCAAGCAAGCGTGCAAGCAAGCACTCAGCGAGAATGCATGAACCTGAACATGAAGCAATCAAGCAAGCGAGCAACCAAACCTGCAAGCTTTCAAGCATGCATGCAAGCATGTAAGTATGCAAGCAGGCATGCAAGCCTTCAAGCAAGCAGGCATGCAAACAGGCATGCAAGCAGGCATGCAAGTAGGCATGCAAGCAGGCAAGCAAGCATGCAAGCAAGCGTGCAAGCAAGCATGCATGCAAGTAAGCACGCAAGCATGCAAGCAAGCCCCCGCATTGCCCCGCTGCCTTAATTTTTCTGAAACTGTAAATATTGCAGGATTTTTATAAAACATACCTAACCTAACCTATAGGGCTGTCCTAAAATATACCCTAAATAGCTTTTGCCCGCGACTTCGTACGCGCTAAGGTGTAAAACGAAAAAATAAGTTTTTTCCCGTTCCCGTGGAAATTATGGGGAGTGCTTTTGAAGTACACTTAAAGCCTTTAAAGAAACACACGTTATAAATGTTAAGTCTCTTTCTTCCGCTGTTTCGTCTGGAAACGTAAAATCCCGTTTTTTCTCGTCCCTGTGGGCGTTTCGGAAAATCCTTTCTTAGTGTTCCCCTACACTCCCGAATAAACCTACGTGACAAATTTCAACTTTCCCCCGCTCCCCGAACTGAATATATAAATCCCGTTTTTTTCCTTATCCCGTGGGAATGCAAGCATGTAAGTATGCAAGCAGGCATGCAAGCAGGCAAGCAAGCATGCAAGCAAGCGTGCAAGCAAGCACGCAAGCATCCATGCATGCAAGTAAGCACGCAAGCATGCATGCAAGCAAGCATGCAAGCATGCATGAAAGCAAGTATGCAATCAAGCATGCAAAGCAGGGACTCAAGCAAACATGCAAGCAAGCCCCCGCATTGCCCCGCTGCCTTAATTTTTCTGAAACTAAATATTGCAGGATTTTTATAAAACAATCCCAACCTAACCTATAGAGCTGTCCTAAAATATATCCTAAATAGCTTTATCTAGCTTTATCTTTATCGCTATCCCGCAGAAATTACGCAATTTTCCGGAATAAGAAGGACGCGCGCGGTGCGGAGAGTAAGACAGCCGGGGAAATTACGGGCACGAAGAGACATTTCATCTTAATCCTCTAGGTTGGCAATGCATCTGCAATCCCTCCGGGGTTGCGGGTGTCTATGGGCAGTGGTGATCACTTACCATCAGGTGACCCACTTGCTCGTTTGCCTTCCTATTCACATAAAAAAAAAAAAAAGAAATAAATTAGCCATGTGTTATTCCAGATTATAATCTATCTATGTTCCAAATTTCATCCAGATCTGTCCGGCCGTTCTGGCGTGAAAGAGTAACAAATATCCAAACATCCATACAAACTTTCACATTTATAATATTAGTAGGACATATTTTACTAATTTTACTAATAATTTGATTTCTTACCTGCAATCACAAATCTCAACGTAATAGTAGTAATAGTACCCACTTAGTAGTAATATATTCATCACCATCATCATCATCATATATCCCTCGGGAACCGGCGTTCATTTTTCCGGAATAAAAAGTAGCCTATGTGTTATTCCAGACTATAATCTATCTATGTTCCAAATTTCATCCAGATCTGTCCAGCCGTTCTGGCGTGAAAGAGTAACAAACATCCAAACTCACAAACTTTCACATTTATAATATTAGTAGGATTCTTGAATCAACATCGCCTATAACAAGATTCCTACAGTTACGAGTATTTGTGTCACAAGGGAGCAAAATGATGTATTTGGGCATTTTCAAAAAAACGTGTACCCTTTTTCCAACAAGATTACCTTAATTTCCCATACAACTTTTTCGTGTCAGTTTTGTGACGCCCCATATAAATCGTATGAAAATAGTGTCACAAAACTGACAAAAAACCAATGGACACTTTTTTCTTTACAAAAATAAATAGTGCTAATAATTCTGATTCGGAAAACCCAAAATGTCACCATTTTGGAAAAAAAAGTCAAGGGTAGGTACATGATTTTTTTTGAAAATGCCCATTTACGGCGAGGGCGCTACATTGAATCTAGAATGTAGCAAGCGATTCTAAAGTAGAATCCAGGCCCGATTTTTGAGCTTTATAATATTGCATGAATTATTTTACAAAAGGGAACTTATCCTTTTATACTTATAGCTACGTACTTACTGTGAATTCAACAGCTAGGTCTCACAATGCGTAAATATATCTATTTAGCGTGTAGCTCTCGTTTCTCAGCCTCTTCCCGTCCCGATAAAATATGAATAAGCACCCTATGCAGTCCACGAGGTCACCCTACCGAAACAGGAAGCCGAATAAACGAATTACTGTGAAACAATGCCCTATACTACAGGCTTTATACTAAGATAACACTTAAAGTTCATTTCGTGCCGTTTCGCCCACACTAATAGTCATTACTTTAGGAGTGAGAGTGACGGACTTCGATAATCTAATTTCGGAGTAGCACCTCCGTTTACACATTACGCTCGCCGCGACTCGCGTCTCGTCAAGCTCGGCCGAACATTCGTGCGAGCACTGTCCGTGATCTTTTCCATTTCGTTTCATTTACTAGCTATTGCCCGCAACTTCGTCTGCATATAATTCGTTTATCGCTATCCCGCAGAAATTACGCATTTTTTTTTCTATTTCAAAATCAAGTTTAACATAGTCGACTACTTTTGGGTATTTTTGGCCCTTCGAGCCTGCTTCACTACATAGTATAAAACAAAGTATTATATAATCAAAACTATACAACGGATTTTGATGCGTTTTTTTTAATAGACAGAGTGATTCAAGAGGAAGGTTTTTATGTATAATTCTACGCAGACGAAGTCGCGGGCAGAAGCTAGTAAGATATTATTAATATTATTTTTTATTTTTTTATTATAGCCTTTTTTTATTCCGAATTCGCTACAATTTTTATTTTTATTTTTTTTACTATTATTAAATTGTCGCGTAATTCGGCGTGCCTCATGGCATAGGCCTCCTCCGTGTATTGGAGGGTTTGGGCTATAGTTCCCACGCGCGTCCAGTGCGGATTGGGAACTTAACACACACCATGGAATTTCTTCGCAGATGTGTGCAAGGTTTCCTCACGATGTTTTCCTTCACCGAAAAGCTCATGGCAAATTTCAAATGTAATTTTCGCACATAAATTCCGAAAAACTCAAGAGGTGCGCGCCCGGGATTTGAACCCACGACGCTCTGCTTAAGAGGCCACAGGTCAAACCACTGCTACCACGGCTTTTTTAGTAAGATATAACATAACCTAAACCTACCTCCCATTTATGATATTTATTTTGGTCTGTAGTGCCACGTAGTAATGGGGTAATACTCTACTTTTTTCACTGTAGTTTCGATAAATTTAAGTATTGCTTGATACGGCGGGAGGAGATAAACTGCATTAGGGAAACAAAATGATACCAGCAATGAAAATAGTAAAATAGACATTTATTTCTGTTCAACTTTTATAATTGCATCATGATTTGAGTATTTGTAACAACAAGGCACTTAATTATATTGTCCGACACTGATTTGACACAACTTGGCATTTCTTAATTAATAGCACCTCTATTTCGACCGCCACATCCTACTTTATTTATCGCTAAGTGAGGCCGGCTTAAACTACGCCTTGCAGCTCGCAACCAGTATGTTGGAAAATTATTGCTGCGTGCAACTTAGCGCGCTAAGGCGTAGTTTCAAACGGACTCACTTCGTTCCCAGGACTGTCTCAACTTTTTATTTTGTCTCCGATTTTAAGTCCATTGTTATCATAGTAAAATTAATTATTAAATACGTATAATTAGATCACCACCCACCTATACGCCCACAAACATTCTAAACGTGGCCTTAAGGTATTGTTACCTTAGGCTCTGTCCACCCCGTAAGGGATAAAGAGGTGGTATTATGTATGTGTGTGTAACGAATATCAATCGTGTTGTCAATGCTTTAAAAACGTTTATGAGCGCATACGCGAGACAGTCAAACATAACGTAAAGCCATCAGAAAAAGAGGTGATGATGGTGTTATACTTTAGTTCATTACATTCCGAGGGTGGTGAAATCAAGAATGCCTCAGATCGCAGGAACTTGTCGCACGAGCCAAAGGCGAGAGCGATTAACATGCGAGCTGAGGCTTTCCTTATCACCGCCCGAGGTGTGTACACAATTTCACGTCTTCCCCTGGTTAGGATGTGGAAATTTCCGCTCGCATAGCGGCCGGTAAATTGCTACTTACGGCCCGGCGCGACGTAAAGTTTATATTTCATCATTACTATAACACTGGCACACAAAATAGAGCTCTAAAGGTGAACAGTCCAAGTCCTCTGAGTAACGTTTACAATTTTTCAAACGTGCTTCAAATATTTCAGTGGCGGTCGAATCAGCACCGCACAGTTGGTTTATTTCACACTTAAATATTTTAACGATAATGGATAAAGCCGTCATAAGCCAAAACAAAATGATTACCGAAATTGTCTGAAGAAATATCCATCGAAGTCGATAAAGGGCCGTTAACTAATGTAAATATCCGTAATCGTAGTGGCTGAGAAGATATTTATCGATTTCCATGGACATGACTAAAGTGGGAAAAAAAAGCTGTTTTTTTTCGACTATCGATTATATATATGATACTTTTCAAGGCAACCTTCACGCCAGACCCGCCCGGGGTAGCTAGCTAGTAACACTTAACTTATTGTGCGTATCTAATATTTTACTATTTTCTGATTTTGAAACATCACATTTTCTAATTAAAAAAAGGAGTAGATATTTACAAAAAAAATAAGATGAGCAGCTTCTGTTTACACAGATTTCATTGCACAATGGTTCTTTTATTTTATCGAATCGATGACATTGGAATATGAAAATACAGCGATACCAATTAATTAATTTAATTTAATTAATGTAAATCGTGCTACTCAAAGTCTTCGCCACATTTAATCTACTTTTAACCCGTCGAGCGTCCCGTGTGCACAGGGCGCATAACGTTTTGCGCACACCCGTGCACACAGGACGCTCGACGGGTTAATAATTCCAATGCGCATCGACTTAAAACGAATATATTTAGTACGAAAGCTTAAAGCGGTGGTAAAAAAACACCAAAATAATGGCCAACACAACAGGACCCCCTCTAAAAACACGTATCTTCAAGTATTTGTAAAATATGACCAATCCAATACATTCCAATTAACTTCTAGAGCCAACAAAAAGGTATCAAAGTAAATCAAAATGCCTAATTTAGAGGTTTCGACTCCGTATGGTCCTATCGTAATTTGTGTAACGTTCCTGCGTGTAACGTTGGCCATAAAACTTAAAATTAAATGTCAATAGCAGCTAATGTACATATTGTTATCAAAAAGTGCTGCAATTTTTTTAAACATGGTTTATGGGTACACAAAAAAATGTTCCAATGAGTAACGTTTTCTATTCCATTTCAAAAATATAAATACATTTGTTCAAGTTAGTAATTTCAGCACTAAAAGTACGCATATTCCAAAAACTGACCTAAAATAATTTCCGTGAACCTACGACCGTTGTCAAATAAAAAAATTGCACCACAGCAGTTAAAAGTACAGTTAAAAACTGAAAAATAAAACAATAAATACAAAGCTCCATTCAAGGGTGAAATAATTTACACAAATCATCAAAATTAAAAACAAGCATCATACACATAAAAAAAAAACACATACATTGCCTTGTCATGATTCATTATCATCTAAAATACGCCATCTTATATAATTACCAAAAAAAAAATAAGAAAATCGTCATAATACTATTTAACTATAATACTTACTGTAGTGACACGAACTGTCAAATGTCAGTTACTTAGTTGACATGACTAGCTGTCAAAAAGAACTATTAGATTGGAGCCTGCGATCTTACTGTACTGGATTAATACATGATATGAAAAAACATTCAAATTTGCAACAAATTAATATTGTACTATTTTCCGAATCAAAAGTCCAAGCACATTAAGTAATCATGTAAATAAGACTGTGTGCTGTGTATTCTTTAAGCTTAATGAAAAAAAAAAAAAAAACTTTTTTTTCCGGTAAGTTGTAGTCGGTGTGACTACTACAATAATTTGCAAATCAACTCTTCACATTCAAACCAATTTCTTTAGTAGTTATTTTGTAACACCTTGTACATATTTATCTTACTAAATGAACTTTGTCTCACTTGCTTCAAGGTTCAGTTTTAACACATTGCTTTGAGACGAGTTCTTTTTGAACTATATTTTTGTATTTGTACTCAATCCGTACCACACATTAAGCCAGTACCAAAGATTTAAGACAAGTATGTAAAACAGTATCATTGTTATATCATAATACACCTTATGTTAACAAGATAGGGGCTTTTTCAGTAGCACTGTGGACAGAATCATAATGACTTGTCAAACCAAATTCGTAAATGGCTGATATAGTCGAATCCATTTTAAATTGGCGCGCTGGATATTAAATTTAAAAAAAAAACGGCAAACTTAGCATTAACTAGAAGAATAGTAAATAATTATTAGCATAAGAATTATTTATAATACTCCATAAAAATGTACCTATAACATTATTCTTGATCGCTTTTTGGGCAATGCAAAGTAAAACTTTTCAGCCATTTTTTTTTCCAAGGTACATGGCTTCTGTCCAATGGGACAACTTTGCCAGTGTCAAGGTTGAGAGCTACAAGTGATCGCTGTCAAAATTGCGTTTACTCAACACAGCTGTCGGACATAGTTCTATCAATTGGCCGGTAAGGTTAGGCAGGGCCGCTACACCCATACAGCAAAAATACAAACATGTTAAAATGAGAAATAAATTCTGTTAAACATCAATAAAAGTAGTCTTCTTGTCAAATTAATTAATTAATTTCCCCTTAATGGCGGCCGTAAGGCTTGGGCCACTGTCAGTTTAAATGACAAGTGCGCGGTTGATTGAAAATGTATGTATGTAATTTCAAATAACCCAAAGAACCCTTGGCAGTTGAGTTACAAAAAGTTCTTTTTTTATTCTAGTGAGACTTACTTTATAAAAAACCGTTTTGTTTTTTACCCGTGACAAAAATATCAAACAAGAATTAATGAAACATTAAATTTAAAATTTTTTAAATAGACAGATCACAAAGTAAGACACATTTAGATATTTATTTAGTAGATAGACATCTGATATCAAAAACTGTCATAAATTTATTCTTTTATTTAAATTTGTTCAGCCGTACATAAGTTATTTTACAACTCAAAATAAAATAGAGGGCTACTTGAGTTTTATCAATAAAAAATAACATTAATAAATACTTGTCTTTTCATTTTTCATTTTTTTTAAATAACAGAATAAAAACTTCTAATTTGAATTTTATTTTAGTTTTATGCAAAAGGCCATATTTTTTTTGAACATATATCGTGTGAAATAATTTTAAACAATTTTCAGGAGTATTATTAACATAACGGGCAATAATAATAATAATAATTAATAATGCATTGAGCCAGCGAATTAGAAGCGTAACGCCTTAGCAATAAGGTTTAGAATACAAGCACCAAGTTACTGGACTCTTAACACTAACTTACAGATATCTAATACAAAGTGGGATATGATGACGAGAAAAAAGTTTTTTATTTTACCCAAGAATTTTGTCGCCTGTATTTATAATTGTATAGTAATATAATTATGGTAATCTCCGTTTATGTAATTTCTAAATGTCTGTGAAAATCAGAACACATAGAAAAATCCGAAAAGTAAAGCTATGGCCGGGAATCGAACCCGGATCCTCGTCATTCCGTGACGCGTGCTATACCACTACACCACCCATAGCAGGTCCGTTTATGTGTTTGTTTGTCTGTAAGGGATTTGTAAAACTACTGTATCAATACCAAATTATTTATTCACTAAAGGAAAGATTTATCCTTGATTAACGAAGACTGATTTTCTATCTCGGGAAAATGCAAACTTCCCTTGTCACGCAGACAAAGTTGAAACCAACAACTAGTAATCTAGGTTCTCAACTACTCAGCAAATTTCTTAAAAATAGACAATTTTAAAAATTTCCGAAAATATTTAATTTAAGAATTTTTGAAATTAAAAAAAAACACCTCATCGTTTTCCGGTTCGCATGTATTCAAGCTAATACTTATCAAGAATTTTAATAAATACTTATTATTATTCGAATATATATTTTATTAAACTCACTAACGGTAATTATTGGCACTTCATTTCGTTCGGCACATAATTTTCAGCATCTGTTACGCATTCAACCATTAAGTTTTAACTCGGTATTTATTTATTAATATTGATACCGCCGTCATCATGTCCCACCAGTACGGCTATCATAATAAACGCAGTTACATACAAGTCAAATAAATAAAAGAAACGACTTTCAAAATACTTCACATAATCTCTGGGGCACCTAGCATGAGTCACATTCCGTCTCTTTCTCTCAACGCCTGCCCGAAAGAGACGGACTTAGGTTAACCACGGTAGCAAACCTAGGTCACAAGTTGGACGACAGCAAAGAAGTTCTAACAGTGACCATTTTGTTGTGACCTTTTTCAAAGGTCTTACTAAAACGGTCAGTACCGGAAACATAGTGCAACAGTTAAAATTGGAAGACCTCTGCCAGGTAACTTAGCTTGATTTACCGATACTAGGCTTGCAATATTAACATAGTGAACGGATCGCGATGACATTGCAAGATGATGATTATAAAACTGCAAACAAAAATTGGGTAGTTTAAAAATTGCAAAATCCTTTAGCACCACAACTCAGGGAAGAAAACAATGAATATGTTTGTATCAAATGTACCTAAACTTTCTCCTACGTTTTTGGCATACGCAATAATCTTTAGGCTTGTCTAAAACGCTCGCAATCGCCATCGTGTTCATTTAGACAGTTCTTGTATGAATGTGACAGCTGGCTGATTCCGATGCCAATGTCAGCCCATACATGAACTGTCACAATGAACACGATGGCGATTGCGAGCGAGTTAGGTAATAAGCCTACTGGTTACTCTTAATTTTTTTATATATTCACTAAAACTTGGCGAGAGACTTGGCTCAGAATTGGCATAAGTTATTCTAAGAGCGTAAAAAATGATTTTTTCATCGTTCATTTAAAATGAATTCATTTTGCAATGCCACCACAGTATTCACAGTAAAAAAAATACTTTTTTTTAAAAATTTTCATTGTCCACGTCGACATCCAAAGGGCAGAAACGGAAAATTAGATACATTTTATTTAAAAAAAAGACAGCGCCTCATCACCAATAAGGCGTATTATAAAATCTACGGCAAACACTAAATGCACAAAAGTCATCACCAATTGTTTCTTTTTTTTAATTTTGTGACGTCATCAAAATGGCTACTATGTTGTGTAAATAAGGCACATACTGCGTATCACTCGCTTTACTTAATATTTACAATAATAAATAAACTATTTATTGCTCAGGGAGTGCAATAAAAAAATACCACTTTTCAACTTCAACGTTCGTTAATACTAACAAAAGCGGCGTCTCGTTCGGTTAGCAAAATCACCCACAGCTTTTCAAAAAAGTTTGCGAAAGGTCAATGTAGCTTGGACGGACTGTAATTCAAACTGTGACCATTTTAATGTGACCCAGTTAGACAGGGTCGCACTAAAATGGTCACGGCTGGAACTGCGTACGTTTATCCAAGTTACGTAGACCCTTTCCCCTTTGATTTGGCATTGCTTTTTAACTTACGCTGTCCAAAATTATTTTACAAATTCACAATAGTCTAAGAAAGCAATGCCAGTTTTTTTTAATACAGTATGTTACTGTTACGAGAAATATTTTTTTTTTTCAAATTTGACAGATGTCACTAGTATTTTTAGTACGACAAAAAAAGGTTCAAAAAAATGTCGCCTATTTGAGATTTCGACTTTTTGTCGCTCCGACGAATTTCAATCCGCTTAGCCGACTACGGCGAAGTAAAAACAGTGTTATGCCTTACAACCTAGCGACACCTGGTAACATACCGTCATTGGTTTATTACAAAGATCAAACACATTGAAAATACGATATTTCGTGGCAATGCCAAAACAGGGGGTCGATTTTCGAAATCACATCTGTGGAATTACCACTCCGCATCGTGTACAAAACTACCGTCCTAATAATTTTTTCCGTCACCACTTTCGATTCCTTGCGATTTCAAAAATCGTTCCCCGATATACAGTTAAAAAAAAAAGGCAGCGGGGGTGCGGACAAATCAGACAATGTACGGACCTGACAATTCGTGGACCGTATACAAGTTGAATGGGGGACATGAATTACAGGTAGTACATTGTCAGGTCCGATCATTTGACTGACAAAGTAAGTAAGTAAGTAAATGCTTTATAAAGGTAAAGGTTTGATAATTGTATCGTCAGACAGCAAATTCGTTTTCCAAATAGATTGTTACCAGAAAGTAAAGTTGTCAAATGAATTGTTTGTCAAACGGTACATTTGTCAAACGTATGTCAGTCGAATGTTAAATGATCTACATAGGTCGCACCCGCCACGTATTTTTTAATTCGAATTTTCGAATGCGTCCAATCATTGTAACTATTAAGCCACGGATAAACTACGGGACAAATATCCAGCGACAGCTAGCGACGTCGGGTGAAGTAGCGCGACGTCGCTGAACTTCACTTGACATGTCAGGCAACATCGCTCGATACGCACGGGTCGCGCGATGTCGCCAGACACAAGGTGAAGTTCCCCGATGTCGCACGACTTCGCCTGACGTCGCTGTTTACATAAGTCGCGCGACGTCGCCGACATATGTCCCCTAGTGAATCCGTGGCTTTTGGTTCAAAAGTTTATGGTTGCAAACTCTTGGACCCCTACTGCTACCTCGGCCTCAGACCTCGTCCGGCGCGAGGTTGTCTTCATGGTTGGGCTGAGGGGAGGGCTGCGGGGACGGCTGCGGGGAGGGGGCGGCCTTCACGGTGGCCTCGAGCGCTCGGATACGGTTCTCTTGCTTCACTATCACGGACTTCAGTTTGCGTATTTCGTCCATCAGGTCAGAGAGTTGCTTCTCCTGGAAGTAATGTGTTGGGGTGACCATTGTAGAGCCGTCGAGGAATATAATAGAATTGGCATAAAATTAAATACACGCTGTATTCCGCGTAAAGCTAATTGACGATTCTCACCCATTTTCATGCGGGAAAAAGAATGGAGAAAGTAACATGTTTCTCTGTCTGTTTCGTAGTAGTAAATAGAGACGGAATCATAGATAACTGACACTTAAGATAACTGGAACTTAACAGTGAGTGATGAAACAGGCCCTAAAGTATTTATGAGTCACTATTTTGACAAGGACTTTAAAAATTCGTATTTTAATACGATTACTAGCTCCAAAACAGCGTTGCGGCTTGCCGCAACATTATGCTGAGTGGGGCCCATTTTACACCATATCGGTACTATCCCTAAGTATATTGTATTTCTTCCTATTATATATCTACGTGTATCGAATGTGTGTAAATAAATGTTTCTCTCTCTGTCTCTCTCAAATTAAAGTCGCACAAAGAGCCATGGAGCGAGCTATGTTGGGCATCTCACTTCTTGACCACATCCCCAATTCCGAAATTCGGAAACGGACTAGAGTTGTTGATGTCGGAACTAGGATAACAGCTGAAGTGGCCATGGGCGGGGCACGCGCCAACACGGAACCACGACACGTGGTCGAAGGCGTTCACTAAGTGGTGGCCAAGACTGGGTCGAAGCTCAGTGGGCAGACCATTAGCCCGTTGGTCAGATGACATCTGTCATTCGGCTGGAAAACTGTGGATGAGACTGGCACGGGACCGGGCAAAAATGAAGAGGCCTTTACTCAGCAGTAGGTGGATGTGGGCTGATTAGATTAGACTAGCTCCAAGAGTGGCTTCTGAATAGAATTGGGCTTGGGGGCTAAAGATTTCTATAGGCTTATTAGCCTTGCAAGCGTCAAGAGTCGAGGAGAGCCATAAAAAACGGCTAATAAGCTCCTTTTGGCAAGGGCGTCGCCAGCCGATGGCGCAGGGGGGGGGCAAGTTGACTTTACCTACTACAATTCATACTTTTCTCATTCTCTATGACTTGTCTAGGACTTTGGTTGCATTATATTTGGCAACTTTTTTAGAATCTCTAGGGGGGGGGGGCAACTGCCCCTCCCTGCCCCCCCTTGGCGACGCCCTTGCCTTTTGGTGTGTGACGTGACTTACAATGACAGCAGTGACGGCTGGCGGCGGCGTGGCGCTGGCCGGCGTCGCGCACTGGCTGTCATCCCTCTTGTGCGCAGGCGTGGGCGAGCGGTCCTTGTCCTTCTCCCTCTCTTTCGCTCCGGCGAGGGCGTTGGCCTTCTTGGTGACGTGCAGCTGCGTCGCCGCGCGGCCGCTCACGTAGCCACCCTGTACCACCAAAGCACGCTCCTGTAGCGACGCGGGGGATCCCTAGCGTAGCGTCTGTCTGGATACGAGCTTGTTGGCGGGATTTGTTTACACCTCGTGTGGTGAATGCGTGTTACGAGCACTTTTTTTATAAGAGAAACTGAATAATTGTTTCGTTTGTTAGTTTTGTCTCTCGAAAGCATCGGGGTGGAACGCGATTTGATATGGCGAGTTACAAAATAGACGATCGATGTAAAATGCTACGAGAAATAGTGGCGGAGTGCCGCCTCCCAAAATCTGGCAATCTAGGCGAGCCTGCTCCGTCTGCTGGTAAATCCACCAGTGGCGAGAAAATACGCGACTAAAAACGCCACGAAGAATATTGGAGAGTAAGAAATAGACGATCGATGTAACATGCCACTTTAAAATACGCGACAAAGAATATTGGACAATCACAAATAGACGATCGATGTAATAAGCTACTTTAAAATTCGCGACAAAGAATATTGGACAGTCGGAAATACACGATCGATGTAACATTCATATACATACATACATACATACCGTCACGCCTCTTTCCCACAGGGGTAGGCAGAGACTACTTTATTCCACTTGCTACGATCCTGACATATTTCTTTCGCTTCATCCACAGTCATCAATCTCTTCATACATGCTCGTCGGTTTCGGGTACTCCTGACCTGACCTTTTTCCAAAACGTCTCCTATTTGGTCTCGGAACGTCCGTCTAGGCCTTCCCCTCCCAACGCAACCATTCGTACTCCCCATATAGATCTGTTTAGTTAGTCTACTTTCATCCATCCGCTCTACATGCCCAAACCAACTAAGCATACTTTTTTCTATCCTAGTCACTATATCCTCTTTCACACCAGCACGTTCCCTTATCAGACTGTTCCTTATTCTATCTTTCAGTGATACACCTTCCATACTTCTTAACGCTCTCATTTCTACTGCATTTATTCTACTTTCATGCTTCTTTTGCCATACCCAAGTCTCGCTACCGTACATTAATGTTGGAACATGTAACATACCACTTTAAAATTCGCGACTAAGAATATTGGACAGTCGAAAATAGACGATCGATGTAACAAGCTATTTTAAAACACGCGACTAAGAATATTGGACAGTCAGAAATAATAAGCTACTTTAAAATACGCGATAAAGAAAATTGGACAGTCACAAATAAGAAGATCGATGTAACATGCCAAAGCAAATACGCAAAAGAAGTAAACGCGACTAAGAGTATAAGCAAGTCACAAATAGACGACCAATGTAACATGCGCTACGATTAGATACGCGATTGAAAATATCGGTAAGTCATAAATAGACGATCGATGTAACATATGCTACGACTACATACGCGATTGAAAATATTGGCGAATCACAAATAGACGATCGATATAACATACGCAATGGTAATTTGCTACAAGGAATGAATGCTTTCGAGACACACGCCTAACGAACGGATAATAAAATTTACCGATTTCATAGTACAGTGGACGCCTAGATGCGAACTTGTCCAAAACATAAAAACCTCAATAAAAAAACTGTCAAGAGCTTTAATTTGACAAAGATATATTTTAAGTTAATTTGAGGGAATTCAAAGAAATTTATGGGACTTGGCACGTGTGTCGTTCAGTGCGTCTGTTTCTGACTGACCCAGTAGGAAAGGGACGCACTAAGCGACTACCGCCGTTTTCGTGACTAGTTGACATAAAATGTATACATATCTAAAAGGTTAATTAAAAAATTGGCATTAATATTGAATCAAATCCATGGTTATAAGTTATCACATAAAACACACACGCACACACGGGAAAATTAAATAGTTAGAAGCCAACAGGGTAGAGCCAGACAGATGCTATTATTTTCACTCAGTCTCCCTCGCTCCGCTTCATCGCATTGAAGGGAAGAGAGAGACGAAAAACATTAACTATATCTATAAAATATACACAGGTCAGAAATGTCCTAGTTATCAACCGCGTAATGGGGCCTGATTTTTGAAAGCACATCGCTCGAAAGTACCCTAAAGTGGTACCTCAAGGTCACGTTAAACATGATTAAGGGCGTATAGGTGGAAAGGGAAATCAAAATAGCAGGGTCGCTAGCCGCATCGCCTGTAACATGATGCCTATGACTTTCGCCCATTCCCTCGATGGGCTTTTACCATGCGCGGGAAGAGAAGCAACTGGTAAATTCCATGTTATTTTCTTTACTGACAGACCAGCATGGAATAAACTAGTCTTTAAACAAACTAACCTGCTAAAAAATATCCCGAAATAATTTTAAAACAGTGTAGAAGCACGCATTGATTTGTCATCGGGTAAATTCGGAATACACAAACTTTCACAAAGTGTCAACGAATAAAATCAACATATTAAATGAATAAATATCTAAACGACACAGAAAATTAGAACACATAGAAAAAACCGAAAAGTAAAGCTATGGCCGGGAATCGAACCCGGATCCTTGTAATTCCGTGACGCGTGCTATACCCCTACACCACCCATAGCAGGTGGGTAAGCCTTCGATTTTTTCTATCTGTAACTATATATTAAATGATTAATTAAATATCTATTCCATTATTAGTCAATGTCAAATCAAACATAATAATTCATGCACAAGTAAATCAATAAGTACACCGAGGGTGGTCGCACGAGCGTAAGGCGAGGGCTATAAACATGCGACTTGAGGCTTTCTTTATCATCGCCCGAGGTGTGTACACAATTTCATGGCTTCCCCTGGCCAAGTGGAAATTTCGGCTCGCGTTACGGCCGGTAAATTGCTACTTACGGCCCGGGGCGACGTAATAGTACATTGTGTATTAAGGGCGGTAAGTAATGAATTACGAACGAGGCTTTCTGAGTAGAGGCTCGTAATTCCCGTACCGCCCGTGAAACATACATAATTTAACATATTTGCTGCTAATATAAAAAACGCTGAATATTCCAGTTAAATGCTTTGTTCTATCCATACATTTGGAATACTGTTACAGATCGGCAACGAAAGAGAAAGCGATAAAACGCGATAAAAAATGTCAGGACGAGATAAGTGGACGAGACCATTTTTCTTAATCAGAACAAAGCATATTTCTTGCACGCGCTACTGTCAAAGTTTTTGGTCTTGTCTGTTATTTTAGAGCCCATCTATTTTATACTTACCCCCTTATTCATAAACGCTCTATAGGCTTCTGCTAACTTAGCAATTGGCATTGTTCATTTTTTTAAGCTGTGCTTTTAACACCTTTATTTAATAAAATGGACTATTTCAAGCAACTAATTTGAATATTATGCTTTTACGTAGCTTTGTTAATTAATAATAAATATTTTTTCGCTGTTTGATAATTCGTGAATTTAGACAGAATCCCAATCGCCTTCGTTCGGCTGGCTATAAAAAAAACGGCTTTGTCTATGGTTTTGTAGATTTGACAGTGACACGTGACAGTTGCCGTAGCCAAACTTTTTTTTTCATTTTTGTGGCAAACATTCGATGCTGGATTCTGTCTAAAAACCCGGTCGTTCGGTCAAACAAAGGTTCAAAGTACTTTTACAAAAATATCTGCAATCATAAAGTATTTTTGAAATCGGACAAGATAAATCAGATAATTGATGGTTTTCCTCGAAATGGTTTTCGTATTGGAGCATACTAAAAAAAATGAACAATGCCAATCGTTTGTCCTTATCTGTGAAAGGTAAATGTCAAAGTGACAGATAAGGACAAACGATTGCTAAGCTAGCAGAAGCGTACAGAGCGTTTATGAATAAGGGGGTAAATCAATAGTTTTATTCGATATTGCCGTTAACAGAATGACAAGGTTAAATATTGTAGACACCCATAGACTTACCTTCATTAAAAATATATATTTTCGACACACTACTTCGTAATCATAATACTTTATCTCCTGAAGATCTTCTATGTATGTGTGAGGCACACCAAGTTGTTAAGGCCGACAACGCACTGGCATCGCGTAAAGCGCTGCGGGTGTCTATTTTATATATATGAGGGGGCAAACGAGCAGACGGGTCACCTGATGGAAAGCAATCACCGTCGCCCAGGGACGCCTGCAAGACTTGGGGAATCACAGGTGCGTTGCCGGCCCTTTGAGGAACAAAAACAGTCTATGGACTGGACAGTGGTGATCATTTAACATCAGGTGACCCACTAGTTCGTTTGTCTAGCCTCTCTAACATAAAAAAAAACTAAAGTCTGTCTCAATGACGAAGGTATAGCTGATAGCTCTATAGAACGTTATGTTACCTTTATTCAATCTATAATATATATATTAACTAGCTTCTGCCCGCGACTTCGTCTGCGTAGAATTATACATAAAAACCTTCCTCTTGAATCTCTCTATCTATTAAAAAAAACCGCATTAAAATCCGTTGTGTAGTTTTAAAGATATAAGCATACAAAGGGGCATAGGGACAGAGAAAGCGACTTTGTTTTATACTATGTAGTGATAGTGATATTGTACCTTTTGTAATTAATTTTGTATAACTTTTTTAAACTATTATTGTTTACAAAAGAAAACTAAAATCCATAGATTTTAGTTTTCTTTTTTTAATTTACTGTTTAGTTGCAGGCTAGCGACATCGAAGTTCCTAAACGTTCCCACAGTGTGCCTGTGGGGACGGAAGCGATACATGCCCTCGGTACCGCTCTGCTTTCAGAGCAGGACATGAGTGCGTGAGAGCCAACATTGGGGGCGGCAGACGCAAGTTTGCCTTCGGAATCCAAATATTTTATTATATTTTTTTCTCTTCGACATTGGAGATATCTCCAATTTATTTGACTGAAGACAGCATCCCTATCAACCTCCTGAGGGTACCTTCAGCGACATGGTGCAGGGCTCGGCATCCTCGCCACCAGCCCACTCGTCGGCCGTGAGGGACGCCTCATCGCTCAGCGTGTCAGGGTACAGGTCCTCTTGGAACAGCTCCGACTTGCGCGGCACCGTCATCGAGACGGCCTGGAAAAGGGATAGGAGTTTTAAGCTGTAGGTTTGCATGTGTAACAGTTGTGCTCATTAAACTTTGATAATGATCCCGTAGAGGGATCGAAACGCGTCAGTGTTTGTGTGGTGTAAGGGATAATTAAGGTTGTGGGATTTATGTGTTTTATTGGCATTACTGGAGAGAGGGTTGCTTGAAAAACATATATATTTCACACAGGCTTGGTTATCTTGCACGTGAGTAGCGGAGTACAGTTTGACAACAAATATAATGCGCATCGGCAGTATTCGTTTGCGCAGAGAAGCGCAGACCAGTTTCCGATGGTAGCCGAACGTGTAAATAATCTATATTGAACTTTATTTGCAAGCGCTACTGGCAGAGTATTGCTTGCTTTGCATTCTTAGCTCTGTCCCGCTTACAAGATTTTGCCATTGTTGGTACGAAATCGATCGACCAATAACAGCGCCAGAGTTTCCCGCGCTACTAAAATTGGTCTACTGCGCAGGTACATCGTGGAGCATTATTTTTGTTGTCAAACTGTAGCAAGGTAAATTTTTTGTTCATTTAAATATGTTCTTGTTTTCAAAGTACCTAGCTCAATCTTCCAATCCTGTTTAAGCCGAAGAAAATATGATGATGATATTTCTAAGGCTCACCTGACATAGACCAGAGTTGTTGAGCCGATAGAACTTGGCGATCTCGCAGGTCGCTACATCACAACCACGCTTCGGCATCATACCGATACCTGTCGACAAAAACAAACTACAATATGACACATTGTTGCAAATGTTACACACATTGCCGGACGAGTATGGTTTTGTGGCCGAGTGCACGCGAGACCTTCTATAATTCTCTTCCCGCGCATATTGTAAAAGCCCATCGAGGGAATTATAGGCGATGCGGCTAGCGGCTAACCCATCACTATTTTGATTCCCCTTTTCACCTATACACCCACAATCATGCTAAGCGTGGCTTTTTAGGTCTTGTTACCTTAGGCTGTGTCTACCCCGTAAGGGATAAATGTGAATTATGTATTTACGCATGTACGTGACATGACTTCACATGTCATATCGAATCTCTCTTTCTAATCACTGGCTAATCGTTAGTTTAAAACTCTTCTATTATCCGTATTTCTCGACCGTTATTACTTTTAATTTCACTTTTCGCCATCTTTTTTACTGCATGAAATGTGTTTTTTTAATGCATATTCCTTATAGTGGTGCGCCACCCTCCCGCTGCCTATCGCTGCCTACCCTGGTGGTTTCCCACAGCACGCCACTGTCCAGCCAATACATATACATCCAGCTTGGCACAGGACCTGGCTTGAACTATTAAGTTCATACGCTGGCCCAGCTCGAATTGGGAACTTCACACACCAGTGTAATAGCTTAATTTATCGTATACTTAAAAATAAAGTACCTCTTTGAGGGTCTGGAGTCTGGAAGGTGTTGATGTAGTGGACGAAGGGAGGCTCAGGCGTTACCTAAAAAAGGCATGATGAATCAGTCAAAGATAAGGGTATGTGCAATGGGGGCTACCGCGTGTGAGTTTGCCACTAGAGGCGCTAGTGTCGCGTGAGGTCCAATAACATTCACTTTTCACTGGTTTTGGCGGGCTTCGTGACATAAATTATAATTTCTTTCATTTACCTGTTGAAAAGCGATCTCCTTCGTGAAATTATCGCAAATATGGATTAATTAGCGATGAATGTGAACGCTTTAAGTGTTTTTTTTTCGAACAAAACGGAACTGCACAACATTGCGGCATAGCTACTCAATATGATGATACAATACAATACAATACAATAACTCTTTATTGAACACCACATATTTATAACAACCAAAACAGAAAAAAGGTATACAGAATATTACAAGGTAACAATAGGCAATAAGGTATAGTATAGCTATTTATAATTAATAAACTTAATGAGATTCGAGATTTAAAACTTTGTTTCGGCGCCGATCTTAAAAAGTCGCATTTGACAGCTATACCTTTGGACCTAAGTCAACAGTGGCGTTAACTTGTTTTCTAATAGTATTGATTAAATTATATACAATTTGACCGCTTAAGGCGGTTGCTCTTCCATACAAACCTTCCGTGCAGCTGCATTTCGTCCACAGGCCTAATTTCAATGCGGTTTTTTGAGGATAGTTAGTTATGGATATTTTGTCTGCGCAAATTACAAAATAGAGTGCATTTATCATACCTAAATTGCAGCATGATGCAGTAAATTTCGATGCATTTTACAATAGTGTGAGTAGCTAGTGTCAAATAAAACATGTTGTAAAAACCAAACGGATATTTCGAGCAGTCACGTGACCTCCAATCTGGCTCAGTTGTCGTGACATAAAGGACTGATTAGTTAGTGACCAAGTTCAAATCTCAAGGCCGTGAACAATTCTTTTTTTATTTTGTAAACATTGTTTTTAACAACTTACTTACTGAGTAACACTATCTCAATGAGATGTAGAAAACTGTAAGGTAAATTCAATATTTTTTTTTGTCAAATCAAACCAAAGAAAGTACTAAGTAGTTTTTGAATAACCACAAGCTTACCATAATTAAATTTTACTGTTTACGATAAATGTATACCAATACCATCAATTAGTTAAAAATAAAATGTACACTTGTGATGGTAAACTTATTCTAGCCAAGATTTTTTTTTAAACAAACACATTGTTTCACACGTACGTACATTTAGTCCATCGTCAGGTCCTTCGTATTTTTTTTTGTATAACCTTGTAGCAGTGAGGCATCGCCAATTTGAATGGTTTAGCGGGTGGCATTGCCAGTCCTAAACTTGGCAAAGCTTTCATGCCTAGTAAGTTCTCTAGTATTAGGATCACACGTGCTTATTAATTTGGCATAGATGGTGGCGCCCCCCAGTCATATTACCGCCTTAAAAACACGTTTTGCCTTATATATTAAAAAAAAGTACTCGACCACAGAAAGTTAAAAATAAAAAAGGCTTCCAGTTAATTTTGCACTAATGCTTCTCACGAGAATCGAACCCTAACCCTCTGCATCAAATCACGGCCATATACCACGGCAATGATACGTGAAATCCGACAAGTGCTAAATACAAAATAGGCCGAGTAAATAGGTTTTCTCAATTGCAGAACAATTAAAAAAAAACATGCGAGTCAAAAACCTGGCTGGCTAGACAGGTATTTAAAAAAACAATGACATGAATTGTCATAAACTAATGGTTGACAGAACATGGTGTCTTAAAATAAAAATAATCTATTCATTTGATTCGGAATGAATTGAAGTCAAAGGAAGGAAGTAAAAGACGTTACAAGCTACGATATTGGACGCAGCGTAGACATTTATTTGTACGTACACGTACAGGTATGTACTTATCAATTTATCATAATGATTTTTTGTAAGACACAACATTTCAACGTTTGTGTGATTATTGGTACAAATTATTTTTGTAAACGCAATTGAAGTGCTCAGTCCCGGTGTCTGCATGTAATCAAATCTTGCAAGTGAATTTTGACCCATTTCTAATTGATCAGATTGACGTGAAATCTGGCATAAGTCTGATGACCATACAGTGATCTTGAAGTGAAATTCTGGTGACCCAGCTAGGGTCGCTTCCGCAGTTGGAAACTCATCAACAGAAAGAGTAACAACTAACCATACATTACGCTTACATCTAATTATAACTCTTAGAACTTAGATGAATCTTTAGTGCTCGAATCGAACTTGCTATTGACCAGCTTTTTTAGGGTTCCGTACCCAAAGGGTGAAAACGGGACTCTATTACTAAGATTCCACTGTCCGTCTGTATGTCTATATGTTTGTCAGTCCGTCTGTCTGTCTGTCACCAAGCTGTATCTCGTGAACCGTGATAAAGGAAATTTTCACAGATGATGTATTTCTGTGGCCGCTATAACAACAGATACTAAAACAGAATATTTTTGTCAATCTGTCTATGTAAGTAACCAATGGAGGAGCTTATGTATTACTAAGTTCCCGCTGTATCGTGGTTTATTTTATGGCCACATTGTTCAAATCCGTCCGTCTATGTCTGTCTATCTGTCCGTCTGTCCTAAGTTTATAGCTTTTTTACCCATATTACGTAGCTATATTTTTTCATTCAGGAGCCACTGTCCGTCTGTCTATCCGTCTGTCTGTCTGTCACCAAGCTGTATCTTATGAACCGTGATATGGCTATCAGCTATCATGATTGTCTGGCGACAGTTCACAAATGACGTTTCTCTGTTGCCGCTCTACCATCAAATACTAAAAACAGAATATTTTTGTCTGTCTAAGTATGTAAGTAAACGATATAAAATGACCTCACACAGCCTACAATTTGCTTAGTTGGCAGGGCTCTGCTAACACTGGATTTTATATTTACTTGCCGAATTTGGACGAAACCCTCGGTACGAGAGTTCGACTCGCACTTGGCCAGGTTTTGGTGTTCGGAACACAAAGGAGCTTATCTATTAGGTACCAAGTTCACGCTGTATCGTGGTTTATTTTATGGCCACATTGTTCAAATGTCTATGTCTGTCTATCTGTCCGTCTGTCTAACTATAGCTTTTTTACCCATATTAGGTAGCTATATTCTACTCCCTTTCATGCTGGTCTGAAAGTAAAGAAAAAACATAGAATGTACCTACCAGTTGCTTCTCTTCCCGCGTTGATGGTAAATGCAAAAATATTAGGAATCAAGTTATACGCGATAAGCAATCCATCACTATTTTGATTCCGCTTTCCACCTATACGCCCACAATCATGCTTGTTCTTGGTGGCTTTAAGGTGTTATCTTAGGCTCTGTCTACCCCGTAAGGGATATAGACGTGATTTGTGTATGAATGTATATTTTACAAAGTAGGTATCCGACCTGCGTCCGAATCGGCGAAATTGCCGTCAAAATGATAATTAAAAACTACGTATGTACATTAAAAGGTATAAGAGAGGTGAAATAAACACACATGACTGTATTGTCTGATTTTTTTAGGGTTTCTTACGTCATATAGAAAAAAGAAACCATTGTTAGAAGCACATATTTTGTAGGTCCGTCCGTTTGTCGGCCTATCTTTCCGTCTGTCCAGTCTTCTGGGCCATTTTGTGACTGTGGCTTTTATATTTTTAGCTTTTTTATGTTTAGATACTTCTGTTTTTTTAACTTCTTTTGTGATAAATAAAATTTTTCTTTAAATATTTCTGACTGTCTGTCTTTTTGTCTGTTTGTCCAACCATCAGTCCGGCGGTCCATCCGTTGGTTTGTCTGTCTGTTTGTCTATGCTTCCGACCATCCGTCCGTCTGTCCGCCCGTCCGTCCGTCCGTCTGCTTGTTAATCTGTACGTCCAATCATCCGTCCGTTTGTCTTTCTGTTTTTCCGTCTGTCTGTCGCTAATAGTATGATTATAAAATAAAGTCATCTGCCGCGTCGTTTTGTCTGTCTGTGTGTTTAGTTACGATAAACTCAAAACTTTTGGACGGATTTTCATGCGGTTTTAAACAATAAATATAATGTTATTGTATAAAAATATAATTAGGAAGGTTTAGGTTAATAATTTGTAAAGGTTTTTTGTAACCTTGATTATGAAATTATAAGTCAAAAACAAACTAACGAAAAAAGGTTACTAAACAGCAGGTAGGTTAGGATTAAGTTACCGCCATCGATAGACCACTAAATACTAAAACTGGGTAGTATTTACTACTATATTTAAATATCTAAGTCTTGATTTCAAGAAGCGCACAACCTTTCGAAAAATTCACAAATAAATTGGTTTTTATTAGTTTTTTTAATGCTAACTAATGATTTGTTTAAATAAAATAAATAAAGATAATTCTGTAGCGTGCCCTCTCTATTTATAAAGTGGGGATAAATTTGTATAATCTTTGAATTTAACTTGCGGTACGTATGGAAGTTTATGTGGTCTGTTTACGTTTGTGAGTGTCAGTATGTATGTTTGTTGGTTTCCTATGTTGTGGACTGATTTTATTTCAATTGTTTTATTTTTATTTTGCGAGTGAGATAGCATTCAATTGGTCTATGTTAATCATCTTAACTAGTATAAATGTGCAAAACAAGTATTTTTAAATCCAGAAAACGTTTGAATTGAGTTTAATTCTTAGTGAAAATATCATGTCATAGTATACAAGCCTAAAAAATATCTATTTATCATTTTGTTGTACTGACTGTATGTTAATTTTTCAGATTCACATTGGATTCGGAAGGTAATTTTTGTGCATTAACAGGAAATAAGTGAATCATACATCCACTGGACGCGAGATTTTACTTGCTATTATAATTGTGCAAGAAGAGCAAGAACTTTACTGCTGGTGTGATGACAAAAAATATTGGTTGGGTCTAAAAACACTGATTTTTATTGATGTAGTGTAAAAACCTCGTCATGCTTTACTCAGTATGTATGTATACATATGTATATATGCACAGGAGACCCAAAAACTGTCATAGAAAAACCTAAGAAAGTCTTAATTACAGTATTGGGAAGTAAAATTCTCAATTTAATCGATATTATGGTCTGTTTTTGTTTCATCCAAACTATCAATAGATATATGTTCTTACATGCTAGTCTGGGAGTAAATAAAGCTTAGAATGTACCAGTTGCTTCTCTTCCCGCGCAGATGGTAAAAGCCCATCGAGGGAATGGGCGAAAATCTTAGGAATCATGTTATAGGCGATGTGGCTAGCAATCCATCACTATTTTGATTCCTCTCTTCCATCTATACGCCCAAAATCACGCTAAATGTGGCCTTTAGGTCTTGTTACCTTAGGCTCTGTCAATCCCGTAAAGGATAAAGACGTGATTATGTATGTATCCATAGTGCGGTGTTGCAAAATTGTGTAACCCCTATTACCACTCTAATTGGTTAATTACTTTATGTTACTAGGGAATTTATCAAGACCGTGAATTTCCAGATGTCCAACAGCGGAGATTTGCCAACCCTGTTCTGAAGACTTGAAGACTTTTAGTCCGTCGTTCATGTTCCCATTACCTATGATCGGTAGAAAGAAGGAAAAAGAAACTGTATGATACAGGATGATATTAATATCACCGTCCAAGTTTTAGGTTGACCTAGGTATCATATGCAACCTTATAGGTACCGTAAGTCGCGGGTTCATGGTATCATGGTGGATGCAAGCCACTTCCAACCGAGGCAACTGGAGTTCTATGAGCGGTATCTGAAGGCCTATATCCAACAGTGGACGCCTGATATGATGAGGATGATAATGATGACAGGTATCATATGATACCATTTGCAATATTTTAACACCAAACTTAAAAATAATGCTTGTATTCGTCGTGTTGTTTCTTTTGACGGTAATAAAAAAAGTCAGCCGTAAAGTAATTCTAAGTAGGAAAATAAGTTAGGTATGATTGTTCTTGTATGCATGTAAAAAAATATTTTTTGTGAACAATAAATAAGTGGCAAATTTCCATTACATGCAATTCAGTTATGTAATATTTCATGAATTGAATAAATGTTGCGTGATCTACAAACTACAATTTCGTAACACGTCATAAGAGTCAATATATGGCCTGACGTGTTTTTTATTCTAGCGAAGCTCATCTCTTGACGTTGACAATCACCGAGAAGAGTACCAACTTGTCAGTGATCGTCTCATCTCTTTCATTTGGAGCCTGACGCCTGGTATAGAAAACATCTAATCATTACAATATATGTTCTTGACTTTGAAGTGTGTAGTATGTCAATGTTTCCTTTTAAATACCCTGATAATAACGGCCTGAATTTTGCCAATATGATTGATTACATACATCATAAAAGAGTTTTCATTTAAAAAAGTATTAAGTTTTATTTAAAAAATATCGAGGTCTTTTTTTAAACTATCAGTGCTTTGATAAATCAACCCTTATGTGTGCATACCACGTGTTGCGTGGCGTATTGGCCTAGCTATTGTGGCATCTTATCTAACGCCTATAATAAACTAGACTGTCAGAATTTGAACTGCAAGCTAGCTGCAAATCGACTGTGCAGTTTGTTTGCAGTCTACCCGTAGCCCACCTATTTGTCCACCCAGAAAACCACTGAGGTTCCAATACCCAGAAAAAGGAGCTCCGCCCAGGAGCGGAGCTCTGTCAAAAACCAGGTGGCCAAACTGCAGGTGGATCATGGTTACAGACCGAAAAAAATATCTAGAGTTTCGTAGTTTAGCACGTCTCTGATCCCTGTTTCACTGGTCGACACGCGTAATATAGTACCTACAGGCGCTAGTGCTGCACGACGCTAGCTAAATTCTATGTCATTTTTATGCACACGATTTGTGCCTAAATGTTTGACGCTTTTCGCCTGGGCCTACTCTATATTATGGACAACTAGTTGTGCCATTAGGAATTTCACTCCACCGTAAGATTGACGGCGGGGTTCCTATTTCTATTCGGTTTGCCCTTCGGGCATTTGAAGATGCCTAAGGCTAACCTAATTTTACTATCTCTAATGAGAATTTTTATTTTTATAAGCCCGAAATTCCTATTGGCACAACCAGTTGTGCATATAGAGTTGGTCCATGCGCTGATATAATTCGCGTCGAGCTGCAATTTTTATTTTTCGCGTGTGGACTAGACACCGTGAGAATCTGCTTTATCCCACTGTTGGTAACGCTACTCAAAACCATCGATGGATGAAGTTCGACTTTTGTGGAAGTAAGTATCAGTAAGTAAAAGTGAGTTCAGATGGATTCGATTTGTTTTGGAGTTGTCATTATTTATTTGTCATACCTACCTATTGCAAAGTCATCATAATTATCTAATATTATTTTTCCTTTTATGCGATGTACCATGAATTAGTAATATGAATTATGATGACATAACATAAAAAGGCAGGTCGCAACTCCGGAATAAAATATCTAACCGAAAACCACCTGTCTAGCTCACCTGGGTGGACCACGGGCAATTTTTCTTGCCAATGGTCCACTTGAGTACACCTAGGTGAACCATGGGCACTTTTTGGACCATGACCCATAGTCATTTGCCCGTGGTTCACCTAAGTATTCTGAGGCGGAACATCGGCAAGAAAATGTGCCCGTGGTCCACCCAGGTGAACTAGGCAGCTGGCCCACGACCGATGACTACCAAAATCCCTAGCCAAGAAGCATTCAGACGTAATCCCTACGCGCTATGCGTATTATTTAATTTCCTTTATGTGATCCTATACCTATACTTCAATGCATTTTGGTGAAAGGATCCGAATGGCTAGCACGAATGACTTCGTCTCATTGTTGTAAGCAGGCTGATTCTCATGTTACCTGTTTACGAAAGCCTATGACGCGAAACGACAATACCTATAGTACAGCGCTAGTTGTTTAGATGCCCCAGACGAAACGTTTGTAATGCAATGCATAGGAGTATTAATAAAATGTCAGACGATGGTGATGATGATGTCTCTACGTGTGAGCGAATATCAGATATGAATCGCGGGTTCCTACATACTAAATACTCAAAGACATTTCAAGATACTAGCAATGACGGCATATGAATTCGCCGCTAGAGGCGCTATTGTAACTTGAGGTATTATAAATAAACGTAAAATTAGTACTACCTACAAGTTGCATATTCCGGCTTTACTTTACATTGTTTCCGAATATTTTCGCAGACATACGACAGGTTTATTAAAATGTTAAAAGAAAAGCTATGAAAAGTAGGAGCTAAACTAAGAAGGCAAATAAAATGACAGCTAATTTAGAGGATAAACGGGACTGTGCAACACTGTGGGTAATAAATAGCTTGCGTTTAAAGATAAATTAAAAGAAATCCTGAATAATCTGATATGATATACCTTACTCTACAGTGGCGCCAACTAGTGAGTACAAATACGATAGCCCTCTATCTAACAAAGTACAAAAAAATACTCCCTAATATTCAAAAAGGGTTGAAGGTGGCATTGATTCACATGTTTGCACCTGCTAGACTCATATATAATATTATTCTGTATTTGTAACTAGCCGAGCTGGCAAAAAATATTCCGCCTTAAAGTCAGTTTTTGTCAGAGATGGCGCTGCATACGAAAAATTTAAGAGTTTTTTTTGTGCGTTTTTCATATTTATGATAAGATATTTGGCTATTCGAGGAAGAGAGAAAGCTAA
This sequence comes from Pandemis corylana, assembly GCA_949127965.1. NCBI lineage: Eukaryota > Metazoa > Arthropoda > Insecta > Lepidoptera > Tortricidae > Pandemis > Pandemis corylana. Next base: position 13,940,291 of record OX421864.1, on the reverse strand, counting down.
CAAATCAAAAATCATAAAAATCCGTGCAGCCATTCCAAAGTTATAAATGGTTGAAATAATACGATTTAAGTTTTGTAGGTACGTATAGATTTGTAAAAATTCTGGTAAAAGTAAAGTTGATATAAAAACGTAAATATAACGTGAAAAATTACGCTAACAGCTTAGCAAGGTGTTGCAATATTTTTCCGCCAGTTGCCGCCTCCTATTTGCATGTGTGTGTAAGACTAGTATCTGTATAGGGCCGTTAGTGACACCAGCGTTTGTGCAGCTATTCTCCGAATTGGTGCATTGTTACTTTCTGAGTGTAGTCTCAAAAAATCGGCCGTATTAAACTGTGTGCGCAAATCAATTGATAATCTATAAGTGTTCTAAGAATCTTCTAAAAACTACAAAAAACACACATCATTGATTACAGCGCCATCTAACGGGACTTCTTCAATGAGCTAACGCGAGCATCCGCCTTAATGTAACACAAAACACTTCACGCGCCTCAAATGGCTGAATATATTAAGGGACTAATACCTGCTTACTATACCATCTATGTAAACCATATGTTCTTGTGAATAAATGATTGATTGATTGAAGAAACTCACCTCGAAGTACCTGATGACGGAGTCGCCCTTCCCGCAGAGGTATATCATGTTGGTGTCGGGGTCATACAGCGGGAACATGACACCGTTGCTGGTGTCTATCTCGACGGTCACGATCGGCTCGCCGAGCGCGTCCGGGGTGCGCAACGAGTATTGCCGCTCCGACATACGACTGAAACTGTTGAAGAAAACATCAAGTTACAAACGGTAGTTGTCCAGGGTTAACCAATACAAGCTCTCTTAATAGTACATTACTGTCTAGGCCAGGAAGTAGGCAATGGCTGGCTGAGTATTGGTTTGAACGGACGAGCTTGCGAGTCCGTTTAATAATACGAAGCCAGCAATGCTATTCTGGCCGAGGCAAGTATAGTGCTTTTCTCAAAAATCGAAAATAAACAAGAACAAAAATAAATGAAAACAAAATAGTGAAAATTGTTTTGCTTTGCCGCCTTTTTCTATCAATGGCATTTGAAGAGAGTATTTTTCTACCCAGAACACCTAAAGCTATTTCAGACACAGATAAACACGTTGTCGTATTAGCCTTTATTTTATAATGGTGATTTGCATTTTTAAAAAGTTAATAACTAGACAGTAATGGAATTTGTATGCAATATTACTGGAGAGTTTAGCGCGACAGTAATGTTTTTTTTTTTAATTTTGGACTGACCGGCAACAATTAACTTCCTGTTCTGATATGTAGTTAACAATGACGATTTTACCGGACATTTTTGAGAAAAATTACATACATATAGGTGTAAAACTTAAGTAAATGATCTGTTGTATGTAGTAGTTGTACAGAACTGATATGGGACTTAAGGCATTTTTCAAATTTGGAACGTCAATTTGTTAAGTTTTTCATACATACATAAATCACGCCTTTATCCCTAAGGGATAATCCCTTACGAGGTAGAGTGCCTAAGATAACACGACCTAAAGGCCACGTTCAGCATTGCGGGCGTATAGGTGGAATACGGCATTAAAATAGTGATGGGTTGCTAGCATCGCCTATAACAAGATTCCTACGATTTTCGGCTATTCCCTCAATGGGCTTTTACCATGTGCGCGGGAAGCGAAGCAACCGGTACATTCTATGTTTTTTCTTTACTTCCAGATCATTACTATTTTGATTCCACTTTCCACGTATACACTATAAAAATATTTTTTTTGCAAATTGGCCGCCAAGGGCTCTTTTATTTTATATGTCTTTATTGAAACTACCAGCGCATTCGGAAAGACTGTCATTGCCAAGAATGCGCCGCAAGAAACTTGGCAAAAAGTCATATTTTCAAAATAAAATGCATACTGGTCTGGGAGCAAAGAAAAAACATAGAATTATAATATAGAATTCTCTTCTCGCGCAGATGGTAAAAGCCCATCGAGGGATTGGGTGAAAATCTTAGGGATCATGTTATATAGGCGATGTGGCTAGCAACCCATCACTGTTTTGATTCCCCTTTCCATCCATACGCCCATGATCATGCTAAACGTGGTCTTCAGGTCTTGTCACCTTAGGCTCTGTCTACCCCGTAAGGGATAAAGACGTGATTTATGTATGTATGTATGTATGTACATACATTCATAAAAGGGATGTATAAGGTCCCCGAACTTTAAATTATATTAGTCTATAGTAGAGATGTATAAAGTCTCTACTAGTCTACATGGCCTTTAGGTCTTGTTACCCGCTCTGTCTACCCCGTAAGGGATAGACGTGATTTATATGTATGTATGTATGTTAAGATAACTGGAACTTAACAGAGATTGATGAAACAGGCCCTTAGTATATGCACAGGGTAAGTTGTTAAACAGTAGGCTAAAAGTTGGAGCCCTTTTGCGTCTTCAGAACTTTGTTGATTAAAATGGAAGAAGAGAAAGAGATAGCGGACGTGACTCACCCGGTGGTGAAGACCAGCCCGTGCTTGAGGAAGATGGCGCGCGAGGCCTTGCTGCCCTCGTGCGCGACCGCCTCCGCCTCCACCTCGCCCTTGCGCGGGTCGATGATGCTGCAACAGCACAACAGCCTCATCATCTCACCAGTTCTCATATGTTGCATGTTAGTTTATTATTTTGTCCTTTTTATAATTATTATTTAGTATTGATTTCTTTTGCTAATTATTATTACTTTTTTATACAATACAATACAATACAAATACTCTTTATTGAACACCACAAAACAATACAGAAACAAAGAACAAAGACTATACTATACTTTTTTATATAATATTGCTGCATTTTGCTGTTCATGGGTTTGTGCCTTTTGCACGCCAATTAACCCGCTATATTCGGCAGCCCAGCATGAGCCACAGGGGCAGGCTGAAAACCAGCGCTGGCTTCTGCGTAAGCGCAGCATAAGCTGAGCCTGCTCCTTTTGCCATTGTACACAAGTTTTTTTTTGTTAACAAAACAATCTAATGTTAATTCGTAAGTCAAGTCTGTATTTATTTTATTTCTTATTTTTAATGGCAATAAACGTTATCTTATCTTATCATCATCTCATCATCTTCACCTTTATACCTACGTTGTAACAGTTGGCGTACGTGCGTGATATTATACGTTACAACGTTCATTCTTTCATTCTATCACTAAGTAACACCACTATTAAAAATAAGTCAAAAACTGACAACACCAAACTAGAACGCCGCCGCGAGAAGCTACCGTGGCAGCCACCGGCGTCAACCGTGTGCGGCGAGTCCATATAAAATGTATGAAAACTACAAGAAATATGCCGGTGGCGGCGTTTTTTTGTGGCCCGTGTATGGCGACCCTAACTAAATTAGTATAAACCTACCGCTTAAATGAGCCCTCACCCTTGCGGTGCAGACGCGCGGGGTGGGACGACCGCGGGCTGGGAGCTCAGTGCGGGCGGCAGGCGCACTCCCCGCCCGCACCGAGAGAGCTCCCCGCGATCGTTCCACCCCGCGCTCCGCAGCCGCAAGGGCGAGTCGGTCTATAGTCGACTAGTCATTACAATCAAGGCAGTTTGTGTAATGTCTAGTATTTATACAGTTTGTTGTGTCATGTCGTACCGTATCTTCTTGTCGCGGCAGGTGGTGAGCAGCTTGGAGCCGGTCCAGTTCCAGCAAGCGGAGTAGATGAGGTCCGGGTGGCAGTCCAGCGTGATCAGCACCTCGCCGGTACCCACGTTCCATATCGCCATCTGCAACACGCAAGCTTCTAGAAGAGTGGTTCCCAGCCATCCGTAGAGTCAAAGGGTCCGCTAACAATCTTCTAGCGTGCAAAGGCCAGCAACCGATGATACTTTTATCTTTATCGCACAGAGATACTATCCTATAATCCGCTAGTTTTGACCCATAGGTAGATGTCAGAGCCTCTGCTAGCATCCCATCGTTGTGTCGCTGTGATTCCTGACCCGGAGAATTGGCATTGTTCATTTTTTTTAAGCTGTGCTTTTAACACCTTTATTTGATAAAATGGACTATTTCAAGCAACTAATTTGAATGCTTTTACGTAGCTTTGATAATTAATAATAAATATTTTTTCGCTGTTTGATAATTTGTGAATTTAGACAGAATCCCAATCGCCTTCGTTCGGCTGGCTATAAAAAAAACGGCTTTGTCTATGGTTTTGTAGATTTGACAGTGACACGTGACAGTTGCCGTAGCCAAACTTTTTTTTTCATTTTTGTGGCAAACATTCGATGCTGGATTCTGTCTAAAAACCCGGTCGTTCGGTCAAACAAAGGTTCAAAGTACTTTTACAAAAATATCTGCAATCATAAAGTATTTTTGAAATCGGACAAGATAAATCGGATAATTGATGGTTTTCCTCGAAATAGTTTTCGAATTGGAGCATACTAAAAAAAATTAACAATGCCAATTGCGATACTGAAGTGGCAGTGGGCGGGGCACATTGCTCGCAGGACTGAAGGCAGATGGGATCAGAAGGTTCTCGAGTGGCGTCCGCGGACCGGGAGACGAGCTGTCGGTAGACCTCCAACAAGATGGAGCGAAGACCTGCTTAGGATCGCGGTGGATGCGAAGGGCGCATGACCGATCTGAGTGGAGAGTTTTGGGGGAGGCCTATGTCCAGCAGTGGACGTCCTTCGAGTGACATGATGATGAACTCCTGGCCCAGCCACTGACCTGGTTGTCGGAGCCGGCGGTGAGCAGCACGTTCTGCGCGGTGGGGTGCCACAGCACCAGCCCCACGCGCCGCTGGTGGTACACCAGGTCCACCACCGGCTCCGTCAGCGTGCGGGACAGCCCGCCGTCAGGGATCTGCCACACCTGCACACCACAAAAACACACGTACAGTCGTACAGTGGAACAGATACTCCGTTTTTGAACTAGGATTAGCGAGTAAAGCCAGGGACGAATGTCCTGCGACGCGTGTCGTCAGCGACGTCGCCGGACTCCGCTAGACATGTCTGGCAACATCGAGCGACACGTGCCGCCAGCGCCGCACGTGGCAGGTGAAGTTTAGGGAAGTCGCACGACTTCGCCTGACGTCGCTATCTACATAAGTCGTGCGATGTCGCCAGATATTTCAGGCGAAATTGGCCGGCTTCGCTTTACGTGTCCCGTGATGCAGAGGATGGTAGTAAAGTCCTACCTCGCCCACACATACATACATACATACCGTCACGCCTCTTTCCCACAGGGGTAGGCAGAGACTACTTTGTTACGATCCTGACATACTTCTTTCGCTTCATCCACATTCATCAATCTCTTCATACATGCTCGTCGGTTTCTGGTACTCCTGACCTGACCTTTTCTCAAAACGTCGCCCAAAGTAACATAAATACTTAACAGAAGTGATATAATGATGAAAAGAGACAGTCACCTTGACAACGCAGTCTTCGGAGCCACTAGCGATGACATTGTCGTTGTGGGGGCACCACGCGATGTCCAGCACCGGACCCTTGTGCCCGCCCACCAGTGGGTGGTCCGCTGGGATGCGGCCGACCTGCAAAGTAAAAGAATAAACAATTTAAATTTCATCTCGACTCACATCTTTAGGGCTTGCGAGGCAATGGCAATGTTCAATATCAAATTGAAATATTTGCAGTGCCCGTAGAGGATATTGTATCTTTTGTATATTGTATCAAAGCAAATAAATAAATATCATGGGACACATTACACCAATTGACCCAGTCCCAAACTAAGCACAGCTTGTACTATGGGTACCAGGCCACGGATAAACATACTTATATGTAATGTAGATAAATACATACTTAAATACATACTACATCCACGACTCTGGCACAAACATGTTAGAGTTAGAGTTTGTAAGTACATATTATAAAACAAAGTACTGCGCTGCCCCTGCCTGTCTGTCTGTCCGTCTGTCTATCCGTGAGAAACTTAAAAACCACTAAACGGATTTCCATACGGTTTTCACCAATACATAGTGACTTATGTGGACTTAATACCACTCTATTTCGTTACTACATCTATGTTCAAAACGGTGCTAACGCAAATAGAATTAATGAATTCGAAATTAGACGTTGCAATTGCGACTTAAATAAATAAATGCTAGTCATAAATTTAAGTATGCATAAAATCCTCTCCACGGCCATATAAAAGTTACGCTACGCTAGGATTCGACTATAATTAAAATTTTAGACATTCAACTTTAAAGTAAGCACTGTTATCTGAATCTGAGCCTCTAGTGTAAGTTTTACATTATATTCAATGACCTTAATTATATCGTAATAAATTCAGAATAACATTATATAAATTAAACATTCATCCTTATATAAATTTTATGTCTATCAAGGATAATGTTACTCAACACAAGGATAGTGTCGACCGAGCGACTAAATCGCTGACCTCAGATTTTCACATGCCTAGCCTGGCTGAACATGTTATGGGCAGCAATACTACCTTATAAGACCTTATGTAACCATATGTTCATTGTGAATAAATAATCATTTCATTTCATTTCATTTCGCATAGAAAAACGTCTCGAACGCGTTCACGTAAACGTCTCAATTACTATGGAACAATTGGTAGCGCCACTTGCGGATCGAAACGTTCTACGATTTTCGCCACTGTACTCTGTACGTGTGATCAAGGCATAATAGTAGATTAATGCCGAGGCCTGGGGAGTAGCCAATTGCTGGATGAGCAACTAGTTTAAAAACACGAACCGCATGCGAGTGTTTTTTAAAGTTACGAATCCAGCAATTTCTCTTCCAGCTGAGCTCTTCCAGATAATGTTTTTCTCAAACGTGCGCTGGTTTCAAAAAGACATGTCAAAGAGCCCTTGGCGGCCAATTTGAAAAAAATTATCATTTTTTGATTGAGCGGAAATGTAAATAAATTTTGCACTAAACTTCCTCGCATCTTAGGTGGTTTTCACATTCCCGCCTTTTTTCTTAAGTTATTTTTTATGTCATCCGTCACCTTAAGCTATTTGAGACATTGATAAAAACGTTAGACTCGAAAAAAACGCGCACTCCTCGGCGATCGACTTGGCTGTATTGACATTGTTGTTCATCATTCCATAGTCTGTTCAACTTTTTAAAAGTTAAAAACAAATGAAAATCAGTCCAACAATCCAATTTAGGGTCAGAAAACCGCGCCTGCAATGTAATTCGGCCGTCAACAAGGCCCTTCGTGTTCTGTTACTTAGAATACAATGACGACATTTACGACAATGTTTGAGAAAAAAGTGTATCGCTTGAGTGGACGCTCGAAGCGGAGCGTACAGCATAGCGGGCAGCGGCAAAGGGCTCTGCGGCGTCCAGTCGGGACACCAGTATGAGTTTCATATATTTAACATGCACGCTACACGCTCCACTCAGGCCTCAGGCTTTAATCAGGATACCAAAATTACACTTTTAATAAACTTTCACACGAGTGAAAGTGCGTTAGTGAGGTGCCTAATTAGCGGATACGTGTGCACAAGCTAACACACATACATAATCAGGTCGCGTTTAAAATATTTACAAACTGGAACTGGGTGATGTTTCTCAGCGGCAATTTGGCAAGCGTGCCGCGCGGTTATATTAGAAAATTTTAGCACTAGCTCGCTCGCGCGGCTTCGTCTCCGTTGGAGAATTGCTCTGTGCGAATTTTGCAAAATCCGTCCACATTCCTTGCTAGGGAAACTAAACTGTGCCAATAGCTTTTGGGGTCTAAAAGGGTCCCTGTACCCGCACGAACGAGGACTCAGTTAACCGGTCGGTCTATAGTTAGGAACATATAAATTAAGAAGATTAAGGGCCTATTTTTCAATAGTCGCATAGACGCTATTCGACGAATAAAATAACAAGACCTAAAGGCCACGCTTAGCATGATAGTAGGTGTATAAGTGGAAAGGGGAATCATAATAGTGATGGGTTGCTAGCATCGCCTATAACATGATTCCTAAGATTTTCGCTCGTTCCCTCGATGGGCTTTTACCATCTGCGCGAGAAGAGAAGCAACTGGTACATTCTATGTTTTTTCTTTACTCCCAGACCAGCATGGAAGCGTGATTTTAGTACAAATACTATAAATATAAATGTGCAGTAAATGGAGAAATAACTTGGCAAGACGTGTACTGGGGCCAACTCCCAAATTCCAAAAACACAAGGTGCTTTTAATGGAACAAGGTTCCAAAACTTGTATTCTATTATTAAACTTCACAAATCACGCTCTTGGCACAGTTAAATAGTACCACTTTAGGAAAGTATCAAGATCAAGCACTTTATTTTCGTTTAATCAAATGTTTGTTGCAACTTTGACCAATGTTTATGTATACCCATATAATAAGATATGGTCATATTTTACACAAATATATGTATGTATGTATGTAAACTCTTTATTGTGCAAAAAAACAAGACAAATACAATTGACAAACACTGAGATATATGCACAAAGGCGGACTCAAATATATAACTACAAATTAAAAATTAAAAAAATCTCCCCGCCCAGAAACTGCTGAACCGATTTTTACCATACATGGCTAAGAAACACTGCAAGGAAACCGGTTCTCGAATTTAAAAATCGCATCGAAATCGGTCCATCCGCTTGAGAGCTACGATGCCACAGACATATATACACAACACACACACACAGAGATATCGACGTCAAAGTTATGATATAACACCCCTCCTTTTGCGTCGGGGGGTTAAAAATAATTATCTTGCGACAATTGACACCAATCGACCTATAGAGCGACCGCTTAAGAGTCCTCGCCCGCGCGGCACAGGGGCGCGGGGTAGGCGACAAAGGGGGCCGAGAGAGGTGCGGGCGGCAGGCGCACTACCCTACTACACACTACCTATAGTCCCAAACTAAAGCTAATAAAGTAATACGGGTACTTAAATATAAATTAAACATCCAAGACTCGAGAACAAATATTCGTGCCTATTTTTCATACATAATATCTGCCTCCGGGGATCGAACCCGGCTCCTCAAGCTTCATAGTCATGTTCTCTAACCACTACTCTATCCGGTCGTCTCAATATTTTCTAAAGAAAATCCTTCATTTTTTTATTACTCGTATTAGTAAGAAAGAGACAAATGACAGTAGCAAAACCAATAAAATCTGCAACACTACACTTTGCCATTAAGTACAAATACGTTTGACAATGCCAAGTTCCAATGTTTGATCAAACATTGGCGCTATCAACCAATGTTAAAGAGAAATGGCGTGCCGCCAAACGATCACATTTTGGGCCAACACGGCCGATTTATTGACGACTTTATAAAATGCGCTAATCCACTGGTATTTTGTGAATGTGTTAGACATTATGGTGTAACACTGTGAAAACCGTTATTGACATTGTTTACATCACTACATATTATAAAACAGTCCTTCGCCGCGTCTGTCTGTTTGTTCGCGATAAACACAAAAATGGAAGGTTCAGGGGCAGGGCGTAACTATAACGTCTGGGGCCCTTGGCAAATTCGTCCGATGGGGCTCCTTCCTCAATATAAAGTGCATCAGCGTCCCTTCTGTGCTCTAAACCAAGCCAGTTCGGGGCCCCGTAGAGCTAGGGCCCCCGGGAATTTTGCCACCCCTGCCACCCTATAGTTACGCCACTGTTCAGGGGGTTTAGCAGGAGCGAACGCACTGTTATTCCACACATATACCACTACACCAAAAGTAGTTTACGAGTGAGACGAAATCAACGTACGTATTAATCTCTATGGACAGACCTCTAACAATGTGCTGATGCCCTGGTACTTTTACACCGCGACTCAATAAAAAAAAAACTAACGCGACTCTAGCTTCATTCGTATTTCAAAATAAGCTCTTAGAGGAGCTGCGATCTTGGTACTTTATCTCTCCCTCCGACGTACACACAGCAAAGCTATTCGGTAAGCAGGATAGATACGGCGCGAGCGTGCGTAGGTGCTTACCTGATTATATTGCCGTGTGTACCTGATGCGAGTTTAACATTTTTTACCCATCCCAAGTGCTTAACGCCGCTAAAGAAGTTTTCACTTCAAAAATCTTTCATCGATTGAACTGTCTAGGAGCCCTGATAGGGTTAACCCGGCCCTGGCTGGGACCCTTAATGTAACAAGAAACCGGAGATCCAGCGCTTGCTGCGTGGGCGCAGCTCGCCGGTTTCACAACAACCCGCTAATAATAGACGCGTAAATAATTCATACATATAAATAAATACGTGCATTTCCACGCGTGAGTTTAATTGTGGTGGTGTGTGCAAAAAAAACAACTTTTATGTTAATTTTCTCAAACATTGTCGTAAATGTCGTCATTGTATTCTAAGTAATAGAACACGAAGGGCCTTGTTGACGACCGAGTTACATTGCAGGCGCGATTTTCTGACCATAAATCGGATTGCTAGAACGTTTTTCATTTGTTTTTAACTTTAAAAACCTTTTAACCTTAAAAACGCCAAAGAGACTATGGAATAATGTACAACAATGTCATACAGCCAAGTCGATGGCCGAGGAGTGCGCGTTTTGTTCAAGTCTAACGTTTTTATAAATGTCTTAAATAGCTTACGGTGACAGACGACATAAAAAAGGCGGGAACATGAAAACCACCTAAGTTGCGAGGAAGTTTAGTGCAAAATTTATTTTCATTTCCTCTCAAGGTTTGAGAAAAACATTATATCTGTCTCAGATGGAAGAACAATTGCTGGATTAACTATTCGCGTAGCTTAACGCTTAGGACCTAACATGTTTATATACATATACCTAAGCGAGTAGTTGTTGCCCGCGACTCCGTCTGCGCAGACGCTTATCGCTATCCCGCGGGAACTGTCATTATCCGGGATAAAAACTATCATACAACTAACTTCTATGCTGATCTGGGAGTAAAGAAAAAACATAGCTTTACCAGTTGCTTCTCTTCCCGCGCAGATGGTAAAAGCCCATCGATGGAATGGGCGAGTCTTAGGAATCATGTTATAGGCGATGCGGCTAGCAACCCATCACTATTTTGATTTCCCTTTCCAGCTATACGCCCTAAATCATGCTAAACGTGGCCTTAAGGTTTTGTTACCTTAGGCTCTGTCTACCCCATAAGGGATAAAGAAGTGATATATGTATGTATGTACGTAAAACTATCATGCGTCCTTCTTCGGACGAATAAGCATCAAACTGACTAGGAGTTGCCATGGTCGCCATGGCCGAAACCGGCCGGAAGGATCATCATCATCATCAATAAAAAAAAAGTGATCACTCACCACAGCATCACACTCTTAAAGAATCATATCCCAGAATCACGTTGATAAATCCACCCATTAACATCGAGCCAAATTAGCGACATGCGACTGCTAATAATTCTTAAAATAGATCTGCTTCAGATTCCGGCGTATGAATAGTTATCACTATAATTAGTTCCGTATTTTTGGAGCACGGTAATTGCTGTCATAAAGCCAATATCGATCGGGCATTCGACAAACGCGGTGAGTCACACTGCATGCCATGCGCTTGCGCAGCTGTTCTTTTGTTCTTAATTAGAGTAGGACTAACACTTTAACTCAAGATTTTTTTGAGATTATCCTACTATCCTACTAATATTATAAATGTGAAAGTTTGTGAGTATGTTTGGATGTTTGTTACTCTTTCACGCCAGAACTGCTGGACAGATCTGGATGAAATTTGGAATAGATAGATTATAGTCTGGAATAACACAAGGCTACTTTTTATCCCGGAAAATTGCGTAATTCCCGCGGGATAGCGATAAACGAATTATATGCAGACGAAGTTGCGGGCAACAGCTAGTAATCCATACTAATATAAATGCGAAAGTGTGCCCACCTGTCTGTCTATTTCCCTTCTGAGTATATCTAGCTTTTGCCCTCGACTTCGTCTGCGTGGAATTACTAGTGCTAACATCTAATCAGAACCACTGTTCTAATAGGGGTCCGTGGCTGAAAAAGGTTAAAAAACACTTTTCATAACATATTTTAGCCACGGACCCCTAGGAAAACTAGCACAATATTTAAGGACCCCCCTAATTAAAAATAAATCGATTACGAAAATGGTGGCTTTTTTTTTGTCAAATGGTCCAAAGATTAGACCGTGGAGTGTGGACCAGTAGGCTTATTATCTAACTCGCTCGCAATCGCCATAGCGTTCATTGTGACAGTTCATGTATGGGCTGACAATTGGCATCGGAATCAGCTAGCTGTCACATTCATACAAGAACTGTCAAAATGAACACGATGGCGATTGCGGCGGACCACAGATTAAGAAACACTGAATTGAAAGATGATACGAAATTAATGGGATGAATTAGGCGTTCGTTACATTGTGGACGTAAACATTAATGAGTGGTTAATGTTTTTCTTCCATGCTGGTCTGGGAGCAAAGAAAAAACATAGAATGTACCAGTTGCTTCTCTACCCGCGCAGATGGTAAAAGCCCATCGAGTGATTGGGCGAAAATCTTAGGAATCATGTGATAGGCGATGTGGCTAGCAACCCATCACTGTTTTGATTCCCCTTTCTAGCCATACGCCCACAATCATGCCAAACGTGGAATTTAGGTCTTGTTACCTTAGGCTCTGTCTACCCCGTAAGGGAAAAAGACGTGATTTAGGTGTGTATGTATGTATGTAAATGTTTTTCAGGATTTTTGAATCATAGTTGACAATAATTGTTTTCATACATAGATCGATGTTCAAAGAGACTAAATTTGATGAATGACACGAATCTATAAGGCGTGAGTGTAAATTAGGCATAAGAAGTAGTAACAATTCCAGCGAGCTATTCCGGGGCTTATATTGCGCAGTAACTCCAAGATGGCCGACTTTACAGGATGAACTTGACACGGCAACTGTTTCAAGTGCGCCCTTCTTACGCGCAGAGCATTATAATAGCACAAAAAACGCCCTGAGCTCCAGTGGCGTAACTATAACGTCTGGGGCCCTTGGCAAATTCGTCCGATGGGGCTCCGTCCTCAGTATAAGGAAGTGCATCAGCACCCCTTCTGTGCTCTAAACCAAGCCAGTTCGGGGCCCCGTATAGCTAGGGGCCCGTGGCATTTGGCCACTCCTGCCACCCTATAGTTACGCCACTGCTGAGCTCATGCTTGTAGCTTCGCCCTTGAGAAAGACAATTTGTGGCTAATCTGTGGCGCCATCTGTCGCCGAGAAGGAGACTTGCATGACTTAAATCAGTAACAGCTACTCGATAACAGGTGGCGCTATCACAAAAGACGTCAACCGAATCTTCCAGGTACCCTCACTTAATCTAGCGCCGCTGAGTTCACACAACAGGCGACGCGAGCCGTATTACGACACCCCATTGTCCCCCATATCAGTTGCACAATGCTTTATCTGAGCGTTCCCAGTATTGTCCGCTTTTGCTTGGAATGCATCGTATCTAAGGTATCATACATCATACAATAGTTCTGTTTTCATCATCATATCTGCCATAGGGCGTCCACTGTTGCACATAGGCCTCCAGTTGCCTCGGTTGGAAGCGGTTTGCATCCACCGTGAACCCACGACTTTAACCAGTAGACTTATTACCTAACTCGCTCGCAATCGCCATCGTGTTCCATTTTGGCAGTTCTTGTATGAATGTGACAGCTAGCTGATTCCGATGCCAATTGTCAGCCCATACATGAACTGTCAAAATGAACACGATGGCGATTGCGAGCGAGTTAGGTAATAAGCCTACAGGTCATCGTCGTCATCCGTGTGACGGTATACGTAAGATTCAAAACCCGGGACCACAGACAATTAAATAAATAGACACCGCAATGGTGTTGACTACAAAGTTAGATAAAGAAACGGAGGAAGCAAGTACACCCTGAAAGAGGAGGCTATGTATAAAGAAAAAACTTAGAACATACTCCTGCTCCTTTTCCCGCGCAGATCGTGAAAGCCCGTTGAGGGAATGTTAGTAACCCATCACTATTTTGATTTCCCTTTCCGCTTCCAAGCTTTCCACCTAAACGCCCACAACCATGCTAAACATAGCTTTTAGGTATCACCCTAAGACATTATTAAAATGTATTATGTATGTATGTATTAAATAACCTAACCTAAAAATTTCTGTACTTGTGTTGTCATTCGCCCTTAATATGTGAACCAAATTTCAATCAGACCAACTGTTGAAGAGTTCCCTCCTGCGGCGACAGTCCTGGCTGGACCACCAGAATTCTACTACCAAATTATTGTATTGTCATCTGACTTACACAAGTATGCAAAATTTGAGTTCAATTGGATGAAGATATCTGCTTCAAAATTAAGTCACAATATTCCACCCGGACAAACATACATTCACATACATACATACATATGTTGCAAGTTAATCTAAAGCTTGTAATAAACATAGTATAAAACAAAGCCGCTTTCTGCTGTCTGTCTGTCCCTATGCTTAGATCTTGTAAACTACGCAACGGATTTTGATGCGGTTATTTTTTGTAGATAGTGATTCAAGAGGAAGGTTTATATGTATAATTATACGCGGGCGAAGTCGCGGGCAGAACATAGTATTAAATAAAAGCTGACTGGCACATCTCCCAACATAACAGTAATCTGATATTCACACGAACAAAGTATTTGATATGGATAAGATTAGGGAATTAATAATAGAGGTGGGCAGCTTGCGGTACCTGCAATAATCAAGGTATCTGATAAAATTTTATTTTAGTAGCTGTATGGCTACTGTTTGTTTATTGTTATTGGCTGTGTATAAAAAAAAAACCCAACCCTTATGTACATACAGGTTTGATTTTTCAATGCACATCACTTGAAACTACCATTTGAAGAGGAGAAATATGTGTTAAAATTACTCTTACTAGCTTCTGCCCTACTTCGTCTGCATTGAATTATATGTATAAACCTTCCTCTTGAATCACTATCTATTAAAAAAAAAACGCATCCAAATCCGTTGCGTAGTTTTAAAGATATAAGCATACATAGGGACCGACAAACAACTTTGCAACTTTGTTTTGTAGTGTTGACTAGCAGTTGCCAGAGACTCTGTCTGAACAAAATTTGTTTATTGCTATCCTGCTGGAACTATGCCTTTTTCCGGTATACAAACTATCCTATGTGCTTCCCTGGCACTAAAACTACTTCCGTAACAAATTTAATTTAAATCGGTTCAGTGGTTTAGGCGGGAAAGCGTAACAGGCAGACAGAGAGTTACTTGCATATTTATAATCAGGTTTATGTAGATTAAAATATCTCTATAATATCAAAACAAAATACAACATTTACGGCAATATTAATAAAATAACCAGTATCTTCGGCAAAAATATGTACACATTATCATCAAACCGGGTGATATGCAAACCTTACGTTCAAAAACAATAAAAGTCTAACGACAACATAAAGATTTCTTTTGCTTCTTTAAAGTCCAGCTTCCTCATAAATATGAGTTTTTAAGTGGGAATTTTTCAACAACAATAATTATCAATATTTCAGTGATATTGCTGGAGTTTAACAGTCTGTGTTGAATGAAGTTTTGATTAACATTATTAAATTCATTGATTCAGTAGTGTAGCAGTTTCCAGTTGAATAAATAAGCTTTATTAAAATATTCATGTGTACTCGAATATGACATCCACTTATTGATAGGTACTTTAATTAAGTAAAATTACAATAAAATAAATACTCGACGAATTGACCTGACATCAACCAAATTATGGCCTTTAAGCCAGATTTTTACAATGTTATTTATAGATTTAATAAAATAGATGGTTATAGTTGAGAGCCTACCTTGTTGTGGGGCAGGACTATGAAGGCGCCGCCGCCGGCCGACTCCACGATGATGGCCAGGAACTTGGGGTTCACGGCACAGAATGTAGAATCCCATGAACTTTTTGATACACGTATATTGTCATAACACTGCTCCCGCTTGAGAGCTTGCCCGTAAACATGGCGAAATTTAGAACTACGCACCACCCTAAACGACATCTGAAATGGAAAAACACAGCACGACTACAACAAACTGTATTGTTTAAATAATTTCATTTGTAACATAACCTATAAGCTACTCCTATGACCTATATTTTGACACTGTTCACTTGTAAAGATTTCCAACTCACTTTTATTTGTATATATCTATTATAGTATTTACACTAGAAAATGCAATGAAACCATTTGAATGTAACTCAGTAATTAACAGAAAATAATATTGAGAGCTACTAAGGATCGAAGGGAGGACGGTTGGGAGAACGAGCGAACTCCATATTTGGTAATGCCTACTGCCACTACATTTACTAACTTTATAGTTGCTTTTCAAATGTGTTACCGATGAAGAAGAAGTGATTGTATGTTCAATTAATTTATTTTTGATATGTTCCTTAAGTTTATTTAATATTTTCGACCATATTAGAATAGAAAATCAAGTTTCCTTTTGGGTAAACTTTTCTTTATTTTTGAACGCGACTCAGAAATGTCAAAATCGGAAATTTAAAAGATGCATTCACAGTTAACTTTTTAATGAAATCTGCGTTCATTAGTTTTTATCAAGCTCCTTATTTATAATCATATCTGGGAAAAAATTCAAGAAACGATTTTTACCAAGTATCTTGATGCTTACTTTAGGTCTAGGTGCACTTTGTCGAGACTGATTCTTTTCAGCCTCAGGAGTTTGGGCATGGTAGCTGCGACAACGTTCTCTTCCTAGCCTCTTGGCAACCGGCGCTCGTGTAACCTTCGGGCTGGTGAAACTATTGTGCCTCCGCACTTCCTGAGGGATAATAGTACATGATAGGTAGCCTTTTTTTGTTATAAGGACAAAGCAAGAATTAATCTTAATAAACCTATATACGTCCTTTTACATTGTTTTATAATATGTTCAGCCTTGAACTATGAATCTACTAATATTTTTCTTTGTAGTTACTATACTATACAATTATTTTCTTCGCACATCATGAAGGAATTAGAGGCTGATGTCTGATCAGAAAGAAGTGAAGTGGTTCCATTTCATCCTGCCTATGCCTATTATAATCCAAAAGATACTTGATGATACTGTGCAGGAGTAGACTTTACAACTACAAAGTAATCAATAGCAAAATTCTTTGTACTCACCCCATCTACGTCCATATTCATATTCATAGTTGGGAACGGATTAATAAGCACAAATGAATAAGGATTTTATGTAAGAATTACGAAAAGTTACACCTGCTAATATATATTTCGTAACAAACAAAAAAGGAGGTAGAAGTAAAATAGGAATTCCTGAATTTTATTTTGTCAACTACTCAAGGACTATTCTCAGGGATCATTTATTTTATTTTTCAGATACCACAATTTTTTCATTAAAAAGTATGTTCATTTCATAAAATATTTTATTAGTTTTTGTCGATGAACTTTCGATTATTTAATCGATTTGCAGAGCGATTGCGTTATCTCGAACGAGGCTTAGTAGATGGTTCGCGCTTGACCGAAAGAAAATTTGACAGTTCTGTCTGACAGTAATCAGATCAGACGACGAAAAAACGCACATTCGTTGAAAAATCTCGAAATAATATTTTGTTATTCTTAAAGATCCATAATTTTAGTGTAATTAAACCCGAGCACGTCATGGTTTTAATTCAATGCTAGCCGATAGTTGCAGTGACTTTGTTTACGAAAAATGGAGACTACTATTGCTAAGGTAATAAATATATATTCGTTTGCCTTTTAGGTGTATCAAATACGTAATTTGTTTTTTTAATTTCTGCACTTAAAAAACTGCACTATTTATGAGCTTATGTTTTAAATTATGAAACTTAAACTAGGATTCTGTGGCGTTTGTTCTTAAAACAATATTTTTTATATGAGGTAGACAGTGTTTTACTTTTAATCCAAAAGTATACTTCGCAACTATTTATACTTACAAGAGTTTTAGCAGCAGCTTGGATTAAAAAATCATGATGCAACAAACAATTACAATGCAAACTTAATGTAGTAAAATAAAAAATGCCTTAACACGGGTCCACTTTAAATATCTGTTTTAAATTTAAATAAGAAAATAAATTTTATTGCCAGTAATTTAAAAATCACGAAATTAATAATCTATGGTCTCAACCATTACCCTAATGAATAAGTAAAATAACTTTAAAGCAGTCAAATTATGTGTAGTAAATCTTTGTTTTTTTTTATTTATTAAGTACTAGCTGTTGCCCGCGACTGTCAGCAAAGTATTCATTTATTGCTATCCCCCAAGAACTATGCAATTTTCAGTGAAGAAGGAACACACATACACACTCACATCCTCACAAACTCTTGCTTTTATAATATTAGTTGGATTGAACACATGCAAAGATCTATTGTTGTAGTTTTTTTTTTCTTAAACACTTTATATGGAAACTTAGCTATGACCGGTTCAGCATTGATAGATGAATCTATTCTAAACTTTTTATCTTGGTGATGTCTGTTCTTTGTTTTGATAAATAATTTAAGCCTTCAGCCAAGTTTCATGAACTATTTGAACCAACTTACATAATGTTTGTTACACAATTATTATATTAAAATAACGGCCAATGTTTGTTTGAGTTTTGAGTCATGAATGTCATCATGCATGATTTTTGGAAACATACATTATGAAGTCAATTTGAGAATTACCTGAACAAATGTAATACGAGTGTGTATTGTACTAGCTGTGTCCTGTGACTAGAAAAAAAAAACAAGCAGTAAAAATTCTTGATTCATTTGTTAACACTTATCATTTGAAAAACAGCGCCTTCTCTTGTCCCTGGTGAGCAGTAGATGTTCCACGGGAGTTTGTAAATTGTGTTGTAGAGGCACATAATTCAAAAACAGATGACGCTTGGCGACAAAAATTCGAAGGCTTACCCACCCGCTATGGGAGGTGTAGGGGTATATCATATGTCACAGAATGACGACGATCCGGGTTTGTTTCCCGGCCATAACTTTACTTTTTGGATTCTTCTGTGTTCTTATTTCCAGTGTTGTTGAGAAATTTTATTTTCTAGAATAAGTGTAGAAAATGAGCAAATAGAGTATGTCAAGCAGTACATATACCTCGGGAAATAAATAAGCTTCAACCTAAAAGCAAATGAACAGGAAATAGAGAAGAGAATTAAACACACCTGGAATAAGTACCCCGCTCGCGGGAACTGTACACTTTACCGACATGAAGACTATTCTATTATTTATTCTGGACTTCTAATATGATGTATGCAAAATTTCACCGCAATCGGTTCAGTAGTTAAGGTGTGAAAGAGCAACAAACAAACTCACTTTCGCATTTATGACATTCTTCTCCTTATTATTTGTGGCATATCAAGTTGTTATAGCGACGACAACTTCGCCAATGTTGAAGTAATAAAAAATATAATTCAAAAACTCTTGTGACAAAATGTCGGCAACGTTGTGTAGTGACACGGTTAAAAGACCCATCTCCCCCCCCTGTCGGGCTCTTGGCCAATGGTCAATGATATCCCTCAGAAACTGCCAGGAAATCATTAGCGGATGTCTAGGGTGCACCGGACCAAGCACTGCTCTTCCCCCCTGACAGATCCGAAAACGAACCGCAGCTCTTGACCATACGCGGAGGTAACCCGACTCGCACCCCATTTATGACATTAGTAAGGATTAAAGCGCTAAAATAATTTGTAAAATTTAAAAACTGGAAAGTGTCATCTTGTTCAAAATATCTCTCTCTAGATCTAGATAGATTGAATTTGATACTTATAGATAACTAGCGACCCGCCCCGGCTTCGCACGGTATATTTTGCATGTACTATACATACATATAAACCTTCCTCTTGAATCACTCTATCTATTAAAAAAAACCGCATCAAAATCCGTTGTGTAGTTTTAAAGATATAAGCATACATCGGGACATGGGGACAGAAAAAGTGACTTTGTTTTATAATATGTAGTGATGTAATGAAATAAATCATAAAAAAAAAGTAAAGTAAAAAAGTCTTTATTCATGGATCGTTTAAAACTACATTAGTTTTGGGCATAAACTTTGGTATCTTAAAATCATATCTACAACTTATGTTTAAATTTAGTTTAAAAACATAACAACAACATACATATCAGATAAGAGTATTGTTTGAAAGTAATAATGCCAAATGGACCAGTTGTTGATATTTTGAACAGAGCATTACATTTTTCAAGGTTTTATGTCATAATAATTCCAACTTGATATTGGTAATTTTTTGTGTATTTCTAAACGACGAAAAGTAAAGCTATGGCCGGGAATCGAACCCGGATCCTCGTCATTCCGTGACGCGTGCTATACCCCGACACCACCCATAGCAGGTGGGTAGCGGAGTAGCAAGGTAAATATTTTTTGTTCATTGAAATGGACCTCCGCAAAGTAACGCCTGATTCAATAAAAGTATTTGTATTTGTAATGAATCGCAGAGAACAAGGCCAGAATATTCCACGCAATATGTCATTTGACGCATGTTTAGTTACCGCAGTGATTCGAGTATCATGTCGATCTTAATATAACGCCAATTGTACCTACTCTACGGTGTCGCTGAACTATCTGCTTTGTCGCGGTGGAGTATGAGGGGAATTACGACGAACTGTTCGCGTTTGATTTAATGATCGTCAGGGGCGCCGACTTTTAGAAAACCTCGTGGGTGCTCATGCTTATTTGATGACTCGAAAACGGGTCGTCAGGTAATGAAAAAACACCTATCCCTAAAAGGCGATTACTGATCGGTTTCGTGATGTCTATTCTCAGGGGTGCTGGGCACCCACTGTTTATTTCTCATGGGTGCTCGAGCCCCCGAGCACCCACGGAGTCGGCGCCCCTGCTGTTGTACAATCAAGGGCATAAACATATGTGCGTTGCCAAAAGGTCAAAAGTATCTATAGGTACACCTTTACCCTCCTGCCGCCCAATGAAGGATAACTGTCGAAGTAAAATTGTAATTTTACATGAATGAGACCGAAAACCAAAATTTGATTTTGGGCGGCAGGAGGTTAAGCCACAATCAATATGCCGTCGATTGCATTAACTATGTTTACTTGCAAAATCGTCGGAGTTGTGATGATAAGACGCAAGTCAACTGAGTGGTCATATAAGAGTGGACTTAATTTTTTTAGACTAATAGTTAAAATTTCTAAACGCCACTGAAAATTAGAACACAGAAAAATCCGAAAAGTAAAGCTATGGCCGGGAATCGAACCCGGATCCTCGTCATTCCGTGACGCGTGCTATACCCCTACACCACTCATAGCAGGTGGGTAACGGAGTAGCAAGGTAAATATTTTTTCCGGATCCTCGTCATTCCGTGACGCGGTCTATATCCCTACACCACCCATAGCAGGTGGGTAAGCCCTCCAATTTTGTTATCTGTTACTAGCTGTCACGTGACCTTGTTACTGTGCGAATTTTTGTCGCCAAGCGTCATGTGTTTGAATGATGTGTCTGCACGACACAATTACAAACTCCCGTGGAACATCTACTGCTCACCATAGACGAGAGAAGACGCTGTTGTATTTCTCATTGTTTTATATCTACGTGTATCGAATGTGTGTAAATAAATGTTTCTCTCTCTCTCTCTCTCTGTTGTGATTTATGTATGTATGTGTGTCAAAAGTGTACTGGCAGTTTTCTATAATGTTGGTTTGTGTGCAGGGGCGGCAGCGCGCGGTGGCGGCGGTGCTTGCCGTGAGCAACGTGGCCTCGCTGCTGACGGCGCTCAACCTGGTCAGCAACCTGCACCCCGACGACAAGTAAGTGTCACTAGTATGATACTCCCCCCCCCCTCTCCCCTATCCAAGGAGCGTCAAGTAGTTACACCTTCAAGCCCAAGCTGAGAGATCGCTTATTGAGGCTCCGAAAATTCACACTATAGTCCTCAAGCACATTGATATGCCAGCCTGTTGTTTTTAAACAATTTAGTTTTCCCTTATTTTTATTTTTTTGTTTATTGTAAACTACTTATTTAATTGATTTATGTATTTTTTAGTTATACATAAGTCGGGTTCTATATATTTATTACTTTATTCACGTATAGGTTAATGGTTTATGTAGTATGTTTTATCTGTGTATCGTTTCGTGAGTCACAGACGGTTCTGGCTGAAAATCAGTTCTGCAAGTGCCTAACACCTCAGCGTAATGCTTTCTTTGTTATAAAATTGTGTGTATGCTCTAATATTTGACGACCGGATAGCCTAGTGGTTAGTGACCCTGACTATGACGCTAGAGGTCCTGGGTTCGAATCCCGGCAGGGGCAGAGAGTTGTATGATGAATACGAATGTTTGTGCCCGAGTCACGGATGTTGTATCCCATAGCACAAGCTTTGCTTAGTTTGGGGCTGGGTAAATTGGTGTAATTTGTTCCAAGATATTTATTATTATTATTATTTATTTATAATATTTGTATGTCTTGCAAAAACGAATAAATGTCTTCTTTATTTCTCTTTCACTACCCCAAACGTTAGCGATTTAACGGCTGTTGCCTTCTAGTCCACTTTCGGACTGTAAGAATTAGAGTGAGAAAGAAAAATCGGTTTATCGTCACACCATTCAGTAATGTTATTGGTAATTTGCGAGTGATTGCAGCTATTAGAACGCGAGCCAGCGATCATTGAGTAATTATCGCTCTATAACATCCTGAACAAGGTCAATGGAGCAGCCGCGCGGACAGAACAACAGCGGACGCTAAACAAATTAGAATATACTTCCATGCTGGTCTGGGAGCAAAGGAAAAACATTGGATGTACCAGTTGCTTGTCGTCCCGCGGAGATGGTAAAAGCCCATCGAGGGAATGGGCGAAATTCTTAGGAATCATGTTATAGACGATGCGGCTAGCAACCCATCACTATTTTGATTCCTTTTTCCTCCTATACGCCTACAATGATGCTAAAGGTGGCTTTTAGGTCTTGTTACTTTAGGCTCTGTCTACCCCATAAGGGAAAAAGTCGTGATTTATGTATGTCTGTTCTGTATGTAAAAATATGTTCCGAGACTTTATACCGTTGACGTAAGGTGGTATGGGTCATATTTATGAAAAGTTATGTACAACCTATATATTTATATACATAAAACTTGTGTTGTAAATGTTTTTACAGAAACTTATTTAAATTTCTAAATGTCAGTGAAAATTAGAACCCACAGAAAAATCCGAAAAGTAAAGCTATGGCCGGGAATCGAACCCGGATCATCGTCATTCCGTGACGCGTGCTTAGAAACTTATTTAGTCAAGTGTTGTTACGTTTTTTTACATTAAAGCTATAAGCTATAATATGCAACTAAATGCCTAAATAAAACTAGGTACTTATACACTTTTTC
Organism: Pandemis corylana; assembly: GCA_949127965.1. NCBI lineage: Eukaryota > Metazoa > Arthropoda > Insecta > Lepidoptera > Tortricidae > Pandemis > Pandemis corylana. The sequence continues at coordinate 13,917,094 of OX421864.1, read as the reverse complement.
CTCTCAAGTGAAGACATATAGTATGTCATATGTAAACGTTATATCACCGCTGTAAAAGCGGATCAGACGACGTTAAAAGAATGTTGGGATGACGTAAGGGAGATAAATTACTTTAGGCGCGTCGAGTGCAGAGATAATAACCGGCAGGTCGTTGTATTGTCAGTGCGTAGAGGAATTAACTAATACAGTAAGAATATCATCCACGGGTTTCCTTGCTGGTCTGGGAGCAAAGAAACAATATGATATCGTTATCAAAAATGTTTTACAATTATAGTTTACAGTCATACAGGTTGGAACCTTCCTTTAAGCATGAGAAATGCTTGTATTTTTTTTTTTTTTTTTTTTTTATATGAATAGGAAGGCAAACGAGAAAGTGGTCACCTGATGGTAAGTGATCACCACTGCCCATAGACACCCGCAACCCCGGAGGGATTGCAGATGCGTTGCCAACCTAGAGGACTAAGATGCAATGCCTCTTGTGCCCGTAATTTCCCCGGCTGTCTTACTCTCCACACCGGAACACAGCAGTGCAAGCACTGCTACTTAGCGGCAGGATTAGCGAGTAAGATGGTGGTAGCGATCCGGACGGACCTTGCACAAGGCCCTACCATCCGCGATTGTATCGGAATGTTCCGCTCTTTCTTAACTTGACGGCTAACAAAAACCAAGCAGAACCTAAACCAATTCTATGACTAACTTAACTACTTAACTAGTGTGCACCGCGCGCGGGTGTGTGTGTGTGCGCGTGCGTCTGTGTGTATTGTCCCGTAAGGGGAAAAAGAGGCAGGTAACCTATACGGAGACAAATAAAAATAGTTAAGTTAAAAACAATAGGTTAATTTAATTTCCAGAATGAATAATTTAGGTAATTTACAATTTAAAAAGCAATAATAATAAGACAACAACAATAATAAACAATTTAAAACGTTAATTTCATTTTAAGAATAAAACGAAATAACCGATAATTTAATAATTTAAGATTTAATAATTTAAGATTCAATAATTTAAGATTTAGTAATTTAATATCATAATTTAATTTGTATAATTTCCATAATTTAGTATAATATATTATATTTAGTAAAATAAAATAATTATATCACATAATCTCTCCTAATAAGTTATTTGTTCTCGGAAATTAATAATTACATAAAATTCAATTCATTATTTAAAGCACTAGGTTTAAGACTATTTTATTATTTTTAGATTCAAGGTAGATTTAATTATTAGATGTAAGGTAGCTTTAACTATTAGATTTAAGTAGGTTTAGTTATTAATTTTAAGTCCGAGGATTTAGCGCGAGACTAGCTCAGGGAGGGAATCGGTTGCCACTAGGCAGGGCTGTGACTAGATGCCTGGAACTGTGTGAGAATGGCCGTTCCTCCAAATACCGTACGCCCCTTGGCTGTGCGAAGCTCGACGCGGAGAGCCAGGGTGGTGTGACGGTCGAGAGAAGACGTGGTCAGCCGAAGCACCGGCGATGAGTGTCGAGGGTGTTCTTCACCCAGTAGGGTGTTTATCGTATGGTGATCTTCACCCGGTAGGGTGTTCCCATAGTTTGGGACGAAAGAACACTCACATTTAAGCAGTATTATTTAAATTAAATTAATTAAGGCGCTCGGCAGCGATCGCTCCGCTCCGAGTTTAGCATTGTCGAGTGCATTATGACGCGGGCTGTGCGTCTTAGGGCCAGTGGCTGAGTGCGCGGCGACAGCGGGCGCTCGGACCTCCTCGAGCGGTCTTCGGCATAGATCGGCTTGCGCCGGCGACCGGTCCCGCGATGTATAGTAAATCATTATTTGCGCGTACGCTCCGTGAGTTTGTTTGTAGAAATATTTAATTCAGTTAATTAGCGTAAGTTTATTTTTAATTAGATTAAGGCGATTATTTAGAAAATTAGGATTTAGTTTTAAGGTTTGTATTTATAAGAATTTAACGTATTTAAGTAGATATTAAGGGTTTTATGTGTAGTACTTTTATTATAATTAGTTTTCTAGTTCTAGATTTTAAGTGTTTAGATCTAAGTTTAAAAAGTTAACGTACATACGTTACAGTATGTACGTGAGTGTGCCTGTTTGTGTATGTTTCTGTAATGTCATGTCGTACATGTAAATGTTCGTACCATCGATTAATACATTGCCTCCAATTCAACACAACAGTCCGTTATATACGGAAGAAATCCCCATAAGTTATTTGTGCGACAACGTATCAAACTTTATACATACATACATATATCACGTCTATACCCCTTACGGGGTAGACAGAGACTGTGGTAACAGGTACCTACAGGTCACATTTAGCAAGATTGTGGGCGTACCTATAGGTGGAAAATGGAATCAAAATAGTGTTGGGTTGCTAGCCACATCGCCTATAACAAGATTCCTTTGATTTTTGCCCATTCCCTCTATGGGCTTGTGCCATCTGCGCGGGTAGAGAAACAATTGGTATATTCTATGTTTTTTCTTTGCTCCCAGACCAGTATGGAAGTAAAACAAACTTTATAGTAGGAATAAAAGTGGCAAGGCAATGAAAAATTACAATAAATTAGCCAATGACATGAAATTGCAATGCAATAATAAGTTTCAAAAAACTTTGTTCAAATGGTTACCTACTGGTTCTGAGTAACCACGATTTGGTAATTATATGGTTAATTTATATTTTACTAGCTTTTGCCCGCGACTTCGTCCGCGCAAAATAGATAATGTCAGTGACGACATAAAAAATTTTTTTTTTTACTTTACTGGGTTTTGGCAGGTTTTTACCAGGGCTCCCGCGAAATAAATCTATTCTATTCTATATTATACTAGTTTCAGCCCGCGACTTCGTCTGCGTAATTTTACATATAAACCTTCCTCTTGAATCACTCTATCTATTAAAAATAAAAAACCGGTCAAGTGCGAGTCGGACTCGCGCACCGAGGGTTCCGTATCATTATCTATAAATATCTAAAACCAGTGTAAGCAGAGCCCTGTTCCAAAGCAAAATGTACGCAGTGTGGGGTTACTTTATATTGGTCACTGCTATATACAGACATACATACACATTTACGGTTTTCGCAATTATTCTTTAATCTGTGCTATAAGACCTACCTTCATACCAAATTTCAAGATTCTGCGTTCACGGGAACTACCTTGTAGGTTTTGATTCCCTTGAGAGTTGAAAATTTGCGGAAATTTGCGGCATAAACGGCTGTATCTTTTGATTGCGTTGGCTTAGAAGTTTGATTTTTTCACAGCTTCAAGGGACAGTAGACCTGAGTAATTGATATAAATTTCAGCTTCATACCTCCACGCGTTACTGAGAAAAAGGGTCTTGACAGACGGACGGACGGACAGACGGACAACAAAGTGATCCTATAAGGGTTCCGTTTTTTCCTTTTGAGGTACGGAACCCTAAAAACCGCATCAAAATCCGTTGCGTATTAAAGATCTAAGCATACATAGGGAAGGACAGACAGCGGGAGCAACTGTTTTATACTATGTGGTGATGATTCAAAAGTCCTGGCAAACATTTACAAGGCTAGTTAAACTAATCCAGCCAACTGTTGAATAATTTCGCATGAATAAGAGATCATGTATCCGTAAATACGGATCTTAAATTCTAACTATAGTTTCCGTATTTAAGGTGAACAGTCTGTTGCGTAATTAAAGGCAGCCATGTTAATTAACAGTTAAACTGACATTAATATTCTAAGATTGTGTTTGATGCTACGTACCTACGTTACGTTATTGTGTCTGTACACATAAATAAAATTGAAGTGTCTGTTTGTAATTTCAAATTGACAGCTTTTCACAATGCGTATTAAAGTATGAATGGGCGAATAATACAGAAGTTGGGTAACTTTTCGGGATATTTTGTTTATGATAGTTTTTAAATCAAATTCCAACAAATTCGGGTAATATAAGACAGCTAATCTAATAAAATTAATATAATATATTGCTGGTGACGTGGCCACTGGCCAGTCACTTTTTTGAGCAGATGCTGAGATATTTAGATTTTTCTGAATTTGACTCATAAAATCACAACTTCACAAGATATGGTACAAACATCAAAAAATGACATAAAACGCTCGGGTGATTTTAATCCTCGTGTTATAAGGACCCTCATTATGTAACGGTTATATCTTCAAAACTACAGCTCTAATCAAATTTTTAACTAGTTCACAAGATCAATGAGATGTAGTTTTCTACTAAGCTACTTGTGTTTCAAATTCTGCACGATTTCTCACCACTTTCGAGATAAGGAGATAGGATATCTGTTTATATACTGAAAAAGAATATACGTGCGGGAGCTCACGATTAACGAATTCTACGTTGACGACGTCGTGAGCAATAGGTAGTAGGTAATACTTGAGAGAGAAGTTTACGTGATCACTGCGAGTAGTTTACGGCCTTTTTTTTTTGGCCGAAATATCGCTGTATAATTATTATTTTTACTGTACGCTGCCCGTAGAGAAATTTACCAATAGAGTTATCATCCTATTTGAGATTAAGGCTTAATTCTGCATTAGGTGACGAAGTGAATAAAACTCTGTCGTTTTTTGTGAAAAAGTTAATGCATAATAATAAGTATGTCTATCAGGTAGATTATCAAACAACATTGGAGATATATTTTTTATTTTTTCACATAGTCAAAACATACATACATACATATATCACGTCCTTATCCCTCACAGGGTAGACAGAGCCTAAGGTAACAAAACCTTAAGGCCACGTTTAGCATGATTAAGGGCGTATAGGTTGAAAGGATAATCAAAATAGTGATGGGTTGCTAGCCGCATCGCCTATAACATGATTCCTAAGACTTTCGCCCATTCTATCGACGGGCTTTTGCCATCGGCGCGGGAAGAGAAGCTACTGGTAAATTCCATGTTTTTTCTTTACTCCCAGACCAGCATGGAAGAATCCAAGTTGAAATATCCAATGACGTCACGTGGCGGCCATTTTTTTAATGAGAAGTGACGTCACGATCACGGTCTAAATAGTTAGCGCTATTTCTTATTCTTTACGTCATCATAATACTTATTGTTATAAATTAAACGGCTTTGTTTGTAAGGGATACGTTTCTGTTCCAGGATCACAATAAAACGAGGCGGCGCGCTAACGCTGCTGGGATTGGTTTACTTTACGACGCTGTTCGAGCTACTAAACACGCTAGCACTGTCTTCCAGTCTGCGGCACAAGTACCGGCTCAGCTGCGGCGATGTGCTCGATGTTACCAACAAGTGAGTCGCTTGTACAGACACCTCGGTGCTTTTGGATGAGATGTTTTCAAACTCTTTTATTTTATGTGACTTCCACGGACCTATATGTGTAGAAGTGGATGATGTATGAGCGTTGATACGTCAAAAATAGAAATCTACACTCACATAAGGCGCGTCGCACTGACACCGGAGATAAACCTGACTTGTCTAAGGCATTCGATGTTGTTAATCACATGTTATTACTAAAACATATTAGGCACTTCGGCATTAAAAACAACGTTTACAACAGTTAAATTCTTTTATTAAAGTCAGAAATCTAAACGGTTGAAGCTAGGTTAGATTTAGAACGAGTGATTAAACGTCGGGAGTTCCTCAGGGGTCTGTCTTGGGGCATACCGTTTTTATTACCTCTTTAACTGATAGCGGATACCTTGCAGACTGGTGTCGGCCGTCCAGGCCCTGTTCTGCTGCATCACGGGCGGCGTGGTGCTGTGCTGGTCGTGCGCGCGCGACGTGGCCCGCGCCTCGCACTTCGTCTCGGAGGCCTACGCTTGGTTTGGGGCGGCGTACTTCTTCTACGACATCTGGTCCATGTACATGGTAAGAGCTGACGACTGCATAGCTGACGAGAGAGTTCTCTTTTGCTTCTAAAGAGGAGGGTATAATGTTATTCTGTATTCTAAAGTGCTTCCACGCTGGTCTGGGAGCAAAGAAAAAACATAGAATGTACCAGTTGCATCTCTTCCCGCGCCCATGGTAATAGCCCATCGAGGGAATAGGTGACATAGGAATCATGTTATAGGCGATGAGGCTAGCAACCCATCATTATTTTGATTCCTTTACCATCTATATGCCCACAATCTTGCTAAACGTGGTCTTGTCACCTTAGGCTCTGTCTACCCCGTAAGGGATAAAGACGTGATTTTTGAGTGTGTATGTATGTGTATGTATGTATTCTAAAGTATCAAAAACGCAACGATCTTTTAGTTAAATTCAATATACTCGTAAGAGCAACTCGAGTTCAAAGGCATTTCCCATAAAAGAGGCGTAAGACAGGAAGATGTCAAATCTCCGAAACTGTTTACTGCCGCTTTGAAAGACGCCTTCTAACCTCTGGAATGGAAGTATGAATTCTTTGTTTCTGTTATGTTATTGTGACTACTGATTTGTGATGAACAATATTTGTATTGTTAGCAAAAATTATTTCGAATCGAACACAAATTTTCATCATTGGATGGTTATTTTCAGAGGTCTGATTTCAAGGTCATGTGATCATGTGACGCGTTTCAGGTGCATATCAACATGATGGCTGGGGACGTCAAAGGCAAGCTCCGCAAGCCCAAGAACGGGGCTCTCACCACAGCGCCCGCCAAGCAGTCCCCTACCTTCTTCCAGTACTGCAAGTATGTCACTACCCATCCACCTATCTCTGATACACCTTTGGTAGTCTAGTTTTTCACACGTGGCTCATCAAGCCGCCCGAAATCGCACCTCTGAGTTCTTCCGAATGTGCGAAATTATATTTGAAATTTACCATAAGCTTTTTGGTACGGGCATGAAACCTGTACACACCTTAAAAAACAGTTCTCTGATGTGTGAAGTTACTAATCTGCATTGGACTTGATACTGAGAAGACGCGTTTTCCCAGTAGTGGGACGTATATGTATAGGTTGGAAATATGGATGGTGGATAATGATACCGCATGTCCGGATGTCTGTTCGCTCTACAGGTCGCATTTCTCAACAGATTCTCGTGAAATCTTGTGAGCAGGACCGTTTTTTTTTCATTACGGCGGAGTCATGGAGATTGAAAAACCTAAAAAATATTATATTCAAGACATTACAAAAAACGTTCAATGTTCTGAATCGCGAGCGCGCTAGAGTAGGTAATCAATAAGTAAAATATAGTTTATTTTTTGAGCAGTGTGTGAATTAAAAGTATCATCAAAAACTATATTACTATTGCTTCCATGCTGGTCTGGGAGTAAAAAAAAACAGAATGTACCAGTTGCTTCTCCTCCCGTGCAGACGGTAAAAGCCCATCGACGCAATGGGCATAGGAATCGTGTTATAGGCGATGCGGCTAGCTACGCATCACTATTTTGATTCACCTTTCCGCCTGGCCCACAATTATGCTAAACGTGGCCTTTAGGTCTTGTTACCTTAGGCTCTGTCTACTCCGTAAGGGATGAAGACGTGATTTATGTATGTATGTAGGTTTCTCAGTCTGAACGTGGTTTTTATTAAATATTGCAGGCATGAGCCGGTCATACTGTTCCATCATCTCTTCATCGGGGGCTTCGGGTTCCTAGTCATTGTGGTGAGAATGCTTTTTATTATTCACTGTGAAATTAATTTAAAAAATCCAAACTTAGCTTCCCACAATCCCCAATTCCCCAATTGAAATTCGGAAACGGACTTGAGTTGTGGATGTCGAAACTAGGATAACACAGCTGCAGTGGCGATGGGGGCACGCGGCGACACGGAACCACGACAGATGGTCCAAGGCGGGTACAGAGTGCTGGCCAAGACTGGGTCGAAGTGTGGGCAGACCATCAGCCCGTTGGTCAGATGACATCTGTCATTCGGCTGGAAAACTGTGGGGACTGGCACGGGACCGGGCAAAGTGGCGTGAAAATGAAGAGGCCGCTACTCAGCAATGGGTGGATGTGGGCTGATTAGATTAGATAGAACCTTTGCTTAAGTATTCCAAAATAAATCTAAAACACCTTATATCCGTTGAATCCCATCTCCGCAAAGTAATACCTAAATAAATTGCCTACAGCTTGCGTGCTAATATTGTCTATTGCTTCTATGCTGGTCTGGGAGCAAAGAAAAAACAGAATCTACCAGTTGCTTCTCTCCCCGCGCAGATGGTAATAACCCACTGAGGGAATAGGTGAAAATCTGCGTTATAGGCGATGCGCCTAGCAACCCACCACTATTTTGATTCCCCTTTCCACCTATACGCCCTCAATCATGCTAAACGTGGCCTTTACGTCTTGTTAACTTAGTCTTTGTCTACCCTGTAAGGGATGACGTGATTTATGTATGTATGTCTTGTCTACAGTATCTTCGTGGTGGCCTCGGCGACTGCGTCTTCGGCTTCGTATACCTCATGGAACTCTCCACCCCCTTCGTCTCCGTGCGGGGCATCCTCTCCCGTCTCAAGCTGAAGGCCTCCCGCGCCTACGTCCTGAACGGGATACTGATGCTGCTCACGTTCCTCTTCTGCCGGGTGCTCAGTCTGCCCTACGTGTGCTATATGTACAGCAAGGTCATAGGTCTTTCGTACTTTGATGTGAGTATTTTACGTGTTTTACTTATGCTTCCCATATGCCGCCGAAGTGTGGTGAGTGTCGTGTCTTGGAACCAGTGGCGTATTTTTAGGGTAGGACTGGATAGAGGCCCTAGAGCATAGAAGGAGCGATGGTGCACTTTATTATGGAGGTCTTTCATACTTTGATGTGAATGGTTGATGTGATTTACGGATGCTTCCCATATGCCACCAAAGTGAGGTGATCATTGTGTTTCTTGGAATGGAACTCTCCAGTAGTCCTTCTCAACGAAAACCGATAGATATTCCCAATTTCCCACTAAGCTATAACTTTTTCTCCAGACAATAAGGTCCTTGCCGACTGGCTGCAAGGTCTCCATCTGCATCCTCCTGCTGCCGCAGCTGTACTGGTTCTACCTGATGTCGGCCGGAGCCATCAAGGTGTTCCGCGGGCCGCAGGAGAAGCGCAGCTGATGCCGGCGCCGCCGCCGCCCCAAGGACAAGCGTTGAGGAAACCAGACGGTGACAGTAGCTATGTTCCTTGGTCATTGGTTCTTGTCTGATGTTTGACCCCATTATTTATGAAACAGGATGCACAGATGACTCATGTATACAAGAGTTTTAGGGCTTGTTTTACCACTGTCTGTTAAGTTCCAGTTATCTTAAGTGCCAGTTATGATGACGTCTCTGTTTGTTTCGTAGTAATAAATGAAGACGGAATCGTAGATAACTGACACTTAAGATAACTGGAACTTAACAGAGTGATGAAACAGGCGCTTAGAATTGTTATGGAATATTTTAGTTGGTGGTTAGGTTAGATTTATTGAATATCTATTATTGTTTTTTGTCGTAACTTTTTTTTGTCTAATAGTCATCCTTTTGACGCTTTACAGTAGAGGATATGCATTAAAAAAACATTAAAAAAAATATCGTAAAGGAAATGACAAAAAGTGAAATTAAAAGTAATATCAGTCAAGAAATACGGGAAATGTGTATAAGAGTTTTAAACTACTAATTAGTCAGCGATTAGAAAGAGAGGTCCGATATGACATGTGTCGTCATTTGTCACAACGCGCATATTAACCCCATATTAACATTCCGTGTTGCTAGAAAGGGATAGAGACAAAACTTTGAAAGCCTACATCTCGATCTCGGTTACTTTTATTGTCATTTGAAAAATATATTTTTATGTTGTTTACTATAAACTATAAATAAATAAGCCATAAATAAGCTTCTGTGAAAAATTTCATTATTACAAGCTTTTTTTGACTCTAATTTCACTGTCATCCGTCCTACATATGTGTACCAAAGTCCAAGGCAATCCGACCAACCGTTGAAGAGTTCCCTCCTCCGGAGACAATCCCGGCCGTGTCACTAGAACTCCACTACCAGATTATTATATTGTCATCCGACTTACTTAAGTATGCAAAATTTCAGCTCGATCGGTTCAAGATATCTGCTTCAAAATTGAGTCGCAAGATTCCACCCGGACAAACATACTTGCATACGTTGCAAGTTAATATAAAGCTAGTAAAAAATCATGCATATTCCATATTAGAAAAACAAAACTAATCCAACCATCTGCTAAATTATTCCGAAATAATTTTGAGACAGAATTGCCAATTTCTCTTATTCCGACTTTAATACTTACTTAATGTTGATTAGCGTCTCTAGGTGTGGCAGTTTAGAGTTCCGTGTGGGACTGTCTGAATCGCACGTTAGAAAATAAAACACGTTTTTGCTTTTTACGTTTAAATGTGCGCGTTGTCTATTATACCGTTTTTCACGAAGAATGTTGTTTTAAGAGATGTTCGCATTTTGTTGGCAAATAACAATAATTAATGACATATTAAAAGTAGAATGGAATTATTTGTTTGCCGATAAAAAATGAATATCTTTTGAAAATCTCGCGCTGTGTAAACTTATTTACCTATTTATTGTGACTTTATTCGTACCAGCATAGAACGCTTAATGGCACACCATTTCTTATTTACGCACAAAACTGTGCACTATCTTTAACATTTATATTCTGTATATTTAATATACATTTATAATGACAACGCATATAATTTTCCTCGCTATGCTGTATTCGAACCAGCAACATCAGAATTGGCATTGTTCATTTTTTTTAGTATGCTCCAATTCGAAAACCATTTCGAGGAAAACCATCAATTATCCGATTTATCTTGTTCGATTTCAAAAATACTTTATGATTGCAGATATTTTTGTAAAAGTACTTTGAACCTTTGTTTGACCGAACGACCGGGTTTTTAGACAGAATCCAGCATCGAATGTTTGCCACAAAATTGAAAAAAAAAGTTTGGCTACGGCAACTGTCACGTGTCACTGTCAAATCTACAAAACCATAGACAAAGCCGTTTTTTTATAACCAGCCGAACGAAGGCGATTGGGATTCTGTCTAAATTCACGAATTATCAAACAGCGAAAAAATATTTATTATTAATTAACAAAGCTACGTAAAAGCATAATATTCAAATTAGTTGCTTGAAATAGTCCATTTTATCAAATAAAGGTGTTAAAAGCACAGCTTAAAAAAAATGAACAATGCCAATTGTGCACCGCGATTATTTTTTTATTCTGTATTTTGATAATATTTATAGTTGCGTGATAGAACATTTCAACAATCAATCATTGGAATATTGCTGTGTTAAAAAGCGGCGAAATCCATGATTCTATGTTTTATTAAAACGGGCATTTAGTTTAATTAATATAATGACAAAAACGAGTAATTTAAATACCATTTTACGTAGCTGTCACATTAGTTGCCGAGTGTGCTGTGACAATAACTTTGAATGAAAATTCTAATTCCTTTTTTAATGTTTCCTACTCTTTCTTTTCTGTCTCGTCTGTACTCTGAGTTACGCAGGAGATACTCCTGGGGGGCTACTCCGAAATTAGATTTTGGAAGTTCGTATCGTACCGTCCCTTTCACTCTCGTATTAATGACTATTTGTGGGAGCGGAACGGCACGAAAAGAATTTCGAAAATCGAATTTTAGAGTGTAAGTCCTGGTCTTAGCGCCAAAGATATTTTGTTATAATGGTAGCTAAAGTTTGCCAAGAAATTAATGTAAAGTAATTTTAAATCTACTTATTTAACTTTTAAAATTCATGATTTATAATACAGTTAGCAAGGCTTTATGAAGAAATACGGGACACTTTTAAATAATATTTCAAGTGATGTAATTTAACTACTCGAATGTAAATTTGGCCTACACTCACCTAGCTCCGAAAATAGGGGTGTTATTTTTTCGTCGAAAATGTATTTGCAGAATTTCGCTTCACCGAATTTTGTTTTACTGAAATCTATGCCTATGCTTTTAAATTTTAACATTTGTCACGTAGCTTAGGTTTGGTTTTCCAACGTGGCGAACTTTTGCTTCAGCAAGGAATTTAAATTCGGTGAAACGATAATTCAGTGAATCGTCGATGTGATGTTAAACCCCAAAAGTCATGTATGGCATTATAGTATGTTTTTAGTGTTAGAATGATATGGGCGTTGCATACAGGGCTAAACTGTTTTTGATGGTGCTTACGGAAACCAAACGTGGCTTGGCAATTAATTGCGTAAAAATAAAGCCTCTAATGCGCACACATTGAAGTCGAATAAAAAAAACATTTTACACAGGATGCCAGGGTGGCACATTAATATGCTTCAACTGTTTTCGTAATTATAAAAAAAATAAAAATGATACCTTAAGTATTGAAGTTGATTCATACAGGGTGGAAAGTTGAAATGGGACAGCAAGGGCAGCTACTAGATGCCTTGCTGCTACGCGAAAATGCTCTTAGATGACCTTTACTAACTTTTTGAGTGATGACATTGGACATTCACAGATTTTTGATAAAATGTCAACGAAAAAAATCGACAGATTTGACTTTTTTTTTTTAATGCCAATCGGTCCCATTTCTATCAAGGATTAAAACACTGTGAGACCAACCGAGATTAGAGTACTAGAACACCCACAAATCAAAGAAAACTTCTTCCATACAGTTCGTAGGGTAATTAATTACAATGTGAAATTTTCTTTAGCTTAAAGATCATTAAATTGTAGACAACTACAATTAGGATAATAGAAATGAGAAAAATCTGTATGAGCATTTTCGCTTAGCAGCAAGGGATCTAGTAGCTGCCCTTACTGCCCCATTTCAACTTTCCACCCTGTAGACAGAATTTGGAATTGGGAATGGATGATTATTTTGAAAGAGCTTGGTGATTTTTCTATTGATAGGAATAACCATCCTTAGCTACGGAAAAAAGTTACAGATTTTTCCGTCGAGCCATATATTTTATAAAAATAAAAACATTTTACTTAGTCACTCGGCGGGGTCTATACGGCAGTAAGCATTGTGTACCACAGATTCAAGCAGCATTTTTTTTTTAAATTTGATATGTCATTGGCGTACTGCTTACTGCCGTATAGACCCCGCCGAGTGACTGAGTAAAATGTTTTTATTTTTATAAAATATATGGCTCGACGTAAAAATCTGAAACTTTTTTCCGTAGCTAAGAATGGTTATTCCTATCAATAGAAAAATCACCAAGCACTTTTAAAATAATCATCCATTCCCAATTTTAGTTTCGGTTTTAGACAGTTCCATGTCCCATGTGCCAGCCTGTTTAAGAAACAACTGACGCTATCTCGTGTGTCGTGTCTTTATTTTGGCAGCTTATGCTAATTGCTTATTTTTTGACGTTTGTCGTTCATTAGTTAATGTTTAATTGGTGTTTGTAATTTTCGAGGCACTAATACAGGGTTGGTTGGGTGCACTAAAATGGTGGGGATGTGGGTAAATAGAAAATGTGGCATTTAGTAAATATTTTTCGGCAATACTTGATCGTATGTTACATTCGAAGAAATATTTAACTGACTATTGAAGTATGAGCTAAGAATAAATGTCATTTATAGAAAGTAGTTGATGAACATTTATAACTGTCGCCTACGATGAAGGTCTTCCGAAGTGGCCGAAACTAGTCGGACTATTCCCGAATTACAAATTTAATTAAAGACGGTTACTCTGAGTTCGTTAGTTAAATGTGTTCGATCGTGTAGTGCTGCCAATATCAAAAAATCGAATCATTCACAAATTTTGCATTTAAATTGATAATTGAAAGCATTTTCATGAATTCGTGTATGTCTCTCGACTTTTGCTAGGTGTTCACTTTATTACGCTGTTATAGTACGTATTGCCGCGGCGTAAGGTCTAGAATGCGGTGTAACTTTGTGTCTTCATGGTTATAGGTATAAATAAATGTAATAAGTAGGTATTGAGCAGTGACAGTAAGAAATAATACTGTTATTGATAAATAATGTTGAAATTGATGTTCAGAAACTAAATGAGGCCGTCATTTTTTTATATGTGTCACATTTTTGGATATGATAACAATTTTTTATAAAATTTCAGTCCATTTTTTATTTGTATAGTTTATAGCAGAACTCTGTGGTAAGTTGACTGTCACTGCTTTATATAATAGTGCCGCTTTTATCCGCGAGCGGCGCTAGTAGCTTCGTGAGCTAGTGGCGACACCTGGCGGTTGCTTTGCGGGCTTTTAGGAATGTTTTACAATACAATGTATAGGACACTTATTTTCTGTTATTCGATTTTGTTATTTTGCTCTGAATTGTTGCGATTGTAAAAATTGGTAGTTTTTAATTTGAAATTTTTAATGGCAACTTTGAAATTTTGATCGTGCAATTTATTATCAATGATCTGTCAGAAACTTTGAGATTCAGTCGAATGTTTAAAATAATTTTGAATAACTTTATCTCTTATTTAATTGATTCTCCACTTAATTACAAAGATCTTATGATTATGATGTTTAAGAACATTTCTTATTATGTTATTTGAACCACGAGACGATTAGCATGATACACACATACATTACCTAAAAGTAAGTTAAAGGTGTGACCACACCGGTGCGTAAAAGACGGTGACGGTGCGTTTACGCTACAGAATGTATGAAAAAACGGTGAGAAAACGTGGCGCCTACGACACGTCACTGCGTACACGCAGCGGTGTGGTCGCTCCTTTATTTCGTGTGAATGCGATTCGACTCATAGACTACAGGCCCACGTACAAAAAATGTGGGTCATATGAACCACCAGGTGACGTATATAGGACGATATAAGAGCATAAAATAATAAGATTCAGCACTATGCCGTCACTTGTAAGCTGTCCAACTGGGTGCTGGTGAGAATTCAAAAGTGCAACCCTCGATTTTTTCCCCTTGTCGCATGATTTTTGTACGGCGTTGCGGAATAATGGATTAGAAGCTGTATTGAAACAGTATGAAACTGATGCCGTACAGAATCAAATGACCAAATTTACCCTGGAAATGGTCAGAAAATCAAAAAAAATTACCGACTTTGTGGCGCACCATTTGTACGGCATCAGTTTCATACTGTTTCAATACAGCGTCTAATCCATTATTCCGCAACGCCGTACAAAAATCATGCGACAAGGGGAAAAAATCGAGGGTTGCACTTTTGAATTCTCACCAGCACCCAGTTGGACAGCTTACAAGTGACGGCATAGTGCTGAATCTTATTATTTTATGCTCTTATATCGTCCTATATACGTCACCTGGTGGTTCATATGACCCACATTTTTTGTACGTGGGCCAGTAGTCTATCAGTTTTATTGACAAGTTTGATAACTGACGTTTTAGCAAATCATGCTAATTGTCTTGTTGAGGATACGTTTTCTAGAAAAACTTCCCTTTGTGGACTTTGTACTTCCTCTTCGCCAAATACTTCGAACTGTCTTCTATAGTCTATGGTGTAAGTGAAAAGAGCTTATGATTTTTTCCATAGTGTATAAAACCAGTAATGTAATTTACGAGTTGCACACAACACACCGAACTGATATTTAAAAATACCTAGAGATTGTTTTCTTCGTTTTTTTTTTTTTGCTTCATTTTAATAATGACAGCTGGCAACACTTCATATGTGTATCCGACTCGCGCTTGCCGGAATTTTTGCGTTTATTGCTTTGAGGTATTTCGTATCGCAACTGACTTTTTAATAATGTTGCCAGAAACATCGCTACAAAGTCCGCGACTTTTAAACTATTCGATGTGATGTGTGTTGATCGTTAATATTCTAGATATTTAACTATATTTAATATGCTAGGCCTAAATACAATTTCTGGTCAGAATCTCTGTCAAAACGAGTGCAAAAGTAAGTTATCGAAATAACATTTTGCTATGACAGTACAACGGTGTTACCAGTGTTAAAATAGTTGTGTAAATTATTGATGATTCAACCTTTTCGGCTAGCAACCCAGAGGTCTTTTTTTTATTACGGTGTCTTGACAGCAGTATTTGAATATAGTCATTTGCTTTGCTATGTGGTTACATTTCTATCTGGTGGGTATCTCTGTGTGGCTAGCAGGAAAAATGTTCGTTATTTCGAGTCACTGCGGACTTCGAAGTTCGAGTCGTACCGTCCCTCTCACTCGCAAACTAAACACTATTGGTATGAGCGGAACAGCAACAAACGAACTTCGAAAATCGAATTTCACGGTATGAAGCCTGTAATTGATCTAAACTAACTATTCTCTAATGGGGGCTATTAAGGGTTAAATTCGCAGTGACTTTGTTATTCCGGCTCGCTATGCCTAATGCCATTAAATGCCTAAATCTATTTAACGCAGAGGTTCCCAAACTTTTGTCTCAAAGACCACGTTCAAAGTTTTACTGGTTTTTGATAGCCTGCTGCTACATTTCTACTGTATTCCCAAAACCCCCATTTTTCGCGTCTTTCGTCGAGCCCTCAGTTTGACTCTTCAAATACCCCTTCGGCCGTTTTCGTAACTGCCATTGGCAACTAGTTGCGAATTAAGATTTTTTTATCCCCTGTTTGGTGCCAGTTGCGAATGAAAAGAACTTTTTTGTTATCTAATCGCAACTTGGTTGCTAACAAAGAATAAGAAATCTTAATTCGCAACTGGTTGCGAATCGCAGTTACGAAAACTGCCAGAAGATCAAATACAGTGTGAGCGCCACAACAGCTGGCATCGAAACGTTAGGTAATTCATTTTTATTAAACTGGGGGTCTACTCCGAAATTCGATTTTCGAAGTTTGTGTACCGTCTCTTTCACTCTCTAGTTAATGACCGTTAGTCTGAGCGGAACGGTATGAAACCTACTTCGAAAATCGAATTGAAGTAAGGCCTGTATCGCATTAGTGGCGTTAGGCGCAGGAGTGGCCGGGCAGGCGAGCGCGTAGTGAGTGTAAACAAATAGATGTGATACGTCGTAGGGGCGGCGGCCGCGGCCGCGTGTTGTTGCACTGAGTGTTTTATAAATATATAGACTATTATTAAGCCGTTTTATTTATTATCCCAATATCCTTTTTTTAGGTCATGTCTATATCCCTTACGGGGTTGACAGAGCCCAGGGTAACAAGACCTAAAGGCCACGTTTAGCATGTGGGCTTATAGGTGGAAAGGGGAATCAAAATCACTATTTTGATGATTTCGGAATCTGAAAGACATTTACTTAGGTACTTAACATCACTATGTTAATGTCTTTCAGATTCCGACTATAAATTGTAAAGCCAAACAACAAGCGATATGCCTTATCGAGGCTTACCGTGATGATCCATTACAATGTACGATTGTAAATGATATCCGTACCGGTCATAAGTATCTAAACAAAGTAATACCCGAGGTAAGATTTAATTTTATGTAGCTTTATTTACATAAGGCGTGCGCAATCGCAGTCCCATTTAGTCTTCGTACTGCAATTTTAAGCCTGGTGGTCACCTACAAGCTCCGTAACTGTCGCGTTACGTTACGCGGCGCGTTACGTTAACCAAAAACCAGAGTGTGAACTCGGCATTCCACTCGCGGTAGACCCAAGAGCCACGTCCACACTAGGGGATCACTAAAAGGTTGCTGTACAGTCAAGGTCATAAATGTATGTACTTTACCAACACGTCAAAAACATCTATACACCTTTAAGCCACAAACAATGAGGTCGGTGACACATATATTTGACATGATGGCTGTGATGTTTATATGCCCTCGACTGTACATTCTCTATGAAATATATCGTAGCGGGCGAGGTCCTCAAATATTTCGGAGCAACATTGAATTTCAATAAATTCGTTTCACGATAAGGTTAATAACATCAGAACACGCAATTCGTCATAAATATAAGATCAGCGACTTCAATAAATTCGGGACGTTAAATAAGGTAAAAATATCAGAAGGCAGCACAGATGGTCAAAGGTATCGATGCAGTCAGGCTGATCATAAATATCGGTACGTTTGTGAGAAATAAATCTTACGCTTATAATAATAGATTTGAATTTCAAACAAATACAAATATGGCTCATACGTCATTCCAAAATGAAAGATTTCACTTATTATAGTGAATATTTATTCGTTTGCATGCATAATTCACTGTAATGTCTGTAATTGAAACTGTTTGTTACAAAGTTATAAGGTATATTTTCCACAAATGTTCTGATCTTTATGATCAGCCTGACTGCATCGATAGGTACCTTTGACGACCAGTGACGTCCCGATTTTATTGAAATGTCGCTGCTCTTATATTTATGACGAATTGCGTGTTCTGATGTTATTAACCTTATCGTGTAACGAACTTATTGAAATGTAATGTTGCTCCGAAATATTTGAGGTCCTCGCCCACTGCGATATATCCCATGGCGACTGTATGACTGTTACGATTAAAGCTCGCATCTCTGGTGCAGGTGAGTAGGTACTCAGTGTTATTGTTTTTGATGTTTAACTGATAGGTATAAGTAGGTAGTAAAGGTGACCGCGATAGCGCTACGCGTTAGGCTTATACACAATCCACCAGGACTTATACTCCGAAATTTGATTTTCAAAGTTGTTTGGTGCCGTTCCGCTCACACTAATAGTCATTAATTTGAGAGAGAGGGACGGAATAAGAATTTCAAAAATCGGTTTACCTAATCCTCCAGGTTTGTGCGCTTCGTCTACTTCAGGGCTCGACAAACTTTTTAAACAAAGAGTCGGATGCGAGAAAAACATCGATTTTTCGGAAGCGCAAAGTGCCGCAGTTTTGGTGGAAATAAAACCAATTGTTTAGCTCGCGCTATTTACGAAATATTTGAATCTTATTCTCAATAAAACATTTTTTCAGAAGACCTTGAGGAACTGCGACTGACCTTTTAAAGAACAGCAGATTGCCGACCCCTGATCTAATTAATGGGTTACTTTTTTTTTCGTGCCGTGCTTTTATCAGACTGAGCACACGGAATCTGGAAGGTCCGCGGCCATTCTCCAGATTTGCGAGCTTCGTCAAATTAGTAGTCGCCCAAGTGGAATAACTTGTGACGTGTTGATTAGATGGAGTGTAAAAATGATTTATCAATAGAATAAAGTGTCCATGACAAAGAATTCACATACTATCGAAAATTTTACTGTTTTATCTTATCAAAATTACGTGTAATTGAAGTGTTAAATGTTAATCAACTCTATCTTACCTGTCGTTGTCTTATCGAGGGTTTTACAGTGATTTCATTGTTAATTCAATTGCTACCGTTTATTGATTAAATCACTGTTAGCAATATTTTTTGCTAAAAATCAGTGGGAGTCAAGATGTTCCGGAATACGGTGTTTTTTGTTGCTCTGGGCTTAAGCCAGGTGAGGATAAACTCAATACTTGAAGGGGCTTCTATTTACCTAATTACGTGAGGCATATGGGAGGGAGTCCTGCTGAATCTGAGTTCTCAAGAGGGGGAGAGGTCTCGACACATGACGTAGGTAGGCATTATATTTTTTACGTAGCTACCTAACTAGATTGCGAGAGGACAGATACTACGAAATAGGTATGCTATTTTAAATGAATCCAAATAAATCTGATCGTAATTCTGTAATGTAGGTATACTCCAAGTTGTAAGTACTCTAAAATAATCTCACTTGAAGTTGGGGAGGTGTGAGGGGAGTCAAAAAACCACCAAAATGCCTCACGTTAAATAGACGCCCGCTTAACAATGTCCATGGATTAGTTGAGGGAAGGGGCGAATCTATTCTTTTTAGGCTGCGGACGAGGGCTCCAGACCCCAGCCCCCATTGGAAAATGGAAGACATCATCATTAGTAGTAGGTAGTCGGTCTCTACTAGCTCTTCTGTCTTCTGGCATATGCCCCTTTCGCATACTAAGATAATTTTCCTCCTTGCTGAGTGACCCATGTGGCACAGGAACTTGTAGTTGACTCACCTGAAGTTACAAATTTATTATAGGTACCTATTATATGTATTTGCCAACCATTCAAATGATTTTTGCTTGCGGCTTGCGACGCCATCGGAACAAGTTTGTGGCCCCAAAATAGGTTGAGGGGATCGATCTGGTAGCTTATTTTCTCCGGGGCGCGTGTAGGCTAGAGCCAGACATGACACAAAACCAAGGCGTTTTTCCCGTGGTTTTCAATCGACTGAACCGCGTTTTTTATGCAAAATAGGCATGCGTTTGATCACAATGCCGCCTGATAGTAAGCATAGATATGGTCTAGGGTAGAGCACGCTTGCCTAGTAGATGCCCGACTCTTGATTTGAAGACGACCACGGAGTGCCACAAGCTACTTTATCTCCTGGTATCTTGCAGGTACTGGCACTGCCCACGCAGCCGGAGTATGATTACGTGCCGGCTCAGTTCATCGAAGACGGCATCCAGGCAGAAATTGATGCAGGTAGGAAAACATACATACATAAATCACGTCTTACCTAAGGGGTTGACAGAGCCTAAACAAGACCCTAAACGCCACGTTTAGCATGACGGTGGGTGTATAAGTGGAAAGGGGAATCAAAATAGTGATGGGTTGCTAACCGCATCGCCTATGACATGATTCCTAAGATTTTCGCCGATTATCTTAATGGACCGCGGGAAGAGAAGTAACTGGCGTACGTTCTGTTTTTTCTTTACTCCCAGACCAGCATGAAAGAAACGTATCTAATTGCGCCATTATTAAGGGGTCCAGAATATAAAACCTGAATCTGACCGGCCTATTGAATTCCAAGATTAGAAATTCCTTTGTTTCTTCTGAAAATCGTAAAGTCAAACTTCACATTCGAATTACTGGCGAGGGTGCCAAAATATCTCGTGTGATATGGTGCTTTATGGGACTAAATTTTGAATTGAAAATTTAAATGAATAATCTTCTTATGTAGAAGTGTTCAGTCAAACTACTTAATCCAACGACCTGTTGAATTATTCTGAAACAATTTTGTAGCCCCCTGTACGAATTTTTTTGGGGTAAATATAAGTATTAGTAGACTAACTAAGAGGTTAGTCTTGTGGTAACACGTGTCTTCACTTCCAGACCCGTCGGGCTCTCGCATCGTGTCCGGGTGGGAGGCGTACCCGGGCCAGCACCCGCATCAGGTTTCTCTCCGCATGGTCAACGCAGTCGGTGACGTCAGCTCCTGCGGGGGCTCCGTCGTGCATCGCAGCTGGCTCATCACCGCGGCACACTGCACGGCGCTGTGAGTTAAGAATGAAGCCAAGGGGGGGCAGGGGAGGGCTGCTGCCCTAAGCAGCAGATCGGTGACGTCAGCTCCTGCGGGGGCTCCGTCGTGCACCGCAGCTGGCTCATCACCGCGGCACACTGCACGGCGCTGTGAGTTAAGCAAGAAGCCAAGGGGGGCAGGGGAAGGCGGCTCCCATCAGCAGAAGGTCTGCGACATCAGCCCCGCAGGAGCTCCATTGTGCGCTGCAGCTGGGTCATCACCGCTGCTCACTGCACAGCGCTGTGAGTTAAGCTTGTAGCCAAGGGGGGCAGGGGAGGATGCTGCCCTAAGCAACAGATCGGCGACATCAGCTGCTGCGGGGGCTCCATTGTGCGTTGCAGCTGGGTCATCACCGCTGCTCACTGCACAGCGCTGTGAGTTAAGGATGTGGCCTAGAGAATAATAAAAATGTCGAATTACTCTCCACCATAAGGTTCCTATTTCTATTCGGTTTGCCCTTCGGGCATTTGAATATAGGGTACCGAACGAACCTAATCTAATTTTATTATCTCTAGAAAGGATTTTTTTGACAGTGGGACCACGAAAACTAACCGAAAAAAATGTAGCACGATAAAGTTCTCACTTGCTTCATGACCTCTCGTAGCTACGTACATACTTTTTCCATTTCCATCTATATTTCTATTAGCATTGCGCTTTGATAAATCGAGCATCTTTTGCCTTATCACAGCCGCGTCACGTTAGTGATCCGCGCAGGCGTCACCCACCTCACGCGGCCGGAATACATCTCAGAGTCCACGGTGTGGTTCAACCACCCCACCTACAACGACAACCTGCCGAGCATCGTACAACCCAATGACATTTCTATCGTCGAGCTGCGTCATCCCATCACCTTCAATCGTGAGTAGTATAGGTTAACCCATAGGTACCTGATCTTTAGTGTACAACGTCTTTTCCGTAAGGTGCAGAGGGCTTCATACACGCTTGTCGGTTTAGTGTTACTCCACTTGACACGACCTTTTGTTCAAACGTCCCTAATTTGGTCACGGAACGTCCGTCTATTCTAGGCACCCATTCACGTTCGCCATTTCAATTCAGACGTAAAGATATCCATTTTCATAGGGTTAAGTACTTTTTTGTATTCTAATCAGTCTCCGGATTTAATTATGCATTCTATGCCACGAGAAACGATCATTGCGTGTTTGTGATCAAAAACGCAATACTTATTGTGTTAAAGATGGCTCAAATAATTAATTCATAATTTATCAATTTTTTACATTTTTGTCTAGATTTGGTGCAGCCTATTCGTATCCAGTCTTCCGCAGACTCGTTCAGGAATTATGAGGGACAGACTGTCATCGCCAGCGGGTTCGGACGCACTTGGACTTTAGGTGAGGCACGATTCACCAAAGCAATCTATATTATGTGTTAGGTACTTTGACAAAGACCATGATATGTTATTTATTTTATAGCCACGGTAGCCTAGTGGTTTGACCTAAGGCCGCTTAAGCATAGGATCATGGTTTATAATCCGGGCTCGCACCTCTGACTTTTTCAAAAAAATTGTACGAAATTACATTCGAACTTTACCATGAGCTCTTACGGTGAAGAGAAAAATATCGAGAGGAATACACACACCAGCAAAACAATTCAATGCATTTTACCATGAGCTCTTACGGTGAAGAGAAAAATATCGAGAGGAATACACACACCAGCAAAACAATTCAATGCACGGTAATGTGTGCGAAGTTCCCAATCCGCAGAGCAATCCGCACTGGGCCCGCGTGAGAATATAGCCAAGCCTTCTAATTCTGAGAGGCGGCTTGTGCTGCAGTGGAAGGTATGGAGATGTGATGTGATGATTTATGTATTTATCTTACCAGGCTCGACTCCGGAGACCCTCAACTGGGTGTACCTGCGCGCCGTGTCCAACCCAACCTGCTTCCAGACCTTCGGCTCCATCATCAATGAGAATGCCATCTGCGCTCAGTTTTACAACGTCACCAGCCAGTCCACCTGCCAGGTTGGCCCTCTGTACTCTCCATCGGCCAATCTACCACTCGCCGCCAGTCATTCTCCAAATTCCTCTTTGTCTAGTTAAGTCGTCGCGCAAGTGGAGAATAAAGTGACGAAGTTTAGACGGATCGCATAAACTGGAGAATGACTGGTGTTTGCTTGTGTCCTTTTCTGCGGAGATTTCATGATATATCTGCATTTAAATGGATAACACAACTATTTAATAAATCTCTCGATATTAATATGCCGTACAATACTTTCTACTACGTCAGTAAGCGTGCTGGGAATTAGGTAAAATGCCCGGCCTCTTTCCACGAGGCAGAAAGAGCCTAAAGAAAAACTTCAATAATCGAATTCCGACGTAGCTCATGTATAAAATTAAGACACATGTGCATTATGCAGGGTGACAGCGGGGGTCCATTGGTGCACGTGAACCCTGAAGGCGTGCCGATCCTCATCGGAGTGACCTCGTTCGTGGCAGGAGGCGACTGGGGCTGCCACTCTGGACTGCCTGCAGGTATGATACACTGATACCTGTTTTTTTTTAATTTTAACAAGGAAGGCCTTAGTTATATGTATACTCCGTTCAAATTTTCAATTCGATGTTCGATTCGTGCCGTTTCGCTTACGAAAGTCGAATTTCAAAATTCGAAATTCAAAATTTTACTTTGCAAATAGGCCGCCCAAAGACTCTTACATTTGTTTTTTAACTACCAGCGCATTCGGAAAAACCGTCATTGTCAAGAAGAATGCGCCGCAAACAATTTCTTTTTCAATGAAAATTCATTTTTCAAATTTCAGGGTAGCCCCTCTGATGGTTACAGATGTGTTGCCTCTTGCCAGCTTATAGAGCCAGGATAAATTAACTTACATGCCAATAATTTCACTTTATTACCTGCTTACTTTTCCTCATCACACAACAAAAATTCGGCTTCGTAAATAAAATAATTTCTCATAAGTACCTAGTTTACCTATTAACTTCCCAAATTTGTTCCAGGGTTCATCCGCGCTGGTCCCTTCCATAGCTGGCTGACTCAGGTCACTGGTCTCGACTTTGAAAACCTTGAAGAAGAAGACACAACTGAAGCTCCTACCACTACTGAAGCCCCAATTACCACTGAGGCTCCCACAACCACCGAAGCGCCGACTACTACCGAAGCTCCTACAACTACCGAGGCGCCTACTACCACAGAACCGCCTACAACCGAGGCCCCTGATTCTAACGAGTCTGGAGAGGACACAACTGAGGCCCCCGACGACTCGTCAGAAGAGAAGGATAGCTCCGAATCTGATGATTGTGAACTGTCAGAGCTGTTGAAGAAGTTAGAAGTTAAAGTGAGCGTCAAAGTCAAGTTGAATAAATATAAGAGGAAGCACTAAATACTGTAAGATATTGAGATGTAAATAAAAATATCGTCAGCATTCAATTCTTTTTTTCATTTAATTTTCTAGGTATCGAACTCGAAGTAGCAAAACCCAAACATAATGTTGCCCATGCAAAAAAAATAAATAGTTCAAAATAAGTTATTGGTTGTAGGTAACATATTAAAATTTCGCATGGTATATTTCAATTTATCTAAATATTCTACGATTTCCGACTTCAATGATCATGCATTGTGGAATTTAAGGAGTTCTAATTCTAAAAAGGTTGGCAGTCTTACTGGATTCCATTCCGACTTGGTATGGTAACCCTAACTTGACATTTGCGTCATTGAAAGTATTCATGGGTGCAGGCAAAGTTCGCCCAATTTTTAAGTTTTTACAATAAATGCTTGTTTTGGAAATGAAATGGAGGGATCGAGTGCTACAAGTAAGCTCTTTTGAACAAGCACATCCTTTAGAAATTATAAAAAAATATAGTTTCATTAAGTTTTTAAGTTGAATAGGCGTTGATGTTTTTGTGTGGGCGAAATTCGTTTAAAGTCGTAAATTATCTTTTGTTTGCTACCTGCCTCACCTTTGCGACGCTAAACCATGATTATCTTACTTGATTTAGGCCCTAGGAGCCCTAAGTTGATCCTAAATTTATATATCCAGATATGTTTTTAAATGCGTATTACTTCCGTGTTAAGCTCGCTCAAAATATTTATCGAAGGTTCTGATGATCTTGACGCATACCATTCTCGAAACCTTTGTTTGAAATCCTGTTTTTCCTCTTAAAGTATTCTAATTTGGTCCAATACCAGTTAGAATTATCTAATGCCATAATAAAGTTAAAGTTACAATCATAATAAGTAAGTAAGTAAATAATAAGCTTTTATTTTATAGCGAAAACTTTTATGGATTACAAATTATAATTAACTGTATTAATAAATTTATTCTTATTATTCCATCAAAATCTTACATTGTAGAGCTTGAAAAATAGTTTACAAATTTATTTTATGTAATTTTTTTGCATTTTTGTATCCATCTAAAATTCAAATTCATTTATTGCATGAAGCTGGGAACAAGTTAGATGTTGTAAGTTCACTTAGTTGGGCCGGCAATGCACCAGCAGTCCTAATGGTGTCTAAATATGAGTGGTTGTGATCACTTAACATCAGGTGGACCGCATGCTTGTTTTCGGTTTTTTTTTTAAATATGACTGATCTTGTAAATACAATATTCTGCTTTATTTTTGTTAACTCCAGAGTCTCCTAGTTGCGCCGGGTGCTTGAACAACATTGGTGACGATGACTATATTTCGGCTTTGGACCAGGAATGGCACACAGACTGTTTCAGGTAAACCTTTAAATTTTAGATTACGTTATTTTATAACATTCATATTTTCCTTAATTTTAATTATAAATATTAGTCATCATTTGTATAAAGTTTATAAAGTTTTGATGTATCGTAATTATAGGCATTGATAATGTTAGTGTTCTTTCATAATGCTTTTTTTATATTTATTACTAGCTGTTTCCTGCGACTTCGTGTGCAAAAAAAAGGTTTTCGCTATCCCGCGGGAACTACGCAATTTTCCGGGATAAAAAATAGACTATGTGTTAATCTAGCGTATCAGCTATCTCCGTTCCAAATTTTTATCCCGGAAAATTGCATAGTTCCCGCGGGATAGCGATAAACATGTGAAAGGTCGTAGCTGCCTAGAGTCACAACGTAAATACTTATTGCAGAATATACTCCGCCTAATATTTATTCTAATTCTACGCGGATGAAGTCGCAGGCAGAAGCTAGTAGAGAAATAAACACACACACACACATAAATCACGTCTTTATCCCTTACGGGTTAGACAGAGCCTAAAGTAACAGATACCTACAGGCCACATTTAGCAAGATTGTGGGTGTATAGAGAAATTAATGCAATAATCATGCTAAACATGGCCTTAATGTTTTGTTACCTTAGGCTCTGTCTACCCCGTAAGGGATAAAGACGTGATACATGTATGTATGTATGTATGAGTATTTAAAGAAAGGCTGTGCGACGTATATGTTTGTTGTCAGGTGTTCAGCCTGCGACTGTGCGCTGTCAAAATGGTACATGGAGCGAGACGGACTGCTGTTCTGCGAGCGGGACTACTGGTCCCGGTTCGGGCACGCTTGCCACCAGTGCACAGAGGTATGACACAGCTGCAATTGTTACAGTGGCTGTATTGAAAAAAATATTCTATTTTATTCCACTAATGCCTTACATGATTTTGGAAAACTGACACTCTCCAAACTGCTGGACTGTGTTTTGCAAACATGGCTAAATACCACCGCGAGGAAACTGGCTTTCGAATAAAAAAACCGCATCGAAATCGGTCCATCCGTTTGTGAGCTACGACGCCACAGACAAACACACAGATATCGACGACAAACTTATAACACCGCTCTTTATGCGTCCGTTGTGTGGTGTAAGGGATAATTAAGTTTGTGGGATTACGTATGTCTTACGTGGCATTAATGGAGGGAGGGATTGCATGAAAAACATATATTTCGCACAGGCTTGGTTATCTTGCACGTGAGTAGCGGTTCTTCCATGCTGGTCTGGGAGCAAAGAAAAACATAGAATATACCAGTTGCTTCTCTACCCGCGCAGATGGTAAAACCCCATCGAGGGAATGGGCGAAAATCATTGGAATCTTGCTAAATGTGGCCTGTAGGTATCTGTTACCTTAGGCTCTGTCTACCCCGTAGGGGATAAAGACGTGATTTGTGTATGTGTGTATGTATATATGAGTAGCGGAGTAGCAAGGTAAATTTTTTTTGTTCATTGAAATGGACCTTCGCAAAGTAACGCCGGATTCAATAAAATATATCTGACTAGTTATATAACTATAGTAATTTGGTATATACCAAATCCTTAGGTGATAACGGGTCCAGTGATGGCGGCCGGGGCGCTCCGCTACCACCCTGAGTGCTTCACGTGCACGGCGTGCGGCGCCCCCGTGGACGACCAGCAGCCCTACGCGCTGGTGGAGCGCCGGCTTTACTGGTGAGTCATCAACATCGCTACTGCAGACGACGCGTTTCAAATCCTGTACGAGTTAGTTCTCAAAGCGACTAGTACACCTTCTACATCTAGCTGAAACTTCTCATAAGAAGTGCAACGACTAATAACAATTTACGCAACAATATTTGCACACGTATTTTTTTTTTAGGGAACAATTGGCATTGTTCATTGTTTTTAAGCTGTGCTTTTAACACCTTTATTTGATAAAATGGACTATTTCAAGCAACTAATTTGAATATTATGCTTTTACGTAGCTTTGTTAATTAATAATAAATATTTTTTCGCTGTTTGATATTTCGTGAATTTAGACAGAATCCCAATCGCCTTCGTTCGGCTGGCTATAAAAAAACGGCTTTGTCTATGGTTTTGTAGATTTGACAGCGACACGTGACAGTTGCCGTAGCCAAACTTTTTTTTTCAATTTTGTGGCAAACATTCGATTCTGGATTCTGTCTAAAAACCCGGTCGTTCGGTCAAACAAAGGTTGAAAGTACTTTTACAAAAATATCTGCAATCATAAAGTATTTTTGAAATCGGACAAGATAAATCGGATAATTGATGTTTTTTCTCGAAATGGTTTTCGAATCGGAGCATACTAAAAAAAATGAACAATGCCAATTGACACAAATTGACCTAGTCTCAAAGTAAGCGCTAGTGGTGCACGCGTCACGGAATGACGAGGATCCGGGTTCGATTCCCGGCCATAGCTTTACTTTTCGTATTTTTCTATGTATTCTAATTTTCAGTGTCGTTTAGATATTAAATTTGAAAACAGTAAAAGTAAAAATAAAAAATCAAGAAGTAAAAATTCTCGATTCATTTTAATGCGCTCAAGATTTTGTTTATTTTAGAATCCTTCACTATTTACGTTCGGGATTCGATGTGCGCTTGCGCAGGTAATATACCTGTCATAAAACCCTTTAACTATTTGTTTTTGTCAGCGAGCCATGCTACAAGTGCACGGAGCGGCCGCGGGCGCGAGCGCTGCGGGTGCTGCGCGTGCCCGCCGCCGCGCTCAAGGATCCCGAGTCAGTATTTTTTTTTTTATTTTATTGTAAGTTTTCGCTCTACTATCATTACAATATACAAACGCGACAGTGTACGAGGTTTGACACGTTTGGCCGCCAGAGGCGTTGACCAATGGCGTCATTGTTGAATTACGAGATTAGATTCCTATTATGTTGAATCCTATTTAGTTGAATCTCATTTAGTTGAGTTACCTGATGTTTAGTTATAACAGTTTATTGAATAACATTATGTTAAATCCCATTATGTTGAATCTCATTATGTTAAAGTCTCACCTTGTTGAATACCATCATATTAAATCTCATTATGTTAAAATCTCAACTTGTTGAATACCATTATATTAAATCGTATTTTGGCGAATTCCATTTTGTTGAATCTTATTATGATAAAATCTCAGTTTGTTGAATACTATTCTATTAAATCCCATTTGCTGAATCTCATTATATTAAATACTATTTTGTTCAATCCCATTATGTTGAATCTCATTATAATGAGAAACATAAATGTTAAATTCCCGTTTGTTGAATACCTTTAACATCATTTAGCGGAGATACATGAAGCTCTTAGAACTCTTTTAAAATAATTTCTTCTAATGTTTTAGGTAGTTCTTAGATCAAATAATAAAGACTGAACTCTGTAAACGGAAAAGTGAGACCGGTTTAAACTGCGCCTCGCCTCGCGCTCACTAATAGATTGTTTGACGAACTTTGGTTGCAACCGAATGCACACGCCGAGGCGTACTATCAAAACGGCCTCATTTTACCTTACGCAGGATTGTACTCTTTTTTTCGTCTAGAATTTAAGTTTGGAATAAATGCTCAGCTTTAACTGTTTGCGCTGTCAACTAACCCGGGACTGGACTAACTAGAGGGCGCTGCGCGGGCAAGATGGCGGCCATGGCGGCGGCCGTGCTCCGCGCCGCGCTCGCCGTCTGCATTCACATCACCTGCCATAGGTACTAACACAAACATGGTCATTGTAGACAATAGCAAACCTTTCAGACGATATTTCTCCACGGATTTATCATTATTATACTAACTTCTTCCATGCTGGTCTGGGAGCAAAAAAAAAAAACATAATGTCATAGAATCACGATCACGACGATAGATGCACTATCTGTCAGCTTGTGCATGAATCTTGTAGCTGGCTTTTTTAGGTATGTGCGTATGTGTCTATTTATATCTCCATTTATTATAAATGTGTGTTTCATGTGTAATATATTAGGTATGTATTTCAGTACTTAGTATATTAATATAGATTCCAGTCCATTATGGTTGCCTGGTAGAGATCGCTGTATAGCGATAAGGCCGCCTATTGTTACCTTGTAATATTCTGTATACCTTTTTTCTGTTTTGGTTGTTATATGTGGTGTGCAATAAAGAGTTATTGTATTGTATCACGTGTTTATGCCTAACGGGATAAACAGCCTAAGGTGGCGTAATTGGCATTGTTCATTTTTTTTAGTATGCTCTAATTCGAAAACCATTTCGAGGAAAACCATCAATTATCCGATTTATCTTGTCCGATTTCAAAAATACTTTATGATTGCAGATATTTTTGTAAAAGTACTTTGAACCTTTGTTTGACCGAACGACCCGGTTTTTAGACAGAATCCAGCATCGAATGTTTGTCACAAAAATGAAAAAAAAAGTTTGGCTACGGCAACTGTCACGTGTCACTGTCAGATCGACAAAACCATAGACAAAGCCGTTTTTTTTATAGCCAGCCGAACGAAGGCGATTGGGATTCTGTCTAAATTCACGAATTATCAAACAGCGAAAAAATATTTATTATTAATTAACAAAGCTACTTAAAAGCATAATATTCAAATTAGTTGCTTGAAATAGTCCATTTTATCAAATAAAGGTGTTAAAAGCACAGCTTAAAAAAATGAACAATGCCAATTCCTGCAAGATAGCGATAAACGAATACTATGTAGACGAAGTTGCGGGCAACAGCTAGTTTATCTATAATTTAAGAAATATAGGTAGGAATATTGATGAATGGCGAATAAAAACGTGGGACGTACAGACAGTCATTGACCAGTCCGCGAGTTTATCATTTTAATTGTTTTTTTTTTATTAATAAACCTCTGTCATGATTCATGTAACACGCCACTTATACTGGAAGCACAAATGTCGCTGCATACCTAAAAGACTAAGCGACATTTATGTATCATTCTAATTTTGTTGCTACGTTAAGTGAGATAAAGCTGATAATTCTTTTCACGTGTACATTTAGGCCTTTTTTACTGCGAGGTGTCCGGGTTCTTGCAACTCAATTTTGAAGCAGATATCTTCAACCGATTGAGCTGAAATTTAGCATACTTGTGCAAGTCTGATGACAATACAATAATCTGGTAGTAGAATTCTGGTGGCCCGGTCAGAACCGTCTCCGCAGGATGGAACTCTTCAACGGTTGGTCCGATTGAAATTTGGTACACATATGTAGTCAACAAAATGTACAGTCAGCAAAAATAGCTTGTATCAAAAATGAAACTTTTAAGTTAGGTTATATTTATTGTAGGTTACAATTGAAATATGCCATGAGCTTTTCGGTGAAGGAAAATCATCGGGAGGAAACCTGCACACATCTGCGAAGCAATTCAATGGTGTGTGTGTGAAGTTTCCAATCCGCATTAGGCCCGCGTGGGAACTATAGCCCAAACCCTCCAAATGGAGGAGGCCTATGCCATGAGGCACGCCGAATTACGCGATAATTATCGGAATAAATAGTCTCCATCCCTTACGGGATAGACAGAGCCTAAAGCAACAAAACCTTAAGGCCACGTCTAGCATGATTAAGGGCGTATAGCTGGAAAGGGAAATCAAAATGGTGATGGTTTGCCAGCCGCATCGCCCACAACATGATTCCTAAGACTTTCGCCCATTCTTTCGATGGGCTTTTACCATCTGCGCGGGAAGAGAAGCAACTGGTAAATTCTATGTTTTTTCTTCACTCCCAGACCAGTATGGAGGTTAAAACTACCGCAAAAATAAATGCTCTAAGGAACTCTTTGACCTCATTCCAGCTGCGGGGTTCCATTACAAATCCACCCGCCGAAAGCGTTCATTTCATCGACATGATGTTGATGAATGGCAGTCTTCGACGGTGCGATTTAATCGGTCTTTTTTGCCTCGAACTTGCAAAATCTGGAACGAGCTTCCTGCTGGGGTCTTCCCATCGAGTTACGACCTGGATGTCGAGTGTACAATTTTCTGCAGGGCCGACAACGCACTGGCATCGCGTAAAGTGCTGCTGGTGTCTATGGACAGTGGTGATCATTAAACATCAGGTGACCCATTAGTTCGTTTGTCTGGCCACTATAACATTTTAAAAAAAATGCGCGTGACCCAGGAGTAACCATAGCAACGAGTGACAGGAAACTTCTTTCTTCGACTCCAGTAACAGAGGTCGTCAAACCGCAGAGCTTATCGTTATCCTGATGAGTCAGTGCGTCAAATATCCCCTGTTTAAACAATTGTTTCCTTGCCAATATTATCTTAATACGCTACGTGACTCGCGCGCCCTAAAATAACCAGAATAAACGTTACATCATAAAGTTATTTCACCGGAAATATGCCGGTACTAGCTGTTGCCCGCAACTTCGTCTGCATAGAATTCGTTTATCGCTATCCCGCGGGAATTACGCAATTTTCCGGGATAAAAAGTAGCCTATGTGTTATTCCAGACTATAATCTATCTATGTTCCAAATTTCATCCAGATCTGTCCAGCCGTTGTGGCGTGAAAGAGTAACAAACATCCAAACATTCTCACAAACTTTCACATTTATAATATTATTTTATGCCGGTATATATGCTGTGAGAAGAGACTACGGTTAGATATTTTGGAGCAGTTGGAGATAATTAGGTACAATAATAGTAGTAGGTCTGCTATGGGTGGTGTAGGGGTATAGCACGCGTCACGGAATGACGAGGATCCGGGTTCGATTCCCGGCCATAGCTTTACTTTTCGCATTTTTCTATGTGTTCTAATTTTCACTGACATTTAGACAATAATAGTGGTTCAATAATTAACGAACAGGTGAACTTAGGTCCGTCACCTTTGTTGCGTGTCCATTTTGGTTTATTTATATGCTTTCAAATCAGTACGACGTTTGTTTGCATGTGTAACAGTTGTGCTCACTAACCTTTGATAATGATCCCCTAGAGGGATCGAAACGCGTCAGTGTCGTCATTGCATGAAAAACATATATATTTCGCACAGGCTTGGTTATCTTGCACGTGAGTAGAGGAGTAGCAAGGTAATAGTAGATTGATAAACAAGGGTTGTAAGTGATCAATTACACCCAAGATATTTAGGCGCACGAGCGAGCAAAGCGAGCGAGGGTGCTTATAGTTCGCGGGTGTAATTGATCATTTACACTCGAGTTGAACACTCTACTTTTCATCACAAATGCGAGGAAATAAAGAAAAACCCTTATAACAGATTTGTTTATTCAAGAAATAACACCGGTACAATTTTTAATGAAAATTAATAGTAAAATGGGAACAATTCGAAAGCGATAAAGTTACCGGTTTCCCTGGTATGTGAATATTTTGTTGCATGTTTTGTGACAATGCGGCTTGATTGTCTTGCATGGAATTACCAGATTCTTCAGAAACAGGCATTATTTTTGCCTGCTTGATGGGGTTACCGTCGTCACCTGTACCGTTGGATGAGCATGGGCGCGGCTGACTTGAACTACAACTAGCACGCAAAGTAATTGTTTCCGTTATTTTGTTGGATATTTTGCTCTTATTTTCGAAGGAATCTTCTATATAACCCTCAGCTACGGCGCTGGATTTCCACCCCCCGTGTCTTTTTATTGTTGTTAGGTCCGCTCCCGAATCGGCCAACAACGTTGCCGACGTTCTACGGAAACTGTGCCCTGTGTACAGTTCCGGGTTCGGCAGATTTAGGTAATTAGCTATTAATTTGGGGAAACTTGCCAACTTATTTTTTCCAATTACCTGTTTTATGCACTTTCCATTATTATAATTCAGAAAAAATCTGTTGGATAGCATTTTGTCTGGTCGCAAATTTTGATATTTGTTTACAAACTGTGCAAACTCCTTTTTAACTACGAAGGTTCGGTCAATCTTTGTTTTGGTGTTAGGTAATTTTATTAATAGCAAGTTGCCATGGCTTTCCACATCTGTTGTAGTCAAATTTGTCAGTTCGATTGTTCTACACGCACCGCTTATGCCGAAAATCATACAAACCTGAAAAAAATAAGTCATAATCAATAATTTACACGGGCGATGCGTTTATTATTATATGGATAGTATAATTGGTATTTGTTCACGAACGTACCTTTGCTGCCAAATATATTTCATCGGGGGCCCCATTTAAGAACGTTTCTATTTGTTCTGCAGTAAAAACCTTAGATTTTTTGCATTTATAGCCGGCGGACTGTCTCTTCAAAAACGATATCAATTTGGCGTAAGTTTTCAAATCTATGTCATGTTTCGTATTAATCGTGGATTTCAACATGGAATAAATACTCCACAAAGAAGAGGGCTTTAGTTTCTTCGATAACTCACTGAAATACGTGATCAATACACTTTCCGACATAGATTTCACTTTCTTTTCAGTGCGCCACTTAATAAAATCGTCATAAGCTTTTAAATATCTTTCCTTTGAAATCGGAGGTAGTAAGTTTTCTGTGACTGCCTTTGCCTCTAGTTTTATCGATTCAGGCGTCAAATCCAAATCTTCACTTGAACTCGTCATTATTGTTAAAAAAAATACGCAATTTCAATTCAAATTTAGGAAGAAAATACGCAATTTCTAATAGAGCGGAAGAAAATTTATCGCGCCAAACCGTTTTTTTTTTTTTTTTTTAGCCTCGCGCTCTTTGGCATGACACATTCAGCCAGCACTGGGCAGCAGCATTATGCCAGCATGGAATCTCTTTGTTTAGCAGTTTTTGAATACAAAGGAGCACCATTCGATTTTTAAATTTACTTACATCCCTAAGGATGTAAATCGAATTTACAACTCGGATTTCAAGTTAAATGCAACCTACTTTCAGAGCTTAAGTGATGAAAACATTTTTTGTGCATTAGGCTTTTTCTAATACGAAGATGACCAACAAAAAGCAATTTCAAAAGAAAAAAAATACGACTTCGGTTTCTATTTCTACGAAAAAACATTTTCAGCCCGCTGTGTAACCGTATGCATGTAAAAGTAAGAATGTACGATAGTACCATAAATAAATTGGTTAACCATTGCTGCCCAAGATGCACCAGCCCAACCACAACCTCAAAGGAACTCCCGGTATCCGACCAACCGGACGCAACAAAAAAAATGGTTGACACTCAATTGATCAATGAAATCCATGCGCTTACGCATTGCCCCCCCCCCCCCCTCTATCCCCCCTCTAGCTTTCAGCCAGTACTGCTTAATCATTGCTATTGTTAGGTCGTGTCTTTATCCTTTTATTAATTTATTACATTTATAATATTCCGTCTTTTAAGTAGGTATAATATTGTGGTATGTGTTCTAGTTAATTTTAATTATAAATTACCCAGTGTTTATATATATTATTTGTGTTGCGCATGTTTTTGTGACAAGTGTTATTGTTTTGTATGGAATTTCATCGTAAGTATTAACAGTGTGTGTATGCATGTATAACTCTTTATTGTGCATAAAACACAATCGTGTTCTAAGAAGTAATGAAATAACAGGTATTGTGTGGCTATGAAGCAGGATTTCCCAATTGGGGGGCGCGCTTCCCTAGGGGGGTGTAGAGAAATGTCAGGGGGGTAATAAATAGGTACGTTTGCATTTCCGAAAATAAAAACTATTTAATATTATAATAGATACATAATCACGCCTTTATCCCTTACAGGGTAGACAGAGCCTAAGGTAACAAGACCTAAAGGCCACGTTTAGCATGATTGGGGCGCATAGGTGGAAAGGGGAATCAAAATAGTGATGAGTTGCTAGCCGCATCGCCTATAACATGATTCCTAAGATTTTCTTGGTAAAGAGTGTCAATAATACAACATTGTCGCATAACTATATAACGCGTAGGTAAATTAGCTGTTCCGAATTGCCATCATATAAAAAATGATTCTTATTTTTGTTGAAACTTAATGGGGGGGGGGGGCATAATTTTTTTTTCTCAAACATGCAATAAAATTATTATTATTATTATTATTGCATTATTTATTAAAATCATTTGTACAAATCACTACATAGTATAAAACAAAGTCGCTTTCTCTGTCCCTATGTATGCTTATATCTTCAAAACTACACAACGGATTTTGATGGCGGTTCTTTTTAATAGATAGAGTGATTCAAGAGGAAGGTTTTTATGTATAATTCTACGCAGATGAAGTCGCGGGCAGAAGCTAGTAAATTATAAATGGTAATATTGATGTTATGTTCCTTAAATTAGGCGCGTTAGTTATGTTTCAGGTGCGACTAGACAAGAGGTCTTTAATGGGATTTCATACAACATTGCAGTCCAAGGCCGACAATGTGCTCTTTTTTCCGTTCCGATTAGACAGTCAATATTATCGCCGGATCCTTGCGTATCGCGATCCAGATCACGAACTTAGCGAATCCGGGTGTTTTGAAATACATCCTATATTGACATACCAATATCACGCAAATATTGACCGCCTTCCATGCCATACAGCTAGGGTTGCCAGATCGAATGACCCTATTGACGGGAGAAAAAATATTTTTTTCGGGATTCTGGAAATTTGGTCGGGAGAAACAAAAATAAAATAAAATCCATAAGTATATTAACAGAACCCCCGTGCGCTCAAAACTGGCAGCAACGTTTCGCTTGACAAAAATTTGGAACTTATAATGATAATTTTAGTATAAAGTGGTTTTTCAGGAGATTTTTTATTTTGTCGGGAGTCGGGAGCACATTCAGAAATTCGGGAGAATCCCGCCAAATCCCGGCCATCTGGCAACCCTACATACAGCCATTAATTTAATTGGACGAAGTACTCAGTTTCATTATATCCGCGTGATTCATGTCACATTGTATGCAAGTTATTGGAGTAATTATAAACTCATCTATCACATTGAGGTCATCTTTAAAATGTTAGTTAGGAATGTAGATTACTTTTGACAAGCTCTCGATATTAAGAGGCATTCTTACAGTCAACAAAAAAAGAGACAGAAAATAAGCTTGTATCTACTGCTATTTTCTTATGAATTTAAATCTTCCATGCATGGTCTGGGAGCAAAGAAACAATGTACCAGTTGCTTCTTTTCCCGCGCAGATGGTAAAAGCCCATCGAGGGAATTTGCGAAAATCTTAGGAATCGTGGTACTGGCGATGCGGCTAGCAACCCATCACAATTTTGATTCCTCTTTCCACTGATAAGCCCACAATCATGCTAAACGTGGCCTTAGGTCTTGCTACTATAGGGCAAGTTTCACCACTCTATGTTAAGTTCCAGTTATGTTAAGTGTCGGTTAACTATGATTCCGTCTCTATTTATTACTACGAAACAAACAGACGTCATCATAGATAACTGACTCTTAATATAACTGGAACTTAACAGACAGTAGTAAAACAGGTCCATAGACCCTCGTCTACCCCGTAAGGGATAAAGGAGTCGTTTTCAAAACACATGTACATAGCTAAGGGGCCTAATTAAAACAAAAGTTAATTTATTCCTTTGTGTTACGGCCTTTTCACCCTTATCGCTATGGCACAAAGGTGAAACTGTCATAACACAGAGGAATCAATTAATTTTTATTGTGATTAAGCCCTTGAACTATGTACATTTTTTTTGAAACGACAAAAACGAGATTTATGTATGTATAAAATTACTAATAATTAAGTATTGTACTAGACATTATGAAATGCATTGTTGGTTTTAGTAATGAGAGTAATGAGGAAAAGTTTGTGAATTACCTGGCGTTGACGTCGCCAGTGTCGTAGGGGTGTCGTCACGCGGGAATTTGATGACCTAACTTAATTTGGTGCTCAAACGTAATTAAAAAAGAAAACCGAGTATAGCGATTTCCGACATTGAAATATTTAGGTATTGGAATATCTGTAGACATACAGGCGTTAGTTTGCGCAGGTCCGGGTCAAAATAAATGGATAACTTCGCTCCGCGATATAGTTTGAATAAATAAATAATAATAAATAAATATCTTATTTTATTTTCTTTTCTTTATTGGGGAAAAAACAGATACAGAAAAAAAGAAGAAAAAAAAAAAAGAAGAAGAAGAAGAAGATAAAGAGTATTTGTATTGTATTGTATACAGACACAATTTAAATAAAATATACCAAATAAATACCAATACCAATTTAAATAATATATATACTTGGGACAAATTACACCAATTGACCAACGTTGTTGACGCCTGGTCTCCCGGCAGGCTGGAGTCCTGCGGGCTGCTGACGCTGCACATCGGGGAGCGCCTGCTGGAGCTCGGCGCCGCGCCGCCCGCGCAGGACCCGCCCGCCGCAGACACCCGCGTACAGGTACGTCCTGGCACTACGATCCCCACCGATTGGTGGCTCCTTGGACCAGGGTTCCATCCTAGGGTGATAGCACCAGTGTTGGACGCTTCATTCTTAATCTAAAGATAATCCCTACTAATATTATAAATACATACATACCGTCACGCCTCTTTCCCACCGGGGTAGGCAGAGACTACTTTGTTCCACTTGCTACGATCCTGACATACTTCTTTCGCTTCATCACATTCATCAATCTCTTCATACATGCTCGTCGGTTTCGGGTACTCCTGACCTGACCTTTTTCCAAAACGTCTCCTATTTGGTCTCGGAACGTCCGTCTAGACCTTGTAGATTTAAGTAGTACTTATCTGATTTCTCATTCACAGCTCACAATAGAAGAGAAAACTGACAACATTCCAATGTGCAACATACAGACTGACGTGCCCGCGCCGTCCACGGAGAGCGAGAAGGAGCTAGAGGGGAAGAAAGAGAGGCTGTTCAAGAGGAAGGGGGACGGCGCGGGCAAGCGCGTCATCAAGAGGCGGCAGCCCAGCTCGCCGCTGCTGTGCGACAAGGAGAAGAGTAGCAGCATGTCCAAACTGCTCGATGCGTGAGTCGCTTTGGATATTGGATGATGATGATGATGCTAATGATGTCTGATGTCTAATTAGTAGTGACCGACCGAAATTTCGGTTTCGACTTCAGTTTCGGCCAAAAAATCTAGTTTCGGCCTTATAATTGTTTCGGTTTCGGCCAAAATATAGCCGAAAATTTCGACCCCGCCGAAACTCGAGTGTTCGTGAATTTTCGTGCGTCGTTCGGTAAACTTCGCAGCTAGCTCGTGCTTGCTCGCCGCCGTTCATTTAATCGTGAGTTGAGGTTATATTTTGCAATTGAGTAATTTGGTAAGTATAATATGTGTTGATAAATGTTAAAAAAACAGTAAATTTCAGTAAATAATCGTAATTTTAAATGTTTTAATAAGTTTCGGTTTCGGCCGAAACAGAGAGCAAGACCGAAAGTTCGGTTTCGGTTTCGGGTGAAAAATCAGTTTCGGTCGGACACTACTAATTAGTAGTTTTTTAAATTTTATTTTCCGTATTTCTTGACCGATATTAATTTTAATTTCACTTGTTGTCATTTCTTTTACGGTAATATCATATTTTATTAAGAATTTTTATATTTTTTACGTCGTCCCGGGCCGTTAGTAGCAACTTACCGCCCGCTACTTCCACTTCTTAACCACGGGAAGACGTAAAATTGTGTACACACCTCAGGCGGTGATAAAGAAAGCCTCAGGTCGCATGTTTTTTTTTTTTTTTTTTTTTATTTATTTATTAAGAAACAAACAGTCGCATAGGTACATAAACTTACTATGACAAAGAGTGAAAATAGTATAGTTTCCTTAGTTGTAAATAATACAAGTACAGGGCACAGCAACAAAACAAACAAGTAGGCAAGTAGTAGGAATGTCTACACAACATAGATACATGTTGTATGTAATCGTTACCATACCAAAAACACATGAAACGTTGGTTACAGGACAAACAGAATGTACAAAGGTGGGGTAATCCCTAAAAAAGGATCTCGCCGGCAACCTTTGATAAAAAGAAAAAAGATTTTTTTTTTTTTACAAAAATAGCTTAAAAGGCACTAACAAGCTAGAGAGCCTGCTTAAATACATCTTTTATTGACTTTAACGTGCAGTTAAATATATCGATGTCCGTGATTCTTATTATTATGTTTATCGCCCTCGCCTGGCTCGTGCGACAAGTTCCTGAGTTCAGAGACATTCTTTATTTCTCCACCCTCGCGGTGTAATGTACTAGAGCAGGGATGGCGAACCAGTGGCACGCGTGCCAGTGTTGGCAATATGGTCACATGATGGTAATATAACAACACACTCTTAAGACAACAAAGTCTGATGATAGGTCAGAGCCAAATATTACATTATTTGTGAAAAAATGGCACGTCCACCGAAAAAGGTTCGCCACCCCTGTACTAGAGCTTACCTCTAGTGGAATAGTGTGGACGTCCCGTGGCTGTAGTGCTCCGTGTGGTTCCAGCGTGGATGGCGTGGACGAGCCCTCGGGCGTGCTGTGCGACCTGGCGCGCGCGCGCTCCTTCCGCGCCCCGCCCCAGGACCCGCGCCAGAGGGTCTTCCGCGCTGACGACCTGCTGCAGGTAACTTAGGGCGTGCTGTGCGACCTGGCGCGCGCGCGCTCCTTCCGCGCCCCGCCCCAGGACCCGCGCCAGAGGGTCTTCCGCGCTGACGACCTGCTGCAGGTAACTTAGGGCGTGCTGTGCGACCTGGCGCGCGCGCGCTCCTTCCGCGCCCCGCCCCAGGACCCGCGCCAGAGGGTCTTCCGCGCTGACGACCTGCTGCAGGTAACTTAGGGCGTGCTGTGCGACCTGGCGCGCGCGCGCTCCTTCCGCGCCCCGCCCCAGGACCCGCGCCAGAGGGTCTTCCGCGCTGACGACCTGCTGCAGGTAACTTAGGGCGTGCTGTGCGACCTGGCGCGCGCGCGCTCCTTCCGCGCCCCGCCCCAGGACCCGCGCCAGAGGGTCTTCCGCGCTGACGACCTGCTGCAGGTAACTTAGGGCGTGCTGTGCGACCTGGCGCGCGCGCGCTCCTTCCGCGCCCCGCCCCAGGACCCGCGCCAGAGGGTCTTCCGCGCTGACGACCTGCTGCAGGTAACTTAGGGCGTGCTGTGCGACCTGGCGCGCGCGCGCTCCTTCCGCGCCCCGCCCCAGGACCCGCGCCAGAGGGTCTTCCGCGCTGACGACCTGCTGCAGGTAACTTAGGGCGTGCTGTGCGACCTGGCGCGCGCGCGCTCCTTCCGCGCCCCGCCCCAGGACCCGCGCCAGAGGGTCTTCCGCGCTGACGACCTGCTGCAGGTAACTTAGGGCGTGCTGTGCGACCTGGCGCGCGCGCGCTCCTTCCGCGCCCCGCCCCAGGACCCGCGCCAGAGGGTCTTCCGCGCTGACGACCTGCTGCAGGTAACTTAGGGCGTGCTGTGCGACCTGGCGCGCGCGCGCTCCTTCCGCGCCCCGCCCCAGGACCCGCGCCAGAGGGTCTTCCGCGCTGACGACCTGCTGCAGGTAACTTACAGCTGCGACACTCTCAGATTACTTTCTCGAACGTTCGTCTCCATGTAGTTAGAGGTCGTCCTGTCTTATTACCAAATCTATTTCTTAATAATAGAAGAGAAAACAGACAACATTCCAATGTGCAACATACAGACTGACGTGACGGAGAGCGAGGAGCTAGAGGGGAAGAAAGAGAGGCTGTGCAAGAGGAAGGGGGACGGCGCGGGCAAACGGGTCATTTGTCTGGCCTCTCTAACATAAAAAAAAAAAATGTGTCGCGTAGGACCACTTCCATGTTGATCTGGGAGCAAAGAAAAAACAGAATGTACCAGTTGCTTCTCTTCCCGGGCAGATGGTAAAAGCCCATCTTGGGAATGGGTGAAAATCTTAGGAATCATATTGTAGGCGATGCGGCTAGCAACGCATCGCAGGCTAGTAAGTCCACAACCATGCTAAATGATAAATTGACGTGATGTATGTGTACAGGGCGAGCTGCTGGGGTCAGGGTTCTTCGGCGAGGTGTACAAGGCGACGCACCGCGAGACCGGCGAGGTGATGGTGCTCAAGCAGCTGTACCGGCTGGACGACGCCGCGCAGACCAACTTCCTCAAGGAGGTCAGTGTGACGCAGTCTGATCGGCGAGGTGATGCTGCTCAAGCAGCTGGCTTTTAGACCACTAGTCGCCGCCACTAAACGCGACCACAAATGGTTCAAACAGACCGCCACAGGTTGTCACCAATGGCAGCTTAAGTATATTGCATTTCTTTCTTTTATACATATACTAGCTTCTGCCCGCGACTTCGTCTGCGTAGAATTATACATAAAAATCTTCATAATTACACATAAACGGATAACTCACGTATAAAAAGCGCTCGCCCCGGCGGCAGCGAAACGAACACCCGTGTGTTCGATTCACTGCCGCGTGGGCGAGCGCTCCAGGGAGAAGGACTACGAAATAGTCCGAAACATGTCGAGCATCACTCGACTTTTTATACGTGAGTTTTCCGTTTAAGTGTAATTATGATTGAGTCTCACGGTAGTTTCATGTTGAAACATAAAAACCTTCCTCTTGAATCACTCCATCTAATAAAAAAACCGCATCAAAATCTGTTGCGTAGTTTTGAAGATATACGCATACATCTAAATAGGGACAGAGAAAGCGACTTTGTTTTATACTATGTAGTGATGTCGCAGAGCCTTCATAGCACAGTGCGTAGCGCGCGTGGTAGACTTAAGAACTGCTTTAGATTTGTTTCTGCTCGCGTACAGCGCCTATTGATTGTTAGTTTCAACGCCATCTACCGGCGACGTTTGGTAACGCCAAACAGTAAAGCTTATGGTTGACGCAGAACTAGCGATCGTAGGATTGGCTAACCTGCCCGGCGGCAGTGCGTTTACGGAAAATCGAGAAGGGTAGAGAAACGAATACCAACGGGCATTCTGGATAGAGTCGTTGGATTGTGCGCACGTTCTGCTAGTTCTGCGGCGAACACATTTGAACATTGTAGTAGTTTAAGGTTAGTGATTTAGTCGTTCAAATCAGATAATACACACGTGTGCTATAACTACCGAGTCTTATTTCGTGATTGCTATCATGTCCGGCCAGGGAGAGAGTGATACCCCAGAGGGAGATCCGACATATATATCAACCTGTATCGAATTTGTGTAGTAAATAAATGTTTGTCTCTCTCTCTCTGAGGTGGATAATGCCTGGACTGTAATGATCTTACAATATGTATATGAATTGTTAGTAAAATCTTTATCTCTCTCTCTCTCCCTCTCTTTCTCCCTCTCTCCCTCCCTCTCTCCCTCCTCTCTCTCAGAGCTGGATAATGCCTGGAGTGTAGTAGTTTTGCAATATATGAATCACAACATAGTATAAAATAAAGTCGCTTTCTCTGTCCCTATGTAGATATGCTTATATCTTCAAAACTACACAACGGATTTTAATGCGGTTTTTTTAATAGATAGAGTGATTCAAGAGGAAGGTTTTTATATATAATTTATGCAGACGAAGTCGCGGGCAGAAGCTAG
This sequence comes from Pandemis corylana, assembly GCA_949127965.1. NCBI lineage: Eukaryota > Metazoa > Arthropoda > Insecta > Lepidoptera > Tortricidae > Pandemis > Pandemis corylana. Next base: position 13,874,086 of record OX421864.1, on the reverse strand, counting down.
TTGTTAATAAGATGTTGTTTGTACGTCCAGGTGGCAGTCCTCCGTTCGCTGTCGCACCCGAACGTGCTGCGGTTCATCGGTGTGCTGTACCGCGACAAGCGGCTGCAGCTCGTCACCGAGTACGTGGCCGGCGGCACGCTCTACAGCCTCATACAGGTGCGCACACATGGCCGAGCTTGTTGCATCGGTGTGCTGTACCGCGACAAGCGGCTGCAGCTCGTCACCGAGTACGTGGCCGGCGGCACGCTCTACAGCCTCATACAGGTGCGCACACATGGCCGAGCTTGTTGCATCGGCGTGCTGTACCGCGACAAGCGGCTGCAGCTCGTCACCGAGTACGTGGCCGGCGGCACGCTCTACAGCCTCATACAGGTGCGCACACATGGCCGAGCTTGTTGCATCGGCGTGCTGTACCGCGACAAGCGGCTGCAGCTCGTCACCGAGTACGTGGCCGGCGGCACGCTCTACAGCCTCATACAGGTGCGCACACATGGCCGAGCTTGTTGCATCGGCGTGCTGTACCGCGACAAGCGGCTGCAGCTCGTCACCGAGTACGTGGCCGGCGGCACGCTCTACAGCCTCATACAGGTGCGCACACATGGCCGAGCTTGTTGCATGCTGGTGTGGGAGTAACGGGGAAAACGTGGAATGTACCAGTTGCTTCCCTTTTACATGAGGGTTCGAACAAACTAATGTCCGAGCATACATACATATACAATACAATAACTCTTTATTGAACACCACATATAACAACCAAAACAGAAAAAAGGTATACAGAATATTACAAGGTAACAATAGGCGGCCTTATCGCTACAGAGCGATCTCTACCAGGCAACCATAATGGACTGGAGAACAGAACAGAACACATACACATATATCACGTCTTTAGCCCTTACGGGGTAGATAGAGGCTAAGGTAACGAAACCGACCGCGTTTAGCATGATGAAAGGCGTATAGCTGGAAAGGGGAATCGAACTAGTGATTGGTTGCTAGCCGCATCGCCTATAACATGATTCGTAACACTTTCGCCCGGCTTTTACAATCTGCGCGGGAAGAGAAGCAACTGGTAAATTCTATGGTTTTTCTTTACTCCCAGACCGGCATGGAGGAAGTTGTCCATGTCCGAGCAGCTGCTGAAATATTGTAGGATAATTTCAAGACATCTTGACTTGAGTAAAAAATGAACTGATCTTGTGAAACCACATTACATTTATTCGATTTAGGGTTTCTTTCACCGCTCTTTGTTAAGTTCCAATTGTCGTAAGTGTCAGTCGTCTATAAACACGTCTCTGTGTGTTTCGTAGTAAAAAATAGAGACGGAATCGTAGATAACAGACACTTATCTGGAACTGAACTGAGAGTTTTGAAACAAGCCCTTAGAGTATTGAATTTGGTTTTTAAATCGAAACTTAATCGTTTCAATCTACGTATTTAGAGTATGGAATACATAAACACAATCGCTACACGGTCAGCTGATGCGAGCTATAGGCGCCGCCATATTGGCCTCGGCCAATCTGCCGAGCGCCTGTCACTTTGTCCCCACTCCGCGGCCGACTGTGATGCGACATGGGAAAGGCGTGAGAATTTGACGCGTTAGAAAAAAAAGTTTGTTATTTTTTTTAGGACAAAAGCGTGCCGCTGTCGTGGTCCGTGCGCGTGCGCCTCGCGCGCGACGTGGCGGCCGGCGTCGGCTACCTGCACCGCATGAACGTCATACACCGCGACCTCAACTCCCACAACTGCCTCGTGCGCGAGGTACTGCCACTGATACAGGGGTCATCAGGGTAGGCAGCGCGAACAAACGCGCGTTGCCGTCCCGGTGCCTTTTTGTTTATTTTTAACGCGTGCACCTTATGCATTCCCGCGCTCGGGGCAGCAACGGGGGTATGAAGGGCTCTCCAGCTCGCCGCTGCCTTCCCTAATGAAAGGAGGGGAATATGCCCTCCCGTTTTCTACCCTGATGACTCACTGCACGTTACTATGTATTATACTGAAGGCGACGCACCAATGCTTGGGCATGTGCTGTTGTGACAGTAAAGCGCCCGGTAAACGATCAAATTGTTTGTCAAACAATTTGATGGTGTACGGGTGTGTTTGAGGCGTTTGTCAAACAATCTACGTGTTTGATGCGTTTGATGAAAATCTGGATTGATGTCGAGTTTGACAAACAGGTTTGAACGTGTACGACGGTGTTTGTCAAACAAGACCTCTGTAGAAGAAGTTTGACAAACAAGTTTGTCAAGCAAGTTTGACCGTTTGCGCGGGGCGCTTTAACAAATTTGTTTGATATTTGGTTTGATCGTTTACGCTTATTTATACTAATATTATAAAGAGGAAAGATTTGTACCTATTTTTGTATGTTTGTATGTTTGTAATGAATAGGCTCAAAAAGTACTGGGCCGATCTGGATGAAATTTGGAACATAGATAGATTATAGTCTGGAATAACACATAGGCTACTTTTTATCCCGGAAAATTGCGTGATTCCCGCCGGATAGCGATAAACGAATTCTATGCAAACGAAGTTGCGGGCAACGGCTAGTGTTTGATAAAAACGTGAAGTTTGACAAGCAAGTTTGTCAAACAAATTTGATCGTTTACGGGGCGCTTTAAGACTCTGGGCTGAATGTGTTGGTGTGCTGCAGGACAAGACTGTGATAGTGGCGGACTTCGGGCTGGCGCGCATCGTGCAGCGCACGGCCAGCAGCACCCTGGAGCGCCACTCCACGCTGCGCCGCAAGCGCTACACGGTATGTGGCCTGACAGAAAATATCCTGACTCACATTTGAGTCACGAGTTCATTCGAGTCACTTGGGGCATAACGTCGCTCGAGTGTAAAAGTTGACACTCGATTCCCGTCACTAAAACAAATCACCTGCTGACATAGTCCGGAATAGATCTGAGACACCCTGTATTAGAGCTGATAATGTAATCTATGTATTTAGATGTATGTTAGTGTTTAAACGGTTTTCTAAGCAACACAGAACGTTGTGCTTAGACATGACATTAACATGAATGTTTGTTGATTTAGAGACTGACGTGTGTAAACGCGTCGGGGCCTTTTTTTATTTTTTTTTGTGTCGTACAGACACATCATTCAAACAGATGACGCTGAGCGACAAAAATTCACATAGTAACAAAGGTCACGTGACAGCTAGTAACAGATAGAAAAATTCGAAGACTACCCACCTGCTATGGGTGGTGTAGGGGTATAGCGCATAGCACGCGTCACGGAATGACGAGGATCCGGGAACGATTCCCGGCCATAGCTTTACTTTTAGGATTTTTCTATTTGTTCAAATTTTCACTGACATTTAGAAATTTAATATACATTATTTACTGTTAAATCTGGCTGCTCATTTGAATAAAAGCCATTTTTTATTATGAACGTTAATCCACTCTGTTCTTTGGTGAGAAGGTATAATGTTGTACTCGCCAGGTGGTGGGCAACCCGTACTGGATGGCGCCCGAGATGATGAACGGGAACGTATACGACGAGAAAGTGGACGTGTTCTCCTTCGGCATCATACTGTGCGAGGTCAGTTACCACCAGCATCCTTGCACCCTGGAAGCCCTGAAGGAAGAGAGGGCTTGGGGTTAGTCTCCACGCGGGCCCTGTGCGGATTAGGAACTTCACACACACAATTGAATTGCTTCGCTGTTGTGTACAGGTTTCCTCGCGACGTTTTCCTTCATTGATAAAGTCATGGTAAATTTCAAAATGGGATGTCGCACATAAATTCCGTAAAATTTCAGTCGATCAGTTCTTTTACTTTTACTCTTGCCTAATACCTATCAATCCTCCTGTGAATCGTTCGACGGTTAACTGGAAGAAATCCCCTTTAGGGATGAGTTCGCCTTTGTGCATTTGTGTTGTCCTGTATTCATCTTTTTCATGTGTTTTATGTAAAATAAAGAGTTATACATACATGAAACTCAGAGGCGCGAGCCCTAGGTTCGAATCCACGACCCTCTGCTTGAGCGGCCATAGCTCGAACCACTGGGCCACCACGGCTTTTTGTGTCACGTGAATGTTTGTTAGATAATCGGGCGCGTGTCGGCGGACCCGGACTTCCTGCCGCGGCGGAACGACTTCGGGCTGAACGAGCCGCTGTTCCTGGAGCAGTTCTGCCGCGCCTGCCCGCCGCCGCTGTCCCGCTGCGCGCTGCTCGCCGCGCACCTCGCGCCCTCGCACAGGTACACTGCCGCTAAGCAGCGCCCGCGGGCTGCACGAGCCGCTGTTCCTGGAGCAGTTCTGCCGCGCCTGCCCGCCGCCGCTGTCCCGCTGCGCGCTGCTCGCCGCGCACCTCGCGCCCTCGCACAGGTACACTGCCGCTAAGCAGCGCCCGCGGGCTGCACGAGCCGCTGTTCCTGGAGCAGTTCTGCCGCGCCTGCCCGCCGCCGCTGTCCCGCTGCGCGCTGCTCGCCGCGCACCTCGCGCCCTCGCACAGGTACACTGCCGCTAAGCAGCGCCCGCGGGCTGCACGAGCCGCTGTTCCTGGAGCAGTTCTGCCGCGCCTGCCCGCCGCCGCTGTCCCGCTGCGCGCTGCTCGCCGCGCACCTCGCGCCCTCGCACAGGTACACTGCCGCTAAGCAGCGCCCGCGGGCTGCACGAGCCGCTGTTCCTGGAGCAGTTCTGCCGCGCCTGCCCGCCGCCGCTGTCCCGCTGCGCGCTGCTCGCCGCGCACCTCGCGCCCTCGCACAGGTACACTGCCGCTAAGCAGCGCCCGCGGGCTGCACGAGCCGCTGTTCCTGGAGCAGTTCTGCCGCGCCTGCCCGCCGCCGCTGTCCCGCTGCGCGCTGCTCGCCGCGCACCTCGCGCCCTCGCACAGGTACACTGCCGCTAAGCAGCGCCCGCGGGCTGCACGAGCCGCTGTTCCTGGAGCAGTTCTGCCGCGCCTGCCCGCCGCCGCTGTCCCGCTGCGCGCTGCTCGCCGCGCACCTCGCGCCCTCGCACAGGTACACTGCCGCTAAGCAGCGCCCGCGGGCTGCACGAGCCGCTGTTCCTGGAGCAGTTCTGCCGCGCCTGCCCGCCGCCGCTGTCCCGCTGCGCGCTGCTCGCCGCGCACCTCGCGCCCTCGCACAGGTACACTGCCGCTAAGCAGCGCCCGCGGGCTGCACGAGCCGCTGTTCCTGGAGCAGTTCTGCCGCGCCTGCCCGCCGCCGCTGTCCCGCTGCGCGCTGCTCGCCGCGCACCTCGCGCCCTCGCACAGGTACACCTGCCGCTAAGCAGCGACTGCTCAGTTTCCTTCTTCGGCAATTTCACTGATTCCACCAGTTTACTTATTTGACAGTTTCACTAAGTTGCAACTGATACGACAGTCGAGGAGGTTAATTCAAAAACTTTATTTTGCAAATAGGTCGTCAAAGGGTTCTTTTACATGTCTTTTTTGAAACTACCAACGCATTCGGGAAGACCATCGTTGCCAAGAAGAATGCGCCGCAAGAAACTTGGCAAAAAGTCAATTTTTCAAAATAAATACATTTGCAATATCCCAACCAAATAAGGTCCCCAAATTAAGGAGGTACCTTAAATTATATTAGTCTACAGTAAAGTCTACTGGTCTGTCACCCAGACGCGTTAGTTGCGGGTAGCGTAATTCCCAATAGCGATTTTCCCGCTAGATTTTGTTTTCGTAAGGAGGTACGTTACAAAAGCCTTCAGTCGACTGTTTGGCGGGGTAGTTTGTTTGGGGAATAAAAAAAAACTAGTTTTGGAAATATTGGGTTATTTGTGGTAATGATCAAGAATTACTATCGTTTCTCATACGAGACAAAAAAAAAACAGTTCTGTAATTTTTGTTGTCGGTCTTGTGACTCCCATAGGCTACATACATGTCAAAATGTAGGGGAAAAAAGTAGTTGGTATTTTTTTTAATTGTCCGGGCGTGGTGTTCGCAGGCCGCCGTTCGAGGTGATCGAGATCTGGCTGGAGACGCTGCTGATGCAGCTGGCGCGCGGCGCCGGCGCGGGCGCGCTGCTGCAAGACATGGAGCAGTACGCGGCGCGCGGCGCGGCGCTGCCCGCCACCGTCAAGGTAACAGCTTGCTTACGGTGACTCGAAAGCAGAACATCACTTATTCCACTCGTTTATCGATGGACGGAATTGAGAGCTGCAGGCTTATTACCTAACTCGCTCGCAATCGCCATCGCGTTCATTTTGACAGTTCATGTATGGGCTGACAATTGGCATCGGAATCGGCTAGCTGTCACATTCATACAAGAATTGTCACAATGAACACGATGGCGATTGCGAGCGAGTTAGACAATAAGCCTATTGATGTCGAAAGTGCTGAAAATAACGGGTCAAATTAATTTTTCGATCGCTTGGAAAATTTTAATTTACATCTATTTTATTCGTATTTTTAATTTTTCAGCATGAAAAAGGAATAAATCAAAACGTTTATTTTGCAAATAGGCCGCCAAGGCCTCTTTTTATGACTTTTTTTAGACTACCAGCGCATTCGGAAAGACCATCATTGCCAAGAAGAATGCGCCGCAAGAAACTTGGCAGAAAGTCATTTTTTCAAAATAAAATAATACACTTAAATTCTACTTAAATTAAATAATAATTTATAAAAGAGATGTATATGGTCCCCGAGTTTTAAACTAAATTATATTTTAAGTCTTAGAGATATACAGGGTGTCAGAAAACCCTTTAACGTCCTTTTACAGAATTGTCAGGTAAGTCTATCTGAACACCCTGGCAAAGTTTGACGCTCGTGGTTGATTAATTGACCCTTTAATTAACGAATCTTAAGATGCATTTAAGGACTATGCTCTCAGTGTACCTTTTCATTCACAAGTTACGAGAGTAGCGCTACTCGAAACCTTATTGTTCGTAACTAAAACTTCACTAGCACTTGCTTTCAAACTAACTACCATAAAACTTTGATCGGATTTCCTTAATGATAAATGATCATTTTAAATTATTCTAGATTCGTTTCAGAAAATCCACAGTACGACCTGGCAAACGTTAACGTGCGTGTGAAGTGAATTGCGAAAATAATTGTAATCTACCTAATTACAATTCTTTGTATGCTTTAAAAAAGTACCTAGAGATGATTTTAAAAGGATTATGTGTTAGGAGATGGAATAAAATGGATATCTGTAATTGTGGCTTTTGATTTTACTTACATTATTCTGTATCAAAACGAAATCACGTAATACACTTAAAGCCACAATTATTAAACACTCTCTCACTCACACACACACATTAATTGTTGAGCGGATATCGGCAAAGAATCACATTTTATTTCGATTATTTCTCTTTTTTACATAAAATAAACTAAAATTGAATTCTACATCGAAAATTACAAACAAGATGTTTTGACAAATGTTTTTTGACTGTTCATATTTGAGTGAATACCGCGTGATCGCCCGCGCCCTCTGAAAGAGGTCGGTGGCTGTTTGTTTATGGTAGCTTCACTCTCTACTTGTGGGACGTGAATGTGAGTGTGGGATGGCTTTTGAGTCTCTTATTTATTTATTTATTCATACCCATTTTCAAGCCTCAATTTCTGATTCATGAAGTCATCACTGCGCTTGGCAGACAATGTGTCTTGCTTGTTATCGGGCGTGTGGCACCCGAAAGAATCAAATCATTATTGTGTACCAATAAGCTCATTTATCTGTTCACTCATAATCATGAGTCTCGTTTAGAGAATTCCTTTACACCCAGTCAGTTTTGGGCGTCTACATCAAAGGGTCGCTCGCGGTTGCGAACCGTTATCACTATGTAATATGCGCGCTGTCCACTATGTCCTTTATTGTCGATTTATGTTCCAGGGTTTAGTAGTAGTAGTAAATAGTAAATGCTTTATTGTACAAAAATAAAGGAACAAAAACAACTGTCAAAGAAAGATAAGATACACCAACAAAGACAAACTTATCTCTGTTAAAGGATCTCTACCAGTTTACCTTTTAGTGGGTGCAAGCAGGCGATCGATTATAGGTACAAGCGAGAATACTGCTGAATTAGAAAAATGATCATATTGAAAATAGTTAGTCTTGTTACACAGTCGACAATTAAGAATTGCGAATTAATATGGATACCGAAACAATAGATACTGCGTGGACTTTAAATTTGACTTCGTTATGTCTTATCAATTTTCACATAAAACAGATTTTAAGAATAGTTTTACAGCGTTTACAGGTTGCTGTAAACAGTTTTCGAGTTCTCAAGTACGTATACCTAACTAAATTAGTTTGTTAGGTATACATTCCTGTAAAAATAGGATGGACCGAGACGACTCTGACTGTGACAGGACTTGACAAAAACACTATTACATAGGGATTGCAAAAACCGTACAAATTAAAAAAACGGTTTTTAACCGCATCACAGAAACAAAAACCGGGTAACCGGTTTTTAACCGGTTTTCATTATTTGCTTCAATTTTACTGAAATCATCATTTAATATCTCGATGTTCTTGCTTCATGGAATGAAGTATTGCTTAGTTTATAAACTAAGCAAGTCAGCATTAGTTAAGCAATAAATAAAACGAGTTTGTTTTGATACGGTAGTGGAATTTAGCCGCAGGCAGCAATCCGAAGAGTTCATCGGAGCTAGGGATTGCAAAAACCGTACAAATTAAAAAAACGGTTTTTAACCGCATCACAGTAACAAAAACCGGGTAACCGGTTTTTAACCGGTTTTCATTATTTGCTTCAATTTTACTGAAATCATCATTTAATATCTCGATGTTCTTGCTTCATGGAATGAAGTATTGCTTAGTTTATAAACTAAGCAAGTCAGCATTAGTTAAGCAATAAATAAAACGAGTTTGTTTTGATACGGTAGTGGAATTTAGCCGCAGGCAGCAATCCGAAGAGTTCATCGGAGCACTCCCATGATATATACGGTACAGTATGCAGAGGGATGCTACATCCCTCCGCACAGCCAGAGAATCGAGCCGACCAGAAAGTGCCTGGTTGTCGACAAATCGAGCAGCTCTGCGTTGGATGCGGTCAAATGGAAGGATTTGGTACTTGGGTGCCCCAGCCCAGAGATGAGAACAGTACTCCATATGCGGCCTAACCTTAACCTTATAGAGTTGGAAGGCGATGGGCTGACGAGAAGTACTGACCCGCTCTATTGAGCATCCCCAATATTTTAGAAGCTAATTTAGCTTTGCTTTCCAAATGACCACGGAACTGAACATCACTCGCAATGTACCCCGATAGACAACTTGGCATCAAGGGGGGTACCTTCGAAACAAGGCGAAACAATAAAAGGATCCTTTTTAGTGGAGAACGTGCACACCTGTGTCTTTTGGGGATTAAACTGAACCAGGTTGAGTCTACCCCAATCCGAGACCTGCTTCAGCATGATCTCAATTTGAGATACAAGTATGTTCCGGCTTTTAGTGACATGCTCCCTGGGTATGTTAGCGCTACCAGTATAAAGCGCATCCCCAGTACTGTCATCTGCATAGCAATGAATATTGGTGTCACCCAACATGTCATTGATATGCAGAAGAGATAAAGTGGGGGACAGCACACAACCTTGTGGGACACCAGAATTCACAGGTTTTAAGTCGGAGCATGAGCCGTCAACTACGACTTTGATGCTCCGATCTGAAAGAAAACTGGCCACCCAAGAGCACAACTTCCCAGGTATTCCGTACGCAGGAAGCTTGGAGAGCAGAGCTCTATGCCAAACCCGATCAAAGGCTTTCGCTATGTCCAAACTAACTGCCAAGGCTTCCCTTTTACTCTCAATTGCCATAGCCCATCGGTGCGTAAGATAAACTAAAAGATCACCACCAGCTGAGCGACCACGGCGAAAACCGTATTGGCGGTCACTAATCAGCTGGTGCTCCTCTAGATACCCTAAGAGCTGGCTATTGATAATGGATTCCATTATCTTGGAGAGCAAAGAGGTGATAGCAATCGGTCTGTAGTTGGACGGGTCCGAGCGATCGCCCTTTTTAGGAATCGGATGCATAAGAGCTGTCTTCCACGCGCATGGGACAACGCCAGTAGAGTAGGAAAGCCGGAAAAGACGCGTAAGGACCGGCGCCAACTCAGAAGCACACGTCTTGATCATAATTGGCGGGATTCGATCTGGTCCACTCGACTTATGGATGTCTAGAGCAAGGAGGGTTTTGCGGACGGTCTTATGCAAGAACCGAATGTTCTGCATAGCGTGAGCACACCGGGGGATAGTAGGCGGTGTACTACCCCCGTCATCCAAAGTCGAGTTAGATGCAAACAGATAGCCTAGGAGATCGGTCTTTTCCTTTGCAGAATGGGCCGTGGAACCGCCATTGGCGCTCAATGGTGGAAAGGGCGGCTGGCAGAAATTTCCAAGGACAGCCTTGGCGAGAGACCAGAATGCACGAGTACCCGAAGGAAGACGCATTAGCTTCTCGCCAATCCTGCCAATAAACGCATATTTCCCTTAAAAGACCTAGAGGCAGCATTAAGCTTCTTTTTGTATGCGCTAGTGTTGGGATCCTGAGACGCCACCGCGTTAGCCCACGTCCGGTAACATTGCTGCTTCTGGCGGGAGGCCAATTTGTAGGAACGGCCAAACCATGGTTGGGATCTACCACCGATGCGTACCAAGGTATTTGGGATATACAATTCCATCCCATGTTCTTTATTTGTTTGCTAATTTTGACATAAAATAATATCTTAATATGATTAAAGCACTTAATGTTGCATCTTTCATCCTAGAACGGAATTTAGAGCATAAATTACCTTACGTTGAAATGCCTGAATGAATTTTGCCGTCTCTGCTAGTTGGCTTTAGGTGTTTTGAGATGCCAATCTTTACGGCATTATCAAGAATATTAATAAAATGCGTTTTAAATGTTGTAAAATATAGATAGTAATAATATTATAATTAACCAGAACATTGAACAAAATAGTTTTAGACTCACTGTAGTATGTAGGATTAAATAATCAACTTATTATAGTTTTTATAACTTTCGGTTTTTATCCGGTTTTTACGTCCCGAAAACCGGTTTTTTGCCTTAACCAAAAAAGTCCGGTTAACCGGTTATTCGGTTAACCGGTTAACCGGTTTGCAATCCTTACTATTACATCAGACATGGCTGTCGGGCTTTGATCCCTTTGCCTTTCCTTGGTGGAAAAGATAATAAAACAAAAAAAAAATGACGGCCTTCAGTTGATATTGAGTGGCAGTATTTAATATTTTTTGTAATTATTTTAAATATTTGTATTAAAATAGTAAAGCAAAATGATGTTTGAGTGTGTACTGTGTGTGATTACGGGGTACTTCACGTTGAGTGGTAATGTGATTTGACATGTGAGTGACTAAAACGGACACAATAACTGAAGGTCTGTAATCAGTACCTACTTCATAAGTTTAGCAAGAAATACAAAATATGCGAATGCTCACAACATTAGGTTTTTGGCTTGTACTTCTAAATATTCATAGCAAAAGTTTAATTTTCCCGGTATAAAATTAGTTACGCTACCGGACATTGTGTGTCGCTTACGAGTATGTTGCGAAAGCTTGATAGCTGATTGGTTGATTTTGAACTAATTCATTTAGGCTGATTGGCTGATTTACGAAACTTCCGTATGCCGAAGTAGTTACCAACAATAGTTTGACGTGTAGTATATGAGTAAACATTACTAGAGTATTGTGAGTAGCTTAAGCCTGTGGCACACTGAGCAAAGCTATTAAATTATTTTTTATAATTCTTTTTTTTTTGTTGTAATTAGGGTCTCATACTTTGCAGGGGTGTTCAAACCAATATAGCGAACAAGTTCGTGAATTATCGCTAAAGGGTTTTCTGATACCCTGTATAGTAAGAAGTATGTATATCGTTGTCTAGTACCCATAACACAAGTCTTACTAGCGTTTACTTTCGGACTAAATCAATTTGTGTGAATCGTTCCCTAATATTTATATTTATTTACAATTTATTTTTATAGTTTCCACTGATCATAATAAAACAAAATAAATTAATCAACTTCAATGGAGTTTTAAATTCTGACGCATGTTCGAATGGCATGTTCAAGTTACGTGATATCAAAAGTCAGTCTTCTAACCGTGAGCGTGTTCCAGTCGCCGTCGTGCGTGGCGATCCCGTCGCTGCCGCTGCGGGGGGCGGGGGGGCGCGCGCTCGGCAAGTGCGTGTCCGCCTCCCACATCGCGCCCCCCGCCCCGCCCCCCGCCCCCGGCGCGCGCAGCCGCAGCCAGCAGCTGCCCGCGCCCGGCTACATCCTGCGCGCGCGCCCGGGGAACATCGCCATCACCAAGGTTTGATTTACGTCCCACAAAAACTACCACTACTGTTTGATTCCCCTGTACGCCTACTGTCATATACTTGACTCAGTATCCTAGTTGCCATTTGTTATTTCGTAATATAATATTTCCTCAATGAACAATTACCTACTTTAGTTATTTAACACCTCCGATCGTGCTAAACGTGGCCTTTAAGTCTTGTTACCTTGAGCCGATAGTCGGCAACGGGCAATAATATAAATTCCAGAAAAATAATGAGTGTACAACATTAATGACGACCGGATGGCCCAGTGGTTAGAGAACCTGACTATGAAGCTTGAGGTCCCGGGTTCGATCCCCGGTCCGGGCAGATATTTGTATGAAAAATATGAATGTTTGTTCTCGAGTCTTGGATGTTTAATATGTATTTATCTATATAAGTATGTTTAGTTGTCTAGTGCCCATATTACAAGCTTTGCTTAGTTTGGGGCTAGATTAATTGGTGTCAATTGTCCCAAGATATTATTATATTATTCAATAAATTTCTCAAATCCCTTCTGACACTCCGTCCGTTTGTTTCGGTTATAATAAAAAAACTTAAAATGAGCGTTTATCCAGGTGGACGACATATCGTCATGGCTGGCCGGGCGTCCCGGCTCGCCGTCCCCACTGCCCGCGTTCCTGCGCAACCAGTCCGTGGAGGGCCTCGAGACCCAGGACAAGCACCACGCGCCGCTGCCCTTCTGCAGGCACCACAGCATCCCCAACAACTGCCACGACCAGGACTGCCAGCTCGGCGACCAGGAAGACTCGGACAGCTCCGACGAGGACCTCACAGACATCACCAGCTGGCACAGGAACGTGTATTCGTCGTCAGGTTTCAAGAAACCAGAAAGAATGGACGTCGATCAACCGAAGAACTTGCTAGCGGGCATAGTGAAGAAAGGGGAGAATCTGTTGAAGAAAAATAGCTATGACGTCACAGATGTGACGCTGCGAAATCCCGATGCCAACGAGAGGAAGATACCCGAAGTGGACTGCAGGAGGTTCAATATCGACCACTTGAATAAAAGCCCTGTGATGGCGGCCGGCGTCAAGAATATATCAAAATTGGAGCCAAAGGAAAAACCTGTGGAGAAAACGAGCTTTTTCAATAAGAAACTCCTCTCGCCTAAATTTAGTAGGTTGTTCAAACCTAACACCGCTGAAGTGGTCCGCAGCAAGCCAGAAGTCGATGATAAAGAAGAAAAATCAAAGAGCAAATTCTTTATTCAGCGCCCGGCTTCACCGAGCAACCTGTACCGGACGCACCGCGTGCGCCCCGTCGACGAATCTAAAGACAAATCTCGGGATAATGTGCTCAAAAGCGACCTGAAACTCGCCAGCCTGGGCAAGCCCATGACGCCTATATTCAGACGGCATTGTGTTACCGAAAGACCCGACTTCGCGGACGGGAGGTTCAGCTACAGAGATAAGAAACCGAAAGAGCACAAGTTCATTGAACTGGGGAGGAACAAGATCAAGTTGCCGTCGAAAGACAAGCCTTTGACGCGGTGCTCGCCGACCAGCAACGTGCATCTTCATGTCGAGGAAAGCGCTCCCGAGTTGAAGCGGCCGGGGATCTCGAGGAGCAACTATGTTAGCTTGGCCAATCTCAAGATCAACAGTAAGAAAGATTTCAACGGCAAGGGCAAGCGAGACACTTCGCCCGTCGAACGGGTCATATAGATCAATACGTAAGTCCATAGCAAAAACTCATAATAGACACTGAAAATTAGAGGGTAGATGTCGCTAGTGACATGTAAACATTGGCTCTGTGCATAAATTACTTGTAAAATAATTATACACAACAGTTTGAATAAATTTTTAAAAGTATGATATGTAAAATCAGATGACTTAGCAGGGACAATATTATCTTACCGTAAAATAATCATTACAAGAATAAATTTATAGAAAGTGATTCTAATGGACTAGACAGTGACATAAACTAACCAAAGTGCAGTGCAGACTAACTATTATGGTGAAATTGCATCCCATTTATTAAGCAACTCATTAAAAGGCATTATCAGTGTCAGTTACTTCAATTCAAACCATTGGACTTTGAACCTGTGACTATGACATCGCCCAGCGAGTGTTGCTGAGCAGTTATTTTTACTACAGCGCCATCTGGCGAGTATTCTTCGGATCAACCGTGTATTCTTCGGATCAACTGTTAATTTCAGCAATTAACTCTGCGCTTGAGAACGTACTATGAGTGCGTAATTAGCCTGTTTCTCCGCGTGTTGGCGAGTGTTTCAAACGTAAACATAACATACAGAACACAAAAAATAAGGAACCAAAAATGGCTTTATGCTGCGATAAATGTAATACGACCATAGATAACAGAGAGTTCCTGGTATGTTTATCTTGTAAATTACACTATCACCTGGACTGCTGTCATGTGTCTGTAAAGAGATTTCGTCTTATGAGGGCTGAAACCAAAATGACTTGGAAATGCAGGTCTTGTCTAACAAAGCCTAACATATCTGATGACAATGTAACACTACGTAGAACATTTCGTGCGATGATCCCCATAAATAATTCATTTGATATTTTATCTAGCGTATCAATAGAGGATGAAGATACTGAGTGTTCATCCCTTCCATTAAGCCATAGCCTAAACAGAAGCTGTCCTGAACGATTGTGTACATATGCCAGGACTGAAGAGCTGGAAAAGACTATAGCTGAACTAAGAGAAAAATTGGAAATGGCCGAAAATGAAATAGAAAACTTGATCTCAGAAAACTTCACTTTGAAAGATAAGATAAAGGGCTTCAATGGCAAAATCAGTCATTTGAAAACCCTAAGCAAATCTATAAGTAGAAACAATAAAGGATCAAACAAGCATAAAAACATTAAAAGAAAAGTTACCAAGCTACAAAATTTGAATCAAAGCTTCATAGAGTTAAATCCTCAGTGTGTGGGCGGTAATGAGTCACATGCGATTCCCCGGGACCCAAGCCAAATGTCACCCATAATTCAGCCGTTCCTTGTTAGCACACCAGTGCGATCTATTGTTTCGAATAATGAACTGATGAAGCATAATATATACATCTTCGGTGATGAACAAGTAAAAGGATTGTCCAGACAACTTATTCACTCCAGAGCAGGCAAAAGTAATGACTATTACAGCGTAACAGCGACGGTCAAGCCGCAGGCACCAAGTTCGGAGATCCTCAAGAGTCTTTATTCTATGTCCGAAACTATAACTAAGGATGATATCATTGTTTTGTCCCTTGGTAGTAGTGATAAGAACCCATATTTATTATTATCAAATGTATGTAATACACTGAATAAATTTAAGGAAAATGATATAATTATATTGAATGTTTACAACAACCGAAATCAAAACAGTAAATTAATATACCACGAAATTAAAATGTTGGGTAAAAAATATGCAAACTGTAGAATAATTGATTTATTTAGAAATGTAAGAGCGAATAATTCGCAGTTGTCATTTTTTCTTGGTTGGATTAGCTTTAAGTTAAATGAAGAGATTGACTTAAAAAAAAACAATTTGGTTTATGTCGATGATTTTTTGAATGTGAAAAACACAAATGCCGTAAATACGTCAAGTAACTTTTTTCGTATCTAATAAAGGCGATGTTATCCCAAAGCGGAGTGAAAGGCTTGTGACATTGACCTCATCTTTCAATCTAGACACTATGACAATCCTAAACCAAAACATAGGTGGGCTGTGCGGTAAATTGGATTTTTTGGAAATAGCTTTGCAGGACTTAAGAGAGAGTGGTAGGGATGTTGATGTGGTATGCCTTAGTGAGACATTCGTTCGTAAGGGCTCAGAGGGTAATGTCATTCTGAAGGATTTCAGGCTAGCGTCGGCTTACTGTCGCGATAAGGGAAGAGGTGGAACTTGCATTTTGGTTAAACGTCTATATGAGACCAAGTCTTTGCCCTATGTTGCACAACAAGCCTCTAAGTTTTATTTTGAATGCTGTGGTGTTGAGGTGATTGGCATGGGAATCATAATTGTCAATATTTATAGGATACCGGAACAAACCATATCTCATATAGGTGTTTTTCTTAATAAACTGGATAATCTACTATATTATTTAACATCTAGATATAAACATAAAAAAATTATAATCTGTGGTGATTGGAATATTGATCTATTAAAACGGAACTCTGCTGCCATGAACCTCTCTGGTATTCTTGAAAGTTATAACTTTGTCGCACATATATCAGTTCCAACGAGGCTAAACGCTTGTATTGACCAAATTGCGAGCAATGTAAAATCGGCCAAGCCTGGTATATACCATCTGGGACTTTCGGATCATGAGACTGCCCAGACAATAACCCTGCAAGTTAGAAAAATTAAAACCTACATATCTTGGTTTGAATATAGACGTGATTATGGTTTGGATAATGTTGAGAAGTTTTGTGACTGCCTATCTGCTCTTACTTTTTCTGACGTCATGAACTCGACTAATGTCACAGATGCTTTTAATTGTTTTTACGATCTTTTGCGTCTATTTTATGACTTATGCTTCCCTTTAGTTAAAGTTAAGATTAATAATAAAGCTAAAAAAGGCAATTGGCTCACAAAAGGCCTAAAAAACTCTTGCAAAGTTAAACGTAACCTATACTTAAAATATAAATACTGTAAGCATAACAAAGAAATTAATAAAACTAACTTTAAGACGTATAGTACTATATTAAAAAAATGCTTGCATAATGCTCAAAAAATCAAGAACAACAATTACATAAAAAGTAGTAAGAACAAATGTAAGGCTACTTGGGAATCCATAGCTTCAACTATAGCTGATAACCCCTATAAAAGTGACATAAACAAAATTGAATATAATGGCGACATTTACACTAATCCTAATGAAATTTGCAATATTTTTAATAATTATTTTATAGATTTGACATGTAAGCATAAATCGACAACGGATAAATTAGCATATAAATATAAATCGAGTTTGAGTAATTGCAACCCCCACACAATGTTTCTGAAACCAATTGACAACAATGAAACATACAATATTATCATGTCTCTAAAAAATAGTAAAGCCAGTGGTTACGATGATATTACCACAAAAACTATAAAACTGGCTGCCCCATACATAACTTTGCCATTGACTCATATAATAAACCTGTCTTTCTCAGATGGAATATTCCCACAAAAATTAAAATATTGTATTGTTAAACCTCTATTTAAGAAAGGAGATAAGCTGAATCCAGATAATCATAGACCCATTACATTGGTACCAATTTTCTCAAAAATTTTAGAAAAAGCAGTATATAAAAGAATTAATGACTTTTTGACCAAACATAGTATACTTTGTTCAGAGCAATATGGTTTTAGAAACGGCTGCTCGACCACGCTTGCATGTTTTGATCTTGTGCGATATATAACGGAATGTATCAATAATAGAACTCCAGTGGTGTCAATATTTTTGGATATGTCAAAGGCTTTTGACTTTGTTGACCATTCTAAGCTCCTGCATAAGCTCGAAACGTATGGGATCAGAGGGAAGGTGCTCGAATGGATGGAAAGTTACTTGACGAATAGAATGCAATGTGTGGAGATTAAGTCAATCTCAACTTATGGTTCAAATAAAGCGATGATAAAGCAGGTTTTTAGATCACAATTTAGAGCTAACAAAAATGGCGTTCCACAAGGAAGTATCCTAGGACCCTTACTTTTCCTGCTCTACATCAATGACTTGCCTAGAGCCACCGCACAAAAAACCATATTGTTTGCTGATGACACAACACTTGTCGTTAAATGTGAAGAGAATAAAACATTAGAGTCAATTGTTAGCAGAGGACTGATGGATATTATCGAATGGATGAACAATAATAATTTACATATTAATATTGACAAAACTAAACTATTACAATTTAATTCATATAATTCTAATTCAATACCTATGAAAGTTTTATATGAAGATAAAATAGTGGACGAAGTGTGCTCAATGAAATTTCTAGGTCTAATTCTTGATAAACACCTTAATTGGAAAGAACAAATTGAACAAATATGTCATAGATTAAATCGTTTTGTGTTTGCCCTCAAAAGACTTAGAGAGACTGTTTCCGTGGAGGCTGCGCTGACGGCTTACCATGGATATGTGTCGTCTGTGCTTGGTTATGGCTTGATACTGTGGGGGAACTCTGTAGATTTTGGAAGGGTATTTAAAATTCAAAAAAAGTGCTTGAGGGTAATAAGTAATGCTTGGAGGGATGATAGCTGTGTCCCACTTTTTAGAAAATTAAATATTTTACCTTTACCGTGTTTGTACATTAGGGATGTGTGTGTTTTTGTTGACTCCCATCCAGAATACTTTAAAAAACGGGGTGAAATTATACAGAGGCCGACAAGGGCATGCATTATGTCCCTCTTGTACAAACCCCGCTGTCGTAAAGCGATTTACAAAAGAAATGCGTACAATATGTGCATTGAAATTTTTAATCATTTGCCGGATGAACTAAAAAAGTTGTCGGGAAAGATGTTCAAACGTAATTTGACGAGATGGTTATTGGAGAAATGTTTCTACAGTGTCAAGGACTACTTAAATTATAGACATCATTGACATTGTACATTGATTGGATTAAGTTGACATCATTATTATCTAGGAATGTTATTATTTCATTATTATTGATATTATTGACCATTTTATTGTAAATTAAATGCCTACCCGAATTAATTAATTAGTTTATATTTTAAAATATTTGTACGCTTGCTTGCAGGCTGAATACAGGGACTACTTATACCACTTAAGACCACTGTACTGTACATATACCGTATTCTTACAAATAAACAATTTTGAATTTTTTGAATTTTGAATAGAACACAGAGGAATCGAACCCGGATCCTCGTCATCCGTGACGCGTGCTATACCCCTACACCACCTACAGCAGACGGGTAAGCCTTCGAATTTTTACTAGCTGTTACTATGCGAATTTTTGTCGCCAAGCGTCATCTGTTTGAATGATGTGTCTGTACGACACACAAACTCCCGTAGAACATCTACGGCTCACAAGGGACGAGAAGGCGCTGTTTTTCAAATGATATGTGTACCGAATGAATCAAGAATTTATACTTAGATTCCCGGCCATAGCTTTACTTTTCGGATTTTTCTGTGTTCTAATTTTCAGACTCGTTTACAAATTTAGGTTTGTTTTGATAAATTCACGCGTCTTCGTGGATGGCACTACGATATATTCGCGACTGTACTTGCTACGAATACGTAAGTTATTTATGTGGAAGCCGTTGGCTTTTGAAATATAGATCTGACGCGTATATGTGGGTGCCTTGCGCGTATAGTCGCGGAGAGAGAGCTAATATCGAATAATTTACAGATCACAGCGTTAGTACATTGTTTTAAAGCTATTGAATTTAATTTGAAGTATTTTGTCGCCGTTTAAAAATGAAACGTGAAATATTAGAATAATAAGTAGATTTTTGGGAACTACGGCAATCTGTTTTTATATATTCTGAACGATCGAGGACCATATTTGAGTATACTCTTGCCAATTGCATAGTGTTGTTGTTGAGGCTTGAGCGTTTAACCAAGATAGGACGAAGAGTTAAAAAAAAACTCGTAAGCTTTCACTTAGCGTTTTATAGGTAGTTTCCATATGATGAACCGGTAAGAAAGTACCTTAATTTTACTACCAACAGGAGAGTTGAAAGCTTTGCTTACGGCAGCGATACGTCATGAGCAACATACCCCATCTGCTAACTTAGGAATGTTCTTTTTTTTAATATGGCCCCGTCGACGTGGTGCTAAGAATCGCGGCGCAAAGATAATGAGATTGTAAGGTTTTTGTTCGTTGATCGTTATTGATACATATTAGATATTCTCATTTATAGATTGACGCGAACCGGGTCACAATATTGCTCAATAGACCTGCCCCGCTAGCACGAGAGCGCACGAAAGTCGCGTCGCGCGCGAGTTGGACTACCCGTCTCTTTCTTGTTGGTACAGTAAGAAAAGGACGGGCAATCTATCTCGCGCGCGACGCGACTCTTGTGCGCTCTCGTGCCAGACGTGCAGTGTTTCTTAACCTGTGTGTAACTATGGTGGTCCGCAGTCCCATCTCTGGCTTATTTAGCAATATAAATTAATGCCACAAAATGTCTAGTATCGGTACGCTTCAATTTATTTTTTACTAGGGGGTCTTTAAAAATTATGCTTGCTTTCCTAGGGGTCAGTGACTGAAAAGGTAAAGACACACTGCAATAGACTATCAGAGGTTTACCGTTGGCAATGTGGGTATTGAGTGCTTAAATGTTGAAAGGTGCCCAGCTGTAAGCAGTGTTCACGGTTATTATTAAAATTAAAAATAGTATTTGCAATATGTCTGTGCTCAACAATATTTGAACACCCGCTTATGCGATTCAATACGGATGTTCAGATATTTGTAAGCATCTAGACAGCTCTGATATATCTGAGGGCCACTTGAGACCGTTATCAGGTGCGTGGATAAAATACGCCCTTAATCTGGCCTTAAGGTTTTGTTATCTTAGGCTCTGTCTACCCCGTAAAGGATAAAGACGTGATAAATATATGTATGTTAATAAAATGGTTGCAATGTACAACTTGAATAATTTACATTGTCAATTGTTTAGATGCTTTAATATAATTAGTAATCATGGCATAGTTGGCATTGTTTTGCAAGGGAGTGAATTTATAGCTTCGCGTCAAACTTTGAAATTTGTGTGGGGCTGGTTGTACAAGAAAGTTTTGAAAACTAATGAAATAAACTTTTACCAAAATTGTATGTAACTTCATGCGACTATTCAAGTCAATATGTCTCCGTAATATAAAAAAGAAAATCTCATTAATCATATAGCAAAATGGGCCAATGTCACCCCGGAAGGACTATCCCGATGTTATAAATTCCAAGTCTGTTTCGTTCCGTTCCGCTCATACTAACGGTCGGTTATAGGAGATCGAGTGGGATAGTATGATATAGATTTCGAATATCGAAGTAGCCTCCGGTTTACGTCTTAATGCGATTCAATTCCGAACCAAAGTTGGATTGATCGCTGTCAGATCTATACTAGAAGTGTCAAAAATTACAGAATTACAGAACAAAGACTATCATTTCTTTGCTCACCAGTTGGCGCCACTGTTGACTAAGGTGCAGAGGTATAGCTGTCAAAGGCGACTTTATAAGATCGACGCCGAAACAAAGTTTTAAATCTTGAATCTCATTAAGTTTATTAATTACAAATAACTATCATCACATCGAGTAGCTATGCCGCAATGTTGTGCAGTTCCGTTTTCGGAAATAATCCTTATTTGCAATAATTTCACGAGGGAGATCGCTTTTCAACAGGTAAATGAAAGAAATTATAATTTATGTCACGAAGTCCGTCGAAACCAGTGAAAAGTGGATGTTATTAGACCTCACGCGACACTAGCGCCTCTAGTGGCTAATACACGCGATAGCCCCCACTGAATCGCATTTAGCCGTCACGGTAAAGAAGGCCGCAGTTAGTTTTGGCTTGAGTGCCTTCACTTGGCCTGACTGCCAAGTTTGAAGGAACTGTTTTGCTCACTACGCAATTTTTATTGCTTTGTAGCCGTTTTTGGTGCCTTGTAGCGAGACTGCGCGCCGCTTGTCGCAGTGTACACATGTTATAAGGGTGCTTTTGCGTCTAACACCATTGATGCACGAATCAGAACAAATGCGTATAAGTATGTTCTGAGGATAGGGCCTTTTGCAAGGACCGTCCGAACCTCTACCATCTTAACAGCTGCAACGCTTGCGCTACGTTCTTTCAAATACAGGGTGTCACAAAACCCTTTAACTTCCTTTCACAGAATTGTCAGGTAAGTCTATCTGAACACCCTGGCAAAGTTTGACGCTCGTGGTTAATTAAATGACCCTTTAACTAACGAATTTTATGATGAAAATCAGGACTATGCTCTCAGTGTATTTAGGCTGATTGGCTGATTTACGAAACTTCCGTATGCCGAAGTAGTCACCAACAATAGTTTGACGTGTAGTATTATAAGTAGGCATGTGAGGAGCTTAAGCATGTGGCACACTGAGCAAAGCTATTAAATTATTTTTTTAATTTTGTTTTTTTTTTAGTTTTAATTAGGGTCTCATACTTTGCAGGGGTGTTCAAACCAATATACCGAACAAGTTCGTGAATTATCGTTAAAGGGTTTTGTGACACCCTGTATAATGTAGCTCTGAAATATTCGAGGACCTCGCCCGCTACGAAAGCACATCTAGTACGGGAGCGCACGAGACATACTACCAGTCTTTTTCTTACTGTTCGTTCTAGAAGGAGACAGGTAATAGTCTATCTCGCGTGGTCTCGTGATAGCGGTACAGGTGAGCCACTTGCTGGTATAGTAATTAAAATGTGATTGTTTTGGATGAAACTGTATTTTATACGTGTTTTAATACTTTTGATTTATTGTGAGCTAATGGTGTTAGGCGCTTTACAACCTGTTAGGTTGATATACCAATGTTTGAAGGTTTTGTAACTTTACATAATGTTTAAATATTAAAGTTGTTATATGCGGTTTTAGCGGACGACGGTAGTTTGTCCAATTCTATATTAATAGTGTAGTTTTGCGTACTGCGGATTTTGTAATGATATAGTTGACTGGTTTTTCTGGTTAGGAATTTAATTTAGAACATGAATTTTAAAACGGCATGGTAGAAAAAGCTGGAAAAACAATTATAACCTAAACACTAAATGGCTGATATTTTATCAATGCAGAGTAAATAAATTGATTTTATTTATACATAGAAACAACGGTATGGGCTATTATCAAAGAAAATACGAATTGATAAAACAGATGAGATCTTCTATGCCCTTTTCTGTTATTATTTGCTCTAATTTATTTATTTTGATTCATCATTATTTTCAACTAAGTATGATATTTCTATCCTGACTGTTTTTTAATTAAATTTTTTGACCAAGTAGTATTATCTATACTTAGGCATTTAACTTAAATTGACCAACACTGAGATACATGTACAAAGGCGAACTTATCCCTTTAACCGATCTCTTCACTTTTGAGTGGATGAGAGGAGTATTATTGTACTTATGTATTTTGATTTGCGACCAATTTTATTCGTTTGATAGTTTTAGTTAGCTACTTGTATCTAAATCCATATTCTGGGTCTATTGCTGTCTGTAGGTGCAATAATTACTTTTTTGTTTTGAGTAATTGTCCATTTTAACAATATGTGCCATTTAGTATAACTAATTTCGTAATTAGTATTGTGTAAGAGATTATTGACAGTTGAAAATGTACCTCAATGTACAGCGAAATACGAAATCAAATGTCAATTCATGTTTTTTTTTTCAATTGCTATAGATCTATGGAAAATGTCCTTTTGTAATCCACTATGACAAAAAGTAGTAGTACTCATTTATTTTAAATGTCTTAAAAGATCTTTTTGTATCATTTTATAGTGAATTAAATCGATTTATTACTGTTACCTTGTAATTTTCAAGCGTGTGTGCGTTACATTGTGTAACCGTGTATTAGATTATGACAATACTATACTTAACGATATTAATTTATTAACATTACGTAGATAAGTATGTTTTAAAGTCTGAAGTTTATTTTGAAACAGGGTGCCATTTTGTTAATCAAGAATAATGCTTTGATTGAAATTCACGAGTTGGAAGAAAGACTAGGATGGCATGCCGCAGCATCCGGCAGGGTCTGCTCTGAGCGTGGGTTACATCAGATAATTTTAACGGTAACTATAATCATAACCAAAAACTTGACATATTTCTTAGATTTTCTGTCAAATAAAAATAATTCTACAGGCAACAAGATAAGCAGATGTACAGAAGCGAACTTGCACCTTAAATGGAACTCTTCCAGTTAACCTGCGAACGATTCAGAGGACAACAGAAACCAGAGTAAAGAGAGTAGACATACTCTAATACTTATCATTGCCTTGGTTAAACTTGGTGCAACTCGGTGTTAAAAATGAGATTCAAGTTAGAGGGACAAACCTTGTGTTCCATATTCGTAAAAATATGCGTTTATTCTAAGGTGCGTTTGACAGTTTGTTTACTTTTATATATTTTCTATCAAAGCATTGTTCCGACCTGGATAGTAATCTCGTAGCTTATTTGTGTGCTCATGTATACTTTATCTGTGATACATTTTGTTTGTAAAATGTTTTAAAACAAGGGTCCATTTCATCAAGCTCCAAGTTAAATTATAAGTTACATTATTTTTACGATGTTCAGCTTTTTCTTCTTTATAAATATTGGATTTTAACTTTTGATAATAATGAAGTGCAACACTCGTTTTAGTTTTTAACAAGTGGTAACATTTTTCATTCAAATAAAATTCGTTAACGTAGCGCTATGAAATGGGCCCAACTAGTGTAGTATTTTCAGCGTATATTTATGCGTTGATATATTTTATTTTAAACATAACACATTAACGTGTAACAACGAGTATTTCCGTCTTGCATTCCAGATTTTATTGTCTTTAGTATGATTTTAAGTACAAATGAATAAAGGAATATATTCGACTTTCTGTCTTTTTTACAAAACCTTGTTTAACCTTTTCAACGCCAACGACACATATATCAGCACCACAGGTTCAACGCCAACGACCTATATATACGTCCATTACTTCAATGCAAAAGCAGCCTTCGTTCAATTAGGTTTAGGTTCAATTTAAGGCATTGCAATAAAGACGTCTGGCGTATGGGTGACGTCTCTTGTGTTTGACGTGGCGCCGAAAAGGTTAATCATCTTTAACCTTTTCGACGGCGACTCGTATACGTATAAGCATATACGTCAATTATTTCAATGCAAAAGCAACCTAAGTTCAATTGGTTTAGGTTCATCTTAAGGCATCGCAATAAAGAATTCTGACGTATGGGCGAAGTCTTGTATTTGTTATGGCGGCGAAAAGAAACCATATGTGATGATGGAGTTTGTTGATGTCCTATTGAATAGGCCTCTCCCTTAGAACGCCAAGACAGCTTGCCGTTGGCATTCTCTGATTTCCCACAACTCTAATCTTACTAATATAAAGGCGAAAGTTTGCAAGTTTGGATGTTTGTTGCTCTTTCATGGCAAAACGGCTAAACCGATTTTTGAAATTTGGTACAAAGGTAGTTACAGTTCGGGAAGGACATAGGATACCTTTTATCCCTGAAAATAGCATGCATAGTTCCCGCGGGATAGCGATAAGCGAATTCATCGCAGTCGCGGGCAACGGCTACTATAATCCTACTAATATTATAAATGTGAAAGTTTGTGAGTATGGATGTTTGTTAACTCTTTCACGCCAGAACCGCTGGACAGATCTGGATGAAATTTGGAACATAGATAGATTTTAGTTTGGAATAACACATAGGCTACTTTTTATCCCAGAAAATTGCGTAATTGGCATTGTTCATTTTTTTTAAGCTGTGCTTTTAACACCTTTATTTGATATAATGGACTATTTCAAGCAACTAATTTGAATATTATGCTTTTACGTAGCTTTGTTAATTAATAATAAATATTTTTTCGCTGTTTGATAATTCGTGAATTTAGACAGAATCCCAATCGCCTTCGTTCGGCTGGCTATAAAAAAAAACGGCTTTGTCTATGGTTTTGTAGATTTGACAGTGACACGTGACAGTTGCCGTAGCCAAACTTTTTTTTTCATTTTTGTGGCAAACATTCGATGCTGGATTCTGTCTAAAAACCCGGTCGTTCGGTCAAACAAGGGTTCAAAGTACTTTTACAAAAATATCTGCAATCATAAAGTATTTTTGAAATCGGACAAAAATCGGATAATTGATGGTTTTCCTCGAAATGGTTTTCGAATTGGAGCATACTAAAAAAAATGAACAATGCCAATATAGGATAGCGATAAACGAATTCTATGCAGACGAAGTTGCGGGCAACAGCTAGTATAAAAATAAAACTCTTGCGAACCCAACAGCATCTTCTGGTTCGCATTCGCCACTCAAAAACCTTTCTTCCCCAACCGTAAGCTGGCTATTTCGAAATAGTTTTGTGCTCACAATAATAACCGTTAGGAGAGAGAACCATTTAAAATTTACGATATATTATTTGACCATCGAAATAAAAGCCACCAAGAACCATAAAATATATTTTTATTCGAAAACAAATAGTTACAAACGTCAACCGAGACTGGGCACTAAATCTACTTGTAAATATAAACAGAACTAGAAAATATACAATTCGTTAACAACACAACGTGAAGTTTTAAGTGTTTATTAAAAAAACTATGCGTAGATAGGAATACAGAGTGCATATTGTCGTAGTTGGACATCGAGATTCGAATCTTACCTTAAATTAATTAAGTTAGAAGGCCGTAAAGTGGACAATATAATAAAGCAAAATATATTCTGTTTATTGTAAAAGCTTTGCATTGGCTGGACACACGCGCGTTTGTTCTGTTCGGCGAGAGTGTAGACCTAGTCTAATGCTAAGTTTACACCTGCCGGGAGATGGCACCTTAAATTGGCATATTCCAATTAAGTCTTTTAAAAAAAAAACTATTTTGTTCGGTTTGAAGTACAAATAGGATCACTGTCTCAAAAGTTATGGGCGTCGACTTCGGGGAGCTACTCCGAAATTCGATCTTCGAAGTTCGTATCACACCGTCTCACTCAAATTAATAACTATTAGTGAGAGCGGAACGGCACGAAACAAATGAAAATCGAATCTCGGAGTATAAGGCATGTTTGTGTCGGTTGAAAAATGAGAATAAGTAGAAATCGAAACTTGTTCCCTAATTGTACAAATACGGGGGAACAAGCCCTCTTCGTGTGGTCAGACCACTGTCCCGGCAGGAGTACGGAGTAGCCAGCGAGTGCAATTAACCTGACATATAATTTTATTATAGCCACATCTAATCAGTAAATAGAATTATAGCTGTGCTGTGAGGACGTGCTCGAATTCTCGTTAAAACTTTAATGTTAAAATATTTCTGAATTACAATTCGTATTTAATAAGATGAATGTAGGCAAATGTTCGATACACACTACTTACTACTTCCTGCTGCAACATTCCCTGAGCGGTACAATTTAGGGATCTTTAAAAAGCGAGCCTTCCTGTTCCTGAAAGGGCCGGCAACGCACCTGTGATTCCCCAAGTCTTGCAGGTGTCCCTGGGCGATGGGGATTACTTTCCATCAGGTGACCCGTCTGCTCGTTTTCCCCCTCTTATATATATAGATAGTAGACACACGCACGTTAGGAAATCTCTTCATCGATCAAGATGTAACATCGTGCGCCGAAAAAACAATTTTAAATTTGCTTCGAGAACTGTTGTCAGGGCAGACTCGCGTGGACCACCGATGCGTTACGATGTCGCAAAATATTAAAAAGTAATGAAATTGTAAACGTTTTATCGTAAGTAAAAATTATCGAAGGCTAAATCAGCAATGGAAGAAAAATACATTAAATCGGACGTCAACAGAGATTGCTGTTGGTATAGCTCTCTGTAACAAATACTTCCATACAGGTCTCGAAGCAAATAAATAACATAGAATGTACCAGTTGCTTCTCTTTCTGCGCAGATGGTAAAAGCCCATCGAGGGAATAAGGCTAAAATCTTAGGAATCGTGTTGTAGGCGATGCGGCTAGCAACCTATCACTATTATACCCCTTTCCACCTATATGCCCACAATCGTGCTAACCGTGGCCTCTAGGTCTTGTTACCATGGGCTGCGTCTACCCCGTAAAGGAATATAGACGTGATATGTGTATGTGTGTATCGAACAAATGCTTAAAAGCTAAAACGTGGCTTTAAACAAGTCCGTTGGTAAAAAATACAAAACTACACATCCTGATGCGATATACTACCACATGCGAAATTCGAATCGTACCGTCTCCCTCGCACTAAAAGTCTTTAATATTGGAATGAGACGGTATGATACAAACTTCCAATTTGCGAGTAGACCCCCCGTCGTATTTGCACGGTCATAATTTAGTAACTATTCGAATAGCAAGTATAAAGACAATGGTGGCAAAATTGCAACTATCCCATTTAATTACCTGTTACACAGTAAAATTTCGTCGCTTTAGCTACTTGAATACTAACCAAATTAGATCACGTAGATTGTAAACAACGGTAGGTGGTGATATTGCAACCCCAATCTCCATTAATTCGGCGAGTCTGCCTACCAGTGGCGTGGCGTCAAGTATATCAGAAGGCAAGCCGTAGGGCATTTAACTAGCCTTCTCTAATTATGCTTAATAAAAGTGCCCAACTGCCTTAAAATAGGCAAGCCGGTGAGAATCGAGTTCTATGGACACCACGCCACTGCTGCCTACCAATAAAAATTGTATTCAATTTTTACCAACGAAGTTCTTTAAAACAAAGACGCGTCCTAACAAACTACCGGATGGTCCTAACTATACTAATAGTATTATAAGTAATATTCGACTTTTTCAAAGTTCCCAAGCCAATTTACAAGTAGGTACCGTTTGGATTAGTGTAAAAATCATCAAAAAACGAATAGGACTACGACTAGCCTAGTCTATAAACGCGATTTAGACCTTAAGACTTAGACATAGTATCAGACATGTATTTCACTTACTTCACTACTAGATTTAGACATCGAAGAGGCAAATACAAGAAGGTTGCATCATGCACCTTTTTCATTTAAAACTGACGTGACAAGAATGCGCCGCAAGAAATCTATGCATGAGCCTTCAGAAACGATAGCGCGATGTGAACATGGGTGACGTCACGCGGTAGCTACTCGCGACGTAGCAGTTACGCTATCGGTCACTAGGTGGCGCTACGGTCGCGTGCGGTGCAGTAACGAACCTTCTGTAGTACGTTTGCCTCATTCGATTCAGATTAAAAAATGTAATAAAAACCATGCAGTGAGTGATATGTGCAAAGATAAACGGTGAACTAACAACTATGGGGCTCATTCTACTAAATACCCACGTGTGCTACCCTAGTCGTAAATATGAGAACTTTTTAAAACTATATTTTTTTACTTCAACCATTTTTTATGCAAAGAAAAAAAAACATTTTTCAAAAGATACTTCCTCTTTACAACGGGTGCAACGTGGGAGTAGAACAGAACCAAACTATTACTAATTCGATATCTACCTACAAATAATAAATGCGAATAAATGCTTTCATTTGGCTACACGAATAAAAAAAATCTACAACATTAAATCATAACATGACATATAAGGAGTTAACATATACTGTTCAAAAGTATCCAAAGATCAAAGCCAAACTAGAATCCGTATATATTTTGATCTCCAGAAACTTCTAATATATCAGTTAAAAAAATGAAATTCCATCTATCTAGGTTCTATATCTATGGAATCAAGCAACATACAATTCATACATTAAATGCAATTAATTCTATAGCACGCTATGTTAAATTCGATACTCACGTTCATGAATTGACTACAAGACAAACAGAAACTTTACAAATCCCACAAAGGTTCGCTCAACATTTCATCTAAAAATTATATTAAAAACATCTAACTACATTCAACAGTTCTAAGTTTATTAACACAATTTGCAAATAAGTTATAATTTCAAGTTCGTCTATATTCGGACTTAGTTTCAGGGAAAGGAGTTTCAATACTAATTCGTTTACTCATTAGGTCCTATTCCCTTTGCTACAGTCGCACTACAAATTCGAAATTCGAATCATGCCGACTCGCTCACAATAATCGTGTACAATATTAGAGCGAGAGGGACCTCAAATTCGACGAACATCAATTTTCTCGACACACAACAAAGCCATTACGCGAGCCCTAAAGCTCAATTTCAATTGAGCAACTATTATGTAATAAATTAACGGAACTTTTCATTATTTGATCACGTACAAAACTACATATCTGGCATCCACGATAACTAAAGCCAGAGCTTACTAAGAGACATAGGACCTGGTTCACCACTCTCTGTGGGGGCTATCGCGTATGAATTGGCCACTAGAGGCGCTAGTGTCGCGTGAGGTCCAATAACATTCACTTTTCACTGGTTTTGGCGGGCTTCGTGACATAAATTGTAATTTCTTTCATTTACCTGTTGAAAAGTGAAAGGAATTAAGAAAAAGGCGCAAAATAAGCGGCTTCAAAGTTAAAATTAAAGATAGTTATTTATAATTAATAAACTTAAAGTCGCATTTGACAGCTATACCTCTGGACCTTAATCAACAGTGGCGCCAACTGGCGAGCCAAACGATAGTCCCCATTTGATCAAATAATCAAAAGTTTTACAAAACATTGCTTTTAATACTAAATTACTAATATAACATACACTAGACATCAGTCATTTCATCATTTCACTCGGTTGAGATCACAAATCATCTACAACTCATGATATATCTATATTTTAATATTATAGTCAGGTCGTTTTTAGCTAAGGCTTGTTAACGTTTAGGTATAATATTGGGGCATAAGTATTAAATTTTACGTGTATCTTGCGCATGGCCGTGATAATAAAACATCTGGCATGACATGATACGAACATAGTATGAAATATATGATAGTGATTTATAAAATATTGAGTCAACTCACAGACCTGTACAGTCAGCGACATAGTTAGAAGCATCCAAGTCGGCCAAATAGTTCGGTACACCATAGATACAGTATGGCGTGCCGAACTTTTTGGTCAATCTAGATGTTTCATATTATAAGACGCTGACTGTCGGTACAAAAATGGATAATACATCTACTCGTCTACATTTTCTCGGTTATCGGTTATCTGTTACTCGAACAAATACATTTTCGCTTTTAAATTTCTAAACGAAACTGAAAATTAGACAGCTAGTAACAGATAGAATAATTCGAAGGCTTACCCACCTGCTATGGATGTAGGGGTATAGCACGCGTCACGGAATGACGAGGATCCGGGTTCGATCCCCGGCCATAGCTTTACTTTTCGGTTTTTTCTATGTGTTCTAATTTTCAGTGTTTAGAAATTTTATTTCTCACAGTAAAACCGTAAAAGTAAACAAAAAATCAAGAAGTAAAAATTCTTGATTCATTTCATAGTATTTTCGCTTTTGTTAAAAGCAACCGCCGAGTGATGACAGGCAAGATTGGTTCAGACAAACTTTACGTTGAATATATAATATATATATTATATTCTCGTTTTTATTCTATGACACCAAAGATAACTCGACTGCCGTAGTCGTAGCTTCATCCATTTAGATACAAGTTCGTGGCACAATAGCAAGTAACTAATTTCCATCAGGTAAACTACATTATAATATAAAAACAATACTTTATTGGCACATTATTCGATTTTCATAGCACTACTAGATACAACAGTTCAGTTTAAAATATCCACCTGACTGTTTGTACAGTCAACGTCAAAAATCGGTAATAATTCTAGAGCCGTGAGAACCGTGGTACATTTAACTGTCGGTGTACGGTTTCTTTACTGCGACAAAGTACTAAAGTGATGTTTTATTTTTTGTTGCAACACGAGGTTAGCTCTATTATGTTGGTAAAGCGGGCCTCCCCACTACTCTACTTCCGTCTATCATGGCTAATTTAATGGTTTTCATGGTGTCGTGAAACCCCTTACTTGCTCTGTTGTACGTAATAACATAATAGTGTGTTAAAGTGTTATACACACATAGCATAAAATAAAGTCGCTGTCTCTGTCCCTATGTCCATATGTATGCTTATATCTTCAAAACTACACAATGGATTTTGATGCGGTTTTTTTTAATAGATAAGAGTGATTCCAGAGGAAGGTTTTTATGTATAATTCTACGCAGACGAAGTCGCGGGCAGAAGCTAGTTTCTAATAAATAAACTCAGTGAAACAGCAAGTCTTTGAATAACCGACCAGCCAAAAAAGCAGCCACAGTCCACGCTCTCAACATTTTTGACGCTGGCCATACAACAAATAAAAAAGCGTCATTGATATATGGTAGGTATGACATCAAACGTGCCGCTTTGCAAACTGTCATACATTTTTGACACTTCCAAATTCTTTACGGAACTGTTCCAAGTAGTTTTGTTCAGATTCTTGAATCTAATTATATACTAAATGTGAATGACTACTTTCAATCCGTCGCACCGGTGAGCTTCTTACTTATTCACTCTTACACCTCCAAAAAATCATGACTAACTTTGCAATTTCTAACCGCATATGACAACAGGCGACACACGCACACAACAAAACATTTTTCAATCATTTCCTATCTATTCCTAGAACCGTTTTCCATGTCCGTATCGTGCCGTCTTTCTCACTCTCAAATTGACTATTAGTGTGAAAGAACGGCACCAAACGAACTTCGAATATCGAATTCAGAGTATAATAGTGTTGCCGCTCGATAGTCCACTATCGACAGTTAAAATTTTTAATTGTTTACATTTTCATTTTGAGCTGACGATTTCCATATAAATTCTTTGACATTAAATTTTATATTCAATAATCAAATCCACATAAACATAAATATACTATCGACAGTATTGCTGCGTACTAATAGTATAGGTGAAAAACTTAAGTAAATTACCTGTTGTATACATGTAGTAGCGTACAGAACTGATATGGGATTTAGGTAATTTTCCTAATTTGGAACGTCAATTTGTCTATTCGCACACATTACTCACACATATAAAAGGTAATTTTCTTAAGTTTTTCTCCTACACTAAATAAAAAAACAATAGCATCGATCCGGGTACTAAAGATTGCACTTCGATCTTTGGAAAGAGACAATTGACGCCACGTAAGTTAGAGCGAGACGACGCTCTACGAAGCCGAAATTCGCGGAGAACACCGACGCGCAATCTTCATGGCCGGGTACTGACATTTCACAAAATAAAAGTATCAATTTGGCTGCAACTCCATAGTATAAGGCCTGGTGGTACCTCGCCTGCCGCCGCGCGCCTCTACCGCTGCAGCTTGTCGGCCTGCTGCAGCCGCTGGCGCAGGCGCGCGAAGCGGCCGTGCACCACGCGCAGCTGCGCGCGCAGCCGCGCCGACAGCTCGCGCTGCAGCTGCTGCACCTCCACCAGCTCGCGCCGCAGCGCGCGGTAGTCCGAGCGCACCTGGCGGGCCGGGGGGTGAGCGGGCGGCGAGGGGGGGAGACGCTCCTACGCATTCACTACAGGCAATTCCTATCACTTAAAAAGTACGGTAAGTATAGGATGTCTTTGTGTCGCCGTTTTTCTTTTAGGCATTAGAACTCTGATTATACAAGATCTCAGATTTTTTCCAGAATATTACAGAAGGTGGCTGGGTTAACTCGACTAACCAAACAAAGATTTTTCAGTTAAATTTTTAAATTCAATATTGAATCCCACACACTCCTACACTTTGAACATCTGCCAACGTACGGAAACATATTATCAACTATTATTCCAAAAATCAAGAAGAAGAACAAGAAATCCATAAGTAAAAAGTCTCGATTCATTTGTTAGTCCCTGGTGAGCAGTAGATGTTCCACGGGAGTTTCTAATTGTGTCGTACAGACACATCATTCAAACAGATGACGCTTGGCGACAAAAATTCACATAGTAACAACGTCACGTGACAGCTAGTAACATATAGAAAAATTCGAAGGCTTACCCACCTGCTGTGGGTGGTGTAGGGGTATAGCACGCGTCACGGAATG
Source organism: Pandemis corylana (assembly GCA_949127965.1). Taxonomy (NCBI): domain Eukaryota; kingdom Metazoa; phylum Arthropoda; class Insecta; order Lepidoptera; family Tortricidae; genus Pandemis; species Pandemis corylana. Next base: position 13,840,288 of record OX421864.1, on the reverse strand, counting down.
ACGAGGACCCGGGTCCGATTAGCTTTACTTTTCGGATTTTTCTGTGTTCTAATCTTCAGTGTCGTTTAGAAATTTTACTATTGCAAACTCCTGAAAAACATTTACAAGTCTGTTTAGTCAAACTACCCCCAACCACCAGCTGAAATAATCCAGAACAATTTTGTAAGACCCCGTATGTGTGAAATCTATAGAATAAATTTTCACGAAATAATTTTTCGTTTCGCCTGGTTCCTATTATGTTCGTCAATTGCGCGAAGGTATCGGCCGGGGGTCTATCCCCGTCGCGACTTCACCCAATCACGCCCACGCATCCTCACAAGACGTATATTCTCTTTCTCTTTCCCCTGAGTTCTTTATAAGTGACTGCAGTGCCTGTAGTGGATACGCAAACTCATGCGAGGCTCTGACACACAGCGGCGCGGCTAGGGGTCCTCTTGGCGTTATTATAGGTAGTTATCACGCGTGTGTGCAACCATAAACTTGTGATACCAAACAGGACAGCTCACTTGAATGATTTGATACTCGTGTCGTCACGTCGAAGGGAAGCCAAGCCGGGCCGCAGCGATCCTAGAGGGCTCGAGTCGGAGTAGCATTTATTGATGAGTGTTATTAAAATAAACACAACTCCAGTTCGTAAAAGCCAGTTGTCGCCAAGCCTGAGTATTATCACAGCGTAACGACGACAACTATAGCACACCAGTACGTTAACTTCTGCCATACTTTTGCCATTTGACGTATCCGAAGCAAACGCTTCGTTCTTCTGACTACGGGTATCCACGCCGCCAAATTCAAACTCCCACCACAACGACAGCTTCCATCATCCATCTCCAGCGGATACGCCTCCCACTGCTGGGCACAGACCTTTCACGATGAGAGGGCTTGGGCTATAGTCCCCACACGGGCCTATAGTGCGCTCAACTGCTTCGTTGTGTGCAAGTTTCCTCGCGATTACCGAAATACTCATGGTATATTTCAAATCTACCCCGTAAGGGAGAAAGACGTGATTTATGTATGTATGTATATTTCAAATGAAACATCGCACATAAATTCCGAAAAACTCAGAGGTGCGAGCTCGGCATTCAAGCCCACGTTCTTCTGCTTCAAAGGCCATAGTTCAAACCATTGAGGTTGCCACGGCTTTTTTTTTAGCCTAATAATGGGTAATAGTGAGCGCACTCTTGTCTCGGAGCCAGCCCCGGATCTACGATTTTTTCGAACCGGGGTAAAACCTTGATGGCCCTTCTGTGTTTGAGAAAAACTTTTTTTTCGAATTCTTGTCTCAAGGATTTGGCGCTCCCATGATACTGCCGCCCGGGGCAAGTGTCCCGGTTTGGCCCCCCTTAGATCCGAGGCTGCTCGGAGCTACATGACAATCATACCGAGTACAAGTCTTGAGGTCGGTTGTGGACGCCCGCAGTGCTTAATTTACTATTAGTAGTTACAACATAGCTTTGTCATGGCTAGTGATTTGACAAACTGGTAGGCTAGTGTCGTCGTTTCGTTGTGTTGGAGCATCTTTTCCCCGTTTCTTCCCCGAAAGGCGAAATAAATAAACACGAGACGGATGGCGCCCGCACTGAAGTATCGTGGGCATGAGGCAACATGGTGAAATTTAAGCTTTTATAACGTTATGTACAGCCAGCATCACACTCAGAGTAGCGATCAAGAGCTCAGACATGGCAGTGGCGTGCACAGAGTTATGAGACAGGTCAGACCAAAAAGAAACAACTTTCCAAAAATACTGCTCGTTGATTTTGTTGACAAGTCGGTTAATTATGACGTAAGTGATTAACCATCTCAAATGTCAGAAAACAGATGGCAATTACAGCAAGGTTGACCATTTCTGCTTGTCTTTATGAAGTAAGTATTGAGCGCCTTGGTCGATCCAATATATCTGATGCCGACTGTTAATATAAGTCAGTAGAGATATAAAAACATAAACTACCAGATTTTTGAAAAACGCCACTGAGTTCAGAGCCAGAGTAAATCATACTCCATTAAAATTGAACTGTTTACATAACACAGTGTAAAATCTGTCAGTTTCTTATATCTCCTCAATGTCCAAACGTCTGGTGTACAGAGTATCACAAGTAGATTGCATTGGATGACAATTTCATGTACATACAACAGACATTTGACAACATACTGCAGCTAAACACGGATGGCATTATGCAAATACGGACCAATAACAATCGTTTTTACAAAAACCCTTAGGGCCTATGCTTTAGACGGCTTTTTTCTCAGCGGTATGACCTATCTGCATATTACCATCTGCCCCGCACAAAGTTTTTCGCGACCAAAACATTCCTTCTTTTTTCACAAGTAAAAAGATCAAATGCTTGGACGCGAAAAGCAAATACTTAAAGCATTAACGTTTGACATTTAATCCGAGTACGATTCGTTCATAGGAAACTTTGTAAGTTACTTTTTATCCTACAACTGTGACCTCTCGCGGGAAAATGAAAACCGCTCGGGAATGTACGAGCTTCGAACGCGCGGCCCAGCAATACACGTCTTGATAATTCGTGTACTGTATGTATTCAATAGACTGAGGCAGAAGAAGCATGAAAGTAGAATAAATGCAGTAGAAATGAGAGCGTTAAGAAGTATGGAAGGTTGAACACTGAAAGATAGAATAAGGAATAGCATGGTAAGGGCGTGCTGGCGGGAAAGAAGATACAGTGACTAGGATAAAAAAGTATGCTTGGTTGGTTTAGTCACGTAGAGAGGATGGATGAAAGTAGATGAACTAAACAGATCTGTACGGAGAGTGTGAATGGGTGCGTTGGGGCGTTCCGGGATCAAGGAGACGTTTGGAAAAATGGTAAGGTCAGGAGTACCCGAAACCGGCGAGCATGTATGAAGAGATTGATGAATGTGGATGAAGCAAAAGGGTATGTCAGGATCGTAGCAAGTGGAACAAAGTAGTCTCTACCTTCGTCTATATATGTATACCATAAGTATACAAGTTAAATGGATACAAATCATAGGGTGTACTCGTTAGGCTGTACATTGGCTATACCCAATCAAACTCCCCGCAAAAGCCGGAACAGCACCCAGAATAAATCGTACTTGATATGCTAACCGTCAAAAGCTAATTCTTAAGCGTTTCACTGACAAGTGCTCGGGGCGATTGGAGAAGTAGAACTGTAAAGTCCGCCAAGTAATAGTTGAGGCGTCATGAGGCGAGCGCCGGTCACTGGGCTTTCTCGGCTGACGGTACCGCGCCGAGTACTAATACGAATAAGCATGAACGCTGCTGCTTGGGATACTTCTGTACTTTGTCAAACAGAAGTACAAATGTATGGTGTAAGATTTCATTTGTAAGTTAAACTAGTCTGATTAAATTGAATTTTTACGGGCTTCACAACAGGCCACAACTTTTAACTATTTAATACTGTACTATTGTTTTTGGTTTTAATACCCAAAAAATTCAACATTTAGATTACTTTTAAATTTCTAAAGAGTTGTCTGAGTAAATGCACAGAAAAATCCACGTAAGTTCCTCAGTTCGTCTTATAGCCAAGAGCCCCATCTTTAAATTTCGAAAGTCTATAAAATCTTTCAAAACATGCTGATTATTATGTTGATTAGAAATAGAAATATCCCAAACAGCAACGGAGACAGAACGCTAGTATATTTCTGACCTTCTGTCAACGCTTACGCAAGTGGCTGAAAACAAACAGTTGTTTTAGAGTTAGCCGCAAAGCATCAACAACGTACGCTGCATCCATTTACCAAGGCATTTTCCAAATTTCAACGGGACCAACACACTATAAATGCTTCAACTGATAAGCTATTGTGCAATTTGTAATAACAGGATAATTTACTGTTAAAAATCAGCTAAATTTAAGCCGTCAACTGACTATTTTTGTGTCTGTCTGTTGAATTGTAACTATAGTTATTGTCAGTGTATTCTAAAGCTCTACCGAAGACAGTTCAATTTAGTTAAGTGACATAAAAAATAAAAGTGCTAAATCAATGTATCAGTTGAAATCACCCCATAGCTACAAGTCATGGGGGTTTATTAAGGGGGTTTAGATCTCATACTTTAAATTCTCAATTTTAGGTTTTCAAGATATTTTATTGTAGCTAGTTGTTAGTGCATTTGCAGCGAGTTACCTCGGTGACGGACTTCAGTAGGTGCAGCACACACATGTCCTGGCTGTCGACGGGGACCACCAGCCCATTCTTATCGTCCACCTTCCACGCCATCAGGTCTAGCTGTTCGTCAGTTTGTTTGGCCTGTACAAAATACATAACTAAACAATTTTGTTAAATAAATATATGGTTAAAAAGATGCAGCTATTGCTTTTATCTAATCTATACTAATATTATAAAGAGGTAAAGTTTGTGAGTTTGTGACGTTGTAGAAGTCAGGATCGACTGAAACAATTTTGATTTTTTTTTACCAAGAAAGAATAATTATTTGTGAGTGTACTAGGCTAGTATATTAATTCTGCGAGGACAGAGTTGCGGCAACAGCTAGTAGGTCCAAAAATGAGCCTACAATTATTTTTTTTAATTCATATTCTGGCAATTACTATTACAATTGTCAGAATGTAAATTATTAAGTGTTTTCGTTTTTACTCAGCATCAATGTGTGCAAAGGACGAAATAATTGCTTTACGTTTTTACAATAGGCATTAGCATTTCCAACACTATTTCCCATTTTAATAAAGATTCACTGCAGAAAACATAAAAACAAATGGAAAATGATATTTGTTTCAAAGTTTATGACCTGGTAGCATCTGTAATTATAAATGTACACAGTAATGTAAGTTGTGTTCCGCCTCGAACCCCAAATATACCACCGCATTACTTTGAACAGTTTAAATCGTTCAGTTTTGCATAGTATAATATACGTAAATAAATGTAATCAAGGGTTGCTGACTTAAAACCTTCATGTGACCTACAATATTCAATTAACCTTTCACTGCGCAATGTAGACGAATAGATCAATTTGCCTATATTCAAGAATCGGCCTATCCTAGTAGCCTTTGCCCTTTCAGCATCCTAGTGATTCATTTATAGGCATGTACGACCAGTCGGCTCAATGACCTACTTTTTAAATATCGGTGCAAACAAACAAAACAAACCCGCATCAAACAATATACTCACCGACTCATCGAGGTCCTCCATCGTAATTTCCTTTTCAGTCATGCTTAGGCCGGCGCGAAGAATTTTTTAGTCACAACAATTAGAAAAAAACATAATCTGCAAGCAGCGAGGCGACCATTTTCAGGAAAGTGACGTTTGTGGACTGATTTTCTTTTAACGCGCGTGTGAAACAACGACGAAAAATTTTTAAATCTTCATTGTTGCTAGATAAATGTCTACTTTATGACTTCTGAAATAAAGTGCAATTTTTATAAAAGAAGTTGGTTGCCGGTTTTAAAAATAGCGAAACTGAGGGCTACCCATTAGATCTCATGTAAATTTAAACGTCAAATGAAATAATGCGTTTTGTTCTCGTTGTGTTAAAGAAGTTGTAAATAAAATATATTAAAAATGTTATACAACATTTTTACTAAACTTGCAAAAATGTAGTACTGCAAAATAGATTTTACTCTAAAACTGGTAAAAAGAAAAAAAAATGACAAAAGAACGAAACGCCAATGGCGGGAAACTGCAACCGGAAACTTTATGGAAACTTAGTGCCTGAAATCATGAAATATGAAGTACCTAATTTGATCACAATTTAGCATCAGTTCGTTGCTCAGATAAATAATGCTCGCTAAGAAGTTGATAGCAGTTCTAATAGTGCCATAATAGCAGTTGCACCTGTTCTGGTAAACTAGTGTATACATATAACTAATTGCTCCTAGTACAAACTAATACCCTATGAAAATACGAAACGGGATTGTACAGGTAAGATTACTAAATTAGCTGGTTGATTATTTAATTGCCTTTTTACCCGTAGATTTTACTCCATACATCAAATTCAAATATTCCTTTTTTACTTCTTACTTTATAAATGAAAAAACCAATCATAATTATATACATTTATTTGTCTTTATTCATTTAGACAGAGACGAGATTTAGAGTACGTGCCGAGACACGGGTAAAGCGCAGAGTAGGGAACAGTCCAGAGACAGCCCAAGCTTTGACCATACATTAAAACTTACGCAATTTCACTGAATCGTTCACTACTTTGCGATAGGATAACATTTATAATATAATTTTACATGCCGATACTTCCTGTACTATCATCAGTCAGAGTCAGTGCAATGAGAATCTTTGAAAAATCGTAATGCAATCAACAGTTATATTTGGAACTAACAAGCAGCATGTGACAGAGTGGCTCGCTTAATCGAGTGGCAAGAAATATTTCAAATAGAATGGCCCACATACGTTATCAAAGTTCAGAGACAGCATTGTTTCATTTCAAATTTAACGATCCAAGTCTAACTTAACCATTACGGATACACACAAAGTTGCAAAAAATATGTACAACTAAGTATACAATATTTTTGAGACTGTGTATTCATGGTGGTGACCTTCACTGTACGACGCGAGGCGACTTTGAATGGAATTAACCCCACTATCCTTGTCTTCTAACTGTGAAAACACCTCCTAGGCTTCATGGTCACGATTTCCTTATAACACGACTCCAATGTTCTACAGAATTTGACACAATGACCAGTAAAAACTCGAGACATTCTCAAACAATTTAACATATTATACCTAAAACCATGCCACTCTGTCACACGGCTCCAGACCCACCATACCCCTGGCACTACCCCTGAGGGTAGGGTGGGACTGAACCATACCACCTAGTGCTGTAAGCTACGGGTATTAAGTAGGTTAGGTTAGTTATGTAGTTCCTTAAGCCCGAAGCAAACCGCCCAGGAATAGGAGCCCCGCAGAACTCCGTCGATTTTTTTTCATTACTCAAATTCCAGCTCTATTATGGTGGTATGGTTCAGTCCCACCCTACCCACAGGGGCAGTGCCAGGGGTATGGGTCTGGAGGGTGTCACACGGTAGTAATATAGTCAGATATCGTATTACAGACAACTAACAACTTTAGCATTAACATATAGTATTGGGGCCTGTTGTATAAAGGTGCCATCTGTTGCATCTCTTACCGTCAAATATTTGGTTACTTGAATTCGATTATCTAATGAATACTTAAATTATGTTTATGATTTTGCGCGAGAAAAGTACCCACCGTCGCCGTCGTTGGAAAGAGATAGCTGTATCTTTATAACAGCCGCATAAGCAATTCATTTGAGTGTTGTTTTAATGTAGTGCTAATGTTGTGCACATAATTTCATGTATTTTAGGTATATTTCCATTTTACACAACAGGCTCTAAGCCCACGACATATGTTACTAGTCTAAATACAAAATATACTTCTCGTTAAGTTAGCGCTCCGCTCCGTTGAGAATCCTGCTTTAACACCATACAATGTCCATTTTAGTATTGCACGCGCTAATATTAATGTATTTCATACAATTTACGTACACTTACAACCATACTCAGAGATCTCAATAAATAATTAATTCCTCTATTAGTGACAATATTACGTACATGTTACAAAAAAAAAATACCGAATTTAGAACTAACGTAGTCAAATGATCTCTCTGAGTGTGACAGTTACATGTATCGGGTTAACAAAACGAATTTTTTATTCATTTAGTTTCCCCATACTTTAGGCTATGTGAAAGTAGCCGTATCGCAAAAAAAAACAAACAAATTTAAAACACCTATTAAGTAACAATAATACAATTATTGAATAAAAATGTCTAATTAAAACAAACATTTTGTACAAATAAAATATTGGTTATTCGCATACTAGACGCGATCGGCTAAATTTAGAGTAAAATATCGCGTCTAAAATTTGTTAAGATCTATTAAAAACTTGTCAAAAAAAACTGCATGTATCAGCTTTGGACAATTGTAATTCTATAAATAATTAAAATCATACATAACTATATTAATAGATACGTTTGCATACCGTAAACTAACAATTAATTACAATACAAGTTACCTATAGTCTAATTTATGAGGTATTCAGAAAAAGGTAAACACAAAACTTTTCACGTAAAAAATTCTGTCTTTAGGCCTATTCGCGTTAGACCAGTTCATGACCAAATTTTTCTACGCGTAAATGCGTTTGTCTCTTTCTAAATGCTAGTGTTAGAATACAGGGAACTGAATGCCAGTTACTAGACCCCGCGTTCCGTGCGAGCTAGAAATTCGTCGTTATTACATCATAGCTACTTAAACGTCGGCTAATTTGAGCCGACGGCTACATAAATAATATCATGGGTTCTATATTAAATTGAAATTATTAAAACAACACAGTCGGGTTCACATGCGCAATAGATAAAGCAACTTCATTTGTCATAACCGCTTTATAAGTGCAAAAAGTACTGTTGCTATATACAAGTCAATAACTTGAAAATTCCGAAACGAATTAAAGTCAAAAGAACATGTTGAAGCCGACTGTACCAATTCATTCTTGACTATAAACAGACCTATTTAATAGAGTAGAAAGCGGTCAAAAAATCAAGTTAAATTTGGCTTCGCTTACTTACCGAACGATCAAGCTGTATGCTCACTCTGGGGCAAAACTAGTGTGTCACGTCCCATAAAAAGTTGCATGAAAAGCGAGCCGTTATTTTTGCTCGTGAGTATATTCATATAACTTGACCGCTCCAGTATTAACTCTGCGGAGGTACGCGGTACAATGCCTAGTTGACTAAGTTAGGAAGAAATCGTGCAAGCAACATTATGAATTATATCCAAATCCTAAATCTGTGTACTAATGTGATATCCAAAGTCACGTGACCTGAAGGATAATGTTAATATGTGTAAATAAATCCACGTTTAAATCTAAAAACACTGATACAGGAGTCGTGAATAAGGCTTTCCCATGACATGTCGTTTCAATTCTAACAGAATCGACAATCTTTCAATCCGATTACACGTCTTGGAAAATCAATCACAAGACAACAAAACTATTGGTATATCTGTTATTGTTGATAACGAAGAGGTTTTATAAAGTGCATGTTCTAGGATCTTTCATGCAAAATCGTACGAAACCTCCCAGTTAATCTAAATTCGTAATGTTACTGGCACGACATCAACTAAGACTTATCCACCTCGTCCCCCGAGTTTGAACACAATAAGACTGTACAGTGAAACAAATCAGTCGAAGCATCCATAATTGACTACACCCAGCCGATCGGCAGAGTCTTATCACAACACCACACTCTCACGAGCCTATGGTCCCAAACCGAACGCCTACACTCCAATCACTTAACATTCGAGGCATCAACGACTGATACTAACAAATAAAAATGTTCTAAATTGAAACCACAGATCCATGCCAAGTTTTTCATTACTTGTTTGCCGTTAAATTTTGTATAACAGCTTCTTACTGCAGTCACTAGGTTTTCACAGAGCCCAGAGCCAAGGGAACACAGCACCTACGTATTCTATCAGACTAAAAACATCGCCAGAGTTAGCTGTTCTATGGTATCTAAAGACAGTCTCGGTGAGGCAGGGCTCTTAGCGGCCCAATATGTGGCAGCTGTGGGCAAGTTCACGTAAATATGTTATTTCAGTCGTCTGTGTGTAATTGGGCAGGCCGGGGCGGCGGAGGAACTGTTCGCTCACTTGAGCGTGTCGGTGGTGTCGAACACCTGCTCGGAGACGTTGACGGCGTCCGAGGACAGCGTCTCCTTGAGGGGCTCCACACAGTTCTTTGGGATCATCGTGCCTGCGGAAAGGTATGCTGTTAGTTACTTACAAATACAGTGTGTAAGTTTCAAATGTAGTTGAGCGATTTTTTTAAAAAAAGCCCACTAGAACATTTTTTTCAGAATTTAAATTTTTTGGCTTTTTCTTACTCTGAATCATTTATCCTATCGATTGTCATAGAAGAAAAAGTGTTCCAGATTTAACTATGGAATTTATTGTCCTGTTCGTCACGTTCCATACATACCTATATTAAAAAAAAGTGACGAACTGGAATGGAAATTTTGGGACACATTTTTTCTTGTATAAGGATCGATAGGGTAAACGATTCCATGAAAAACCCAAAATAGTTAAATTCTGGATTTTTTTTAATGTGGGCTTTTTTTGGAAAACGCTCCGTTAACGGTCATATAAATCATTTTAGAACGATATTTTGTTAGTACGTTTACGTAGGTAGGTATCAGTGGCGTGGCGTCAAGTATGTCTAGCCTTTTCCTCTAATTCTGCCCAACAAAAGAGCCCAACCGCCTTATAATAGGCAAGCCGGTGGGAATCGAGTCCTACGGATGCCACGCCATCGCTCCCTACTCGCACGGGGAGGAGGCGTGTCGGTGTGTACTGACCGACGATCTTGAGTCCCTCGTCGGTCTTGATGCGCACGACCTGCATCTTGTTGAGCTGCGAGCGCTGCGCCAGCACGCCCTCCACGCGCGCCCACACGGCCAGCACCGAGCCCGACAGCACGTGGTACGTGCGCAGGCGCAGCCCCACCTGCCCGCAAACACACGACACGATCACATTTCACACTACGGAAAAGAGACCCTTCTCCCATGCTGGCCCGGGAGCGAGGAAAAAACATACAATGTACAGTCAAGTGTAATAATATGTATCTAGTCAAAGTTTCAAAAATAAGAACCATACGCTCTTACACCAGCGTAATAGGGTCGTGGGACATATTTTTGAAAAGGTCGTATCGATACTTATTTTTGCACTTGACCGTACCAGTTGCTTCTCTCCCCGCCCTTAGGAATCATGCTATAAGCGATGCGGCTAGAACCCATCACTATTTTGATCAACTTCGCCTTTAGGTCCTGTTACCTTAGGCTCTGTCTACTCTGTCAAAGATAAAGACGTGATTTATGCATGCGTGTACTAGAGAAGACGCAAGGTTATGAAACGAAGATTGCCTGATACTCATATAATAGAAAACCTCGCGTGCGCTCGGTCTTCCAATGCATACTCGTCCGGTAATCGGCTAAGTGCAGCCTTTCCAATAATGCACTACTAGAGCGCCCTTTCAAGGTAATTTAAGTTTCTGTAGAGCACCTTGCACTAGTGGGAGAGCACTGACCTCGCAGGTGCTGGCGTTCCGGCAGCTGGCGCGCCAGTAGGCGTGGCTGCAGACGCGGCGCGAGGACTCGTGCTGAGCGCGCCACGAGGTCTCGGCCTCCTCGGCGGTCACGCGCTTGTACTTCTTCTCGATCTCGGCCAGCGACTCCAATCGGAGCTGAAGGCCCGTGTTAGGTCTGAAAGGCAAGGCCAAATTTAACCATTAGCATTTCGGTGAAGGAAAACGTCGCGGAGAAACCTGCACACATCTGCGATGCAATTCCGAATCCACAGTGGGCCCGCGTGGGAACTATCGCCCAAGCCTGATTCTGAGAGGCCAGCAGCGAGTTACGAAATTTAGAAAACCCGGGAATTTCATCAGAAAAATGAAATAGATCCGGATATCGGATACCTGGCTGGTGACACCAGGAGCTGCGACGCCACGCACCTGTATATCTGGTACATCTGCTCCTTCTTGCTGAGCTTGGCGCGCGCGTGCGGCTGCGCAGTGGCGCAGCACAGCACGGCGGTGTACTTGTTGTTGCGCGCCGCCAGCGACAGGTAGAAGCCCTCCTTGGCGCCCGACAGCAGCGAGTGCTTCTCCAGCGCGTCTGTCCAGTCCATGCCGCGCTAAGGACCACACAGCTCATTAAACTAATGCTGGATCGATTTCAAACTGCACGTCCATTTGCACTGGACGGCACGTAATCGAATTGGCATTGTTCATTTTTTTTAGTATGCTCCAATTCGAAAACCATTTCGAGGAAAACCATCAGTTATCCGATTTATCTTGTCCGATTTCAAAAATACTTTATGATTGCAGATATTTTTGTAAAAGTACTTTGAACCTTTGTTTGACCGAACGACCGGGTTTTTGCCACATAAATGAAAAAAAAAAAGTTTGTCTACGGCAACTGTCACGTGTCACTGTCAAATCTATAGCGATTGGGATTCTGTCTAAATTCAAGAATTATCAAACAGCGAAAAAATATTTATTATTAATTAACAAAGGTACGTAAAAGCATACTATTCAAATTAGTTGCTTGAAATAGTCCATTTTATCAAATAAAGGTGTTAAAAGCACAGCTTGAAAAAAATGAACAATGCCAATTCTCGAACACAATGGAACCTTTTGCGTCTTCTGACCATCTACACGCAGTGTTGATATGATTTTAATCAATTGTTTTTTTTTTAATAAACCAATGATCACGCAGCGCACGCGCCGTACGCACTGCCCAGGTCGACGCCCTAGCACAGTATAGTGCTGCGTGTGTGGCGTGTACCTCGGAGTGCACGGTGTGCAGTTCCACGGGCGCGGTGCCGGTGGCGTGGCGGCGCAGGTAGCGCACGCAGCGCACGCGCCGCACGCACTCGCCCGCGCTGCCCAGGTCCAGGATGCCCAGGTCGAATCGCCCGCTGCGCTTCGCTAAAAGAACATCCATCAGTAAATACCATACGACTAATAACACCAATAGCCTCAAATTCAAACATTCGTGTACATCACACAAATGCCTGCCCCTACCGGGATTCGAATCCGGGACCTCTAGCTTCATAGTTAGGGTCACCAACCATTAGGCCAACTGATGCTTAATGCGGTCTTTTCAGCCTAAATATTTAATTATTATGTCTACTAAACGACAATGGATCAAATTTTACGAATCGTCGGTCTATTTGTAAGTATATGTATGTATGTATGTAAACTCTTTATTGTGCAAAATAAACAAGAGAAACACAATTGACAAACACTGAGATACATGTACAAAGGCGGACTTATCCCTTTAAGGGATCTCTTCCAGTCAACCTTTGACACACCATATGCAAGATTTCTTAGAATTATTCTAGAATATTTGAGCAGTCGGTTGGATTAATTTGATGTCCTTTTTAAGATTTTCCATAGTAATTTACTAATATATCGAAACATTTTAAATATTTTCAAAAACACCCCTGGTTAAGTCCACTGACCCTACCAACTGCCGAAGTATTCCACAAATTTGAAGACACACGGAATAAATAAATAAACAGAATACAAAGCGTGAGCATGAAAACTTATGTATGCACGTAACCAAAATCATTTTGGATCACATTTCCTTAGACCGATTGCCAGCACCAACGAGAAGGTTACGTTTCTCACCTTGCTCCATGACGGCGGCGAGCGTGTCCGTGAAGTATTTGAAGAGCCGGTTCTGCAGGTCCACCGGCATGCCCAGTATCCTGTTCAGGAACTTGGACATATTGTTGTAATCCTACAATAAACAAGGAGACTTCATTAATTAAAAAAAGTCTGTTACAGGTTTCGTGGTACAAAAATATGAACACAATTACAAAATGCAACAAAGTATCAAAAAGATTTTAGTCATTTTGTTGTGGTTGTTGTTTCATAACGGTTTTTATGACTAAAATCTGGAACTCATTTTTGTAAACAATTCTGAGTAAGAAAAACCCAAAATACTTCAATTCTGGAAAAAAAAATGTATGTAGCTTTTTTTAGAAAAACGCTCAGTTACGATCTATTTCGATAAACCTTCAGAGATATGCGCCTCCGCCATAAACGCATTCATCTCAAAGGAAATTAATCAAATGATTAATCAAACTAGTTAAAATAAATAAATAAATACGTACCTTGTCTAGAGAGAGCACGCCCGGCGCAGACTCGCTGTTGGTTATAAGACCGACGCCCACCAGGGCGCTCGCGATGTCCTGCCACAGACTTCACATTAAGACAACTACACACGACACGTCAATTACCTTAAGCTATATCATCATCATCATCATCATTTCAGCCATTACAAGTCCACTGCTGGTCGTAGGCCTCTCCTTTAGACCTCCAATAAGACCGGTTGGAAGCGGCTTGCATCCGATCTTAATGAGGTCATCGGTCCACCTTGTGGGTGCACGTCCCACGCTGCGCTTGCCGGTACGTGGTCTCCACTCGAGGACCTTTCGACCCCATCGGTCTTAAGCCACAGATACACCAGAATACAAATGTCCTGCGACAAGTGGCGCGATACGTTTGAGCCAGCGACATGTCAGGTGAAGTTTCGCGAAGTCGCACTATTTCGGTTAGCTTAGCTATTTACATAATTCGCGCGATGTCGCCAGGCAAAATCGTCCGGTTTCGCTTGACATGTGACATTTGTCTCCTAGTGGCTTTAACAGGCTGATAATAACTATAACTCCTTAGATTTACTTGACGGTAAGCGAACATGAACACCAAGCCAGTAATTATGCAGGCTGCTTGGCGTTAAGATTAGCGAGTACAGAGCTTCTAGTTTCTTAATGTATTTGACAATTGCCGTTTTGAATAAACATGAATGAAAAATAACGTTGTTAAGATCGCGAGCGAATGCAACAGCCGCATCGAGCATCTCTGTCCAAACTGCTCGCTCTCGTCCCTAATAATGTACTTTTTCATTCTTGTCTATACAAAACACGCCAACTGTCGAATACATTAAGAAACTATAAGTACTGTTAGATGGCAGTAGCTATCCATAAGGACATCGCACAAGGTCCTCTACTATCTGCAAGACCAGTGTTAGCGTAAAACATGGCACGAACAAAATTCTCTGTCATTTTTAGAGAACTTTTGCGCGAGGCTGTCTGTCTGTGGATTGTGCCTTGTGTGTTGAAACGTATGACAACGCCGCAGTAGCGATCCCTCATTACATTTGCTTGAAAAATAATGACTTAGCACAGGGTCGGCAAGTAGTCTTAGTTAAGTTCCGGGTACTGGAAGAAAATTTCAACGAGGACCAGAAAAACTTATCTACGTATTAATTGACACCTGGTTTACAACACATAACATTCGGCGGTCCTAAGTTCGACCTTTCACTGTCCGTGTTGTCGACTATTGACTAAGTGCAACATCAAGGTCCGGCCACACCAGTGCGTAAAAGACGCCGACGGTGCGTTTACGCAACAAAATGTATGAAGAAACGGTGAGAGAACGTGACGCATGCGACACGTCACTGCGTATACGCAGCGGTGACGTCGCTCCTTTACCTGGAAGAAATCTCCATTGTAGTCCCTAGGTGGCGGCACTAGCGGCGGCTCGTATTTCATGATGGCTTTCATCACTGCCTCTAACGCCGTTCGACCTGGACACGGAATAGGCATTAATATAAGTAGACAATTTTTCCATCTAAATTCTAAATAATAATTATTCGCTATCGGATAATTCGCGAACAAATAATTTATTCATTATTTTATTCGAATAAAATAACACTTCGGACAATTAGTACCTAGGTAGTGTAGAACACACGAGCCTGTTTGAAAGGCCTTTGCAAAATCAATCAATCTCTTCATACATACTCTTCGGTTTCGGGTACTCCTGACCTGACCTTTTTTCAAAACATCCCCAACTTGGCCACGGAACTTCCGTCCAGGCCTCCCCCTCCCAACGCACCGCACACTCCCCATATAAATATGTTTAGTTAATCTTCTTTCATCCATGGGAGGGGAAGGCCTAGACGGACGTTCCGAGCCAAATAGGAGACGTTTTGGAAAAAGGTCAGGTCAGGAGTACCCGAAACCGACGAGCATGTATGAAGACATTGATGAATGTGGATGAAATGAAAGAAGTATGTCAGGAATTTCAGGATCGTAGCAAGTGGAACAAAGTAGTCTCTGCCTACCCCTGTGGGAAAAGGCGTGACGGTATGTATGTATGTATCTTGTGTTGTGTTGATGTCGTGTGTTACCGTATTTGTTGTCGATGTTGAACTGGCTGAGGTCCCTCGTCTCGGTGGCGCGCCGGTCGCCGTGCGTGAGCGCCCCGAGCGACTCGAGCCGCTTGGCCACCGTGGACGCGAACCGGCGCTCCCCCGCCAGGTCAGAGATCAGGAATATGTATTCCGGCGCGTTCACCTGATTCGACCGGTGCGTGCGACCTGGGTTGACAGGAAAAAAATATGGAAATGTGTTCTTGTTCAACACGAATAGTTACTAGTGATGCTCCGGATATCCGTATCCGTATCCGCGGATATCCTCGGATAACCTCGGGAAAAGAAAAATCCGTATCCGTGTCCGTTACTTTTCACGCGGATCTTTTACGGATCTTTTACAGGTGATTAGGTTGAACAAAATATTTCCAAATTACAGTAGAAAACTTCTTAGTAGACATTATTTTAAATTTGTATCAAAACCATACACAAACGTTATGTATGCAGCGGTGTCACACTAAACCATAACCAAAACAAAAGTACTGCCCGCGCAATAAACATTTTCAGATCAAAATACGTATATTCGAGGATTGTATTGCCAGCCTAGAGGGCTCTAAGGTGGAAAACCACAGTGTCAGTAATTTCATAGGTTGCCGGCTTTTTATAATTTTACACACACATAAATCACGTCTGTATCCCGTACGGGGTTGACAGAGCCTAATACAACAAAACCTAAAGGCCACGTTAAGCATGATTGTGGGCGTATAGGTGGAAAGGGGAATCAAAATAATGATGGGTTGCTAGCAGCATAGCCTATAACGTGTTGCCTAAGATTTTCGCCAACTCCCTCGATGGGCTTTTACCGACTAGCTTAATTAATCCACCCATTAAGACCCATAATTTTCATTGTCATAATTTTCTTTTTTCATAACATATGAAATTGTGCATTTTTTATGAATTTTCGAATAGTCTTCAGAATGTAGTAGCTGATGTTAGTTAGTTCATTACTTATTATAATATTTATATACATATATGTATATACTTATTATACTTAGATGTTTGATTTACTCTTTCAGAAATAAAACGCTTTGACTGAAAATTTCGTGGGACAAAATATATAGACCCGTGAGGATCATAGACACGCAGGGGCGAGGTACGGACTCACCGAACTGCTGTATGGCTCTGTCGGCGGACCACGGCAGCTCCAGCGTGATGTGCACGCGCCGCCGTTGATTCCGTGCCCTGTGCAACAATATACTAATTGTAACAAACATAACGCTAATTTCAGGCAGCAGTACAGAATGATCCAGTAATTAGGTGACTCATCAAGAAATACCAGTCTGAGGGTTTTTATGACATGAGAAACCACGTGTATTAAAAGTCTTACCGCCTTTCCATTGTAATTTACAATGTAAGAGTCGTAACTTGTAGACAAGTTGCGATAGATGGCGTATGCCATTAATGACATGCAAGTTAATAGTATATTACTGTCTAGGCCAGGAAGTAGGCAATTGCTGGCTGAGTATTGGTTTGAACGGACGAGCTTGCGAGTCCGTTTAATAATACGAAGCCAGCAATGCTATTCTGGCCGAGGCAAGTATAGTGCTTTTCTCAAAAATCGAAAAAGAAAACAACAACAAAAATAAATGAAAATGTAATTGACATAAATTATTAACTATTTTTGCTTTGCCGCCTTTTTCTATCAATGGCGTTTGAAGAGAGTATTTTTCTACCCAGAACATCTAAAGCTATTTCAGACAGATAAACACGTTGTCGTACTAGCTTTTTTTTTTAAATTTTAATGTCTTGTGCATTTATTTTTTATAATGGTGATTTGCATTTTTTAAGTAAAGGAATTTGTATGCAACATTACTGGAGAGTTTAGCGCCACAGTAATGTTTTTTTTTTTAATTTTGGACTGACCGGCAACAATTAACTTCTTGTTCTGATAGATAGTTAACAATGACGACTTTAACGGACATTTTTGAGAAAAGTATTTTGGAGGCTTGGTCGGAAGTCCTGGTGGTCCAGTTGGTAGGACGCTTGGCGCGTGTAGCCTTGAAGCCGGCCATTGAAAAACTATTTCGATTATTTAAAAACATCAATGTAGGCTTTTCTATTCCCACTGACCTCCTATCGCTCTGCAACGAGATACCGCTGGAGGCAGCTTCGGATATGATGGCGACGTCCTTCTCGCCGTCCATGAACCTCTGCTTCTCCGTGAGGTTGAGGGTCTCCAGCGGCACGTCGGCCTCTGACCGGCTCTCGTACAGGATCTGGCCGTCCTCCGTTTGCACGACGCGACCTTTGCGACCCGTCATCTACGGAAAAACATCGGGTTATTAAGAGGTAAGAGCCAGTTCGGTCTACCAAGAAAAATGTTGTAGGTTTCATCACACTGCGAGGCCATGATGCGGACGGGTTAGACTTTTTTGGCAAGTCTAAATTGGGATCAAGTAGAATTCAACATGGTTGATTTTTAAGAAATAAAGAATAAGTTTATTTATGACAATCACAATCACGCGCTGCGGGTGTCTATGTGGTGATCATTTAACATCAGGTGACCCACTAGTTCGTTTGTCTGGCCTCTCTAACATAAAAAAAGTAAAATCCGAAAAGTAAATCTACGGCCGGGAATCGAACCCGCATCATCGTCATTCAGTGACGCATGCTATACCGCTACACCACACATAGAAGGTGGTTAAGCCTTCTACTAGTCACGTGACCTTGTTACAATGCGAATTTTTGTCACCAAGCGTCTTACGCACCGGTGTAGTCGCACCTTAAGGGTAACTAAAGTCTTATGACATAAATTGTGACTTGAATAATTTTCAAAAATGAGATAAGTACAGGTTGACAAACGCAGCTTGTATGATATACTACAGCATTTATGACTTCGCGTTCACTGGCATGGATGAGACGGGCAATATTATCGTGATACTGGTATCTCAATATGGGATCGTGGATTTCCAAACAACCTGTTCGCTGCGATACACACCGATATTTCGCGATATGCACGGATCATATTATAGTGGTACCTCAGCGACGTTCTCGGTGCCGCCGAGCTCGTCCACCAGCTGGTCGAGCGTGTTGGGCGGCAGGCGCTTGGCGAGGCGCTCGATGGCGGCCAGCAGCTCCTCCTTCATGCTGCACGCGCGCTCTATGCATGGATCATAGTATAGTGGTACCTCAGCGACGTTCTCGGTGCCGCCGAGCTCGTCCACCAGCTGGTCGAGCGTGTTGGGCGGCAGGCGCTTGGCGAGGCGCTCGATGGCGGCCAGCAGCTCCTCCTTCATGCTGCACGCGCGCTCTATGCATGGATCATAGTATAGTGGTACCTCAGCGACGTTCTCGGTGCCGCCGAGCTCGTCCACCAGCTGGTCGAGCGTGTTGGGCGGCAGGCGCTTGGCGAGGCGCTCGATGGCGGCCAGCAGCTCCTCCTTCATGCTGCACGCGCGCTCTATGCATGGATCATAGTATAGTGGTACCTCAGCGACGTTCTCGGTGCCGCCGAGCTCGTCCACCAGCTGGTCGAGCGTGTTGGGCGGCAGGCGCTTGGCGAGGCGCTCGATGGCGGCCAGCAGCTCCTCCTTCATGCTGCACGCGCGCTCTATGCATGGATCATAGTATAGTGGTACCTCAGCGACGTTCTCGGTGCCGCCGAGCTCGTCCACCAGCTGGTCGAGCGTGTTGGGCGGCAGGCGCTTGGCGAGGCGCTCGATGGCGGCCAGCAGCTCCTCCTTCATGCTGCACGCGCGCTCTATGCATGGATCATAGTATAGTGGTACCTCAGCGACGTTCTCGGTGCCGCCGAGCTCGTCCACCAGCTGGTCGAGCGTGTTGGGCGGCAGGCGCTTGGCGAGGCGCTCGATGGCGGCCAGCAGCTCCTCCTTCATGCTGCACGCGCGCTCTATGCATGGATCATAGTATAGTGGTACCTCAGCGACGTTCTCGGTGCCGCCGAGCTCGTCCACCAGCTGGTCGAGCGTGTTGGGCGGCAGGCGCTTGGCGAGGCGCTCGATGGCGGCCAGCAGCTCCTCCTTCATGCTGCACGCGCGCTCTATGCATGGATCATAGTATAGTGGTACCTCAGCGACGTTCTCGGTGCCGCCGAGCTCGTCCACCAGCTGGTCGAGCGTGTTGGGCGGCAGGCGCTTGGCGAGGCGCTCGATGGCGGCCAGCAGCTCCTCCTTCATGCTGCACGCGCGCTCTATGGCGGAGCGCGGCGGCGGCTGGTTGCGCGCCGGACCTGAGGACACACCACGAGTTATTACTACCGAAGGAAACACTCAAAATTCAAAATCTATTTTTGCAAATTGGCCGCCAAGGGCTCTTTTACATGTCATTTTTGAAACTACCAGCGCATTCTGAAATAATAAAGAATGCGCCCAAGAAACTTGGCAGAAAGTCATTTTTTTGTAAATAAAATACATCAAGCTACTAAATACTTAAATTCTACTTAAATTAAATGCATTTATAAAAGGGATGTATAAGGTCCTTGAGCCTTAAGTTATATTAGTCTATAGTAAAAAAAAAATAAAAAAAAAATAGTAGAGATGTATAAAGTCTCTACTAGACATTTTCCCTAGCCGTTATCAGAGAATGCCACAACCATTACGAGGCACTTTGCGAGCGCTTTGAGAAATCCTTTACAACTCTACCTTACTTTTTAAAAGCAGATATCTTCAACCGATTGAGCTGAAATTTTGTATAGTCGTGCAAGTCGGATGACAATACAATAATCTGGTAGCAGATTCTGGTGGCTCCGCTAGGACCGTCTCCGCAGGAGGGAACTCTTCAACAGGTTGGTCTGATTGACTTGAAATTTGGTACACACATGTAGGATGGATGTAAATACAAGTACAGTTAGCAAAAAGTAAAAGCTTGTATCACAAATGTAATTTTTAGGTTAGGTTATTTATGTTTAGCAGGTGGTTGGTTAAGGTAGCTGATGACGTAGCTGTGGCGTTTTTTTTTATATATAAGAGGGGGCAAACGAGCAGTCGGGTCACCTGATGGAAAGTAATCACCATCGCCCAGGAACACCTGCAAGACTTGGGGAATCACTGGTGCGTTGCCGGCCCTTTCAAGAACAGGAAGGCTCGCTTTTTAAAGATCTCTAAATTGTACCGCTCAGGGAATGTTGCAGCAGGAAGTTGGTCCCAGATCCTTGTCGTACGAGGAAAGAAATTGCGTTTAAAACGCACGGTACTTGACTGCCAACCATTAAGATGTTGAGGCATCCCGAAACAGAGCTGTCGTTGCAAAAATGAGCACTGTCCAGTTACCCAGGTAGAGCCCGTTGGTGCCGACGGGCGTGCCGGTGAGGCTGTGGCCGCCGGGCGCCGTCACGGTGACGGTGGCGGCGGGCGCGACGTTGTTCTTCCTCTCGAACATGTTCTCGATCTTGTCCTGCGTCGTGGAGGGCTTCTTCTTTGGTGACGCGTTCTTCTTCTTCTTGAGCGGTTTCTTCTTTCTCATCCAGGGTTCTGGAACGAGAAGAGATTCAATCTGATGATACGATTTGAATACAAACATTTTTTTTTTATCTGGAATATTCAGCAGTCAGGATTAATCCGAAATAGGTGAAATGGAGGCTTTCTTATCACCGCCCGAGGTGTGTACACAATTTTACGTCTTCCCCTGACCAGGAAGTGGAAATTTCCGCTGCGTACCGGCCGGTAAACTGCTGCTTACGGCCCGGGGGCGACGCAACAGTACATGTGTATGAAGGTAAGTAAAGAATTATGATCGAGGCTCTAGTAGAAGCCCGAAGTCGAAGACCGTGGGCTTTCTGAGTCGAGGTTCGTAATGCCCGTACCGCGCGTGAAACATACAATGTTTTTTAACACATTTCCGAGTAAATAAATATATATATAATTTTTTTAATATGAATAGAAAGGCAAACGAGCAAGTGGGTCACCTGATGGTAAGTGATCACCACTGCCCATAGATACCCGCAACCCCGGAAGGTTTCAGATGCGTTGCCAACCTAGAGGACTAAGATGAAATGCCTCTTGTAACTATAGGACAGAAAAGCCGCGTGCCAGAGACGCGGTGTTGGCTAATAGTGGGCGCGGGTTCGAATCCTGTCACTGTGATTTTAACCAACTTGGTGTGGGTGCTGAAGATCTTGAATAATGAACTAATCTTGAGATTCACTGAATTTATTAATCAATCATCTTATTAAACAGTTTACATGAATTTTATATTGAGAGAGGCGTTGAATACGTCTTTTCGTAACAATAATTTTCGTCGGAGTCTGAAAGAGAGAGAAGATACATGTCCTGCTCACACTATGGCAGCGTTCAGTAGCGCTGCGTTTTGAATATAATAAAATTGTATGAAAATAATACTGACAACTGTTAATTTGAATTAACACGCGGCGTTTGGCCAGGCGTTACTTGCCGCCCTAGGGTTTCATGGCAAGAAAAAAGCCCGAGGGTTTTAAATGGGGCATCACAGTGAAGTTAACCTGCATGTTTTGATACTGTTTGATGTATTCTTCCACGCTGGTTTGAGAGTAAAGAAAAAGCACAGAATTTACCAATTGCTTCTCTTCCCGCGCAGATGCAAAGCCCATCAAGGGAACGGGCGAAAGTCTTAGGAATCTTGTTACAGGCGATGCGGCTAGCAACCCATCACTAATTTGATTTCCCTTTCCAGCTATACGCCGACAATCATGCTAAACGTAGCCTTAAGCTGATGATCTATTTTTCATGTCTATGTTTTTTTTGTTTTACCTTATTTATTTTCTATAAAATTGTGTATATTATCTTATATTTGTGTGTCTTGCAAAAAGGAATAGATGTCTTCTTTCTTTCTTTATTTTTTTCTTTAAGGTTTTGTTACCTTAGGCCCTGTCTACCCCGTTAGGGATAAGGACGTGATATATTTGATATTGTTTACGTGCAAGTGTGATGAAAAGGTTTGTCACGCGCCAGTGGCTGCGTAACGCGCACGTACCAGTGTCGCTGTCGGAGCCGGAGCCGGCGCGGAACGGGTTGGAGTCGCTCTCGGAGTCGGAGCGGCGGCGCTCGTCGGCCGACTCCGCCTCCGCCTCGTCCTCCGAGCCGCGGATGAACTCGTCCGACGACGAGCCGCCGCGCGCGCGCTTCGCCGCAATGTTCACTTGCTGGCGCGCCGTCACTGCCCACACAAAGGCTACACGTCATCATCGTTAATTCATCATCAATTTAGCGAGTAATTGCCATTCATTTTTGCGATTGTTTTGAGCTCCTGATTTAGATTTGTTAATAATTCTTCCTATTTTAACATAAATCTGTAACCCCGCTATCTAAAATTCGTCATTCCTCGCCCATCGAGGATTCAATACATATTCGGCAAGTTAATATAACATCCAGTGTTAGCAGACCCCTGTCTCCTATTTAAAATGTAAGCAGTATGAGGTCATTTATATCTACAGACATTCCGTTTTTAGTATTTGTTGTCATAACGGTAACATGAAGACAGCATTGTGGAAATTTCAACTGTCTGGATATCATGGTTCACGAGATACAGCCTGATGACTAGACAGACAGACAGTGGAGTCTTACCCCCTTATTCATAAACACTCTATAGGCTTCTGCTAACTAAGCAATCGTTTGTCCTTATCTGTGAAAGGTAAATGTCAAAGTGACAGATAAGGACAAACGATTGCTAAGTTAGCAGAAGCCTATAGAGCGTTTATGAATAAGGGGGTGAGTAATAAGGTTCCGTTTTTACCATTCGGGTACGGAACCTTGAAAATTAAATATTAAGATAAGATAAGTTCAAAGATGATTTATTGCCACTAACAACAATTACAAAAAAAAACAGTTATATACAACTTTAACCTTATTTTTACTACATAAAATATAATAAACATAAAACAAAAATGTGGCAAAGGGGATGTACTCAGCATTTGCTGCGGGTTAGAGCTCTCACAGGAGCCTCCAACCAACACAGCGCTGATTTTCAGTACACCCCCATTAAAAAAACCGTATTCAGTTTAGGCCATCGACAGCGTCTGCACGGCTAGCCGATAGACTGCCCGTGTTTTTGTTACTGTTCGTTTTAGAGGGAGACGGGTAGCCAACAAAGACACTCACGTTTCCTCTTGCTGGTGTGCGCGTCCTCGCCGTTGCGGCCGTTGTGCGCGGCGAGGAGCGGCGCGGGCCGCGGCGCCGGCGCCGGTTTCTTGGGCGCCTCCAGCCCGAGCAGCCGGTTGATGCGCCCGCGGTCCGGCGCCGGGAAGTGCTTCTCCACCAGGGACTGGAACACGCCCCTGGAGAGCAACGGCTCATAATTTAGCTTCGTTTTTGCGAAAACATTATACATTGCATACATTCCACCATTCCATTTTCCACCTATACGCTCACAATCTTGCTGCAAACGTGGCCTGTAGGTCTTGTTACCTTAGGCTCTGTCTACCCCGTAAGGGATAAAGACGTGATGTGTGTGTTTGTGCGTGTGTGTTTGTGCGTGTGTGTGTGTGCGTGTGTGTGTGTGTGTGCGTGCGTGCGTGCGTGTGTGCGCGCGTGTGTGTGTGTGTGTGTGTGTGTGTGTGTGTGTGTGTGTGTGTGAGTATGTGTGTGTGTGTGTGTGTGTGTGTGTGTGTGTTGCATACATAAAAGAGGCTAGGGTAACAAGCAGTGGTGGATTTACCAGCATGCTGAGTAGGCGGGCTAGGGCGGCAAGTTTGCCCAACTATCTATCTCAAAACAAAACAAATGATGCGCGTGACCAGCTAAAAGAGTTACGATGCATGTGCCA
Source organism: Pandemis corylana (assembly GCA_949127965.1). NCBI lineage: Eukaryota > Metazoa > Arthropoda > Insecta > Lepidoptera > Tortricidae > Pandemis > Pandemis corylana. The sequence goes on along the minus strand of OX421864.1, from coordinate 13,815,837 downwards.
GTAATTTCACTGGCTGTCTCACTCTACACGCCGGAACACAGCAGCGCAAACACTGCTGCTTGGTGACAGGATTAGCAAGTAAGATGGTGGTGGTAGCAAAAAGTAAATCTGAATCGTCGTAATGTATACAATTATACAAATATAACATAGAATGTACAAAACAATACAATAACTCTTTATTGAACACCACATAATATAACAACCAAAACAGAAAAAAGGTATACAGAATATTACAAGGTAACAATAGGCGGCCTTATCGCTACAGAGCGATCTCTACCAGGCAACCAGTTGCTTGTCTTCCCGCGCAGATGGTAAGAGCCCATCGAGGGAATAGGATGAAAATCTTAGGAGTCATGTTATAGGCGATGCGGCTAGAAACCCATCACTATTACGATTCCCCTTTTCACCTATATGCCCACAATTATGCAAACCGTGGCCTTTAGGTCTTGTTACTATCTGTCTACCCCGTAAGAGATATAGACGTGATAGGTGTGGGTATGTGAAAAAAAATTGTGCCGGGGGGAAGCCACGGGCCAGATAATTTGAATTATAAGCAGAGCAAAAAAAAAATTACAGCCTCGTCAAATAGTCAAAAATTTCATATGAGCTGTAGTATTGTATCGACACACAAATTTCACTACTTTCGTAACGGTATTCCCGAGCGACAATTTTTTTTTAAATAGGGCTCCAAAACAACGCAAACAAACAAAAGGTAAAAAGCCCATTCAAAACTCGCGCCAAAGACGCGATTTTTCAAACAGCTGTCTCCAACCGTGCGGCGTTCGGTCGTTTATTTACCCCACGCCGCCTCAAGGTCACACGAGAACCGAGCTGCACACAGTGTTGCCAGGTTCCCCTATTTGCGCGGGACGTCTCTATTTAAGGGGGTCTGAGGACGCCTCGCGATGTATTTATTTATTCGTAAGTTAAATGAATAAATAATAAAATTAATTAGATTTCTTTCAGACCAGTTAAGGCCACAAAACGAAAATTTAGAATGTAATTAAAATGAAGCAAAAAATCTACAGATCTAAAAGTAAGCATTATATAGTTATCATACTAAACTACAAAACCTTTTTTTTTAACAATAGAGAGTAGCATTTAGAGCTCTCAAGTATCTGGCCTTCCGCTATTATCTTGCACTCTGTCGTAAGCCGCGGGCACGGAGTCGAATAGCGATTTTCGGAACGCTAAATGACTACGAATGAAAAAAAAATAAAAGCCAATTATTATTACCAAATATTATAAAACACCAGTAATAAATTGCAACCACGATTTATAGTACTTAATATTTTATGATTTCTATTCCAGCAAGTTTAACCAAATAATTGTACGATTAAAATAAAATTTACTAGATGCGAAAACAAAAACATTAAGACTTTATTTAATTTTTGTTTTATTTGTTCCTATATAAAACCCTAAATCCCAGTTTCTTTCACCATCTGTCACGATTTTAATCCAATCGGACCTGGCAACACTGGCTGCGCACTGCGCTGCGCACGAACTGTCAAACTAAACTAGTCCTGAGCTAACTCCGCCATTGATCGACCAACCAAACCGACTAAAGAGTTTTAACGTAAACAGTGAAATCGTCTAACATTTTGTAAACACTAAAGTTTTACTAGATACAAGTGAGTGTGTTACTGTAGTTATAATAATTAAGTCAGTCGAACCACACGGACCGAGTTACAACAACAATAAAAATACCCATACGTTTTGACATTATACTTCGCTTACGGTATTGTTATTGTTAAAAAAACTTGGGGAGACACATAGTTATTTCTTATATCGAATCTTTTGTTGTTTTTGCGTGCAATTGTAGCACGTGAACATTTGAACGACACGCGTAAATATATAACCTCAACAGGTGTTTTGTTGAGAGTAGTTAAAAATTGTGATCCCATTGAAAGTTTACATAAAGAATATGCTAAAAGGTAGCTTAGCATTATTCAGTGTTTATTTAAACTACGCTGTGTAATTACACCTGAAGACTTGCAACTACTGAGCATACATGGAAATCATGGAATGCTATCAGTGAGAATACCTATATAGCTCAGCTTTTTAGTGTTTGTAAACATGTTGTACCTAATGCTGTAAAGTATCATGAAAAAGTTTCAAAAATATTGCTGTAAAGGAACGATTGGCAATATTAATACAGTTCGTTCCACAATGGCTCGATTAAAGTTCTCGAGGGTTTTTTTTTCAAATCAAATTTGGCAAGGACCTAAGTTATTTATTATTTTAACCTACTTCCAACAATGGTAGGATTAACAGAAATTTTGCTTATTTTATGTGGGTGTACGTGTAAGGGTGTATATTTGAAGTAAAATGTCCACACATAAAATTTGTGTTTTTGAAAAATTTTTTTGTTCGAACCCGTTTCATTGTCGGTCCGTCCAAATTTTACTAGAAATATAAATGTCGAACTAGTCGAGACATTTTACCGTAAATGCTGGACCAATCGAGTTGATATGTTGAAAACATCGACCCAGCTAATAATAATAAAAAAATTACAACATATTAGGTACGTTTATAATTTTATTTAAATAAATTTGTTTGCATTTTTTATACATATCTAATTATCTACAAGAAATAACATCGTTCCCGTATGTTGTTTAGAGTTCTACTTTACGACACGTTTTCAATGATGTGATGATAGATCAAATGGATGATGTACATAATGTTTCCTTTGTTTAAGGTCAAGGCCCACATCCACCCTCGAACGGTCCAATCACAATGACAAATAGCAACACCAAAAAATACACAACCCCGGCCACAAGTTAACAAACGAACGCTAGCTGCAGCTATTGTGAGGTTACAAAATGTGCACAAGCGAGGAACTGAAACACTTCCTCGAGGAAACATCGGAGGACGCAAATTTCGTTTCATTCAAATACAATTCCTCGGAGAAGTTCCAGGTGCATTTAAGATGCAAAGTTAAACCTAACGAAACTGAGGAATACTACAAATATTACGTGAAACAATGGATAGATCGATTTGCATATTTGACAAACACCGTCTGGAAGGTGCGGGCCGCAATGGCCACATGCTCCGGTGACAAACGTTACTTGTTCATGAAAACATACGCCTGCCATCGGTCCGCGTACATGAAAAAGGAAACAGACTACAATAACGTGCACTGTAAAGCATATATAAACTTTCGAGTTAAGTACAGAAACAACATAACAATGAGAGACCCCTATTTAGATAAGGGTTTAAACATGAGCATAGAAATAGAATGTGTTCACGCTCACACGCATTCATTAACAGACAAGGTTCCTAGGTATTTGCTGGATTGCTCGTCCGTTGATAAATCCGCGTTCAACGAATATTTCGACGAGGGATATACGCCGATGGCGGCCAGGTGCTACAATGCGCTGCGGCTGGTAGAAGAATACGGGCAGGACAGCGAGCAGCTTCTGAATCCCAAACTGAACCCGAGCATAAAACAATTCCGATACGTATACAGACGTCGTCCGACCCAGAATGAAATAAACGTGAACGAGGTTATGATCAAAAAGATCGAAACATTGGAGCAATCAGGGCACACAATTAGATACAGCGAAAATCCTCCGTTCGTCGTCATTTTGACGCCTTTGATGAAACGCGTAATATCCCAGATAGGCGTGGGACGAGTTCTGGTAGACGCCACGCTAGACCCCGACGCGCCCTCCGCTCTGTTCCTGTACGTGCCGTCTATGGTGGGCTCACTGCCTGTAACATGCGTCGTATTCACAGAAGAAACCGAAGCAATTTACCTCCAAATATTCTTGACGATCAAGCTGACGATCGAAAGTGAAATCGGTGTAAACTTTGCACCTGAATTATTGCTACAAGACAATCCACAAATAAAACAAGCCTTGCTTACAGTGTTTTCCAACTCGAAGATAAAATATAATCGCTACTCGTTATGCAGAGAGCTCTGGCAATGGATTTGCAAGGAAGGATATTTAATGAAACCTGACACTACTCTGAATCCGATTGTGGTCTTCAAGTCTCTAGTTTTCGCAAAATCCTTGCACGAGGCCAGTGTCATTCACAACAGTTTAATCAATTCTGATATGCCCCGAAATTTTGTTCTAAAAGTGGATGAGATTTGGCAGAATCAACAGGAATGGCTAGACAGTGGACTATGCGACGGTTTTAATGATGCTCCTATTCGTTTCATGAAAGAGTTCATCTTACAGCTATGCAAGCCTTTTACCGGTCTCCTGCCTGCGATGCTGGACATAGTAACTAACGTGATTGAGAGGCATTACCATAAAATATTGTTATCGCATAAAGACGGAAACATAATTAGTACGTACACAAAATTTATTGCGAAAGAAAGAGTTGATGCTAGTTCCGGAGCTTTGAAAAAAGTGGGCCCAAACCAATACCGCTTACACAGTGGACCTAACAACTACCGGTTTTTCCAGGTGATTACAGATCCGCCGTGCTGCAATTGCCCGGAAGGCCAAAAGGGACGAACGTGCGAACACTTGTGCGGCCTCTTAAACTTATCAGATGACATATTTGTATCATTCTCGTCATTGGATATAGGCGCAAAAAATACATTTCTCGAATTATTGGGAGACGATTTCACAATAAAATTTGAAAACGAACATGATCTTCTTCTGGATATAGATGAAACTGCGGTCGACGACGAAAGATCAATGCCATCATCATCTTCATCCAAAAGTAGTGATATAAAATTGGAAGTAGAAGAAAATCATGAAAATGCCTTTCGAGTTGACTTTGCTAGTGAAGATACATCTAAACAGTTTAAGAAACAGTACGACGCCACTTTAAAATCTGTAAATGACGAATTCCTTAGGCTCAACAAACAGTTTAGAGATAATCCTAACAGAACCAATCTGTATACGATGCAGCGACTGGCGAAGGAGCTAGCCAAAGTAGTGGTGGTCGAAGAAGCTAATATGTCTAACATGTTCGTGACATTGAACGGAACAAGCGGGGCTGGCGAGAGTTGATTTTATTTGTGATGTTGTTGAAGAGGTCTCATTATTAATAAAATTATGTATAAGAAATACGGCTGTTGTTTAATTTAACTTAACATTACAGGTGTCAAACATCCCTTTAGCGATTTATCATAAGATTCATAAGCTTGACATGCTCGTCGGTCGGAACACTCCGCCCAAGTTTTGGACTTTAATTATGCCCTTTAAAAGGTAAAAAAGTAAAAATAAGTAAAAAATAAGTTAAGAATTTTGCCTTTAGGCCGCCCGCTTAAATGAGTCCTCGCAAAGGGGACCGAGAGGGGCGGGTAGTGCGCCCGCCGCCCGCAAAGAGAGGCCCCCTTTCTCGCCCCACCCCGCGCCCCTGCACCGCGGGCGAGGACTCATTTAAGCGGTCGTTCTATAGTGTGCCACACGATGATGCCAGTCAAAATTTTGAAAACATTTTTTAATTGTTACTTTCAAAGTATTTATAACGAACGTTTTCTCTTGTCATCCGCTATAGACATAATATGTTTGCACTATCCACGTCGTGTACGTAGAATTCCAAAATCCATCTTAAATACTGAAATAAGCATTCAGCTTCATTCATAACCGTGCAAACTGAAGTTTCTAAGCCTAAACCAGGCACTGGTCCTCTCTTCATTTAAGTTTAACCAGTAACGCAATTATATAGGATTCTGGTGTTACTAACATTACTAACAATAATATGGACAATATTGTTTTATGTGGTCTGAATTAAAAAAAATTGTATATAAACGATGACGTATTGAGTAGCGCTACTCTCAAAATAAGTGACGTTCACTTATGAATGAAAACTGTTGGTATACACTGAAAGCATAGTAAAGAAATGCGTTAACTACGAGGCAAGCTCATGAATGTTTTATTTTTACTCGGTACCTATAAGCAGAGCAAAAGCAAATGACAGTTCTTCTACGTTTCATCAACCAGTCGAAAACATCATTTGAGCTGTAGTTAGTTTTGTATCAATACACAACTTTACTTTCGTAATGGTATTCCCGAGCGATGGTGCTTTCAAAAATCGAGCTCCAAAAACAACAAAAAACAAAAGGTAAACAGCCCATTCAAAACTCGCGCCAAAGACGCTTTTTTTCAAACAGCTGTCTCGAACGGCACCGCGCCGCGGGCAGTCGCCCCATTCCGCCTTTAATTCCCGAGAACCGAGTTATGTGGTGTTGCCAGGTGTCCCGATATACTCGAGATGTCACGATTTTCAGAGGTCTGAGGACGCGTACCCCTTTTCGTCGAATAATAAATTGATTTTAAACTATTATTATTACTAAAAACAAGACAGCAGCAATAAATAATTATAATCACTACATAGTACAAAACAAAGTCGCTTTCCGCAGTCTGTCTGTCCCTATGTCTGCTTAGATTTTTAAAACTACGAAACGGATTTTGATGCGATTTTTTTTAATAGATTGAGTGATTCAAGAGGAATATTTATATGTATAATACAAGCGTAATATAGTAGAGAAACACTGATTGCACCCATGCGAAGCCGGGGCGGGTCGCAAGTACATAATATAACTACGATTTTATTTTACTTAATATTTTGTGATTTGTACAAGTCCAGCAAGTTTTGCTGAATCATTACAATACGATTTAAAATAAGATTTACTTGTGAGAAATACTAGTTGCGAAAGCCAAAAATCAAGGTTTTATATAGAAGAAAAAAATGACCACCTACCTTAAATCCAATTAAATAATAACTGTTATTTTTATAAATTCCGTTTTTAATCCAATCGGAGCTGCGCACAACCTAGTCCGTCCAACGTTACAAAAAATGTACATCTATTGCATCACCGCAATTTCACTTTTTCCGATTCAACCAAAAATTTTATAAAATTTTACAAGTCAAGTATTTCAGTTCTGGCTATATGTATAGGCGTTGATACAATTGCTTACCAAAATTTTGTGAAAAGCGCCTAAAAATTGTTACGGTTCTTTTTTAGTTAGATTTTGCTGTATGGCCTGTTTCGCCATTGGTTTGTTCACTTTTTTTTGCTGAAAATCCGCATTTTTTAGGTACCGCTTTCGCATTTTGAAATTCCATACCTGGCAACACAGGCAGTCAGTCCGCCATTGATCGGAATGATCGGCCACCAAGCCGAAGGGCTTTAATTTAATTTAACTTAAACACGTAAACACTGAAATCGTGTAGCAATTTGAAAATTGAATTAAAAGTAAGTGTGTTGTTATAGTCTAAACAGTGTGACATGTATTAAGTACTATAACAATGCCATAAATGGATTCTGACATACTTCATAGGGTTTATAAGTCAAAAACGTCAGTATGGAATTGTTTTTGTTAGTCACTTAGTGAAACTAACACTTGTTTGTTAAATTTATCGACTTTTTATTGTTTTACGTGGAATTGCAGCTTCTGAGGATTTTAACAACACAAGTAAAGATATAACCTCAAACCAGGTGTTTTGTTAAGCGTAATCAAAAATTGCGACTCCTTTGAAAGTTTACAAAAAGAGAATGCTAAAAGGCCGCTTAGCATTAATTTAACTTGTGTTATATATTCGTACACTCAAGGACTAACTGTTATTTGTTATATATTGCGACTTATACATGGGACGTCATAGTAAAACAACAGCTTTTTAGCGTTTGTAAACAAAACACAGCTTTTTAGTGTTTGTAAACAAAACACAATGTCATTTCAATTGGCAATATTAATAGAGCGTTCCACGGTGGCTCATGAATTGAAGTTTTCGAGGATAATTTAGCTCAAATCTAAGACTGAATCTAATTAAATCTAAAATGGTCAGATTAACAAAATTAGGTAATTGTAAATGGGTGTAAGGAATTCAATTTAAAGTAAAATATCCACATGGTGTTTTAAAGTGTCAATTTCGTTTCAACACGATTTTTACAAACAAAACTATGTATGTGTGTTTGGGTGGCATCTTGCAATTTAATTTTGAAGCCGATACCTATCTTCAACCGATTGAGCTGAAATTTTGTACTCTTGTAAGTTGCATGATATGACAAAACAATCTTGTAGCGAGATCCTGTTGACCCGTCAGTCTCCACAAGAGGCAACTCATTAACAGTGGCTTCGATTGATTTGAAATTTGGTATACATAATGTTAATGTTGAATGAATGACAACGCAAGTACAGTTGGCAAAAACTTGTAATAAAAAATGTTTTTTTTTATAGTAACTTATTTCATCCCCCGTCTATTTTTGATTATTATTAGAGATAGTTTACCTGGGCGGTACATTCAACTTATTACCGGTCTGTTCAAATTGACAATAATATCGAGCTAATCAGTTTTTTTTAACGTAAACACGCTAAACCGTAATAATGTCGAGTTGCATAAAAGGGTAATTAATAACAATTAAAACAATTACAATGCTTTTATTACAAGGCATTACATTGTTTCGTGTGGGCTTTTAATGATGTTGTATGTTGTTGATGATGACGGATGAAGTTAAGTATATTATTTTTTGTTTAAGGTCAGTCACCCAAATCCACCATTGAACGGTCCAATCACAATGGCAAAGGCGACATAAAGAATACACAACCCAGCCCACAAGTTAACAAACACACGCTAGCTGCAACGATTTGCAGGTTACAAAATGGACGCAAGAACAAAATTAACGGAATTCCTCGAGGAAATATCAGAGGACGCACAATTCGTTGCATTTCATTACAGCTCCTCTGATAATTTCTACGTGCGTTTAAGATGTAAAGTTAGACCTAACCAAACCGCCGCATGCTACAACGCTTACGCGAATCATTGGATAAATCAATTTGCAAATTTCACGAGCACCACCTGGATAGTCCGGGTCATGTACGCTGATCTTTTCTCGTTCAGAAATGTTTACGTTTGCCATTGGTCCTCGTATAACAAAGAGATCCCCGCGCTACTAGCCTGCTGCAGGGCGTCTATACATTTCAAAGTAAATACCGTTATCAATAACACAATAAGGAGAGACCAGTTCTTGGAGGAGGATTCAGACATGTTCATATGTATAGAATTCGTTCACAAGCATTTATCAGGGGATAAGGTTGCACACAAATCGCTGACTATTGATTCCGCGTTCAACGAATATTTCAACGAGGGATATACGCCGATGGCCGCCAGGTGCTACAATGCGCTGCGGCTGGTAGAAGAATACGGGCAGGACAGCGAGCTGCTTCTGAACCCCAACCTGAACCCGGACATGAAACACATCCAATTCTTATACAGACGTCGTCCGACCCAGAATGAAATAAACGTGAACGAGGTTATGATCAAAAAGATCGAAACATTGGAGCAATCAGGGCACACAATTAGATACAGCGAAAATCCTCCGTTCGTCGTCATTTTGACGCCCTTGATGAAACGCGTGATATCCCAGATAGGCGTGGGACGAGTTCTGGTAGACGCCACGCTAGAACCTGGCGCGCCGTCCGCTCTGTTCCTGTACGTGCCGTCTATGGTGGGCTCACTACCTGTAACATGCGTCGTATTCACAGAAGAAACCGAAGCAATTTACCTCCAAATATTCTTGACGATCAAGCTGGCGATCGAAAGCGAAATCGGTATAAACTTTGCACCTGAATTATTGCTACAAGACAATCCAAAAATAAAACAAGCCTTGCTTACAGTGTTTTCCAACTCGACGATAAAATATAATCGCTACTCGTTATGCAGAGAGCTCTGGCAATGGATTTGCGAGGAAAGACTTACAATAAAAGCCGAGAACACTCTGAATGCCATGGGGATCCTCAAGTCTCTGGTTTTCGCTAAATCCTTGCAAGAGGCGAGTTTAATTCACAACAGTTTAATGTGTTCCGATATGCCCGGAAAATATTTTCAAAAACTGAAAGAGATTTGGCAGAATCAACAGGAATGGCTAGACAGTGGACTATGCGACGGTTTTAATGATGCTCCTATTCGTTTCATGAAAGAGTTCATCTTACAACAATGCCAACCGTTTACCGGTCTCCTGCCTGCGATGCTGGACATAGTAACTAACGTGATTGAGAGGCATTACCACAAAATATTGCTATCGCATAAAGACGGACACATAACTAGTACGTACACAAAGTTTATTGCGAAAGAAAGAGTTGACGATAGTTCCGGAGCTCTGAAAAAAGTCGGCCCAAACGAATACCGTTTACAGAGAAGAACCAACAAGTACCGGCATTACCAGGTGAGCACAGACCTGATGTGCTGCGATTGTGAGGGAGGCCGAAATGGACGAACGTGCGAGCACCTGTGCGCCATCTTGAACTTAGAAGATAACACGTTCGTGACGTTCTCTTCATTAGATATAGGCGAAATCAATACATCCCTGGAATTATTGGCATACGATACCACAATAAAATATGAAAACGAACATGATCTCCTAGATATAGATGAAAATGAGCTCGACGACAAAAGATCAATGTCGTCATTATCAGATCGATTGGAGGAATATCGTGAAGATCCTCCTAAAGTCAACTTTGCCAGCGACGATACATCTAAAGAAGAGTTAGAAGAGTTGAAGGAGCAGTTCGAGGCCAGTATGAATGTTGTAAATGACAAATTTCGGAGACTAGACAAACTGTTTAAAGATAACCCTAACAGGACAAATTTATTTATGATGCAGCGACTGGCGAAGGAGCTGGCCAAAGTAGTGGTGGTCGAGGAAGCTGATTTGTCTAACATGTTCGTGACACTGAACGGAACAAGCGGGGCTGGCGAGAGTTGATCTTGTGATATTGGTTGGAGATGTATTATTAATAAACTACATGTAAGATATAAGAGTACTGTTTCATTTGCGGTATACATTGACGTACAATAAACAACTAGACTCCCAATCAAAAACTGTCGGAAGCAAAAGTCTGCACGACGCGGTGCGGCGATTGTGCAGAGTTTTGGTTCAGTCGTGTTTCGACCGCGCTTTGATAACAACGTATAATTATGTCTCTTTCGCACCGTAATCTCAAACGCTTGCGGACAAAAGAGACAGACAGGCTTCCAGCGCGTGACGTCGAGTCATTCCTTCTCTCACGATCGTACGCAATTGAAATTTAACATTACTGCCACGAAATAAGGTTTTAATTTGAATGAATATGTTAATTTTATCTGTGCAAGTTGATGTGTTGACACACACAACACAGACAACGCCGCTCGGACGTTTCTTGAGGCACTTTTGTTTGCGATTGGGAGTCTAGTTTATCGTAGGTCAATGGCGGTATATTATTCAATAGTCGTAGACACCTGCCATACAATGACTCTTGAAATTGTTTTAGAAATTGGGGTAGTTTTACTTATTAGCCCTGTAATTAAATTTGTAAACGACACTGAAAATTAGAACACATAGGTTATGTGACAGCTAGTAAGTAACAGATAGAAAAATTCGAAGGCTTACCCACCTATGGGTGGTGTAGGGGTATAGCACGCGTCACGGAATGACGAGGATCCGGGTTCGATTCCCGGCCATAGCTTTACTTTTCAGATTTTTAAGTGTCGTTTAGAAATTTAATTTCTAACGGTAAAACCGTAAAAGTAAACGAAAAATGAAGAAGTAAAAATTCTTGATTAATTTGATAGTACCTGTAATTGTTTTTCAGGATTTTTGAATCATAGTTGAAAAATCTTTCCATACATTGACCAATCATTACACATAAACGGATAACTCACGTAAAAAAAGTTGAGTGATGCTCGACATGTTTCGCACTATTTCGTAGTCCTTCCTAGAGCGCTCGCCCCGGCGGCAGCGAAACGAACACAGACCCGCCGGGGCGAGCGCTCTAGGAAGAAGGACTACGAAATAGTCCGAAACATGTCGAGCATCCCTCGACTTTTTATACGTGAGTTATCCGTTTATGTGTAATGATGATTAAATATCACGGTAGTTTCATGTTGACATTGACCAATGTTCAAATTCAACCGCGTCAAAGTCGGAACTACATTTTGTATCAAACATTTTGATGAACTATCTTTGTCGGGATGTTCAGTACACAAATAGGTTTTAAGTCCACTGTTTTTTTTATAGAAACACATTTGATTGCGTTGACTTAGAAGTTTGATCTTTTCACTGCTTCAAGGGTAGCAGACCGGTAGGCTTATTACCTAACTCGCTCGCAAATCTACAAATCAAATCTACAGAATATTTTGGTATTAATTTCAACTCGATACCGTAACACATTTAAGAAAAAAAAAGAATAGTTTATTACCTGGCAGAACGCATATACAAAAACAACAAACTCAATATACATACATACATACACAAATCACGTCTTCAACCCTTACGGGGTAGACAGACAGAGCCTAAGGTGACAAGACCCACAAGCTACGTTTAGCAAGATTGTGGGGCTAGGCATAGATGGAAAATGGAACCAAAATAGTAATGGTTGCTAGCCGCATTGCCTATAACACGATTCAGCTATGATTTTCGCCCATTCCCTCGACGGGCTTTTACCATCTGCCCGGGAAGAGAAGCAACTGGTACGTTCTATGTTTATCCCAATCAGCCAAAATGGCGGCCACTCAGCTGTGTCACGACACCTACAAGATGGCGGGATGACCTAGACGCGTTCTCGAGCGACTAGCCAGACATAATAAGGCGACTTGACGCCAGCAGCAGTTAAAGTTCCTTCGCTGTGCACGTTTCCTATAAAGACGTGGGCGTACGGCACTCACTTGGCGGTGGAGACGAAGTCGCTGAGCTCGCCGTCGTCCCGCTCCAGCTGGTCCAGCGTGCGCGCCTCGCCGGTGCTCTGCAGCCCGATCACCACGCACTTGCCGCACTTGACCGCCTCGCGCGCGGTCACCACCGCGTGGTGCACCTGACCACAAGAACAGACACTGTTATACTCCTTAAAATAAGACTCTTATCATATCTCCAGCCTATATTGAAAAATTAAAAAAAAAAAAACAAAACAAAAATCTATATTTATTTAGGCATATTGGCCAAGGGCTCTTTTACATACATGTTCTTTATAAACTACCAGCGCATTCGGAAATACCATCATTGCCAAGAAGAATGCGGAGCGAGAAACTTGGCACCCGAAATTAATTTTTTCAAAATAAAATAATATGTTGTAGCGTACAGTTGGAGGCAAGTTTAGGGCCGACAACGCACTGGCATCGCGTAAAGCGCTGCGGGTGTCTATGGACAGTGGTGATCATTTACCATCAGGTGACCTACTAGTTCGTTTGTCTGGCCTCTCTAACATAAAAAAAAACTTTGACATTTTAAAAATCGACTAACGATCAATTGAGTAAGCGATTTTTAATTCGATAAAAAATTACTAAAGCTTTTATTGTTGAATAAACAGTTTTTGGAAATATGCACAGTCAACGAATTATTAACTACATATTTTACTAAAATGTACCGATTTTTTCGTGTACACAATAAATCGATTGATTCAATTAATAAATTAATCATTTTATCGAACCGATTTATCGATCTGCAATGGATCTAGGTTTTAACATCGCTAAAGTAGTTTGTGGTCGTGTTAATGGCGTCTTTGGATTAAAATGGATGGTCACACAAGTACAGTCAGCAAAATTGTAATTTTTAATACCAAGTTATTTTATCAGCGGTATCTTGTTTATTACGAGGTTACACACCTTGGCGGCGATGCAGAGGTACTTGAAGAAACGCTGGTGCGCGGACCAGAACTGCCCCCACATGGTCTTCTTCATGCGAGCCTCCGCGTCGATCAGCTCCGCCGCCTCCGTGAAGCGCTGCATCGCCTCCACCCACTGCAGGGAACAGTTACACCATAACACTAAATTACTTTAACAATAACCATAACTTGAGATTTTTACATTATATTTCATAGATTTTCTGCCAAATGTAAGACAAAGTCGTCACGGCTCTTTCCCACAGGGGTAGGCAGAGACTACTTTGTCCCACTTGCTACGATCCTGACATACTTCTTTCGCTTCATCCACACTCATCAATCTCTTCATACCTGCTCGTCGGTATCGGGTACTCCTGACCTGACCTTTTTCCTAAACGTCACATTTAACTTATATGTATACATTGATGATTTTTTAATCGGTGATCAGGAGTTGAAAAATATTGACAACCGTCAAAAATATAATTTAATAGGTGAGGTCTTACGCGATTATCTCACTATTTAATTAATTATGATTATGATATTGCTAAAACCAATAACAACTGGACACATGGTCATCCTACATTAATTATTGTAGCAAAATGGATACCGATGGGGAGTCCCCGGAAGCCTTAGACTAGGCGCGCACGGGAAACATTTAGCCACGGCGGCAGTGGGATCTCTCTGTCTTTACAATGATAAAAACAGAGAGATCTAAGCTTAGATCTTGAGTCAATAATTACGATTTTTTTAGAATTGACAAATGACAACTTATTACTCAAAAGTTAATTATCAAGCTTTTGAAAGAGGTTGTAGCGGTTTAGAATCACTACATAGTATAAAACAAAGTCGCTTTCTCTGTCCCCATGTCCCTATGTCCCTATATCCCTATGTCCCTATGTATGCTTATATCTTCAAAACTACACAACGGATTTTGATGCGGTTTTTTTTAATAGATAGAGTGATTCAAGAGGAAGGTTTTTATGTACGCAGACGAAGTCGCGGGCAGAAGCTAGTAAACCATAAATTGACAGTGAAAGTTGGTCTAAAAATTACTCGGGATCAAAATCATCATAGAAAAAAAAGAGCTTGGTTCCTCTTTCAGTTACTGAATTAGAAAAATTGGCACGTGATCAGGATCACCAATCAAAAGTCATCGTGTATACATATACTAATGGTAAACATGTATAACAAATAGACGCTACGTACCAGCGCTACGGACTTGTCGTAGGTGTCTCTAAAGGCGTCCGTAAGCGGCACCTCCTCGATCTTGAACGAGACGCCGTGGAAGGAGAGCTGCCGCGCGATGTACATGCCGCGCAGCTTCATGTCCATCGCCACGATCTCCATGGCGCCCACACCCCTGGAACAAGCACGCACTGGTTGAATGATCCTTCCTACCGACTTCGGCCGATTTGGTCTACCATTCATACCTACCAATAGGACTAAACGGACAGAAAACTTCATTTATTACATGCTTTATATTAACCTGCAACGTATGTATGTTTGTCCGGGTGTAATTTTGCGACTCAATTTTGTAGCAGATGTCTATGTTTTCGGCATCAGCCAGACAAAACAGTCACATAGATCATAGGAGCAACAAGAAACTGGCCCTTGATAGATCCCAATTTGTGAATTTTAACAAAAAAAAATTAAAGTACCTATACAACAATCTTAGCAACGACATCAAAGATTGTGACACCATGGTAGCATTTAATAGAAGGGTGAAAGATTATTTTGCAAAAAGACCGTTTTATTTGGTTGAAGAGTATTTTGCCAGTGCCCTGAACAAATAGCTTATAGGTATTTATAGTATAATTGTGTATGAGTACTTGAATTGAATATACTTCTTACCGGTCTAGACATTGACATTTACCTTTTTATTATACTGTTACAATATGCATTAGATTAAGACACTGTATTATTATATTTGCATGTATTTTGTACTTAAGCAAATAAATTAATCTTCATCCGATTGAGCTGCAATTTTGCATACTCCTGTAAGTCATATGACAATACAATAATCTGGTAGTAGAATTTTGGTGGTCCAGCCGGGACCGTCTCCGCAGGAGGGAACTCTTCAACGGTTGGTCCGTTTGACTTGAAATTTGGTTCACATGTGTAAGACGGATAACAAAGCAAGAACAGTCGGCCAAAAAGCTTGTATCTAGAATGAAATCGATGGTCGATCTAAACCCCTAACGAAGCTTACACTGATGGCTCGTTTACAAACGCTCTCAGCGAGGACGTTCCTTAAGAACATCTTATAAAAGACTCACCTTTTCTCAACGGCATTAATAAAGTCCATGAACGTAGGGAAAGGCGTGCCCTCGCCCCAAATGCCCAGCCGGACCATGTACGCCATGTTCCTGGGCTCCGAGGCGCCCGTCGCCGACGCGTAAACTACCCTCGCTTTGGGCAATTTGTTTTGCAGCTCTAGGGCGGTAAGACCCGTTTTTGTGGCCTTGCCAGAACCTACAGGGCAGAGGTTCTTCGCTTTGTGGCATTCGTCGAACACGATCTGAGGCGGTCGGTTAGGGAAGTGATTGTTTCTAATATTTCTAATATTGTAAGTCCAAACGATAATTTCAAGCCATTTTTTTTAGAAGATAGCTAGGACAAACGAGCAATCGGGTCACTTGATGGAAAGTAATCATCGCTAGTGGGAAACAGGATTTTTGAATCATAATTGACAAATGTTTCCATACATTCACCTGATGGTCCCAACGGAAGACCATCGCTGGCTATAAGGCCAGGAAATGCTGAGTTGGGACTAGTATAGCACGCATCACGGAATGATGAGAATCCGGGTTCGATTCCCGACCATAGCTTTACTTTTCGAATTTTTCTATGTGCTCTAATTTTCAACGTCATTTAGAAATTTAATTTATTTATCTGTTGTTTTTAATGTGTTGCAACTACATTTCTGATTGTCATAAATAAACATTTTATTTCTTTCTTTTCTTTCTTACGATGTTCAAAGTGTGAAAGAGACGGGTTAGTCTGCCTCGCGCTCTCATGCTGTATGCTTTTTTTTTATATGAATGGGAAGGCAAACGAGCAAGTGGGTCACCTGATGGTAAGTGATCACCACTGCCCATAGACACCCGCAACCCTCCGGGATTGCAGATGCGTTGCCAACCTAGAGGACTAAGATGAAACGCCTCTTGTGCCCGTAATTTCCCCGGCTGTCTTACTCTCCACACCGGAACACAGCAGTGGATGTAGTAAGATGGTGGTAGCGATCCGGACGGACCTTGCACAAGGCCCTACCACCCGCCGACGCAGAGTACAAAAGGATACGGGTCCGTCGAAGTCCTCGCCGCACCACTGCAGCAGCTGCTTGAGCCTGGTCCTGTACTTGGTGGCGTTGGACTGCGTCTCGCCGATCAGCGCCGAGTAAGTGCAGAATATCACGCCCTTCTTCACGTTGCCGTTTATAGCGGACGATATCTTGGCATATTTGAACTGGGGACAAGTTTTAGTCTTAGTTGGTTTGGTCACGTAGAGCGGATAGATGAAAGACTAACTAATAACTGAACAGATTTATAACAGTTATTTTTGCATAACGCTATTTTTATCAACGTTATATTTCCATGCTGGTCTGGGAGCAAAGGAAAAACACAGAATGTACCGGTTGCTTCTCTTCCCGCGCAGATGGTATAAAGCCCATCGAGGGAATGGACGAAAATAGGAATCATGTTATAGGCGATGCGGGTAGCAACCCATCACTATTTTGATTCCATTTTCCACCCATACGCCCACAATCTTGCTAAATGTGGTCTGTAAGTACCTGTTACCTTAGGCTCTGTCTACCCCGTAAGGGATGAAGACGTGATTTGTGTGTGTGTGTGTGTGTATCAATCCGGGCCGCAGTTGTCCCTTTCATTCACTTTCCGGAGTGATAAGATGGAGGGGACGGCTATGCTTTATTTTCAACTAGCTTCTGCCCGCGACTTCGTCTGCGTAAAATTATACATAAAAACCTTCCTCTTGAATCACTCTATCTATTAAAAAAAACCGCATCAAAATCCGTTGTGTAGTTTTGAAGATATAAGCATACATAGGGACATATCGACAGAGAAAGCGACTTTCCCGGCTATAGCTTTACTTTTCGGATTTTTCTGTGTTCTAATTTTCACTGACATTTAGAAATTTAAAGCGACTTTGTTTTATACTATGTAGTGAAGTATCGGTGACCGTATTTCGTGTATAAATTACCTTGTTGAGCGGATGCACTTCGATCTTGCCGGCGCCGATGTCGCGCAGGTCCCTCTCCGCGTCGTACTTGAGGTCGTTGGAGACGGACACCCAGATGGCGCGCTTGCGGCCCTTCAGGTAGTTCTCGAATATGATGCCGGCGATCGTGCGGCCCTTGCCCACGCCCGCGCCGTCACCTGAACAACCATTACATTATAGACATACATACCTAAATAAGTCCTAAGATGTACACACACACACACACACACACACACACACACACACACACACACACACACACACACACACACACAAACAAACCATTTATAGACTACAAGCCCATGGACAAAAAAACTATGCAATTTTCCGGGATAAAAAGTAGCCTATGTTTTAATTCATAGAACCAGCTATCTCTGTAAAAAATTTAATCCAAATCCGTCAATACGTTTCAGCTTGAAAAAGGAACTGACATACACACCCTCACTCACAAACTTTCGCATTTATAATATTAGTAGGATAGGATACTAGGCATAGGGTCATACCATAAGTAAAATTTAACCTTTTCGACGCCAACACATATATCAGCACCGCGGGTTCAACGCCACCGACCTATATATACGTCCATTACTTCAAGGCAAAAGCAACCTTCGTTCATTTGAGCTTAGGTTCACCTTAAGGCATCGCAATAAAGAAGTCTGCCGTATGGATGACGTCTCTTGTATTTGACGTGACGGCAAAAAGGTTAAACCGCCAGTGACTTCAACCTAGCAAGTCTTCGTCGTCATAGAGTACTCTATACAATACATACATACATACACAAATCACGTCTTTATCCCTTACGGGGTAGACAGAGCCTAAGGCAACAAGACCTACAGGCCACGTTTAGCAAGATTGTGGGCGTATAGGTGGAAAAAGGAATCAAAATAGTGATGGGTACTCTATACAAGGTACCTTAAAATTGTTCCGGATTGTACGGTTTCAAACAATAAACGTTTCTTATTTCATGTGTCCCTCACCTATAAGGAAGCCAGCCCGGGTGTCCCCGGGCAGCATGTGCTCGTGCGCCTGCGCGGTGTACACGACGGCCTCCAGCTGCAGCGCCGACAGCTGCCCGCTGCGGATGGTCTCCTCGGGCAGGCTCAGCGTGTAGCTCACGTCGATAGGCTCCACTGACGAGAGAGACGCCGTCTCCACCACAGGGTCCGGATGCTTCCGGCCAAGCTTCACTGGGGGCCAAATACAAGATCATTATTTGCTTATTTACTGGGTTGGGGAGCGTTCAAGTATTACGTAACGCAATTATTCAAGATTTTTGACCCTCCCTCCCCCCTTGTAACGCGCCGTAACGTTTTTCTGTACCCCCTCCCCCTCCCCTCTAAACGTTACGTAACACTCAAATGACCATTTTTACCCAAAAGTGTCAAAATTGATGTTGCGCAAAGTACAAGAAAGTCGCTATAATATCCTTGTTATAAGTTTTAATGGCCTTGGCGGTAATAATATTAAATAACACAAGAGATGTTTAACCCGCAATACATGCATAGTTTGATGACTTGGCAGTTTCAATTCCATATTTTTTTATTTAAAAAAAGAAAACGTTACGTAACGTGTTATAAGATACCCCCCCCCCCCCCCCCCCCCCCGCCACTGTAACGCATCGTAACGTTTTACGATACCCCCCTCCCCCCAAATTGCGTTACGTAATACTTGAACGCCCCCTTGGATCTTCGAACAAAGCGTCCAGACTCTAGTGGCTAGAAGATTAAGTCAATATAATAGAATCGTGGTTTTTAAAACAGCCGGATTCGCTGCGATACATACATACATAATTCACTTTCCCTTTACGAGGTAGACAGAGCCTAAGTTAACAAGACCTAAAGGCCATGTTTAGCATGAGCGTATAGATGGAAAAGGGAATCAAAATAGTAATGGGTTGTTAGCCGCATCGCCTAAAACATGATTCGTAAGATTTTCGCCCAGTCGGCTTTACCATCTGAGCGGTAAGAGGAGCAACTGGTACATTTTATGTTTCTTCTTTGCTCCCAGACCAGCTTGGAGGGGCTTGCGGGGTCTTTTGACGGTGTTCTACCGTACAACGTAGCCGACATTTTTGTCACGAGATTATTGAATACTGTATTATTACATTGACATTGGCGAAATCATCGCATCGATCGATGGGGCCATATTAGAAAAAGAAGAAGAGATTCGGCGTCGATTATGATGGAAAGCACTCAACGGAAAGGGAAGCGCGGCCATTTTGAAATCATTTTGATGCTTCACATAATGGCCGTTTAGTATAATTTTTGACTCGAGACCACTGTGTTCTGTTGAGATTCTATCGACAGTTCTCGTCGAAGGGTTAAAATCTTTGAAATAAAAAGTATTAAATGAATACTTACATTTTGTAGGCATGTAGTCTGCGTAAGTCTCGGCGACGCCCATTTCCTCATCGTCCACCTCCTCTTCGTCAGCGCCAGGCATCTGTGGCGATAAAACATAGTTTGGATAATATTGCTGTTTTGAAACCAAGTTTTTAATATATTTTTTGTTTTTTGAGTACTTTAGTCGGTGGCCAGCATAGCGTCCAGGTTCTGTGTCAGTCAGAAAGCATAGTGCCGTTACCTTGTCCATGGCGTAGAGCGCCTGCTTGGGCTGCCACGTGGGCGCGAGCTGCGCGAACTGGCCCAGCATGCCGGCCAGCGGGCCGCCCATGCCGGTGGCCAGCATGGCATTCAAATTCTGCAGCAGGTACTGATTCATGCCGGGAATGTTGGCCATCTCCACTGAAAACGAGCACCATTTACGTGAGAAATAGAAATAAGCAAACGTAAATAAAGCGCTTCTACGGTGCAACATTGCTACTTTTGCATATTTTTTCATATTGAGTTAAGCAAGCTATAACGTCGCTTAATCTACTACTACCAAATCTTTAACCTTTTCACCGTCATGCATCTCTTGTATCAATTCTATCTTGTCAAATGAAGGTGCATTTTGCGTTGACTTCATATCAATTCAATGGCGAAAAGGTTAAACTAAATGCTTCTCCTGGTAAATGCTTTGTTGCACCGTAGGTGCGATTAACGTTTTATCTATCTAAATAAAACCACAGACTAACGACCTACACTCCCACATAAGAGTAGAAATCGGTTGAAATAGGAACTAAACGTTGCCATAATAAAGCATTAAATGACAAAAATATTGCCACAAAATGTGCCAGTTCTGCTCTTTTGTGGGAGCCTATTACTACCACTGGACAATGCAAACGATATTCTTATACACTCTTACGCGTGAGTGAGACAGAATATCGCTCACGGTGCAGCGATACGGAATAAGCATGCGCCGAAAACAGGCGCATCATGCGTAAACTGAACTAAAAAAAATTAACGAGTCCAGAACGATTACTGTAAGTTTTTCGACACTGACAACTAGAGTTTTTAAACGGCGTGTATCCACAGCAAATTATTCTCAAATTATCACAAATAGTCATTTGTTGCGAAAAAAAACTTACTCAACGCACTCTGGTAACGCGCTAACTCTAACAGTTCTATCACAATCCATACGTAACTACAAAATAAAAATACATAAAAAAAGTACATAATACATGATTTGTAAAATTATTTCACATCCCATTATAAATACTGCAATTCGGTCTTTGGAAAGAGACAATTTGGCGTCACGTAAAATAGAGCGAGATAATGCTCTACAAAGCCGAAATTAGCCGAGAAGACCGATGTGCAATCTTTATGGCCGAGTATTGAAAATATCATACTGAATCTGTCCAAAACTACCAGAACAAATGTTCTGTAGTTAATTAGGTATTATTGATTCTAAAGCATAGAAAACTACATGTCTATTTGATTCAAAATATTTTACCATTAAATAAGTACACATACACAATGAAAAATATCTAAGAAAAAAAAAACAATAACCTAATAATACACAGCGATCAATTAACCATTTGAACGCCAAGCTCAGCTAAAGCTAGCTCAGCAAAGCTAGTGTCTAGTTTGAAACTTTATGCCTTTGCATAATTTTCATGCACTTTTATACTTCTACTTTCTGTAGCCGACATTGACGTTCAAAAGGTTAAAAAAAATAAGAGACACCAAATACTACACAGGCAAATCAAATCACTACCAAACAAACTAAAAACACCAAGAATCAACCTACCTACATTTTCTAGATAGATCAACCATTCAAATTTTACAACACGGAAACATACACGCGGCTAGCGAAGTTCTATCCCTCTCACACACGTAACCTTTATGTGGACGGATGCGTATCTACCAGATATGTGTTCGGAAACAGAGCGGTGAGAAAAACTCACATAACTATTAATTTTATATTTAAAAAACCACTTAAAACCCATTAAAATTTTGGTTGTATTTTTTTTTAATTTAAATTTGTCTGTTTAGGTTAGGTTAGATTTAGTTTATAACATTTCAATTTCCAATTTTCTGAGAAATCGCATTGTATATTTTGAACCATTATGTATTTCTTACAAATACAATTATGCAATTAATAAACTTAATGAGATTCAAAACAGATTTATAGTTTACCTTAAATATGCCTTACATCATTCTGGAAAAAAGCTGATAGTCTTCGTACTGCTGGACCGATTTTTAACAAACACGGCTGGCTAAGAACTAAGAAGCACCGAAAGAAAACTGGCTATCAAATGAAATAAAAACCGCATCGAAATCAGTCCATCCGTTTGCCATAGACACACACACACACACACACACACACACATACATCGGCGTCAAACTTAAAACACCGGTGTTTTTGCCTCGGGGTTAATCTTATCGACGCCAACGACCTATATACATACACGTCCATTACTTCAATGCAAAAGCAACCTTCGTTCAATTGGGTTTAAATTGAACTTAAGGCATCGCAATAAAGAAGTCTGGCGTGTGCGTGACGTCTCTTGTATTCGACGTGACGGCGAAAAGGTTAAAAACCACAAAATCATTCCTATTAGCGGATCATCGCTCCGTTTCCTCACACATCTTTTTCACAAACACTTCGAGCCTGTCTCACCACTCTCTGTTAAGTTCCAGTTAACTTAAGTGCCAGTTATCTATGATTACGCCTCTTTATTGCTACGAAACAGACAGAGACGTCATCATAGATAACTGACACTCAACATGACTGGAACTTAACAGCGAATGGTGAAACAGGCCCTGAACTAGCCCACGATTTACTACTTACTTATCTGCGAGCTGTAACCGTAGCTAAATCGTTACAGTAACGGCAGGCTCTCGAGCCAATCCACACTAAGGTTTTTACATACATATAAATCAAGTCAAAATGAACACGATGGCGATTGCGAGCGAGTTAGACAATAAACCTTCATCTCAGTACACCTAGGTGAACTATCGTATCGACAGGCCTATCGATAGCGAAACTATCGATCTTGCTGCAACTCTAGTTACAGCTCGCAGTACCCAGCTTTGTGTCAGCTGTGCCAATAAACGGTATTAAGTATAGTTTAGATAGTATTGGTTGTATGGGTGGTGCTACTCACTCTGCGCGAGCAGGGCTGCGCTGTAGGCGGCCGAGGAGCCCGCCGCGAACGGGGAAGGCACCGCTACTAACACCAGCCATGTTAGCTTAGTTTACCAACGTATACGTACAGACAGCTGGGGAACGAGCTACCCGGGAGAGCTTGAGTAGGTGGGTAATTTAACTTTATTTTAAGTTTTTTTCAGGTTCCATATTATTATTTTTTTACTACAAACTGACCAGTGATTGACCTCTATCTCACTTGGTGGAAGGTGCAGGTGAGGCCAAAGGTGTAACTCACTGGTTCAGTAATAGCCTATTCACTCTAGACTTGAAGAGCCCTAGGTTGTATCTGTCCGGAAATACAGACGATGGGAGCAAATTCCAATCCCTAGCAGTTCGCATTAGGAAGGATGAAGCAAACCGCCTCGTGCGGGCCAATGGTGTGTTGACAACAAATGGGTGAAAACGCTCCCCCCGCCTGGAAGTCCGTTGGCGAAACGGAGATGGAACTATAAGGTCGTGCAATTCCTGCGCACACTCACCAAAATGTATCCGATAAAAAACAGACAGACATGCAACTCTTCGACGGTGTTCGAGACTCCGCATGCCTGTCACTTAAGTCAAAATTTATATGAAAATACATATTTCAGTCCCATTCTGATCGCGGTCTAATAATATATTAAAAGTGAATGTTGGCAGTCCGCCTGTCTCGCATGTCACAAAAATATCTAACTCGGATTTTTTGTCAAACTTGATTTTGTCTAATAAAGATGTCCAGTCTCGCATGTTACGATTACAAGTGAAAATGGGTATTCACGCGAATCGTAAGTATTTCAAATACAAGCGGCCAACAGATTATTAAATTATATTAATATAACAAGCTTATCTATTAATATTCAATTTGCAATTTATGTGTGTGTTTTGTTTGGATCAAATCTCGCAAGTCTTTCACCCACTCCTAGTCCAACCGGATCGAATTGAAATATGGTATACCTATATAATGTAGAATGAGTGACAGTTGACAGTTAGCAGAAAAAACTAGAATTTCTCAACGACACTGAAAATTAGAACACAGAAAAATCCGAAAAGTAAAGCTATGGCCGGGAATCGAACCCGGATCCTCGTCATTCCGTGACGCTTGCTACACCCCTACACCCATAGCAGGTGGGTAAGCCTTCGAATTTTTCTATCTGTTACTAGCTGTCACGTGACCTTGTTACTAATGCGAATTTTTTTTTCGCCAAGCGTCGACTGTTTGATTGATGTGTCTGTACGACACAATTACAAACTTGTATTAAAAAACAAAATGTACTGGTGACAAATTCAATAATCGACATGCCTCTATTCATATATCCCACCTTACTTATACCATCGACCAACCCACTTCCGTTGGTCCATGATTGCAATCTGTTTTTTTTTTCATCCTACTTACACCCAACGGTAAATAATCATAAGTTCTTAGCGTATTGCAAAGGATCTCTCATGGGTTGATAGCTCATTCCCCATCCGTACAAATGGTCACAATGAAGAAGGTCCATCTTCACAGAAGTGCCAACAGCCGGACAACGCCCTAGATTTAACCTCCCTATTTACAACCAATTCCGGCCACACCTCATATCAATACAGACAGTGGCGTAACCATAACGTCTGGGGCCCGCGGCAAATTCGTCAGATGGGGCTCCTTCCTCAATGTAAAGAAGTGCATCAGCGTCCCTTCTGTGCTCTAAACCAAGCCAGTTCGGGGCCCGTAGAGCAGGCATTTTGCCACCCCTGCCACCCTATAGTTACGCCACTGAATACAGACAATCAAACATTAATTCAGTTATATTTAACGCATTCACTGCCACCGACGCAATTATGCGGTTTCGGGACTCGCCCAGTGCCGCTGTCATAGGTTTACAGGCGTTTTAACGCACATATGCGTCCGAGGCACCTGAACAAGTTGGGCTTGGCAGCTGGCAGCGAATGCATTGAGCTCTCTCAAGAGATGATTTATCAACTAAACTTTAACCCCCTTATTCATAAACGCTCTGTAGGCTTCTGCTAACTTAGCAATCGTTTGTCCTTATCTGTCACTTTGACATTTACCTTTCACAGATAAGGACAAAACGATTGCTAAGTCAGCAGAAGCCTATAGATTATGAATAAAGGGGTAAATGGCTAACTCGCGATTATAAGTCGGGAATGACGTCAGGATAGCGGTTGAGTTTTGTCACAGTATATATATGTATAAGCTAAAGCAGTAAGGAAACTACGAACAAATCGGTTGAAACGAAACACGCACACAGGCGCGCGTTTTACACGGCCTCTAAGCGGACCTGAGCCTGAGCGGAGTGGACGAGGTCCGCTTAGGGGCCGTGTAAAGCGCGCGCCTGTGTGCGTGTTTCGTTTGAACCGATTTGTTCGTAGTTTCCTTACTGCTTTAGCTTATATATATACTGTGGTTTTGTTTTGACGCCTGCGTGGAAACCACTGTCTCAACCTCCTGCGGCCCAAAGTCAAATTTTCGTTGTTGGATTTCAAATCTAGTGGCATTCATGTGTGGGCTAAATAATAAACAGTTTACAAGTCCACTTAAATAGCAAACTAAATAAACGATATACATTTTAACAAAAAGAATCATCACTGAACTAAATAAACTAATGTCAAGAAATTCAGATGAACAAAAAAACGCGACGCACCAAAGAGTACCGAAACAGTCCTCCATGGTAGACCGCCACATCAGCCCCCCCTTCAAGGTCGATAATAATTGGGAAAATGCACAGAACGTCCGTAACGGCTTTGTGTAGCTGGATGCCGGGAGGCTTGCTGCTGTTGAGACAAGTCTGCTTCATCAAACAAGTGTGCAGGCTTTAACCGATCAATAGAAACGTTCATAGGCTTTCCCGGGACGTCTATCTTAAACACCTTTTCACCTCTCAAGGACTTTATGACCCCAGTATATGGAGGCTGAAGAGGACACGTGTAAAATTCCATTTTTCTTTGACAGTTGCCCTTTATTTAGGACATTGGGTGGCAGGAGGTTAATAAGTTCACTTTAGATTCTAGGATTTTTGACATGTGGTTGACAAATGTTTCCACAGGCCTCACAGGAGCGACTTAATTTTGAATAAAAATTTACGATGAAAAACTTTTAGGCACTGGCCCCACCGGCGACGATGACCGAGAAGGGAATATAGCGAGTTGTCGCTGTCTCTTACTTTTGGGGATATCTGGTAGGGAGAGGTAGGGAGAAAGTCCTCGCCGGCGGTGTGAACAGCCAGCGGTCAACTATAAATACCCCTATATCTGTCTCTTTTACCGGTTAATTAAAGACTTGAGATTTACGGGACAGTTGCGACATTACATCGTAACGTCAACATCGTTGCCTAACATACCCCCCCACTGTGTCTACGGGGATGCCCGCCGCACATCAAGAGGTAGCGCGGGGTGCGTTTCAGGTCTTAAGAAATAGACCGAGACAAACCTCCCGATTTATAATGGTGAGTTAGCCGTTTAAGCACAGCGTTTATTTGCAATATAGTAGACAGTAACTCACCTCCGCCTCGCGGCAAAGTGCCCAAGTTGATAGGTTTGGATAGAGCGCTCGCTGGTATCTTGATCGGCTTTACATTGGCCGCCTGTCCAAAGGCTACGCCCGACGGGGCTGCAAGGAATAACATAGTTTTGATGAAATGTACAGCGTAACACATTAGGGCGTGAATGCGTGTTGGCGACCTTTTAAAAATCTTAACACTCCTCAAAGAATCCCATACTGAACGTCAACTTTTAGCGTACGAGCTGAGCGGACGCTCGAGCGGAGCGTACGGCGTTCATGATAAACACAAGCAAAACTATGTGAGCGTCCTGACCGCCCGCTGCAGAGATCCCTTTGCCGCTGCCCCGCTTAACTCTCACTCAGGCCTTACCCTTAAAGATGATTAAGGTATTACCAGCTAGTGGGTTGGTGGTGGCGCGAACTGTGACTGTAGCGGGTGCCGGGGTGCCTTTTGGTTTGTTGCCAAGCTGCGCTGCCGCAGCCAGGGTCTTGCCGCCCCCTGTCGACAAACAGACGAGTTAAAGTCAAAGTCATAGTTCTTCATTGCCAGAACACAGTAATTAATATGATGTTAGTGGAACAGTTAGCGCTAATGTTTTACCTAGTTAGCTAGCTAGTCAACTAAGTAAAACAAATACATATACATATATTAATAATAATAAGAAAGGCCACGCTTAGCATGATTGTGGGCGTATAGGTGGAAAGTGGAATCAAAATAGTGATGGGTTGATAAATATTTATGTTAAGACATTAAGAATTACCAAATTTTAACATCCTCTCATTATGCTGACCACAGATTGCTTATCGACATGACTCAGCCCAGCATTAGACCTAATGCGCCCAAAATAATACCTACCATATATACCATAGCTGTCGCCCGCAACTTAGTCAGTATATAATTCGTTTATCGCTATCCCGCAGGAATCACACAATTTTCCGGGATAAAAAGTAGCCTATGTGTTATTCCAGACTATAATCTATATATGTTCCAAATCTGTCCAGCCGTTCTGGCGTGAAATAGTAACAAACATCCACCCATCCATACTTACAAACTTTCGCGTTTATAATATTAGTAGGATTTACAGGCTACAGCCGAGGGTTTTCACTTCTTACTTATATTTAAGATAGATCTTAAATTATTCCTATGTAATTTAAGTAAATAAACATGTATTGATGTCACCAAATAAAATCTCTACCAAAAACAAACTTCACTATGTGAAATTTCTAAACGACACTGAAACATCCGAAAAGTAAAGCTATGGCCGGGAATCGAACCCGGATCCTCGTCATTCCGTGACGCGTGCTATACCCCTACACCACTCATAGCAGGTATATAGATTCATTATGTGATGTGAGACTATAATTCTGCATAAATTATCACAATAACTTCAAATACTGCTAAAAACATGACATTTATTCATTAACTAGCTGTTACCCGCGGCTACGCCCCCGTACCAGTTTTTTTTTTAATATTGTTACATAAGAACCTTCTCCTGACAATAACAAACACAACAAAAAAAGAATCAGCGAGATCGGTCCACGCGTGATGCCGTGACCAAGGGAAATAGCTATTAATTTTTATATAGGTATAAAAGATTGTTTAAAAAGTAAAAGTTTCTGCTTTATTCTATACTAGTTTCTGCCCGCGACTTCGTCTGCGTAGAATTATACATAAAAACCTACCTCTTGAATCACTTTATCTATTTAAAAAATATCATCTAACGCCCGTTGTGTAGTTTTGAAGATATAAGCATACATAGGGACATAGGGACAGAGAAAGCGACTTTGTTTTATACTATGTGATTCTAAAACAACTAGCACAAGAGCATCGGTTCTCGAGCCGACAAATCTATATATATAAAACTCAAAGGTGACTGACTGACTGACTGACTGACTGACATAGTGATCTATCAACGCACAGCCCAAACCACTGGACGGATCGGGCTGAAATTTGGCATGCAGGTAGATGTTATGACGTAGGCATCCGCTAAGAAAGGATTTTTGGAAATTCCCACGGGATAAGGAGAAAACGGGAATTATATATGCACAGCCCAAACCACTGGACGGATCGGGCTGAAATTTGGCATGCAGGTAGATGTTATGACGTAGGCATCCGCTAAGAAAGGATTTTTGGAAATTCCCACGGGATAAGGAGAAAACGGGAATTATATATGCACAGCCTAAACCACTGGACGGATCGGGCTGAAATTTGGCATGCAGGTAGATGTTATGACGTAGGCATCCGTTAAGAAAGGATTTTTGGAAATTCCTACGGGATAAGGAGAAAACGGGAATTATATATTCAGTTCTACGGGATCGATTTTTTGTTTTACTGGTCGTATAAAACTGAAATTTGGCCTTCAAGTTCCCTTGGGGAGTGTAGGGGAGGACTATAAAAGGATTTCCCGTAATTCCCACGGGAACGGGAAAAACGGGACTTTTCGTTTTACTGGTCGCAGAAAGCTGAAATTCGGCATGTAGGTTGCTTCGGGAGTGTAGAGGAGCATTAAGAGAGTACTTTCCAAAATTCCCACGGGAACGGGAAAAAACAGGATTTTACGTTTTACTGGTCGTAATTCTTCTTCTTCGTTCCCGTAAGAATTTCGGGAAATGCTTTATTTGGCGAAATTCTTACGGAAACGGGAAAAACGAAAAGCGGGGGAAAGTTGAAATTTGTCACGTAGGTTTATTCGGGAGTGTAGGGGAACACTAAGAAAGGATTTTCCGAAACGCCCACAGGGACGGGAAAAAACCGGATTTTAGGTTTCCAGACGAAACAGCGAAAGAAAGAGACTTAACATTTATAACGTGTGTTTCTTTAAAGGCTTTAAGTGTACTCCGAAAGCACTCCCCAAAATTTCCACGGGAACGGGAAAAAACTTATTTTTTCATTTTACATCTTAGCGCGTACGATGTCGCGGGCAAAAGCTATTTAGGATGTATTTTAGGACAGCCCTATAGGTTAGGTTAGGTTTGTTTTATAAAAATCCTGCAATATTTACAGGTTCAGACAAATTAAGGCATCGGGGCAATGCGGGGGCTGGCTTGCATGCTTGCTTGAGTCCTTGCTTTGCATGCTTGATTGCATACTTGCTTTCATGCATGCTTGCATGCTTGCTTGCATGGGTGCTTACTTGCATGCTTGCTTGCATGTGTGCTTACTTGCATGCATGCTTGCTTGCACGCTTGCTTGCATGCATGCTTGCATGCTTGCTTGCATGGGTGCTTACTTGCATGCATGCTTGCTTGCACACTTGCTTGCATGCTTGCTTGCCTGCTTGCATGCCTGCTTGCATGCATGCTTGCATGCATGCTTGCATGCTTGCTTGCATGGGTGCTTACTTGCATGCATGCTTGCTTGCACGCTTGCTTGCATGCTTGCATGCCTGCTTGCATGCCTGCTTGCATGCCTGCTTGCATGCCTGCTTGCATGCCTGCTTGCATGCCTGCTTGCATGCCTGCTTGCATGCCTGCTTGCATGCCTGCTTGCATGCCTGCTTGCATGCCTGCTTGCATGCCTGCTTGCATGCCTGCTTGCATACTTACATGCTTGAAGGCTTGCATGCCTGCTTGCATACTTGCATGTATGCTTGAAAGCTTGCAGGTTTGGTTGCTCGCTTGCTTAATTGCTAGGTTCTTTGAAATGCTCATGGTTCACGCGTGCGAAGCCGCGGGCAAAAGCTAGTTCATATATAAATCGTAAAATATCATTGAAAGGTGAATCACAATTTATTCCAGTTTGTATTATAGCTTGCCTATACCAAATAACAAGTGGTCTTTATAGAACAGTGACTTTTTTACGGATGCGTGACTAATTTTTTTCTGGATTTTCCCAACTTAAAAAAAACCTAAAGTTCCATCCATCCATCCAGCCTATTCTAGTCTCAATCTTGGCGTGCGTGACGCACACCGCGGTAAATAAAATACAGCCTGGCCACTGTACTAAACACACTAAAAAAAACAAATAAGAATGTGCGTGTATCGGAACGCGGGTTACTGAAACGAGATATCTAACAGAGAATTCCCAACACAGCGTGCGCCACGACGGGATCGGGGATTCCCCTGATTCCATGGTCAACAAAATCAGGTCAATCTAAAAAAAAAATATGACACCTTATTTTTGTTAGACAAATATATTTTCAGAATTCATGTATGATAATCTCTACCTACATAGTATTAAACAAAGTCGCTTCCAAATATTTTATTGAATCAGGCGTTAGTTTGCGCGCGGAGGTCCATTTCAATAACAAAAAATATTTAGATTGATACTCCGCTACTCACGCGCAAGATAACCAAGCCTGTGCGAAATATATTTGCTTTTCATGCAACCCTCTCTCCACTACTGCCACATAAAACACATATAAATCGCACAAACTTAATTATCCCTCAACTTAAACGTAGATAGAGCCCAAGGTAACAAGACCTAAAGGCCACGTTTAGCAAGATCGTGGGCGTATAGGTGGAAAGGGGAATCAAAATAGTCAATGCTAGCTGCGTCGCCTATAGTATGATTCCTAAGATTTTCGCCCATTCCCTCGATGGGCGACCATTATTGTTGGTAATCCCGCAAATCCTACAATATCACACTGCTAATCCCTCAGGACTGGTGTTTAGTTGTGAGATTGGATTCCCTATTACCCTGCATCAGCTGTTTACTCGGAATAAATACCTACACCATGTTATATAATTAACATGGAATATTTCCATGTTGGTATGGGAGTAAAGAAAAAACATGGTAAAAGCCCATCGAGGGAATGGGCAAGTCTTAGGAATAATGTTATAGGCGATGCGGTTAGAGATCCATCAATATTTTGATTCCCCCTTTCTATCTATACGCTAACTATAACTCATGGTCACAGCGGTAATTCTTGCAGTGAGAATATCTTGTCAAAACCTGGTCCTGGGTTCGAATCCCGGTAGGGGCAGACAGTTGTATGATGAATACGAATGTTTGTGCCTGAGTCATGGATGTTGTATGTATTTAAGTATGTATTTATCTACATTATTATAAGTATGTTTATCCGTTGCCTGGTACCCATAGTACAAGCTTTGCTTAGTTTGGGGCTGGGTCAATTGGTGTAATTTGTCCCAAAATATTTATTTATTTATTTATTTATTTAAAATTAATGTGAATACTTACCCTTGATAAAGATCCACCATTAAAATTGTAAGTAGTAAGATCATCCTCAACTTCTAATTGTAAGTTAAACCATTATACAGTGCAGTTTTTTTAAACTAATTTTATTGATAATATGTCTGAATCTTTAGCTTGATGTCTCTATGTAAACATCAATAACCATGTGTTATTTATATTTCTTAAACATAAAATTACTTGTTGTGTTCTGCAATTAAATGTTATGTGAGAACCTGTTTAACAATTTCAAAGTAATTAGGTTTAAAAAAAATATTGATGAAAATTAGGTAAACAATTATTTATTTTGAATTCAAAAATTTTTCACTTTCATATTTTTAGACATACCTGGCACTTCCAGATTATCTGGATCTTCATCATCATCAAAGTCAGAGTCATCCGAAGGTGTGGGCGGATTATCTTCATCATCCCCATATGCTGCCCGTTTAGACTATAAAAAAAAACAAATTGCATTATTATTTAGATTCATATGCAACCTATATCAAAATTGTGCAATAAATTGGTCAAGACATTCAATTATAATAGACAATATAGAGATATAAAAAAAAAGAAAATAACACTGGCATTGGCAATGACAGATCTGACAAAGAACCCAAACATGCATTTTCTTTCTATTTCTGGCTATGTTACTATACTGCTTTTAAGTTACATAACCGATAACAAGTCTTTATAATGCAAATCTACAAATTTTATAGATTTTCGTCATAATTTTATGTTGAAAATTTAACATCAATAGCATTACATGCATTTCAGTGACATGCAAGAAAACATGTTGTTTAAAAACAAGTTGTGCTATTTTTCATGATGCTTTACGATGTAAAATGCAATAATGGATCGTCTTTATTAATAAATAATGGGTCTATAAGCGGCTAACATCGATCCAGCACGCTCGCACCGCATTGTTCGTCAATACTCTGCATAGGCTAAGTGCAGCTAACAAGACCTATTCTAACGCTATACCTAGAACCTTCCAAGAAAATCAATACAGCCACACCCTGCTTGCATAATTAAGCTCTCAAATTGGCCGAGACATCCTTAGTTTTGGCCAAAAACATCTGAGAACTTGAACATGTGAGAGCACCATCACCTGACGACACTTTTTTTTGGTTAGAATACTTGAAAACAAAGAAAAAAAGAGCAAAAAATGATCTTTTTGCGGCGTTGAATTAAAAAAAACTTGATATACTACCATTATAAGCAAGAAAACACTCAAAATCTGAAAGAAATGCCCTGTAAACACATTTTTTCAACAGACTCAACTTCGTAAAAAAGTATCAAAACAAAAAACTATCATTACCATTTTTATAGGAGATAGAACTCTGGTACAGCACTATATTTTAAACGAGTTAGTCAACAATAACACACAGAATTCAATTATTCACTCTTTTATCACACACACGCGAAATTACAGCGAAAAATAAATTCGTGGTTTATTCATGAAAAATCAGACGTCCCATCGGCGGTCAATGCTTCCGCCATATTAAAATTAAGAAAAAAAAAAGTAAGCAGAAAAAACTACGTTCGGATACAAGCACAAAGGCCAATGCGATAAAAATTAAAGGATTCTCAAAAAGTATGCTAATAAATATATATATTTATCAGTAACATATACATTTTTATTTATAAGTATTATAATTTCCTCCATATTATTTCAGTTTGAGAAGCTAAACTGTCCTAAAAAGCGTCTAGTGATTTGACACGTGGTTTCCTTGCTCATGTATTCGAATGTTTTTCGTTTCAATATACGCAGCATTTCAACGCGCATGCGCAACACTAACATCATTGGCTAAAAGCCTCGATTCCGAATCAGTTACCTCCCTTCACTTCAGGCACCCGCACCCCTCCCCTCCGTATTCTTGCATATCGTTTTTGAGCGAGGTCGCCATATTGTCTACAATTTACGACCTTGCGCGACTGACGAATTTTCTTGCAAATTATTGATTCTTTCATTCATCTTTCATTATTTTTTTAAAGTCTTAGTAGTGTAGAAGAATCCTTTTTAAGCCATGGATTCTTTAGTGGGCTATGGGAGTGATGATGAGCACGAATCTGATCGCTATGGTGGACATCAATCATCGGTAAGTTTTATTTTCATTTCTTTACGTCCTTGAAAACATGACGAATTTGGTTTGAAATTACTTAAGTTTCATCCTAAATACATTTTGTCTGCCACGTTTAATGTTACCTTGTTATTCCTTTCACCGTATACAAGAAAACGTAGCCCGAAGAAAAACTGATCTATAACTTTGTTATATTTTTACAAATACTACTTCATCAAAAATCAATTCATCGTCATATCCTGCCTATATAAGTCCCAATGCTAGGCACAGGCACAGGCGTCAACTCTGAATGAGAGGGCTTGGGCTATAGTTAGTGCGGATTGGGAACTTCACACACCATTGGCTTGCTTCGCAAAACCAATTAGTTTCTTTATTATTATTAATCAATACAAACAAAGATATAGTAGACCGATGGTCATTTGAAGCCCTAATTAAAAAAAAAACACTAATTACAAATACTATTTGCTCTGCGATTTAGCATTTTGATTATAGCCCTCCCAATTAGTTATATTTAATGATGAGTTAAATGGATATTAATCAACATTCTCTGCTTGACAATAGAATAACTTTGTAGGTGGGTGGGGCGCGCCGCCGCGAAGACGACACCAACTACGAAGAAGTCAACATGGACATGAGCGAGGTAACTACCGCACTACACTTTAAACTTTAGGGCTTGATTCTCCTTGCCGAGTATGAGACCATACAGTCCTGCTTAGATGTCTGCTTCATGAACATTACAGTTGCTATACCTATGCATATTTAAATGGACAAGGACATGTAAATATTGGAATATCTCATAAATATTTATTAAATGTCACGCTGAAAAGAATTTGGTATGTTTATTGTAATTATACGTAACTATTCACAGTCTTAACTAGTCATTTGTGCGCATTACCATATTGTGATAATTACGGAAATGATAATTTTAGCAGAGCAGCCATACAAAATGTTAACAGAATAGAGTTCAAATAAAATGTAATTAGCCCCATTGTCTTCTCTTTCATTAGATTGTTAGCGTTTTTATATTAAACTGTTGTATGTCTAAGACATTCGGGACTGTACTGTTCCAACTCGGCAAGGAATCAAACCGTAGTATAGCATAGTCTACGCACAATAAATTCATTATAGTATCTTAAAATCTATATATCACTTCATAGAAGATATTTTCAACAATGATATTAACACTTTTATTATTTTATATGGTTACCCATTTGTAAATTGACACAAAACAAAAGTCAAATTCCCCGAGTACGCTGAGGCTCCGGAGGGACTGAGGGCTCCGCGCGCGATGTAGCTACGGTCCACGTAAGTACATAGCTTTAAAACGGCAACCAGTTAAATTTCAAGAGATAATTGAGAACTCATTAATTTTCATAACAAACTCTTTATAATTGGATTTAGGTGTATTTATGGTGAAATCAGATTCTTAAAGAGAAGTCTTTGACCCTAACTTTTGTGGTGTTAAAAATATGTAAAAATAACCTTGGAATATTTTTTTTAAGTTCATGCCAACCGAATCTTTAACTCCGAGTAAAATAAACTAGTTCCATATTTATTTACAGATTTTATCATTTATGTGAATTTTTTGTCATTTCTCACCATTGTTTTTCTTAAAGTAATTTTTTTAAATAAGATGGTGTGTTTAGTTTTCTTCATGGTGGTGGAAGTCATATTGTATATGATTACTTTACATTAGACAGGATCCTGAAGAACTAGGAGATTCAAAAGGGAAGTAGTGAAGTGATTCGGTAACCCACGAAAAGCAATAACGGAATTAAAATTGAGTTGTTAATATTGAGACTTTTATGCCTGGCTAATCCATCTAGCAATCCTTAAAATACGTTCTGTCAGAACTAGCTTAAGTGTAATAATGAAGTGGTCTAGCCCGGCTAGACCACTGCAATGACCAATGCATGTTTGAATGCATTTTTTATAACCTGCTGCAGGTAGGAAGTGGAGAAATTGTCTATCAAATCCAGAGGGGGATCTGTGTAAAGGCTTTTTGGGCTGCTACTCCGACATAAGGGGTCGCCAGCTGCCATCAAAAACCTTAGTCATTTTTAAAATTCAAAATTCAAAATTTACTATTGCAAATGGGCCGCCAAGGGCTCTTTTAAATGTCTTTTTTGAAACTACCAGCGCATTCGGAAATAAGAATGCGCCGCAAGAAACTTGGCAGAGAGTAATTTTTCAAAATAAAATACATTAAGCTACTACAATACTTAAATTAAATACATTTATAAATGGGATGTATAAGGTCCCCGCGCCTTAAATTATATTGGTCTATAGTAGATGTATAAAGTCTCTACTAGTCTTTTCTTTGACAACATTACAAAAACTTTGATTCAAATCAATCTAAAAAAAAAAAAAAAAACTTTGAATCAGGCCTCCCAAGTCTACGAACTCGATAGTCCGCCCCCCATCAAAGGGCCATTATAAACAACCTTGCTTTACATAAAACTACCGTCATTTGAAACTAATTCAGTCTTTCCGGAGCGTTTTCCGCGGTGGCGTCATGTCGAGCAGCTCTCGCTTTAATAAGCTAGTATGAGTAGTCAGGAGCATACTCTGAAATTCGATTTTCGAAGTTCGTATCGTACTGTCTCTCTGTGACTAGTACCTAAGTGTGAGCAGGACAGCACGAATCGAAAGAACGCAAGGGTAGTATTATGCCTGGTTAGTTACGGCAACTTCGCTCTACCCCGATCAAAGGCTTATGGGGCTACGGGGGGAAGGGATTGGCCGTTTTATATGCACTTTTAGTTCACGGATTTTGATCAAAACTGTTTCTCAATTTTGTGGCTACGATAAGAGCGTGTTTCTGACGGCCGTAAATAAGAAAATTGAATTTCCTTATCGCCCTCGTCTAGGCGGTTGTAGGTAACTTGACTGTATTCTGTTTTTTTTTCGCTGCATTTATTTATTTAACCGTGACAAATGGGTACTAAAATTATCATGGCAAAGCATGTGTACTATAACGCTGCGTCCGTATTATATCTTCCATCTCACTCACCCATAAATGACTTAGTGTGAGGGGAACGGCACGAAACGAAACCAATATCTAAGGGATGGCTACTGCTATCCTATAAATAAACACATAAGCGTTATTGGAAGCGGATGCGTGGAGCGTTAACGTTAGTACTAGCCCGGCCACGGCTACGCTACAGGCGGCGAGGCGAGCGATTTATTAATACGATGAAAGTGTTCCCAACTGGCCGCTGTATTCTCTCACTGAGTCGCCAGTTACGAGCGTCTACCCATTCGGAAAACTCTGAAATGTCTGTCGTTTGTACCCTACGCGACAGACTAAGGCATACCTATCTTATCAGACTAGCGATTTGCGAACGAGTTGAAAGCGAGGCGAGTGCGCAACGACTTCGCTGCGTACTCGCGGGGAATTCTCTGCTCTATAAATTCGAAATTCAAAACTTTATGGGCTGACAATTGGCATCGGAATCAGCTAGCTGTCACATTCATACAAGAACTGTCAAAAGGAACACGATCGCGATTGCGAGCGAGTTAGGTAATAAGCCTACAGTAGGCTTATTACCTAACTCGCTCGCAATCGCTATCATGTTCATTTTGACAGTTCATGTATGGGCTGACAATTGACATCGGAATCAGCTAGCTGTCACATTCATACAAGAACTGTCAAAATGAACACGATCGTGATTGTGAGCGAGTTAGGTAATAAGCCTACAGGTCTTACGCGTGCGCCTCGCTTTGCACTCTTACGCAAATCGCCAGCGTGATAAATACCACTAAATATTGAAGGAGTTATTGTACCAAAACGTTTTTGCTCACCGAGCGTCCTAATTATAATCTAACGCGATTTTATCCGTCAAAATTAGCTTTATTCACGGGTTGAATTTGTAACCATGACATAGAAAGCCGTATAATAAGAAAAATCTGCTATTGTAAACGTCAACGAGCAAGACACCCGTGGCGTTTCTATAAGAGGCCTGCGCCAAATTCAGTTGAGGGTCCTTCTTCAATATACGGGGGCCCGATTTTTGAAAGCATATATGTGAAAATACCACTCGAAAATAAACTACAGTTCCTGTAAAAGATTTGACTAGTTCACAAGATTAATGAGAGCTGTGTCTTCTAAGCTACTCGTATTTCGAATCCAGCACAATTTTTCACCACTTTCGAGTGGTATTTTCACATATGTGCTTTCAAAAATCGGGCCCCAGAAGTGCATCGTTCCTTCTGTGCTCTTGGCCCAGCCAGTTCAGGGCCTTGGCACTTCGCCACTGAAGACAGCTTTAGCCGTAAAGTTACAGTTGTAAAATGTAACATATCCTGACGCGACCGAACTTGTGTAAATGTTGCCAGCTTGATAATTTGTGTGTGTATTGTCGCAGGACTCGCAGGGGCAGGAGTCGGAGCCCGAGTTGCCGCCGGCGGAGCGCCCGCGCGGGGAACGTCGCCAAAGAGGCTCTGGTGAGTTTTGTTGATGTTTAAGGGTGTTTAAAAAAATTATGTAGGCCAAAATCAGGCCTGACGGTAAGCAAATCGGTCTAGGACGTCTCTTACATAGTAAATGCTTAATAAATAACCTTAGATTTAACCTTAGTTTTAGTATACCATGACTCTTTGTTGGACGACACAATGAAGAATTAAAAGAAATACAATGAACTGGATTACCTAAGTATTAAAATATCAAATAATCGCCCAAATTAAAGATCTCGCTTAAGTTCGAAACCGTTGGACGATTATCCGATGTTTTAAAACGTGAGTAATCCGGTCTATTGCATTAATTGTATCCAAGTCTCACAGTAGTTCTATTTAAAATGTATAATACTTTACAAAAACTTGACAACTTTACATTTATTTTTAAATCATGTCTAAAACTTGTTCATATTTTTTATGGTAATTTTTTGAATTTGTAATCGTACGGTGGCTAATTTGTTGTTTTGTTCTGTTAGCAGACAGCCGCGAACGCACGCGCGGTGGTTCGCGGGAACGACGCGAGCGCCGCCGCGAGTCGCCGAGACGCGAGCGCGAGCGCGAACGCGAACGCGAACGCGAACGCGAACGGCGCTCGCCGCGCCGCGATGACAGGCCCAACAGGTGACTTCCACTACATAAAATTTACATCATGGAGAGAAGAACTGATAAGCACGAGAAACTAGAGTAATAGGATAACAAAAAATGATGTCACAGTAATATTCATGATTTTTTTCATGGCTCTCATTAAAGACTCATTTATGAAATAAACAAAAAAATATATTTTTCAAATAATTGTAAAAAAAAATCATAGATATAAACTATCAAATATTTGTCCTATCTTTTTCTAGAAAAACGAAATTTTTATACTGGATTATAATATACATCTTATGTCATATCGGATCTCTCTTTCTAATCGTCGACTATTTAAAACTAGTTTAGTTTAAAACTTATATTTTCCGTATTTCTTGACCGATATTACTTTTGATTTCACTTTTTGTCATCTATTTTCCTATATTTGTATATTTTATTAGAAATGTGATTATTTTTTATGCATATTCCCTATTATCGTCATATTTCAAACTTTACAAAAAACCTTGACACATAAGTTATTTCAACCAGTTCAGTTCAGTTCAGTTCAGTTAGTTTTAGTTGCGGGTGTCTATGGACAGTGGTGATCATTTACCATCAGGTGACCCACTAGTTCGTTTGTCTGGCCTCTCTAACATAAAAAAAAAACTTCCAAAAATCCTTGACGCATCCTTGTGTTTATCATTACTTTCTAAAAAGCTTATTACAGCGAACCTTTTAAAAAAAAATCTAACCTAACCTAGCGAATAGTATTTGGATTATTATAAAAAATTACGAATTAGAGCGTTTTCCAAAAAAAAGTTCACATGAGCACTTTTTAACCGACTTCAAAAAAAGGAGGAGGTTCTCAATTCGTCTGTATTTTTTTTTTTTTTTTTTTATGTTTGTTAGATAGTCAGATCGTTTACCCTATCGATCCTTATACAAGAAAAAGTGTCCCAATATTTCCATTCCAGTTCATTACTTTTTTCATATCGGTATGTGTGGAATGTGACGAACAGGAAAAAATATCTATAGTAAAATCTAGGACACATAGTTTCTTGTATGAGAATCGATAGGGTAAACGAAACCCGTTATATAATAACGATAGAGGTTTGTCAAATGTTAAAGTTCTGAAAAGTTAGCCAGTAATGAGCTCCCGCTAGCTAGAAAGATATGTAATGGTATTAATTTGTACAGATCGGAGGGTAGATCAGAGCGGACGGAGCGCGGGCGCTTCGAGGGCTCCCGGCGCGGTCTACTCGGCGACCGGCCTGACGACAGGACCGATGCCAGGACTGACAAGGTACTACAACTTACTTCATTTACACCTAAATTCATCTCCAGCCTATTAAGTCTTAGTGCTGGCGACATGCCCTCCTCTCAGAATGAGAGGGCTTGGGCGATAGTTCCCACACGGCCCCAGTGTGGATTGGGAACTTCACACACACGCTTCGCTGATGTGTGCAGGTTTCTTCACGATGTTCCTCTACCGAAAAGCTTATGGTAAATTTCAAAAGTAATTTCGCACATAAATTTCGTATACTTAGAGATGCTCGAGAAAGTACATTGGCTAGTAGAGACTTTATACATCTCTACTATAGAGTAATATAATTGAAGGCTCGGGAACCTTATACATCCCTTTTATAAGTGTATTTAAATTAAGTATAATTTAATTGTTGTAGTAGCTTAATGTATTTTGTTATGAAAAAAATACTTTCTGCTAAGTTTCTTGCGGCGCATTCTTCTTGGCAATGATGGTCTTTCCGAATGCACTGGTAGTTCCAAAAAAGACATGTAAAAGAGCCCTTGGTGGTCAATTTGCGAAAATAAATTTTTAAATTTGATTTTTTTGACATAAGTAGATAAATATCGATACAGCCACCATGTCAAATATATGTGCCACCGGCCTTACAAACTGTACAATCTATGTTTTTTCTTTGCTCCCAGATCAGCATGGTTTAATAAGTAAATAAATAAATAAATATCTTGGGATAATTGACACCAATTGACCTAGTCCCGAACTAAGCCAAGCTTGTAATATGGCTACTAGACAACGGATAAAAATACTTATATAGATAACATACATACATACATAAATCACGTCTTTATCCCTTACGGGGTAGACAGAGCCTAAGGTGACAAGACCTAAAGACCACGTTTAGCATGATCGTGGGCGTATGGATGGAAAGAGGAATCAAAACAGTGATGGGTTGCTAGCCACATCGCCTATATAACATGATCCCAA
The DNA here is from genome assembly GCA_949127965.1 of Pandemis corylana. Taxonomy (NCBI): domain Eukaryota; kingdom Metazoa; phylum Arthropoda; class Insecta; order Lepidoptera; family Tortricidae; genus Pandemis; species Pandemis corylana. Next base: position 13,774,571 of record OX421864.1, on the reverse strand, counting down.
ACATTTTTACCCAATCCCTCGGGCTTTTACCATCTGCGCGGGAAGAGAAGCAACTGGTACATTCTATGTTTTTTCTTTGCTAACTTCTATGCACAACACATCCAAGCATCCAAGACTCGAGAACAAATATTCGTATTTTTCATACAAATATCTGCCCCGACCGAACCCGGGACCACAAGCTTCAGTCAGGTTCTCTAACCACTAGGCCATAATGTGTGTTAATGTGTTTATTTCCCGACAGCCTCCAGCATTGATGGACTTGAAGCCTTTCGGCGGCGACGCGCCGCCCTCGTCCTCGCGCTCGCAGGACGCCCGCGACGCTGTATCGCCCAGGTACCTGCTACTTCTGGACCTAGCTGTTTTCATGAAATGACAAAGAAGCTTAAAACTTATCACTTAACTTAACTGGTAGAGATCCCTTATAGGGATAAGTTCGCTTTTGTACGCATGTGCTGCGGGCAGGGGCGTGCAGTGGATTTTGACAGAGGGTAGGCGTATTGCCAACAAAATCCGTATTGGTACGAAGCGTGTCGGGCACATTTACGTATGCTTACAAGCACTGCTTATATGCCTGTAGGGGATGCACGCGTCTGGCTGCGGGTGTCTATGGACAGTGGTGATCATTTACCATCAGGTGACCCACTAGTTCGTTTGTCTGGCCTCTCTAACAGGGATGTTGCGAATATTCGCATCCGCATCCGCACATACGGAACATCCGCATCAATTTCGACATCCGCATCCGCATAAATTGATGCGGAGCGGAAGCGGATGCGGATGTGTAGCAGGTTGCGACATGAAAGAGAGGGGAGGGCCCGGCGAGTGGCACGTGTCGACCGCGCGTGCTGATTGACCAATAGGAAAGCGGTAATTTTGTTTCGGACTTCGGTGAATCGGTGACGGTGACGCGGCTCGCTACTGTTTTGTTGTGACAGCTGACAAGATATGACTCGCGTGTTTGTTTTTATTGTGGTGTAATTGCCTACATCTAAGTAACTGTAAGTTTTTTATACAGATCCGCATCCGCGGATGTGAGCCTCTTAAAATCCTCATCCGCATCCGCATCCGCGGATGTGGAAAAAAGTGGATCCGCAACATCCCTGCTCTCTAACATAAAAAAAAAATGTTATTTTTATTTTTTTGTGAATTGTATCTGTTTCTTTATATTTGTACAATAAAGCATTTACTTACTTATAAACGTAATAACCTTTTGTTCGTCTTTAGATTCGTGGATCGCGATCGCCGCGACAGAGACAAGGAGCCGCGTGAGAGAGAGCGCGATAGAGACAGCAGAGAGAGCCGACACGGCCGCCGCTCGGAGGAGAGGAGGTAAGTTCATTCGCAAGAATAAAGAAATAGAATTCATTCACAATATCTGCGAGACCTTGTAATTGGTTTTTTGTTGCTTTTTATTTATAGTCTTAACGCAAATTTATATTAAGCTAGCGACCCGCCCCGGCTTCGCACGGTATATTATGCATGTATTATACATATAAACCTTCCTCTTGAATCACTCTATCTATTAAAAAAACCCGCATCAAAATCCGTTGTGTAGTTTTGAAGATATAAGCATACAAACGGACTTGGCGACAGAAAAAGCGACTTTGTTTTATACTATGTAGTGAAGCTGCTGGTACTCCTTTGATAAATAAATAAATACAGTGTGGCCCTGGATTTGTACATAATCACGTCTTTATCCCTTATGGGGCAGACAGAGCATAAGGTAAAAATAACTAAAGGCCACGTTTACCATGATTGTGAGGAGAGGTGGTAAGGGGAATCAAAATAGTGATGGGTTGCTAGCCGCATAGCCTATATCATGATTCCTAAGATTTTCACCCTTTTCCCTCCATGGGTTTTACCATCTGGAAGAGAAGCAACTGGTACATTGTATGTTTTTTCTGTACTAACAGACCAGCTTGGAAGACCTGCCTGGAATTGTGCATTTCCAATACTCTATTTTACTATCACTTGCTTCAACTTGTTTGAGAAATGGATCTATACAATCCTCGGCCGAGACGGAGCTATCAAACTGTGTATTGACGGCCTCGCTCCTGCTCGGCTGGTAACACTACTCGTCTTCGTGCTGTGTTGACGTACTGTGTTAAACAGATCGCGTGAGCCGCGCGAGTCCCGCTCCGACAAGCGCGAGGGGCGCTCGCGGTCGCGCGGCGCCGGCGCAGCCTTCCCGCCGCCCGCCTCGCACACCGCCATGTGAGTATACGCGCACACAGCTGTCTAACTACACACACAGACACACTTCCAATACTATGCAGCGTGTCTTCAATAATGACTAACTACACACACAGAAACATTTGCACTGTGTTTTCAAATTAATCTTAAATACTTCAGATGGTGGTTTGATTTAGGGCCTGTTTCATCACTCCCTGTAAAGTTTCTGTTATCTTAAGTGTCAGTTATGTATGATGGGGTCTCTGTCTGCTTTTTAGTTCAAAAATTCATAATTTTATTATGCAAATAGGCCGCCAACGGCTCTATTACATGGTTTTTTTAAACGCGCATTCGAAAAGACCATCATTGCCAAGAAGAAGTTACAGTTTGACAACAAAAATAATGCTCCACGATGTACTTGCGCAGTAGACCAATTTTAGTAGCGCGGGAAACTCTGGCGCTGTTATTGGTCGATCGATTTCGTACCAACAATGGCAAAATCGTGTAAGCGGGACAGAGCTAAGAATGCAAAGCAAGCAATACTCTGCCAGTTGCGCTTGCAAATAAAGTTCAATATAGATTATTTACACGTTCGGCTACCATCGGAAACTGGTCTGCGCTTCTCTGCGCAAACAAATACTGCCGATGCGTATTATATTTATTGTCAAACTGTAAGTAGGTACCTTAAATTATATTGGTCTACTAGCTGTTGCCCGCGACTCCGTCCGCGCAGAATTCGCTTATGGCTATCCAGCGGGAACCTGTTTTCTGGGATAAAAACCGCGGCATATAAGGTGTCGGCACGCCAATTTAACTATTCCACGGAAACTGTTTCATTTTCCGGGATTAAAAGTATCTCAACTATTGACCAGGGATATAAGGTATCACCACGCAAAATTTCATTTAAATCGGTCCGACAGTTTTAGAGATTAGCGAACACATACGTACAGACAGACAAGAATTATAAAATCTATTTTTTTGTGTTTTATTACTCTTCCCTAATCGTTAGCACTCTATTTTTGGTGAATTTATGTAATGTGCAGACACGAACTTTCTACTGATTTATTATATGTATAGATGTAGATAGTAGAGATGTATAAAGTTTACTCGTTACAGTAGCGGCCCCAGCGAGCGTCGCTCACCGGGCAACGACTACCGTCCGTCCTCCTACAAGGTGAACCGCAAGCTGGAGGTGATGGAGAAGATGGGGCTCCAGATCAAGACGCCCGACGGCTCCATGGCGACCGCGCAGCAGCTGCGCGCCGCCGCGCACGAGCCCGGGGCGCCGCTGCCGTCCTACTACAGCGCGGGCGCCGGCGCCAAGATACTGGACCAGGTCGGTGCGCGCTGGGCTCCGCAGCGAGAACTCCGAAGCTGGCGTTATGACACAGTCTCTCCAGTGAGCTGTGACGTTCGGATAACCCAGTGATTAGTGACCCTGACTATGAAGCTAGAGGTCCCGGGTTCGAATCCCGGTAGGGGCAGGCATTTGTATGATATGAATACGAATGTTTGTACCAGAGTTATGGATGTTGTATTTATACAATTATATTTATCCGTTGCCTGGTACCCATAGTACAAGCTTTGCTTAGTTTGTGACTAGATCAATGGGCGTCTTTATTCCATGATATTTATTTAAAGTCATCAGAGGCTAACAGCACAAGTCGACTCCGAGAAAAGGTCACGTTACTTCCCTAACACACACACCCACATACGCACACACACATATACTCAACTCACATACGCACACATGCTCACACACCAGATCACTTGTCTTAAAGAGCACAAAGTGCGAGCGAGGCGTTTCAGTCCCGTTTATCTTATCAAGTACAAGTCTCATTTATCTCAACCGATTCTCATGACACACACACACACAAACACACACACACACACACACACACAGGCGAACACCAGATACCTGGCTTAAAGAGCACTAGGTGGGAGCGAGCCGTCTCTGTCCTGTTTGTTATCCTGGTACAAGTCCCATTTCTCGACCGATACTCATGAAACTTTGCGAGCGGCTTGTTTAATTGTTTTTTTGTGTCAGGTGGCGAAGCGCAAGCTGCTGTGGGCGCACAAGAGCAAGTCGGAGGCCGAGGAGGCGGCGCGCTGGTCCGGCACGCGCTTCGCGGCCGACAGCGACGGCCGCCAGGCGGACAAGTTCATGCGCCTCATGGGCATCAAGGACAAAGGTGGGTGCCAACGGGGCGACAACTCACAGGCGCTAGGGAAACAGGGGTCGCCAAACTCACATCGACAGTTCACTCCACCTTGAGATCTTGGCTAGTATTTGTCGGAGCTTTTCTGTTATAAAAATGTATTAAGCTCTGAATTGGTATTATAATTTGAACTATCTAGCGTGAAGTAGCCAAAAGATAACAGTCTGAGTATAATGCATAAAACTGGACAGTTGGGAATTGGTCCTAGGTGACCGCACCGTTCCCTACGTGAGGTTGAGCGAGATCCGGCGCCACCTAACCCCTCCCCCTAATGCTAATCGTAGTTTTTTTTAACACGCATTTGGTATGTGTTGCCGGCCGACCAACCAACCTTTTATTACTATTTACTTCTTTATGTTTCATTTTTTTTTTTAAATAAGCATAATTGACTTGTCTTAAAAACGCCATACAGATGACGAGGTACTTAAAGTGCTTTATTTTCGTGTTCTCTTATTCATATGTTTGAGTGCGTGTTTTCCATTACTCAAAGTTCACATAAGTATCATGCATGGAGGTGTTGGTCCTCAGTGATTTAGACTTCATCTCGTTTTGGTAAACAAAGTATTCCTTTCTCCGATCGTTCGTAAACTATTTTCGAACAGGCGGCTCGCCAATTGGACAGCGTTGTGCTGAAGAGAGCCATGCAACTTTTTTTTTAGAATGTGATTAGGTAACTGTCACGAATACTGGTTCTTTTGTATTTAAACAGGGTTTTTTTTTAGATTTTGTTGATATCTTTACGTATTCCCGTTTGCAAATTTCTGCTGACATGAAAAAAGTATAAAATCGAACTGAAAAATCTTTTGAAATTGATAAAAAAATGTTGTATATGTATGTTGTCTTTGTTAATCCCTAAAGTACATTTTTTCCCATATTTGTTTTTGTTTCTTTTTTGTATTTAGGTACAGTCACCATCAGAAGTTGATCAACAGTCGAAGAGCTCAAAATAACTTACATAACCTCTTATTGTCTTGTGTGGATACGACTGTTTATCAACTTGTGATGCTAATGTACATAGAAGTCTTTACTTACTTAATACATTTTTTTTTCTTATATCTCTTTGCTATATTCTGCATAACTCTGTCCTACTGACGTATGACGTGATATGACGCCGGTGTCGACGGCGCGTGCGTCCGTTTTCCGGTCATTTGGCTGAGTGCCGGACTGTAATTGGCCGGTTTGCAGACGCCCTAATCACCTGTATTTTATTGCTTATGATTTTGAGCGAAAGTGGTCTCGTTCTGAAGTTTGCATTCAAAGTTCGTTGAGGTCATTCGAGAGAACCAAAAATTACCTTGGCCATTTAATGCAATATGCCGTCTTACTTAAAAAAGTTCTGTAGAGGAAGAAATATGTACATTTACTGCCGAAAGGGCCATATTTACTATGACGCTGTGGCCAACTGCGGCGCAAATTTTTTGTGACTTTAGCTCATTAACTAAAACTTAATTAAGTTGCCAGTGGCGCCGGGTCAACACGAACGCCATAGGCAGGAAAAAAGAAAAGATAAAACGTGGTCAAACAAAACTTTGTGCAAAATTGTGTGGCAACTTGCTGAACTTCTTCCATGCTGGTCTGGGAGCAAACAAAAGCCCATCGAGGGAATGGGTGAAAATAATAAGAATCATGTTATAGGCGATGAGGCTAGCAACCCATCACTATTTTGATTCCATTTTTCACCTATACGCCTACAATCTTGCTAAATGTGGCCTGTAGGTACCTGTTACCTTAGGCTCTGTCTACCCCGTAAGGGATAAAGACGTGATTTGTGTATGTGTATGTATGTAACTTGCTGCACTTTTGAACACAAAAATATTAAAAGTGCATTAAAAAATGGTGGGCATCTTGTGTAGCGGACTAACTTGTAATTTGTAGTCGCCATTCCTTTCAGTTATAAATCCACCAATAGCATCACTTGATCTGTTCTGACATGGAGCAGTGCTACTCTTATTTGCTGCATTAAATCATCACATATCTCTCCTTGACACACAGACTTACTAGGCCTCATATGATTGCTGTTTCATGAGCTCTTCAGTATAGTTCTAACCTAGTTTATACCTTTTTCAACAGCCGCCGTGAAGCAAGAAGCCCCGGAGAAGGCAGCGGACCCCATCAAGAAGCAAGAGGAGCTCTTCCAAGCCATGCAGGCGCAGTACGAAGTCGCACGCGCCACCACCCACACCATGCGAGGAGTCGGCCTCGGCTTCCAGCGGGGGCAGTACTAGTTCTAAGTGTTAGTGCTTGTGTGGGACAGTGGACTAAGTTTATATGTTGGACAGTGTCTTCAAAGTGGCTAAACAGCTTGTGATAAGCATTCAGTTATAAGACTGTCGTATTTTTGCAAAAAAAAGTCCACATGAACATTTATTCCAGAATTTAATTGTTTTGGGTTTTTCTTACTCAAAATCGTTTAACCTATCGATCTTAATACAAGAAAAAATATGTCCCAAAATTTCCTTTTTTAATATAAGCATGTATGGCACGTAACCGACATCAAAATAAATTCCATAGTTTAATCTGAGACATACTTTTGGGGCCATTCAAGTATTACGTAAGCAGATTTTTTACAATTATTTACCCCCCCCGCCCCCCTACCCCTTGTCAGCAAAAGTAAGCAAACCTCTTACCCCCCCCCCCCTCCCGTGCTTACGTAATCATTGGTACCTGTGTGCATTTTTCTTTTAATGGATTCTGTTTTTTATTGATTCGTGAGCAGCAGTTTGAATCGAAGCTGCTGACGTAATCACCATATCGACCCCCCCACACCCCATGTCAAAAAATAAGCAAAGCAAAGACCCCCCCGCCCCCCTCAAGCGCTTACGTAATACTTGAACGCCCCCTTTTCTTGTATGAGAATCGATAGGGTACACGACTGAGTGAGAAAAACCCAAAATATTTAAATTCTGAAAAAAAAACGTGGTCATTTTTTTGGAAAATGCTCATGTGAGAGAAACGCTACATAGAGTCAATGGTATGGAAATGTTGAAGTTGTATTCAAATGCGATTATTGCTGCTAACACTCGCTTGTTTTGTTATTGAAAGAAATGTAAATATGATAATTGTAGTACTAAATAAAATGATCTATCGCCAAAACACTAATAGCGTATTAGTGAGAAATCATGACATTGCTGATGAGCTTCATGATTGGATGGTTCTTAATAACCAATGGTTTGTTTATTCTCTGTGTAAGACAACAATATGTATAATGCAAGAACTTATGTCACTTGTGTAAGAAGAAGGCTTATTGTCTAACTTGCAACCGCCATCGTGTTCATTTTGACAGTTCTTGTATGAATGTGACAGCTAGCTGATTCCGATGCCAATTGTCAGCCCATACGTGAACTGTCAAAATGAACACGATGGCGATTGCGAGCGAGTTAGATAAGCCTACTGTTTTAGTTCTTGCGATGCATTTAGGACTTGTAAATTGATGTGGTAACAAACAAGCATAATACTGCCGGCTACACACATTAAATTTTAATCAAACGCAAGACGTACTACGAGATAGTACGCGGACAGAGAATCCTACTTATATTATAAACGCGAAAGTTTGTGTGGATGGATGGATGGATGTTTGTCACTCTTTCACGCCAGAACGGCTGGACAGATCTGGAAGAAATTTGGAACATAGATAGGTTATAGTCTCTAATAACACATAGGCTATTTTTTATCCCGGAAAATTGCGTAATTCCTGCGGGATAGCGATAAACGTATTCTATGCAGACGGAAGTTGCGGGCAGCAGCTAGTAATATAATAAATTGAAGCTTCGGCGTCATTGAGCTTATTTCCTGTGGTATTTAACGTGTCATTATCATTAGCCATGCGTGACATAATTTTGTACAGTCAGCGTCATATATATCGTTACGGTCTAACCCCATCAATACATAGTATAAAATAAAGTCGCTTTTTCTGTCCCCGTGTCCCTATGTATGCTTATATCTTCAAAACCACACAATGGATTTGGATGCGGTTTTTTTTAATAGATAGAGTTATTCAAGAGGAAGGTTTATATGTATAATACATGCATAATATACCGTGCGAAGCCGGGGCGGGTCGCTATTTATTCATAAACGCTTTATAGGCTTCTGCTAACTTGGCAATCGTTTGTGCTTATCTGTCACATTTACCTTTGAAAAAAGGAATAAATGTCTTCTTTCTTTCTTTCTTCCTTTCTAAGTTAACAGAGGCCTACAGAGCGTTTATGAGTAAGGGGGTAAGTGGTCAAATATATCAGAACACGCTCTTACTTCTTTGACAGGCGTGTGTTTAGGCACTTTGACCGTAAATATATAAATGACGCTGATTGTACATAGATAATAGTTTTGATGTGAAAGCTGATATACTGAAGTCCATTCAAAAGAGGTATTAATTAATTGACTATTCATACTTTTCAAGCCTAAACAATTTTCTATAAGCGTTGACCGACGATGTTACTAATACAACTGTTTCTGGATGAGTGACAATTGTATTCAATTGCATAGCCCTTATATACTTTCTTCAGGAACATTTCGTTACCGCGATGTAGGAATGGGACGACTCGGTACAACGCCATCCGGTGGCCGATAGGCGCACTAAATATTCAAAACGTTTCACCGCTGTACAATAGGCGTAACTAGCACATTTTCAATTTCTTTTTCTGTAAAACTATAGAATTATGGGAGTTACTTTTATTTGAATACTAGATGAACAGTTATTCTTATTCACTAAATTTTAATTTTAACTAGCTTCTGCCCGCGTTTTCGTCTGCGTAGAATTATACATAAAAACCTTCCTCTTGAATCACTCTATCTACTAAAAAAACCGCATCAAAATCCGTTGTGTAGTTTTGAAGATATAAGCATACAAAGGGACATAGGGACATAAGGACAGAGAAAGCGACTTTGTTTTATACTATGTAGTGATGTTTCGAATCAACTGCGAAACGGTACCTCTCACAGATGTGGACTCGGCCCGGGATCACTTAAATGCTTATTGTTTCATGAAACGGTCTGTAAAAAACTTGACACGTGCAAAAAAGTGGTATGAAGGTCCGACCACACCGCTGCGTATACGCAGTGACGTAAGCGTCACGTTTTCTCACCGTTTCTTCATATATTTAGTTGCGTATACGCACCGTCAACGTGTTTTACACACCGGTGTGGTCGAACCTTTAATTATGGCAAAAGCTTGTGCTTGAAAGCACTAGATTATTGAATAATAATGCATGATTGGTTCTTATAATAGAATTTGCTGCTTATTATATACGAAAATTTTGTTAAAAGAAATTTTAAGGTTCACAAGTACTAAAACAAAAGCTTTAGTTTGTATATAAAAGTAAGTATGAAAAATCGTGACATTTATTCATTTATGAACCATAAACTGTATTTGTACAATTGTAGAACTTTGCAGATGTTTTGTTTTTACTGCTATAAGAACGAGTGTGGAGACCAATAATAGCTCGCCATCACGCTCGCTCACACACTAATTGCTAGAAGTGTGAATGTGATGGTGGACATGTCAATTCTCGGCCGTGTAAAGCTAAATTGAAGAAAAATGTTTTTGTCTCTGATTAACTAGTGTGGTGAATTATTATATGGAATTGATAGACTGAATGGATAATTTCCTAAATGTCGAGTGCTCGTAATTAAAAAATCACGCTATGTATATAAATTAATCAGTTAAATACAATTTTATAACTGGTTAGGAGTAAGTTGCGCGGATGTTAAATTAACTGCTATTTGTGTGATAAATAATTTAATTTAGTGAGAGTAATTGTTAGGTTAGTAACTATTTTGTGGTCGAAGATCTTCCGCGTATAATATAAAATAGTTTTGTAAAACTTAGTAGTCATAGTGGTGTAATAATTATTATAATTTTTGTGGTTAAGTCAATAAAAGTTATCAAGAATAAAAATATTTGTTTTCTTTTCAAACTGTTTCTAAACTAAGTAGAGTTCAAATCGTACGTATCATCGTCTCCGTATAAAATTGTACGGCAAGCATGTAACAAATTTGGGCGTTAAACGTTGTTATGAAAGTTTACCATTTTTTTTTTAATTAATATTTTGGAGTTTTTCTTAATTGGAATCTCGAAGCCTATTCGTTTTTTAAAGAAAAATTGATCACATTTTTAATTTTTGTTACTTTTTCATAGAATTATAATGGCTCGTTACAAAACTGCAAAATGCGGTACAACGGATTTTTTTGAACTCTGTTGCCGGTGCCTTAAACCAAGTATAGCATTCTTTTTCTACGACCGTACCGCACCAGCCGGTGTTTAATTTCCAAATTGAAATCCATTCATTTCAATTTTCTCACTATCCAGTCATAGAAAAGTCTAATATTTTAATTACGAATCGAATAGCTTGGGCCGGATTTAATAGGATTCATACAAAAATAAAATGAGCGGTATGAGTAACTAATAAAAGAAAATACTAATAATGGCATTGATTTTACGGAAATACTCTTTGCCCGTAAAACGGAACAAAAGCTCAATGTTATATTAGATTAAATGATAATAGTAAGCAGTTTAGCCAATATTACAATCTGTTGATTATAAACACTGCGTCGTGTAAAAATGGTCTTATTAATTAGTGTTAACAAAATAACGACCGTTTAACCGTTATAACTTTGTTATTCATGTAGCAACACTACTTTGACAACATCCATTTTTGTGGGATTCACCGAGAAACAAATAAATCGCATATCTTGCACTTTTTGTGATAAGCGGGTATTAAAATGGCATTTTAAAAATTAATTTCGAACAGCCATCTGTGTCAATTGTTGAAGGAAGTGTTTGAAACGGTGTAATCACGAATTTACTTAGGTTAAAATACGAAATAAGTTGTAAAATAATAATTTATACATTAATTTAAACTTCTAAGTTAAACATGGACGAGGAGGACACGAAACTGTGTACGAATTGGTAAGTAAGCGCCATTATTTCGTGTTGTGCTATTAGGTGTCCTATTTATACTGACATGCGCTCTCATAGTTTATTTTTAGATTATTTAGAGCAATACAGCTGTTGTAACTCCTCGGGTTGTTTACCTTACCGTGAAAGAATCGCCGGAAAGAGTTTTCAAAACACAAGCAATCGGTACATACTTGTTCCAAGGTGCATTAGTTATTGAAAATATTGAAATATTATTTTTCTAAACAAATTTAAGATCTAAATGGTCTACCCTCCATTTTTATTTTGAAATTATGACATTTATGTGATGGTTTATGTTTTAAAATTTATTGCAGTGATTTGGTTGTTGCCTTTATTTTTTAATGCAGAATAGGCTTGTGTTTGACCACAGTCATGCATGATGATAAGCCAAAATGTGGTCTCTGGTTAGTTGATTGTTCACCATTTGTCGCGGAGATCCGCGAATTGGACCGAACGGTGATTGAATGTCTGAGCTGTCATTGATTCTGTATGTTGGTGTCACTGAGTGTGACAGATGACAATCTTGAGAACGGACTTTGAGGGTAGCTTTTGGCGGTTGGTGATTTAAAGTAGTCCAGACAGGATGGTAAGAAAAGGAGGGTAGGAAGAGGAGTGACTCGATGTCGTAGCGGAGGAATAAAGGGCAGTATTAGAGCCACCGGACGGGGAGAAGGAGTAGAAACTGCTTGGTGCTTACGAGGTGAGGCCGTTCTAAATCAGGAGCCAGATTCGCTCGTGGCTTCCTGGTAAGTGACGGTTACACACGTGAGTACATTGAGACTGTTATGTTATCTCTTTATAAGTTTACCAATGTGATACGATAACTGTTCTTACGTTAACGTTAAACTATTGTTCTGGTGGCTTGGGCTGGCTGTGAGGGGATTTGTTGTGGAGGCCAGTGTGGGCGAGTGCCCATTTGATTTCAGTATCAAATATTAACAATGGTAAGAACAGTTTGACTGTTGTAACTTCATGAACTATATTAATCGTTATGTTGTGCTCTTATGAAGCAATATGATCATCAGACCAAACGGGAATGTTACGAATAGTTTGTGTAACAACCATGATTATAAAGTAGGTACTTGCTAATTTGTAGTAATTAGAACCGTATCATGAACCGAGTGGTGGTTCTGGTGGCAAGGGCTGGCTATGAGGGGATTTGTTGGGAGGCCAGTGGGCGGAAGCCCAATTTATTGTATTCTATACTAAATGCTATAATATAAAGGCTAACATGCAGCGTTCATCTAATGATCATATAGTACCATTATGTGGTGGATAGTGTTGAGTATATTGCGAAGCTATACTATATAATACATATCATATTAAACTCCGCCACATAATTTGGTGGAGAGATGCTGGGATACTTTAATTCTTGAGGGTAGGAATAATAATGCAAGTTGTTAAAAAAGTGCGAAAAAAAAAAAATGCAATTCAGTCTTGAAGTCTCACTGTCTATAGTGTCAGTATATATTGAACAATTCAATTTTTTTGTATGTATGGTCAGGGCATAGACCTGCCGACTGTCAATTTTGTTATTTTTAGCATGAAAGAGGGTAAAGTTGATAGTTAAACTTGCATTTAAAATTTTAATTAATAGAACTGCAAGGGTTTCCTGCCTGGGAATTGGAGTATTCACAGAGCCCAGATAGATTTTTTAACTGTGCTTTGGTTGCTGAGAGCAACTACGAAGTTGGCCAAGTAAATGACCTGTAAAATTTAATTCCTTGGCTTATGAGCAGACCTTATTATAGTAGAACTGAAGTCTATGTATTAGCGGGCCAAAGTCACCACATGTTTTAACTCCTTGACAAGTATATATAAAATATATATGTATATATATACTCGTATAGCTGTGCCCCTGCACCACCCATAGTAGGTGGATAGTCTTCGAGTTTTTCTACCAGTTACTTAGTTGTCACGTGACCTTTGTTACTGTGCGAGTTTTTGTCGCTAAGCGTCTTCTGTCAATACTTATTGGTTTATAATTTGAGCTGTATTGCAGCGTGGCCCGAAAATAGATTGACATTGTTATTTTATCTGTATGAAAATGAAAATGAGAATGAAAATGAAAATGAAAGTGAAAACGAAAAATGATGAAAATGATTTATTGATTGTTAAAATGACACATATTATGTTTGTTCCGGTCATTTATTTTCTCGACGACAGATGTAGTTTGATAGTTATAGTAAGTGATCAGTAGACACGATATCGATCCAAGTTTATATATACGAGTAGTTGAGAAGTACTCAGCTATCTAGCAAATAAAACAACCGACTAACTTGAATGCTAATTTATTACTAAGCGTGCAAAATGGCCGAATGACAGTATGTTTGTAATTAATAAACTAAAAACTGCTGGACAAACAAAAAATATTTCACCATTAGAATACTACATTATTCCTGAATAACATAGGCTATTTTTTATCCAGGTAAAAAAAAAAAAAAAATTTACAACGCGTACAAAGTCGCGGGAACACATCTAGTTCAATATATAGATACAATACCGACACAATATTGATATTTCAATCATGACGTCACTAATTGTATTCCCATAGAATGTAACTTTATTAAACGTTTATTGTTTATCGTACTTTGAAAAGATATTACTGCATATATGGACTCAATTTGTCTTAGATGAATATTATATGGGATCAAGGAACAAAATTAGGCAATTTTTATACCTCGCATTTAAAACTTAATTTTTGCGTAAAGGGCGCAGTTACATTCTGCGGGAGCTGTCGTCGGGAGGATGAATGATTGAAAATGCTATGGTGCCGTGGAAACGTGCAACTTTGCCCGCCCTTTGCGGTCTTTGCCTTTTTTTCGAGTCAATTAGTCCATATTGTACAACTTTATCTGGAACACTCACAAATTGACATACTCTTCTTCGGTAAATGAGAACACTACATTAAAAATGAGTTTCCTTACTGTAGAAAACGGGTCTCAAACAGGCGGGCCAAAATATTGAAAAAAAAAAAAAAAGAAAAAAAAAATTTAGATTGCCCATATTTGTTTACATTATCTTAACTTCGGGATTATCGACGTTATAGTTATGATTCTTAAAGTCTAATAATCCAGAATAGACATAGCAACGTTGTTTCGTATTAATAGTCCTTTAAGTGTTATATTTAAGTCCAAATTCGTGTGGGCAGTCGTAAACAAAAAAAAAAAATAGACATCCTTCATGCAAATTCCTGGATATGCTAGGGTTGACAATTTTTACTAATAGCCTTTACCCGACTACGACGATCAAACCAGGTGTAGTATGATATTAATATTATAATTTGCGCTTAACTGTGAATTAAACTGTGCCTGGATTAAAGTATAATGCTTAATAAAAACCAATTTTACATAATACAACAAATTTAATAAAAATATAATCATAATCAGGATGTACACTTTATGGACCACATTCATAGTCGTCTGAAATAAACGGATTATATTTATATGATGATAATGATGATGATTTTATTTTATATATCATACTAGTGGCCAACCTAAGAGTAAAATTGTGCTGGGCAAAGCTATATGAAAGGGCAAAGTTGTAAGGTTGTACGGTATGTCTATAGTATTTAATTTCGACTAAGTGGGAGCGTTATGCGAGGTATAAGCTCGGTCGACTGTCTAATTTGTTATGAGTGTCATGTGAGGCATGAGCTCCGTTTGCAGACTTCGACCTAGTGGGAGCGCTATAAAGGTATAGGCTCGGTAGACTGTCTAATTTGTTATGAGTGTTATGCGAGGCATAAGCTCTTACGGCCCAGTTGTTTTGGAGCGCTATGCGAGGCATAGGCCCTATATGATTCGTCTGATTGCGAGTGTTATGCGAGGCATAAGCTCTTACGGCCCAGTTGTTTTGGAGCGCTATGCGAGGCATAGGCCCTATATAATTCGTCTGATTGCGAGTGTTATGCGAGGCATAAGCTCTTACGGCCCAGTTGTTTGGGAGCGCTATGTGAGGCATAGGCTCTATATAATTCGTCTAATTACGAGTGTTATGTGAGGCATGAGCTCCGTTTGCAGACTTCGACCTAGTGGGAGCGCTATAAAGGTATAGGCTCGGTCGACTGTCTAATTTGTTATGAGTGTTATGCGAGGCATAAGCTCTTACGGCCCAGTTGTTTTGGAGCGCTATGCGAGGCATAGGCCCTATATGATTCGTCTGATTGTGAGTGTTATGCGAGGCATAAGCTCTTACGGCCCAGTTGTTTTGGAGCGCTATGCGAGGCATAGGCCCTATATAATTCGTCTGATTGCGAGTGTTATGCGAGGCATAAGCTCTTACGGCCCAGTTGTTTGGGAGCGCTATGTGAGGCATAGGCTCTATATAATTCGTCTGATTACGAGTGTTATGCGAGGTATAAGCTCTTACGGCCCAGTTGTTTGGGAGCGCTATGTAAGGCATAGGCTCTATATAATTCGTCTAATTACGAGTGTTATGCGAGGTATAAGCTCTTACGGCCCAGTTGTTTGGGAGCGCTATGTAAGGCATAGGCTCTATATAATTCGTCTAATTACGAGTGTTATGCGAGGTATAAGCTCTTACGGCCCAGTTGTTTGGGAGCGCTATGTAAGGCATAGGCTCTATATAATTCGTCTAATTACGAGTGTTATGCGAGGTATAAGCTCTTACGGCCCAGTTGTTTGGGAGCGCTATGTAAGGCATAGGCTCTATATAATTCGTCTAATTACGAGTGTTATGCGAGGTATAAGCTCTTACGGCCCAGTTGTTATGAGCGTTATGTGAGGCATAGGCTCTGAAGTTTAATTTGATTGCTTTGGAGTGTACTTAATGTAACTGTTTAAAGGTTCAAGTAATTAATTGTTATTGTTTTATTTCAAATTTATTCATCGTCTTCTATTTTCTCATAAAACTATGGCATGGGTTATATAAATGGCAACACTGAAGTCTGCGCCATCTAGCGACAAGTAGCAGTATCAATGTTTACACTGTCTATGGTGATAGTGACGTATCGATTAAATCCGGTACACTGATGTATCGAACCGTTTAATTGTTGCGTTGTTTGAAGTCAATTATTAATTGTTTACAGAACTATCTGAGTTCGAGCATCGTCTTGAGGTGTTTATTTATGGGTTTTGTTCAGAGATGTGATTTATTTGAAATACTTCTATTTAATATGCAAATACAAAGTGCAAATTACCTATTTTGTATTTTTCATTATGCGGCGCCTTGGGGCATACAAATTTGTTTGGATGCATGCATATTGTAAATTACATGCAGCATACCTTAGTCCTTAAGTCCGAGGTATTTTTCTTTGTCTACTCGCTGAATTACCCGATCATGTATACTTAAATTCAAATTCAAATTCATTTATTGCGGTATTTAAAGGATCATACTCTGTTATTTTTTATTTTTTGCCAAAAATATAATGTAATTAGTTTTGTCTGTGTTAATCGTGAGTAAGTTACTTCGGGACCATTCATTTAGCAGGTTAAGGTCACCTTGTGCTTCCATTATAACATCCTTAATTGTGCTACCAAAGTAAAATAGGCTTGTATCGTCTGCGTAAAGTGTAATATCGCCTCTTAGACCCACCTGGTATATATTGTTTATGTAAATAAGAAATAATAGAGGCCCCAGGATGGATCCTTGAGGGACACCGCATGTGAGTTGTTTTGGGCTACTTTCATGGTCACCAATTTTCACGATTTGATAGCGATTGCATAAATAAGACTCGAACAGTTTTTGAGCAGTTTTTTTTAATACCTATATCCCTTAGTTTGTTTAGTAGTAATTCGTGACTTATTGTATCGAACGCTTTCTTGAGGTATATGAAAACTCCGAGCCCTATTTGTTTTTGATCTATGTTTACTTTCACTTTGGTAACAAGATCCATGGTAGCAGAAAGAGTATTTGATTTACTTCTAAAGCCGTATTGTTTTTCATATAAAAAATTTAAGGTATTTGAAATACCTTTTGAGATGTATTTTGCTTTTTCATATTCATTTCCAAATGCAAAATACTTTGTGATTAAGTTTAGCCAACATTACCAGTCGCTCTAGATGCACAATCAACCGAAATAAATGACCACACAATTCACAAAAAGGAGCCATGGCTCTCTTTTCGTTAGTCTAGTTGCTTTACATTATTTCAAGTGAGCATTATTATTATTAATTATTAACGTAACAGAATTTATTGATACGCGTACTGATAAATTTGACCAAAAATGTCATGCATAAGGTGCCATGTTATTAGACGCTTTTGTTCGGCTCGCCATTGTCTCTATTTGTCATGATAAATGCCTAAAATAAATTAAAATGTCTGATATTTGATCAAAGGGTATTTTATCTTGAGAAAGTGTTTTGAAAATACCTATTTTGCATTTAGCATTTGAAATACAAAGGATAAAACTATTTGGTATTTAGCATTTGAAATAGTAAATCTGAAAAGTATTTTGCATTTAGTATTTAAATGCTTTTTAAAACCATTTTGTACATCTCTGGTTTGTTACCCTTTAAGTTTGATTGTACCAGGGTTTAGTTTGAATCGGAGAGAGGGCATCGTTACATCGTTGTCTAATAAATTCAAGGGTGAGTCATTATTGCACTGCTATGAATACATGTGGGGTAGAATCAGGTGTATTTGTGTAGGATGTACTGAGTACACGGCGTGGCTGGCGACTATTCGCCGGGGCCGGATTTTAGTTTAGGTTGCAGGAACATTATTGATAACATTATGAGACTTTAGTTTGTTTAATAATAAAAAAAAAATAAAAAAATGTTGAAAGACTCAATTTCTTTATGGTTTGGGTAAGTTGTTATACAGCCGTGCTCCATCCAAACTTGTGCTTTGGTGCCATGTTGTTTGTACGGAGAAGGGGTGCGTGTAGGTTGTCGGCGTTGCGACGTATGTTGTTTTGTTAGCATTCGGCTCCGCAAGGCCATGAATTATAACGTTTTCTCCCGTTCGGAGCGTTCACGAGGCTCGCGAAGTAATCGCTCCTTGGTGGTTTAGGGTGTTGTTGCTACCTGGGATGGCACATTCATTAGATTACTTATATTGCTCTCTGAATGTTGTGGCCTTTCTTGTGTGGTACAATTCACTTGTTTGAGTTGCGATATTTCGGATCTGACCGAATACCCGTTGATATATTATAAGTTGAATATTATTGGAGGATTGATGTTGTTTGGAATGGGAGTCTCTAATTTTGGGTGAAAGAGACTGAACGTGTATCGCGAATTTTCGTTGACAGGGTATCCGAATGTATCATCGTTTGCCATTTTTGTTTTTGTTTTCTTTCAGTTCGAATCGAAAGGAGTTCTGTGGAGTTTGTTTCTTCTAACTTAAATCGGAGAGTGGATTTAAACAGAGGATTTTTGGAATTGTATGGATAAGTTAAAAGAGGTCGAAATTTGTTACTTCAATACGAACCTGAATTAACTAATTATGGTTTGGTGGTCCGACGTTCCTCACTCAGAAGCGGGGTCCCGAGTTCACAAAGGGTGACGAGCTCACAGCTTTCCCTTTAATTGACGGTTCGTTGAATTTTATATACGGAGGCTCACCGCACTCCCTTACGGCGGATCCGTGTATTAGTTTGGGGCAGCGGCGTTTGACGTAGCGAGATAGTAGAGGGCGCTAGGGGATGCGTTCCCGAGCACTGTATGTACGGGAAGCGCTGCATGGGACGGTCGATTTGGGATCTCGCGAAGCGCCGCGATTCTCGTGTTTATGATGGAGAGAGAGAAGGAGATGTGAGGTCGACCGGTGGAAGGTGTGCTTGTAAGAGATAAATGCTGAGGGATGTGATAAAGGATGACTCATGTGAGCCCTATAATAATTGTGATATGAGCCTTAACGCAATGTACGATAGTAAAAAGGCTGCGGTCTTGATGCTGGAACGATGTGTCTGTCGTGATAATTGTTCTTTGTTGCGAACCCCGAGGATCTCGCTCGGGGAGCTCGATTGTTTTGAACATGAGTGCGAGTGCATCAGAGGAGTGTCCCCCATAATACCCCATTGAAGGCTGGAAAGGGGCATGCGTCGGGCGAGCTTGAGAGGCAGGTACTAGGTGGCATGTCTCACCAGCAGTTGTTCTCAGTCGCACGGAGTGGTTAAATATGATGGGGAAAGAGACTCCATCACAGTGTATAGTAGGGGCTGAAGCGGTGGGGAGACTGCGAACGAGTCGGTTGAAACGAACACGCACACGGGCGCGCGCCTTTGCACGGCCCTAAGCGGATCTCGTGGTGCCGTCGGTCGCGGGTGCCGCGTTGAGACGAGCGGCCGTCTGCTGCGTGCGCCCAGACAGTCCGCGATCTTTTCGAGTTGAAACTTGCCAAGAGCGTATTGCGCGGTGTGCGGCTGCTTGAACTCGGCTTCTTCACAACCGGAGCTTTCGTTTTTTGGGGCTCCCTGCTGATGTTGAAAGATGGGAATGTATTGTTATCAGAATGCCTTTTTCTGTTAAATAACACGTTGGGCTGTTTGAATGATGGGGTGGTTGCCGTATATTGTGGAGCGCGTCTTTGGTGAGAATTCTACTATGAACTTTCGTCGTTGTCATCTTGCGTCTATAATATGCCTACTATTTGTATTGTAGGGCTACAGTTGAGGGATGTCTTGCCAAATACCTATGGGTGCTTTGCCTGTACCAACTGAGCTGGGTTTTTCATTGTTTGACAGATTGTTTTCAAAATCGATGTCTGGGTGTCCAGTTGGTCTCCGGCATCGAGTCCGTTGACGGAATGGGAAAAGGTAGCCGCCGTTTTAACTTTAATTATTCTTTACTGTGACACCATCCTCTGGCACTGAGATTCTATGGTCTAATAGATATTGATTTACATACATTTGTCCCGACTCGCTTTGTTGCAAAGTAATGCGAGACATATTGTTAATATTGTTATACATCTATCAACCTTTTATGATAACTTAGCGTTAGGGGAGCTCTGAAGTTGAGCGGTCGAAGTTGAGGTTGCTCGTGACAACGTAGAAGCCCTGAACAGATCACAGGGCAGTGGTAACTCTGGTGAGAGCGAACCAACCAGGAAGAGGAGGGACGCAGCTATGAGGGCAAGGGAAGGGTTGCCGAATGGCCGCGTCGTCTATTAGTCCTATTATAAACAGCAAACTCTCGCCTTGGGGAGTGTCGCGGAGATCCGCGAATTGGACCGAACGGTGATTGAATGTCTGAGCTGTCATTGATTCTGTATGTTGGTGTCACTGAGTGTGACAGATGACAATCTTGAGAACGGACTTTGAGGGTAGCTTTTGGCGGTTGGTGATTTAAAGTAGTCCAGACAGGATGGTAAGAAAAGGAGGGTAGGAAGAGGAGTGACTCGATGTCGTAGCGGAGGAATAAAGGGCAGTATTAGAGCCACCGGACGGGGAGAAGGAGTAGAAACTGCTTGGTGCTTACGAGGTGAGGCCGTTCTAAATCAGGAGCCAGATTCGCTCGTGGCTTCCTGGTAAGTGACGGTTACACACGTGAGTACATTGAGACTGTTATGTTATCTCTTTATAAGTTTACCAATGTGATACGATAACTGTTCTTACGTTAACGTTAAACTATTGTTCTGGTGGCTTGGGCTGGCTGTGAGGGGATTTGTTGTGGAGGCCAGTGTGGGCGAGTGCCCATTTGATTTCAGTATCAAATATTAACAATGGTAAGAACAGTTTGACTGTTGTAACTTCATGAACTATATTAATCGTTATGTTGTGCTCTTATGAAGCAATATGATCATCAGACCAAACGGGAATGTTACGAATAGTTTGTGTAACAACCATGATTATAAAGTAGGTACTTGCTAATTTGTAGTAATTAGAACCGTATCATGAACCGAGTGGTGGTTCTGGTGGCAAGGGCTGGCTATGAGGGGATTTGTTGGGAGGCCAGTGGGCGGAAGCCCAATTTATTGTATTCTATACTAAATGCTATAATATAAAGGCTAACATGCAGCGTTCATCTAATGATCATATAGTACCATTATGTGGTGGATAGTGTTGAGTATATTGCGAAGCTATACTATATAATACATATCATATTAAACTCCGCCACACCATTGACTTAAAGATAAATTAAAAATCTTTGCCTGTGCTTGGATTCACCACCCCATCCATCAATTTCAGCTTTCTTTGGCCTTTGACCTGGGACAAGCGTAAATGGCGACTGTAACATGTACTTTCAATAATAAAAATTAATAGCTAACTTGTTCCTAAGCACAAAAAACCAAGAACGCTTTTAGGACTCATTTTAGGTTTTTAACTATTTTTCAAGTAAGTGCTTTTAGATCATTGCCAAGAAGAATGCACTGTAAGAAACCTGGCAGAGTATTTTTTTCACAACAAAATCACATTTACATACTTGACCCTTAATACAAATCAAATAAAACTAAATATGAAGAGAATTAAATAATTATAATTTTTTAACATCTAATAGTCTAGGAACCTTAAGAAAGGAGATGAATGATAAACATTTTTTTTTGCTCCAATTCATCCTATTGCAATCTAGAAAAATAAACAACAATTAAAAATATGTTAAATAAGATAAACATTTGGTTAAATAATTTGATGAAACATCTATACTGATTTCAGCTCCTGTCATTGCTTGATCATAATGAGTATAGCTCTGATGGCAGATAAATATATAAACAAATCAGACTGCTCTAATCCTACAATAACAAATTGAATCTGAAATTCAGGCAAACAACGACTCTGTGCCAAACACTTGGGATCAATTGTTTACTTTTTAAAACTAAAAATAAAAAAAACTCATAGTTTTGTCACTATTAAAAGGCTGAGACAAATATTTTGTAAACAACTTCATTTGACGGTTTTCGAACAAATGCAGACCATAAATTTAAAACTTGCTACAACATTACAAAGGATTCTTATTCAGAGCCGTCATGTCAGGATGATTATTGAATATAGCCCTTTTATTCAGAAAACTTTTTGTTTTTTATAAAATATCGCGTAATTCGGCGCGCCTCTTGTCATAGCCTCCTCCATTTATTGGAGGGCTTGGGGTATAGTTCTCATGCAGGCTTAGTGCGGATAGACAACTTCAGACACCATTGAATTGATTCGGAGATGTGTGTAGGTTTCCTCAACATTACCCGCAATTCGAACAAGGCCACAATTCGAACAACAGGGCTACCACGGCTTTTTTAGGGTGATCATTGAGGCAGGTTTAGACTAGGATTTTGTTATTGTCACAGTTACGGTCACAGCTCGCAGATGAGTACCTGGCTTTAGCCGACTAATCCGACAATAGAACGACCGCTTCAATGAGTCCTCGCCCGCGCGGTGCAGACGCGCGGGGTGGGACGACCGCGGGGGCTGAGCTCTGTGCGGGCGGCAGGCGCACTACCCGCCTGCACCGAGAGAGGTTCCCGCGGTCGTCTTACCCCGCACCCCGCAGCCGCGCCCGCGAGGACTCATTTAAGCGGTCGGTCTATAAACCTTGCCGTATTTTTCAAAGTTTTTTTGCCAACAATGCTTGGTCCAGCCGTCTCGATCCCTGCCATATTTGTCATCCAGACGTTTTACAATAAGGTGTTATACTCAATTTTATCAGTCTTTTATAAGTGTGAATATTATCAGTAAAAAATCTTCTTGTTTTAACTCATAATGTAACCTACTAATATTATAAACGCGAAAATTTGTAAATATGGATGGATGGATTGATGGATGTTTGTTACTCTTTCAAGTAAAAACTACTGAATGGATTTGGATAAAATTTGGAATGGAGATGGCTGATACCCTAGATTAACACATAGGCTATTTTTTATCCCGGAAAATTGCATAATTTCCCCGGGATAGAGAAAAGCTAATTTTTTGCAGACAAAGTCGCGGGCAGTAGCTAGTCCCAGCGGTCTATCATGACGTTCATGATGCGGTTGGGGCTGCCGCGGAGTCGGTGTAGCAGAGAGGCACATCTACTTCGCATTATTGCCGCAAAGCCGGCTGTGTGCGCCTCCGCAAACATACCCAAGGCACTACAAAATCGCGGCAGCCCCATCAGCAGCTTTAAGCTTAAGCGCCCCGTAAACGATCAAACTTGCTTGACAAACTTCAAACTTCTTCTACCGAGATCTTGTTTGACAAACACCGTCGTACACGTTCAAACCTGTTTGTCAAACTCGACATCAATCCAGATTTTCATCAAACGCATCAAACACGTAGATTGTTTGCCAAACGCCTCAAACACAGCCGTACACGATCAAATTGTTTGGCAAACACGTAAAGTTTGACAAACAATTTGATCGTTTACCGGGCGCTTTAGAAGTAAGATGTCTATGGTACTTGTTGCAGTAAGCGCGAGATCCCGGCTGTGAACTTCACGACGCACTCAGTCCACTGCGCGCGCAACCTTCGCACGTGCCCGGTGTGCAAGGAGCCCGTGCCGGTCGCGGAGCTGCGGGCGCACCACGATGCGCTGCACAAGGAGGGTGAGAGAGACAGCGATGTTAGGTCTTCGCAAACTCCACTAACGGTACCGAGTCAACTCAAACTTTCGGTCATGATCATATCAGCCATGTCTCGGTCGGAAGCGGCTTGCATCCACCATGACCGCGACTTTAACCACTTCATCCGTCCACCTTTTGGTTCGAGAACCTTCTGGTTGAGTAGTTAAAGCCAAAATGCAATCAAAATCTGTCTCGTTACAGACCCATTGCGCCATCCTCCTACATTTCCTTTATATGTTTTAACTAGCGACCCGCCCCGGCTTCGCACGGTATATTATGCATGTATCTATATCTATACTAATATTATAAAGAGGAAAGATTTGTACCTATTTTTGTATGTTTGTATGTTTGTAATGAATAGGCTCAAAAAGTACTGGGCCGATCTGGATGAAATTTGAAACATAGATAGATTATAGTCTGGAATAACACATAGGCTACTTTTTATCCCGGAAAATTGCGTGATTCCCGCGGGATAGCGATAAACGAATTCTACGCAGACGAAGTTGCGGGCAACTGCTAGTTATACATATAAACCTTCCTCTTGAATCACTCTATCTATTAAAAAAACCCGCATCAAAATCCGTTGTGTAGTTTTGAAGATATAAGCATACAAACGGACTTGGGGACAGAAAAAGCGACTTTGTTTCATACTATGTAGTGATTTGCTTCTGCCTGCGACTTCGTCTGCGTTGAATTATACACATACCTTCCTCTTAAATCTATTATAAAACCGCAACAAAATCCGTTGCTTAGTTTTAAAGATCTAATCATAGTTAGGGACAGACAGACAGCGGAAAACGACTTTGTTTTATACTATGTAGTGTTGTATTGATGTTGACTTTTGACATGCCTAGTGTCTTGAACGTAAACGAATAAACGGACATACTTACTGTCATGTAAAGGAGCGACCACACCGTTGCGTATGAGCAGTGACGTGTCGCATGCATGTTTCTTCATACATTTTGTTACGTCGACGTCTATAACGCACTGGTGTGGCTGGACCTTAAGTCCGCCCTAGCATTGAGGTGCAATTGTTTACGCCCACCGAACTTTGTCCCTTTCATTTTCATACAAAAGTGCAAGAGAGAACGCTATTTAACTCGTTATTTTGAACGGTATCGGCGATCCACCCAATGGTCACTAATGGATGCGATCAATATCGAAACTTGCAGAATTTTTCTTACAAGTCGAAACTGTAGGCTTATTACCTAACTCGCTCGCAATCGCCATCGTGTTCATCTTGACGGTTCATGTATGGGCTGACAATTGGCATCGGAATCAGCCAGCTGTCACGTTCATACAAGAACTGTCAAAATGAACACGATGGCGATTGCGAGCGAGTTAGGTAATAAGCCTACTGGTCTTACCACAGATGTAATGTATAATTTGTGTTGTCAACAGTGCCGTGCAAGAAGTGCGGCGAGAGCGTGTGCGGAACAGACCTGGAGGACCACGTGCGGGACTCCTGCGCGCAAACCATCAAGCCCTGCAAGTCAGACCACACACCACACTATTTATCATACAAACACAAACCCATAGAAGAAAGAGAAACCTAGAAGTGGCATGTGAACGAGAGACGCGTGCCACTTTTATGCGTAAAATTGCATGTATAAATGTCAAATTGGCATTGTTCATTTTTTTTAGTATGCTCCAATTCGAAAACTATTTCGAGGAAAACCATCATTTATCCGATTTATCTTGTCCGATTTCAAAGATACTTTATGATTGCAGATATTTTCGTAAAAGTACTTTGAACCTTTGTTTGACCGAACGACCGGGTTTTTAGACAGAATCCAGCATCGAATGTTTGCCACAAAAATGAAAAAAAAAAGTTTGGCTATGGCAACTGTCACGTGTCACTGTCAAATCTAACAAAACCATAGACAAAGCCGTTTTTTTTATAGCCAGCCGAAGGAAGGCGATTGGGATTCTGTCTAAATTCACGAATTATCAAACAGCGAAAAAATATTTATTATTAATTAACAAAACTACGTAAAAGCATAATATTCAAATTAGTTGCTTGAAATAGTCCATTTTATCAAATAAAGGTGTTAAAAGCACAGCTTAAAAAAAATGAACAATGCCAATTCAATTTGACGGTTCGAGTAGCAGAATGATTCTGACAGAATCAGATTTTCTCGAGTGTTCCGCTGTCATCAGTTAGATTTTCAATGACGAAAACCTAAATCCCATTCAGCAGAGTTCATTTTGCGACGCAGTTATTTTAACGACATCTGTTGTGCAATGGCGAAACTATTATTTAGGCAACTGACATTTTCAGACTTATCTTTTGGCTACTTCACGCTAGATGGTGTTTATATACCTGTACAATGGATTTTAGGCAATATTCTGTGGGTGGAAAGTTCAAATTATAATAGCGACGTGAATTCGGAGACTACCCACCTGCTATGGGTGGTGTAGGGGTATAGCACGCGTCACGGAATGACGAGGATCCGGGTTCGATTCCCTGTCATAGCTTTACTTTTCGGATTCTTCTATGTGTTCTAATTTTCACTGACATTTAGAAATTTAATTTCTAACGTAAAAGTAAACATAAAAATCAAGAAATAAAAACAATCATTTGATAGTAGCGATTCAGAACTTATTACATTTTTATAATAGACAAGCTACGACCAATACTAGGCAAGATCTCAAGGTGGAGTGAACTGTCGATGTGAGTTTGGCGACCCCGGTTTCCCTAGCGCCTGTGAGTTGCTGCCCCGCGCGGCACCCACCTTTGTCCTTGATGCCCATGAGGCGCATGAACTTGTCCGCCTGGCGGCCGTCGCTGTCGGCCGCGAAGCGCGTGCCGGACCAGCGCGCCGCCTCCTCGGCCTCCGACTTGCTCTTGTGCGCCCACAGCAGCTTGCGCTTCGCCACCTGACACAAAAAAACAATTCAACAAGCCGCTCGCAAACTCTCATGAGCATCGGTCGAGAAATGAGACTTGTACCAGGATAACAAACAGGACAGAGACGGCTCGCTCCCACCTAGTGCTCTTTAAGCCAAGGGATCCGGTGTGTATGTGTGTGTGTGCCTCCGACTTGCTCCGTTCCTAGTTTATGGAACCCTAAAAGTGTTCCCCCCCAGGTTCTGCGAGCTGGAGCTCCCGCGGCGCTCCCTGCCGGCGCACGAGGCGTACTGCGGCGCGCGCAGCGAGCAGTGCCCCGACTGCCGCGAGTACGTGATGGCCAAGTACAGGCAGCTGCATCTGGACTCCAACCACGGCTTCATACGGCTCGATGACGGTAAATTACTCATACTCGCTCTCGATAACTCGCATACTCATTCTCATTACTTCCACGCTGGTCTGAGAGCGAAGAAAAAACAGAATCAAGAAGAAGAAATACATTTATTGACAAAATTCGACACAACACAAAACATGCTGGTCTGGGAGTAAAGAAAAAACATAGTATTTACCAGTTGCTTCTCTGCCCGCGCAGATGGTAAAAGACATCGAGGGAATGGGCGAAAGCCTTAGGAATCATGTTATAGGCGATGCGGCTGGCAACCCATCACTATTTTGATTTCCCTTTCCACCTGTACGCCCTTAATCATGCTAAACGTGGTCTTAAGCCTTTGTTACCTTAGGGTCTGTCTACCCTGTAAGGGATAAAAACGTTATTTATGTATGTATGTATTATAGAAACAGCTAACTTTTAATTCGTTTTTATTTACTATCTACATTCTTATTATGATCTGAACTCAACAGACCCAACGCCTAAAGAAGAAAAACCGAAGCCAAAACTGGTACCGAAGACCTCTAGACCAATCACCAACGGTGTACCCGCCCCTTCGACCAGCAACGGTGTCAGTAGACCTGCAGCAGAGGCGCGGCACTATGAGCCCCAGGGGTCAGGAGAAGTGGACAGGGTGGAGAGCTCTAGGAAGAAAGTCACGCCGAAGAGGACCAATGACCAGCCACAGATTAACACTAGTGTGCAGCCAGCGGAGAAGGTTACTAAGGAAATGTAAGTTATAAGTTGCTCGTAGACAGTAAGTAAGTAAGTAAATGCTTTATTGTACAAATATAAAGAAACAGAGACAAATAACAAAAAAGGCCTTAAATATATGCACAAAGGCGAACTTATCCGCATAAGAGATCTCTACCAGTTGTTAACCTTTGAGTAAATGAGAGGAGCATTAAGCGAGAGACCGACAAAGAGTGAGTTTAAAATATCTATATAACCATGACGTCAAAAACATCTATATCTTTCTCCGACTTGTTTCTTTCTTTTATTGGTTGTCTGGTAGAGATCGTTATTAAGCGATAAAACCGCATATTGTCTACCTTGTTCTTCGTTTCTGTTTTGTTTTGTACTGATTTGTTGTGTGCAATAAAGAATATTTGTATTGTATTGTACACCTTTACGCCACAAACAATAAGGTCCATAGGTCATCATCTCCGGCTCGAAGGGCTATATGTAGCAGTCCCTGTATGGTTGGTTGGTTGATGGATACACGTTGAAACACTTTATTTCACGTAAAATAGTTTATTTTTATAATAAAACAAATAGACATACAAATATACATTAAGTTTGTATCGTGAAGACAGAAGAAGGGGCAACGGTGTTGCCATAATAAAATAAAATTAACATAATAATTTACACTGTTGGGTTGCCAACAGGTGACACGATATATTTGACATGATGGCTGTATCGATATTTTTGCCCTCGACTGTAATTTTTGCCAAGTTTCTTGCGGCGCATTCTTCTTGGCAATGATGGGATTTCCGAATGCACTAGCAGCACATCATATATATAAGCTAAAACAGTAAGGAAACTACGAACAAAACGGTCGAAACGAACGCACACATAGACGCGCGTTTCTACACGGCCCTAAGCGGAACTCGCGGTGCCATCAGTCGCGAGTGCCGCGTTGAGACGCGCGGCCGTCTGTTACGTGCGCCCAGACAGTCCGCGATCTTCGTTTTAAACATGCCAAGATGCGTATTGCACAGTGTGTCCATGTTTCCCAATAGTTTATTTAAGAAAGATTCATTCGCATGAGAATTTTTAAGAGTTAATTTATCCGATTATTTAATTATTATAGAACCGAAATAAACGTATGTTTCTTTTTTACGGAAATCAAGAGTGCCAACCCTCTGCCAATACTCTTAATTAAGTGTAGCTATTTACTTTAAAACAGGCCTTACTATCTAAGATAGCGCTAACTAAACAAAAAGCGTTTCAATTTTACAAAAATTTAATCGACAACCCTAATGCTCTATTGGAGCGTAGGTATTTCAAAAAATAAGCCTAGTTTTCATGCTCTATTTATTTACTGTGCTAGCAGTATCTATTTTTATTCTATTTGCAAAATAAACTTTTTTTTCCGGCCAGGCCTTCCCGGGGCGCTGTAAAGAAACGGCCGGCGCCGCCGCCCCCGCCCCCCAACCCCGCCCGCGACCGCGCGTTCTGGAGCGCTGCCGGCCGCGCGCAGAAAGAAGAGCAAGAGCGACAACAACAGAGCGCTTACAACGCCTCTGTCGGTAAGTGCAAAGGGAAAACGTCCATACAACCTTAAAAAAAGTTTATAGGCTGCCGTGCTTGATAAGGAATAAATTTAAGTCTTTTGAAATAACTTTGTTCGTCTGTCTGTCATGATTTTTTATCAGGATCGCGTGTAAGTGAAATCTAAATAATATATAACTCAAAGGTGACTGACTGACTGACATAGTGATCTATCAACGCACAGCCCAAACCACCGGACGGATCGGGCTGAAATTTGGCATGCAGCCCATGCAGGTAGATGTTATGACGTAGGCATCCGCTAAGAAAGGATTTTGATCAATTCAACCCCCAAGGGGATAAAATAGGGGATGTAAGTTTGTATGAAACTTTGTCAATTTTAAACCGATCGGGCTGAGGCTTTGCATGCATAAAGCTACTATGACGTAGGCATCCTCTAAGAACGGATTGCGTAATTTCTGCGGGATAGCGATAAACGAATTCTATGCAGACGAAGTTGCGGGCAACAGCTAGTTAATATTAAATACTATTCTGCAATTCCTTCAGGCTGTGCAATCAGACTTCTAAATCAACATATTCATAAAATACATACCGTCACGGCTCTTCCATAGGGGTAGGCAGAGACTATGTTCCACTTGTTACGATCCTGACATACCCTTTCGCTTCATCCACATTCATCAATCTCTTCATACATGCTGGAGGATTCTCTTGACCTGACCCTTCGTCATGACGTCTATACGACACGACTTCTCTCTCTTTCACCTGGTCCATAAATGTTCTCAATTCAGTTGTTCTTCTCTTCTCCAGCCTATAATCGTCCCACTACTGGGCACAGGCCTCTCAGATCGAGAGGGCTTGGGCTATAGTTCCCACGCGAGCCCAGTGCGGATTGGGAACTTCACACACAACATTGAATTGCTTCGCGAGTGTGCAGGTGCCTCACGATGTTTTCCTTCACCGAAAAGCTCATGATAAATTACAAATAAATTCCGAAAAACAGAGGTGCCAGCCAGAGCTCGAAAACACGACCCACTGCTTGAGAGGCCACAGGTCAAACCACTAGACTACCACGGCGTTTTTGTTCAGCCATGGTTATATACCCCAGTGTATTATCGTACGGGGTGACTGACCTTGTTGAGAGAGACGGGTAGTCTCGCGCCCTCGCGCTGTGCTGAGTGTGAGCGTTTTGGCAGGGCTCCCGCCCGTGCTGTCTCCGGCGGCCAAGCTGGAGAAGCTGCGCAAGATGGACGCCCTCCACAACCGGGAGACCGAAGACGTGGAGTACAGGAACAGGCTGCAGGGACGCGTGTGGCAGACGCCGGTAACTACCACACATATCTATAATATATAAAAGAAAGTCGTGTTAGTTACACTATTTATAACTCAAGAACGGCTGAACCGATTTGGCTGAAAATTGGTAGGGAGGTAGCTTAGAACCAGGAGACGGACATAGGATACTTTTTATCCCGATTTTCCCACGGAATTGGAAATTTCCGAAATGTTGTACTAATAAAGCTACAGACATTAAATTTAGCATGCCTACACATTATTCCTTGATTAGTATAAAGGTGCAACTACAAAGGAATTTTTCAAATTTCCCACGGGATAAAAACACGAGGTAAATAATTAAGACTATAATTAGTAGATAATATTCCTAGAGGATCATGTAGGTGCTCTAAGAAGGGATTTTCCGAATTTCCCACGGGATAGGCAATGAAAACCTTATACTTGGAGACACGAGTGGATGTATGGGGTGTGTCGTCACTCTGACGTTATGTGCGCGGACGAAGTCGCGGGGAAAAGCTAGTATTACATAAATCACTACATAGTATAAAACAAAGTCGCTTTCTCTGTCCCTATATCCCTATGTATGCTTAAATCTTTAAAACTACGCAACGGATTTAGATGCGGTTTTTTTTAATAGATAGAGTGATTCAAGAGGAAGGTTTATATAAATAATAAATAAATAATATACCGTGCGAAGCCGGGGCGGGTCGCTAGTAAATAATAAAATGAAAGAGATTTATTCACTAGTTGGTTTAGGTGCAGTTTTAAATTTGCACATTGCAAAAACATTTCGAACTAAGTCTTTCAAATGTACCGCGACATACCCTTGAAACTAAGTCATCCAAATCTATAAAAATATCGAAGCACAACGCTTTATATTTAGTAAAGTTGCAGTGGCGTGCAAGGGTCGTCAGGGTAGGCAGCGGTAGGCAGGTGCGCCATAATTTATATGCGTTCCGGCGTGGAGAGTAAGACAGCCGGCGAAATTACTGGCGCAAGAGTTATTCTATCCCATCCCTGGCTGGCAACGCATTTGCAATTCTCTTGTGTAGCGCGTGTCCTTGGGTGCTCGCTTATTTAGGCGACCCCCATGCACGCCACTGGTGTCAGGTTGTGTTTTGTTTTTGTCACACAGGATGTGCCGGCCGGGCACGTGTTGGGTTCAGCCGGGGTCAGTGACCTCAGCCACTTGCAGCCCATGACGGCCGCGCAGTTCATGAACAGGTCAGTCCATATAGCTTTAAGTCTTCATCTATCTGTGTGGTATCAAAGGCGTCGCGGTGGGGGGAAGGGGGGGGGGGCTGACCCCCGCTAGAGAACCAAAAAATGTCGTACAAGTCCGCCATACTGTCTGATCTACCGATGGGTGGTATAATTCTGCCAGCCCCCCCCCCCCCTTGATCATCGGCTAGCACCCTTTTATAATAAATACATACATACAGTCAAAGCGAAGTCTTTAGGATTATATTAGGCTAGCTGTTCCCCGCGACCCCGTCTGCGTGGAATCGCTATCACGCGGGAACTGCGCGATTTTCCGGGATAAAGCTATCCTATGTTCTCCGGGACTAAAATCACCTCTGTAACAAGATTTGTTAAAATCGAGTGGTTTAGGCGTGAAAGCGTAACAGACAGACAGTGTTACTTTCGCATTTATAATATTAGTAGGGATTAGATTAGAACAGTTACGGGTGGCGGGGCCCGATTTTTGAAAGCACATGTGTGAAAATACTACTCGAAAGTGTTGAAAAATTGTGCTGAATTTGAAACACGAGTAGCTTAGAAGATGCTTACGGCTCTCATTAATCTCGTGAACTAGTCAATGCTTTGATTGGAGCTGTAGTTTTGGAGATATAAGTTGATTTATACCGCTTTCAAGAGGTGCGGAGAGTAAGACAGCCGGGGAAATTACGGGCACAAGAGGCATTGCATCTTAGTCCTCTAGGTTGGCAACGCATCTGCAATCCCTCCGGGGTTGCGGGTGTCTATAGGCAGTGGTGATCACTTACCATCAGGTGACCCACTTGCTCGTTTGCCTTCCTATTCATATAAAAAAAAAAAAAATGTGCTTTCAAAAATCGAGCCCCAGCTCTCAGATGGGTACCCGGCTTTATAGGGGAATATTCATGATTTTTTCATGGAAAACTATATAAAAAAAATCAAATAACTAAAAATAACCGAGGTATAAGGTATCAAAGATCGTCTCTATCTCTTGCTAGCATGTTAGAAAGGTTGCTCTTTGTTCTCCTTCCAGGTTCCAAGAGCTTCAGCTGGGCTCGGACAGCCGCAACGGGGCTGGGGCCGCAGACCGCTTCAGCGAAATAAAGAGCTCGCTGCGGGAGCTGCGCCGCGGGCTCAACGAGGTCAGCCCCCACACTCTACATACACATACACAAATCACGTCTTTATCCCTTACGGGGTAGACAGAGCCTAAGGCAACAGGTACCTACAGGCCACATTTAGCATGATTGTGGGCGTATAGGTGGAAAATGGAATCAAAATAGTGATTTGTTGCTAGCCTCATCGCCTAAACATGATTCCTATAATTTTCGCCCATTCCCTCGATGGGCTTTTACCATCTGCGCGGGTAGAGAAGCAACTGGTACATTCTATGTTTTTCCTTTGCTCCCAGACCAGCATGGAAGAGTACACCATGTTTATATTTCATAACTAGCTTCTGCCCGCGACTTCGTCCGCATAGAAGCAATTGGCATGTTTGTCGCTATCCCGCGGGAACTGTGCAATTTTCCGGGATAAAAAGTATCTGTATCTGGTACATTCTATCCCCCTTATTCATAAACGCTCTGTAGGCTTCTGCTAACTTAGCAATCGTTTGTCTTTATCTGTCACTTTGACATTTACCTTTCCCAGATAAGGATAAACGATTGCTAAGTTAGCAGAGGCCTATAGAGCGTTTATGAATAAGGGGGTATGTTTTTTCCTTGGCCAGCATGGAAGGATCATAAGGATTTAGATTTCACTATACACAATACACACACACACACGCACGCACGCACACACGCGCGCGCACGTAAATAAGGTAAAAAGGGTAGGTTTCACTATGTTTTATACAAATACATTTCTATGTTTCAGGTGACGGCGCCCTACAACGCTTCGAATGCTTCGAATAATGGCCACATGTAAGTTAACAAAGGTTTGACAAAGCTTAAAAAATATGCAATTGAATAACATCGCACCCTTCGTGGAAGAAAGACGTAAGTCCTGTAGAGCCTTAATAGGACTCACGTCTTTCTTCCACGAAGGGTGCGACATAGAATTCGTGTATCGCTATCCCACAGGAATTACGCAATTTTCCGGGATAAAAGTAGCCTATGTGTTATTCCAGACTAATCTTATCTGTTCCAAATTTGATCCAGATCTGTCCAGCCATTCTGGCGTGAAAGAGTAACAAAACTAACAAACATCCATCCATCCATACTTACAAACTTTCACGTTTATAATATTAGTAGGATTAATTCTAATCTTGCTAAATTTAATTAAATTGAACTTGACATAATCAGCCATATTTTAGCCTTTTTTTTTTAAATGTAATTTTGATATCTTCCATTTTTGAAAATAACATACCTAATGAATGTAATAATTGTATTAATCAATCAAGTACCCATTTTCACCTTATTGTCATGTCTTATCGTGACTAAACGTGTGAAACTTACCTTTCTTGTACATCAGTTTTTTATCAGACCATGATTAATGATTTATGACTAAAATAAAACAAAGGTACAGTAAGACATTAGACACCATTGCAAAATAAACGTTTGACTGTGAACGTTATCCTTTTGGTAGTGACAGTAACCGGCTGGCCCCGCCGAGCCCGCCAGCCGGCGAGCTGCGGCTGCCGTGCGAGTTCTGCGCGCAGCCCGTGCCGGCCGACGACCTCGTGCTGCACCAGGTACGCCGCCAGCGAGAACACTTTAAACCCGTGAACTGGCGGAAACACATGGAATGTACCAGTTGCTTCTCTTCCCGGGCAGACGGTAAAAGCCGGAATGGAATGGGCGAAAATCTTAGAAATCATGTTATAGGTGTTGTGGCTAGCAAACCATTACTATTTTGATTCTATTTTCCATCTATAGCTAGCCCCACAGTCTTGCTAAACGTGGCCTGTAGGTCTTGTTACCTTAGCCTGTCTACCCCGTAAGGGATAAAGACGTGATTTATGTATGTATGTATGTAAAGAATATGCCCGTATGAAATATATCACTGAGGAACTCTGACCTCATTCCAGCTGCGGGGTTCCATTACAAATCCACCCGTCGTAAGCGTTCATTTCATCGATATCATGTTGATGAATGGCAGGTATTTTTTGCCACGAACTTGCAAAATCTGGAACGAGCTTCCCGCTGGGGTCTTCCCATCGAGTTACGACCTGGGTGCCTTTAAGAGGCGAGTGTACAATTTTCTGCAGGGCCGACAACGCACTGGCATCGCGTAAAGCGCTGCGGGTGTCTATGGACAGTGGTGATCATTTAACATCAGGTGACCCACTAGTTCGTCTGTATGGCTAAAATATAAAAAAAAAATACACACTGTACCCGAGTCTGTTGGATGAGGGCCGCGCAAGACCGGTTGTGGGGGGTCTTGGGGAGGCCTATGTTCGGCAGTGGACATCTGCTGTTATTGTGGCAGACGGGCTGCCGGCCGGACCTGACGCAGTACCAGCCGCGGCCGCCGGCGGAGGCCGAGCGCTCCCCGCGCCGCCGCTCCCCCAGCCCGCTCCAGGAGCCCGTCATCCCGTGCGAGTTCTGCCCGCAGGCGCTGCCCATCTACCTCATCAGCGAACACCAGGTACGATACCATCGCCATTCCCTTTTGAGGATCCTTTGAGGGTAAAAACGAGACCCGAACCCTAAGGCTAAGTAATGTTTTTTGAAGAGGTGCAAGTTCTATTACTTCCACGCTGGTCTGGGAGCAAAGAAAAAACATAGAATGTACCAGTTGCTTCTCTTCCCGCGCAAATGGTAAAAGCGCATTGAGGGAATGGGCGAAAATCATAGGAATCATGATTATGGGCGATGCGGCTAGCAACCCATCACTGTTTTGATTCCACTTTCCACCTGTACGCCCTCAGTGTCTTGCTAATCGTGGCCTGTAGGTCTTCTTACCTTGGGCTCTGTCTACCCCGTAAGGGATAAAGACGTGATTTGTGTATGTGTATGTATGTATGCAAATTCTATTTTTTTTGACAGTCGACGTTTTAATAATCGAGGAACTGCAGCTCTTTTATTTTTATTTCCTATTATTAATTAGAAATATTTTTTAAGTGGTCGATATGACATTTGTGAGATTCAATGGCTGATAAGCTTCGTGCCTAGAACTAGCTTAGAATTTTAAAAAAAACTACGTCAACTGTCACGTTTGACATTGTCAAAAAATAATACTGCGGTTCTGTTTATTTGCGTTTTCTTATAATCAGTGTTAGTATGTTTTTTAAGATTATTACAACGACCTTCGGACACCTCTTCAAAAAACTTTACTTAGCCAATTGGGTACTAAAACTCCACTGTCCGTCTGTCTGTCTGCCACCAGGCTGTATCTCAGGAACCGTGATGGATGGGATGAGTCAGTTGAAATTTTCACAGATGATTTATTTTTGTTGTCGCCTATAACAGCAAATATTAACAACTACATATTTTTGTGGTTGTCTGTCTATGAAAGTATGTATGTATGTATAACTTTTTTTTTTTTTATGTTAGAGAGGCCAGACAAACGAACTAGTGGGTCACCTGATGGTAAATGATCACCACTGTCCATAGACACCCGCAACTCTTACATAAAATAAGATAAGATAAGATTTTACATGACCACTACAACGTCCCAGACATAAGAAACTTGTTCAATATTAGTAGAAATACACGTTTGAGAGGGCATTCTTTAAAACTGATCAAGCAGCCAAGTGCAAGCAACCCCAGAAAACATTTCCTATCTAACCGTGTTGTGAACTCGTGGAACGCACTCCCCGAACTTGTGATAAGTGCACCTTCAGTGAACAGTTTTAAAAATAGACTAGATATTCATTTAAAGAGTCAGAGAACACAAGTGCAGTGATAGATATACACGTATCAGCTCAAAGAGCTGCTAGTGTATTATTTTAAATAATAAATAATAATAAAACACAAATAATGCACAAAGGCGAGCTTTTCCCTAGAAGGGATCTCTTCCAGTTAACCTTTGAACGATTGACAGGACATAAGTATTAAGCAAAAGTATCCGTGACCTCACACTGCCTACAGTTTGCTTGGGGGCAAGTGTCTGCTAATTAGACTTGTACGCCAAATTGCTACGGAACGCTCAGTGCGCGGTACCGACATGCACTTGGTTTTTATGCAACACTGAAACTATCTAGTGAAATATGTATATCCAGAATGCCAGAATAGTTAATTATATTGCCGCTCTCTTCACTCTGCGTTTCGTCTCTTCCGCAGGAGCGCTGCAGGCGGGTACCCAACTTGCTGTATCCAGATTGATCTAGAATTATCTGCAGTTCCGAAAACTTCGAATCTCGCAGTTCCGATACTTCGAATTGCCTGACACTTGGTTACAATCACATGACCTTCCCAGCTCACTGGACCCAATATTTACTTTTGTACTTGTAATGAACAAAAAGTAATTACCTTGCTACTCCGCTACTCACTTGCAAGATAACCAAGCCTTTGAGAAATATATGTTTCTCATGCAATCTATTTCTGCCACATAAAACACATATAAATCCCACAAACTTAATCCCTTACACCACACAAACACTGACGCGTTTCGATCCCTCTACGGGATCATTATCAAAATTTAATGAGCACAACTGCTGCACATGCAAACCAACGTCGTACTGATTTGAAAACAAATAAATAAACATAATGTGCCCACATTCATATATTTCCCAAATATTTTCCCAAACTACCTTAAAATAAATCCGACTACTTACAGCAAAAACAGAAAGGGTTATGTATTTAACAAAATATTTTTTTCTATTCATCAAAATGGACACGCAATAAAGGTGATGAAACCAAGTTCACCTGTTATTAATTATTGAACCACTATTGTTGTACCTAATTAAATAAATAATAATAAATAGATATCTTGGGACAAACTACACCAATTGATTCAGCCCCAAACTAAGCAAAGCTTGTGCTATGGGCACCAGGCAACGGATAAACATACTTATATAATGTAGATAAATACATACAACATCCATGACTCGGGCACAAACATTCGTATTCATCATACAACTGGCTGCCCCTACCGGGATTCGCACCCAGGAACTCTAGCTTCATAGTCAGGGTCACTAACCACTAGGCTACCCGATCGTCATCATTTCCAAACTTGGCTTGGTTATCTTGCACGTGAGTAGCGGAGTAGCAAGGTAAATATTTTTTGTTCATTGAAATGCACCTCCGCAAAGTGACGCCTGATTCAATAAAATATTCTATACTTGTAACAAAGAGGTTTTGTTCGGTTTGTATTGCACGTATGAGTTGCGCCGAGTTATTTTATAAAACCGACAATTTTGCCACAATGTTTCATAGTGAAACTACCGTGAGACTTAATCATCATTACACATAAACAATAATAAAAACGACGATGAAAACGAGGGTAGTTGTGCGCCGCTGTCAGTTGCGTGTAGTGTTCGTGTCGCTGCCGCCGGGGCGAGCGCTCTTGGAAAAAGGACTACGAAATAGTCCGAAACATGTCGAGCATCACTCGACTTTTTATCCGTGAGTTATCCGTTTATGTGTAATGAATGTTTCATAGGTTTTCTGTCAAAAATCGTTGATTATGGTTAAAGTTGTTGCTAAAGTATCTTGGTGCAAGTCACGCTGCAGCACCCGGCCTGAAAGGTTGCACTCTTCTCGGCTTTCGGCTTGTAGATGTCTCGCTCTAACTTACGTGACGCCGGTTGTCTCTTTCCAAAGACCGAAGTGCAATGTTTATGGCCGCGTACTGTAAGTGTGAATTGCGCTAAGTTACATTAACAATGACATTAACCACAACCGAAGATTTTTGACATTTTCTGTCGAATATTCGTCAAAATCGTGGTTACGGTTCTTTTTTACGGGATTTTATGCGGCAAAACAAAACGCTGTCGCAACCTAGCTAGTGTTAGACAGATTCTTTTATTAATATCAAGTAATTATGCCGATATAATTTGAGGAATTAGGCGAAAATCTTAGGGATCGTGTTATATAAGCGATGTGGCTAGCAACCCATCACTGTTTTGAGTTCCCTTGCCATCCATACGCCCACAATCATGCTAAACGTGGTCTTTAGGTCTTGTTACCTTAGGCTCTGTCTACCCCGTAAGGGATTAAGACGTGATTTATCTGTGTATGTATGTAATTTGGCATTAGTTTATAATTATTCGCGACAGTTAATTATACATACATACATACATATATCACGTCTTTATCGCTTACGGGGTAGACAGAGCCTAGGTAACAAGGCCACGTTTAGCATGATTTAGGGCGTCTAGCTAGTAAGGCAAATCAAAACAGTTAATTTAAAAAATTCAAAATAAGTGGTAAATTAAGAAATTGTAGATATTAATGTGTTATCCCATGTAAATCTTAACTATACTCTACATATTAAGTAACACAATAACCCTTCGTTTTGGTTTTGCCGCAGTCGGGTAACAGAGTTAAAACTTTGAGTGAAAACAAATCATGTGATATTTTTATATTTGGTGGATCTTTTTTCTTTTAATACGCAACCATCTAGCCTTCTCGTTCTTAGAGGAGGCCTGTGCCCAGCAGTGGGGTGCATATAGGCTGGAGATGTTGACCCAACTTTCGATAGGTACCTATCGATAAAAAAATGTGTATCAATAACTAGATTGTGACGGTGTTTTGTTTTGCCGCGAACATTCCGGGCTCTAACGATAACTTTTATTATAGTAGACGATATTGACGTATATTTGACAGAAATCAAATGAGGTATATATGTCTAAATCGACGGTTATAGTTGATGTTATTGTTAAAGTAACTGGGTGCAACTCACGTTAAGTGTTAAACATATTTAATTTATTGCATTTTAAGAAATATCAAAACTATACTCGAAACGAAAAATAAATAAATATTGCTTTCCTACTTAGACTTATATTAAACATTATTATAAAATTGTGCTACGTATGTTAATTATAAAAAAAATGTATATCTCGATAATAAAGGAAGTGCCAAGCGTGAAACGTGATTTAGTTCAGGGTAAAACTATTAAAATGCTGAAGAAAATTCGTAGTTAATTTACCTTCTAACCGAAGTAGGTTACGCATACAAGACCAACCGTACTCATAGACGACATTTAAATTTATACTCATAAACTCATTATTTTCATGTTAAATGAAGTCTTAATGCGATTCAATTCCGATTCAACTTTACGTTTTAGCTGTCATTT
Organism: Pandemis corylana; assembly: GCA_949127965.1. Lineage (NCBI taxonomy): Eukaryota > Metazoa > Arthropoda > Insecta > Lepidoptera > Tortricidae > Pandemis > Pandemis corylana. The sequence goes on along the minus strand of OX421864.1, from coordinate 13,734,687 downwards.
TTGACACTTCTCGCGGGTTTAGAAGTGACTCGCGTTAGACGTCACGGTAAGTTGAAGTCTCTAGCAATAACAGCAGGACAGAACAGATCGTGATGTTGCGGTTCGTACACTCGAAGACTAATAGTTGTGAATACATGGAACGCTGTCATAGTGAAACAATTGCTTTTTTGTGTGTATAAACACGTAAATTATTGTTAATACGACAGTGTTCCAGTCCACGAGTGTATCAGCGACGTCGGTTCTAAAAGTAATCGAGGCATATGCCACCTTAAAACTAGATGGTATACAGTGTGTGTCATTCATAACAAATATTTGAAGAGCAGAAAGCATACGCCCTAATGACCTTAAATTGGTATCTTTAGTTAGTAAATCTGACACTAAACGTCGAATAAAGGAGCGACCACACCGCTGCGTATACGCAGTGACGTGTCGCGTGCGGCACTTTCTCACCGTTTCTTCATACATTTTGTTGCGTAAACGCACCGTCGACGTCTTTTACGCACTGACGTGGCCGGACCTTAAATGTTTGCATTATATAGCGGCTCAAAAAATGTTTAGAAAATCAAAAACAGACGACGCTTAGCGACAAAAATTCGCATAGTAACAAAAAAAGGCCACGTGACAGTTAGTAACGGGTAGAAAAATTCGGAGACTACCCACCTGCTATGGGTGGTGTAGGGGTATAGCACGCGTCACGGAATGACGAGGATCCGGGTTCGATTCCCGGCCATGGCTTTACTTTTCGGATTTTTCTATGTGTTCTAATTTTCACTGACATTTAGAAATTTAGAAAATTAATAACTCTCCATTAGAAGAAACAATTGTTATATTTTTTTGATAAAACGGTTCGCAGCACTTAAAAGCTATCGTTACCTACTTCAAATTTATGTATTTACGAATGACGCACTGTATACAAATACGTAAATTATACATATATCCTTTTTGACCAGCAACTCGGTCACATGTCAAACTATTTTTTAGACAGCGAAATAAAATTGTTAATAATAATCATGTTATTTTAGACATTTTAAACAATGATTACGCACGAAACACAAAGGTCCGGCCACACCAGTGCGTAAAAGACGTCGACGGTGCGTTTACGCAACAAAATGTATGAAGAAACGGTGAGAGAACGCGACGCATGCGACACGTCACTGCGGATACGCAGCGGTGTGGTTGCTCCTGCCTTTTCTTTAGCACCGAATAACTGCTACTGTATAAGCAAATATACTGTATAAGCAATTACCTACTATCTTGATGCAAGAACCGTCAAGTTCTTGCCGTTTTTCTCTCGCCCATACTGTTTTATATGTGCTTGAAAAAGCTGGCAAGCATTTGACTTTTATGCTTTTAATATTTGAAAGACCTTGCCACAGCAAATTACTCGGAATTCTTGGTCACAGTCTATGAGCATTTCTACATGTAAAATATAGAAGAACTATTTAGTATTTGTTATATTATATATTTAAGTAAAATTGATTATGTGATAAAGGTAAGTGTTAGTATGTTGTTCTACTTAAAAATGTAATTTTCTAGTTGCTATTTAATTCCGAAATAAAATTCAAGTATTTTTATTAATGTTTTTTTTATTAACAATTATCTTAAGCCAGCAAGCAAGATCTGCAATCCGTCTGCGATTTAACTGCAAACGTGAATGCAGTGAAAACTGGGAAGTCGGCAGTTGGCAGTTTAGTTGCAGTTGGAATGCAGACCATCTGCACTAGCCCTTACTGACCAAAGGAAGATTTTTTATATCTAAGTATCATACATTTATTTAAAGGATACACAGATGTATGTTTGTAGTTATATTTCGTTGTAGAATGTGAACGATGATGCCCACTGTGGTTCTTATTACTATGTTGTTAAAGGTTACGCCGCGGATGGCACTACAAGATAATACATGAATCGTCTATAATTTATATCTGTGTGAACGTTACATTTTTAATGATAGACATCTTTTTTTTTAGTTACAACCTTATTCGGTGGGACAAGGAAATAGTTAAGTATTTATTTAAAAATATAGCTGCCCTTTTTCGGCGATAAGGGTTACAATTTAAATACACTTGCGCTTACAACTAAATGACCGAGGTGATATTTTACATAAGTTATTTGAGTTTAGTTGATTTTCTTAATTAATGGTCTATCTTATAAATAATCGCAGTTAGTCAGTGTTTGACTTAGGCCCGATTTTTCAATTCTCAGATAAGCACTTAACTGACAGATACCCATAGAGTTGTTCGTCGAACAGGTCCTATCTGACGATTGAAAAATCGACCCTTAGTCACTTAGCTTCTAGATTGACAGTGCGTAAAGTTTTCACTTCATGTTTTGAATTGTTCTAAGGGTCAGATACAGATGGACTGCATTCTGACTGCAACTTGACTGCAGACTGCCCGTACTCTTTCACACGTGCTATTGCAGTTCCGTTACAGATGGTACCACTACACGCATGCACGTACAGCAGTTGCAGTTACTTTGCAGTCGGGATGGTCATTCTGTAATGGCCCTAACTTCAAATCTTGCAAGCTTTAGACCCACTTTTAGTAGTCGATGAAATTGGGAACGTTAACCTTTTCGACGCGAATGACAATATCAGCACCGCAGGTTCAACGCCAACGATGCATATATACGTCCATTACTTCAATGCAAAAGCAACCTTCGGTCAATTAGGTTTAGGTTAAACTTGAGGCATCGCAATAAAGAAGTGGCGTATGGGTGACGTCTCTTGTATTTGACGTGGCGGCGAAAAGGTTAAAGAGCTCCGGTGACAAGGAAAGCTAGTGTTAAAAATTAATTTATTTTCTAAATACTATCAAAATTGCACATCATTTTCAAAAGAGGGTTAAAGCCGGGTAGTTAGCTGAGAGCTAAAACCGTAACTGTTGCACGTTACAGTAACTAATAACCTAGTGGACGTGCCTCGCGAGCCTGCTAGTCCGTAAGAAGGTTAAATTTTAGATACTATTAAATGATCCGGGTTCGATTCCCGGCCATAGCTTTACTTTTCGGATTTTTCTATGTTCTAATTTTCACTGACATTTAGAAATTTAATTTCTAACGGTAAAACCGAAAAACTAAAACATAAAAATCAAGGCATAAAATTTCTTGATTCTTTTGATAGTACCTATCATTTGAAAAACAGCGCCTTCTCTCGTCCCTGGTGAGCAGTAGATGTTCCATGGGAGTTTGTAATTGTGTCGTACAGACACATCATTCAAACAGATGACGCTTAGCGACAAAAATTCGCATAGTAACAAAAAGGTCACTTGACAGTTGGTAACGGGTAGAACATTTCGGAGACCACCCACCTGCTATGGGTGGTGTAGGGGTATAGCACGCGTCACGGAATGACGAGGATCCGGGTTCGATCCCCGGCCATAGCTTTACTTTTCGGTATTTTCTGTGTTCTAATTTTTAGTGTCGTTTAGAAATTTGAAAAAGGTTACAGTTTGTCTTTTCATATTCATTCATCTGAGATCCAAGCATACAATTATGACATCTTCAACATAATTTTACCGTAATTCAAAAACAGCACATAAATTGTTCTTCGGGACACCTCGGCACAGTAATTTGTAGTTTCGGACAGTTGGATATCCTCTCGCACCGACATTTCGACCTGAACCGCCTCCGTCCCGGCCTCACCACCAAATTAGTCAAAACCGAATCAAAATCGTTCGCTTTCTCGAAATAGCTGAGCTTCGAATAAAATTTCGGCGGCGCCTTCGTTCTAACTTCGTAAACGGTCGTTTTAACTTCGTATTTTTCCGTTGGTACTTCGGTTGTTTCCGTGTCGGGGGGCGTGGCGTCGGTAGTCGGCTCCTCTCGCGCGTTACGGCTCTCGTTCTCATTAGAAGAGTGCAGTATGTCGTCTTCTATCTCTTTTTCCGCGGATCTTGGAAACGTGAGAGGTATGTTCTCTATACGGGACGATCTGTAACATTTGAGCAAGTTGATAAACTGACAAAGCTATAATGTGATGGAATCAAGGGTCCTACCGTAAAACGGGGCGAGAAGGGATAGAACTAATATTTCATGTTGGCACTTGGTACTTAAAATGTCTGACTCATCTTGCTTTAAAAGTAGTAGGTAAATCATGTGTTTATTCCTTACGGGGCAGACAGAGCCTAAGGCAACGAGACCTAAAGGCCACATTTAGCATGATTGTGAGCGTATAGGTCGAAAGGGGCATCAAAATAGTAATGGGTTGCTAGTCGCATCGCCTATGACATTCATAAGATTTCCGCCCATTCCCTCTATAGGCTTTTACCATCTACGCGGGAAGAAAGGCAGCTGGTACATTCTCTTTTTTCTTTACTCCGGACCAGCATGCAAAGCACCATAACCATATTATCTTTAAATTATGAATGAAGTGTCCATTACTGGTGCTTGTCGGCTTAAAGTGCCCAACACTGGTGCCGTCACCCTATGATCAAGTGCTTGACAATACTGAGTAGAAGTTACCTGTAGAGAGATGGTAAATGCTCGTCCAGCAAAGGCTGCTGTTGCACGAAGGTGATGGCGGCGTCTTCGGGGTGCTGCGGGGCCGCCGCTGCCAGCGCCACCAGGCACAACGTTAACATTCTGGAATGGACATCAAAATACAATTCAAAGTGGTAACATAAAATTTATGTTTTACTCACTCCATCCCGTAGGCTTATTTATCTAACTCGATCGCCATCGCCGTCGTGTTCATTTTGACAGTTCATGTTCTGACAATTGGCATCGGAATCAGCTAGCTGTCACATTCATAACAAGAACTGTCGAAATGAACACGATGGCGATTGCGAGTTAGTTAATAAGACTGTGGGGAGTGCCACAATAGAGAGATCTCTCTCCAGGCAGATGTTATGCCTGGGGACCGAAGTCTGATGGAGGAGAGTTGAGAGTTGTATTTATTCAATTCAATTTTTAAAAATCTAGCTCCATCGATACTGTCGATGATTCTGCCAATGTCGAGGTTGAAGAAGACACTACTTGTTTTTATTCAGCCGTTGTTCGGTAGCTTCAGCGTGCGGTACTCTGATGAGAATCTAAAAGTTGTATTTATGCAGCCGCATTGAGAAACTTCGATAGCGGCATGTAGAACGATGTGACAGCTGTCATTAGAACTGGCGCTAGCTACTCGTGCGTCGTAGTAGTTATGTTGAGGCCAACTAGGTGGCGCTAGGGTCGATACAAGCCTACCGGGCCCCCTATGCCTAACTCCTCCGTCTTATGTTTTTATCAAAGAGTTACGCTATTTCTTGGGTTTAGTAAGATTAGCCTTACCTAATTTATGTATGTACTATGATAGTTTAGCTTTTGAATGGGGTGACCACACATCGCGACTTTAATTCTTTATTTTAAGTAAGTAATGCTTTATTGTACTAATATAAAGAAACAGAGACAAATCACAAAAAAAGACATTAAATGATATGCACAAAGGCGAACTTATCCCTATAAGGCATCTCTATGAGAGGAGCACTAAGCGAGGGACCGACAAAGAGTGAGTTTAAAATATCCATATAGTGAAAGCCACAATAGAGCGTACATCTCAAAATACAACAAACAATTCATAAATAAACTACTAAATTTACTATTAAATTTTGTCAGATAATTCATGATAATTATAGATACTTAACTAGTTTTATAAAAGTATTTAGTTAAGTACCTACATAAAGCTACATGTCTTCCATGCTGGTCTGAGAGCAAAGGAAAAACATAGAATGTACCAGTTGCTTCTCTACCCGCGCAGATGGTAAAAGCCCATCGAGGGAATGGGCGAAAATAATAGGAATCATGTTTAGGCGATGAGGCTAGCAACCCATCACTATTTTGATTCCATTTTCCACCTATACGCCCACAATCTTGCTAAATGTGGCCTGTAGGTACCTGTTGCCTTAGGCTCTGTCTACCCCGTAAGGGATAAAGACGTGAGTTGTGTATGTGTATGTATGTATATAAAGTTACCTATATAGTATTTAGTTAATTTTTTAATTTTATAGTGCTTAAGAGCTAGGTGAGACCAGTTTTGAAAATCGGGAGATAAGTTCTATAAAATGAATCAAGGTAATGTGCTATAGATCATCAACTGAGCTGTAATCAAGAGTTTTATTACTAATTTGAGTCAACCTGTATGTATTACACAACATGTCGGTATTTTTTGTTTCTTTTCTATAAAATTGTGTGTTTCTTTTTTTCTTTCTTTTATTAAGCAGTGGGTAGTTAATGACCCTTTTAACTAATTAAATATAATTGCTCATAATGTTATTGACCGATACTCAGACGCCGATAAAATGCGGTTTCATGTTATTCCAACCGTATTAGGATAATTAGTCGCGCGTTTACCTTGTTATGTCATAGGAATGTCATTAAAACTGAATAACAGGGAAAACAAATATCTTTCAAATGAATAATACTAGTTAATGACATTATTTTTAAATCCCTTATTAACTCGAAATAATGGTACGAACTTCGATCAACAATTACATAGGTAGTGTTGATTGGAGACTATATACTTAGGTAATTGTCCGTGTAAATCAATCTTACAAATTTTAATTAGGTAATTAATTTTAGTTTGTGCACTGTGGCCCGGGGTAAAAACGGGGGAAACGGGTAAAAAGGAATACGATAAGAACGGAATTTAGGAAATAGTTCGTAAAAAATCAGTTGTTGAAAGAAAATATACCTATAGGTTGCACAGGAAAAACATGAAAAGCTTCTAATGATCCGATTGGCTTGATGGCGGAATAAGCATCAAGTACCTAGATACTATCAACAATCCTTATTAAACAAAAAATATTGGAACCTACGAGGCGATCAAGTTTGAATGCCTACTATAAAGATAAAAATAATAAAATATTATAAGAATTACTGATATTATAAAGAGGTAAAGAGGAGGTGCTTTTCTTCCCGGGCAGATGGAAAAATCCCGTTGAGGGAATGGGCGAAAATCATAGGAATCATGTTATAGTAGGCGATGCAGCTATCAAGCCATTACTATTTTGATACCATTTTTATACCTAGCCCCACAATCTTGCTAAACTGTCTACCCCGTAAGGGATAAAGACGTGATTTGCGTATTGTGTATTGTATTGTAGGTATATAAAGAGGTAAAGTTTGTGAGTTTGTGAAGTTGAATCGATTTTAAAAATTGTTTACCAATAGAAAGCCAAATTATTTGTGAGTGTAGACTGTTTAAGTTTAAGTACCTAATTCTGAGCGGACGAAGTCGCGGGCAACAGCTATTTCGTATCTATCTATATAATCTGCCAGTTAAGCGTGCCGAGGAAAAAAGGATAGGTACGAGTACTTTGTAAAATGAGATGCTTTTTGTCTGAGTATATTTGTCTATTCTAGATAGTGTTATGAGATGGAGTTCAAAGCTATTCTGGGAAAAGTTCCCAATAAATATGCATGAAATTACATTATAAAGTATCATTCTACGTAAATGACCTGCCGTCGTATCGTTTATTGGTTCGACGAACTACAAAAACAAGTCCCGAATAACAAATTCTATAAATTAACTAAACTTTAATGCTCTAATAGACTTACGTCTTAATAGCGACCGGTCGTTAACCTTTGTAGATTTGTATCGATTCCGTAGATAGTGCATTGTTTTGATCAAGATGATAATTTTATCGATTGCTCGAAGTTCGGTATGAAAATGAATGAAAATGAAAATTTATTTTTGCAAATTGGCCGCCAAGGGCTCTTTTACATGTCTTTTTGAAACTACCAGCACATTCGGAAATACCATCATTGCCAAGAAGAATGCGCCGCAAGAAACTTGTCAGAAAGTCATTTTTTCAAAATAAAATACAGTAAGAATACTTAAATTCTACTTAAATTAATGTTTAAAGAATATAATAATTTATGTTTAAAGAAACCGGCGTTTTTCATAGACTAAATCACGTGCAACCTAACGGGCTAGATATAGAACAGCTAACATTCCTAACCTTCCATCGCTTCTGTCGTTTTTATTTCATCATTTTCCAGGGATACGCGAAGGAATCCATACAACGACATCTATTCTATTCTTTTCTAAAATGCTCGGCCCCATTTGGCAAAAGATGGCGCAGCATACTTTATCCACATTAGTTTTAGTTTACTCAAAATTGTGTGTAAAAAAATCCAGTATTTAGCTAATATTTGTAGGCCCTGACCGAACTGTTTGCATGCCCATAATATTGTTTAAACTTCTTATGTAACGTAGAGGCGCTCACCAAATGGTTAAAGGATTCTTAGTAAATTATATAATACCTACGTGTTAGTATTCTCAGTAATGTAATAAAAATACGAAGATATTTACGAGAGTGCGAGTAATACGTACCTACAAGTCCTGCTATTTATTGTCAGACTATCACATAGCTATTTATATAGTACTAGCTTTTGCCCGCGACTTCGTCCGCGTAGAATTAGACTAAATAACTGATGTTGATAGTTCTGCAACAATATTAACGTCGCGACTCTAGCCAGCTACGACCTTTGACATGTTTATCGCTATCCCCCGGGAACTATGCAATTCTCCGGGATAAAAAGTAGCCTATGTGTCAATCTAAGGTACCAGCTATCTGCGTTCCAAATTTTATCCAAATCCTTCCAGTCGTTTCAGCGAAGAAGGAACAAACATACACACTCACATCGTCACATCCATCCATCCATCCTCACAAACTTTCGCATTCGTTATTAGTATTGTTATGATTTTCGCTTGCAAGATTTGTCCAAAAAAACCTTCACGTACATGCATAACATATTTAAAGCAGCAAAACATGTCATTTTTTAATGTAAAAGGCCACCGCACTCTGAATAACAGTTGTTTTGTTTTACTTTGTGTTTAATTACGTAACTTAACTTGTATTGTTTATGATTCGGTGCGATTAGTTCTAATATTGTTTAAGTATTTACTTTCAACGTGACTTTGACCATGTATGGAGTTTTAGAATAATTATGGTAAATTAACCTAGAAGTTAACACTGGGGTTAGCGAGTCGGACCGCTCGCAGGGCCTCTATTCGGCGCTGTAACGGCGCACTTCGTCATAGGTACGGCATAGGATTGGCATTCATTTAGGGATAGAGTTCCGCATAATATGACCGGGGACCTTATGCATCCCTTTTATAAATATGTTTAATTTAATTAGAATTTAATTGTATTCCTACTGTATTTTATTTTGAAAAAATGACTTTCTTTCTGCCACGTTTCTTGCGGCGCATTCTTCTTACCAATGATGGTCTTTCCGCATGCGCTGGTAGTTTAAAAAAAGACGTGTAATTTGCAAAAATAAAATTATGATTTATTTTTTAAGCGCCAAACGCGGCACACTCACATCGTCACATCCATCCATCCTCACAAACTTTCGCATTCATAATATTAGTAGGATAAAGTTTTGGGTGATAAGTATCGTTAATTATCGAGTAAGTACCTACATAGCTTAGCTTAATAGATAGTTGTACTGTGACTCGTTGGGATTACTTTTTGGTACCTAGCAAATTCCCAACTTTGTTGCCGTAAGAGTAAGTTAAAAATAAAGGTTTTTATTCTAAAGTTTAACCAGATGTCTCAGGAATGCACAATACAAGGCCTGAAGCAGTGGGACATGACATATCGCAATTAAAAAGTTGCATTTGTCCATTGTGGCCAGTACGGACAGATGGACAGATAGTACTGTTGTAATGTGTGAGGAAGTGGTGTCGTTGACCTAAAGCGATTGCTGTAATTAAAAATATGGCGACGGGCGAATTAATTTTTTTGGTATGTTACGTGTGAATCACACATTCTCTGATGATTAATTGATTACCCATTTATTGAGTTTGTCTTAAAATAAGTACGCATAAAAACTTTTTAATTTGACCACTACATGCTGACATCAAAAAACCGGCTTTCAATTTTGACAGATGAGTTTGTACTTAGGTTTTTATTATGCTAGGACAAAAGTACAGTTAAAAGTAAAACAAGTAAAGGTACACTCGAAATTTAAGCGCCATTTACAAACCTAACTAAAACTAAACGTAGTAGCTATTTAGGATTACCTATGTGTACCGAGTTGCTATGAGCCATGATAGTATAAAGTCGGAATGGAATCGCGAAAAAACCGATTAGATAATTAGATTCGTTTTTTAGATTGTTTTTTTTTCTGTATAGGTATAAGAATATATAAAATGTAATAGATTAGGTACCTATATAGGCAAGAACTCTACTATTAAGTTTTGACTTCGGGTTCATTGAATCCGCCATCATGTCAAAAAACAGCGACAAATGACTATTACCCGTTCTCAGCACGTACTTTATCTAATTGTGATTAATTAACATCCTAACTTAGCTATCTTTACTTGTATGTTGAATTTAATTACATAATTGAAGTTTGACTCTATCAAATTTTTGTGGGCTTTTGGTTAAAAATTATATTGTCTAACTTTGTACATATAATTATAGTTTTAGAGTCATATATTTAAAACATTTTACTGTATGTGTATACCTACTCATAAATTCTCTATCATCAAAACGATAACTTAGAAAAAAAAACTACGAGCGGCAAAGATCAACTTACCACTATTTATAATTCAAACTATAATTTTGTCCATTCGAATTATAATTATCCTAACAGGATGTAAAAAAGATTTAATTGTTAGTTAAGTTTAAAGTTTAATGTAACTTCCTACAGTACTGGGGCCTTACCATGCGCGATTCAATACCGACCCAGTTTAGGTTTTAGCTGTCATTTTTAGTATGGATCTGCAGCGAGCGAACCTAAACTGAATTGGAATTGAATCGCATTAAGACGTCATGTATAATTGACATAACGTCTAAGTATAACTCTAATTGATTGCGTGTAAATACGAAACGAAGTTACGTTAAACGCGAGGTCTTCTTAAATCTTTAGCTAAAACAATCGTCAAGAAAAAGCATTCATTGTGCGTAAACAATGGCGGCCGCAACAATAGGAAGCAAAGCCGGAAGGATTTGTTCACAATTTATCTACTACTTAATTATTTATTGAAAATTATCGTAAAAAATCTTAAGTGCAGTGTTTTGAGTTTGGATGTAGAAGAGAATCTTCCAAACCAGGTAAGTACTTACTCCGATTTTACAAAATTATTTTACCAGTTTGGTTGCTGTGAAAACAGTCTACCTACTTACGAGTAATGTTTGATAACAACAACTAAGAATGAACCTTAAGTAGGGTGTCAAAATAATTCCTATGTCATTTCTATCCGGAAAGTTTAAAAAATATTGAAACAGGTGACAGGTCTGGCTATTTTATTGATATGATATGAGCATGCCTTTCCTCCCAAATAGAGGATTAACATAAGCAAAATTGTTACTTATTTAAATGATTATTCGGATTTATTTTAACGCCACAATAATAATATTTAACTGTATTTTAAAACCACCCTACTTTACAAGTCTAAACTACCACACTTAAGAAAAAACTTTTTGACAGCGGCCATTTTCCCGCCAAACAGCCATGAACTTGCGTTCGGATGCATGCAACAAAAAGAAATGCACTAACCGGTACATGGCTCCGTGTCGCGTCTCGAACAACGTCGGGCCCGCTGCGCATCCACTATTTATAATCTGCGCAATTTAAAAATAAACGAAAACTTTTTAATTCGGACGGACGCGTTTTTTCGCGGGCAACGGTAAAGACACTGTGGCTGAATGGCCATGCGGGCCTTTGGAAATGGTGGGGCGTGGGAAATTTGTCGTGCTTAGATTTTCTTGAGGCTAATCGATGCTAAAAGTAATTAATTTAGACATTAATTGCTGACTAAGGGAAATTAAATTTACTGCAGGAAATGGGTTTTTTTATTTGTATTTATTGTGTTCCTAATCGGATAAGGAGTCACAGTGATTCTGTATGTTTATTGTAACCTATACTTAATACGGTTTTGTTTTATGTAGGTAGTACACATTCTTTTGATATCATGATGTGATAGCAAAACCTTTTAGAGTTATCTTTTAATTATCTCGGCAGAACTTATAAAACTTATTATCATGTTAAAGAAATTGACTGAAAGAGTCTCCTCTCTATTAATATTTTTGAGTAGGTATGTTTGAAACCGTAAAAAAAAATAAGACGTTTGCTATAGCTTCACTCTTTGAATGTTAAGTAAATTTTGTAGAGTATTAAACTTACCAAATTCCGAACTACCCTACGATTGCTAATAGCAGAAGCGAGCAAATAAAACTCAAAAAAAATACCTACATATTTCTCGTTCTTTTTGGAACCATTCCAAATGCCATAGACAAGTCATTACGATACCTCTACCTATTCTCTACATATCAAACGTCCCCAAAATTATATTTAAGCACTTAGCAAGAAAAGAACGAGAGAAACAACTCAAGTGAAATATCTCATTCAATTTCGAACAATTACAACACCCCCTCTAATTTTCCTGAGGACCCTCATAAACCATTAGTGGGGTGATACGAACCACTTTGGAAACGCTATGATCTAACATCCAGCAGCGTCCTCCGCTGCGCTTGCTGATCCGCGGTCTCCACTCGAGAACCTCGACCCCACGACCATCAGTTCTCCGTGCTGTATGGCTTTCTCTTAAAACCAACGAAAATGTTCATATTACGAGGTGTTACATAAGTATGCACGCGCAACACAACGACCGACCTTGGATCTTGGCACCGAAAAATGTTATCAATGCATCGAGCATTTCCTGCAGCATGGCGGCGCTTTAATTGCCTGCCCATTGTAATTAGTTATTATTACTGGATGACTGACTGGGCTATTCCCATGCTTACAAATAGCAGTAAAAATAATAGAGCCCCTCCTCCCCGTGATTGCTGGTCTGGGAGCAAAGAAAAACATAGAATGAACCTACCGCTTCTTTTCCCGCGCGAAGGTAAAAGCCCATCGATAATTGGCGAAACACTTGGGAATCATGTTATAGGCGATGCGGCTAGCAACTATACGTCCCTTTCTATACGCCCACAATTATACTAAACGTGACCTTTACGTCATGTTACCTTAGGCTCTGTCTACCCTCATTACCTACCTGCATTGCACGGTCTCATTGCCTAAGGGAATACGGGCCCTCCCCTTCTTGGCGCGGTCCTGGCGGAAGCCGGGGCCACCGGGGGGGGCGTCCGTGGTGAAATCCTAGTGGCATCCCTCTGCGTCCCCGTCACACCGGATTGAGGCAACGCCGGAGAGTTTTTAGTTCGGGTATACCCCTTCGGGAGGGAGTCCCACATAACCCTATGCATCCCCGTGCCTAGGGCATCCGTAAAGATTTCCTCTCCGTTAAATAAATAAATAAAAAAAAGCACTGTCTACCACGTAAGGGATAAAGACGTGATTTATGTAGGTACTTACGTATTAAACAATGAAGAATTGCCCTCTAACTATAACTTGATTTACGAAATGGCATCGCGCACAAAAATGCCGCGGACATTTTAAGAATGCCGTTTCTAGCTGCACAGAGTGCCGCCTCGCCATAACTCTTCTAGCTAACTAGTTCTAATTAGTTACTAGTAAGTAAGCTTTGTTAATTGTAAAAAGTGAAGCAATTGATGACCCACGTCACGGTGAACCACAACGCGGTATTTATTCGATAAATACATACAAAATGACTATACCTGCAATACAATACAATAGGTACAATAACTCTTTATTTATTGAACACCACCTATAACAACCAAAACAGAAAAAAGGTATACAGAATATTACAAGGTAACAATAGGCGGCCTTGTCGCTACAGAGCGATCTCTACCTACTTACTTATTCTAATTTTATTTACATTTTACACTCCTACTAGACAAATAGCGTTTATATTCACAAATGTTTTTGATACTAGGTTCATTTGTTTTGAATATTCGCTCTATAAACGGGTATACCGTCCTGAAGTTTGTCGGTTTAGTATGTAAGTAGGTACTACTTAATCTCTGAAACAGCACAACTGATTCTTAACTCTTTCAGTAGAACACTAAACTTAGAGCATGTTTCATCACTCTTTGTTAAGTTCCAGTTATCTTAAATATCAGTTATCTATGATTCCGTCTCTATTTATTACTATCGTCTATTTATGCACAAACGTTATCATAGATAACTGACACTTAAGTTAACTGGAACTTTACAGAGAGTGGTGAAATAGACCCTTAATGAACTAGACTATTTTTATCTTGACTTTGAACATCGCCCAATCTATGGAAACATTTGTGAAGCACAATTGAAAAATCCTGAAAAACACTCAAGTAGAGTAGGTACCTACAGTAAAACTAACCCAACGACTGCTGACATATACTTACTGGAATAATTCTCAGACACCATTATAAGATTCGTTAGAAATATCGAGTATCCGAACCGAACCTAAAGATTAAACCCTAGCTATAACTTTACTTTGCTATCTCCGCGATATAGTGAAGTCAAGTCACGGAAAAATAGGTAGGTAGGTACCTACATTCCCAAGAAGAACACGAACGCGGTCTGGATAGTTTTATTAACTCGATTAAAATAATTGTTACTTGAGTGTGTCATAAAGAACCCATCGCATGCACATTGCGGTCTTTTTTTATCCCGCACTCGTAACTTAGTCCTATTGTTGAACCTGGGGCCTTACCATGACGTCCTAATGCGATTCAATTAAGACTCAGTATTTATGCCAGAGACGACCGGATGGCCTAGTGGTTAGAGAACCTGACTATGAAGCTTGAGGTTCCGGGTTCGTTCCCCGGTCGGGGCAGATATTTGTATGAAAAATACGAATGTTTGTTCTCGAATCTTGGATGGTTAATATGTATTTAAGTATTTATCTATATAAGTATGTTTATCCGTTGTCCAGTACCCATATACAAGCTTTGCTTAGTTTGGAACTAGGTCAATTTGATGTCAATTGTCCCAAGTTATTTATTAATTTATTATTATTGTTGTTTGCCATCTCTTTCATTCAGATACTGTAAGTAAAGGATATAAAACGATACAACTATGTTGCATCAACTTTTACCGAGCGTACTGCAACGGGAATGGAATAACGTCTATGATGTCAATAGCTTACTGTTACTGTAAATGCATTCACAGTTTTTGGCAACCACCTTTAAGTCCTGGAATAGTGCTCGAGTTGAATAATAGATAAACTAGGAAAACTGCTACTTTAAGGCTGTAGGCTTCTAGCAGTGTTTCTTAACCTTCTTTAAGGACCTCTCCTATTGACACGTCCACAGTCCCCAAGCAACAATTTTTAATCCAGTAAATTACCTACTTCAATCAAGATTCGTGTCAGTCCGAGTGCGTGTCTCCTTTTTAGTGGCGCGGACTTGTGGAGCTAGTTCACCGTAGCCCACATATGGGTACAGGACTGGGAAGCCGTTAAAAAAATGATTGCCGTGCTAAGTATTTTAATATCAATAAGTTGAAGCTAACTTTTAAAACGGACAACTACGAGTTAAGTAAAGTTTGTAACAAGGAAACTATGCATTATATGATAACAATAAAATAATAAGAGGTAACATATTTTAGTAATTAGTGTGGACTAACAGTTAGCGGAAAACAGCGCACGTGTGACCGCAAAAAAATTACGGTTTTCCCCAAGGACTGCTTTGTGATTATAACGAAACAAATATTAATTTAATAAAACCTAAACACTGGACACTTATCTTATAATATTAATTTAGCGGAAAATTATGTTGGAATATAAACTTTAAGGTTTATGCATTGCTGCGAACTGTGTGTTTAGCATGCTTTAGAAACGCATCCTTAATTTGTCTCTGTCCCTATGTCCCTATGTCCCTATGTATGCTTATGTCTTCAAAACTACACAACGGATTTTGATGCGGTTTTTTAATAGATAGAGTTATTCAAGAGGAAGGTTTTTATGTATAATTCTACGCAGACGAAGTCGCGGGCAGAAGCTAGTTATATAATATATTGTAAAAGCTATGTACGGGTAGGTTATTATTATTCGGATTTAATGAAGTTTTTTCTTGCGTAAAATAATAATTGTTAGCTGGTTTTACTGGGCTAAGTTAAGTAATATAACTCTTGGGATGCCTACGGAACTCCGTCTCAAACCCAACCCTACCCAAACATAAAATTATTAGTACTAGCTTCTGCCCGCGACTTCGTCTGCGTATTATACATATTATTATAAACCATCCCCTCGAATCACTATATATATTAAAAAAACCGCATCAAAATCCGTTGCGTACTTTTAAAGATCTAAGCATACCTACATAGAGACAGACAAACAGACAGCGAAAAGCGACTTTGTTTTATACTATGTAGCGATAAGTAAATAGAAATACTAACTTTCTGCCAAATGGTTTCTTGAGGTGCATTTTTCTTTAGTGCATTATGTTTGAACTTTTGACGTCAAAAATATGCCAGAAATCGAGGTATTAAAAATAAAATGTATGCCAAAAACTCTGCCCTTCTTCAATAGAATTTTAACGACAGCATTTTATTCCTATCAGCTAAGAATTGAAGTTACGCTCTTTTATGTCAACAGGATAGCATTGTGATAACATATTTTTTTAACTTTATTCAAATACGGAACCCTGCGTTATGCGTGTTTTTGTAAACTGAAACTGATAACACCTGTAATTATTAGATACTCTCGGGCGGGAAGGCCTTGATTAACAGCATGCTGTAAAATTACTCGTAAAACATTTCTCCACGAACTTTATTCTCTACAAGCATACAATACGCTATAAAAGTAATATTTATGGCACATGTAATAACACATGAAAACGATATCTCCACATGCAAAAATGGCCATCTTTTTTTCCCGCCGATCCTGTTTTTTTTCTGGCTATGGCTGCAGAGCCATTCAGCCGCACGCATCCTTGGTCGAAAGCCGACCACAGACAAGAGTCATTAGTTTTTATGAGCCGAGATGCTCTGTGACCTTCAATTGTTGTTATTATTTTGCTGTTTCGCCGATCTCCACTTGTTCCGATTTATATTTTCATATTCACGGACTCCTAGCTACCTACCATCTTTCAGAGGTAATCTTTAAAAGAGTTTTTTTTTAACTAACCGAAGACTTTATTTAAACAAAACCGATTTAGGGTACGGCAATGGCAAAAAGTTTGATAGCTGTTTGGGATCGTTAACCATACAAAACGTTTGACTAGAAAAAGTTTCGTTGTGATACGAAAATTACCCGTACAATTAATTACGGTTAATTTACGTGTCACAACGGAAAAGTTTCATATTAATTTTAATTGATTGCGTTAAGATTAACTTTTTGGTCCTTACCAACAAGTTATAAACATAGATTTAAGAAAAAATACAAAGCTACCATAAACAAGACAAGTAAAGTAATGTAAATATTATGCAGTTGCACTGGAGAAGCGCAGGCGGCCGGCCGGCCTTGCAAGTTCACGTTCATGGCAACCCAGTCCGCGGCGTAATCAAGCGAACTTCCGATTTAACTGCAATCACTCAGCATTAAAGCTATTTTTAAACGCATTCCTTAATTAACTATTTCGGAATAAAAAATATAAAAATCCAAAGATTAAAAACAAGCCGGAGCGACATTTTTGTTTGTGTTGGGACGGTGTGCGTTTACTTAATTATTTTAGGGTCAATAGCTCAAATTTAACTGAAAACTTACTTAAGGATAGATGGAACGTTGTCATTGCAAACTTCAATAAGTGAGTCACTTTAGTGACAAGTGACTCAGTCCGCAGTCTAAGAATTCTCGATATTTTCGTGAGTCATTCTGAACCTAGGTGGACAACATGTCTTAGAAAAAAACCGAAATTTCTAGCTGGTGGTTAAGTTAGTAAATATCTGTTCCAGATAACCAAATTGCGAAACGACAAAACATAACAATTAGCTAAGCTAAGCAGTCGACGTGCATCAATTAAAACACCGTTACATAGCATCCTTCCGTTTACATAGAGTAGGTATGTTTTTTTTTTAATTTATAGTATTTTTCTTGCCAGCCTAATAGTTTTAGGCTGGTGCAATTTTATTGTTCGAAAATACCTAGAGGCACGTTTCTTTCTGACTTCACTGGTTGTACGTTATTAATAACATTACATTGACCGTTTGTTGATAAAGAGCTAATCGTGAAAACATAACTAATTAGCGCGTAGATTAGTAACAGGGTTCAGCGTCAGCTGACATAAAAATAAGTTCGGTCAAATGGAACCCTGGACCTCTGTACAGACGAGGGCATGGATATCGATGCAGCCATCATGTCAAATATGTGTCACCGGCCTTATTGTTTGTGGCATAAAGGTGTATAGATATTTTTGACGTCTTGGTAACGTACATATATTTCAGAGCCTCTAGCTAGTGTAAGTTTTCGCATATAAAAACGTCTCGAACGCGTTTACGTAAACGTCTCAATTACTATGGAACAATTGGCAGCGCCACTTGCGGATCGAAACGGCAACAAACTGTTCTCATAGTATTTGACACTTAACGCAAACGCGTTCGAGACGTACCTACTTTGTGGGGGTGCGAGTCGGGTTACCTCCACGTGTGGTCAAGAGCTGCGGTTCGTTTTTGGATCCGTCCGGGGGGAAAAGCAGTGCTTGGTCCGGTGCACCCTGGGCATCGGCTAATGATTTCCTGGCAGTTTCTGAGGGATATCATTGACTGTTGGCTAAGAGCCCGACAGGGGGGGAGGGGGTCTTTGACCATTACCGTACAACGTTGCCGACATTTTGTCACAAGATTTTTGAATTATATTTTTACCGCACTGACGTTGGCCCAAGCCTTACGGCCGCCATTAAGGAGAGAAGAAGAAGAAGACGTATTTTGTGACCGAAAACTTACAATAAGCATAGTGCTCTTGTCTGTAGAGCCTTATCGCAACAAGTGAATTTGTTATTTGTCTCTCTCAGTGCCAAAGTACTCTTACGTTTGTGAAAAGGTTCTAAAGCGGCCTAGGGTTCTGTTTGGCTGAATGTACAATTCTGAAAACAGACAGTAAAAATACACAGATACAAAATAATAGATCTTGCAATGAAGGTGCTCTTCCCTTAAACTACTATCACACTCGGGTTTGGGATGGTCGAGCTTTGCTCGCTATTTTTTTGGTACGTTTTCTAATAGTACATTATGATACAAGTGTGCTATGTTGGTAATTACACACGAGGCGCATTGTACGCGCGAGCGATAGCGAGCGCGGGTAAGAGAGCCGAGATGTGTAATTACCAAAGCACACGCGTCGCATACGACGTTTTTCAACACTTTGCGAGGAAAAATAAATAAAATTTAGTTAATAAAAGGACTTTAAGAACTTTAGTTTACGTTTGTTACCAGACATTGCTTACCTGGAGCTGCTTTAGAACTTTACTTTATCATTTGGTAATTAACACCTTGGATTTCTTACTGATATAACTGTCCGAACATTGTCCGAACATATTTTAGTATTTCCAGCGACGGACACTACATTTCTTTATTACTTGAACTCGTAATTTTTAAAGTATTAAAATAACAAAGTCTGAATCAACAATATCAGTGAAAAATGGCGGCAGATATTATTTCTCCGCGCCAATCCGCGCGCAGCACTCGCGCATGCGCGCTGTGCACTTAGCACGCGCGTGACGAAGACACTGACACAGACTCCTAAACAGCCTAATATTAAAATTATAATAAAAAATAATTAATCAATGCCTGAGATTGCAAATTATGTTCAGTTTTAGATAAAAATGAATAATTTGTCGAAATTAAATGTTTATTTATCATCTTTTCCCTAAAATAGTTTAATATTCACGAAAATATTCCTTGTTCCTATAGATAACTGAACTTTTTGCTGAGATTAAAAAATATATATATTACCGCACTCGTGCGGTAATATATTACAGCACTTGTGCGTAATAAGCGCAATTATGAGCTTAAATGCAGTGCAATAAGACTCAATTTACGAGCAAGTGTGTTGAAATAGTACATTATGATACAAGTGTGCTATGTTGGTAATTACACACGAGGCGTATTGTACGCGCGAGCGATAGCGAGCGCGGGTAAGAGAGCCGAGATGTGTAATTACCAAAACACACGCGTCGCATACGACGTTTTTCAACACATTTGCGAGGAAAAATAAATAAAATTTAGTTAATAAAAGGACTTTAAGAACTTTAGTTTACCTTTGTTACCAGACATTGCTTACCTGGAGCTGCTTTAGAACTTTACTTTATCATTTGGTAATTAACACCTTGGATTTCTTACTGATATAACTGTCCGAACATTGTCCGAACATATTTTAGTATTTCCAGCGACGGACACTACATTTCTTTATTACTTGAACTCGTAATTTTTAAAGTAATAAAATAACAAAGTCTGAATCAACAATATCAGTGAAAAATGGCGGCAGATATTATTTCTCCGCGCCAATCCGCGCGCAGCACTCGCGCATGCGCGCTGTGCACTTAGCACGCGCGTGACGAAGACACTGACACAGACTCCTAAACAGCCTAATATTAAAATTATAATAAAAATAATTAATCAATGCCTGAGATTGCAAATTATGTTCAGTTTTAGATAAAAATGAATAATTAGTCGAAATTAAATGTTTATTTATCATCTTTTCCCTAAAATAGTTTAATATTCACGAAAATATTTCTTGTTCCTATAGATAACTGAACTTTTTGCTGAGATTAAAAAATATATATATTACCGCACTCGTGCGGTAATATATTACAGCACTTGTGCGTAATAAGCTCAATTATGAGCTTAAATGCAGTGCAATAAGACTCACTTTACGAGCAAGTGTGTTGAAAAAATATATACATACAAGAATTGCTCGTATAAATGCATAGATTTTTATTGAAATTAGCAAGACATTTCGGCCGCAATCCTGACGAATCACAACACAACATTCTTATTCATTAGTGCATTAAGTACCCATAATTACCGTTTTCATAACATTTACAAAAATCCTCGAAAATGCACGGGTCCATATATGTTATGAAAAACGAAATTAGGCAAAATGAATCTATGAAAATAAATCACTACATAGTATAAAACAAAGTCGCTTTCTCTGTCCCTATGTCCCTATGTATGCTTATATCTTCAAAACTACACAACGGATTTTGATCCGGTTTTTTTAATAGATAGAGTGATTCAAGAGGAAGGTTTTTATGTATAATTCTACGCAGACGAAGTCGCGGGCAGAAGCTAGTATGAGTATATATGAAAGAAGCCGCTCCCCAGTGTGATAGTACACAGGTACAGTAAGGCAACGTGTTCACGTAACATAGTAGAACCCTATCGCAATAAGGTGACTCGAGTATGAGAGACGGCAGCCAGAGACGGGGTTCCACGGTGGTATGTGAATTCATTTCCCTTAATAATAGTGAAATAGATATTGTGAGAAAAGCACGAAGTTTGACACAACTCTTCTCTATATTCTTCTGAATCTTCTGTCTTCAGTTGTCTCGTAGATCAGCTCTGTCATTTGTTGCCCTTCGCTAGGCAGCTGGCAAACACACAAGCAAACTGCCATACGATGAGCCGCAACCGACATGAGCTCTCTTCTTTCTTCTGTTAAATCTTCTTTCTTCTGGGTCATGTTCATGTTCTTCTCTAGAGTGCAGCATAGCGCAGCATTTCGATGCTCCTCGCCCTAGGATCGCATCCCAGCGCGCATATTGTATATACAGATACTACTGGAGACCGAAGAGCTGGCAGCTTCCTTGGACAACGTATTGCGATATTTGCGATACCTAGAGCAAGGGAATGCTGCCAGCAACTTTCGGTCTATGCCGCGAGGCCTACATTCATTTTAGTTTTCGTTTAGTTCATTTTTCTTGTACGGTCAAATGCAAAAATAAATATTGATACGAACTTCTCAAAAATATGTCCCACGACCATTACGCCGGTGTAAGAGCGTATAGTACTTATTTTTGACACTTTGACACACACACACACACACAAATGAAAAATAGTGATGGGTTGCTAGCCGGATCGCCATAACATGATTCCTAAGATTTTCGCCCATTCCCTCGATGGGCTTTTACGATGAAAAGCAACTGGTACATTCTATGTTTTTTGTTTACTCCCAAACCAGCATGGAAACTTTGACTAGATACATATTATGTATTACACTTTACACTTGACTAAACATTTATTTTTTACAGTTGCTTTTTGTATTTAGCTATTAATTAAATAAATTCATAGTGCTGTCTATTAATAAATGTGTGTAATTTATTTATTTGCGTTTTTATATTACATTAATTCTGTTTTTTCTTCGTTTTTTTCTGTTCTTAGCGACACGTAATTATCGTAAATACACGTAAATAGTAAACACCACTACCTACGCAATCAAAACGTCAAAACATCAAAGTTATTAAATTAAATTCAAACACTTACCAAGTCTCGGCTCGTGGCACAATGGTGCTAAAACCCCGGGTTAGCTATACTTATATTAATATTTATCTACAAGGAAAGCGGTCGAATAATTAATTAATCACTGCGCAGTGGCAGCCAGTTCAAACTGAACGTTTTAGGGGTTGCCATGCGTGAAATAAAACAAAAACGATAAATCCCCAACTATTTTGTTTCAAAATTGGAATTAGTGGGGCCGAATGTTTCATAAATTAAAAATGTTAGTGGGCCTGACATTGCAACGGATTTTGAGAGGAGATTCCTTTACCCAGCCGTAGGACATAAGGATACAACAATATCCACAAAAAATAAAATAAAAATTGGGTCTGCTGATTTAGGCAAGACGGTTTTGATGCCACAACAAACTTGAAACATACAAATTTTTCATAGATTAAAAATATTGAACAATGGTTAACTGGACGGCAAGTATTATGACAAGGTATTGTGTGCGAGATAATTTTGCGGCCGAGTTAAAGGAGATTACCTACAAAAGTAATTACTAATTTTATATATATACTAATTTTAAAGGAAGGTGAATAAGATTATGAGCTGCGTCATTAAAATACTTTCACATATTTTTGGCTACACCTTTCAGAATCAAATCTCGAAATAGGATTGTGAGCAGTGCCCTGAAAACCCAGAAATGTTGGAGACATTTAACTTGTTGCTAAACTGGCAACACTGGTTAGTAGGGGTGGGACCAAATGCGGTTGGGAACATCGCGAGTTCGGTTCAATACCAGGAACAAGTTTGTGGTTAGAAGTTGAAAAAACAGTTGCCTGAGTTACCAAATAAATGCACAAATGAGGATAGCGATAATGGATTTTAAATGAACTGTTTCAGAATCTAAACCACGATTTAAGGTATTTTTAAACGACTTTACAAAAAGGGGTGCTTCATTCCTTTGTGTTTTTTTTTAATTCATGTATTTGTTTAATCCGTTGCGTATAATAGCTAGCACCCATAGCAGTGGAGAGTCTTCCTAGCAACACGATTCCCATTGGGTTTCCAAACCAAACTGTTCTCTATCCCTCTTTTTCCATGGAAAGAAAAGAAAGAAAGAAAGAAAACATTTATTCCTTTTTGCAAGACACACAATTATAAGGGAATATACACAATTTTATAAGAAATAATCAAGATTTGAAAAATAGAGCGTTGTGTGTGTCTTCGCAAAATTGAAACGGTCGCTGGCTCAGCATTACGCTGAAGGGCAGATAGAATAGGCATGGAAGGATAGGAGAGGCAGAAGTTAGGTGTTTTTTGCTTATGGTGCCTTACCATGGCGTCGTAATGCGATTCAATTCCCAACCAAAGTTGAATCAACGTCGATTACAGTAGAGTCCATACTAGAAGTGTCAAAAATGACAGCTAAAGAATCGGTATAACCCCCTAGGTTGTCTTACGAAAAATTTCACGGAACATCACTGACCCATAGTATAAAGCTTGGTTTACGTTAGGTTTTTTCGTTTATTAAAATGTCGTGGTGTTGTGCCCGTCACTAATTCCTTATCGCACAGGAAACCCAGCAGGAAGAGCAGGGCCGCTGCCGGCGATACCAGCAGATAGGTAAGCACATACCCAAAACTAATAAAAACACAAAGTTTTTATTGACCCCTATAACTAAGGCCGTGCCTAAAGGGGGTAGATACAGATGTAGTAAATAAATCATTTCCCATCGTGAACAAACGATTACTTTCGAATGAAACGACGTGTTTATGAGTAAGTAGCATGACAAATACCATGCAAATACGAGGGTACGTATTAAAATACATAAAGTTTAAAAAGTATAATGGGTTAAAATACATAATGGTTTATAATATATAATGCGATTTTCTCAGAAAGTTACAAATTAACAGGATTGTTATAAAACAAACCTAACCTAACCTAAACCAATCTATAGATTACGATATCAAAAAGGTTCATTTAGCTAATAGTTTTACAGAAAATTGAGTTATATATTTTGAACCATTATGTATTTTAACCCATTATACATTTTAAACTTTATGTATTCTGATCCGCTCCCAAATACGAAGGTTTCCGAGATAATACGATGGAAACGATTTTGCATGTCATCTGTACATACGGCTAGGTCGTGCAGTGTGGGGTTGCCACGATAGGCCACGCTTACTAATGTACCTACTGCTGCCTAACCTGCCGACCCCCCACGCCACGCTACTGTAAGGCGTATTCGGTTAATTTCATACATACATACATACTGACACGCTTCTTTCCCATAGGAGTAGGCAGATAGATACTTTGTTCCACTTGCTACGATCCTGACATACCTCCACATTCGTCAATCTCTTCATACAGCTCATCGGTTTCGGGTGCTCTCGACCTGTTAATTTCAAATATCGGATAATTCCGAAAATCTTTAAATCAGTCGTCTCTTATTACAACGAAATATGACTGACTAGCTTCTGCCCGCGGCTTCGTCTGCGTATTATACCTACATATAGATAAACCTTTCTCTCGAATCACTCTATCGATTAAAAAAAGCGCATCAAAATCCGTTGCGCAGTAAAGATATAAGCATACATAGGGATAGACAGACAGACAGTGGAAAACGACATTGCTCTATTACTAGGTAGTGATATTACAGATTTTCGGAATTAACCGATTTTCAAAATTACCGAATACACCTTATATTATACATACATGATACATATTAATCACGTCTAATGATTTTTCACCATTCACCTTTAGCCGGGTACTCATCAGCGATTTGCAACCGTAACTTTAGCACAGCGTAACTTTACAGTAACTAAAAACAAAAATTTATAGTGTCTTCGTACCTACATATGTTCCGCTCGCGGCAGGGTCAGCCACGGGGTGCGACGTCGGAAACCTCGAGAGCTCTAGCGTTACAGTTCCTCTAACAGAGACTTGATCACCCGTGGGGAAGGGTAACGCTTAGCCCGGTGCACCCTGGGCAGCAACGGTTAATTAATTTATTGAATAAGTTAGTTAACTGTTGGCTACTATCCGAATGGGCGGGAGGGGTGGTAAGGTGAACCTGCAATTCGTTGCGGGGGATCTGAGCCAGCGGGTCCAGAAATACCCGCGCAGATAAGGCGGTGCCTTTCGGCGCCTTTTTGACGGAGGCGAACCTGAGCCAAGTACCTGCAGGGAAAGGTGAGGGCAAGCCTTATAGACGTGGGCGAAAGCTCACCGTCGTACGAGTATATACATAAATCACGTCTTTTCTACGTTACGGGGTAGACAGCCTTTCTTTATGGCGTGGAAAATGCGCCTTATGCATCCGCCCGGTACGGGTTTACCGGGGGTATATGGGGCTCTCCCGCGACCGCAGGCATACCCACTAAAAACCACACGGATTCCCTATTCAGTCGTAGTAAGGCGTTACGGGAGCACTCGGTGTCACCGCGACGCCCCACAACCACCCCGGGATGGGGTTCCCTCTTCGCGGGAGTAGACAGAGCCTAAGGTAACAAGACTAAAGGCCACGTTTGTTTATTACTAATTAATATGGTTATTATTACGTTATTTGTTTGCCTTTAACGTGTTCACCATAAAATAAGTATTTATCCTCATCAACAAGCCATATATTGCGTGTTTCTTCCTTATTTTCAACAAAAAGGAATAGCTCTGTATTAGTCACGCTATCGAAAAGGAAAACCATACCTCGGTGCGATTTTAACCTCCCCTTGCTACAAATAAGTCACCGACAGTCCCATTAAAAAAAACTGTAAAGGGGCAAAGTCGCGGGCAACAGCTAGTACAGAATAACTATTATTTTATTATTCGAGCGTTCATCACACAGTCAAAGAGCGGAGCTTTTATAGGCGTTTAAAAATATTTGAACGCGCTCTTACGTGTTTTTTTTTGAGCTCCTCCGATATATTTGATGGCGAGTACAGTCGAGGGCATTTATATCGATGCAGCCATCATGTCAAATATGTGTCACCGACTTTATTGTTTGTTGCATAAACGTGTATATATATTTTTGACGTCTTGGACACAGCTTATCACTTAGACCTAATTTCAAAAATTACCCCCTCTAGAAAAATAATGACGTATAACTTCAAGATAGATATAAAACCAGTTTAAGTTACCGCACTCCACAAGTAGTTACCTAAAGGAATACGAAATAGGAACCATTTTAATTAAGATCTGCGAGAGCAGCAGGCAGTGACACTTCACTTCAAGTATACGCAAAAACATGCAATGCTTTCATTTTCCATTATATCCACACAACACTGCAGCGTCATTCAAACTGTGTTCAAACACTACACATTGTTGTTAAATGTTTGGTGTAAAAGGCGAATTTGTGGACTATCCGCGGATCGAGGTCAGCCCTGACTGTCAATGCCAAGTTTTAGGTCAAGGTCGCCGCGAACTTGGCAGTGTTGCCATGCGGATAGAATTTACTAGTTTGGCGCCTGGACAAATTTTATAGCAACGCTTTCCCGTTTTACACGATTTCAGAGCTTCCTAACGAGATGACAAGATATAGAGAATATAAATACTAACCTAGGTATCCCAGAAAATAGATGTGATAAGTAGAATTGGATTAGATTAGATTATTTATTCATTCAATAAAAATTTAATCATAAATTGTACATTGTCATGTTATGTTATGTTATGTATGTGTAAGTTAGGAGAATTTAGATTCAAATCATCAATAGTAAATTAAATTAAATTAAATAATACAAATCAATTGAATATTACAAAAATCCTTTTTTAATTATTTTATTTTAAGATTAGTTTCAGTTTAGTTTTTAATTAATTTTTTATTTAATCATAAGTAGTTTAATTTGTTTTTGAAAAAGAGGAATTTAAATTTTTTTCATTAATAAAGTGTTAGATTATATAAAATTGGTAACTAGATATATGAATTTGTTTTGAAAAATTGTCTCTCTCTCTCTCTCTCTCTCTCTAACAAGTTTTATGCGGTGCGGTCTTTCGAAAGGCGCTGGTAGTTTCAAAAGAGTAGTAAACGACCAAGGTGTCTAAAACTAAGCCTAACCTGTAAACCAGTACTATAACTATGGTCCATAACTTCAAGACGACTTTAACTATCCATACCAATATTATTCTTGTTTTGTCCAAGTTTTTCCTTCCGTTAATGAACACATTTACCCAATGAACTTCCTCGTTCTAATTAAAGTCGCACCTAAACGAAAATATTTGAGTCACATTTGGTCCATAGTTGAGTAGTTTTACTGTAGGTACAGGCGATGTTATTCCAGACTATAATTTATCTCAGAGCAAAATTTTATTAAGATCTGTTCCCGATCTGTCCAGTCCAGGAGGGCTGAATAAAATACTACTGTGGAACTACCGGACCTTTCGACTGATCCCAAGGAAAGGACGCCGGAAAAATAAAACCAATCCTTTAATATAACGCTATAATTATCATTAAAAGTAACATTAATAAAATAAAATAAAATAATACGCGTCACAAAAAAAACAGTTAAAACAAAAGACGCGCACCGACCGGAATCATTTGTCTTTTCATCAGCGACTTAAAATGAAACATCGATACGAAACATAGCGAAGTGTATTTATATACTTTACAACCATATTGTCTAACTTAATACAAAATACCATTCATAGATACATTTCATCCAACATCGACTTATACTTTTCCAAGCTTGCGTTTGCGTGTGGATCACGTCATTTTTTAAACGCGTTCGCTGGAGGCTGAGACTTTAATTTTATAAGGTGCCGCTAACGCATATACTTGTTAAAATACCTGCTAAATTATTCCAGCGGCGTGGCGAGTCACGAAAACGCATATATGCGTTGCCAGCAACGAATGCGTTAAAAATATTTAGGCTAAGTATATTAGTCGACTTTTTTAATTTCAGTCGCCATCATTGGAACAGATAAGATGTTCAAAAACATGCGAACACAATCCGCGATTGTTAAGAGCTGTTTAGCTATTTTTGAGCATCTGGTGCAATGTACCCAATGACAACTGTTCTAGAAGATATTTATTTACACTTTCACATGCCTATGTACCAGATGTGGCACACGACGAAACAAGCCCGTTGACCAAGGTACGGCATATGGTACGTGACAAAGTCGGAAATGCCTATCCCGTGTGCCATTTATGGTACCCGACAAAAGATCTCTACTGCTATGTCCAGTTGAACAGTGTACGGTCAAGTGCAAAAATAAGTATTGATAGGAACTTCTCAAAAATATGTCCCACGACCTTATTACGCCGGTGTAAGAGCGTATGGTACTTATTTTTGAATATTTGTCTAAATACATATAATTACACTTGACTGTACTCTGCATCAAAATGAGTACCTTTGAACCTTGTCCCTGTGTATAGTTATGTACGTAACATCGGATGTCAAAGTGCCCAAGTCTATGATAATTGGTGTTCTCTGCAGATAAAGCTTAAAACGCGTGTCAATCACTTCACCCACAAGAGTGTAACTCTTAAATTGTGATGATGATTCGCAGTATTATTGCCGATACGACTTCAATAAGTACCCCAGCACCTATTTTCAAACACTTGGTCACGTTTGATACGCTTCCACAGAATGTATATGCGACAATAGAAGTGATTGGCTAGTTATAACGCTCACTGTGCCACATATGGTACAGCCGCTATCAGACACATCGGAGATGTGCAAGTGAAGTGCTCAAGAAAATTGTACACGTACAATTTAGAATTCAGATATCTTTGTTGACGCTTCCGATGCAACTTGTAGGGACTATAGAGCTGTACAGTAAGTAGGAAATGTCAATAGCCTGCAGTGGCGTGGCGTCCATAGAACTCGATTCCCAGCGGCTTGCCTAATAAGGCAGTTGGGCACTTTTATTGTGCAGAATTAGAAAGGGCTAGTTAAATGCCCTTCAGCTTGCCTTCTGATATATTTGACGCCACGCCACTGATAGGCTGACCGCGGACTGATAGCATATTTTAATATACAGAGTGTCCCGTAAGCACCAAAATTAACTCAAAGTGCTACCATCTTTTTCCCCCTTTAGTTTGTACTACTTACGGAACACCCTGTAGAACTGCTGTGACGTGTAAAATAACTAGATATCCTGTCATAAAACTTTCCGAGCTGCCCACAATTTATTTTAAAAACTAACCACACAGCAGAGCAAACAGCGTTTAACACGAATTACACTAACGTATAAGTCACGTATAAAAGTCGACATGTATGTGTGTTCGTTTCGCTGCCGCCGGGGCGAGCGCTCCAAGAGGAAGGACCACGAACTAGTCCGAAACATGTCGAGCATCACTCATCAAAACGTGACTTATCCGTTTGTAATCATGATTGAGTCTCACGTTGAAAGTGTTTGTAACAGATTAAAAAAATACAAGTAAATCGGACCAACCGTTGAAGAGTTCCCTCCTGCGGAGACGATCCTGGCCACACCACCAGAATTTCCCTTCCAGATTATTGCCTTGTCTTCGGACAGTGCCTACCCCAAATCTCACGTCAATCCGACCACTGAAAACGGGTCAAAATGGTGCAAGATTTGACCCAAAAATACAAGATAACAAGCATTGCAAGTTAACAGCTTGTAAAGACGCTGATCGCTCTCTGCATGGATACTAAACCGATATAAAGTATTCACTTAAAATTATGCCCATCTTGATACAAAACATTCGATAACATTCAACGTTTAGTAGAAAATTTATCAATCCCTTCCTAGAGCTTAGACAGCTTCATAGAGCTACCCAAGGGCGGATCCAGGATTTTTTTCTTCACACGGGGCGAAAGACAAAAAGAACAAACAATATCTATTAGAAACTGTCCACATTACACCGAATTGTTTATTTATTTATGGGGAGGCACGTGCCTGCGCGCCTCCCCCCTAAATCCGCCCCTGGAGCTTCCCACACAGACTTACCCATGGTCCACATAATTTGTTCACCCGAAAAAAATGCTGGCATTATTTTGAATCGATCAATAATATTCCACCCACTTCCGAGTAAAGGCTTAATTTTCACGCCACCTTGCCCGGTCACGTGCCAGTCTCATCCACAGTTTTCCAGCCGAATGTCAGATGGCATCTGACCAACGGGCTGATGGTCTGCCCACTGACCTTCGACCCACTCTTGGCCACCACTCTAAGTTAGTTAGTTAGGCCTCTTCATTTGCCAGGAGGGCAAAATAGCCAGAAAAAGGAGCCCTGCCCTGGGTGGACCAACTGCAGGTGTACCACGGGTAAAGACCGCTTCCCGCTCCATCATCATCACAAGGAAACTTGAATACAATGTCTCAAATTGAGCATCGGTACCTTTTCAAATCTATCTACACTATCCTGTCTGTACAGTCTCTAAAATAATATCCCACTAATTAACACGGACCTGTTTTAAAGTAGACTACGTAAGGGCGTTGAAATGTATGAGAAGTTGCGTGTCCACTTTTGAATACGTCATCGGAGTATTTCAGTGGGAAATGTCAATTTCACCATCAGCCTATATTAGTCCACTACTGGACATAGTCTCTCAAACTACACGCCTTCGTGCACGGCCCTCGGCTACTCTCATCCAGCTCTTGAAATCGTGCTAAGATCATGGGTTCCCAAATTTTTGGTCTCGTCACCTTTCCCTTTCTTACAGAAAAAATACACTAAAATTATAAAAAATTCTATCCTCCCCTTTCATACTATGTTTATAACTACCCGCTCCGGCTTCGCACGGGTGCAATAAGTGTTTCTCTACTATATTACGGATATATTAAAATATATTAAAAAAACAGCATTAAAATCCGTTGCGTAGTTTTAAAGATCTAAGCATACATAGGGACAGACAGCGGAAAGCGACTTTGTTTCATACTATGTAGTGTTTTTTTTATCCATAAGGTCAGTGTCAGATACTTTCAGCTGCCTATGGGAGTCAAACTCAACAATGCCAAAAAAAAACAATAATTTGACAATAAATCGACACGCACAGTATTCTAACTCGTGTCATCTACTTTAACACAAGTCTGTATAGTCTATTCCAATACATTTTAAAACTTTTGTAAACAAACTATGTAGTCTCCCCAAGTAAGTAAATAAGTAAGTAAATGCTTTATTGTACAAATATAAAGAAACAGACACAATTCACTAAAAACTAAAAATAACATTAATATATGCACAGGCGAACTTATCCCTATAAGGGATCTCTACCAGTTAACCTTTGAGTAGATGAGAGGAGCATTAAACGAGGCCCAACAAAGTGTGAGCACAATAGAGTGTACATATCAAATACAATAAACAAAACATAAAATAAACCACTAAATATCATACAGAGTTAAAATATAATAATCATAGTGTAATTGTTATAGAATATCGTGGGTATAAAGTATGATTCTTCAATATTCCGGTGGATATGATGTTATTGCATGCAATGTGTGATAGTGTGAGAATTTAAATTGGTTTGTTTACAATTTGTTAAAATGGATTGGAACGGACTTTAGTAATAAACATATCGCCGTTATAAATATGTGCAGTATTAATAACAAAGCCTGGTTAAGAAGGGTTTTAATAATTTTTCACGATTTATATCTCCAAAAATTGTACAAAATGGTGTATCAACATCTCCAGCCTACATACATCCCACTACTGGGCACAGGCCTCCTCTCAGGGCTTGGCTAGGGCTATAGTTCCCACGCAGGCCCAGTGCGGGAAATGGTGTATACAGAGTTTATACACTTACACCCTTATTCATAAACGCTGTGTAGGCCTCTGCTAACTTCATCAATCAATTTTTTAAAAGAAATAGCGCCATTGATACTGTCGATGATTCCGCCAATATCGAGGTTGGAGAAGACAGTGTTTTTTTTTTTTTTATATGAATAGCAAGTTAAACGAGCAAGTGGGTCACCTGATGGTAAGTAATCACCACTGCCCATAGACACCCGCAACTCCGGAGGGATTGCAGATGCGTTGCCAACCTAGAGGACTAAGATGAAATGCCTCTTGTGCCCGTAATTTCCCCGGCTGTCTTACTCTCCGCACCGGAACACAGCAGTGCAAGCACTGCTACTTAGCGGCAGGATTCGCAGTGTGTTATTTATTTAACCGTTGGTCGGTGGCTTTGATGTACGGTAGCGGAACTCAGTTGAGAATCTAAATCTGCTAACTTAGCAATCGTTTGTCCTTATCTGTCACTTTGACATTTACCTTTCGCAGATAAGGACAAACGATTGCTAAGTCAGCAGACGTGTAGAGCGTTTATGATTAAGGGGGTTAGTGTATACGTGACAGCGCGGTGCTTAGGGGTAAAATGCATACATAAATCACGTCTTCATCCCTTAAGGGGTAGACAGTTTCAAGGTAACAAGACCACGTTTAGCATGATTGTGGGCGTACAGCATAGGTGGAAAGTGGAATCAAAATAGCGATGGGTTGCATCGCCTATATCATGATTGCTATGATTTTTTCCCATTCCCTCGATGGGCTTAAAATTGAGCGGTAATAGTTACACGGCGAGGGTGGTGATATATAGAATGTCTCAGATCGCAGGAACGTGTCGCACGAGCCTAAGGCGAGTGCTATACACATGCGACCCGAGGCTTTCTTTATCACCGCCCGAGGTGTGTACACAATTTTACGTCTTCCCCTCGCCAGGAACTGGAGCTTTCCGATTAACTAGCTTTAATCCGCGGCTTACCCTCTGTATAAGAATAAACAGAACCCTCTTCGGGCTTTGCCAGTCGGGAAATCGATCAAGTACGAGTCGGACATAATGAACTTTTTTTTGTTTTTGACGTTAAAAATTCAAGTGTACTTTTTACGGTTTACTAGATACAGCCCTGATACGGACGGACAGACAGCTGAGGCTGAATAATAGATCCCGTTACCACCCTCGGCGTACGGAACTCTAACAAACATTGAATATTATTTTTTAATCTAGCATCCGCTCTATCTAGCTTAGGACCATAATACCTCATTTACAAAAAATCGCTGCCTTGTAAAGGTTAAATATAATATTTAACCTTTTAACCGCCATGAGTCAGCAATTCAAATTTCAAATGCAAGAACAATCCGCGCGAGTTCCTGTATCGGTGGTTTTTCATTAGTGACGTACTTTAAGTTTGTTACTTATGACCCACAGAATATAAAAATGGAATGTGGCATACCTACTATCAGACCCCTATTTCAACAATTCGACAATTTTCGGTGACAAGTGACAGTTCGATTTGCAATGCATGGTCAATACGAAACCAACCGGCGTAGAGTCCAGTTTGTAATGTAAACAGAATTCTCGCTTGTCACACACAATTACAGCTTTGGTGAAATAGCGGCCAGAACTTCTTGTCCGTTCAATTATTATTATGTTATGAGTAACATTTTCTGTCTTGCTATGGCGCAATGAGGCATATTTATGTGGTTTTCTGATTATTTCAGTGTCAATTTCCGTACAGCCAACACGTATTTATAAGCAACAGTGGCGAATTGAGCGAAGCCTTGCTAAATTTAGCAAGATTACGCCACATATCTTACCTCTATTCCATATTAAGATTCCTACCTCAAGCGGGGGCCACATGCCAACTTTCCACATTGAAAAGGTTAAAAGGTTAAACATATTTAACCTTACAACCACCCCTGTATACACCACCGTGTGTTTAACACGTCATCTGTCCGATTTACCCGCATTATTAAGATGATTCGGTGCATCGGCAAACGCAAACTTTAACCTATACGCCTCGGCAACCAGCACACTTATGTTGGAATCTGTCCAATTCTGCGTAGGTACGTTCTGTAAGAGTATCATTAGCCCTTGGAAATCCCTTTCGAGCATGAGTCTTTCTCTCCAATGGAGCAAGAAGGCCGCGCATACGTAGAGTTGGAAGGTGGCAAACCCGTCGGATTCTGCTAAGTATGTATCCCATAGTCTTATGGTGCAAGGCAGGGGGATTTCTCTTGTTAACAGGTTGTTCATCCAACGGAATGAGAATTGTAGGTAGTCCACGCCGTGGGTCTGTAGGTGCTCGTGTAGAGGAAGATCTATGCGCCGAATCAACTCCTTCAGTTGGTTAACCTGTCGAGAAAAAAATAAATTTAACCTTTTCAATCGAACTTTTTAACCTTTTCCACCGATTTTTTATATATTGTTAAGTTTTGTTATTAACGGTTCCTGGAAGAGATCAGTTTGAAGCGATAAGGGCACCTATTGGTCACCGTGATTTTCTTTATGTATAGTCGAACAAGAAGATGGTTTATCATTTTTAAGGACAGTTCCTCCATCAGAAAATGCAATAAAGCTGTTTGTCACATTGACTTGTGAGTGAAAATAGGCCTTGATGTATTAAGCCGTACAAAAGACATTGAACCTTAGGCACAGTAAATAAACAGAGCTTTAGCTTATATACTGTGCTTAGAGTGGTAAAAGACTTTCTAGGTCGACTAGAGTGACGGCACCAGTAATGGACATGGACCCAATAATGCACAATAACTCTTATTTAAAAGACACTAATGCATAGTCATTTATTTTACAACAGTCAATTTAAAACCATATCATCTTCAAATTAAGAATAAAGTGTCCATTACTGGTGCTTGTCAGCTTAAAGTGTCCAACACTGGTGCCGTCACCCTAGACATGTTTTTCTACAAAACATCAAGTAAAGTAAGTAAAGTAAAATTTATTTTCCAAAATAGAAACGAAATACAGTATTAGAAAATTCAATGACTCCACACTAGGCACAGCCTGTATCGTGGCAGCCAAGAGATATCAAAATAAAAAACGGTTACCATAATTAATAAATAAATCTATTAATACTGTTAAGAGGTAAATTTTGTAAGGTCTGTTGAACTGATTTTGAAAAATATTTAACCAATAGAAAGCCACATTAAACGTGTGTCATAGGCTATATTTAACAGCTAGTAATGGATAATTTGAATATAGGTATAAATAAAATAATAGTTTCTTGGTCAAGCAATATTGTTAATAAACAGTTTAATTGGTTGTTGTTTTCCTGGTTGGACAACAAGGCAATGATTTAATTAAATTCATGAATTCAGTACATATGACATCATCTGCTAGTTAACGCAGGGCGTGTCGCACCATAAGAGAGCTTGTGCTTTCTGGGAGACTTGACCCTCTGGCTCTCCCCAGATGTCGGTTCTCTCTGCGCACTTTACCGAATTTATAATGAGGGTTCTGGCGAACTATTTAACGTTGTCCCAGCTGCTAAGTTCCATTATTGTACTTCTCGGGAAGGTAGCTTTCATCAGTGGTGCACCATCTCGATGAATGGCGCACCACTGTGCGGTTTAAGCAGTGTTTATTTAAGAAAGCTATTCATTCGGAGTTTTTCATACCATAAAATTTTATAATAGAGCTCTCCGAATGTGTCGTAGCAGACGAAAGTATTTTTCAATAAGTAATAGGTATATAATACTTAATAATATAGTATAATATAAGCCTTTTTATTCCGAATTCGCTACAATTAACCTACCTACCGACGAATAAAACAATCTTAAACTGTTGAAGTTTTTTTTAAAATTTATTTATAAATGAGTTAATTTCTTCGACCAATTATTTATTACAGAACCCAAATAAACGTGTTTCTTTTTTTGGAAATTAAGGGTGGCAACCCTAGTAATTTAGTGTAGCTAGTTGCTTTCAAACAGGCCTTACTAGCTGAGATAGCGCTAGCTAAACAAAAAGCTTTTAAATTTTACAAAAATTAAATCGACAACCCTAACGCTCTATTGGAGCGTAGGTATTTATTTCAAAAAACAAGCCTAATTTCCATAGTGCTCTATTCATTTACTGTGACTAAGAGTAACAAGAAAAATGTACAAACTTTGTACTGTATCCCAAGTTGAGCGAAGATGTAGTTATCCTGGATGCTGTCCAGGAATTTGGACAGGCACCAGAAGGAGTCGGCCTCGATCACATCCCTCTGCTCCTCGGACAGCTTATCCAGCGGGTAGTTGTCCAGCTCCTCCCCTGCGGCAGAACGAATGAGATAGTCAACGTGGGAAAGAGATAGACAACATGGGATTGAAATAATTTAATGGCATAGATTATTTATCTATTTATTTATTTAATAATCACATACATCTATCATTACAGTTGCCCAATACGATAGGGGAGTAGCACATCATTAGACATCATTTATTATCATCATTTCATTAGACAGTCAATATTGTGGTTGTGTCAATAAAGGATCGCGGATTTCAAAACCACCACATTCACTGCGATAATCATCAATATTTCGCGATATGTGTGGATCATAAAATGATAATATTGACTGAATCCATAACATTCAAACAAGTGAATCCTTTGCTATAAATGCGTAGCTACCGCCTCAAGGTCTTCGCACATTAAAACAACTCAACGGCGACTCGACTCTATGCTAGACATTGAAATTTAAGCCCTGTGTCATATGCTCTAGGTTTAATTTCAAAAAATGATTATAAAGTAGTGTACAACGAGTGGCCTACGCATCGTACACTAAAGGTCAACCCCGACACGTTTGTCACGCAATGACCACACGTCGTCCACGCAACGACCACACGTCGTCCACGCAACGACCACACGTTGTCCACGCAACGACTATGCGTTTGCGACTGACGCGTGACGGGCAACCATTTGCCAGCACACCGCGTTGTCCACTCGTTGACACCGCGTTGTTCATTCGTTGACAACGCATTGCCCACTAGTGACCATTGGGTGGATCAACTAGTTGACTACTCATCGAGAGTGTGAGTTGAGTTGGTGTCGGATTGGCGTAGAGTTGGTCTAATGTGCGAAGACCTTTAGCATTCGATGTTAGGTTAGGTTAAGTTAGGTTAGATAAATGCGTACACGGTGACACCCTTATGCTCCCGCGGTGCCCCCCAAATGGCAGAGAGGGAATACCGGTGGATTTTTAGTGGGTAGGCCTCCCCCGCCTCCTTCCACTCGGGAGGGGGGCCGGGGAGGAAGTCCCACATAACTTCCGTGCCGTCCCCACGGTGCGGTCGTATGCGTAAGGCATTCTCCCACCGCAAAAAAAAAGGTTAGATAAATGCGGTACAGTCGACTTCAAAGATATCTTTACCTCTTCCCTCTTCATACACTTTGACAACTTCATATGAAAGTACAAACATGAAGTTACAACGACAAGCCACTAAATCCTACTAATATTATAAACGCGAAAGTTTGTAAGTATGGATTGATGGATGGATGTTTGTTACTCTTTCGCGTAAAAACTACTGAATGGATTTGGATAAAATTTGGAATGGAGATAGCTGATACCCTAGATTAACACATAGGCAATTTTTATTCCGGAAAATTGCATAGTTCCGGATAGCGAAAAACTAGTTTTTTGCAGACGAAGTCGCGGGCAGCAGTTAGTTGTACAAATATCTTTGACATCGACTGTGCAAGACAGAGGGTCCCGCCAGCCAGCCTCTGGTGATGGTGGTACCTGGTATGGCTTCCTGCAGGAACACCATGAAGAAGGGCGTCACCAGGTCGTTGATGCCCTGCACGTAGCCCGAGGCGGGATGCCGGATCGCCCAGATGTACAGAATACGCTCGAACATCACCTGGAGACAGACGTTGGATTGTCAAGCTCAGGTAAGGCAGGAAGGAATATAGCGGGCTCTCTACAACTCTGACTTATTAAACCTTTTTTGTCATTACATATCCTACTATTAGGATAGATAATAATATAAACGCGAAAGTTAGTGAGTATGGACACAAGACACAATTACAAACTCCCATGGAACATCTACTGCTCACCAGGGACGAGAGAAGGCGCTGTTTTTCAAATGATAGGTACTATCTAATGAATCAAGAAATTTTATTTCTTGATTTTTATTTTTTACTTTTTCGGTTTTACCGTTAGAAATTAACTTTCTAAATTTCAGTGAAAATTAGAACACACAGAAAAATCTGAAAAGTAAAGCTATGGCCGGGAATCGAACCGGGATCCTCGTCATTCCGTGACGCGTGCTATATGATGTGTCTAGACACATCATTCAAACAGATGACGCTTAGCGACAAAAATTCGCATAGTAACAAAAAGGGCACGTGACAAGTTAGTAACAGGTAGAAAAATTCGGAGACTACCCACCTGCTATGGGTGGTGTAGGGGTATAGCACGCGTCACGGAATGACGAGGATCCGGGTTCGATTCCCGGTCATAGCTTTACTTTTCGGATTTTTCTGTGTGTTCTAATTTTCACTGACATTTAGAAATTTAATTCTAAGACATGTTGTTACCTGCACACAGAGCTGTTGGAACAGCGCCACCAGCGGGCTCATGCGCGGTATGTCTATGTGTATTTGTCTGTAGGTGTCGTCGTCTCGCTCCGCGTCGTAGTACTGTCGCACGAGGTGCTTGTAGTCGGCGCGTTTACGCTCAAGCGTTTCCGCGCGACGCTCCGAGTTCGCGGGCAGGTACCCGGCGAGGAGGCGCCATGTGTTCGCACGAGCCTTTAACAATAACAAAAAGACTTACTCAATAGTTACATACGTAAATCACGTCTTTATCCCTTACGGGGTAGACAGAGCCTAAGGTAACAAGACGTGGTTGGCTAAGTTGGTAGTGACCCTACCTGTGAAGCAAGCGTCCCGGGTTCGAATCCTAGTAAGGGCATATATTTGTGTGATTAGCACGAACATTTGTTCCCGAGTCATGGATGTTTCTATCTATTTAAGTATGTATTTCTCTATATAAGTATGTATATCGTTGTCTAGTACCCATAACACAAGCCATACTAGCGCTTACTTTGGGACTAGGTCAATTTGTGTGAATTGTTCCCTAATATTTATTTATTTACCTAAAGGCCACGTTTAGCATGATTGTGGGCGTATAGGTGGAAAGGGGAATCAAATTAGAGATGGGTTGCTAGCCGCATCGCCTGTAACATGATTCCTAAAATTTTCGCCCATTCCCTCGATGGGCTTCTACCATATGCGCGGGAAGCAGTGGCGTAACTATAGGGTGGCAGGGGTGGCAAAATGCCAGGGGCCCCTAGCTCTACGGGGCCCCGAACTTGGAGCCCGGGTTTGGAGCACAGAAGGGACGCTGATGCACTTCTTATATTGAGGAAGGAGCCCCATCTGACGAATTTGCCGCGAGCCCCAGACGTTATAGTTACGCCACTGGTGGGAAGAGAAGCAACTGGTACATTCGATGTGTTTTCTTTACTCCCAAACCATCACCATAGTTGTCGACTATACATAACCACTACGACGCACGAGTAGCTAGCGCCAGCTCTGGTGACAGCT
Source organism: Pandemis corylana (assembly GCA_949127965.1). Classification (NCBI taxonomy): domain Eukaryota; kingdom Metazoa; phylum Arthropoda; class Insecta; order Lepidoptera; family Tortricidae; genus Pandemis; species Pandemis corylana. The sequence goes on along the minus strand of OX421864.1, from coordinate 13,695,251 downwards.
GTCACATGGTTCTACATCCCGCTAAAGGTCTTCGCACATTAAAACAACTCAACGGCGACTCGACTCTATGCTAGACATTGAAATTTAAGCCCTGTGTCATGTTCTAGGTTTAATTTCAAAAAATGATTATAAAGTAGTGTACAACGAGTGGCCTACGCATCGTACACTAAAGGTCAACCCCGACACGTTTGTCACGCAATGACCACACGTCGTCCACGCAACGACCACACGTCGTCCACGCAACGACCACACGTTGTCCACGCAACGACTATGCGTTTGCGACTGACGCGTGACGGGCAACCATTTGCCAGCACACCGCGTTGTCCACTCGTTGACACCGCGTTGTTCATTCGTTGACAACGCATTGCCCACTAGTGACCATTGGGTGGATCAACTAGTTGACTACTCATCGAGAGTGTGAGTTGAGTTGGTGTCGGATTGGCGTGGAGTTGGTCTAATGTGCGAATACCTCAAAGCTTCTCAGGGTGCGAGTCGGGTTACCCCCGCGTATGGTCAGGGCCCGTCCCCTCCCCCAAAATCATTAAAATTAAACCGAACAATCTCCTCACGTGTGTAATGTCACTACGTCGACATTGGCGAAATACGCCTTGCTAAAATAAAGCAACAAAAAAAAAAATTACACCTGAAAAATCCGATAAAGTAGCTATGGCCGGGAATCGAACCCGGGTCCTCATCAATCCACGATGCTTTACCCCTGTATCACCTTCTTAACCACTTACTTGCTACGAATGATAAAAAATAACCATGACTTTCGCATGACAACACACGTTTCAAAGGTTGAGCATGCTAAGCCGTGTGTGAATGAAACAATGGCCTCTTAATCAATGTAATCAATTCATTGATTACTGTTTCCTTTAATTAGTGAATGACTCGACAACACGCCATGGAATTTATAGACCTACCTCTTAAATGAGTCCGCGGGGCACGGGGGGCGGGTTAGGACGACAAAGGGGACCGAGAGGTGCGGGCGGGTGCGCCTGCCGCCCGCACCTCTGCCTATTCCTTCTTTCACTGAGTTGTTTAAATCGGTGTTACATAATTATCAGTCAATAATTAATCAACTGATAAACATTCTATAATTTGATTTCATTTTGACTAGATTGTATCGCATTTTAATATATTTCACACTTGCTTGGATTATTATGTATAATTAAGGTATTAAAAATGTTTATATCCCAAAATCATTCTTCCATTCTGGTCTGGGAGTAAAGAAAAAACATAGAATTTACCAGTTGCTTCTCTTCCCGCGCAGATGGTAAAAGCCCATCGAGGGAATGGGCGAAAGTCTTAGGAATCATGTTATAGGCGATGCGGCTAGCAACCCATCACTATTTTGATTTCCCTTTTTACCTATACGCCCTTAATAATGCTAAACGTGGCCTTAAGGTTTTGTTACCTTAGGCTCTGTCTACCCCGTAAGGGATAAAGACGTGATATATGTATGTATGTATATCCCAAAAGCAAAGCCGTTGCACATGCACAAGGACCTTCAAACATTTTACTGCAACTGTGTGGTTAATAACATTTACAGGAAAACAAACACACATACACACATACATAAATCACGTCTTTATCCCTTATGGGATAGGCAGAACCTTAGGTAACAAGACCTAAAGGCCGTGTTGAGCATGCATTTAGGTGGAAAGGGGAATCAAAATAGTGATGGGTGAACTCTAATCTCATTCTGAGAGGAGGCCTGTGTCCAACAGTGGGTATAAGGTCAATAGGGTGACGGTACCAGTAATGGACATGACCCAATAATGCACAATAACTCTTATTTAAAAGAAACTAAGGCATATTCATTTATTTTACAACTATCAATTTAAAATTATATCATGTTTATATTAGGAATGGAGTGTCCATTACTGGTGCTTGTCAGCTTAAAGTGTCCAACACTGGTGTCATCACCCTAATCCACAATAGGTCTTATTTGCAAGGAACAAAGGGATACCTAATAATTTATTTCACAAGTCAGTTTATAACCATATTATCTTTAAAATAAGAATACATGGCCATTACTGGGGCATGTCAGCTTAGTGTCCAACACTGGTGCTTGTCAGCTTAAAGTGTCCAACACTGGTGCCATCACCCTAATCCACAATAGGTCTTATTTGCAAGGAACAAAGGGATACCTAATAATTTATTTCACAAGTCAGTTTATAACCATATTATCTTTAAAATAAGAATACATGGCCATTACTGGGGCATGTCATCTTACTGTCCAACACTGGTGCTTGTCAGCTTATAGTGTCCAACACTGGTGCCATCACTTTACATAAACTGAAGATGTGTGTAGTCATGAAAATATTGTAAAAATGAGAAGAAAGCCTGATAAAAATGTTGTCAGAATACTTTGCACAGCGTAACTACGCACCCACTGATAAGACTATAAAAAGAAAACAAAGATTAATGCAAACAATTTAGTCTGCCTACATTAATTATAATGCATTAGATTGATAACACATGTCAATGTAACATTGCTTATGGAAAAGCTATGCATCATTACCCGACTGCGCCCGAAGGAGGGTTATTTTATTTTACAGTAGTCATTGAGGTCTTGTTAAAATTTTGAGATGATAAAAAAAATAATAATACTTGAACCAATTTTGAAATGTTTTTCTACCTCTTGCCTACATACATACATACATACTTATATAAATCTCGTCTTTATCCCTTACGGGGTAGACAGAGCCTAAGGTAACAAGACCTAAAGACCATGTTTAGCATGATTGTGGGAGTATGGATGAAAAGGGGAATCAAAACAGTGATGGGTTGCTAGCCACATCACCTATAAAACATGAAAATCCCTCTAGCCTACAGGTTGTCATATTTGGTCCAATGGTTTTAAAATCCTTGCGAATTGTTAAGGTTCAAAATAAACTTTCTATTATGTCCTTTGCATAGTACACTGGAATCCAAGAGGTTAAACACCAATGGATCAGATGCAATGCCATCTTAGGTTCTGACAGGATACATGTCAGTAATTTCAACAGGTTTGAGTATTAGATCCTGTTTTAGTTTTTCTACTTTATATTGTTAACCTATCTTTCTACTTTCAATCTAAAAAATATAACTTCTCCTTTTGACAAAACTTATAACTGTAACAGACCCGATATTACTATTTGTATTATTGTTTAAGTTTTTACATATTATCACGGAAAACTAGTTTTATATACTTTCACACTTAATTGTTTTCTCTGCTATACTGTAAACTACAAATACTACCTTAGATATTAAGTTCTCATGTGAGTGACTTATTGTTTTTAATGAGAAATAAAGATTCTATAAACCCAATCTATCACCTTCCTGGCATATACAAGAGACGTTAGACCAACTTATAGTACAACCATTTGATGAAAACTTGTTAACATAATCAGACAATAAACTTTGTAACAATAAGTACCTAATGACAAAGTTTGATCTTATGTTGTCATTGAAAAAATGTTAGAGGAGCTCACCTTCACAGGAACGCCTGACCAGCTTAGCTGCTTCAGCTCATCCAAGTTGATAACAGTGCTTTCGTGCAGCTGCTGGAATCTTTCCAATTTGGATTCACTGCTCTCTTCTCTCGACGTCAGTGCCGAGAGCCGCACGGCCCGCGGCCGCCCCGGGTAGTGCCTCAGAGGCCCCCCACTCCCCCCCGCGACCCTCCTACCCTCAACCCTCCTCACGGGCAACGCGTCCTCGTCCTTCTTCTCGACCTCAACACTCTGCACCACATTCTTAGTACTATTCCTATGCGAATTTATAACGTTCAACGCGGCAGTCTGCGATATGGCTTTCGATATCTTCGTCTCCGCTATCCCTGATATGATTTCATCGTCCCCCAGGTCCCAGGCGTCGTTTACAGACGCCTGGAACTGCTGGTAAGAGGAGCCCGACATAACCTCGCCGCCCCGCTGCAGAGGCCTACCGGGAACGCGCTGCGGGGTCCTCCAGAATGTGTCAGGTAACCCGTTCTTGTCATGTTCGGGTTGGTGACTTTCCATAATAATATGCAGCTAGGAACATTCTAAATAACTTTGTTGAACAACAAAATAGTGGAAAAATGTTTTTGATATGACATGACACTTCAGCATAGACTAAATTGCTCTACGTTACGTGCTCCATGAGTGCGTTTTCGTTGCGCGGTTTTAGTGCACGCTAAGTCAAAAAAGGTTGGTAGGTACTTATTCAAAATTAAAATATTTGTTCAAAAATATAAATATTCTTTAAGTTAAAACTAGACATAATTTGTCAAACATATTTGGCTCATAATTAGGTTATGTCCGTTGTTTTATTTTGTAAATATTGTAAAAATGTTTTTTAACATTTAACCGTTATTTTATTTTTGAAATTAAAAATCATTACTAGTATATCTATCCTAAATTCAAATATTATAAATACGTAACATAAAATTATTCTAAAAACTCTTGTTTTATAGTACTCTCGTATCTAGGTGGCTTGTTTAATCGATACCACTCGAAGTGAGATGTTAGTGAAATTAGTTAACTTGCTAAGATAAATAAAAAAATGGCTAGTCCGAGTCCAGAAAATGACAGCACATCCATGTTCATGGTGCGACGAGACAGCAGAGGAGATAGTCCAGGGCCAGGGCTGTCAGACCCCGGATCTGTCACAAAAGCGACAGTACCCGCAGAAATCATCACCGTGAAAGATTTCTTTGATTTCATGAAGACTGCATATCAAGTTTACGAACACCTGGAGGGGGATGAAGACGAGGGTACGAAGATTAACTGGGAGGAACTAACCAAGTTAACAGTTATTAACCATGTTATCGAGCAACAGGAGCGAGATCTGTTGTTCCAGACGGCCTACAACGAACCCAAGCCCATCACTAGCAAGAGTGATACGGCACTCGAAAAAAAATCCAAGGAATCGAAACGAATTGAAAAACGACTCAGCTGTAGTGAGATTGAAGGTAACTTTGAATAATCGCAACAATTTCAAGAACCATAGACAATAATTAATTTACTTACGAATTCTAGGCGATGTTAGCCGTAGGAGGCGCCCTCTAGCTCCTGAAGCCAGGGTGGAGATGCTTGGAGTTTGGACTGAAGCAAACTTAAATTGTAAACTAAACGATGTAAGTGCATAATCAAGTCAAATCACTTTAATGAATCAAAATTTTATAGCCAAATGAAATATAAATTATAAATGTTTCCACTTTATTCTTATATTCTAGTATTTTACAATAGATGGCGCTGATATCAATGTTGCTTTCAGGTGATTAACGAAGGCATTTTAGATTCAATTTTGCCTTATTTAGTGGGTTATAAAAAACCTTCAAAAACAACTAGCGTGTATACACCAATTATCAAGAAACCTGCGTCTAATACTTCTACTGAAGTAAAGAAGCCCGCCAGTTTTGGAAGTAATTTTTTTTCATTATTATTTATGGATGCTCTTGGAACTCTAATATAATTTATTGTCACTGTGACGTAATTTTTTAGGTTTTGTAAGCGAGAAAGAATCAAGGGACCGGCTGGGAAGACGCAAATCGTCAGTAATAGCGGCTCAAGATAAAGTTAACCAAAAACAAGAGTGAGTTGTCTAATTTCACTACTTTCACGAAACTTAACTCTTAACGTAGGGTTAAGTAGTGGCAAACGTATGAAACCAATATGAAACCGTTATACTTATCAGACATGTAAGTAATGCTAAATGAAACTAAAACATAATTTCGACATATCTCACAACATCCGATATGGTCTAGTGGCTAGGATACCTGGCTCTCACCCAGGAGGCTCGGGTTCGATTCCCGGTATCGGAATAACCTTTTTGTATTTTTTTTGCTTTATTTTATTGTGGTTGTACATCGGAAGAATAAGACGGTTATAATCTTTATTCTTGACTATGTTATTATAGTAAATATTAAAATTAGTCATATTACTATACTCTTTTATAGATAGTCTGCCATCTTTGTGTATCACTACATAGTATAAAACAAAGTCGCTTTCCGCTGTCTGTCTGTCCCTATACATGCTTGTCTTTAAAACTACGCAACGGATTGTACAAATTCGGCAAGTGAATGCAAGTCCAGTGTTAGCAGAGCCTTGTCCTTTAAGCAAAATGTAGGCAGTGTGAGGTCATTTTATACTGGTTACGTGGTACATAAACGGAAAGACATAAAAATATTCTGTCCTTAGTATTTGTTGTTATAGCGGCAACAGATTTATTTATTTATTTATTTATTTATTTATAAAATATCTTACACAATATAACAGTGAGGTACTAAGGCATTGAGTAAGAGAGACAAGAAAAGAAAGATAAAACTAAAACACATAAAAAAATTACAATAATAACTAATTAATTACTTAATTAATTAAATGCATGACGACACACGTACATCCATCGCCTCACAGAAACGCAGACATTCAACGCACACACTTCTCCAGTCATCGGCAAACAAGTCACACTCTGGTGCTGATGCGAGGAGCGCACTAATATGGTGCAGCGCGCGAACCAGCGGCGACTGCTTGCGAGCCACGGTGCGGGCAGGAGGCACCGCCAGGAGATGACGGTGACGTGGCCTTAAATTGAATTTAGACGGGAGGGGAGCGTTCAGGCGGATTAGTTGCGCCCCCAGGTCGACACAGTCGGATTCCCCGCGGAGGACACCACAAGCCATAATCAAGAGCGCGTTGTTACGCCTTACCTCGAGAGAGTTAAAACCCAGTGCACCAAGCAGGAATTTAGTAGGGTACAAGAACGGATAGTAGCCGCAGATTTTTTTGTATAAAAACCTGAGAAACGCTTTTTGAATCTTCTCTAGAAGTAAGGCGTAAGTAGACTCGTGCGGGCTCCAGACCACGGACGCCGCTTCCAGCTTACTCCTTACCAGAGCAGTATATAACAGTTTAATAACTCCAGGATCAGAAAAATCACGCGCGTTACGTACCACAAAACCCAGCCTCTGGTAGCAATTGGCAGCGAGTGACTTCATATGTACATGAAAGTTGAGGCGCGGATCAAAAATTACACCCAAATCCCTAACCGAGTCCACGCGCTCTATAGGCTCGGCACCAAGGACATACGTGGCAAAAAAGGGACTCTGAGCACGGCTAAAAGTCATGACGAAGCATTTTGTTGTGTTGAAGAGAAGTTTGTTGTCAACACTCCATTGAAGCACCCGGTCAATGTCCTCCTGCAGCGCCGCACAGTCGGACTCCTGCTGAACACCATAGACAAGTTTGAGATCGTCGGCATACAGCAGGCATTTAGCGCACCTAGGAACCTCGGCTAAGTCGTTTACCATGACTCCAAAAAGTAACGGGCCCAATATAGAACCCTGGCTGACCCCAGATCTGGTGTGATAAGTCTCCGAGACAAAGCAGCCGTGTTGCACAAATTGCTGCCGATCGCGTAGGTAACTGGCGAAAAATTTAAGAAGCAAGGGTGAGAAGCCGATATCACACAACTTCTTAAGCAGGACATCATTGTCCACTCGGTCAAAGGCTTTCTTGAAGTCAAAATACAACACGTCAACCTGAATGCCCCTATCTAAGTGCTCAGAAACGGAGTCAACCAGGGTCAGCAGGTTGGTTTCAACCGAACGCCTCGACCTAAAACCATGCTGAGCTTCGCTGAGGTAGGGTTTGATTTGGGCCGAAATAAGCCTATTCAAGATTGTTTCGAATAGCTTGGCAACCGAAGAGAGAATGGCTATAGGACGGTGGTCTTCAACACTCGCTGCATTGTGAGACTTTGGAATCGGCCTCACACGCGTGGTCTTCCAACGGTCAGGATATACGCCGGTAGAAAGAGCCAAGTTAAAAATGTGAAGCAAGGGGCAACTCAGCCATTCTCTACAGCCCTTTAAGATGAACGCAGGGAAATTGTCTGGTCCAGGGGAACTTTGTGGTTTTAAATAACCCAAACATGTATCAAAATCGCTAATTGTGATTTCATCAATATGAACATAACGGCTATTACGTCCTGTCTCTTCAGAGATAACCTTCTTGTGACAGAGCCGAGGTGCATCGGGCAGGAACACACTTGAGAAAAAATCTGCAAAAGCTTGAGCCGCCCCGCCACCTTCGAACTCCGCCTCTCCGAACGTCACCCGCTGCAGAAAACCACCCTTCGACTTTAGACCATCTACATGCTGCCAGAAAGCACGAGGGTTCCGACCAATCTGGCTTTGAATACGATGAATGTAGGCGTCGTAAGCTTGTGATGACCACAATTTAATATCAGACCTTAGTCTGGAGAAATGCGCATACACTGCACGGTCACCTGTGCGTTTCCATTCACGATGAAGGGCAGCTTTACGAGCGATAGCTTTTATTAAGTCCGCCGTAAACCAGACTGGGTAACGTCGGCTGGATTTTGAAGGCCTAATTTTCTTCGGTACACAGATATCAAAAATATCATAAACAGTTCGGTAAAATAGCTCAACAGCAACGTTGACATTACGGCTCTCGAGAACTTCCTTCCACGATACTCCAGAAATTAACTCACGAAGGGAGTCATAATCCCCTTTAGGAAAGTTCCAATCGAGATCAGAGTCAACGTTGCTTGGATTCGTTCTCGACTGAGTACATGGGGTATCATGAAGTGGCACTATTATTTCAAGAGGGGGATGGTAGGCATCGCGATGCGGAACCAATCCATCATCTTCAACCTCAGACACCACCACAGAACGTTTGCATCCCCGCACCAGCACTACGTCAAGCACTCCTCCAAACTTATTCAACACACCATTCATCTCACTCAAATCACAAACATTGGTAAAATAACAATAATAGCTTAAAATACTAACAGACATGTACTTCGGGTTTAGATTTAGGTCACCCACAATTACAACAAGACCTTTGAGAGAGTCTATAATGGATTCCACTTTGTTGAAGAAACGCATGTACACATCATCGGAAACATTAGGAGGAATGTAAACAACGCACAAGTGAATTATGGTCCCTCCCACCGTGAAGGATGCCCACAGGTCCTCCCCGTCAGCGGTCTCCAGCTCCCTTCGCCGTCGCAGCGCGACACTGGGCCGCGCAGCGAGCAGCACTCCTCCTCCAAGGCGGCGGGTGGCGCGATCCCGACGTACCATATTCCAGCCACAACACAATAGTTCTGCATCCTCGACTGACTCAGTCAACCACGACTCAGTAACAGCAACAATATCGCACTCGAGGGAAGCCAGCTGCAATCTGAAGTGCTTGATTTTCGTATTCAGGCCTCTAACATTTTGGTAGGCTATGCTGAAGAATGGGCCAACAACGCGGTCAGAGGGTACACCAAGTGTGGGTTTATTGGGTTTGGTTCTGTTTGGCACTTTGTCTTCGAAAAAGCCACATCTTCACTCGTGCATTTTCGGGCCAGACATCCACGGACAAACACTTATCGAAGTAAATCGCAGGTACCCCCAATTTAAAAGATTTGTAGTCACCTTTTGACTTGAGTTCGTCTACAGTGCAAGTCCCATTTGGGCAGAGAACCCGCAAATAGTCCCGGACTTCGTCGGCACCTGACTCCATGTTCCACAAGTGAATATGTTTCCGAAATTCCACAGCCTTCAAAGTGGTAACCGCAGGACCCGCAGTGCAGCGCAAGGAAATTTGGCGTTTCTGCTTCCCACGCCTACCACCACCAACCGTTTTCCACTCCCCCTCTGCCGAGTTATTTGAATCTTCAGTATGTGGATTGCGGTCACAGTGACTGTAAGTGCTAGACGCCGTATCGCCAATTGGAGGCACATGTAAGGAATTCGTATTGCCCTGCCGGTCGCCATCGCCATGACTCTGTGTGTCACCAGATCTAGTAGTCTTATCAGGCTTTACGGTCGCATCCCGGGAAATACACACGGGGCACGACTGACGACGGGATACATCCACAAGCTCAAGCTCAGCCAGCCTTCCACTTAATGCCTCAACCTTTCCGGTACACTCCAAGAGCGTCGAATGGTAGCGCCCTATCGTAGACACAGCGTCGGCAAGTTGCTCGCTCAGGACACTAATCTGCTCGCGAAGCAGCTTAACTTCAAGATGAGACGAATCAGGCAACTCATCCTCCGAGTGTTGGGTGGTGAAAGCGGAAGGATTAGACCCGCTACCGGTGAGGATCCTCTGCGTGACATTCTTGACACTAATAGGGGTACCAACCGGAGTCTCACAGTTTCGACCGCCTTTTTTAGCCATACACGCACACTCAGGACACACCCAAGAAGCCTTCTCCTCGGCAGACAGGATCCTATTGTTGCACGCGTAATGATACAGTTTACTGCACGCTGAAACCATGCACTGCAAATACTCATCACCCAATAATAGCTTCATCTGGCAGGCACCACATGTCATCACACTGTTGTTTAGGTTTGCGCTCATCATACTGACTCTGCAACAGCGCCACAAATAAGCTAATAGCAATTGTGTAAGAAGCAAGAAAGCACAGCAGGTGTCGAGTCTCGGCGCAGGCGCTCGTAGCCAATGAACGAAGCGATAAGCGTAGCAGGCGTAGCAGTGTCACGTAGCAGCTACGTAGCACTCACGGCGTAGCAGATGGAGCGGGGCGAGTAGTAGGCGCGCGTATAGCTTCGGTGAATTTCGACACCGTAGCTCATTCACTTCGTGGTCCAGCGGTACGTACGGTGGTCTGTGCTTCGGCGAACCCCGGATCGAATCCCACGAAGAAGCAAAAAGTTGTGAATGGAGTTACACAGGCGAAACCAAGGACAACACTCTGTCCCTCTCAACGACAGCCCACTGGGAGGAGTCCGCACATTAAATCACTTCAGGAGTAACAGAGATTTTAAAACAATAACCAACAGCCAATCACGAATTTCGCAAGAAATAATTAAACTGTAAGTCAGACTTTAGCAAAAAATACGATCACACGCAGTGGATGCGAGCGAGAGACTGTCAAAATGAACTGTCAAAATGAACAAGATGGCGATTGCGAGCGAGTTAGATAATAAGGCTACAGCTCTCATTAATCTTTTGAACTAGTCAAAACTTTGATTAGAGCTGTAGTTTTGAAGATATAAACAGATTTATACCATTTTAGTACTTTCGAGCGACGTGCTTTCAAAAGTCGGGCCCATTGTTTTTACCCTTTGGGTATCGAACGCATACATTTCTTTTGTTCATTAAAAACGTTTTTTAAGGGGGGACGTTGAAATTCACGTGTGCGATGAAGTGAAAGGTCTGAACAAGGACTTCCGTTGCCCGCAAAAGCTGCTGGTGTCCAAAATGGGGTACTTTGCTGACGTCACAGCCGGGCAGCGTCTCGAGGACATGGATATATCTGTACACTGCGATATACAGGTACGGGGATCAGGGCAGTCTTAACAGCCAACAGAAAAAAAACTACTTTTTTGATAGGGTCGCCGTCATCGAAAAATCTCCTAATTGTAAACTAAAAAAATACTGCCCTCTCTGTAGTTTGTAATATTTAGTGTCGTACTGACACAGTCATCATTCAAACAGATGACGCTTGGCGACATAAGTTCGCATAGTTTTTTTTTTTGTAGAGTATGGCTTGGTAACTGAACCTTTAAGCCAAGTCTTTAATTGTATCAACTGTTTCACATTTTCACATCATAAGGTTAATATACACTATATTTTACCAATATTTTTGATATACTTGTAAAATGATAAGAAGCACTTCGAGTTTTTCAATGGATCTGTGAGGCGGCGGGAAAATTATACAAATGCTTCTAAAAACGTTTCTCTAAAAGATTTTATTTCACTATTGGCATAATTTGGTCCTTCCAAGAAACTGTGGTTTGTGGTGGGAAATTGTATAAATCGATCAATTGTTTGTAAGTCCCTGATCTTTGGCCTGGTCTCCAGATCTTCGACTGGCTGATGCGCTGGGTGAAGCGCGACTCCATCCTGGTGGCGGACTGGCCGCTGCTAGACTCTCACAACGTGGTGCCCATCCTCGTGTCGGCCTCATTCTTGCAGGTACAGCTTCTAAGATCTTTGACACTACACCATACAGATTAATTCCCAGGACTCTTAGCCAACGGTCAATTATAACCCTCAGTATCTGCCAGGAAATCATTAACTGATGCCCAGGCTGCACCAGACCAACTCTTCCCCACGAACGAATCCAAAAACGAACCGCAGATCTTAACTAAACCTGGAGTACCTACCATTTCGTTCGCTACAGCTCTCATGCTTGACTTGAAGTGAAGTGACGCCTTGGACAATATGGCGTGGGTCTAAAACTGTTATATCACTCTGTGTACAGATGGAGCCTCTGCTGCATGACTGCCTGATCTACTGCCACGCACACATGAGTGACATCGTGAAGACCTCCACCAATCTGGCGTGCCTCAGCGACGCCTTGCTCACCAGGTATCCAAACCCTTGCTATCGCTACCTGAAAATCGAAGCATTTATGGGTACTACAAGTATTTTTCAAATTCACCTATTTTTTTTACTATATCCAAGTGATTTATTCACAATATTATGTGCTTTCGAAAATTGTGATCCTTATCCAAAACTATCAGGCGCAATCCCTTCTCACACTCAAGATTATCCCAAGATAAGATAAGATAAGATAAAATAGATAAAGATAATTTATTCATAAACGTTTTACAAAATTATAACTAAGAACAAAATTTTCTTATAAATTTAAGAACCAACAATCACTATATAACAACACTATATAACCACTATACATATAACCACTATATAACCACTCAACTCACTATATAACCTTATCGCAATAATTAGCTTGTTACTTGTGTCTGTCAAAGTACTCCAACGTAATATTGTGAAAGGGTTCTACAGTGGCCCAGGGTTCCGTTTGGTTGAACGTATTAGTGTGTGGGGACTGTGATTTCTAAACGTTAAGTGCCTCACACTTCTTCAGATTGGCAGCCATGTATACGAACGCGGAGCTGGAGGCCATCAGGGACCGCAAGGACAAGATCCAGTCGCGGCTGTACTGCAAGATGATCCTGTCCCTGGCTGAGCCGGTGCCGGAGACCCTGCGAGGCCACTACGCCACCCTCGCCACGCTGTTCAAATGCAGCAAGTAAGTGCTCCAACTTTGACCTCATACAAGTTGTCTCAGAAATTATTCGGGAATGTTTTAGCTGGTGGGGGGTGGGGAATAGTTTTGAACACCCCTGTAAGGTCAGTCAAGTCCCAGTTAGTCCTAGTTGTCGTGTCATTTCTTTGCGAGTATTGCCGCCGAGCGCCATCTGTTTGAAATAATGACATCTCTATGACACAATTACGAACTCACGTGGAACATACTCACCAAGGATCAGAGATGGCGCTGTGCTCAATGATAGATTTAACAAAAGTCAAAGCTGTACCGATTGGTTGTCAGGTGCAACAAGCTGCTGGGGCGCCACATTGCGGAGCAGGTGCCGTGCCAGCCCGCCAGCATGCGCATCGACCGCCGCGGGAACGTCATATCCTCACACAACAAGTGAGTAACCCATGTTAGAAACGGTGAAGCTAGAAGTCACATCATAAAGTAATCAAGTTCATTCAAGCAAAATACAGTACCCGGTGGCAAGATGGCACTTCGGTCTTTGGAAAGAGACAGTTGGCGTCGAAGTTAGAGGGAGACAACGCTCTACAAAGCCAAAATTAGCCGAGAAGACCGATGTGCAATCTTTATGGCCGGGTACTGTACAGGCCGTGCGCGAGCTCTGAGGGTCAGGGGTGTGGAAGCAGGGAAAGGGGAGGGGGGCTGGGTTCCGGCTGCCGTTGAGGTTGACATGGGAAATTTTATATTAGAGGAGCTATTGCTCGAGACTTCAAATATCAAGTATTTATTCTCTATCCTACGGGAATTTTGAAAATTACTGAAATTACTTTAATTTCAAGACTAGTTAATTGTAATTACGGAGATAGGGCCCTTGCAGTAAAGGTATAAATACCATTTATCCCCTATCCCGTGGGAATTGCAAAAAATCTCTTCTTAGTCCACCTCTATGATATGAGAAATGTCTGCCAAATTTCACGTCTGCAGCTTTTATGGTTTACTAGCTTCTGCCCGCGACTTCGTCTGTGTAGAATTATACATAAAAACCTTCCTCTTGAATCACTCTATCTATTAAAAAAACCGCATCAAAATCCGTTGTGTAGTTTTGAAGATATAAGCACACATAGGGGCATAGGGACAGAGAAAGCGACTTTGTTTTATACTATGTAGTGAAGCTGAACGTTTGTCTTTCAGTCAGTCAGTTTATGTACCTACTTTTTTATAGGTACAAATGTGTTATCAATGTTAATTTGTCGGAATAAGATTCCCCTGTTCTTTTCCCAGGGACCCGTCTTGGACCCTCAACGAGTACATAACCTGGTTGTACGGGGAGCTGCGCTCATGGCGGCGCGTCTACTGGCGGCTGTGGGCCGACTGCCACTTCCTGCGCTGCCAGCTCTGTGACAGCTACTTCCCTGCCTACCAGGTGACCTCTTCACATTAACAGCGGCGAAGTCTTTAGGAAACTAGCATGGCGAGGACAGCTCTCGGCCTGTCTGAGGGCACTCGTTATAAATGGTGTTAAGAGACGAGAGGCTACGCCGGTTGCCTTCATAGTGAATGCGCTGAAGTAATCAAACACAATGTTTTAATTGTGTGGTTTATTGTCTAGTAATAACTTTAAACTTGCGAGACTTTATACTTTCGCCAAAAAATCTTAACAGCGCGATGCAGGGTAGTTGCTTGCACGAGACAGCGCCATCTGTTGTGATATAGGTGAACTAACGACTTACAAACTATTTCTACAGCGCATTGCATTTCGAATTGTCACATGTCGCCGACAACTGTCGAGTTGGTGAACGCTGCTGAAACATTCTAGAACAATTTTATGAGACGCTGGTATACTATGTGTGTATGTGTGTTGTGTGTGCAGATGGAGTGGTGTTCCCACCACGAGCAGTCGGCGCACATGTTCTCGCTGGACGGGCGGCCCGCGCTGCCGGCCGGCCGGTACCCCTGCTGCGGGGAGCGCGCGTACCGCTTCGAGACCCTCACCAGGAACACGGTACGGCAACATAAAGATAACATGACAAGTTTATTTTATCCACCACCAAGTTAGAATTAGTTAGTTGCACCACCTGCTCAGATCTGTTCTGTTCTCCAGTCCATTATGGTTGCCTGGTAGAGATCGCTCTGTAGCGATAAGGCCACCTATTGTTACCTTGTAATATTCTGTATACCTTTTTTCTGTTTTGGTTGTTATATGTGGTGTTCAATAAAGAGTTATTGTATTGTATTGTAGAATGTGTAAATCATCCCGATTTTTGAAAGCACCACTCGAAAGTGGTATAAATCTGTTTATATCTTCAAAACTACAGCTCTAATCAAAATTTTGACTAGTTAACGAGATTAATGAGAGCTGTGATTGTCTTCTATGCTGCTCGTATTTCAAATTCTGCGCAATTTTTCACCACTTTCGAGTGGTATTTTCACACACGTGTTTTCAAAAATCGGCCCCATGATACTTCCATGCTGGTCTGGGAGCAAAGAAAAAAATGTAGAATGCACCAATTGAAAGCCCATCGAGACTGGCAATGGATGCAGAGCCTTTCAGCCGGGTTGTTTCCACCACTTTTTTTTCCGGCCCTGTGTGTATTGCTGCCGTGTCCAGGGTTGCCAGTTCCGCGAGCACGCGCCGGATGAGCGTCTTCCGGGCGACGCGGCCGTTATGGAGCTCTACAACAAGTTCCGGGACATGATCGCGATGCGGCCCCCGCAGCTCATGTATCCTGAGAGGCTCACTCGCCTCGTGCCCAGAGGTCAGTCCTTGTACTTCGAAATTCGTTTTTCGAAGTTCGTTTCACGCCATCCTGCTTGCGTTAACAGTTGTTAATTTGTAAGTGAGAGGGATGGTAGGACGGACTTCAAAAATCGAATATTGAAGGAGCCGCTTGGTGCCAACAACGGCCAAATAAACTACATGCACAGAAGAAACAAACAAAAGTTTGACATTAAGATCGTAGTAAAGGTATAGCGTCTATCGGTAAGTCAAAAAGTATGACAGCAATAAAATAAAATAAATAAATATTTTGGGACAAATTACACTAATTGACCCAGCCCCAAACTAAGAAAAGCTTGTATGTACTATGGGTACCAGGCAACGGATAAACGTACTTATATAATTTAAATAAATACATAGGTACAACATCCATATATGACTCGGGCACAAACATTCGTATTCATCATACAACCTGTCTGCCCCTACCGGGATTCGAACCCAGGGCCTCTAACTTCACAGTCAGGGTCACTTACCACTAGGCTATACGGTCGGCAATTGAATGTTAACATTGCCAAAAAAATGCTACATTTTTCGTTTCTCTAGGAGGGAGGGGAAGGGGGGAAGCTAGCTTGAGGGCCGAGATAGCCAAGCCTGTGCGAAATATATACATTATGCTTTTACATGCAATCCCTCCCTCATCTAGCACAAACCTAGCTATCCCCGACACCACACAAACACAGACCCGTTTCGATCCCTCTACGGGATTCATCCTCAAAGTTACACTGAGCACAACAGTTTAAATTGAGAGTACCGGAGTAGCAAGGTAATTTTTTTTGTTCATTGAAATGGACCTCCGCCAGGTGACAACTGATTCATTAAAATGTGATATAACCTATTACCTCTTTGACTTTCTTTACCATCGTGCTTGTCGATTATTGATAGGTACTATAGTTTCGGCGGATACTCCGGCCAAGCCTTGAAAAGCGTGTAACAGCTATTCGTATCCTCTGGTTCCATAGAGACCGCCGGTGACGAGGGCGTTGGGCGCCTCCAGTGCAAGGAGGTGTTTTGGTGGGAGGGCATCCAGTTGGCGCCGGCGCGGTCGCCGCTTGGCCTCCTCGGGAAGCTCTACACCAGCGACACCAAGTTCAACCGTGAGCTGTTGCTTTTATTCTATAAAAAGTGTTTTCAAATTCTTCTGGAACATTCCACGACCTGTGGCCCTTTTTTCGAATCACATGTTGCAATTTTACAAGTGTCAACTGGCAACACTGGCTAAATCCCGACCGCTGATTGGTTTTTTAGGCCAATGTTGCTAGTTTAGACTTAGAATTGTAACTGGTTGGGTTAATTTGAATGAACACTCCTGTTAAGTCTCATAATTTTCGATTCATTCACCCAACCCGCACGCATTTGAACATCGACCTTTGAAAGAAATTAAAAAGTTAGAATAGAAAAAATTGTCAACCATTAAGGCTGAGTTCACACGGCGACTATTCGATTCGATATTTTCTCGCATACGGTTTTACCGTATACGAGACGGCCGTTCACACGGTGCGAGGTGCATTCGGTTTTTTCACGTATGCGCCCCGCCCCGCGCTCGATCGTATACGAGAAACCAGTTTGTCCGTGTGAATGCGCCACTGAGCATCGCATTCGATAAAATCGTTTCGAGAATCTCGCATTCCCCGCAAGACCCTGCGGTATACGGTAAAAAATGTGTGTCGAATACGAGATTTTCCCGCATAGATGCCGTGTGAACGATTTTCAAAGTTGCCATACAAATTTTGTTGTTATTCGAAAGATTTGTTAAAGATATATTCGATAGAATCTCGTGTACGGTATACGGGAAACCTGAAGAACTATACAGGGGTGTTCGCATAAACCGACCCAGGACCTGGATGTAGTTTTCCAGATTAATTTTGATACACAGTGGTATAGTGTAAAGGTAGGAACGCGAACCGGTTTCATCCGGTATGAATTTACGGGAGAGTGTGAGTTGGACTCGCGTGGGAGGATTACTTACGATACAGTGAAGATTTTCTTACAGATAATAAATTGTATGGAATGTAGAGTTCAGTTTGTCACGTTAGTTTCCCTTTTATCAGGAACGCGTGAAGGTATCAAGCTGAAATTAATATGTAGTTCCAGTTGTCCTAGAAATTTATAATTTGCTGTGAAGGTAGCTTATACAGTACAACAAACGAAAAAAGTATAAAAAAATACAATATTTTTGTCTGTCTGGTGTATATGGGTAACCAGTATAAAATGACCTCACACTGCCTACATTTTGCTTTAGAGCAGGGCTCTGCTATCACTGGATTTAATATTCACTAGCTGAAGTATTACACATACTGTACAGAACCCTCGGTACGCGAGTCCGACTAGCACTTGGCCGGTTTCCTCCTGATGACTTTAAAAAACAAATATTGACTTGCCATCGGTATTATCGTGTCATACATGTATCATACACAAAATTCTAATTGCATAGCAATAACTGCTGTACATAACGCTCTATCGGCAATAACACAGCCGTTCGTACAATACGGATGACGACTGGGTAAAGAAAATTAAATTCTATTTGACCCGTCAAATAGATTATCGATAAATATATTCGACACGTAACTTTTCTTTTGTCAACGTTTTCTTTCGTCAATCAAACAAAGAATGACAAAATACGTTGATAATTTTTTTTATGATTTGAATCTTAAATTTAAGATTGGAATCATAAAAAAATCTGAATTGGATTATTGGTGTTTGATATTTATCAAGTCAAATATAAAGCGCGTCAAAGTTCGAGAATGGGAGCACGAAGTTTAAATTTTACTTTTCAACTCAATTATCTCTGTGTTGACTGTGTGAAAAAAGAAAAAATACGTGTCCAATACTTTTTAATCTACCAAATATTAAAAGTAAAAAGAGTCACCGTCATCCCTATTGTACTTTGTGGAGGTCCAAAAATGACTTCGTCCGAAAACAAGGAGACATTTTTGTATCGTCCGTCGAGAAGCTTCCAAATTATGATTGGCGTTTAATTTATGTACATACACGATGAAAATGGATGCTTAAACTGTGTTCAGTTTAAGTTTCTAACAATACAATAGTTTAGCAAAGAGATTAGCGTATTAACTATTCTCCATGGCATTGTTTCAAAACACGCGAAGCCCTTATTGACCATCAGCTTTTACCCCTCGGTAAACACTAGAGTCACTTTCACTCTAGTCTAGTTTATTAGTATTAAAATCTCGCCGCCCGTGAGACCATAGACAAATGGGGAGACCTCTCTTTACCACTGGGCACTACGGTAAGTGCTCCAGCCACCCGTGGACGATGGGGAAGGGGGAACTGGTTAAGCAAAATGACAGTTTAAGTCTAGGTACACGGTTTATCTAATTCATTTTGTCGGGCAGTTTTTCGGACTCCATTATCCTGAAGACCTGAAGTAGTCAGGACCCCTATTTGGGTAATTGTATCTAATTAAATTTATAAATACAATTATACGATACAAATTTCATGAGTTAGGGTTAGTGTACATATTAAGTGTTACGCATTAGTCGAGTAACAAAACCGTAAATTAAAAAAAAATGTTTTTGGCAAAAATGCCTTACAGCACTTTGGAAAATTCAATCATCAAACTGCTGGATCGATTATTACCAAACATGGCTAAGAACGCCCGCAAGGGAACTGGCTTTCGAATGAAAAAAAACCGCATCGAAATCAGTTCATCGGCTTGAGAGCTATGATGCCATCGACAGACACACAGACATTGACCTCAAACTTATGACAACATATTTATATTTCGCGTTGGGAGCTCAATATAAATTATAGGATATACTAGCTGTTGCCCGCAACTTCATCTGCATAAAATTCGTTTATCGGTATCCCGCAGGAATTTTACAATTTTCCGGTATAAAAAGTAGTAATGTGTTATTCCAGACTATAATCTATCTATGTTCCAAATTTTATCCAGATCTGTCCAGCCATTCTGGCGTGAAAGAGTAACAAACATTCATCCATACTTAAAAACTTTCGCGTTTATAATATTAGTAGGATGATTGCTACATGATTGTAATAAGATTATGGAATCAAGGGTGAATGGGCATATTGACTAGGCAAGCGTTCACCTCACATCTGTGTGATTGTGAACAAACGCATAAGCATAAGGATTAAGACTCACGGGCGGCGGCATTTTGCGTGCCATCGTAACGGATGCGCGCATGCAGCGAGCACGCGGCCCGGGTCGCCGGCGCTGGCGGCGCCGCGCGCCTCCGCCGCCTCGCTCGCTGGGAACTGCTCCGCCGCCTCCGTCCCCGACAGGCCCAAGACCGACACGCCGAGGAAGGTAAGCTGCTGGCTGTGGTATCCTAAGGTCCAGCGTAACAGCTCGTAGTCATTGCAACTATGATGATTGGTGAAAATTGGGTCCTCGGTTAGATCATCAAAAAATATTGATCACGTATTTTTTCTTTCGTCAATCGGACAAAAATTGACAAAGATAGAGCGTGTCAAAGTTTGTGAGTGCGCTTGTGACGTCATTTGTAAGTTAAAAGTGACGTCATGCGAGATTTCAACTCAATATTTCACCGTAATGTTATGATTATTGGAAAAAGAAAAAAATACGTGTTCAATATTTTTTGATAATCTACGCGGTGGACAAAGAAATAAAATGGTCATCATCATCACTCTGCTGTACCTTGGTTTGTTATAATATTAATTAGTTAAGTGGGTACTAAATACTATTAAGACCTCGGGCTATAGGAGGCTATGTTCGACCAAAGAATGCCTGTATCACTTTCTAAGTCGCCCCTGGGGCCCGATTTTTGAAAGCACATGTGTGAAAATACCACTCGAATGTGGCGAAAAATTGTGCTGAATTTGAAATACGTGTAGCAACACTATGATTAGAGCTGTAGTTTTGGAGATTTAAGCCGATTTTTACCACTTTCGAGTGGTACTTTCGAGTGATGTGCTTTCAAAAATCGGGCCCCTGCGCAATCTATGTACCTACATTACTATTAATTTAACTCCCGAGTTCCCGACCCTAGCGCCACCTAGTCCTCAACTACAGCACTGTAAGTAGATATTTGTAATAAATAGCTAGTTGGCTTGGCCAAGAGATGAATTAGGTTAATGTATTTATGTGCACTTAATAAATACTTACCCCCTTATTGATAAACCCTCTGTAGGCTTCTACTAATTTAGCAATCGTTTGTCCTTATATGTCACTTTGACATTTACATTTCACAGATAAGGACAAACGATTGCTAAATTAGCTGAAGCTTACAGAGCGTTTATGAATAAGGGGGTTAGTAGTTAAGTAGGTAAAAGATTCATTTGTTTTTTATTACGGATTGATAAATGAACTTTTTTTCGATTTGTAAATAGGTACGTAATCCCCTAGCGTGAGGAGGCCGTAGGTTACCCTATGTAACATAAGCTACGTTGACTCTCGCGTTGAATATTTTTAATCATGCAATTAGTTAACACAAACAGCCAAAACCCAATTTTTAAACAATATTGTGGACACACGTTTCGCCTCACTCCGGGGCATAATCAGCGGTTGACGGTTGTTGATAAAATACGACAGTTATTGCACAATTAAAAATATCCACCACGAGCGCGGCCATTTGCATGACTTGACCAGTGGCGTAACTATAGGGTGGCAGGGGTGGCAAAATGCCAGGGGCCCCTAGGTCTATGGGGCCCCGAACTGGCTTGGTTTAGAGCACAGAAAGGACGCTGATGCACTTCTTTATATTGAGGAAGGAGCCCCACCTGACGAATTTGCCGCGGGCCCCAGACGTTATATAGTTACGCCATTGAACTTGACGTCACTATTTCGCGGAGTAGCATAGTAAAGTCATCAATTTAATGGACTGAATCGATTGTCCTTTGAGGAGGTCCAAATAAATAATCAAAAAACATTTACTTTGCTATTCCGCTAGGTACACAGCGGAGTGCAGTTGTGGTTGCGGAGTAGCAAGGCAGTAGGGCATTTAAAAAAAACGTGTATCATTTTTTCCAGCAAAATAACCTTAAGTAATTTCGTCTGCAATTTTTTAGTGTTGTTTGTCACAAAACAGTAAAAAAACCAGCAGACACATTTTTTCTTCATCATACAGATTCAGAAAAGTCCAAAATGTCTTCATTTAGGAAAAAAGTAAAGGGTATAATATATAATACCTACACGTTTTTTTGAAAATGCCCGTCAATCATAGTTACACAAACGTATAACTCACGTATAAAAGTCGACATGTTTCGGACTAATTCGTAGCTTCATCTGTGCAGTGTCAATGCTTTATGTATTTAGTTAGCAATTTACTTATTCGTGTACCTATTGAGTGTCGTTGTACTTTCGATTTTGGTAACGTGTTAACGAACGTGTACCACGAAGAAAGGCTCCCCGGGCGGGGACTCGCCAGGCTGCGAGCAGAGCAGCGACTCCGAGGACAGCGAGCAGAGCTCGGGCTCCGTGCGCAGCGACGAGGACGCGCCGCGGCGCCGGGATGCGCGCGCGCCGCCGCCGCCGCCCCGCGCCAGGTACACCCACGAAAACAAGAGCAAATTCTTCTTTTTCTTAGTTTTTAAGAATCTATAATATACGGTCAACAAGTTTAATTGTTGAGCATACATGGAACGTTGTCATAGTGACATGATTGCTTGTAAGTGCTTAGGCCAATATGTCAGATTAAATGACAAGTGTGCGGTAAAAAATATAATTCAATAATCTTGTATGTATGTATGTAAACTCTTTATTGCACATAAATTTTTTAAAAAATACAGAAATTCAGACAAAAAAGTACAAAGGCGAACTTATCCCTAAGAAGGGATCTCTTCCAGCTAACCTACATAACCTACACAATCTTGTGACATAATGTCGGCAACGTTGTACGGTGATACGGTCAAAGACCCCCCTCCCCCCTGTCAGGCTCTTAGCCAGCGGTCAATGATATCCCTCAGTCAGCCAGGATATCATTAACCGATGCCCAGGACTGGACCAAGCACTGCTCTTCCCCCGGACGAATCCAAAAACGAACCACAGCTCTTGACCACACGTGGAGGTAACCCGACTCGCACCCCTGCTTGCAAGTGTTTAAAACATGTTGCTAAAGTTTGGCATTGTCAATATGACAGCGCGTTCCATAGTGGCTCATGACCGTACCATCGAACAAATTGAGTACCAATCGAAAGTGGTGAATAATGGTCAGTTATCGATTTTCGAAGTGTTTTTCGATAAAAAATACCTCTTAAATTGTTTCTCTTGTGAAGAAACCGATTGTCCCTAAAGTCAGTTCACGGACGATAGTTTTACGTGAAAAAAACATTGATGAAAACTGCTAGCTCTGACGTCACGCGGAACGTGACACTTTTTCGTGCGTGCAGCCGGCGTTCATCGACGTTAACACGTCAAAAAAAGAGGTACAATATAGTGAAGTCTGTTATTCAGCAGCCGGCGCGCGCGCGTGACGGGCCGGCAGTGGGTGACGTCACTGTCTGCGCGCAGCAACCAGGACGGGCAGCGGCGCTTCGAGGAGCGCGCCGGCCGCCAGATGCGCGCCGCGCTCGCCCGCCGCGCCAGCGCCGCACCCGGCAAGCTCAAGGCGCCGCCCGGTACACACATACATGCAGCTACATTAAATAAAGTCTACCCTTTTTCCATAAAAATTACCAAAATTTTTCGTTTGGTATATCAGTTTGGTGACGATTCATATAAATCGTGAGAAAGCATGTCACAAAACTGTCAGAAAATTAATGAACACTTTTTTCCTTTACAAACATAGTGTTTACTTTTTTACACAATTTGTGTGGATCCAAAGACTGACACAAAAAAAAAATTTAGGGTAACGACACCCCGCAATGGCCAAAAGACCTAATAATAAACAACTCTTATGTAAAAGAAACGAAGTAGAACACAGTACAGTCAGCGTCGTATAGTATGAAACATCCAGTGACCAAAAAGTTGGGCACTCCATACTGTATCTATGGTGTACCGAACTATTTGACCAACTTGGATGCTTCAAACTATATGACACTGACTGTACATAGTCTTATTGGTTGTCTGGTAGAAATCGCTATTAAGCGATAAGACCGCCTATTTGTCTGCCTTGTTCTTTGGTTCTGTAATGTTTTGTACTGATTTGGGGTGTTCAATAAAGAGTCGGTATTTGTATTGTATTGTAGATAATATATATTAAACCAGTTTTCACAGAAGTGTCCATTACTGGTGCTTGTCATCTTACCCCCTTATTCATAAACGCTCTATAGGCTTCTGCTAACTTAGCAATCGTTTGTCCTTATCTGTGAAAGGTAAATGTCAAAGTGACAGATAAGGACAAACGATTGCTAAGTTAGTAGAAGTCTACAGAGCGTTTGAATAAGGGGGTTAGTCTCAAACACTAATCACCCTGTGGGAAATGTAGTTGTTGTAATAGTTTGTCGTGTGCAGGCGGTGTGTACGCGCGCCTGGAGGCCGAGTGGCGCGAGCGGCACGGGCAGCGCGCGCGCGCCGCGCTGTCGGCCCGGCCCCGCGCCACGCGCTACAAGTGAGCCCGCAGTCACCGACCGGACTAACAGTCAATATAATGTGCAAGATAACTGGTGTTTTATTGGCAACGCATGATATTGGATTGTTATGGGCCAGGCCCCACTGTATCTGGTGCGGAAATAACTGCCTTTATGCTGATGCTAAGATGAGTACAATGCGTTGATCCGTTGTGAAGACGCAACGCACTAGTGGGGCCTCTCATGGAGACCGATGTTTGATAGCACGTTTGTGAATATAGCACTCTTTAAAGTTAAGTAATCGAGAATTTAATTTTAGCTGCAGTTTTGTGAATGTGTACGAGTATGAGCGTGTGAAGTTTTTCAAAAATCGGTATATGAGCGTTTTTTAAAAAAAAGTACACGAACTTTTTTCTAGAATTTAACTATTTTGTTTTTTTTTACTCATTAGAATTGTTTATCGATCCTTATACATGAAAAAATGTCCTAAAATTTTCCACTTTTTTTAATATAGGAAAAAAAAGCCATAGTAAAATTTGTGGGACAAATTTTTTCTTGTACAAGAATCGATAGGGTAAACAATTCCGAGTTAGAAAAACCCAAAATATTAAAATTCTGGAAAAGCTGTACATGTGGATTTTTATTGGAAAACGCTCGTCTATAAACATTGCCCATTGTTCCTCTTAATCAGATAATTAAAGTCTGTACTTAATCGATGCACACCCAAAAATGTTTCCGGGAAACTGAAATTTGAAAGGTTCCTTGTATGCCGTAAAAACACGTACCAATGAGGGTTTTTCGAAATTATGTTTTTGAAGTATACATGTCTATCACGCAGTCTGTCACAAAGACTGCACTATAGATATGGCAATATACCAGGAACTTGACAGATCGCTGAGAAACAGGGGTTGGTCTTTCCGAATGCGCGGTAGTTTCAAAAAAGACATGCCCTTGGCAGCCAATTTGCAAAAATAAAATTTCATATCAGTAGGACCACGAGAAAACTATAATGCTAGCTAAAATAAAATGCATTCGTTCGTCAACGTTGTTTATTGACATTAAACTTAGTCTAGAAGCGCATCCTGTGCGGGAACTGGGAGGAGCGCAGACCGAACGCCGCCTTGAGGTAGCCGCGGAGCGCCTTGCGGTCGGCGCGCGCGCTGACCGCCTTCAGCACCGCCGTGTCCACTAGCTTCTGGTCGCTCTTGCGCTGCTCTGATGGAACGTATTTCTGAAACAAAAAACATTTTTATTAATTAGATCGTGAAAGGCAAAGGCGTTAAAAGCTCGCATCCGTTTATGCCCTATGTGGAATGGAGTGCGAAAAAATGTAACAATAGGATTACCAATCTTTTAATCATCAGTTTTTTAATATTTTCAATCAGTAGCGTTTCTTTGCAGAGCCTGCTTTTTTAATGTGGTAAAGGACCAAACGAGCAAGCGACACCTGATGGAAAGTTATCACTGCTGCCCACAGACACTCATAACATAACTAGGGACCGAATTATATGCATTTGCATATTTGCATAGGCATTTGCATATGTATTTGCTTATGCAACAGCATGTTTTACCCAAGATTTAGTTATGATGCATACTATTGGTACATTTACAATATTTGTCCGAGGGCACTCACCCTGCGTTCCAAAACGCGATAAAGACAGCAGTATGCTTCGTGTAGGTTTTCGGTCACAAAATACGACCAACGAGTTTGCGTTAAAATGTCAAATACCATGAGAACAGTTTGTTGCCATTTCACTCCGCAAGTGGCGCTGCCAATTGTTCCATAGTAATTGAGACGTTTACGTGAACGCGTTCGAGACGTTTTTATATGCGAAAACTTACACTAGAGGCACGTCTAGCACGAGAGCGCACAAGAGTCGCGTCGCGCGCGAGATAGATTGCCCGTCTTTTTATTACTGCTCATCTCAGAAAGAGACGGGTAGTCTATCTCGCGCGCTCGCGTGCTAGCTGGGCAGAGCGTCGCGCTCGCTTACCGAGTCTTCACTCGTATTACGCACATAAATTGTTAACTAACTGTTCTTCCATGCTGGTCTGGGAGTAAAACATAGAATGTACCAGTTGCTTCACTTCCCGCGCAGATGGTAAAAACCAGGGATGTTACGGAGCTTCGACTCCGGTTCCGTTAAGTCGGAACTTCCGATTATTATTACACCTTCGGTTCCGACTTCGGCTCCGACACTTTTAAATCGAAGGCTTTAATCGGAGGTCGAAGCATAACATAGCGGCGGCGGCGGCCTGTGTCGACTGTTATGAACAGGTTCATACATGTCGCGCGGGGCATCCTCCCGACTCCCACTACACTCACTCTATCGTCAATTATCCGACCCTGCCTCCGACTCCGCCTTCGGTTCCGATAAAACTACCTCCGTTACATCCCTGGTAAAAACCCATCGAGGGAAAATAGAGTGAGCGAAAATCTTAGGAATCATGTTATAGGCGATGCGGGTGGCAACCCATCACTATTTCGATTCCCCTTTCCACCTATACGCCCACAATCATGCTAAACGTGGCCTTTAGGTCTTGTTGCCTTGGCTCTGTCTACCCTGTCAGGGATAAAGAAGTGATTTTATGTGTGTTGCTTTACGCATACGACCGCGCCGTGGGGATGGCGCGCAAGTTAGGTAGACAGAGCCTAAGGTAACAAGACCTAAAGGCCACGTTTAGCATCGTTGTGGACGTATAGGTGGAAAGAGGAATGTACATCGGGCGTTAATGCTTGGCTATGGTACAGTCAGCGTCAAATAGTTCGTGACACCCAAAGCGGCCAAAAAGTTAGCAACACGACCTTATTTCAACTGTAACAAAGACGTGTTGCGTACTATTTGGCTACTTAGGGTGTCACGAACTATTTGATGCTGACTGTACAAACTGTCTGGGTCTGACTTACAAGTGATACTTTGTACATTGCGAGTTACTGGGCATTACGAGGTTAAGAGACTGTAGCGAAAGCCAATATGTGTTAGAACCAACCTCTTTCTTGGTGGCAAAGATGTCCTCCCCCTGTTTGCGCTTGACGCTGCGCTTGGCCGACTTCTTGTTCTTCTTGAAGTAGGCGTCATCAAGGTGCGCGGGCAGCGCGAAGCCCCCGAGGTCCACGCGCGTCGACGTGCCGATCACATAGCGCTGCGGGATGCGCCGGAGCGGGCACGAGTTTAACTGCAAATACACATAGACCATTAAATTATTTGCAATTATTAACGTAAAGTTACCTTATGGTCTAGGATTACCTATTTAAGCGGTCGCTCGCACGCGCGGTACAGGGGCGTGGGGTAGGATGACGAAGGGGACTGAGTGGTGCGGGCGGGTAGTGCGCCAGCCCCCCGCACCCGGGCCCCTGTACCGCGCGGTCGAGGACTCATTTAGCGGTCGGTCTATCGTGGTGTGAGGGAACATTACTCATTACCATGCAACATTTTAATCCCCCCCCCTCTCCGCTCAGTGACTACCCGTAGTGAACATGAATGTGACAGGATCCCCCTCCCCCTTTAGTTTTTTTAGTTTACAAGAAGAAATTTTTACCAAGCAAAATGTGGGTAGATGACACGCGGAAGCGTATCAAGGCAAACTTCCAAGCTATCAGAACTGGTGAGCAGCACCGTGTGTAATATTACAGGAACCATTTGGAGACACTTCTGACCCCCCCAGAACTCAAAATCTACATGTCTTTTTCTTTTTCTAAAATGGCCCCATCGATAAATGCGATGATTTCGCCAATGTCAATGTAATAAATACAGTATTCAAAAATCTCGGCAACGTTTTACGGTAAAACTGTCGGGCTCTTAGCCAACCAAAAACGATATCCCTCAGAATCTGCCAGGGTGCACTACACCAAGCACTGCTCTTCTCCTCGGACGAATCCAAAAAAAAACTGCAGCTCTTGACCACATGTGGAGGTAATCGGACTCACACCCCCAAAAACATGTCAAATTTGGCTCAGATCAAGACTTGCGAGAGGTACGCATGTATTCCAAGCCTTTTACTCCGTCATGCATGAACCCGTGGGATAACACAACTTTATAATGTTGATCTGCTCATCATGCAACTAAATAAAAGCTGGTAAACATGACAGCCGGTTAGCATGATGCAGGCCTATGTGTCTCACTCACCGCAAAAGGTCCTGTGACCAGCAGCAGTCCGCTGGGCAACACTCCGACCAGCACGACGCGCTTGCCAGCGTGGCGGCCGGCCAGCAGGATGCAGACGGTGCCCACGGTGAGGTTGGGTCGCGTCCGGCGCACGTGCTTGCTGAAAGACTTGTGGTGGGGGCGGGAGACAATCCTGGAATCAACATTTTAATTAGGATAGTGACTAAAATAAATGCATTTTTCAAGAATAAGTTTACACACTGTTAAAATAAGGGCCACTTCAAATTCATAGGCATTAAATGCTATTTAAAATGTTTGAAAATTGTATGGTATTAATCAAATCCTATTTTGACTAAAAATTGTAGAAAAACGCATGTTTATCTATATTTCCTTTTTACCAGTAAAACTCAGGTTTTTATATTCTTTTGAGTAGTAAAGAACACTAACAATGTTACAACAGAGTGCTTATTTTTAGCATAAGTTTTATTTTTATTGTTTTTTCAGGTAGCTTTAGGGCCTGTTTCATCACTCTCTGTAAAGTTTCTGTTATGTTAAGCATCAGTTATCTATGATGTTGTCTCTGTTTCATAGTCACTACATAGTATAAAACAAAAAAGTCTGTCTGTCCCTATGTATGCTTAGATCTTTAAAACTATGCAACAGATTTTGATGCAGTTTTTTTAATAGATAGTGATTGAACAGGAAGGTTTATGTATAATACATGTATTTTATAGTAGAGAAACACTGATCGCGCCCGTGTGAAGCAGGGGCGGGAAAGAAATATAGAGGGAATCATATATAACTGACAATTAAGATAACAGGAACTTTACAGAGTGGTGAGACAGTCCCTGTTTACATTTTGTAACAATACTTTGTAATCATTTACAAAATAGCATCATTATCAAAGCATATTAAAACAAAACACGGAAACTACTTTACACCATGGTCAGTGCCTAAGTATTCAATACATTGGCTAAATAAATTTCAATATTTTTAGAATGGTACTAAGAGCTTGAGGCTAATAGATATTATTATATTCATAATCTTCACTTACTTGTCCTGTGTGGGGTAGAAAGACTTCCTCTTCTTCAGCAGCACGGTACGGGATCCTCCGTTCTTGTCACCACCAATCTGCTTCACGACCACAGCAGGCTTCTTGGGCTTCTCGGCTTTTGGGTTCTTTTTGCCTACAAACTTGTAAATAGCCTGGAAAGCAAGGGTGTTGTGATAAAATAGTTCAGTTTTCTATGGTGACTTTTCTTAAAATTGACTTCATGAAAACATAATAATTATTATAATATGGATCATACCTACATGATTATGACAAAATATAAATATTCGTTATTTGTAAAGCATATGTATCTTTTAAAATGAACTAGTAAAAAGACTGCGAAAATTTCGTACCGCTCTTGTGAAACTTGCACTTCTCACATAATTTGAGGTTAGTTTTTCCAGTATGTTTGGATCTGATTTTTTCAAATTACCTCAGCAAATAAAGAAAAAAACACTGATAGATGATAGTACTAATACAGCTTATGAATATGATCAACATACCTTCTTGTGGTACATTTTAGACTTGGAGAAGCGAACAACTCCATTGCCCAAATCGTAATTCCTGGGTTTGCCAATCTTGGCCTTCTTCACGGCACCTGTGGGCGCCGCGGCGGGCTTAGCCGCCGCCTTGGGCTGTGGTGGGGCCATGACTTAACTGCACAAACAAAAACCAACCTATATCACAACACCTCACAACTACAATTTTAGGTTATAATTCTATTGACACGACATAACAACTTAACAACTGTAAGGAAACTCCCTAAATTCTTTGTGCAAAGGTCCTTTCGAAAGCTATTATCGCACTGTTAGTGCAATTTTAACACTGCACAAGCACTTGATAGCCATGAACGTCAAACTTTCAACTTTGTATTTTCATGTTATGCTTTACGTTTGAAGGGAAATATGACATAATATCACTTATACCTAAAGTGTAGGATAGAAATAATACGCAAGATAAAACTAATAACACGATTTCGGGCTTATTAAAATGGATTTCTTTTCAAAAAATACAATCTCAACTCACATTCCAACCGGGCTAAAGAAAAAGAAATTGACAGAGACGAAATCCTTGTTTATGGCACGGTAGTGATGTCCTGATGTCACTTTACGACAGTAGCAGTTACCGGTTTACTGTTGCAATTCTTATTGCTTATGGATTCCTCAGTTATTTTTTTTATATCTTTTTATCAATCATTTTCATTCATGTATAAATTATATTTATGTGAAATATAAAATAAAAGTTGAAATCATTGTTTGCAAATGATTTAATTTAGTAACAATAGTTTCAGTTTTTTCTGGCAACTCTGATCAAAACGTCAAACGTTTGAAAAATTAAAAAAGAATTAGTGATGAAAAATGGCTTCGCTGCGGAGCCCGTCTTCGCCGTCCGACGGCTATAAAAGATTCAGTGACGATTTCGCGAATACCAGCATCAACAATTACGGCTCAAACGTCACAAGTAAACAAGAAGCTATGATTTTATTATGCACTGTAGCCGCAAAACCCATGTACGCTTTCCTAGTACTTACAATACATTTTGTTATGCATATTAACATTTGTTTTAATTTTCTGCGCTAATTATTAATATTAACACCCGTTCTTCCATTTGTGCCGCTGCCTATTCCGATCGATCAAGTGTTCCTGTATTACCTTAAACGGATAATGACGCAAAACTATGACTCATGGATCGTCTTAACTAAACTGTTACTTAGGTATATTAAAAACAATGCATGTTTAGTTGACCCCAATTCTCGTTTCCAATCTGTACAGATGCTTTTATATGGTTTGTGAACTCCTAGCATGGCTATGGTCGCTTTATCGCATGTTTATGAGCTGAATTAGTTGTGTAAAAAAATATTTGCGTTTATTTTAATTCCTAATAAGTTAACCTTGTCGGTTTTTCATAACTTGCTGATCGTGCTGAATAATTTATCTAGTCAAGCTAGGATCAATTGAGCACGCTATCTGGTTAAATCTGACCTATACTGCTCTCTCCCTCCACATTCATTAACCTTTTCATTCAATAACATTTTGTGCCAGTGCTTGCTCAGTGTACAGTGTAAAAGCAACCTTTCTGTATTCACTTTAGGTTCGAATCTGTACTTATTAACTGGACAATTAGGCAGTGTTTTTTTTTTGCCATGAGTAGAACCTTTGGGCCATAGAGGTATTAAAAGTGTAAGTTGCCAGTCTGTTGAGACATGGTACCTCATTAGACTGAGACTCACAACTGTACTACAATCAAATTACAACTGTCCATTATTGTATTTAATTTTGATCATATTTTAAAATCATTGAAATGTATGTGAAAAATTGCATTTCCTGTAGGCATTTGGTCAGCTGAAGTACAAAAAAAAAATGCTACAGCTGTTGGTTTTTTAGAATGAATATGTTGATGCATTAGGAAAACAAAAACAACTGAATCTCATTTAGATGTTCAAGTCATTTAAAGAAATCAGAAACATCCAGAGAATCTTTAAAACTCTTGTCTCATTGGAAAACCTTGGCTAGTTAAAAATAAAACTAAGACATTCTCCAAACAGAAAAACTTCAAAGCCATGGCTGTAAATACTAACTGTTAATAATTAATTAGTAAATCATTTATTCAAGTTAGCCTTAGCTTACATACAAGTGTTATAGTACCAAATATAAATTACTTCCTCAAGTTCATTCATATCCAATTAAGCCATCCAAGTTTTGTTATCATTAACTAATTAGCTCATAACAATAACAATTTATAATTAATCTTTGTAACTTCTTGCAACTGTAGTAGGTAAAACAATGGGGAATATGCACTAAAAAATGAAAACATCGTAAAAAGATGACAAACAGTGTAATTAGAAGTGATCTGTTAAAAAGTACGGAAAATATAAGAGTTTTTTTAAACTGCTAATTATTCAGCAATTAGAAAGAGAGATCCGACATGACATGTGACATCATTTGTCACAGAGCCCATAAAAATCCATAGGTATTAAAATTACGTTTTTCTAGAAGAAGATAGAGACAAATCTTTGATAGCTTATATCTCAGTTATTCTTATTGTTATTTGAAAAAAAATTTTTTTGTTTGCTACATAAATGCTTTTAATGAAAGCCATGACAAAAATCGTGAATATTCCCTATTGATGTCTGATTATTTGGCCGATAAATATTAGTCAATTCTCTAATATCTGCTAAACCATAGACTTTATCTAAAACTAGCTTCCGCCCGCGACTTCGTCCACGTAGAATTAGCAATTGACATGTTTATCGCTATCCCGCGGGGAATATGCAATTTTCCGGGATTAAAAGTCGCCTATTTTTTAATCTAGGGTACCAGCTATCTCCATTCTAAATTTTATCCAAATCTGTCCAGTCGTGTCAGCGTGAAGAAGGAACAAACATACACACTCACTCACATCCGCACAAACTTTCGCATTTATAATATTAGTAGGATAAAGAATTATCAAGTGAATTGTTTATCAAACATGAAATTTTGTTGGTTACATTTTTGTCAACCATAATAAAATAATATTACCATTAACCGAGGTGACTTTGATAATTTTGGGGCTACTTTGATCGTTTTAATTAAAATTGCTATAAAATCGATATCGTCCATATGCAGTGAATGTTTGGCGTGTAGACGGAAAGGTGATCGACGAAGACATTGATTGGAAGCTGTAAACGCAAATAGAATGAATGATATCGTCATTATAACTACTTTTTAAAGCCTACGGTACTAGTGAGGTGAATCAACCTTTGTTGTGAGGGAGTTGCAAAGGGATTGGGTGACCCAGAAATGACAAAGTACATAATGTCAGTATTGTCTAGAGCTGTTATCAGGGCAGGTAGTCCGTTTATATTGGTACTTCTTATCAATCTTATCACAGTCAGATGACACATCTGTTATCAAACGGGGGTGGCCAACTGGTTTTATTAATAAACAAAATTGTAAATTAGTTGAGTGGTATAAGTATGATTGCCTAAGCTATTTATACGCCTAAATAGCATCACTAGTGGGAAACAAAGAGTTTTGTTTTTACAGACGAAGCTACAAATAGCTAATAGTATACATTATTCATGGATACAAAAAACATAGACAGTTATCAATAAAATTAATAGGACTGGTAATAGGCCCTCTTGTCACTCAAAAGTGACAGTGAAGCGCGCGAGATAGACCGCCGTCTTTTTCTAGAACGAACAGTAAGAAGAAGACAGACATAATCTTTTTCGCGCGCGACGCGACTCTTGTACTCTTGTGCTAGGCGTGCTGCAAGACAGCTGTTGGTTATGTTATGGTAAACAACCAACCATCAGCATTTTATAGCGCAACTAGTTTCGCCTCGCGACTTTGTTGGCTTAGAATTAGTAATTCGCTAATCCTAGTAATATTATAAATGTGAAAGTTTGTGAGTATGTTTGGATGTTTGTTACTCTTTCACGCCAGAACGGCTGGAGAGATCTGGATGAAATTTGGAACATAGATAGATTATTGTCTGGAATAACACATAGGCTACTTTTTATCCCGGAAAATTGCGTAATTCCTGCGGTATAGCGATAAACGAATTCTATGCAGACGAAGTTGCGGGCAGCAGCTAGTATAATATATTAAAGCAAATGGCTTAAGAAATCTTATATACCTATCACAAGCATTGACATACATACAAGAAAAGTAACTATGTAAAAATCGATAATACAATAAGTTTACCTACATTTCCGTATCAATCCACTTATTTGTGTCACAAAGATAAATGTTAACAATTTTATAGTTCTTTAGAGACTTTCTCAAGTGGTTGTGTTATTGAAAAACACTTTTTTGATTTAAAACAACTTACTTTGTAAAAAGGTTGTTCTCCACTGCATTTGTGATCGCAATTTCCCATCATGATTCAACATCAATAGTGGAAAATGTAATTTTTGAAGCTTCTCTTTGTTTCCTAATAGTTTCTCTGAGTGTTTAATGCCAAAATGTCTAAAGTGATCAGTGTTACGGACAAAATAGTATATTATTTCAAGGATCAATGGTATAGGTTGAAATCATGTGAGTGACATTGTTTTCTAGATTTTGCGACGTTCTGAGATCACGGGTAAAGTTTCGGACGATTTCATCTGAGTGCACAAATGGCCGCAATATGGAGGTTTTTAAAACAAATTTTATGATACTATCGTCCAAGTATATAGCCAATTTCACTCTTATTTCTCCTATCACGATCAGTATAAGCGGGTTTACCGTGCAGAGTGCAGATGCAGGGGTAGCAAACAGACTGAAAAAGAGATAATTAATTTATAATTTCACATGTATAAAATTAATGTAGGTCGGCTCATATTAGGGCCCTCGTCCACGGCGACTTTTTGTAGCGATCCTCTCGGGCGTTTACGAAACGCGCGCGTGAGTCGCATTTGGGTCATTCCATTATGGCGGGTGCAACATTTGGACGCCTGTTTTGGTTCAGCCTAGTTGGGTGAAGGACATTTTTAATTAAATAAGTCTTTGCAAGACTACATTTGGGTATGCTTGCTTTATATTAATTAAAGTGTTAATATGATATTTTGGAGGCCGGGAGAGGGGTTCAAGTTTGTTGCACCCGCGATGGCAGTTTGAACCTTTCTCCTGGCTTTTAAAGTATCATTATTAACATTTTTGTTAATTGATATAGAGTAGGCGTGCTAAGGTGTAGTCTTTTAATCATAATCATAATCATTTATTGTGTGTGGAATTCAGGTTACAGATACAGATATGGTTGTACAAAAATGTTTCACTAAACCCTACCATTTCAGGTGTACACACATTTTTGATGGACTTAACATCAACATTAAAATTACAATACAATAAAATCAAAGTCAAAGTCGATTGTTCAAAATATTATAAAAGTGAAGAATTTATCATTTTTATCAATTTTATTATCAATTTTTAAAGACAGATTTGGTTGGAAATGTTTTTTATTTGATTGGGTTGGACTAAAACAGGCGTCTAAGTGTTGCACCCGCGATAATGGAACGATCCATTTGCAACGCGCTACAGAAGCAATGCCAACCCGCTACAGCTACAGCATCTCTACAGAAAGTCGCCGTCGCCGTAGGCGAGCGGCCTGCAGTAGGTATATGCGACAGAAGCGCGACGGTATCGCGTTTGCGTCGCGACTGAACCGTGTTATGTGGGCGAGGGCGCACAGCTAGCGACCGCATCGCGACTGTATCTATGCGAACGCACGACAGCATCGCTACTGCGTCGCTACAAAAAGTCGCCTTGGCCGTGGGCGAGTGGCCTTAAGTATATTAAAGCGACAGAAGCGCGACGGTATCACGTTTGCATCGCGACAGAAGCGCGACGGTATCACGTTTGCATCGCGACAGAAGCGCGACGGTATCACGTTTGCATCGCGACAGAAGCACGACGGTATCGCGTTTGCATCGCGACAGAAGCGCGACGGTATCACGTTTGCGTCGCGACTGAACCGTGTTATGTGGGCGAGGGCGCACAGCTAGCGACCGCATCGCGACTGTATCTATGCGAACGCACGACAGCATCGCTACTGCATCGCTACAAAAAGTCGCTGTGGGCGAGCGGCCTTAATAGATTCACTAAACTCTTGTAGCTCTGTATTCAAAAGAAACATTAAATAAAAGTAAAATCACTGACTCGTTGCACGCCTGTCCGCCATTTACACATTTTTATCTAACTTATTACTTAATCTCAGTTAGTTCAATACATTTCAGTCATTCATTCTGTTATTCTTTTCACTCCCACTTTGACAGAAGGATACATACATACATATATCACGTCTTTATCCCTTACGGGGTAGAGAGAGCCTAAGGTAACAAATCCTAAAGGCCACGTTTAGCATGATCAAGGGCGTATAGGTGGAAAATGGAATCAAAATAGTGATGGGTTGCTAGCCTCATCGCCTATAACATGATTCCTATCATTTTCGCCCATTCCCTCGATGGGCTTTTACCATCTGCGCGGGTAGAGAAGCAACTGGCACATTCTATGTTTTTTCTTTGCTCCATGCAGCATGGAAGAATTTTTAATAATATATCGCGGAATTCGGCGTGCCTCATGGCATAGGCCTCCGTGTATTGGAGGGTTTGGGCTATAGTTCCCACGCGGGCCCAGTGCGGATTGCGAACTTCACACATCATTGAATTGCTTCACAGATTTGTGCTTCCTCACGATGTTTTCCTTATATGTAATTTCGTACATAAATTCCGAAAAACTCAAGTGCGAATGCGAACCCAGGATTCGAACCCACGACCCTCTGCTTGACTCAAGCAAACCACTAGGCTACCACTTTTACTTTGGATTTACACGCTTTACTAACAAAAACTTAAATCCTTACTAATATTATAAATGCGAAAGTAACTCTGTCTGTCTGTTACCTTTTCACGCTTAAACCGCTGGGCCGATTTAGTTGAAATTTGGTATATATATAGTTTGAGTCCCGGGAAAGGACATAGGGTAGTTTTTATCCCGGAAAATTGCTTAGTTCCCGCGGGATAGCACAGCCCAAACCACTGGACTTAGAGACTTGAAATTTTGCACATAGATACCTTATACAATGTAGGCATCCACTAAGGAAGGATTTTTGGAAATTCCCACGGGATAAGGAAAAAAAACGGGATTTATATATTCAGTTCTTACGGGAACGGGAAAAACGGGAAGCGGGGATGCTCATGGTTCACGCGTGCGAAGCCGCGGGCAGAAGCTAGTATTAAATAACGCAATGTCAAAACCTGTTATATTTTTTTTTTACCATTAGTACTCAGTAAATTCTAACTGTCTACAAAAATTGCGCACTTGTGAGTTTTGTGAGTTCAATTTAGTTGCCGTAGTGGCCTAGCGGCTTTTCACGTTTGAGTTGTAGAACCTTAAAATGGGGTGTTTCTATTGTTCTTGTGAATTAAGTGAGCAGCGATGTTTCGGCAACGACCTTGCAGTGTTCACGGCCGTTGGGTACCTCTAAGTGTAGAGAGTTATTTCACAACGGCTCTTGGTACCGCATTGTTCAGTGGCGGAGCGACGAATTGTGATTTATATTGACAAATCATTTACTCGGGAACCAAGCGCGTAGACGAGACGTTTATTTAGGGTTCTGTACCTACTAAATAAAAAACCCTTATAGGATCGGTTTGTTACCCGTCCGTCTAGATATTTTAAATCTCTCTGTGGTGATAGTTCTCACAACACAATTAATGAAAGAATACAATTTTTTTACGTGTTTCAGTCTATGTATTAAAGTAGCCGGTATAAAATGCCCTCACATTGCCTACATTTAACTTAAAAACAAGGCTCTGCTAACACTGGATTTTATGTTCACTTGGCGAATGTATACGAAACCCAAGCTGCGCGAGTACGACTCGCACTTGTACTTTATTCATACGACGAGGAAAGCAAACGAGCATGTGTATCACCTGATGGTAAGAGAGCACCTTCATATACCCGCAACATTAGAGGACTGCAGATGCGTTGCCAAGGCTAAGAAGGATAGGATACCGCATGTGCTAGCAATTTCACCGGCGGTCTTACTTTCCTCACCAGAACACAGCAGCGCAAGCTCCTGCTTATAGACTATTACAAGCCCATGGAAAAAAAACATGTCAAATGAACCAGCGTGAATAACGCTTAGAAGGCTGTTACTATATCATATAATAACTCTGAGCGCTATGCCGTCATTTCTGAGCGGTACAGGTGACTACGTGAGTACATGGAAAAAAAATTGCACTATAACTTCCTGCACCACCACTTTAGTATGGCACTAGGTTTTTCGACATTTATTTTTAATCATCTATAAGCTATAAAAAAGCCGTACATTAATAATTAGTCGTAATTCCTCACTTGTACCTGAGAAATTCCATATCTGTATCGCTCAGAAATGACGGCATAGCGCTCAGAGTTATTTTATGATATAGTAACAGCCTTCGAAGCGTTGTTCACGCTGGTTCATTTCACAGGTTTTTTTTCCATGGGCTTGTAGGCTATTAGCGGCAGGATGCGCGAGTAAGATGGTGTTACCAATATTAATAAAATGGTTTTATTGAATTTCTAAACGTCACTGAAAATTAGATCACAAATCTGAAAAGTAAAGCCATGGCCGGTGAACCCGGATCCTCGTCATTCCGTGACGAGTGCTATACCGCTACACCACACATAGCAGGGGCCCGATTTTTGAAAGCACATTGAAAATACCACTTGAAAGTGGTGAAAAATTGTGCTGAATTTGAAATACGAGTAGTATAGAAGACAATCATAGCATAGCTCTCACTAATCTTGTGAACTAGTCAAAACTTTGATTATACTTTTGGAGATATAAGCTGATTAAGGGTGCGGCTCCACTGAGGCGGAGACGAGCGGAGCGGAGAGGAGACGTGTGGGGATCGACCAATCATATTACAGATCGGAGACGAGATGTGGATTTCATGTAATATGAATGTAAGGGAACATACCCAAACTACGTGACCCTTTTTTTCGTGTTTTTTGACCCCCTCCCCCCCCTCGGTGACCAAGCGTAGTATATGCCCAGACCCCCTCCCCCCCCCCCCTAGTTTTCACGTAGTATATTTTATCAATATTTTTTGCGTAAAGTTACAAAATAATGGCTTTTGTTTGTATTTTCTTATACGGCCCCTAAAAGTGCGTACTTTGAGAATGCGTACCTATAATTGCATACGGTTGTAATTGTGTTTATTGATGGGGTAATAAAAACGTGGCGTTCTTAAAAAAAAATTATTGACTACGTGACAAGAAACCAAACCCCCCCCCCCTCCCCCCGGTGACCATGAGTGGTACTTTGAAGACCCCCCTCCCCCCCCTAAATCGGTCACGTAGTTTGGGTATGTTCCCTAATATGATTGGTCGATCCCCACACGGCTCCTCTCCGCTCCGCTCGTCTCCGCCTCAGTGGAGCCGCACCCTTATACCACTTTCGAGTGATGTGCTTTCAAAAATCGGGCCCCAGATTTTAAATTTAATTTCTAACGGTAAAACCGTAAAAGTAAACATAAAATCAAGAAGTAGGTAACATTCTTGATTCATTTGATAGGTTGTTTAATGTATCAGTCGTTACTTTGCGGAGTAACAGGGTAAATATTTTTTGTTCATTAATAAAATTATGTTAACAGGAGAATAAAGTCTAGGTTTACTCAGGGCACGCTATTATCGGCACAGCTTCCGAATAATAAAATCTATGTTGTCTTAAACAGGGTGTAGGCAGTTTTCCACGAGACTTCACTATATCGCGGAGATAGCAAAGAGAACAAAAAATGGTTGCCTGTAAAGTCGGTATACGGGCGAAAGTTTTACGTGACAACGACTTTGAGTGGTAAAATAATTTTGACATGGTGAAATTATTTACCTTTGCTGTTTGAATTGTTGCGATGGACGAAACTACCTTCACATTATCACTACACAATCTTTTTACAATTAACTGGCAACGTGTAAACTTGTATGCAGGCGCCTAAGCGAAATAGAAGCGCAAGAC
Source organism: Pandemis corylana (assembly GCA_949127965.1). Lineage (NCBI taxonomy): Eukaryota > Metazoa > Arthropoda > Insecta > Lepidoptera > Tortricidae > Pandemis > Pandemis corylana. Next base: position 13,655,440 of record OX421864.1, on the reverse strand, counting down.
ATGAACCGGTGTGTATGCCTATCTCTCTCACTCTCTCTCTCTCGCTCTGTCTCTCTCGCTCTTAGGCGGGCTAACTGTGCTCGAGTGGAAGGGACGCGTGCCTTTCACTTTTTATGTCTGTCTCTCTCGCTCTTAGGCGGGCTAACCATGCCTCTCACTCGCTCTCATTGTGAGCGCATAACGTGAGCGGAGCGTAACGCAGTTTCTTGAAGTGTCACCCGGCAAACCAATTTATAAGACGTTGTCACGTCAAAAAATTTACAACGATTTAATGAGTTTAAAGGTCAGGTCAGGAGAACCCGAAACCGACGAGCATGTATGAAGAGATTGATGAATGTGGATGAAGCGAAAGAAGTATGTCGGGATCGTAGCAAGTGTAACAAAGTAGTCTCTGCCTACCCCTGTGGGAAAGAGGCGTGACAATATGTATGTGTATGTATATATGTTTATTAAGTTTCATACATACACAAATCACGTCTTTATCCCTGACTTACCATGCGCGGGAAGAGAAGCGACTGGTACATTCTATGTTTTTTCTTTGCTCCCATACCAGCATGGAAGATATATGGGAGATAGCAAAGTGAACAAAAAAATTGTGTTTCATGCTCAGTTGGTGCTGGACGATATAAATGTTTTGACCCATTTTGTTGGAATTTGTCGGATCAAATCTGCGGTTTCCACACATTGACTTCGTGATTTTATTCGAAATGTATGGAAACCGCAAATTTTCTCAAATCTCTCGATGGTCTTTTATAAAGCTTTTACCATCAGCGCGGGAAGAGAAGCAACTGGTACATTCTATGTTTTTTCTTTGCTCCCAGACCAGCATGGAAGAGTTAAAGTTTCACCCTGTAAAAGTACGAGCTACCTTCTATTTGCAGTAGACACTTATTTACGCCCATCACTAAGCTGTTTCCGTTCTAAAAAAATTCAGAGAAACCATGTAAACATGTCAAGATAAAAAAATATGAAATACTAGCTGTTGCCCGCAACTTCGTCTGCATAGAATTCGTTTATCGCTATCCCGCGGGAATTACGCAATTTTCCGGGATAAAAAGTAGCCTATGTGTTATTCCAGACTATAATCTAGCTATGTTCCAAATTTCATCCAGATCTGTCCAGCCGTTCTGGCGTGAAAGAGTAGCAAACATCCAAACATACTTACAAACTTTCACATTATTAATATTAGTAGGATTTGAATTCGTCGTCTTCGCCTCCCATTCGCTTGTAACAACGTAGAACATTCGCAAAACTCTTATTTTTCAATGTACTTAAGCCTATGCAAACATTTCTCAAGAGACTGCGATAGTAAGCCAGCAGCAGTCTTATCGTTACTTTGCTTCTACGTTATCTGTGATCAGTGATTCTAAATGTAGCTTCAGTTAATTATTCTAGTTGCAGTTATAGTCATATTTAATAATATATGTGTAAAGCTGGCAAATACTGATAGACGATGAGATTTGATAGAGTTCTGTATACATCGAAGAGTGCAGTTCCAGATACCGTGTATTCTACGTTTTCTTACTTCTTAAGTAAGCTAATTTCCTTTATATTTTACTAGCATAGAATTAGACTTAAGATGTTGATGGTATTAATAATTACTTACGTTGCGACTATAGGCAACGACCTTTGACATGTTTATCGCTATCCCGTGGGAACTATGAAATTTTCTGGGATAAAAAGTAGCCTATGTTTTAATCTAGGGTGTCGGCTATATCCGTTCCAAATTTGATCTAAATCCATCCATCCATCGTCACAAACTTTCGCATTAATATATTAGTAGGATTAGTCTTCCATGCTGGTCTGGGAGCAAAGAAAAAACATAGAATTTACCAGTTGCTTCTCTACCCGCGCAGATGGTAAAAGCCCATCGAGGGAATGGGCGATTATAATAGAAATCATGTTATAGGCGATGAGGCTAGCAACCCATCACTATTTTGATTCCATTTTCCACCTATACACCCACAATCTTGCTAAATGTGGCCTGTAGGTACCTGTTACCTTAGGCTCTGTCTACCCCGTAAGGGATGAAGACGTGATTTGTGCGTGTGTGCGTGCGTGCGTAGTCCTCCCCTCCCATATGGAACAAAGCTTATTTTCGCAAAAAATAACACGATAATTAGAATCATTACTTAATAGGCCAATTAGTTGTGCCAAACAATATTCAGCGTATTTAAATCCGTCGCTCTACTCCCGATACTCATAACTTGTTGTATTCGAATAGAAAATACACAAAGAAAGTCGTGTCCAAGTCCATAACAGTGAGTGAAGTGTATTCTCGAAACAATGACAGCGACGGAGACAACTCCTCTTCTGCAGAAGGTCACCATAGAAAGTACGTATGTACACTTAATAGAGCGGGTATAAAATCCTACTAAAATTATAAATGCGAAAGTTTGTGTGTGTGTGTTGTTTGTTCCTTCTTCACTCTGAAACGACTGGACGGATTTGGACCAAATGTAGAACGAAGATACCTGGTACCCTTTTTTGTGGTGTGGAAAATGCGCTCCGCCTGGTACGGGGTTACCGGGGTATATGTGGCTCTCCCGCGACGGCAGGCATACCCACTAAATACCACACGGATTCCCTATTCGGTCGTATGTGAGGCGTTACGGGAGCACTCGGTGTCACCACGACGCCCCACGGCCACCCCGGGATGGGGTTACCTCTTCCCAGATAGCTGTTCTCTAGATTAAAACATATGCTACTTTTTGTACCTAAATTTGCGCAATACAGAGGTCTCGCTCCGAATGCTACTTTAGATTCTACCATTCGGAGTTAACCTTAGGTCGGTGGGGTCCCAGCAGTTCCCAGCGTATTATTATAGATAAATAGACAACTAAGAGGCTTATCGACACTACTGAATACCGAAGAGCTGGCAGCTGGCTCGTACAACGAATCAGTATTGCGATACAGCGAGGAAATACTGCCAGCATCTTTGGGAGAATGCCGCGTTAGCTCTTTTATCAGGGTGACACAATTTAACGGTACAACTCAAGTTTTTTTACTTATATCCTTGGTGCTAACACTCTGCCAGGTCTCGCCTTGTTAAGTCATCTTAATTGACTAATATCATTGTTTTAATTATTCCTATTTTTTGGTCTCATCGTGGTTACTCTAATTATTATTTTATGAACACAACTAATTCTGACACATTATTAAAATTGCTTGTAGTAACAATATTTTGATTAGTTTGTTAATGTTGCGGATTCATTAATTTAAAGCAATCGATCGTTTCTTCTGCTTATCTGTTTACTAATATTTATCAATAATTAGTGATGGTAGACCTTTTGAGGAACGTATTGCCAATGCTGTTGCAACAAATTCCCAAATAAAATGTGCAAAATTTGCATTAGCAACATAAATAAAAATGAATTACTGTTCGTTAGTCTCGCTAGAAGTCGAGAACGGCTGAACCGATTTGTCTAATTTTAGTCTTGAAATATTCGTGGAAGCCCAGGGAAGGCTTAGGCGGTGAGAAAACACTAAAAAAATAATAATACAGGAACGGGGCGAAGCCGCGGGCAACAGCTAGTTTAGCAATAATTTCTTTGGCAGGTGTATGGTAAGTCATATAGGCAGACCACTGTATATGTATAGTGTTTAGTTTATAAGTTTAGGTACCTAATTAGATTGCGTACTTATGTTATTATTATTTTTTCCTTGTTTTTTCATTTGTAGTTATTGATTCTGGTTTCTCGGCGTATTGGCACAGTATATATATAAGCTAAAGCAGTAAGGAATCTACGAACAAATCGGTTGAAACGAAACACGCACACAGGCGCGCGCTTTACACGGCCCCTGGGCGGACCTCGTAGTGCCGTCAGTCGCGAGTGCCGCGTTGAGTAGAGCGGTTGTCTGTTACGTGCGCTCAGACAGTCCGCGATCTTTTTCGTGTTAAACATGCCAAGAGCGTATTGCGCAGTCAGTGTACGGCTGCTTGAACTCGACTTTTTCACAACCGGAGCTTTCGTTTTTTAAACTCCCTGCTGATGTTGAAAGATAAGAATATATTATTATTAAATAAAATGCTTTTTCTGTTAAATAAAACGTTAGGCTGTTTAAATGATAAAGTAGTTGCCGTATATTATGGAGCGCGTTTTTGGTGAAAATTCTACTACGGACTTTCGTCGGTATCATCTTGCATCTATACATATAATAAAATCGTTGAGACCAAAAAATCTGTACATTGAAGATTAAAAAAAAAAAACCGACCAGGGTGACTTAAAATCGGTAACTGAACATATTAAAACCATTTTTAAAATTTTTGTTTGTTTGTTTGTTTGTTTGTTTGTTTGACTGAGCATCACGTAAAAACTACTGAACGGATATTAATGAAATGTTCACAAATCGATTCCAATTAATTCAGAATAGGATATAGGCTACAGAAATTTTGGAAAACTTTGGAAAAAGGGGGTGAAAAGGGGGGTTAAAGTTTGTATGGAAAAAGAAAATTAGATTGTTCTAGAATCATGAAACTCAGAATAAATGCTTAGTAATAAAAATAAAGAAATACCTGTTTTAGCATTTTTTTTAAATCTCATCCAGAGATGCAAAAAAGAGGGTTTTGTGTTTAAAATTAATTAACTTCATACACCTATACAATAAAAGCCAATGAAGTGTAACCTTTTAAAGTTACTACATAATACTTCCAATTTAATACAGGTAAATATAATTTCTCAGTTTTCTTGAAATTTGATTTTTGAGGTGATTACGCACAAAATAGCGGAACTCAAGAAAATCTGCTTTCCTCGGTATAAATAGTTGGTAATAGTTACAAACATAATAATACTACGAAGAAAATAGATAGATACAAATGTACATAAGACATATAGCCGGAAAAGCGTGTCAATTGTGAAAAAACATTAATATAATAATTACATGCTGTACAGGCATTTTTTCAACGAAGAGATTTTTGTCAAACCTAAATCAACCTAAATTGGCGTCCTAAATTGTGTTCTTTACCTAACACCTAAAGTTCAATATGCAATACCGTTACTTTTGTTTTTATTTATTGCGCAATTATTCACAACGCGTTCGGTTTTTGAACGCACTCTTATTTGATAGCCTGATATTAATATGAGGGCGGCGTGAAACGCTTGGCTATATGTTCTTGGTACCTTTGCCTATAAAAAGCAAAATCAAAGGGCGCGTTTACGCCTGCGCTACGAACATGTCAGAATTTTATTGTGAAAAGTTGGTGCTTTTAGTATGAATCTGACAGCGAGCGAACCTAAACTGAATCGCATTAAGACATCATGGCAACTATGGCAAGGCCCCTGTAGGTAATTAATTTGTAGAATGATAATAAGTGTTAATAATCTGTAATTACGTACCTACTTAAACCAAGAAAATAAATTAAAAAAGCTTCTGCTAGAAAAAATTGAGTCGCAAAATATTAATTAAAACGGATTAGTAAATGAATTGTTAGTCGTAAGGTAAAAACAGGTAAACATTTATGTATTATTTGGTTAGAATAGATTTAATTTTTTAAATTAATCAGGGTACAAATATCGTTAAAGTGAGCGCAGTATTCGCCAATAAGCGTCATAGTTTGGCGAAATTAATAGTGATGTAATTAAAACTGTACTTAGCTTTTTTGAATAAAGAAACTATAAACAAAACTATAAATAAAACTATTTGTAAAATAAAGTATAAATAAATGTGACGAGTCATTAACCAGTTTGCACTTGATTTTTTTTCAAGATTCCGTGTCGCAAATTATTATTTTCATGACGTAATTCTAAAAGTATAGTTTCGTACATACTTTCAGTGGTTCATGTGACGAAGTTAATAGTCATAATAATAATAATTTTGACATCGAGAAAAGCCGTAAGTATCACAAAAACACACGTGGACGAAGTCGCGGGCAACAGCTAGTCTATAATATACCTAGTACTATTTTATATTACAGGATTACATTTGAAGGATGTCTTGCCAAATACCGATACGTACTTTACCTATACCATAACTTTTTCATTATTTGACAGATTGCTTTCAAAATCGATATCTGGGGATATGGTTAGTCTCAGACATCGAATCCGTTAACGGAATGGGAAAAAGTAGCCACCATCTTGAACTTTTTAGTTATCCGACCGATTGTTTTCAAAATCGATATCTGGGTATCCGGTTGGTCTCCGACATCGAATCCGTGGACGGAATGAGAAAAAGTAGCCGCCATCTTGAACTTTTTAGTTATTCGACCGATTGTTTTCAAAATCGATATCTGGGTATCCGGTTGGTCTCCGACATCGAATCCGTGGACGGAATGAGAAAAAGTAGCCGCCATCTTGAACTTTTTAGTTATTCGACCGATTGTTTTCAAAATCGATATCTGGGTATCCGGTTGGTCTCCGACATCGAATCCGTGGACGGAATGAGAAAAAGTAGCCGCCATTTTGAACTTTTTAATTATTCGACCGATTGTTTTCAAAATCGATATCTGGGTATCCGGTTGGTCTCCGACATCGAATCCGTGGACGGAATGAGAAAAATTAGCCGCCATTTTGAACTTTTTAATTATTCGACCGATTGCTTTCAAAATCGATATCTGGGGATATGGTTGATCTCCGACATCGAATCCGTTAACGAAATGAAAAAAAGTAGCCGCCATTTTAAACTTTTTAATTAACTATTGGATCTTTTCGATGTTGTTGTCAGACAACATATAAATTGCAAAGTAGCTTTTTTAATTTACAAAGAATTAGAAAAAAAAACAGTTTTATAGTGCCGTGTCCATTATAGAAACCAAATAAACGTTTGTCTTTTTTTTTGACAAATTAAGGGTGCCAACCCTAATACTCTTAATTAAGTGTAGCTAGTTACTTTAAAACAGGCGTTACAAGTTGTTATTATAGCGCTAACTAAACAAAAATCTTTATAATTTTATATAAATTAAATCGACAACCCTAACGCTCTAACGGAGCGTAGGTATTTATTTCAAAAAGTATGCCTAGCTTCCATACTGGTCTATTTATTTACTGTGGTATTGGTTCGCTGTAATGCCGTGTAAACAAATTGAATCTATACATATAGTAAAATCGTTGAGACCAAAAAATCTGTACATTGAAGATTTAAAAATCTATACATATAATAAAATCGTTGAGACCAAAAAATCTGTACATTGAAGATTAAAAAAAAAAACCGACCAGGGTGACTTAAAATCGGTAACTGAACATATTAAAACCATTTTTAAAATTTTTGTTTGTTTGTTTGTTTGACTGAGCATCACGTAAAAACTACTGAACGGATATTAATGAAATGTTCACAAATCGATTCCAATAAATTCAGAATAGGATATAGGCTACAGAAATTGTGGAAAATTTTGGAAAAAGGGGGTGAAAAGGGGGGTTAAAGTTTGTATGAAAAAAGAAAATTAGATTGTTCTAGAATCATGAAACTCAGAATAAATACTTAGTAATAAAAATAAAGAAATACCTGTTTTAGCATTTTTTTTTAATCTCATCCAGAGGCGCAAAAAAGAGGGTTTTGTGTTTAAAATTAATTAACTTCATACACCTATACAATAAAAACCAATGAAGCGTAACCTTTTGAAATTGCTAAATAATACTTTCAATTTAATACAGGTAAATATAATTTCTCAGTTTTCTTGAAATTTAATTTTTGAGGTGATTACGCACAAAATAGCGGAACTCAAGAAAATCAGCTTCCTCGGTATAAGTAGTTGGTAATAGTTACAAACAAAATAATACTACGAAGAAAATAGATAGATACAAATGTACATAAGACATAATAGCCGGAGGAGCGTGTCAATTTTGAAAAAACATTAATATAATAATTACATGCTGTACAGGCATTTTTTCAACGAAGAGATTTTTGTCGATCCTAAATCAACCTAAATTGGCGTCCTAAATTGTGTTCTTTACCTAACACCTAAAGTTCAATATGCAATACCGTTACTTTTGTTTTTATTTATTGCGCCATTATTAACAACGTGTTCGGTTTTTGAACGCACTCTTATTTGAAAACCTGATATTAATATGAGGGCGGCGTGAAACGCTTGGCTGTATGTTCTTGGTACCTTTGTCTATAAAAAGCAAAATCAAAGGGCGCGTTTACGCCTGCGCTACGAACATGTCAGAATTTTATTGTGAAAAGTTGGTGCTTTTAGTATAAATCTGACAGCGAGCGAACCTAAACTGAATCGCATTAAGACATCATGGCAACTATGGCAAGGCCCCTGTAGGTAATTAATTTGTAGAATGATAATAAGTGTTAATAATCTGTAATTACGTACCTACTTAAACCAAGAAAATAAATTAAAAAAGCTTCTGCTAGAAAAAATTGAGTCGCAAAATATTAATTAAAACGGATTAGTAAATGAATTGTTAGTTGTAAGGTAAAAACAGGTAAACATTTATGTATTATTTGGTTAGAATAGATTTATTTTTTTAAATTGATCAGGGTACAAATATCGTTAAAGTGAGCGCAGTATTCGTTATTGGCGAATATGGCGTCATAGTTTGGCGAAATTAATAGTGATGTAATTAAAACTGTACTTAGCTTTTTTGAATAAAGAAACTATAAACAAAACTATAAATAAAACTATTTGTAAAATAAAGTATAAATAAATGTGATGAGTCATTAACCAGTTTGCACTTGATTTTTTTTCAAGATTCCGTGTCGCAAATTATTATTTTCATGACGTAATTCTAAAAGTATAGTTTCGTACATACTTTCAGTGGTTCATGTGACGAAGTTAATAGTCATAATAATAATAATTTTGATATCGAGAAAAGCCGTAAGTATCACAAAAACACACGCGGACGAAGTCGCGGGCAACAGCTAGTAATAAATAAATAAGTAAATTAATAAATCAATAAATTATGACTTTTGCAATGAAAAGGTTCCACGGTGATACGCGTCATTTTCTTTCGCTGTACGGCAGGTGAGCGTGACGTCATGATGGGACCACTCTGCGAGATTTTAATTTCTTTATTATGTTAGCAAACTGGCAAAGGTTAATTACGACGTATTTTATTAATAACTCAATGCCTGCTGTTGGGGTTTTATTTTTAGTTACAGAACAATAACAATATATAATACATGCAGATAGCTAAAAGTACTAATTATAAAACAAATTGTCATAAAACTATATGCCTGCTTACTGAAAATTCTGGCTTCTAGTTTTTTTTTTCAAATACTCTCAACCCAAGGGAGAGTCACTTATTCAACCAGCTATCCAAATAATCAATGACCTACTTTCAGAGTATGAGAAATGAAAAATAGTTATGTATCTATTGGGAACAAGCGAAATTTTCTATCCTGTCGACCGCGGTCAAGTCTTGGCTATCCCCACTCTATGACCGAGTTATTACGTATTAATATTAGTGGAATTAGTAGCCAGTTGGTTTCTATTATTCTCTAGGTCATTGTGTGCAGTCACTAGAGCGTTGCCGACTTCACGCGTATACAGTGCATATTTCATGTGATTTGTTATGGATAAAGTGTGTATGGAAGGTACGTTAGTTCATCGAACTTTGGTGAAACCGTTTGGTGGGAATTGTGGGGAAAAATTGTGGTTCGATATGCCAGTTTAAGGTCCGGCCACACCAGTACGTAAAAGACGCCGACGGTGCGTTTACGCAACATAATGTATGAAGAAACGGTGAGAGAACGTGACGCATGCGACACGTCACTGCGGATACGCAGCGGTGTGGTCGCTCCTTTAATAGATGTTTTACATCTTAGCTGCACCTATTTGTGAAATTATTTTCTCGCTACACAAACACTTCTATAGCTAAAATGATATGTGGTTTATACGACATACTTAGTTCAATTTTTTTCTAGTTTTCCCAATAGTTATTTTGGTTCATCGTCATATGTCAATTTTAGACATACCCCATATACCTCCAATTACTTACTTAGGTTGGAAGCGGCATGCATCCACCAAGGGCCGCCAAGGGCTCTATTATAGATCATGTGTTTTTTTAAACTACCAGCGCATTCGCAAAGGCCATCATTGCAAAGAAAAATGCGCCGCAAGAAACTTGACAGAAAGTCATTTTTTTCAAAATAAAATACAGTAAGAATACTTTAATTAAATACATTTATAAAAGGGATGTAGGTATAAGGTCCCCGAGCCTTAACTTATATTAGTCTATAGTAGAGATGTATAAAGTCTCTACTAGTCAAAGTAAAACCAAGCAAAAAAAAGAAGTAAAACAACAGACAGGCAGATGAAAAACGACAAGAAGTACCTACCTAATTACCGTAGTCATTTTTTTTTGCATTAATGCGACCAAATATCATTAGTACAAGGACAATTGTAAGCTAACCTATTAATATTTCAAAACGGCGTTAGAATAGACAAAATAGTATCTGATTTAACGAGATATTTTTTTTACTACCGACCCAATACTTAAGAGGCGATCAATTCGCTTCGGCGTATTCGAGTTTACTCTACGTCTTTATCCCTTAAGGGGTAGACAGAGCCTTACTCCATAAGCTAACCTACTTATCTGTATCTTCATCGGCTAATTAAGCAGAACTCGATGCATCATCAGCACGCATTGTTCCAGACACGCGGACGCCAGATGGCGGCGGGGACGGCACCCTGGACATGGGCAGCCGCTCCTCGCTGCACTCTGGACTGCACATGTCGGAGGACGAGCATTGGGAGATGAACTACCATGAGGCCGCCATCTACTTAGAGGTACGACTTCGAACGTAGCCTATTCCTAGGGCGTGGAGTAGCGCCACCAGTGGTGATATCTTTGGGGCTCCAACCCTAAATTTAGGGGTAAAAAATGTAACCACGGGTAGTTTTAGGGGTAGAATTCTGCGCTACAATACTAAAAATAAGCTGTATTTTAGCAACAAAATTGCCACATGTTTGCGATGACCCCCCCTTTCCCGCATGTGACATTGGGTGAGATCTCTAAGGGTGACATATTCCGCACCACCTTTCAAAAACCTCTGGTTTCTCTGTTTGGTTTAACTTTACCACCTTCTCCCCAGGAAGGCCTGAACAACGAGAAGTTCGACTCGCATCCTTCCAGTCCCGAGGAGCTGCCGGCATACCTAAGGGTCCACAACCCCTGGTACCACGGCCTGGACCTGCTGGCGTCGCTAGTCCTCATACTCCTGGCCTTCACTGAGGACCCTGCTGTACCGGCATTCCAAGTAAGTTGAAATGTTACATCAGAAAATTATAGCTTACTTACTACTTACTGGTTTGCCTCCATGCTGGTCTGGGAGCAAAGAAAAAACGTAGAATGTACCAGTTGCTCCTCTTCCCACGCAGATGGTAAAAGCCCATTGAGGGAATAGGCGAAAATCTTAGGAATCATGTGACAGGCGATGCGGCTAGCAACCCATCTCTATTTTAATTCCTCCACCTATACGCCCACAATCATGCTAAACGTGGCCTTGTAACTCTTGTTACCTCGGGCTCTGTCTTCCCCGTAAGGGATAAAGTCGTGATTTCTGGCCAGGCGCAGTGACCCGAACCGAAGTGGATCTTGGCCAGCAGGAACAATCAGCAAAAAAGCTGTTGTTTTACAAAATTTTTTTTTTTTCAGTTACCAGTCTGGGCGCATGGCACGATAGAGCTAATGGCTCTGATGGTGATAGGGGTGGAGCTGCACCTCAAATTAAAGTGGATCGGTTGGAGTACGATCCTTAAACACAAGAGGACCATGATTAAGGTACCCTTAACCCCCTGTACGGAGAGGACGGCTTAAGGTCACGCATCAACCAGAGACGTGCGAGGAAAAACAATACTAATATGAACGGATTATGTTATCAATTATTGTTATCAATTTTCCAGGGCGTCACGCTCCTGATTATGGTCCTGGAGGCTGTGGTGGTGCTGTGCCGGCAGTCGTCACACTTCCGCGTGACGCGCGCGCTGCGGCCCATCTTCCTGGTGGACACGAGACACTGCGGAGGCGTCAGACGCTTCATACGGCAGATACTGCAATCGCTGCCGCCTATACTTGACATGCTGGGTGAGTTTAGTGGCGTGACGCTCGCTGCAGGTCTTCCAGGTGGACACGAGACACTGCGGCGGCGTCAGACGCGTCATACGGCAGATACTGCAGTTGCTGCCGCCCATACTGGATATGCTGGGTGAGCCATTGAAGGAAGATTTTAAGAAAACCTGTATACATAATAACTTGTCAGGGCCGTAAGGTTTTAGAGTAGCGACGGCGTACCGGAAGAGGAAGTGTTGGTGCCTCCCGCAGGGACGGACGATCTGATAAAGATCGCGGGAAGCCAGTGGTTGGGGGTGGCACACTGATCGTCGTGGAGGTCCTTGGGGAAGGCCTTTGGTCAGCAGTGGGCTGAACAAAGGTATGTATGTATGTAAACTCTTTATTGTGCAAAATAAACAAGACAAAATACAATTGACAAACACTGAGATACATGCACAAAGGCGGACTTATCCCTTTAAGGGATCTTTAAGGGAGGGAGGGGGTTTAAAGGTCTCTTTAGGCTGGAAACTGCTTCACCGTCTGACTTTGGGAGCGCGGCAATCTGTATGGAAACACCTCTTCTAATGAGTGTCTTCGGATCGAGTTGACTTAAAGAGTTGATTGTTGAAGTGAACACTTCTTTAGCGGCATTGTGCACTTTGGGTAAAAAATGTTGAACTCGCGTCAGGTCACGTGACCTGATCGAAAATTCGTAAGATCGAGGGAGAGTTGCTGCTGGGTCGTTTAAGCGGCGCTAGGCACTTGCGCGAGTGTGCGATGTGTGGTTTTCACTTCTGCCGGCACTCCCGGAGTGCACTCGTTGTTTTTTTACAACTTTAACGGGCCGCAGACCTAAGTACAGTCCGTGAACTCTTAGAATGCCCATTCGGGGTTGTCTTGCGGTCTCCCTCACTCGGCCGATTCAAGTATCAAACCCATAAGAGTGAGTAGGACACCAAGACAAATCCAAATTGCATTCTAAGAGCTGTATCTGGTATTCATTTCAACTTTTTGCCTTTACGCGTTTCTGGAAAAAAGGATCTTGACAGACAAACGGACAGATGGACAGCGACGTGGTCTTAAGGGTTCCGTTTTTTCCTTTTGGATTACGGGATGACCTGGTAAACGGATCCCAAATGAAATGGGATAAGGTAAGCAGACAGGATGTATAATACCTTGATCGTTGTCCACAGGACTGCTAATGTTCTTCGTGGCGACATATTCCCTGTTGGGCTACTACCTGTTCTCGGAGCATCTGGACAACGGACACTTCTCCACTATCAGCGACTCCTTTGTCAGCATGTTTGTCCTACTGACTACAGCCAAGTAAGTACGAAGAACGGGATAAACAAAGGGGAATTCTGCGAGCTGCAACCGTTACTGTTGCGCGTTACAGTAACAAAAACAAAAACCAAAGTGTGGACGCGGCGTTCCCTTCGCGACAGGCTCGCGGGGCACGTCCGCAGGGTTTTCTCTGTAACGTGCTACAGTTAGGGCCTGTTACACCACTCTGTTAAGTTACAGCTATCTTGAGTGCCAGTTATCTATAATTGACGAAACACACAGAGACGTCATCATAGATAACTGACACTTAAGATAACTGGAACTTAACAGAGGATGGTGAAACCAGCCCTTAGGTTTACAGCTCGCCGATGAGTACCCCGCTTAACGTAACTAAGCAAAGCTTATACTCTCTAGGATCTAAATAACGAGTTAACATTAACTCAACGGTCACTGCTCAGTTTAGTCCGAAACATGTCGAGAACATGGTTGATGCGTGAGTGATCCCTCTATTTCACTATCGTTGAATTTTACAATCGCTTTATTCAGAAAGTAATAGAAGTATTTTAATTTTACACGTTTCACGTCTGTTTCCCACAACCCTCCGAAATTCGGAGCAAGTCAAGGATTTTTAAACAATCTTTTGTAAACCAATAAATCCCCCAAGTTCATATGGAATTTAAATAATAACCTACAAAAGCTGTCATCCTCAACATGCCGTATAGTAAGAAAATTCTTGTCCTTGTCATAAATTAGCATAAAATAAAAGCACTTGGCTTAGGTCCGTGCGAAGTATTTCTTCCTAGGGAGAGTTTAGTTAAAAGCAAGATCATAATAATAGTATAATTGTTATAGAATGTCGTGAGATAATCAAGTATGATCAAATTGTGTGGGAATTTAGATGAAAAAGGTTTGTTTACACAGGCGTCGAAAGGTAATGGGATGGAGAATGTTTAATATTCACTTAATAATCGTTCGTTTTCCAGCTTCCCGGATGTGATGATGCCTTCCTACGCCAAGTCCAAGTGGTACGCACTGTTCTTCATCCTGTATATCATCACAGTGCTTTATGTTCTTATGAATTTGGTGAGTTCTTCTTTTTCAGCAAAACTACTTCAAATGTGACATTTATAATTTCTGTCATCCGAGCAAAGAATATTTTTCACTTTTCTTATGCATATTTTTTCTTGCCTGTTTGAAAAAAAGCGCTATTTGTATATCTTGGCGGTTGCTTGACTCAATATTAGATAGTCTAGCGTACGCTCGGCCTTTTATCGGATACTCGTCCGCCAACGTGCCGTGTTCATGTTTTTTTCATAGCTTTTCATTATAAGCTCGTTTATGGAATAAACAATTAAAAAAACATTTTTTTAAATAACTAAAAATAAGCGAGATATAAGCTATGGAAGATTTGTCTGTCTTTCTAGAAAACGGTTTTTTTACGATATTTTTAAATTTTATTAAGAAATCCCATTAATATTATAAATGCGAAAGTTTGTGAGGATGTTAGTGAGTGAGTGAGTGTATATGGTTGTTCCTTTTTGTCACTGAAACGACTGGACGGATTTAGAGCAAAGGAGAATGCGTGCTATACCGCTACGCCTCCCATATCAGGTGACGGTGGTAGGCTATGGGTAGCGTAGCGGTATAGCACGCATCACGGAATGATGACGAACCGGGTTTGATTCCCGGCCATAGCTTCACTATTCGGATTTTTCTGTCCTAACTTTCAGTGTCTTTTTTTTTTAATGTATTTATGTATATGCTCTGTTCCAGATGTTGGCCGTGGTGTACGAGACATTCACGCGTATAGAGCGCGAGAAATGCCGCGCGCTGCTCCTGCACCGGCGGCGCGCGGCGCGGCACGCGTTCCGGCTGCTGGTGTCGCGGCGCGCGCCCGACGCCGTGCGCCTGCGCCACTTCCTGGGCCTCATGCGGCATTACGCGCCGCACTACAGTAAGTACAACAGGGGGGAGTTACAACGCGTTGAGTGCCGTGACATCCAAAAATAGTACACATTCCGAGGGTGGTTAAATAAAGGAACTCTCAGATTCTGAGCCTCTAGTGTAAATTTTCGCATTCGTCTCGAACGCCCGTCTAGGCCTACCCCTCCCAACGCAACCATTCACACTCCCTATCTGTTTAGTTAGTCTACTTTCATCCACTCTCTACCTGACCTTAAAAATAAGCTAGGTAGCAGTGGCGTGGCGTCCATAGAACTCGATTCCCACCGGCTTGCCTATTTTAAGGCAGTTGGGCACTTTTATTGCGCAGAATTAGATGAAAATGCTAGTTAAATTCCATCCGGCTTGCCTTCTGATATACTGGACGCCACGGCAGTGCTAGGTACTGTAGGAATAGGATCTGCTAGTTTTATACTGGCAGGTTTCGGTTGCTGGCTGCTTTGAGACAGTTCAGTTTGTTGTTTTTAAAATTAATTCCGCAAGGGAATAGGCGAAGGTTTTGCACCATACAGCCAGAGACAGTTCAGGTTCCGATTATCGAACACTCGTTCGATATTTTAAAATATTTTGTTTTGGAACTTCTGACGGCTCTCAGATCAGCTTGGACCGGGAACCCAAATAGTCAATTTTAATAATTCTTGTTATATAAGATCGTTTAACCAAGCTGAATAAAAACTGAAGTATTAATTAAATTTGCATTTTAATTCATAGTAGCTTAGGCTTTACGCAACAACAGTTTGAATAAGCACACTTTTTAACTCGATCACTCGTACAAAGCTAAGTGCCTCATCAAGGCAGCTCTACAGTACCCAAAATAGTAATTCCACGCGGAAGTCGTTTGCAAAAGTCAGTTTTGTGTGCTTGCCCCACAGGTGGGTTGGATGTGTACCTGATGTTCAAGCAGCTGAACCAGTCCGGCTCCGGGGGGCTCTCCCGCGGCGAGTTCGGCAACCTGTACGAGGTGTTCGCGCTCCGCTGGGCGCCGCAGGCCGCGCGCGCGCCCTGGTACGCGGAGTCGGTGCTGGAGCCCGCGGCGAGGGCCGCCGCCATACTTGTTAAATGGCCCTACTTCGAATACGTCATATGTGAGTCCTTTAGATTCTATCACTGAATAGAGAATTTACCGATTTTGTATTTACCCCCGATTTTAAAGACACATTCAAACAGATAGCGCTTGGTGATAAAGTCTTCTTCTTCTTCTCTAATATGGCCCCATCGAACCATGCGATGATTTCGCCAATGTCAAGGTAATAAATACAGTATTCAAAAATCTTGTGACAAAAATGTCGGCAACGTTGTACGGTAGAACATGGTCATAAGACCCCCCCCCCCCCCCCCCTGTCGGGCTCTTAGCCAACGGATAATGATATCCCTCGGAGACCGCCAGGAAATCATTAACCGGTGCCCAGGGTGCACCGGAACAAGCACTGCACTTCCCCTCGGACGGATCCAAAAACGAACCGCAGCTCTTGATCACACGCGGGGGTAACCCGACTCGCACCCCGGGTGATAAAGTCGCGAAGTAAAATCACGTGACAGTTGGTACAAATGGAAAAACTCGAACACTTATATACGCATCATGGATTGATGAGGATCCGGGTTCGATTCCCGGCCATATCTTTACTTTTCCGATTTTTAAATGTATGTGTTCTAGTTATCAGTATTGTTTAGAAATATAGTTGTTTCTTAATTTTATACATACATATCTACATTAATCACGTCTATCCCTTACGGGGTAGACAGAGCCTAAGATAACAAGACATATAGGCCGCGTTTAGCACGATTGTGGGCATATAAAAGGCGAATTAAAATAGTGATGTGTTGTTAGCAGCGTCGCTTATAGCATGATTCCTACAATTTTCGCCGATTCCCTCGATGGGATTTTACCATCTGCGCGAGAAGACAAGCAACTAGTAAATTCTACATTTCTTCTTTGCTCCCAAAGCATGGAAGCATTATAACAATAAGAAAATTAAAAAAATATGGCCTTTAGGTCTTGGCACCGTAGGCTCTGTCTACCCCGTAAGGGATAAAGACGTGATTTATGTATGTTTGTATGTCATGTGTTTCAGACTCCCTAATAATTGGTAACGGGGTGGCGATGGTCCTCCGCGTGCTGGAAGCCAGCGGCGGCCCTGGGGACTCCGAGCCGGGCCTCCAGCACTCCGCGAGGCTGCTCTGCGCCTCCTGGGACACCTGGCTGTTCCTCGCGCGTGAGTACAGGCTCCACTTGGTCCATCTGTCCAATACATAGAGCCAACCTAGTCGAGAGGAAATGGCATATTCATCTAAATGTGCAACGTGAAACTGCCGTGAGATACAATCATTACACAGATGGATGACTCACGTATAAAAGTCGAGTGATGCCAGTGGCGTAACTATAGGGTGGCCTCTAGCTCTACAGGGCCCCGAACTGGCTTGGTTAGAGCACAGAAGGGACGCTGATGCACTTCTTTATATTGAGGAAGGAGCCCCATCTGACGAATTTGCCGCGGGCCCCAGACCTTGTAGTTACGCCACTGAGTGATGCTCGACATGTTTCGGACTAGTTCGTAGACCTTCCTCTTGGAGCGCTCGCCCCGGCGGCAGCGAAACGAACACCGCACGCCAATAGGTTAGTCAGCGATTAGAAAGAGATATCCGACATGACATGTGACGTCATAATGTCACAACGCACATGTAAACTCCATAACAAAAATCCGTTTTCTGGAAAGAGATAAAGACAAATTTTTGATCGCTTATATCTCGGTTATTTCTCTTCCATGCTGGTCTGGAAGTATAGAAAAAACATGAAATGTACCAGTTGCTTCTCTTCCCGCGCAGGGAGGGAATGGGCGCAAACTTTAGGAATCATGTTATAGACGATGCGGCTAGCAACCCATCACTATTTTGATTCCCTTTTCCACCTATACGCCCACAATCGTGCTAAGGCTTTAGGTCTTGTTACCTTCGGCTCTGTCTACCCCGTAACCCGTGACGTGAGACAATATTTTTATCCCGGTAAATCGCACAGTTCCCGCGGGATAGCGATAAGCGAATTTCGCGCAGACGGAGTCGCGGGCAACAGCTAGTATGGTATAAGATGCTATCTCTTGGTTTCTCTATGGTCCTACATCTTTGTCCAATTTGTACAATTCTCTCACTTAATGCTCCTCTCATTTACTCAAAGGTTAATTGATAGAGAACCCTTATAGGGATAAGTTCGCCTTTGTGCATATATTTAATGTCTCTTTTTGTGATTTGTCTCTATTTCTTTTGTACAATAGAGCATTTACTTACTTACTATCGAGGAACTCATATTTCCTTACTTAATCAAATTGGTATCCAACTTAGCCTGACCCCTCTATCCTCCAGTGTTCCTGCTGGAGGCGTGCCTCCGTATGATGGCGTCGGGCGTCTCCGCGTACCTGGAGAGCGGGTGGAACGTGTTCGACCTGAGCGTGACCCTCCTGGCCCTCATGGGGGCTGTGATGCTCACGATAGCGCCTAAGATGTTCATTGTGGTCATATTCAGACCTTTGAGGTAAATAAGCACAAATAGGAGGTCAAAAATGGTCGAAATGGCTTCGAGATAAGTCTGTCAAAAATGTATTTTTTAACACAAGCTTTTTTTGCTGACTGTACTTGCATTACTATCAAGTGAATCAAGAATTTTTATTTCTTGACTTTTATGTTTTACTTTTACGGTTTCACGGGGAGTTTGAAATTGTGTCGTACAGACACATTATTCAAACAGATGACGCTTAGCGACAAAAATTCTCATAGTAACAAAGGTCACGTGACAGCTAGTAACGGGTAGAAAAATTCGAAGACTACCCACCTGCTATGGGCGGTGTAGGGGTATAGCACGCGTCACGGAATGACGAGGATCCGGGTTCGATTCCCGGCGATAGTTTTACTTTTCGGATTTTTCTGTAATCTAATTTTCACTGACATTTAGATTTTTTGCACTTGCATTATCTGTATGCTAGTTTGGGAGCAAAGCAAAAAGTTTCTGTTAAAAATTTCCTTTTTTTTCTGACTCTACTTGCATTGTCATCCGTCCTACATATGTGTACCAAATTTGAAGTAATTCGCACCAACCGTTGAAGAGTTCCCTCCTGCGGAGACGATCCTGGCTGGGTCCAGAACTCCACTACCAGATTATTGTTTTATCATCCGACTCACTCAAGTGCGCAAAGTTTTGAAAAAACAGCTCAATCGGTTGAAGATACCTGCTTCAGAATTGAGCCGCAAGATTCCACCTGGACAAAGTATACATACAGTCAAAAAAAAGTACAGTCAACAAAGAAAGCTTGTATTAAAAATGAGTTTTTTAGGTAAGGTTAGTACATGTATGTGTTTATCTATAATTGTTTATCCGTAGCCGAAGTGACGGCTCCAGTAATGGACAGACCCAATAACGCATAAATAACTCTTATTTAAAAGACACTAAGGCATTGTCATTTATTTTACAACAGACAATTTATGTATGTGTATACACGTCTATTTATATCTCCATTTATTGTAAATGTGTGTTTCATGTATAATGTATTATTTATTTTCACTACTTAGTATATTAATATGTATTCTAAATTGCACCACCTGCTCAGATCTGTTCTTTTCTACAGTCCATTATGGTTGCCTGTTAGAGATCGCCCTGTAGCGATAAGGCCGCCTATTGTTACCTTGATACTTTTTTTCGTTTTGGTTGTTATATGTATGTGGTGTTCAAAAGAGTTATTGTATTGTATTGTCAATTTTGAACCGTATCATCTTTAAATTAAGAATGAAGTGTCCATTACTGGTGCTTGTCAACTTAAAGTGTCCAACACTAGTGCCGTCGCCCTAGTACAGTCAGCTTCATATAGTATGAAACATCCAAGGTGACCAAAAAGTTCGACGCACCAAACTATTTCTATGGTGTACCGAACTATTTGGCCGACTTGGATGCTTCAAACTAAACTCGTCGCAAAATAAAAGGCCCGTTTTGACAGTTCACGCCCATGAAGTTCTGTATTTTTTAACGATCGAAATGTTTTGAAGGTAATTACATTTTTCATTGATGGTTACCGCCCACTCCGCTAAGTGCTGTGAATAACGATTTTTTTCATACTGTCCACAGACTATTAATAATCGGTTAAGGAAAAAAAAATCGATCAAAATATATTTTTAAGGCCGACTCGCACTTGTTCGGTTTTATTTCTTTAAACACTAGTGTTTGGACAAATAAATTACTGATTTCTTTTGGTGATTGAGTGAGTGTTATTGTAACAAAAATATTAAATGAAAGAAAGTTGACGTATCGTAACATTGTATCATTTCAAAATACTTACAATATCAGTTTAAGTTAAATTTTCTTATTAGAACTTTAAGCCAATGCACTTTACAGTACATATTCAAATCGATCAAATACTCATCCAAACTGGAATCGATTTATCGAGAGTATCGAGTACCCGAGTCGTATGGTTACATCACTAGTTACGTCGCGAAGACAAATGTCAAAACGGGCCTCTTATTTTGCGACGAGTTTATATGACGCTGACTGTACTAAATCAGTTGGTCTAAATTGTCCCATGATACTTATTTTTGATGCGTAGATTGATGAGACTGTACAAGCTGAAGAAGCGCTACCGGGACGTGTTCGGCACCCTGGTGCTGCTATCACCCCTTATGTCCTCGGCGGGCTGCGTGATGCTGGTCATGTATTACTTCTTCGCCATCATCGGCATGGAGCTGTTCGCCGGGCTGGACCTTAGGAACTGCTGCGTGTAAGTGCGTGAAGCAGTGTTGTTAGGGATATCCATATCCGTAACCGAAACTATCTAAACGTAAAAGCTTATTGGTTACTTACTTGACATGAAATGTATATTTCATAATTTTGTTTTGTATTTTTTTTTCCTGCGACATTGGAGACATCTCCAATTAGTTTATTTGACGGTGGAGGCGTTTTACACCTCCACTGAACTTACTATTATTATTATTATTTTTGTCTTTTATTTTGACTAGTAGAGACTTTATACATCTCTACTATTTATAGATTAATATAATTTAAGGCTCGGGGACCTTATACATCCCTTTTTATACATCCTTTTTTTTTTTTTAGCAATAAGCAATTATGTAACTAACAAATTGTGGGTCCCAGTTACCCGAATAAAGAAATTAATTATTTATTTATTTATTTATTTAAATGTATTTAATTTAAGTATTCTTACTGTATTTTATTTTTAAAGAATGACTTTCTGCCAAGTTTCTTGCGGCGCATTCTTCTTGGCAATGATGGTCTTTCCGAATGTGCTGGTAGTTTCAAAAAGACATGTAAAAGAGCCCTTGGCGGCCAATTTGCAAAAATAAACTTTCATTTTCATTCATTTTCATATCGGATATCCGAAATAAAAAAATATCCGTAACCGTAACCGAATCCGATATAAAAGTTTTGGATAGTTTCGGATAGGGCGGAGTCTAACTAAATACAACTTAGTAATTATGTTTTTGCCCGGCCGGCAGACCAGTCGCGCGCGCGTTTAGTCGTATTGTATTTCATTTTACAGTACCTTAAATGGGATTTTACCATCTGCGCGGGTAAAGAAGCAATTGGTACGTTCTATGTTTTTTCTTTGCTCCCAGACCAGCATGGAAGAACACTACTCATTAAATATTCATAAAACGAACGGGGGCGAAGCTGCGGTCAACAGCTAGTAAATAACAAATTTCTTCTATGCTGGTTTGGGAAAGCGAAAATACTTCATTGTAACCACCCTGATACGCCTCAAATAAGAAGAAGACTTTTTGCCATCCATCTTATCTGAACACTTTCCAGGAACACGACCGTGGAGGACTTCTACAAGTACTCAGAGAACAGCTCGACGGCGCTCGGCTACTACTACCTGAACAACTTCGAGAACCTCGTCACCAGCGGCGTTTCGCTCTTCGAGCTGACCGTCGTCAACAACTGGTTCATCCTCATGAACGCCTACGCGACCGTGGCCGGCCAGTTCAGTAGGCTCTACTTCATGGTACGTACAATATGCTTGGTGAGAGTTGCACCAAGCTATTTTAAAAAATAAGCTGTGGTAGCCTAGTGGTTTGACCTGTGGCCTCTCAAGCAGAGGGTCGTGGGTTGGAATCCTGGGTTCGGACCTCTGAGTTTTTCGGAATTTGCCATGAGCTTTTCGGCGAAGAAAACATCGTGAGGAAAGATGCACACGTCTGCGAAGCAATTTAATGGTGTGTGAAGTTCGCAATCCGCACTGGGCCCACGTGGAAACTATAGCCCAAACCCTCCAATAAATAGAGGCCTATGCCATGAGGGTCGCCGAGTTATGCGATAATTTATAGAAAAAAAAGACTACACAATGTACTATCAAATAAATCAAGATATTTTTATTTCTTGATTTTTATGTTTTACTTTTACGGTTTTACCGTTAGAAATTTAATTTCTAAATGTCTGTGAAAATCAGAACACATAGAAAAATCCGAAAAGTAAAGCTATGGCCGGGAATCGAACCCGGATCCTCGTCATTCCGTGACGCGTGCTATACCACTACACCACCCATAGCAGGTGGGTATTCCCGGCCATAGCTTTACTTTTCGGATTTTTCTATGTGTTCTGATTTTCACAGACATTTAGAAATTAAATTTCTAACGGTAAAACCGTAAAAGTAAAACATAAAAATCAAGAAATAAAAATTTCTTGATTTATTTGATAGTACCTATCATTTGAAAAACAGCGCCTTCTCTCGTCCCTGGTGAGCAGTAGATGTTCCACGGGAGTTTGTAATTGTGTCGTACAGACACATCATTCAAACAGATGACGCTTAGCGACAAAAAAATCGCATAGTAACAAAGGTCACGTGACGGTCGGTAACAGGTAGAAAAATTCGGAGACTACCCACCTGCTATGGGTGGTGTAGTGGTATAGCACGCGTCACGGAATGACGAGGATCCGGGTTCGATTCCCGGCCATAGCTTTACTTTTCGGATTTTTCTATGTGTTCTGATTTTCACAGACATTTAGAAACTACACAATGTACTGAAATTGTAGCGAAACTGAATAAAAAGAACTATATTATTATATATTATAGCTGTTGCCCGCGGCTTCGCCCCCGTTTTTTTTTTCTTCTAAATTTCAGTATTTTCTGACCGTTTAAACCTTCCCTGGGCTTCCACGAATATTTCAAGACTAAAATTAGACAAATCGGTTCAGCCGATCTCGAGTTTTAGCGAGACTAACGAACAGCAATTCATTTTTATTTATATAGATTTTACAGAATAATAATATACCTTGGGACAATTGACACCAATTGACCTAGTCCCAAACTAAGCGAAGCTTTTAGTAACTTTAACCGGGGTGACTTTGATATTTGAGGTTACTTTGATCGTTTTAAAATTGCTATAAAATCGATATTGTCCATATATGGTGAATGTTTGGCGTGTAGCCGCAAAGGCGAGCGATGAAGCATCGATTGGGAACAGTAAACGCAAATAAAAACTAATGATTTCGTCATTATAACTACTTTTTAAAGCCACCCCGGTAGGGTATGGGTACTAGACACTGATAAATATACTTACTTAGATAAAAAAATTCGTATTAATTGTAGGCGACGCGCCTATTTAAGCGCGTGTACCTTTTTGTTAAATTCACCTATTTGGTCCTAGCAAGAAATACATTTTTCACACCTCTCATTCAGAAAAGTAAGTTTTGCTCCCTTTCGAGAGGGATCAAAGTGCAACTTTTCTGTTCAAGGCTTTTCTAAGTGTTTTTTGCAAATGCAATTTTTTGAAGTTGATAATTGTAAAACACGCCATTTTTTATGCTGGTAACTCTTTAATTATATTTAGAATTCTTTTTTCAATTTTTTTAATGTTCGGTGTGGAAAGTTGTGTGAGTCACTCGGGAGCAAAATTATTTTCATCTTGGGCGTTAACACTTGAATCCCTCATTACGCTCTGGATTCAAAGCAGCGCCCTCGCCGTAAATACATATGCTCCCTGGTGACACAACTATGAAATGCACAGCAGTGCTAAAAAATAATGAAACAACAAAAGAAGTCCACTGCGTTGCAAATTAAAAATTGATTCTACTATTAAATAGTTTTGCGTGTTGTTTGCAGGTGTTCTACTTGTTCACGATGGTGGTGCTGACCATCGTGGTCGCGAGCGTCCTGGAGGCCTTCCGCTTCCGCATCCAGTACAAGAGGAGCACCACCAAGCGAGACGGTGGGTAGAACACACACTTAAGGCTGAATGGCTGACATCCTGTATGACAACTCTAAAATTAAAAAAAAGTGAGCTACATCCATAGAAGAAAGAGAAACCTAGAAGTGGTATTTGAACGAGAGACGCGTGCCACATATAAGGTTTATTCAGTCAGTTAGTGATTTCAATTTTTTTGAGGTTAGCCGCCCGCGGTGACGTTTACACCTTGACGTTGACTTTACCATAAACTACTGTATTTTTTTTGTGCAGGTGAAGACTACATTACCCATTGATTGTTTGATGACGTCACGTCAGGAATAAATTAATATATTTTTTTAATGTAGATAGGATTAATTAAAAACTAAAATATCGAAATCAGTTTCTTAAAATAGTCTATATTTATCAAATAAATTATAAAAACCATACAAAAAAAATGAAGCATGACCAATTGCACGTATGACCGTCAAATTGAAGTTGACGGTTCGAGTAGCAGAATGATTCTGCCAGAATCCGATTTTCACTGTTCCGCTGTCATCAGTTAGAATTGCAATCACGTAAACCTAAATACCATTCAGCAGCGACACCGGTTTCCCTAGCGAAAGCGACTTATTGCAATTCTACTATACATCTTTTAACTATGGCCACATAAGAAATATTTGCAAAATAAACATTAGATTTCGGTTGAAACTGAATGAAATGAAGTATTTAAGACCACAAAATTCCGTCATCTATTTTTGCAGGACTCACTTTGTATCTAAATTTAAAGTGGTATATTATAATTTACAGAGGAGAAGTTGTTACACGAGGAGGTGCACACAAGTTGGGAAGAAGCGACGAGGCTGGGAGCCGGCGGCGAGCTCGCCGACGAGCTGCGGCCCTACCTACCCGCCGGGGTGAGTACAGTACTAACTGCTACTTAGAACATGCACACCATACAATACAAACAATCTGGGAAGAAGCGACGAGGCTGGGAGCCGGCGGCGAGCTCGCTGACGAGCTGCGGCCCTACCTGCCCGCCGGGGTGAGTACAGTACTAACTACTACTTAAAACATGCACACCATACAATACAAACAATCTGGGAAGAAGCGACGAGGCTGGGAGCCGGCGGCGAGCTCGCTGACGAGCTGCGGCCCTACTTGCCCGCCGGGGTGAGTACAGTACTAACTACTACTTAAAACATGCACACCATACAATACAAACAATCTGGGAAGAAGCGACGAGGCTGGGAGCCGGCGGCGAGCTCGCTGACGAGCTGCGGCCCTACCTGCCCGCCGGGGTGAGTACAGTACTAACTACTACTTAAAACATGCATACAATACACATACATACAAGCTGGGAAGAAGCGAGGAGGCTGGGAGCCGACGGCGAGCTCGCCGACGAGCTGCGGCCCTACCTGCCCGCCGGGGTGAGTACAGTACTAACTACTACTTAAAACATGCATACAATACACATACATACAAGCTGGGAAGAAGCGAGGAGGCTGGGAGCCGACGGCGAGCTCGCTGACGAGCTGCGGCCCTACCTGCCCGCCGGAGTGAGTACAGTACTAACTGCTACTTAGAACATGCATACAATACACATACATACAAGCTGGGAAGAAGCGAAGAGGTTGGGAGCCGGCGGCGAGCTCGCCGTCGAGCTGCGGCCCTACCTGCCCGCCGGGGTGAGTACAGTACTAACTACTACTTAAAACATGCACACCATACAATACAAACAATCTGGGAAGAAGCGACGAGGCTGGGAGCCGGCGGCGACGGAACAAATATACATATTCACTCACGTCCTGACTCACAAACTTTCTAAATGTCAGTGAAAATTAGAACACATAGAAAAATCCGAAAAGTAAAGCTATGGCCGGGAATCGAACCCGGATCCTCGTCATTCCGGGACGCGTGCTATACCCCTACACCACCCATTGCAGGTGGGTAGTCTTCGAATTTTTCTATCTGTTACTAGATGTCACGTGACCTTTGTTACTATGCGAATTTTTGTCGCTAAGCGTCATGTGTTGAATGATGTGTCTGTACGACACAATTACAAACTCCCGTGGAACATCTACTGCTCACCAGGGACGAGAGAAGGCTCTGTTTTTCAAATGATAGGTACTATCAAATGAATCAAAAAAATATATTTCTTGATTTTTATGTTTTACTTTTACGGTTTTGAAAATTCTTGATTCATTTGATAGTACCTATCACAAACTTTGGCATTTATAATATTAGCAGGATAATGACTATTGGTAACTCTAGTTCTAATATTTATTTTGGATTTATCTCCGCAGTCAGAGGTGACTTTCATTGGGTCGCGGCCGCGAACGAAAGAGGTGCTCCAACGGCGCATGTACAACGCAGACATACAGAAATGGCTTCAGGAGGAGGACGAGAATGAAGGTAACCTCACAATGGCTCCAAGATCAATGAGCTAATCTAACATTCGAACAATAACCCCCTAACTGAGAGGCTTGTCAAATCTCTGGGGTTTATTTACCACTAGCTTCTAGACGCAACTTCGCGTAGAATTAGCGACTGACATCTTTATCGCTATCCCGCGGGATCTATGAAATTTTCCGGGATAAAAAGTAGTCTATGTTTTAATCTAGGGTACCATCTATCTCCGTTCTAAATTTGATCCAAATCCGTCGAGTTGTTTCAGCGTGAAGAAGGAACAAACATACACACTCACTCACAGCCTCACAAAGTTTCGCATTTATACTCGTAATATAAAGTAGGTTTTTTTTAAAAAAAAAAGAGGGTGGCATACGAGCAAATGTCTGTGTTAATGTTATAGTCAATAAAATTCAAAGGTCCCATGTTGGGCGCCAATAAAAAATGGCAGAAAGTTAACGCGTGATTTTTTTTCTGGCAGGCCTCCCTCCTTCGGCGACCCTAGCCTCCAGCGAGGACCCTCTAGCGCCCCCCCTCATCCAACAACCGGAGACGGAAAACAACCACCAACTCCGGGCAGGTTACCAGTTGTAGAACTTGGTTGTCTATGCGCTGTACCACAGACTCGTGCTCTTGTGGGACATTCTTAAGGCGTTATGATCTTGCACTATGCGTTGGCTGATTGGTAGGTTCCAATGCCACTGAACTTTTTTAATTTTTGACGTTTGTAGAAATGACTTCTTGTACCAACGTTTCAGAACGAAACTTTTTATGGTAATGCGGCTGCCACATGGAAGATAAAATGTTCAGATAGAAGTTACTTTTGTTAACTTTGACTTACTATTAGTGTAGTTTTGGGTAGTCTCAAAGTAGCTATCAAAATTAAACAACTAAACAATTAAAACCTTTGTCAGATCGGAATGTGGCAGCCACTTTAGAAATTTGGGTAAGCCCCGAGTCGATGTACTACTAAGAAATAATCTGCCAGAAAATAATCTAAATAATGTAAATTATTTTAACTATGACGAATGTATGTATACTACGATTATGAAATAATAATAGCAAATGAATAACAACTGTGATAAACGTTACAAAGCGTGAAATTCTGTATTATTCGATAAATTATAAGATTGTTTTTTTTTAATATTTAGTTTTGTTGGAGCCGTGGGCGAGGGTTTTTACTCTTTGGTTGTATCTTTATGCCAAAGCTTGGTTTTATTAAGTTTTTAGATTATGTTTGAAGGCAGCTGATTCGAATGGAAGTTTCTTTAAAAGATATGAATATGATTATTATAGTATTAAATTAGAGAAACGCCTTCGTAGCTATAGTATTAAAACTCAATAAACAAATTGTTCGAATGTAGCTAGAATAATGGTATTAAAAAAATATGATTGCTCGCTCTAAAATGACTAGATGCTATTATAATTTTATTTACATCGTCACAAACTTAAATTGACAATAGATAAATATTTAATGTTAATAATTATTTTCAAAACAAAATATTCAACTCTAGCAACATTTTACTTAATGTCGCTACTAGTGTCGCCAGTTGAAAAATCCGTCGTTTTAACAGTGATTTGTTTTAATGTAATAAATAGTCATTATTGTGATAATTACGGACCACTTAGAGCGCTTATAAATATTTTTATTACGCGTTATGTTTTATTTATTTGATCAAATGATATTTTTGTGATTGTAATTTAATTTTCAATCTGCTGTTCAGTATTGTGAGGGTAGTGTAAATGTGTAGGTAATAAAGCTTAGTATAAGTGGAAGTTATGGCGTCGAAATGAGCTGTCCAAACATAGATGTCCAATAGATTTCCCGCGCTTTCAGAATATACTATCGAACTAATAAGCCAGGGATACTCTAGGGGACAAATGAAATAAAATCGAATTTAAGTCTCTTATTCATTATGCAGCTATTACGTCATTATGTAGAAAAGTTTTAAGAAAACAGGTCATCATTTATAAGTACAATAATTTATAATTGGGGAATTATACCGCGTGGCGTCCATAGAACTCGATTCCCACTGACTTGCCTATTTTAAGGCAGTTGGGCACTTTATTGTGCAGAATTAGAGGAAAAGGCTGGTTAAATGCTGGCTTGCCTTCCGATATACTTGACTCCACGCCACTGCGACCTATACGTCCATTACTTTAATGCAAAAGCATCCTTCGTTCAATTGGCATTGTTCATTTTTTTTAAGCTGTGCTTTTAACACCTTTATTTGATAAAATGGACTATTTCAAGCAACTAATTTGAATATTATGCTTTTACGTAGCTTTGTTAATTAATAATAAATATTTTTTCGCTGTTTGATAATTCGTGAATTTAGACAGAATCCCAATCGCCTTCGTTCGGCTGGCTATAAAAAAAACGGCTTTGTCTATGGTTTTGTAGATTTGACAGTGACACGTGACAGTTGCCGTAGCCAAACTTTTTTTTTCATTTTTGTGGCAAACATTCGATGCTGGATTCTGTCTAAAAACCAGGTCGTTCGGTCAAACAAAGGTTCAAAGTACTTTTACAAAAATATCTGCAATCATAAAGTATTTTTGAAATCGGACAAGATAAATCGGATAATATTGATGGTTTTCCTCGAAATGGTTTTCGAATTGGAGCATACTAAAAAAAATGAACAATGCCAATTGGGTTTAGGTTAAAGCATTGCAATAAAATCTAGCGTATGGGTGACGTGTCTTGTATTTGACGTGGCGGTGAGGTTAAAAAAAATTAAAACATTAACAGCGGTGTTTTGAATTATTTCGGATTAATTTCAGCACACACTGTATAAGTCTTGTAAAAAAATATGCAAAGTTAAGCGAAGGCAACTCCGTTCATGAAACTACTCGGTTTTATACGTGAGTTATCCGTTCGTATAACTATGAAGGTAACTCCGGTAGTAAAGAGTCTAAGCACTTTTTATAATGTAAGAGACGCTTAATTTGTATGGCAGCAAACGGATTTAAAAAGAGCTTAAGACCAATTATTATGTAGTGTGATTAACAATTTTGTTTTGTTAAGTAATGTACTATGTACTTATTCCGTGTTAATTTAATTGTCATTGTAATTGCTAAAAATAGCAATTTTCATTTAGTTTAATCCAGGGGCCGAACTTTGAAGGCGCATGTGTGAAAATAACACTCGAAAGGTATTTCAAATTCAGCGCAATTTTTTACCAGTTTCGAGTGGTATTTTCATACATGTGCTTTCAAAAGTCGGCCCCCAGTAGAGAAACGTCTCTTAGCGACCGTAGTCGGTTATTATTTAATTCCAATCGTGTATTAGTGTCAATTGTTTATTTATTATCTACTAGCTGACCCGGCAAAGTTTGTTTCGTCCTAAAGTCAGTTTCTATCAGCTCGTCAGAGATGGCGTTGCAAAAGAATTTTTTTTCGTACATACACAAATCACGTCTTTATCCCTTACGGGGTAGACAGAGCCTAAGGTTTCGGAATTTATGTGCGAAATTACATTTGAAATTCACCATGAGCTTTTCGGTGAAGGAAAACGCAGCACATAGCAATTCAATGGTATGTGTGAAGTTCCCAAACCGCACTGGGCTCGCGTGGGAACTATAGCCCAAACCCTCTCACTGTGAGAGGAGGCCTGTGCCCAGCAGTGGGACGTACATAGGCTGTAGATGATGATAATGAGTACGGCGTATAGGCCCCAAATCTGTGTTGTATTTAATTTAATATTTCACACTGTTCCATTTCATCAGTAGATTGACATTAAGCATTCCTAGACAAACATTCTTTATACACAGATAATGAATGTTAGCAGCAATGGTACTTTTTCACATTAAAGTGAGCTTTGGGTAAAGCGTTTTAAAGAGAGTAAAAAAAATTATGCTTACTTTCAGATTTTTAAAATCGTAAAAAATGCTGTTGATTTTTATAAAAGCAGAAAAACTTTTGTGTCTCTTCTGGGTACAGTCGACGTCAAAGATATCTTTACACTTAGCCTTGTCGCTCCAAGCACTTTGACAACTTAATTATGAAAGTTCAAACGTGAAGTTACAACAAGGCACAAGTGTAATGATACCGTTGACGTCGACTGTACCCATTTTTTCTTGTACGATAATCTTGTATTAATTCTGACTAATGTTTTTGTAAAAAACGCCTTCAACCTACTCTTCAACAGACAAATTCAATCAAATTCAATGTTTGGGAATTTATGGCTCCATCAAGTTTTTGATGATTCTGCCAATGTCGAGGTTGGATAAGGCACAGCCAATAGACGAGTCCTGTTGTTCGGTAGCGCTGCCAGTTTTCGGTAGGGTATCAGCCAGAAATCTACAAGAAACACAAACAACATGCCTTCACCAGCCTCCGACAGACGTATCTTTCAAATGCGTTATCAATCAAAACTGGGCGAACATTCTTGGAAGCAGTAGGGTAGTAGATATTAACGTGGATGCCAATTCTTTGGCAACTGTCATATTTTTGTACTTGTAGCACCGGCTAGCTTGCTATGTATAACCCGTTCGTGCGCGAAGGCCTGCGGTGACTGAGTGAAAATGCACGACGCACGTTAAGAAAACAGTTTAATTACGATTATAATGGTCTTACTAAACACTGATAAGGATTTCTAACAATAATTGGAACAAATTATCTGTAGGCTTGCTTAGAGCTCGTATCGCTGCGTCGGTCGGACTGCGCGGGGACGGCGGGATCGAATTATCGGTGCGTCCGCGCGCGGGGCGCTTTTCTGAGCCGTGATTGGTCGCGTTAAAGCGGCGGCGCGGGATTCGCTCGCTCCGGTGCCGTCATTGAAACGGGGTTGCCGTGCTACATACCTACTGCTTAAACTTGGCAAGTATATTGTACGAAGATGTTTGGTTTCAATAGTTTTCAAATCAAATTTATTAATCAATTTTGGTAACAAGTCGTGGAGCTTGAAACGCTTACCTAGTGGCCTTTACCATTTAGCTGTTTAGTCGATTTTATAACGATATTTTAAGCTTAATTACATATAAACGGATATCTCACGTATAAAAGTCGAGTGATGTTTCATTCCGCGGAAAATATGTGAAGCCATTGAAATAAGTCGGTATCCCAATTTCAACCGTGATAGCGGATGGTCGGTGCCCCCGAGTTGGAAAACTGTTTTAAATATTGACCAAACGGTGAGTGTGAGCGAACCTTTACGGAGTGACGTGATCAGCGTTGTGTGCTGCCCTACATTTGACAGTAATAAAAATGACGATGAAAACGAGGGTAGTTGTGCGCCGCTGTCAGTTGCGTCGAGCAGCCGCGCGAACAAAGCGCTGGCTCGCAGTGTTCGTTTCGCTGCCGCCGGGGCGAGCGCTCCTAGAGGAAGGACTACGAATTAGTTCGAAACATGTGGAGCATCACTCCGCACGCTGGAGTTATCCGTTTATATGTAATTATGATTAAGTCTCACGGTAGTTTCATGTTGAAAATATTTTAAGCTGTCAATTTTTGCGAGCTTATCCACTCCTACACGGCCAGCATAAGTGCGTAGTAAAGACGGGTGGTCTGTGTCGCGCGCGCCTACCCGTCTTTTTCTTACTATTCCTTTTAGAAAGAGACTGATAGCTGGTTAGTGGTTGAATTGACTTGAAACAAAAAAGTATGGTTAGCTAAAAGTACAGAAAGGAAAAGCTTTTATTAAAAAATTACGTCGCTCCGGGCCGTAAGTAGCAATTTATCGTCCGCTATGCGAGCGGAAGGGGAAAGCGTAAAATTGTGTAGCAGTGATAAAGAAAGCCTCGGGTCGCATGTTTAGCGCCCTCGCCTCTGGCTCGTGCCACAAGTTCCTACGATCTGAGACATTCTTTATGTCACCTGTCGGGGTGTAAGTGTTTTTATCAATACTTTAATTTAATAGATGACATTAGGTCCCTAGGTTGAATGTGATGTCTTCCACTGTGTTATAATGCCACGTGTGATTGTAAGTCTTATGACTTAATAAATAACGACGCTAATTGTATTATATTTTTATTGTAGTTAGAACCTTTTCCTTTTAAAATATTCCGAATCATAGATTTCAAGAGACGTAGCTAATAGAGAGAAGTAAGAGTTTATGAGAAACGATACAAAGGACGAATTCAATGCTATCAATCTTCGACCACCGGCGCAACGTCGACCGCTGAGGATTCCGCGGAGAAGCGAAACACCCAGAGTACCCATTGTTTGTGCTTTTGGTTGTTTGGTTGCGTTTTAAAGGCATGTATTAGAAATAGACGGTCAATATTGTGTGATCTACGCATACCGCGATCCATATGAAATATTGATGCGTGTCGCAACGAACCCGGTTGTTCTGACATCCACGATCCTATATTGCGATACATTATTGCGATAATATTCACCGTCTATCCATTCCAAAGCGGTACTAGTGCATAAATAAATTCAACGCGACTTGACCTCACATTTCGCAAAATATAAAAAAGTTAGGTTATCCATTTAATTACTCAGTATTAATAAATTTAAAATAAACTCACTAATTTATCTTCACCACGTTAAGTCGTTTATTCGATGAATGGCGTGTTAATATTAATAAATTAATTTTTAAATAAAACGTGTCTTTATTTTCATACAGACCCAGCGACCCACATAACCCCATTTTCTCACTCCGCATAGAATGATAGCACCAGTGTTGGACACTTGAACCTGGCAAGCACCAGTAATGGACACATTCTGAATTTAAAGATAATATGGTTATAAAATGAGGTACGGGGTAGACAGAGCCTAAGGTAACAAGACCTACAGGCCAAGTTCAGCAAGACACTGGGCGTGGTGAAAAGTGGAATCAAAATAGTGATGGGTTGCTAACCGCATCGCCTACATGATTCCTAAAATTTTCGCCCATTCCCTCAATGGTTATAAACTGTCTTTATGTGCGTCTTACAAAAAAAAAAAAAACAAATTCAGGAAAAAATGTTCATGTAGACTTTTTTTGTTTAACCTTTTCGACGCCAACGACACATATATCGACACCGCAGGTTCAACCCCAACGACTTATATATACGTCCATTCCTTCTATGCAAAAGCAACCTTAGTTCAATCGGATTTAGGTTCAACTTAAGGCATCGCAATAAAGATGTCTGGCGTATGGGTGACGTCTCTAGTATTTGACGTGGCGGCGAAAAGGTTAAAGCCAGGAGCTAGCCAGTAAAAAGGAAATAAAAAACAAAAGTAATACTCAAACAATTTACTAGTTTACAACTATATCATTTCATTAAAGATTACTTGATTACTTTATCTAACTTAATTCACGTAGCACCGATTATTCATAATCCATTGAGCTTCTACAACAATAAATAAATATTCAAAGCCATAGACAACACATTACATCCACCTCCATATATATATAAAAATAGATATTATAAAATTTCAAATTTTTACAATGTACCACAGACTGATTGTAGTGACATAAGGTTAAAAAAAGGCATACTGGAAGTCTATTCTTGTGGTTTACAAAATAATCTGAAAAAAAAAACTGATTTAACTAATATGGAGGTGGCATATTTTTAACTGTCTAGCCTCTTCATAGCCCATTTACACGAGACAAGTCACTTCATGTAAATAAAGCTTAAGACTCGTTTCAACCAAACCGTACTCATCTTTTAATAAAAATAAATGTTTAACCTTTTGGACACCTATAGATATGCGTCACTATAGGCACGTCAGAGTAACGAAGCTTCAGATTGATTTACTTCATTGGAAAGGTTAAAATATGCAACTGGTTTGGATGAACTGCGTCTTAAAATAATTAAATAACTATACACAAACATTAGCTCGGGAACGTAAGATAAGTAACAAATACATTTTATTGACAATAATGACTATAAGAAGGCTTTTTGGAAGACATTGCGATTTCAAACAAACAGTTTAATTTGCAAACATTGGCAGTAGATTTAAAGCGGAGAAACTATAACTAAAATGTATAGATTTATACTGTTTTTAGCCTTCAAAATTTTACCATGTGATTAAAAGGTTAAAAAGCTAAAACGTAAATTCTGATCAAAATAGTAAAAAAAGGACCAATATTCAATTTATATTTTCATGCCACTAATTAATAATAGTGCTTGTAATTTTGTAACAAAACTTATGGTTTGAATTGCGTTGCCTTTAGAAGGTAAAGTTTTTTTTATCGTTTATTTAATATCGTAATAAGAGTTATTTTAAACAGATTCAAGCTGCCTTCACAGCAAACGCCGTTGGACCCGTAACTCAAAATCTTAGGTGGGTACAATAAATTAGCTAAAACACACATAATGCAAACAGATTGTCATTTCATCAAAGTGGTCTAAGATCCCGCATAAGAACGCCCTGCCCATGTCTGATAACCGAATCAAAAAAAAAAAACAAAGTCATGCAATGCATTTCTTAATATAATGCAAATAGCTTGCCTAAACGTAACGAAATTCGAAATTCCACAGACTTGTTTCCCGAGGTCAGGTCAGGAGTGCCCGAAACCGACGAGCACGTACGAAGAGATTGATGAATGTGGATGAAGCGAAAGAAGTATGTCAGGATCGTAGCAAGTGGAACATAGTATCTGCCGTGGGAAAGAGGCGTGACGGTATGTATGTTGTTTCCCAAACATCGGAACGCATCGCACCAGAAAGGATACAATATTATTGACCTTCAGGCATGCTTCAAGTTTGTATCTGTTTTTACTTCTTTGTGTTGTTTAATATTGGGTCATGCAAAGAACAAACGTGTTCTCAAGTAAGTGTAAAGCACATAGAACATAATCTATATTGCGTACATTCTGACAAACGACAGGAACGTTCATACCCATAAATAAGGTATTAGGAAAATCACAGGGTTACCAATTATAGGTTATCAGTCCAGTGAGGGGCGCCCTTAAGGATCCTCTACTATAATTCTCATCAACATACAATTTACGTCACAAAGATTAAACACAGGAACCAGTTTTGTGTCCCTTAGCTCAGTGCTGGAGCATATTCCGGCTAAACTAAGTGGCTTCGAGTTCCACCAGCACACAATTCTTTTTCTGTGTTCATTCTTCGCCAACCATCATACCTGTATAAAAAAGGATGACGGAATGGATGACCTTGCGTGTCATAAAAACAAACTATCTTTTGTAATTTGCCTAAGCGTGTGTTGTATAGAGTCACTTTAACAATATCATTAACAATAACCAACGAGTTTGACGTATACTCCACAGGTTTTCTGTCGAATACGAATGTATCAAGATCCCTCAGAATTATTTCGGAATATACCAGGCGGGGTTATTTTCACTGCAAACTGCTGTAAATGTATGTATGTATGTAAACTAGAGAAATATAATTGTCAAACACTGAGATACATGCACAAAGGCGGACTTATCCCTTTAAGGGATCTCTCCCAGTCAACCTTTGAGTGGATGAAAGGAATGTTTTTCAGGATTTTGCAATATAGCAAGACAAACTGGCCGATGACGTATTTAAAAATTGACACGCTCGATCCTCATACTTTTCAACCGTTACGTCATCCATTCCAATACAGGTCTATGGTCGTTACATTCATAACTATTTAATTACACTAATATATAAAAATACACAATAAATAACGCATAAGCATTCATGATTTTACATCGATTGCACTATACATAGATATATCTGAACTTTTTTTTTTCAGATAAGTACTAGTTTCTGTGTCGATCACTGGTACCCATTCGACTGGGTCCATTTTAAAACATTACGGGAACCTTTTGAACGCCAATATCAGCTATTTCAATGAAAAGTAAAAATTTCATACAAATGCATAAATTTCAAATGCGGTCATTGGAAAGAGACAATTTGGCGTCACGTAAGTTAGAGCGAGACAACGCTCTACGAACGTGAAACTAGCCGAGACGACCTGTACCTATTATTTACCTAAATTTGGTGTTCAAAAGGTTAATGCGCACAGTAACCATCAAATCCTCAAGTTTCAAGCCGTTGCCCCTTTGTGCTTCACGCAACCTGACGACCACGAGACGGCAGTTGCTACTCTTTAACCGACGTCCAATAAATGAGGTTCACAAATCAACTTTTGATATTACATCAAAGGCGGGAATTACCTAGTTACGTTAATAAATTTAAGCATAGCCGACTATTTTGTCGTATATTTGACAGAAAACTTATAAAATGTGTGTCAAAAGCGTGGGTTGTGGTTAAAGTTCTCGTTAAAGTAGCTTGGTACAACTCAGGCTAAGAAATCATGATTTTTGTTTAGCAAAGGGCAACGGCTTGAAATAAAATATCACCGAATCACAGACTCCAATAAAATAAAATTACTACACATAAAAGGATATAAACAAGAATTTTGTGACAATATCTTACAGCTTCTTCTTCAATTGAGCTTTTTAACTCTTCAGCGATTACACTCTCGCAAAACAAGACACTTCACTAACCATTAATGGCGAAAACGGTGTACACAGAGATGACAATTAACTTTAACCTTTTCGACGCCTACCTCCTAAGCAATCTGCGTTTAACTGGGTTTAGGTTCAACTCAAGGCATCGCAATAAAGAAGTTTGGCGTGACTCTTGTTTGATGTGGCGGCGAAAAGGTTACCCAACAATAACACCATTTGGGCATTTTTATAATCGGACTTTCATCAGAATCACCATTTCATTTTTGTGACACAAAAAAACGTAAACAATAAATATATTTAACCAATAATTGGGTACTATTCTAATTGGGCATTTTTAATATCGGGTGTTTCTTAAATCAGAATCACCACTTTTTTGTGCCACAAAAAAATGTATACAAAATTAACGTATTTTTCGGAGATATGGTTCACTTTTAATTGAAAATGACCAATTTTAAGTATATTGTGTAAAATCGGTACAGCTATTTATTACAGCTTTGTCCATTATTTTGTAATAACAAGCTTTAGTGGCAGCCATGTCTCTAACTGTTCACATCTCATTTCCAAAAATTGACAGCCCAATCAATTAATAAATACCATCCATATTCATAATCAAATTACTTTTATATCGAGGAATGTATGAAACAAGATGCTCTCAATGGTGGATGTTTACTTTGCTTACCGAATCATCTTTGAAGCAGACATAGATTGTACACGTTAGATTAGATCGGCACTAAAAACACAGCAAATGGCGCGTTTCAAAGAAAAAGTATTACTCCTTTCAATGAATCGTCAGTTGCATCAAGTTATTTCAACAATAAATTCAAATATAACAGTCGATTTTTGACAGAAATCTATGAAATATTACCGTCAAAATCGTCGGTTAGGGGCATTCATTAATCACGTGACGTTTTTTAGCAACTTTCTAGACCCCCCGCCCCCTGGTGGTACGTGGTGAGGTATTGTACTACACCTCCCCCAACCTAAGATCACGTGTATTTTTTGTACAAACACTAACACCTTATTGTTTAAATACTATCAGCTTTACGCAATTTTGCAAGATTGTAAAAACAAATGTAAAATAAATACACGTGATATCTCCTTAAACAAGCCGCCCCCCTCCCCCCTTTGGGCCTCACGTGATTAATGTACGGCCCCTTACGGTTAAAGTTATTGTTAAAATAATTTGGCGCAACTCACGCTCGCGCTCACAGCGTGTGAAATAATTAATCTCGATTATCCATCTCGCCTCACACGCTTATATCGCTCTCTTTTGCTCGGCCGATCTATAACGATATTCTACATCCACGGCAGCAGACGTCCAGTTACGCAAAATGACCAAGTAGCAAAACGTCAGGCGTCACAACACAATCACAAAAGGAACCATCATTTGGAAACAAAATTCATAATCAAACAGCATTCAGAACTTTATATAAAACGATTGTACTTAGTTTATGTATTGTCTTTTTGATTTTTTCATTATGAAATCGAGCAACATTCCAAGTTTTGCTGTCACAGTTCAGAAAACGCCCACTAGATGGTGCTAACATCATCGCACTATCTTACAGATGACAGATCAACTTTAACCTTTTCGTCACCAAGCAGCTCGTGTCACTCGCAACTGTCAACTTTATCTTAAGAAAATGAAGGTACATTTTACACTTCATGTAAGCATGTACTGACTCCATAATTAACCTTTCGTAGGTATGCCTAGTGACGGATCTTTAATCTCTGAAATTAGTATTATTCGAAACCAATGATAGTAGAATACAGTTTTTATTTTATTTTAGCATACAAAAGGTTAAGCCAATGGTGGCGAAAAGGTTAAAGAACGTGGCTGTTCCAATTCACTATCATCACGGTGATAAAATCAGATCACTTAATGTAAGTCCAGATGCATCTCAAACTTACTTTGCTACGTTAGACTGACGGTACTAGTAATGGACACGGACCCAATAATAAACAATAACTCTTATTTAACGCATTCACTGCCACCGACGCGTATATGCGTTTTCGTGATTTTTGCCCAGTGCCGCTGTCACAATTTTACAGGCATTTCAACGCACTTGAAGCGGCACCCGAAGAAGTCTCGGGTTTTGGCAGTTGGCAGCGAATACGTTAATAGAAAGAAAGGGTATAGTAATTTATTTATTTTACAACACTCATTTTATAACCTTAAATTAAGAAGTGTCCATTACTGGTGCAATCACCCTATCTATATCAAAGTAGCCAGGCATTTTTTCATTCATCAACAACCTCCGGCATCAACGTCAGATCCAATAAAAAAAAATACATTTACACTAGTGTCCACTGTTCAGTCCGTTTACCCTCTGGCGTCGTGACGTCACATCTCCAGCTCGACGCCGGGCCCGCCGACGCAGGTCTCCGTGACCCTGAAGCCATTCTCCAGGAGCTGCCCGGTGAGGGAGTCCACGCTGCTGCGAGGCGTCGCAGGCGGTATCAGGATCATAGCATAACTGTGAAGCAAGGAAGTAATAAGTACTACAGAACCAATGCACATAAACCCGTAGGCTCATTACCTAACTCGTTCGCAATCGCCATCGCGTTCATCTTGACAGGTCATGTATGGGCTGACAATTGGCATCGGAATCAGCTAGCTGTCACATTCATACAAGAACTGTCAAAATTAACACGATGGCGATTGCGAGCGAGTTAGGTAATAAGCCTACCGGTCCTTATAGCTTTAGACAATCAATAATATCGTGTAATCCACGCATATCGCGATCCATATCACGAAACATTGATGCGTGTCGCAGCCAATCCGGTTGTTTCAAATCCACGATCTTATACTGACATCAATTTTCTCATATCAAAATAATCCGCATTTTAAATTAACTAACTTAATCCATACTAAGTTCGAAAAATGCACGTGATCTTGAAGGGGGGGGGGGGGGGGGTAGCGTTATAATCACCGAATATATTGAAAAGGTTAACAAGAGATTATTAACTTCCATGCTGGTCTGGGAGTAAAGAAAAAACATAGAATGTACCAGTTGCTTCTCTTCCCGCGCATATGGTAAATGCCCATCGAGGGAACGGGCAAAATCTTAGGAATCGTCCAATAGGCGATGCGGCTAGCAACCCATCACTATTTTGATTCCCCTTTCCACCTATACGCCCACAATCATGCTAAACGTGGCCTTAAGGTTTTATTAGGCTCTGTCTATCCCGTAAGGGAAAAAGACGTGATATATGTGTAGGGACATACTTTGTGGCCTTACGCCAGGTCAGCTCATATCCCAGTACATTCGCACTGGAATATGAGTTGACTAAGCAGTTTGCACTTGGGCCAACGGGCCCACATTATAGCCAGTCATTCGCGGAGCTTACTGGAGGACGTACACTCCCCAGACTTAAGTTAGCGGTGCTCACTGTGAACATTGTAATTTAGTTATACAACCTTACGTTTATTATACATACTTTAAAGGACTAAACTATTTCATTTCACCTCCACGCAACCACTTCCCTAAATATGTAAAAAATATTGAAAAGGTCAAATAGGTTGAAAAGTAGGCCAAATATGATCACGTGATTTCTGAACGAGCCCGAAGTAGTATTTTTTTATGGTTGGCTAGTTGTACTGACCCGCCGCCGCCCGCGCCGGTGAGCTTGCACGCGAGGTTCCGCGCACGCGCATGCGCGCGAATGGCCTCCAGAGCGGGGTGGGACACGCCCAGCGACGCCAGCAGACAGTGGTTCATGTCCCACAGTTCCTGCAACAAATAAATTATCATGCATGTCGACTGTTTCCTTTGTCTATTAGATATATTAGATTATTTATTCGTTCAATAATAATCCTACTTCACTACATAGTATAAAATAAAGTCGCTTTTTCTGTCCTCATGTCCCGATGTATGCTTATATCTTCAAAACTTCACAACGGATTTTCATGCGGTTTTTTTTAATAGATAGAGTGATTCAAGAGGAAGGTTTATATGTATAATACATGCATAATATACCGTGCGAAGCCGGGGCGGGTCGCTAGTAATACTATAAACGCGAAAGTTTGTAAGTATGTAAGTAGCCAGAACGGCTGGACAGATTTGGATGAAATTTGGAACATAGATAGATTATAGTCTGGAATAACACATAGGCTACTTTTTATCCCGGAAAATTGCGTAATTCCTGCGGGATAGCGATAAACGAATTCTATGCAGACGAAGTTGCGGGCAACAGCTAGTTTCATCATAAATTGTACAATGTCAAGTTAGGAGAATTTAGATTGAAATCGACGAGTGTAAATAAAATTAAACGATAAAATCAATTAAATAATAATTATCGGATATAATAAATTAAGTACAGTTAAATTAACTCTCCGCTAGGGATTACCAATAACATTAAATTATATGTTTTTTAAAATCCCCCACGCAATTATCAATTTAATTTAAAACTAGCCTTCCGTTCGCAGCTTCGCCCGCGATAAATTAATTTTCCCGTAGGAATAGGTATTTTCCCGCGGTAAAAAGTAGCCTATGTCACTCAGTGATAATGTAGTTTTCTAACGGCCAAAGAATTTTTAAAATCGGTCCAGTAGTTTCGGAGCCTATTCAATGCAAACAAACAAACAAACAATCAAATTTTTCCTCTTTATAATATTAGTATAAATATAGATAATGAATTTTATTCCAAAAAAAGCTTTACAACAATTTGGAAAACGATTTTTACGAAACAAGGCCAAGAACCACAGCAAGGATCGAAATAGGTCCAGTCCGTTTAAGAGCTATGCCACAGACGGACACACCGACTTATAACATCCCTCTCTCTGCGTCGGGGGTTAAAAAGTATTGGTCACATCTTTTGACGGTGCGGCCTTTAATTTTTGAATCTTACCGCTAAATGCTGATAATCCGTATCCGTATCCGCTGGACACTTGCCACCTGCGAGTTTATCCAAAATCTGTAAATAAAAAAAAAGGACAAATCAAAACTTCGGCTCACCCTTCGACAAGCATCAACTTCAACTTTTGCACCCAAATTAAAAATCCTCCAAGAAATCAAAGTTTTATATCCAGAGAAACTAAATGTAAACTAAACTAAACTAAAAAGATAACTCTAAAAAATATAACAAGCCTCGTTCATTCTTTTTTTTTTTAATAAATTTAGTGACAGACTGTCATAATGCCAGAAAGCCAAGAATGCCGATTATTTTTCTTTAATGGCTGAACGCCAAGATGCCGTGTCACAAATACGTGTGGAACATACATACACTTTATCCCTTACGGGGTAGACAGAGCCAAAGGTAACAAGACCTACAGGCCACGTTTAGCAAGATTATGGGCGTATAGATGGAAAATGGAATCAAAATAGTGATGGTTGCTAGCCGCATCGCCTATAACATGATTCCTATGATTTTCGCCCATTCCCTCGATGGGCTTTTACCACCTGGGAAGAGAAGCAACTGATACATTCTATGTTTTTTCTTTGCTCCCAGACCAGCATGGAAAAATGAATGGAAAAACGGAAATTAAAAAAGATCACATTGGCGACCTTGGCCTGCAATATTGTACGAAATCCCATTAACGTCCTCTCGTCTAGTCGCTTAGGAAACGTGACACTTTGCAGCCTAATATAAGCAACATAATAAGCTGTGCGAGTGTGTCAACAGACCTGCGTGGCAGTGTGCGCTATATCGTCCAAAGCGTCCATGACGTGGTCCACCGCCGCCATGTTCCTCTGCCTCAGCCCGGCCACTTTGACGACCAGCGCGTGAGTCTCGCGGCTGACTCGCGAGTCTACCAGCAAGACTCGCAGGTTCAGCCTCAGGTCGAGGTGGCTGGGCTTGCTGCCCTTCTTGAATGACACCACAGAGCCGAATGTGCACGTCTCGTTGTCTATGCCTGGAAATAAATGGAAAGCAAATTGTTAGCAAAGCTAGTTCTATTAAATACCTAGGTGTCGTCATTGATGAAAATCTTAACTTCAAGGAACACATTGCCGTGACAGCTGCCAGGGTACGTAAACTTATTTACACCATGAAACTGCTTAGGGAGGCAACTGATGGCCCGTTACTTAGGATGGTGTATCAGGCGTTAGGTGAATCAGTTCTGAGCTATTGCATTCTTGCTTGGGGTGGTATCGCTAAGACATCCTTGTTGGCCCTGGAAAGAGCTCAGAGAGCGGTTCTGAAGGTTTCTTTGCGTAAGCCTCGGCGATTCCCTACAGAAGACCTTTTTAGGGAGGCTCAGGTTTTGAGCGTTCGGAGGCTGTACATTTTGCGTGTCACAGTGTTTATGCATAAACAAACAATCAGTCTTGCAACTTACTGTGATATGTTAAAAAAGAGAATTTTTAAGGTCCCCAAACCTGTCGTCAAAACTAAATTTGCCAAACGCTTTAAACATTTCTTATTCCCCCATATTTACAATGGAATTGTTAAAGAGTGCGATATAAGACATTGCAGACTCCCTGAGGCAAGAAAACGTTTACTGAGTCTATTGCTGACCTGGAGCTATGACGACTCTGAGCAAGTGTTAAGTGTTGTGAGTTAACACACTTTCACACATTCACACACACACACACACACACACACACACACACACACACACACACACACACACACACACACACACACACACACACACACACACACACACACACACACACACACACACACACACACACACACACACACACACTCACACACACACACACACACACACACATTTGCAGCTATCTATCTATTTATTTTTACTATCTTTTAATTTCTAGTTGGTATTTGGGTTCCCATCAGCAAATTATTGTTTTGATTTTATTTTTTCTATTTTTACCTCCTTTTTTTGTTAATCTGACCGCTTCATAATTAATGGTAACGGTGTCTTTTTTGATATTTCTTGGCTGCCACGATACAGG
This sequence comes from Pandemis corylana, assembly GCA_949127965.1. Lineage (NCBI taxonomy): Eukaryota > Metazoa > Arthropoda > Insecta > Lepidoptera > Tortricidae > Pandemis > Pandemis corylana. The sequence goes on along the minus strand of OX421864.1, from coordinate 13,611,485 downwards.
CTGTGCCTAGTGTGGAGTCATTGAACTTCCTAACATTGTATGTATTTCGTGTCTATTTTGGAAAATAAATTTTACTTACTTTTTTACTTACTTAGTTAGTATGTTTAGTTGCTTTGGTCACGTAGAGCGTAAACCGATTTATATAGGGAGTGTGAATGGGTGCGTTGGGAGGGGAATTCGGGATGCGTGCATAAGGCGCATTTTCCACACCATAAAAAAAAGGAATGGATATTAAGTATCATCATCATCGTCATTCAAGTCATCAGAGGAGGGAGCTGGCTCTATATAAATAAAAATGAATTGCTGTTCGTTAGTCTCGCTAAAACTCGAGAACGGCTGAACCGATTTGTCTAATTTTAGTCTTGAAATATTCGTGGAAGCCCAGGGAACCTTCCCTTAAACGGTGAGAAAATATTGAAATTTAGAAGAAGAAAAAAAACGGGAGCAAAGCCGCGGGCAACAGCTTGTTATATTTGTTAGCATTCTATACTATAAATGTTTGATAAACAAAACATAGATCAATAAACCTTTTAAATCCATATGACCTTTTCAACGCCCACTAAGCAAAGAACATGAATACATAATAAATAACCTTAAGTAAATAAACAATACATAAATAAATAATAGCCTATTGAGCGACTTGACCGCCGACGCCGCCTAAAGTCCTGCTAAGTTAAAGCCTATTTAGAATACGTTGTGTAAATAAACGCAACATTTTTTAGCATTTAGCACAAAATTTGGTCAGTCACCATACAAGTATGTAACAGCTATGGCGTTTACGTAGGCGGCGCAAGAGTTTAAGTTTGTATATGCAACAGTTTGAATATACAAACTGGCAAGTAATAAATGTGTTTTCATGTATAATATATTACGTATTTCAGCACTTAGTATATTAATTTATATTCTAAATTGCACCACCTGCTCAGATCTGCTCTGTTCTCCAGTCCATTATGGTTGCCTGGTAGAGATCGCTCTGTAGCGATAAGGCCGCCTATTGTTACCTTGTGATATTCTGTATACCTTTTTTCTGTTTTGGTTGTTACATGTGGTGTTCAATAAAGAGTTATTGTATTGTATTGTAATGCTGGTAATATTAATTTAATACATACATACATACATATATCACGTCTTTATCCCTTACGGGGTAGACAGAGTCTAAGGTAACAAAACCTTAAGGCCACGTTTAGCATGATTACGGGCGTATAGGTGGAAAGGGAAATCAAAATAGTGATAATTCCTAATGTTGCGGCACATCACTAGTGCCTCAGGGAGGTGTGCGGGGGCGGCGGTCCGCCGCCATCTCATTCTTCCAAGGAACGCGGCAAGGAGCGCTCGCGCATTTTGACAGTACCTTCATATACCCGGCCGCGGCTTTTATTGTGGAATTTTGATTATAATCTAGTTTAATTTGGAGTCAGATCTTTCAATCATCCATTCCCGAAAGGAACACCTAAGAATTTCACCCATTCCCTCGATGTGCTTTTACCACCTGCGCGGGAAGAGAGGCAACTGGTAAATTCTATGTTTTCTCTTTACTCCCAGACCAGCACGGAATAATTATAATTATTAGAATTATTAGAGCATTAATTTAATTTAAGAATTAATTTGGAATCAGGAGAAACGAGTGTTTCTTTGCGTGTACCATTGCCCGACCAGCCGCCAGTGAGCGCGGTCATGCCTATTGAATTGTAAATTATAAATCGAACGATAAAATTAAAAAAAGTACATGAAAGTAATGAAAAAAAGTACATTTTTATGAAATAATCAACGAATAGCTTCCGAGCGCCAAGTTTCCCGTCTTCTCAAAGTCTAGCAAGTTTAAACCTGTTCTGGTAGTACCTACTACAACCCCCCTTTACTGTGTTCAGTAGGTAAGGTACGCTAATTTAATCGACATACATACCGTCACGCCTCTTTCCCACAGAGGTAGGCAGAGACTTCCTTGTTCCACTTGCTACGATCCTGACATACTTATTTCGCTTCATCCGCATTCATCAATCTCTTCATACATGCTCGTCGGTTTCGGGTACTCCTGACCTGTCCTTTTTCCAAAACGTCTCCTATTTGATCTCGGAACGTCCGTCTAGGCCTTCCCCTCCCAACGTAACCATTCGCACTCCCCATCCTATTTAATCGACGAACTAAATTAATTAACTAATGTTGCTGTTACACAGGTTTTTTACGTCTATTAGTGTGTACCTATATATCATCCTACTCTTTAGGAATTACGAATTTTTTAGACATTATGAACGTACAGCGCATAGCCTAACCGACAGGCTCGCAAGCCACGAGCACACCAGGGTTTTTGGTCACGTGCAACATTTACGGTTAAAGCTAGCAACTGAGCATGGCTAGCATCACACAACCCATACACGCGACGAGCGAGCAACGCCGCTAATTCGCAATGTCATTGACACAGATAGTCATTTCGCGGATCACCTTGAACCTCTTACCAGACGCAGCCGCGCGACCTTCGAGCCACTCCGCCATTAACGAGACAGCTTGTGACAGGGAATCAATGTGAATTTATAGATTGATAACAGCATTCACAGCTGCACCACAGTATATATATAAGCTAAAGCAGTAAGGAACCTACGAACAAATCGGTTGAAACGAAACACGCACACAGGCGCGCGCTTTACACGGCCCCTAAGCGGACCTGAGCCTGAGCGGAGTGGACGAGGTCCCCTTAGGGGCCGTGTAAAGCGCGCGCCTGTGTGCGTGTTTCGTTTCAACCGATTTGTTCGTAGGTTCCTTACTGCTTTAGCTTATATTATTATATATACTGTGGCTGCACACTTGACGATTGAAGTTTACGAACTAATTTATCACGTGGATGTGAATTCATATCATGTTTTACTTCTCGTGTAATTCTGCACGTTAGTGGTGACGGTAAAAGCCCATCGAGGGAATGGGCGAAAGTAGGAATCATGTTATACTTTAACGATACGGCTAGCAGCCCATCACTTCCACCTATACGCCCACAATCATGCAAAACGTGGCTTTAGGCCTCGTTACCTTAGGCTCTGTCTAGTGCGTAAGGGATATGACGTGATTTATGAATGTAGTAGCGACCAAGCGACCAAGACGAAGAACTTTTTTGTATTGCGTTCGTACATCACTTTAGCTATTTTTTACGCGTTAAATAAATTTAGTTATTTCCTAGATGTTATCTCAACGTCTATGATACAGTTAACCTTGCCGTTGGGTTTACATACGCTTACCTAGTTAATTTTAGCCAATTACAATAAAGGAACTGGTTAATTCATTATTCAAATTGTTGTACTTTTCAAGTAACTAGCTGGCTTCGCCCGAGTTCCTGTTTTTTTGTAATATTTTCCTTTCCTGGATTTGCATAAATGTTTCAAAACTATTTTTTTTTTTTCAAATTGGTACAGCCATTCCCGCGTTTTAGCGAGACAAACGAACAGCGATTCATTTTTATATTCTATTTTTGTATGCAGTAGAAAGGAGAGCGTTAAGTATGGAAGGAGTGACACTTAAAGACAGAATAAAGAATAGTGTGATAAAGAACGTGCTGGTGTGAAAGAAGATATAGTGACTAGGATAGAAAAAAGTATGCTTTGTTGTATTGGTCACGTAGAGAAGATGAATGAAAGTAGACTAACTAACTAAACAGATCTACATGGGGAGTGTGAATGGTTGCGTTGGGAGGGGTAGGCCTAGACAGACGTTCCTGGACCAAATAGGACACGTTTTGAAAAATGGTCAGGTCAGGAGTACCCGAAACCGTCGAGCATGAAAGAGATTGATGAATGTGGATGAAAAAATGGTCAGGTTCGGAGTATCCGAAACCGGCAAGCATGAAAGTGATTGATGAATGTGGATGAAGCGAAAGCGTCAGGATCGTAGCAAGTGGAACAAAGTAGTCGCTGCCTACCCCTATGGGAAAGAAGCGTACTTAACAGTATGTGTGTATGTGTATATTCTAAACTGAACTGACCTGATGGCGCCCCGTGCATGATCCTCTCACAGTTATACGCCCATGCTGATATGGCTTCCCGTTCGTGCAGCTCGAAGCCCTGGGGCGGCTCGAAGGCTGCCGCAGGATGGGCCTTCAGGGAGAGGAGGCGCAGCAGCGCCCCCGCCAGGCAGACGGCGAAGGAGGCGGAACTGCCCGTGCCCGCACCAATCGTGAGCTCGGAACCCATCGAAATGTCCATGGATTTGACCTGGACAAGTTTTTGGTGAGGTTAATGATTTAGTATCCAAATTCAAATATTGGTAGAATCAATAAGTTAATAATACAGCGTTTCTTAAACTTTCTCAGCCATGGACCCCTAAGAAATCAAGAACAATCTTACTAATTATATAAATGCGAAAGTTAGTGACGATGTGAGTGACGATATGAATGAGTAAGTGAGTGTGTATGTGTGTTCCTTCTTCGCGCTGAAACAACTAGACAGATTTGGATAAAATTTTCCTTTGTGACATATTATACTATCTAATTTTTTTAGATTCTAAAAGAATCATCAAAGCACATACACATACATATACAAATCACGTCTTTATCGTTTCCGGGGTAGACAGACAAGACCTACAAGCCACGTTTAGCAAGACTGTGGTCGTATAGGTGGAAAGTGCTAGGTTGCTAGCCGCATCGCCTATAACATGGTTCCTATAAATTCTATCTTTTCTTTGCTCCCAGACCAGCATGCAAGTCAAAGATTACGACAGAAAAAAAAATAGAATTCGAACCTACTTTTTTACCAGTTCAAAAACCAATCATTCCTTATTCTTACCTGAACATTGGTACTCCCAAAGATCCCAGAGTACATATACAGGAAACTCCTCAGCGAATTCTTCTGGTTATTGGGCAGCTCATCGAAATTCGGCTTGATCATGTGCAGGAACTCATTGACCTTTCTCAAATGGTAATCATGGTCTAGCTTCCCTGGTATCTTCCACGTGAACTTGCCGGTAACACCAGCGCAGAGTGGGGGGTTGAACAGGGCCTTCACTGTCGGGTTTAGGGGGATGGTCTCTTGGAGTCCGACGCACGGTAGATGTATGTAGACGACAGGCTCGCCGGCGGTCTTCACTTCCTGGATGACAAGTGTGGATGATTAGGTCTTTGGGGAAGAAGCTCGACATATTTTGTGACAGCCATGAGGTCCTCGTTACTTGGTTCAGAAAGAGGAAGACCTTAAGCCGGGTACTCATCTGTGAGCTGTAACTGTTTCTGTTGCATGTTACATACATACATAAACCACATCTTTACCCCTTAGGGGGCGTCCATTAATTACGTGAGGTATAGACCCCCGGTGAGGGGGTCGAGCCGAATCTTACTAAATCTCACTTGGGGGAGAGAGGGGTCTTGGCAAATATCACGTATTTTTTTTTTGCAGAAAATGGTATAAAACTGCGTGAAAGTTAAGTTAAATTAAAGTTGAATGAAAATAAAAACGTATCTTGAATAAATATGACAATATCTGACAAAAAAAAATATTTTTTAATAAATCCTATACTTTTATACCCAAAGTAGAAGTTTTGAAAAATCTCACGTGAGATTGGGGTAGGGGAGAGGGGGTCGAGAAAAATCTTACGACATCTTACCAAGGGAGGAGGGGGGGTAAAAAAATCCTTAAAAATGCCTCACGTAATTATTGGACGCCCCCTTACGGGTTGGACAGAGCCTAAGAGGTAACAAGATCTAAAGGATTTAGCATAATCTTGGGCGTATAGGTGGAGAGGGGAATCAAAATAGAGATGGGTTATTAGCCGCATCGCCTATAAAATGATTCCTAAGATTTTCGCCCATTCCCTCGATGAGCTTTCTATGATTTTTCTTTGCTTACAGACCAGCATGGATGATTGCACTTTACAGTAACCAAAAACACGAAGTAGCTCGCAAGCCCGCCGCGAGCATAACGCCGCGTCCACACTAGGGTTTTGTTTATAGTACGGTTACAGCCCGTAGAGTACCCAGGTCAACATAGCCTCTAATCATACAGCATGTATCCCATATTAGATAGGAACTGCTTAACCAAAGTAAAAGCATCATGCAACACACTCAATCCTATGGGTATGACTACAAACAATGGTGCTTAGTTAAAAGCTTTTCTTAACCTTTTCGCCTTCACGTTATATACAGAGACGTCACCCATACGCCAGACTTCTTTATTGCGATGCCTTAAGTTGAACCTAAACCCGATTGAACGAAGGTTGCTTTTGCGTTGACGTATGTATCGTATAGGTCGTTGGCGTTCAACCTGCGGTGCTGATATATATCGTTGACGTCGAAAAGGTTAAACCTTATTAAAAAAAATGACATGGCTGTAGCAATTTTTTTGATAACCTATGACTTTAATTTCTTCTAGCCATAGTTCAGCTCAAAAAGCACGGCCACACAGAATCCAAGACGCATACTCAAAAACACAGAACGAAGCATGATTAAATAAAGTTTAAGATGAACTAGCAATGATGGTGGCATCATTGAAAATTTGAACACATACAAAAACCCAAAAAGTAGAGCTATGGCCGGGAATCGAACCCGGATCCTCGTCATACCGTGACGCGTGCTATACCCCTACGCCACCCATAGCAGGTGTAGTCTTCGAATTTTTCTACCTGTTACTAGCTGTCACGTGACCTTGTTACTATGCGAATTTTGTCGCTAAGCGTCATCTGTTTGAATGATACGTCTGTACGACACAATTACAAACTTATTATTAGTCATTGAACAATTTGTTCTTTGTACAGTACATTTGGCAGTAATTCATACTATTCATTTGTTTTTCTAAAAGTATACCTACAAGGAATCACGAGGCTGTACGAATTTATGAACACAAATTATTTAACAAGTTCTTTTGTTTCAGGAGTGTGCCTCCTTTACACGGAGACTTTAGTATTCAAATTTAAAATGCAGCCTTCATTAAATATCATAATTAATCAAACCGACAACACTTGTTCATTAGCATGTACGAAAAACAAGCACTGACGTACATACATACATACAAATATATCTGATGCGTTCATTTACTGAACTGTTGTTTGCACAGATGTTCCAGTTCAGATTGGAAAAACAGGTTTCTTTATTTATAAAGTGCATTGTGTATTTAATTGTTATTTTTTGAATTATTATTATAATGACATGACATATTTGTCACTTCCATGCTGGCCTCGATGGGCTTTTACCATTTGCACGGGAAGAGAATCAACTGGTACATTCTATGGTTTTTTTTACTCCCAGACCAGCATGGAAGAAACTCCCAAACAATGACTTATGACCAAAACAATGTTTTTATCTTCTCTAAAAAGATAATATTTGTTACCCACCGTAAAAACCTTCAAACTGGTATTTTTTTAAAGTTAACAAACCTTAAACCTGACTAACCTTTTCAACGCCATTTCAAATTACAACAATTACACTCACAAAATCCCCTTGTACAGAAAGAAATATTAACCCACCCAAATTTCGACAAGCGAGTTTTTTTTAATTAAACTTTTTAAATTGTATCATTTTCTTAATAATTTGACTAGAATGTGGCTAATGTCATGACGTAACGCCACAGTCTAAAATAACAAAAACAAAACTAAACAATTGCCACAAATATGTCCTTGGCGTTCATCTTGAGCCGTATGTATGTTTGGCGTTGAAAAGGTTAAGAAATTATAATAAAACATTACCTTTATGACTATAGAGCTCCTCAGACCCAGGCTCACGGCTATCGCAGTCTTCCCATAGACAACAGAGTGCTCTCCATGGAGAATAACCTTTCCTGGCGCCGACACACTCACGGTATAACAATTGTCTCCGTTCAACATTTTTAGTCTGTGCTTTAAAAAAAAAACTAATTTTTATCTCATAGTTTAATAGGACATTATTGCTGTTTCCACTGTTCAGTAGTCAGGGTTTTCTGGGTGAATGCGTGTATGTCTTTCAGTTCTTCCTGAAGCACAGCGTTCACCAGCCTGTGGACAAGTAAATATAGTTTAGAGAAAATTCCAAGCGCGAACACTTTTTTTTAAGAGGTTCTGTAGACACATAAATAAATTTATATAAGGTATCAAAATCAACCCGCGATTGATTTAACACCCCTGTTAATATTTTTCAGGGTGTTTGACACATAGTTAATACATTGTTCGAATGTTATAGGCGATGCGGCTAGCAAACCCAACACTATTTTGATTCCCCTTTCCACCTATACGCCCACAGCTAAACGTGACCTTTACGTCTTGTCATCTTAAGGCTCCGTCTACCCCGTGAGGGATGCAGACGTGATTTGTGTAGATATGTATGTAGCTAAGTACCACCGTAAGGAAACTGGCTTTCGAATGAAAAAACCGCATACAAATCGGTCCGTCCGCTTGAGAGCTACGATGCCAGACAGATACACACAGACATCGCCGTCAAACTTATAAGCTCTCTTGGGAGGGGCGAGCGCTCCGAGAGGAAGGACTACGAAATAGTCCGAAACATGTCTAGCATCACTTGCACGAGCATCACTTTTTTATACGTGAGTTATCCGTTTATGTGTAATTGTGGTTAAGTTTCACGGTAGTTTCATGTTGAAAGTTATAATACACCTCTTTTTGCGTTGGGGGTTTGGTTTTAAACCAAAGGGTTCACGCAATAATATATCTCTAAAAACGCCGATTGTTATGTTAACGAGACCGTATTGCGTATGAACGAGTTACGTTCACTGATATAGATAGCTAATAGAAGTGTTTTGTTGGTAATTTTAAGTTATTGTTGATTTTATGCGTTAAATTGTTATTGAAATTGTTTTTCCGTTTAAAAAACAAAATGGCCGGCGAGTTTTTGAAGTGAAAACTTCTCTAGCGGCGTCATGCACTTTTTTGGGATTGGTAGAAATGTTAACCTCGCGTCAGGTTCACGTGACCCTGATCGAAAACGCGTAGGACGGCGCAGGACGCTTGCGCGAGTGTGTGTGTGCGTGTGTGTAGTTTTTATGAAAACTTCTTCAGCGGCGTTGTCCACTTTTTGTGGGATGAGTAAAAAATGTTAAGTTGTAAATTTCTGAGAAAATTGCACTACATATTTTAAACCACATAAATCACCTCTTTATCCCTTACGGGGTACACGGAGCTTAAGGTAACAAGACCTAAAGGCCATATTTAGTATGATTGTAAGCGTAGGTGGAAAGGGGAATCAAAATAGTGATGGGTTGTTAACCGCATCGTCTAAATTATACAATTAATTAACGCATTAAAATTTTATGTATAATCCAATCTAATTATAGTTAACTAGCCTTCCGTCCGCAGCTTCGCCCGCGGAAGCTTCCCGTATAGGAAAATGTATTTTCCCGCGGTAAAGCGTTGTCACTCAGTGATAATGTAGCTTTCTAACGGCAAAAGAATTTTTGAAATCTGTCCAGTAGTTTCGGAGCCTATTCAATGCAAACAAACAATCAAATTTTTCCTCTTAATAATATTAGTATAGATTAATAATATTCTTAGGTAAGTATTTATTTAGTTGGTACTAGTTGTGAAAAATATTTTTTTACACAACTTGGATTTCCATTTTAAGTAGGTAAGTGAAGGCATACAAGCAGTAGGCTTATTGTCTAACTCGCTCGCAATCGCTATCGTGTTCATTTTGACAGTTCTTGTATGAATGTGACAGCTAGCTGATTCCGATGCCATTTGTCAGCCCAAACATGAACTATCAAAATGAACACGATGGCGATTGCGAGCGAGTTAGATAATAAGCCTACAGGAGTTAGTAAATGCGATTTTCTCAAAACCTATAAATTCTCGCTGATCGTGTTGGGGGTGTTTCGGATATCCCATAAGCCATTCTATCGATAATTTACATCTGGATCACGTGGAAACCGACCCTCTATAAAAATAAATTTATTTAAAGAAACACTACAAAATTAACATACATACATACAGTCACGCCTCTTTCCCATATTGGTAGGCAGAGACTACTCTGTTCCACTTGCTACGATCCTGACATACCTCTGTCGCTTCATCCACATTCATCAATCTCGTCATACATGCTCACCGGTTTCGGGTACTCCTTTATGTAGGCGGGTATTATAAATTATTTTTAATAATAATAATAACGATTAATTTACTTCCATGCTGGTCTAGGAGTAAAGAAAAAACATAGAATCTAGATACTATCAAATTAATCAAGATTTTTTTTTTATTTCTTGATTTTTATGTTTTACTTTTTCGGTTTTACCGTTAGAAATTAAATTTCTAAATGTCAGTGAAAATTATAACACATAGAAAAATCCGAAAAGTAAAGCTATGGCCGGGAATCGAACCCGGGTCCTCGTCATTCCGTGACGCGTGCTATACCCCTACACCACCCATAGCAGGTAACTGACATTTAGAAATTTAATTTCTAACGGTAAAACCGAAAAAGTAAAACATAAAAATCAAGAAATAAAAAAAATGTCTTGATTAATTTGATAGTACCTATCATTTGAAAAACAGCGTCTTCTCTCGTCCTTGGTGAGCAGTAGATGTTCCATGGGAGTTTGTAATTGTGTCGTACAGACACATCATTCAAACAGATGATGCTTAGCGACAAAAATTCGCATAGTAACAATAAGGTCACGTGACAGTTAGTAAAAGGTAGAAAAATTCGGAGACTACCCACCTGCTATGGGTGGTGTAGGGGTATAGCACGCGTCACGGAATGACGAGGACCCGGGTTCGATTCCCGGCCATAGCTTTACTTTTACCTGCTATGGGTGGTGTAGGGGTATAGCACGCGTCACGGAATGACGAGGACCCGGGTTCGATTCCCGGCCATAGCTTTACTTTTCGGATTTTTCTATGTGTTATAATTTTCACTGACATTTAGAAATTTTATAGAATCTAGATATCAGTTGCTTCTCTTCCGCGCAGATAGTAAAATCTCATCGAGGGAATGCCACTACAAGAAGTAAGTATATAATATTCCTGATATTTTCCTTGTTATTTCTAAAGTTCACCCTTTAACCCTGATAAAATCTTGACGTTTGAAAAAAAATAGATCCCCTGAGATGCTATCGTGTTTTTTTTTAAACTATGACGCAAAAACAGCTTGTATGTTATCAGTTTGTCAATTTGCATATCTATTGTATCATTATGAAGATTTATATGTTTCCTGTTGAAAAGAGAGTAACAAATGACGCAAGTTACATTTTCCATACAAAACTAAAGCCAGTCAGCGTCTAACGACGGCAGGCTGGGGTTGTTAGAGTAAGAAAGACTTGAGCTCTCTTTATTTCTATTAAGTTTTAGTAAATCTATATAAATAAACATTAATCAATAATCAACGAAATGGTATGTACGCGCATAGCTTCCGGACGGCTGCACTAAAATTGATAGTTCTTTGTCTGTTGTGATCTTTATTGCCAGGACAAGGTATGTATAAATAAATAAAAAAATAACAGTACAGACTAAAACGAGGGCGAAGCCGTGGGCAGCAGCTAGTTTATATTAAAAGCTAGATTCAAGTTCAGGTCATTAACCTAATCAGGTCGTTAACTACTATTTATTATTATGATACAACAATGATCACTTATACCACCTTGAATAAAGGCTGCTTTGCAATCGGTCCATTTTAAATAGACCCCGATGTTCATACAATCTGGAGATGGCGAAGATCTTAAATTCTGGCCGTTAGTTCAGTGTATGTGACAATATGCATGTAGGCAATGTTGGTAAATAATTATATAATTACTATTAGTCTAAGATCCGAACCTAAATCGGCCTTCACAAAGTTGATAAAAGAATGAAACATATTTTATAATAAATTAGAAAATATATTCAAAATGGGTTGGCTAAAATAATCCTGGACAGACCATTTAAATAAATATATATAATGTATATAATCTATACACTAATAGTATAAAGATGAAAAATTTGTTTGTTTGTTTGTTTGCATTGAATAGGCTCCGAAACTACAGGACCGATTTTAAAAATTCTTTTGCCGTTAGAAAACTACATTATCACTGAGTGACATAGGCTACTTTTTACCGCGGGACTAGCCTTCCGTCCGCAGCTTCGCCCGCGATAAACTAATTTTCCTGTAGGAAAAGGTATTTTCAAATTGTTCCTCTTTATAATATTAGTATAGAGTATAGATAAATATATCTATTAATAGAAAAGTTTTTGTAACTCAAAATGTGATAACGTAAATAATAACCATGCCTTCATTTACTGCAAATAAAGATATTATAATTATTATAAAAAATAAATAGAAATAGTATGTCCAAGATTTTTTTAGCTAACCAATTTTCAAATTATTTTCTAATATACTAAATTTATTATAAAATATGTTTCATTCTATATTATCAGCTCGGCGAAGGTCGATCTTGGTTCGGATCTTCTACCATATCGTTTACACCGAGACAGGATTAGAACCTGTTAAGTATAACTCAGCGTTGGGAAACGCTATATCATTTTAATTTCGTAACTCGAAGGAACGGCAGTTTAACTTTAACTACATCGAATAAAAATATGAAAGGCGAGGGCTATTTTGTACGACACGACCACACTGTTTATCTACATAGTAAAGTACGCCTACAATCAATGCTAAACGTGGCCCTTAGGTCTTGTTACCATAGGCTCTGTCTACCCCGGAATGGATATGGACGTGATTTGTGTAGGCGTATGTATGTATGTATGTATGTATGTAAAGTAAACATTGCATCAAAATCCGTGTCGCCATATTTATTTTTGATTACTGTCAGAACCTCAGACATTCGTAATTTATTTTCGTTTCATGTTGCGAGTGACACTAAACTTTCTTTAGCGTTGAAAAGGTTAAACAACTATTATTTGCGTCGCGCCGTCGGATTCAAAGGTAGTTTTCACCTGTGGCGGGCAAGCAGCGGTTTCCCTTGGAACTTGTCAGACACGATCAGAGCGGAGAACTTGGCGCCGCAGCCGTCGCTCTCGTCGGTCACTACCTGCAACAATACAAACAGTTTCATACATACATAAATCACGTCTTTATCCCTTACGGGGTAGACAGAGCCTAAAGTAACAGGACCTGAAGGCCACGCTTAGCATCATTGTCGTATAGGTGGAAAAGGGAATCAAGATAGTGATGGGTTGCTAGCCGCATTGCCTATAACATGATTCTTAAGATTTTCGCTCATTTATTCGATGGGCTTTAGATGGGATTAGTTTGGGCTTTAGGATAAGGATAGCTCTGAGATTATATTATTACATGGTTTAACCTTTTCAACGCCAAGCCTGGCAAAATAGTTAAGCTAATTGAAAACTCATGCCATCGCGTTAAGGTTACTCTTACGCTGTGTTCTTCGACGGATATATATTTATTGATCATTCATTTCATTGGCGTTGAAAAGGTTAAAAGAAGATTAATTTTCCTATTTACAACTTATTTTAGAACATTTCGCATGTTCATTCATGCATTACTAGAAAATAAATGAAGGAAAAAATGACAACAAGAATCGTACAAAATTATTAGAAGGCCGACGCGTCATTCTGGATTTCATAGGTACATACAATATACATACATGTCAGACCTATCCAGAGATTTTTACCGATAGCCATGATGTCAAAACAAGAAATTCTAAACCGTGTCCCGCATTTACACCTCGAAGAACTCCTTTACGTGACTATTTCAAAAAGACTAGAATTGGTAGTAAGATTGCGTCGCCAGAAACTAGCCTGTTTTAACCCGTATCGTCCCACCATGAGGTTCATCTTCGTATCCTTCGAGAACCATCCCGCCTCTACCCAGACTTCTGCCACGTCCCAATTATGACTAATGCCATGTCAGTATGACGGATAGCGTCGGAAAAACTGGCCCACTGACTTTGCGAATTGAATATCTGGGGCGCCGGCACTGATTGTCAACCAATTGATCGAATTGGACACAATTCGCGCGCTCGTAAGGACATTTCACGGAAATCATGCTCGCACGTTTTTAAATTAAAATTCTGAATACTTCTAACATCAATGACATATTTGGTTGGGCACCAGAAAAAGTATGTCGATGTATTGAATTTCCTGAGTTACGACTATTAAAAGCAAATCATTCGAAAATAACGGTAAACGTGGCTTTTAGGTCTAGTTACCCTAGTCTGTCTACCGTCCACAGAAATCGATTCCCACCGGCTTGCCTATTTTAAGGCAGTTGGGCGCTTCTATTATGCAGAATTAGAGGAAAAGGCTAGTTAAATACCCTTCGGCTTGCCTTCTGACATACTTGAAGCTACGCCACTGCAGTACACCCTTAAGAAGTAATGACGTGACTAACTTGAACATCACTACATAGTATAAAACAAAGTCGCTTTCCGCTGTCCGTCCCTATGTATGCTTAAATCTCTAAAACTACGCAACGGATGTTGATGCGGTTTTTTTTTTAAATAGTGATTCAAGAGGAAAGTTTATACGTATAGTTCTACGTAGACGAAGTCGCGGGCAGAAGCATGTACAGTTGAGGGCATAAATATCGATACAGCCATCATGTCAAATATATGTGTCACCGGGCTTATTGTTTATGGCATAAGGGTGTATAGATGTTTTTGACGTCTTGGTAATGTACATATATTTATGCCCTTGACTGTATCGTATCGACGTACTTTTAACCATAGTATTTTTAAAGAATGCGTCCTGAATTATGCAGCAGCTGCGTTCAATTTAAAGAACTTTGCACATTGTCATTGAACGTTACAATTGTTTCCTTATGGTACTTGAATCTAGATTGTTTGGTCACGCGTTGAATAGTAAACAAATGATTTCATCCTCATTGCAGCCGAAAAACTTCGCTGATCTACAAAATGTTAACTTTTAAACCCTTATGCGACTCACACCACAGATAAAAAAACATAACCTACAGCTTAATTAAAATGCCATTTTTAATACAGGCCTTTCCGGTTGTGCTTGTTTGTTACATCGCACCTAATCTATGCACTTATCGTTTCCATTTTATTACACGGCCCGCATCGAATCTCATGATCAAATAAGAAATAAGAATATTTTATTGAATCAGGCGTTACTTTGCGGAGGTCCATAGGAGGTTTTGTTCGAAGAAATAAGAAATAAGAAAAGTTTATTGTATAAAACCGTGATACAATCAACTTACTCTTATCGCAAAATTCTTTTCTCATTGTTATTAAACGCTGTTATTAATTCCATGCTGGTCTGGGAGTAAAAAAAACATAGAATGTACAGTTGCTTCTCTTCCCGCACAGATGGTACAACCCCATCGAGGGAATGGGTGAAACAGAAAATCTTAGGAACGCATCACTATTTTGATTCCCCTTTCCACTTATACGCCTACAATCATGCTAAACGTGGCCTTACGTGATGTATTGTATGTATGTATTAAACGATTCATTGTCCACTTGACACATTTCTCCGAAGCAACAGCCTTGGCCTTTAAGAACATCCTACTGTATACCTGTTTCAGATATAAGTCAGTTCATACAATAAGATTAAAAAGTACTAGAGGGTTTTTCCCGCATACAGCGGAGTGATATAGCTTACAAACACACACATACACCTACGCACACACATAAGTCACGTCTTTAATGGGTTGACATAGCGTAAGGCAAGACCCAAAGCCACGTTTAGCATGATTGAACAGTAATAACATTTATTTAAAACATGCAATCTAATAATATAACAAATAACTGTCCTTTATAAACACAAATCTCGTAATCCCGCGGCACATCCATACTAGCATAATGATTGAGGTCATTAACCCCGAATGGCAACCAAAACCCCGATCACTGGTTATAACATGAATACAGTTTAAAAATAAAACTATATAAGTACATATGTATTTTTCCCAACCAGTTTCTTTACCCCAGGCGCGCAACAAACAATAAAGTCGCATATTTACTAAAGTTGAAGCTTTAAATGCCTGTTTTATTTGACTGCAGCGAAGTTAACCTTTTCGACGCCAACGACAAATATATGGGTACGTATTAAAATACATAAAGTTTAAAATGTATAATGGGTATAATACATAATGGTTTATAATATATAATGCGATTTTCTCAGAAAGTTACAAATTAACAGGATTGTTATAAAACAAACCTAACCTAACCTAATACATAGTTTAAAATGTATAATGGGTTAAAATACATAATGGTTTATAATATATAATGCGATTTTCTCAGAAAGTTACAAATTAACAGGATTGTTATAAAACAAACCGAAACTAACCTAAACCAATCTATTACCTACTAACCTAAACCAATCGATTACGATATCAAAAAAGTTAATTTAGCTAAGTTTTACAGAAAATTGCGTTATATATTTTGAACCATTACGTATTTTAACCCATTCTACATTTTAAACTTTATGTATTCTGATCCGCTCCCCAAATATTATACGTCCATTACTTCAATGCAAAAGCAACCTTTGCTCAATCGAGTTTAGGTTCAACTTAAGGCATCGCAATAAAGAAGTCTGGGGTATGGGTGACGTTTTCTTGTAATTTACGTGGCGGCGAAAAGGTTAAAAGACAAAAAAATGTTTTTAGGGTTCCGTACCCAAGGGTAAAAGGGAAAGAAGTCGTGTGTATTAGGTATTCAGGAAGTCATAGAAAAGGCCTGGAGAGGACCACATGGAAATTGCTCCACCAAGAGCTAGCTACTACTGTTCGCCTGTCTGTCACCAGCCTGTATCTCAGGAACCGTGATAGCTACAGTTCAAATTTAACAACAAATACTAAAAACAGAATATTTTTGTTTGTCTGTCTATATAAATAACCAATATACAATGACCTCACTTCGCCTACATTTTGCTTAGGAAGCAGAGCTCTGCTAACACTGGTTTTACATTCACTCGCCTAATTTACACGGAACCTTCGGTACGCGAGTCCGACTCGCACTTAACCAGTTTTTAATTTACATAAATCTTTTTGAAATCTATATTCGTCACACCTTTTCTACTTTCAACCATCTTCACATTATTTTTCTTAGAACTCATAACCATAAGTTATTTACGTAGTATTCTTTCTACCGTATGATGTCATCGAAATTTCAAATAAGATTTTTAATGATACTTTTACGAACTAAACGACACCCGCAGTCGTTAAGAATGTGAAAGTGTTTCTCAATATTCATAGTCATCCATAGAAGAACTAACCAATAGAGACGCAATTTAATATAAATCATTTTCCACTATACCGTACTAGAGCGTATTCCAAAAAAAAGTCCACTTGATCATTTTTTCCAGAATTTAACTATTTTGGGTTTTCCTTACTTAGAATCGTTTATCCTATACTAGCGACCCGCCCCGGCTTCGCACGGTATTTTATGCATGTATTATACATATAAACCTTCCTCTTGAATCACTCTATCTATTAAAAAAACCGCATGAAAATCCGTTGTGTAGTTTTGAAGATATAAGCATACATCGGGACATGAGGACAGAAAAAGCGACTTTATTTTATACTATGTAGTGATGATGGATCCTTATAGAAGAAAAAATTTGCTCCCAGACCAGCATGGAAGAATAGTAGGAATTAAAAATTATAGAAATCCCGACTTTTTATCGAGACTTCGCCATAAAATTTGAGTAGCTAATATTGTCCAATTAAATTGCAAATGACCAATCATTGTTAATTTATTCATGATGTGTTATTTATTAATTGCAATCATTCATTAAGTTTTTTGTGTAAGTTAATAGTATTTTAAGTATGTCGAATCATATCAATAATTGTAGATATTTCTTGTTCTTTTTTAACATGGCCCAACGATCGATGCGATGATTTCGCCAATGTCAAAGTAATAAATACAGAATTCAAAAATCTTGTGACAAAACTATCGGCAACTTTGTACGGTAGAATACGGTCAAAAGACCCCTGCTCCCCTGTCGGGCTCTTAGCCAACGGATAACGATATCCCTCAGAATCGGCCAGGGAATCATTAACCGATGCCCAGGGTGCACATAACCAAGCAATGCTCTTCCCCTCGGACGGATCCAATAACGAACCGCAGCTCTTGACCACACGCGGAGGTAACCCGACTCGCACCCCGATTCAATTCCGATTCAGTTTAGGTTCGCTCGCTGTCAGATCCACACTAAAAATGACAGCTAAAACCTGAACTGAGTCGGAATTGAATCGCATTAAGACGTCATGGTCAGGCCCCAGATCATTAAATCAAAACCTGTAGATGCCTAGAGGTCAACGGATAGTAACCTCCTTATTCATAAACGCTCGATATGCATCAATTCAATTCAATTTTTAAAAATCTAGCTCCATCGATATTGTCGATGATTCTGCCAATGTCGAGGTTGAAGAAGACACTATTTGTATAGGCATCTGCTAACTTAGCAATCATTTGTCCTTATCTGTCACTTTGAAATTTACCTTTCACAGATAAGTTAGCAGAAGTCAGCGTTTATGAATAAAGGGGTTAGAGTTTATTGTGACACTAATTTAATTTTTATGCGGGCAAGGTCGTTTGTCCCTGCTCCTGCATCATCAGATACAAAAGAGCCGATGTCCGTATGATTTTTGTAGACTTACGCCTTTTTAGATTAAAGCTATCTGGCCATTTTCTGGGTTAACTTTCTCATTCACCTTGTATCATGCGTCCGAACGAATTCCTTAAGTAGTCTATATTGTAGGCCGAAACGGTCTTGACCGCGATGTGGGCATATAATTATGAACATCACGGCAAATCTTGAATTGTAATTTTTAATTAACCTAGAGCCAGTTGTTGATGATGAATTCTTAATCATAAAAAACCAAACCTAAAAATTTCATTTGAGATACAAGCTTTTTGCTGACTGTACTTTTTTACCTACTTGCATTGCCATCCGTCCTACATATGTGAACCAAATTTCAAGTCAATCGGACCAAACGTTGAAGAGTTCCCTCCTGCGGAGGCGGTCCTGGCTGGACCAAAGTTCCAACCAACCAACACCAAAATTCTACTACCAGATTATTGTATTGTCATTCGACTTCCGCAAGTACGCAAAATTTCAGCACAATCAGATGAAGATTCAAAATTGAGTCGCAAGATTTCACCCTTAATAAAGCTTGTAAAATGATCACGAAGCTGTTAGAAGAAAACGTATGTGCCACGTTTAGAGAAATAATAGAACAAAACACGATCACGCATCTATAATCACAACTTCACTTGTGCCTTTATTATCCTCCGTCAACCCGAACAACGGACAAGAATATCCATGTCAAACAATTTTATATTATGTCGTCAACGTAAATGGTGACATCGCAAGATTCGCAAGACAGTGGCAAATTTTGTTCAGAAGTGGGATACTTAAAGGCAGAAAACTTCAGAGAAGTAAAAAGAGAGACGATTCGTAAGTTTTCAAGAACTTACGAATACCAGTAACAAAGGCTTGTTATATGTGTTACCTAATCACAATAATAATTTGCACATAAATATTTAAGTAACATTTGTCAAATAAATTGGAAACCACTCCTCTCAGCATCAGCAGTTGGTTCATTTTCAGCAGATAGGTAGATACTAAAATTTAAGCCTATTAAGTATATTCGACTTAACGTTTCCAGTCGAATTTTCAGGTAGATTTAAATTGTCAAGATTGCTGTTTTGACAAAACAACAATTGTTTGTTGTTACTCACGACCAATTATCTCTCCGATTTTTTAAAAACCTAATTAACAGGTTTACTTAGCGAGATACCCCGCCCATTTACATTTCATTAGGAATTCAATACGTCTCCTAATTATTATTGCGATTTTAATTACCAAGAACTATTCACAGCTTACACGGAATTTCCATAAATAGAATCCTGATTAGTTTTCTACGCTTTCTATCGATTTAATTGGATTTCTCCAACTGGCGACAGCGTTAACCTCACACAAGCGCAACTAAGTAGGCACCCGTAATAGTTTTGTCCTGTTTCTTCAAACAATTCTATTAAACCTCAATGAACTTCTAAAACTAAGGTTTAAATGATCAATCAATTACTTAGTGCTTTATGTTTAGTTATTAACTTTGGCCTTTACGTGCACGTATGTTCGAAATAAGGTTGAATAGTCAAGGTAGCGACCCGCCAGTAAAGTTAGATAAGGAATAAACAAACAAACCGTACGCAACAAAAGGAAATGCGCAAAACACTCCAATTTCAAAAGCACCACACAACGAACGCGTCCACTAAAAAAGTTAATAAAAAATTTTTAATACCGAATTCTTTTTTCAAAAATTCACCGCACTGTTTCATAGACAACTGTTATTATTTTTTAAACGGTACGCGATCGTGTGAGCGGCCAGTGCGGACCGGCGCGAGCCCGCCAACTGACTTCCCTCGGTGAGGTTACAAGAGACGGCACAAAAATGGAGGAGTGGTCCGCAGAAATGATGATGGGTACGGGTTTACCCGGCGGCATCTGAATGCAGACGTGTTTTAGCGCATACGTTAAATCTTCATTCGGACGTGCCTTTGTTTTTAAGCGTATTACATTGAGCGAAGACGAGTCGGCATGAAATATTACATTTCGTTGCGGGGTCTTTAAAAGTTTCAGTATGTATAATAATCCAAATTATGACGTCAATTACTGAATCTGTGTATTACTACGCAAATCGTCGGCTTTTTTGCCCATAAGGGTAGGCAGACTACTTTGTTAAATAAATAAATAAAAAAATAAAAAACATTTATTACCAAAACATAAGCAGATAGAAGTTAAGTTGACAACAGATTCAAGACTAAAGAAGAAAAAAAAGCAAAGAGACACTAGGCGGGCTATATTCCGGCAACGGGTACCAGTCTCAGCGTGTGCTTGCGTTACAAGAACCCAGCGCTGATTTTCAGTCTGGTCCGTTTATCGGAGGCTAGTTGTAACAGATAGACGATTACTGAGCAGAGGTGTGGTATATGCAAATATGTACTTGTGTGTGTGTGTATCTGTGCGTGTGGGTGCGTCTTTGCGGGTGTTTCATATGTGCATTTGTTTCTCTAAATTTTGTTTTTCTTGTTCCATTTGTTACAATCCACATTCATCAATATCTTCATTCAAAGACACGCCATTATTTCTCTTAGGTCGTATGTGAAACAAGTAACCGTAAGAAGTGGAAGAATCATCCTTTCGTTGGTAATCCTTCAAATCCTTGATGTTGAGAAACTACTAGTTGTTCCGTGCAGGGACGGGGGTGACTAGCAGCAGCAGCTATACAGATTTCGGCGACTGTGTCTTAACACTCTTAATTAGTGGAAGACGTTTATTTACAGACAGGTAAAGCGTTCTAAGCTGTACACGTCACAAAACAACTTCACCAATCAGGAGACCTTAAGTGACCATTAGTGACAGTTAAAATAACTGAGGTACCGTAATACTGCGGCAGCTTTTTTTAAACGGTTGTCGAAGATATTTCGGTTTTATAAGCTTCTAATTAATTTCAATTGGTTCTTTGATCAAATTAAAAAATAGCCTTCAGCGTCCAAAGACCAATGTCGGTTTTTATTAACCCCTTTCACACCTGTTGGAAAGTGTAGATGAAGCTGACGGTGTAACTAATTGGTTCAGTTACAGTCAATTCACTCTGGCCTTGAAGAGCCCTAGGTTGACTCAGTAGGAGGACCCTTTCAAATGCTAAGAAACCAATGAGCAGCCCGTCTGACAGCTTAATCTCTCCGATAAGCTGTTAAAACCTAAACACCATCAAAAGTCAACAGCAACAGTACGTGAAAAAAAAACGTACCTAAAGAAAGAAATAAAACATTTATTCGTGATATATAGTGACTGGATTACAAAAACAAAAAGAAGTAAAAAAAAATGAGTACGTACATCACGAAATGCCTGCATGTAGAACTCCAATAGCAACTTAATAACAAAACATCGCCAATGAAAAGGCTCGAATTCAGTTTAACTTTTATATCACAAAACGAATTTCTTCATGCCAGTATTTTTTTGACTTAAGCCATTTTTATGCAAATACAGCATCTTAAAGGGTCATTGCGCCTTAAGCAGTGGTCATTCAATGGTGGATGAAATTTTACGATCTTGACAGTAAAGTTGTGACAGACGCCATCAAGGCTTAGTTTCACAACATCTTACTTTTGAATGATTTTAATTCGAAATTGCGGCTAATTCTCGAAAAGGTCGTTAGTTTATTGGCCTTCGCCAATTTCGATCTTTCGAAACATTTCTCTTGGATAGTAATTTAATTTTTTGAAATACTTGACCTGATTCTTAAGGCAGCCGAGCTCAATATGAAACGAGGCAGACCGATATTTGCTTTGATTAAGACCATACAAAAGTGAAGTTTCGACTCTGCACTAGGCCTGCGCCTGCGCTGCGATGCGTGGGAACTAGATATAGCTTAAGCTCTCTCATACTCAGTGCCGGCATTACGACCGTTGACACCCCAGGCAAGAATATTGTGGCGCACACTTAAGGAAACCAAAAGGGAAGCATCCCACCCCCAGCGATCGCCCCCTGAAATTTGGCACCCTGGGCCATTGCCTCATTGCGACCCCCCCACTCATACTGAGGGGCCTGTGCCTAGCAGTGGGATGTATACGTATAGGCGGCCGCAGGTAATAATTATAAAGTCCGTAATACAACTCTTTTGGTCAGTTCCCCCATTGTGAGCAATGAAGGAAGCTGTAAGACAATCGATTTCGCCTAGGAACAGTACCCTCAAAAGTTTCTAGGACTAAACTTCAAGCGCGACCAGGACTACGGGATCGCCAACTTTTGTAACGAGTAGCATTTAATTTAACACACCGACCGGTTATTGCGAGGAAGATAATTATACAAACATCCTCACCGGTAGGAAGGAAAACGTTTCGATAGCCTTTCATTGAACTACTTTAGGAATTCACAATTGGCATTGTTCACTTTTTTTAGTATGCTCCAATTCGAAAACCATTTCGAGGAAAACCATCAATTATCCGATTTATCTTGTCCGATTTCAAAAATACTTTATGATTGCAGATATTTTTGTAAAAGTACTTTGAACCTTTGTTTGACCGAACGACCGGGTTTTTAGACAGAATCCAGCATCGAATGTTTGCCACAAAAATGAAAAAAAAAGTTTGGCTACGGCAACTGTCAAGTGTCACTGTCAAATCTACAAAACCATAGACAAAGCCGTTTTTTTTTATAGCCAGCCGAACGATGGCGATTGGGATTCTGTCTAAATTCACGAATTATCAAACAGCGAAAAAATATTTATTATTAATTAACAAAGCTACGTAAAAGCATAATATTCAAATTAGTTGCTTGAAATAGTCCATTTTATCAAATTAAGGTGTTAAAAGCACAGCTTAAAAAAAATGAACAATGCCAATTGTATGAGATTAAAATTACAATGTATGCACACTGTATCATGATCAGACCCCGGAATATAATTGAATGTCAGCTAATCGCTCATATTGATATGCACAATTATCGATGCATTTACAGCGTAAATGTGATTGCTTGAGTGTTTTTTATTTATTTCAAAACGATTTATGAGACTTCACTCATTCTTTTTATCACATTGTAACATATTCTAAAACAGAAGAAAGCTGTTATTTTGTTTACTTCTTATAATCTTAACTTAGACGGGAAAACCATCGACAATCGAGTTTATTGATACTTGTAGCAAACACTACATTACTTAGGACGGAAAACCATCGATAATTGGGTTTATCGTGAGAGTGATTTAGGTATGCAAATTGTCAGCTTTCTTTGTAAATTGGTTGAGATATGACGACGATTGTTGGAAGTGTCGGTAAAAGTCAAGCTACCTGGGATACATGTTTTAATTCTGCGCGGACCAAGTCGCGTGCAACAGCCAGTTCAAAATAAGCAATGTTTCAGTGTGCCACGTCAAAAATGTGGTGTCACTGTTTGACTTACTTATATGGAAAGACGGCCCTAAGTGGTCGTTCATTGCTTTACAAATTAAGCGTCAAGGGGCTCCAAAAGGTCGACTTGCACAATTCTGGAAGTATACAAGCAGCGTGACTATAATCATTACAGTTGCTAACATCAGCTACTATATCTGTAACAGGCACATCTTTGGCGAAAACTGCTTGAATATGGCAGTAATTTTCTACGGAAATAACATATTTAGTTCCTAAATTTCTAAATGTCAGTGAAAATTAGAACACAGAAAAATCCGAAAAGTAAAGCTATGGCTGGGAATCGAACCCGGATCCTCGTCATTCCGTGACGCGTGCTATACCCCTACACCACCCATAGCAGGTGGGTAGTCTCCGAATTTTTCTACCTGTTACTAACTGTCACGTGACCTTTTGTTACTATGCGAATTTTTTGTCGCTAAGCGTCATCTGTTTGAATGATGTGTCTATACGACACAATTACAAACTCCCATGGAACATCTACTGCTCACCAGGGACGAGAAGATATTTAAGAGATATTTAGTTCCTTTTTAACGTCATCTTTAAGTCAATCTGTACTGATTAAACGAAACAAATTAGAAAAACTAGCAGCAATTAGTATTGAACATCGCTGCGAATTAATTAACTATTGCACGATGAATTTAAGTTTCGAATAAACTCGAGTTGCATAACTGACGTTTTTTGACGGAAAACCTACGAAATATTATGTCAAAATCGCAAACTCAAACTAATAGAATAGTTTAAAATTTCATCCCTCCATGGTAAACCTGAGGATTTTATTTGAACTAAGGTAGCATTTCTCTTGTACCGTGATGTAGAGTAGATTTCCATTAGAATGATCGAGCGATTCTATTCCGCTACCTTTCCATGGTTCAATTTAAGCGCAGAAGCACACCCTAAGCTCAAGTTTCTGCTGAGACACCCAGAATGCCCTATTCAGGAAGCATAAACCACGATCTACGATGAAGTTCCATGCTGGTCTGGGAGCAAAGGAAAAACATAGAACGTACCAGTTGCTTCTCGTCCCGCGCAGATGATAAAAGCCCATCGAGGGAATGGGCGAAATTCTTAGGAATCACTTTATAGACGATGCAGCTAGCAACCCATCACTATTTTGATTCCCCTTTCCACCTATACGCCTCCAATCATGCTAAACGTGGCCTTTAGATCTTGTTACCTCAGGCTCTGTCTACCCCGTAAGGGATATAGACGTGATTTGTGTATGTGTATGTAAACCATGATGATATAGAGATTAAGGTGTCACACGCTAGTTCCTTTTCCAAATCTATAAGCTTCGAAGTAAAGATCAGAGTTCTTAAGGTAAGGACAAGGTTGCTAAAAACAAAGGCTCTAGACAAGATTTGTCTAAAGTAACCTTCTACGACAACCCCGTCTGAACTTCGAGAGGCAATACACACAGCTTCATGGCCGAAACAGTTTAGTTGATTAACGCGAGCACCTTAACGGAACATATAGTGTTTTTTACTATTAAAGCAGCATATTAATATGTACCATTGAATAAAACAACAGAATCTCTTATGAAGTCGCCAATCAATTTTCATTACATATCAACACCACTTATTACAGAAAACGAGAATGTAGCACTTTGCTAAAAATCTCGTTACATTTACATTACCCAAGCTAGGCACGAGAAAGATGACGTCATCGATATACAATGCCAAAACACTTCTGGCAAAACCCTATGAGTCAGTAAAAGCGGTCTAGAAAAATCGCTGTCTATATCTCCATGAGTTATCACCGGATGACATAACAGAGGTGCTCTTAAATATATTTACTCCCGTCAAACACTTATTATCAATACAAATTCAAACATTAGATACGTGCTAAAATAAAACTTGTGTTTGTAGTTATTGCGCAATATGATGGCCGAGGCAAGGTTGACTTATGAAACGGAACGATTATGAGTTACGATTATTGAGGCGGGCATTTGATGCAACACAAACAGGCTGCTAAGGTACTGTTCCATACTGGTACGGGTTCAAAAAAAAAAAACAAAGAACGTAGCCTGTCTTCCCGTGCAGATGGTAAAATCCCATTGAGGGTATGGACGATAATCTTAGGAATCATGACATTGATTCCCCTTTCCAACTACCCTCCCACAATCATGCTAAACGTGGTCGTTAGGTCTTGTTACCCAGGCTCTGTCTACCCCATAAGGGACAAAGACGTTATGTATGTAGTATGTGTATGAATGTATGCAAAGGTACCGACGACCAGCTAGAGACTGTTCCCAAGCTCGTGAAGAGCGGAAACAATGCCGTCACCAAAATAAACGGAATATATTCGTACAGATGCCGCCAAACTCTTTGGGTGACCTTGAACGCGCAGACGCAAGTTTAACGTCTCTTTTGTAGTAAATTACCCGCGCAAACTTACTCTCACCACGCCCAATGCTCAAGTTTGCTGACACGTGTAACCTGTAGAGAGAAATTTACCCCCATAAGCCTGAATATATACAATTTTGAGGGTCTTCAACGGTCACAGCTATGATTCATGTCACGTGAGTGTGACGTCTGAGCACTGGCTAATTTGCTAGTGATTCTAACTAAGCGATTCTACAGGGTGTCAAGGCGGTACGACTACCACTGCCACTGCCTGATGTCACTACTGGCCCGTTTCTCGAAGCCACGAGTTTAGTACAGTCAGCGTCATATAGTTTGAACTTTGAAGCAGCCAAGTTGGCCAAATAATTCGGTACACCAAAGAAATAGTATGGTGTGTCGAACTTTTTCGCAAACTAGGATGCTTCATACTAAAATGACGCTGACTGTACATTACATTCCAAGGGTGGTGAAATAAAGAATGTCTCAGCTCGCAGGAATTTATCTCTCTAAATCTAGATCTTCCTCTGGCTACAAATTGGACATTTCTGCTCGCGTAGCGGGAGGTAAATCGCTTCTTACAGCCCCGGGCGAAGTAAAGTCTAAACTAAACTAGCAAAATTGACCCATACAACCAATCAGCGCTTTGGATGTATTTGACTAATGTTGCTAGTTTAGACTAGTAAAACTGCAACTTGCAGCTTCGCAAAACGGGCACTAGATAACTGATTCCATGATTTTAAAGAGCGCGACTAGTTCCTGCAATCTGAGACATTCTTTATCTGACTACCCTCGGCGTGTAATGTACTATTTCAATATCTGATCTAAGAATAGAAGGCATAGGGTTAATCACATAGTTATTGCCCACTTAAGGACTTCAAACACATAAAATTAGACTGTGTATTGTTATTATCTTATAACCTTATAAATTCTCACATAGAATTTCAACAGTTTCAAATTAAAACTTAAACAACTTGGAAAATAAGTTAACGAAATTATAATCATCTAATAAGTGCAGTTATTGCCCAGAAGCTACAGTAATTGCCAACACAGCACAGTAATTGCACAGCAACTTAAAATCATAAATGTCTGAATTGACTTTAAACATAAATAAACATTAGACATAAACTTAATAGTTCTTAATGAATTAAAAGAGATCGCGTTTAATTTCATAACTACATCAAATAATTATTTTAGAATTTTCTACCATATAACAACGATGGCATAAAATAAATTTATAGTGCATTTTTGGTATCTTTATCTTTAGCTATTGGCCGGGCAATAACTATAGATATTAACATATGGCAATTACTCAAACAACGGTGGGCAATAACTAAATATATTCAAATCTTGGTTCAGTGATTGCCCACAGCAAAAATGACCGTTGTGATTCATAATTAACACGTAATTTACATCAAAAACTGCGAAAATACTATTTATTTTATCACATTAATGTAATAAGAGTTGAATATCAAATAACTAATATCAAAAAATAACCTTCAAGCAAATTTTTTACCTGTTTGAGTAACCCGTTCACCTATGTAGACAAACCCCCCCCCCCCCCCCTTACTGATTTTTTAAGTGTTGCCAATCGTACAGACCGAGCTAGCTAATTCTAATCCAACTAGAATGATACAAAGCTAACATCTGGCAATGCTTTGCTAAAAGTGGGTAATAACTCCCTGGTTTAGCCTATAGTAAGAAATACTGATCGATACTGTCCAGAATCATCCACCGTAGCTATTGGGGTCAACAGCGACGTGGAAAATAATGATGCAGTTGCACAATCCGAGCACTGCCGAACATACTCACTGTACACGTTTGGCAGGATTTTCGCAAATTAACGGCCAACAGGCTGTTTTAGGTTTATGACGTCATCCAGGTAATGGATCGTTAATTACTGTTATATCCAAGATAAAATCAAAACTGTTTTTATATAAAAATTCTAAACGACACTGAAAATTTGAACACAGAAAAATCCCAAAAGAAAGAATCGAGCCCGGATCCTCGTTACTCCGCGACACGTGCTTATACCCCTACACACAACCCATAGCAGGTGCATGCAGGTAACAGATAGAAAAATTCGAAGGCTTACCCACCTGCTATAGGTGGTGTATTAATTTGTTGTATAAATTTAATTTCTAACGGTAAAAGCGTAAAAGCGAACATAAAAAATCAAGAAGTAAAAATTCTTGATTCATTTGATAGTATTTTTATATTATTTACACAGGGGTGATAATGTCAGCCTCATGGCAGGTATAACTAATAACTAATATTCATGCGTGAACTAGAAAGAATGAAATAAATAAAAGTTTATTCATAACAATGCAATACACGTGTATTCTGCGTATTCTTATTCCTATTCAATTAACTGTAAGTTATACTATGATTATTTTATATAGAAACTAAGAAGAAAGAAGATATTAATTCGTTTTTGCAAGACACAAACATAAGAGCATAGGTACCAGTGGCGTGGCGTCAAATATATCAAATGGCAAGCCAAAGGGACTTTGACTAGCCTTTTCCTCTAATTCTGCATAATAAAGTGCCCAACTGCCTTAAAATAGGCAAGCCAGTGGGAATCGAGTTCTATGGACGCCACCGCCACTGATAGGTATAGTCAAGTGTAATAATATGTATCTAGTCAAAGTTTCAAAAATAAGTATCATACGCTCTTACACCGGCGTAATAAGGTCGTGGGACATATTTTTGAGATGTTCCTATCGATACTTATTTTTGCACTTGACCGTACACACAATTTTATAGAAAATAAACAAAGACACATACATAAAAAGTAGATCATCAGCGTTGTATCTT
The DNA here is from genome assembly GCA_949127965.1 of Pandemis corylana. Lineage (NCBI taxonomy): Eukaryota > Metazoa > Arthropoda > Insecta > Lepidoptera > Tortricidae > Pandemis > Pandemis corylana. Next base: position 13,582,561 of record OX421864.1, on the reverse strand, counting down.
CGCAAAAGTGAAACGGTCGCCGGCTCAGCATTACGCTGAGGTGTTAGACACCTGCAGCACTGATTTTCAGCCAGAAACGTATATGAACTTGGGGGAGGGGTCTTGTTTGTTTACAAAAGCGTTAAAATGGATTGGAATGGACTATACAGTGCAGGTAATAAGGCCTTCGGCATAGGCCTTCACTTTGTTGTCAAATTATAGCAATTTCCGCGTTTTATTTTGATAACAAACGTGACATATTACGATATCTTTACGTTACTAGTTATTGGCATTGACTGTGGTGATACCACCGATAATTTATCATAAACTGATTTGCAATATGCTAGCATTCGATATGATATCGATAGCAAGAACTTTGACCGATTAGTTAATAATCGAGAAAAAATAAATTTGAAACAGATATAATTTACTAGCAGCAAATTCTTTCATCGCTATCCGTAGGCTTATTACCTTTTCAGAGATGAACAGCCAAACTTAATTATAATGCGTTCTGCAGCTTTTGAGTGAAATAGCAACAAACATCGAACAAGGAATTCCTTCACCACCCTAATCAGTTAGTATGTTCTCATAGTCATAACTCATGAATAAAATCACTTTAAAAATTACTCTAAATTGTGTTGCGAGTAAAATAACTAGACTAAACCAGCATTAACTCATATGTAGCCTAATCATTTGTAATTTTACACGCTAACGCTACAAAATAGGGTTCATTTTGGAACTATAGCGGCACAACAAATTACGTATTGGCCTCGCTACACAGCAATTCACCTAAACTACGGGATTATAAGTTTCATCAACTCACTGAATTAAGTTAGGGCTCTTTACCACATAAAGATTAATTGTAATCGAATCGATTTTTGATACAAATAACATTATAGATCTTTTGTTGAGAACAGCGCCATCTCTCGTCCTCGGTGAGCTTTATAAAGGAGTTTGTTTTTGAGCATCTGAATTTGACTCTCCGTTTTTTGTATATATTATTTTGAATGGGCGTTATGGCGTTATGGTTTCAGAATAAAGTGCCTGTGACAAACGGACGGACAGATAGAAACAAGGTTCCGTAGCTGTTTAAAAGCTACAAATAAGCACGAAAGACAGATATTATATCCCACAGATATTGGACATACTATCGATTAATCGAATGCATCTACTTCACGTACCCGAACCCTAACCAATCGTCGAGGTTTGTTCTAAAAATTTTGAAAATACGAATGCATTTTCGTTTCAATCATAGCGGGGCGGAGGGCCACCCGTGTCTTTAAATCGGTTTGGATTTGTCGTCAGTAAGCGGTAAAAAGTCAGCACGCTAGCTTTCTCAATACAAATTGTGATATTTGCGTAATCTATGGTAATATCTCATATCTGTGGTCTGTCCCGATTGGTCAATCTCAATAGCATTAGACCAATTAGCGCTGGCATATTGCACGTCAGAAAACTGACAACCACTAGCTATATCTTCGTCTATAAAACAGGTTTTACCGTGTCCGTGTTTGCAAAGCATTGCAGTCAGCGAGGCTTGTGCAACTTTTGGGAGGCCATTGTCCAAATGACAAATCTTGACGGTTCAAAAACTGCTAGCAAAGCAAGGACTGTTGACAGGAAGCGTGTGTTAGAATTCGTGACTAAGACTTTGTCAATCGGCGGTTGCGAGCCACAATCGACCAATCACATCAGTCAAAATCCACATCTAATCTCGCTCTTTTTGTTACGTTTGTGATAATCAGAGATCGGACAAATTTGCGTCATTGCTCGCAATAATGTGGACATGACTCCAAAATTAATCAAATATGTAATCATTTAATTAATTTCTTACTTTACATTTTTTATTTCTTACTTTAAAATTTAAATTTTAATTCCTAGTCAATAAATACAAAAGTTTGTTAAAGTATAGATTTATTAAAGAAAATAATCTGTATTTTTTCCAAATTTTCTGTAGTCAAGTCTATTTTTTTTTACATCAAAAATATACTTAAGTGCTGAAAAACTCCGCTCGCACTCCACTGATGTTAATGGGGCAAACTTAACAACTGCCACTTTAATTAACATTTTGCTAATAATTTTATGCATGTGTAAATTTTTCTCTCTGGGAGGTCAAATTTTATTTCGAGAAATTATTTAAATGATTAATTATTTGATTAATTTTTGAGTCATGTCCACTTTATTGCGAGCAATGACGCAAATTTGTCCGATCTATGGTGATAATAGTGATGATGAACTGAGTAAAGAAAAGGAAATTCTGTTTAGTCCATCAGTTAAATTTTCAAAAGTTTTGAACACGTATCTATTCTTTCGACTTCTTCTTATATGGCCCCATCGATCAATGCGATGCTTTCGACGGGCAAAAATCTTATGGATCATGTTATAGCCGTTGCAGCAATCCATCACAATTTTGATTCCACTTTCCACCTATACGCTCACGATCATGCTAAATGTGGCTTTTAATTTTTAGCTCACTGTAAAATCCGTATATAATCTATGTTTGATCAAAGATAAAATTGTTAGCCTTAGCTACTGACTTAGATAAACATGTAACAGCTGTTTAATCTTTGTTATAATGTTTGAAGACAGTTTTGCACTACAGCAGCTCATATATACCTATATGTTTACCATCAACTTTTTATTTTATGTTAGAGAGGCCAGACAAACGAACTAGTGGGTCACCTGATGTTAAATGATCACCACTGTCCATAGACACCCGCAGCGCTTTACGCGATGCCAGTGCGTTGTCGGCCCTGAAAACTATGCCGATTTCTTTCGCATTTACTATAACATTAGTAAGGAATTCTTCCATGCTGGTCTGGGAGTAAAGAAAAAACATACAATTTACCAGTTGCTTCTCTTCCCGCGCATATGGTAAAAGCCCATCGAGGGAATAGGCGAAAGTCTTAGGAATCATGTTATAGGCGATGCAGCTGGCAACCCATCACTATTTTGATTTCCCTTTCCGCCTATACGCCCTTATTCATACTAAACGTGGCATTAAGGTTAACCTTAGGCTCTGTCTACCCCGTAAGGGATAAAGATGTGATATATGTATGTATGTATTAGTAAGGAATTTACATAGTCAAAAACTGAGAATAACCTAACCACACCATATTATATCACTTGGTCAAGTGACAGTGACATCACCAAACATTGTTCTGCACAACAATGGACTAATTTTATATTCTTACCGCGCTGTGGCCGCGATTCAAGGAACAACATAATTATGTAAATGTTTATTTAAAAAATAAAATTGTATTAAACACGGTCCTGCGGTTTCCTGAAAGCTTTTAATGAGTCACATTCACATCACGAAAAGGACCATCTGGTTCTGAAATTTGTTTATTATTACATACACTCATGTGCACTATAGTATTTCCAATCATTTATTTTCTCGATGACAGCTCCCGTAGAATGTAATTGTGCTTTTTACGCAAAAATTAACTTTTAAATGCGAGGTATAAAAAATATGACAACTGCCTAATTTTGTTCCTTGATCCCATATAATATTCATCTAAGACAAATTGAGTCCATATATACAGTAATATCTTTTTGAAGTACGATAAACAATAAACGTTTTAATAAAGTTACATTCTATGTGAATACAAATAGTGATGTTATTGATTGAAATATCGATATTGTATCGGTATTGTATATATTGAACTAGATGTGTTCCCGCGACTTTCTACGCGTTGTAATTTTTTACCGGGATAAAAAATAGCCTATGTTATAGTTTGTTTCAGTTAAAATGACGAAAAGTACTTAAAACCAACATCACTTGCAGTATACAATCACGGGCGAAAAAAAGAAAGACAAGAATTCTCGCCTTTAGTCTGACTACGGGCTATACGTAAACATCCACACATTAAAGATGATCACGCGCAGAATTTCAGAGCCCGTGACTCAAACTAGCGTGGAGCATTCCTGGGAAACCCAAGCAGTCCTAAAACAGATTCAGCAGTTCTTGGGAGCATGAATAACTAGAAGTGTAATGATATGCGAGTGTACGATCGATTTAAGCATGCCTAGAATGAGTAAACGTTTGCGTTCGTAAGTAGGTACTGAGTACACACATACATAAATCACGTCTTAGGAGAAGACAGAGCCTAAGGTAACAATGCCTAAAGGCCACGTTTAGCGTTGTAGGCGTATAGGTGGAAAGGAAAATCAGAAGTGATGGGTTGCAGGCCGCATCGCCTATAACTAGGTACTGAGTAGGAATTGGCATTGTTCATTTTTTTTAGTATGCTCCAATTCGAAAACCATTTCGAGGAAAACCATGAATTATCCGATTTATCGTGTCCGATTTCAAAAATACTTTATGATTGCAGATATTTTTGTAAAAGTACTTTGAACCTTTGTTTGACCGAACGACCGGGTTTTTAGACAGAATCCAGCATCGAATGTTTGCCACAAAAATGAAAAAAAAAAGTTTGGCTACGGCAACTGTCACGTGTCACTGTCAAATCTACAAAACCATAGACAAAACCGTTTTTTTTATAGCCAGCCGAACGAAGGCGATTGGGATTCTGTCTAAATTCACGAATTATCAAACAGCGAAAAAATATTTATTATTAATTAACAAAGCTACGTAAAAGCATAATATTCAAATTAGTTGCTTGAAATAGTCCATTTTATCAAATAAAGGTGTTAAAAGCACAGCTTAAAAAAAAATGAACAATGCCAATTTAGTATGTAGATTTTGCGTATGTACATTTAACTCTCCACATTTTGCGTATTGTATACTAGCTTCTGCCCGCGACTTCGTCTGCGTAGAATTATACATAAAACCTTCCTCTTGAATCACTCTATCTATTAAAAAAAACCGCATCAAAATCCGTTGTGTAGTTTTGAAGATATAAGCATACATAGGGACATGGGGACATAGGGACATGAGGACAGAGAAAGCGACTTTGTTTTATACTATGTAGTGATTATCAGCCGAATCGGTTTATTTTAACATGGACCTCCGCAAAATAACGCCTGAACTACAGTTTTTAGAAGACATAGTAGCGGAAACTGGGCCGTTTCTAACTATAACTATATACGGAAATGCCTCTGGCTGACGTAAGCAACATGTAAGTAGCCCACGTGGACCGGTCTGATCGGAACACGTAGAAAGTAAGGATGTACCATCGGGTATATTGGGCAAGTACGCACCCAAACAGGCGGTCAAACCAGTCGCCCAAGGTGTCACTTTTGCGCTTCATTCATAAACTCTTTAAAGATATCGACATAGCTCTTCAATGTCCACTAAATGACAGTTGGGCGATCATTTTTGTTGTAATGCAATGCAAAATATTGGTTAGGTTATCCAGTTCGTTCCCGAGTTGGGTTCACTCTCGTGTCAAAGTTTAAAAAATGGCTAGACGTCGTTCTGTATCATTATAATTTTATATAAAAACTAGCTGCTGCCTGCGACTTCGTCTGCAAAAAAATAGTTTTTCGCTATCCCGCAGGAACTATGCGATTTTCCGGGATAAAAAATAGCCTATGTGCTAATCTAGGGTATCAGCTATCTGCGTTCCAAATTTTATCCAAATCCATTCAGTAGTTTTTACGTGAAGGAGTAACAATAACAAACATCCATTATTAGTAGGATAGGATAAAGTTAGTATGATTATTTTCGGCTTTCACTATTAGATTAGCGCTGCGGGTGTCTATGGACAGTGGGATCATTTACCATCAGGTGACCCACTAGTTCGTTTGTCTGGCCTCTCTAACATAAAAAAAAAGATTCTCTTCAATTATTTTAGGATTTATATTATGTATATATTTGTCCGGGTGGAATCTTGTGACTCAATCTTGCACACTTGTGTAAGTCAGATGACAATACAATAGTCTGGTAGTAAAATTCTGGTGGTCCAACCAGGACCGTGTCCGCAGGAAGGAACTCTTCAACGGTTGGTCCAATTGACTTGAAATTCGGTTCACATAATGGAGGACGGACGACAATCCAAGTAACTACAGTTTAAAGCCTGTATCTAAAATGAAATTTTAGGTTATTGTAGTCATAGTTGACATCGTGAACTTTTTAATTAATTAATAATTTAAATGAAAATTTTCTGTAGGGCTGCTCAGTTTAACTAACCCAAGCATACATACATACATATATGTCACATCTTTATCCCTTACGGGGTAGACAAAGCCAAAGGTAACAAAATCTTAAGGCCACGTTTAGCATGATTAAGGGCGTATAGGTGGAAAGGGAAATCAAAATAGTCGCTAGCCGCATCGCCTATAACATGATTCCTAAGACTTTCGCCCATTCCCTCGACGGGCTTTTACCATTTGCGCGGGTAGAGAAGCAACTGGTAGATTCCATGTTTTTTCTCTACCCCCAGACCAGCATGGAAGATAAGAATATAGCAATCCATCAATAAAACAATGTCACAATGCAACGTTACGGTATAAATCAAGTTTTGGGTAACAAGCAGATCGCGCATGCGCGCCGCGTGCCGTTTTCACCGCATTGCATAATTTTACGCATGATTTCGCGGCGCGCACGTGAAGTGCGCAGGCGTCGACGCACGATGCACAGTACAGTCGACGGCATAACTATCGATACAGCCATGTGAAATACCTATACGTTATCGGCCTTATTGTTTATGGCATAAAGTAAGTAAGTAAGTAAGTAAATGCTTTATTGTACAAATATAAAAGACCTTAAATATATGCACAAAATCGAACTTATCCCTATAAGGGATCTCTACCAGTTAACCTTTGAGTAAATGAGAGGAGCATTAAGCGAGAGACCGCCAAAGAGTGAGTTTAAAATTTCCATAATAGTGAAAGCCACGATAGAGCGTACATCTCAAAATACAACAAACAATTCATTAATAAGCTACTAAATATCATTACACACATGCATACATCCACACTACATACAATATTTAACCTTTTCTACGCCAACGACACATATATCAGTACCGCAGGTTCAACGCCAACGACCTATATATACGTCCTTCAATGCAAAAGCAACCTTCGTTCAATTGGGTTTAGGTTCAACTTAAGGCATCGCAATAAAAAAGTCTGGCGTATGGACGACGTCTCAGTATTTGACGTGGTGGCGAAACGGTTAAGGCGATGGATGGAGGTTATTGTGCGTCATAAAGGTGTATAAACATCTGTTTTTGACGTCCTGGTAACTATGCCTGGTATTTATGCCCTTGAATGTACTGTGCGTAGCTTATAACCCTTAGATGGGTCGGGTTACCTCCGCGTGTGGTCAAGAGTTGCGGTTCGTTTTTGGATCCGTCCGAGGGGAAGAGCAGTTATTGGTCCGGTGCACCCTGGGCCGGTTGATGATTTCCTAGCAGATTCTGAGGAATATAATTATCCGTTGTCTAAGAGCCCGACAGGAGGGGAGGGGTCCGTACAACGTTGCCGACATTTTTGTCACAAGATTTTTGAATACTGTATTTATTACTTTCACATTGGCAAAATCATCGCATCGATCGATGGGGCCATATTAAAAAAAGAAGAAGAACCCTTAGACGCATATATGGTATCAATAACGATACAATCGAAATGACACAAGTAGCCCTCAGATTGACGTCAATATGGGACTTAGTCACTTTATCTAGTTTCAAATTGACTTAGGTTTCATTTCTCCTTCAGCCATTTTAAAAGGCAAATCTACATGATCCCACGCATTTTAGGGTTACATAGGATCGAGGGGGGAGGCCAGTTGCGTAACTATAACGTCTGGGGCCCGCGGCAAATTCGTCAGATGGCGCTCCTTCCTCAATATAAAGAAGTGCATCAGCATCCCTTCTGTGCTCTAAACCAACTCAGTTGGGGCCCCGTAGAGCTAGGGGCCCCTGGCATTTTGCCACGCCTGCCACCCTATAGCTACGCCACTGGGGGAGGCACAGGACATCTCCATGCAATTCATTTAATTGACGGTAGACGTTTACACCTCCACTGAACATAGATTAATTACAAGTTTGTAAGTTACTGTGATCCGTAAGTAGTAAGACAAACTGAATATCAATATCAATCACTACATAGTATAAAATAAAGTCGCTTTTTCTGTCCTCATGTCCCGATGTATGCTTATATCTTCAAAACTACACAACGGATTTTCATGCGGTTTTTTTTAATAGATAGAGTGATTCAAGAGGAAGGTTTATATGTATAATACATGCATAATATACCGTGCCAAGCCGGGGCGGGTCGCTAGTATAATAATAATTTTGTATCTAAATAACCAATATGAAATGACCTCTGCTAACTCTAAATTTTATATTCACTTGCCGAATTTGTACAGAACCCTAAGTCGCCTGACTCGAACTTGGCCGGTTTTTCTACATTCATAAATACATACATACATATATCACGTCTTTATCCCTTACGGGGTAGACAGAGCCAAAGGTAACAAAACCTTAAGGCCACGTTTAGCATGATTAAGGGCGTATAGGTGGAAAGGGAAATCAATAGTGATGGGTCGCCAGTCGCATCGCTTATAACATGATTCCTAAGACTTTCGCCCATTACCTCGATGGGCTTTTACCATATGCGCGGGAAGAGAAGCAACTGGTAAATTTTATGTTTTTTGTTTACTCCCAGACCAGCATGGAAGAATTTCTACATTTGGTATGAGAAATAAAAGACTATCAAAACTTCAAGCATTTACTAGACTTAAAATGGAATGTTAAAACTTACTCTTAAGTTATTTCTTAACTTTAACAGTCACAGGCAAACAAGTCGGTAAATTAAACTGCCTATAGTAAAAATAGAAAAAGAACAACAGGAAATGGGAACACGAGTAAACGGAGATGAGTAAAGGAAATAAATCGGGGAACTTTGGAGGAGCAGCTATATATACAGAACCAAAAGTTAACATAATCATGCCAAAAACGGAACACACAAAGTTGACACTGACTAGTTTCAAAAGGAAGGTGTACTCAATTTTTTCTGGTTGCACGGCTTTGTATACACGGCTTGCATTAAAGAAAGTGAAAAAACCTGCATTCGGCTGGGCCAACTTCAAGGAAATACTATAGAAACTCACATAAATGACATTCGTAGCTATGAAGGGGAGCAACAAGCCATCTTTCAGTAACAATGGGAGCATACTGAACGTAGAAACCAGTAAAAACCAGAAACACATGAATGGATCTTCAGGAAAATGTAGAGCCACCGGTATTGCTGCTAATAAAATAGTTTTCTCGTGAACTTGGAATGAGAACAGGAAGAATGCTAATGATACGTTGATCAGGCAGAGGGTGAACTTCTTTCTGTTGATCCTGAAGAACAAGTCAAAGCAAGACGGCAGTGCTGCGGCCGCGGTTGTTATAAGACAAGTTTTAGCCATCTCTTCGTTAGAATAATAAGTTTTAAGTTTAATAAAGACATTGACAGCACACCAGACATTCGATACTTTATCTTCAAAGACACCTCGGCTCAACGGAAACAGTCTTATAAATAATTGCCTTATATTATTCCATGAACTCATGAATGGGTACCAGATGATTATAAAGGAGGCGATCACAGCTATCGCTAGCTTGTTGAAACGGTTCACAATATGTGATATTCTGGTCCTGTACGGAATGTCTATGAAACATTTCCGTAACAAATAAAAAAAGAATGGCAATGCATGATACAACTCCATTTGCTTGTAATTAAGAGCGAGTACAAAGAATAAAGTGGCTAATATGTCATTCTCAATGGCTACAATATAAAAAGTAGACCACAGAAACAGTCCCAAAGACACACAGTTATATTGGAAATGTCCATGGTCTACTAGAATCAAACCAGGATACAATAAGAACAAAATAGTAGACAGGTCTGTCCGTTTAAACACATTCTTGACCTCCTTAGGCTTCACGCGTTCAGCATCGATACATAAACATAACACGGCTGACACATAAAAGTATACATCACACAAAAATACAGTCCAACGCATAAAGGTCTTGTGGGAATCTTTTTCATAACCTCTCGACGCGAACAGCCGCACGGATTCCGGATCCAGCCAATCGGCAACGAGGCCCATCAAAAGGCTATGATACGCCGTCAAAGGGGGGTAATCCAACCCCCAGTACTCAAGGTCATTCTGAGTCGTATTATGGTACCAATTTGCGACCGGCGTGTGGACGGTAATTTCCTGCCAGTGTCGTTGAGCCTCGTAATCACCGTACATCGGCGGTTTCTTGTACCCCGAGTAAGAATAGGATGCCACACACCATCTCACAAGTAGAGCGAAAAACAGACCCGGCAGTAACGCGTCTTTCGTCACGCTAAATCTATCGGGATCAGCTCTTTTACCCATTGCGTCAGCGTTAGCGTTATCACGGTTCTACTTTAGTTTAATTTATAAATGAAGAGAATTAAAATTATAGATTTTCCTGACAACACGACAGATAGAAAATTTGACAGTACTTACGACGTGAACGGCGTCCAATTCCTTGGTCAGCTTTTCCTTCAAATATCCTTCCGTATACACCATATTCGACAATAAATGTCCATAAAACGCAAAAATGATAACTCAAAAGTCATCCACTATTCACGATTATTAAATCACGCGCGCTAGAATCTACAACACGGAAACAGAACTCCGACTGAGACTAGTTTAATTTTTTTTTTCGAAAGTGAAATGAGAAAGTGGCTCGTGAAAGTGAACTTGAATTCCGGCCGATTGGATTGATTGAACCGGACGAATTTCACTCTGTACGACTTCCGCAGCAATAACGAAGCATAACCAACCATTTCAAGTAGTCTTTGTTGTAGGTCATTGATTATGCTATGGTCGAGTTTCGTAATTTCGCTTCGTAGCCATGACCGTGACCCTCAATGTAAATTAAGTTATCTATTGCAATAATTATTTTGCATTAAGTAAATATGATTTAAATGCATAAATACTGAGATTATTATGTATATTATTTTATTAATAGTTTTTTTTATACTGAAAGGAAAACATGAAGGAAAATGTTCGACTCCACAGAGCAGACAGCTGTTGCTGTTGTGTTTGATCATAGACAAAATGCTCATGGCGCGACATTTAGATTTAGTCATAAAATTCTTACATTTCAATTTCGTTTCTCGGGCTTGAAACTCAAAATTTTCATCATGAAAATGGAAGGGGAATCGACGGCTTTGAAGAAAAATTTAATAGAGTGGCGCTTTAGTCAATATCCTAAATACATTTTATTGCCGATTGACGAAAACCATGATCAAATTCGGTCGAATATTAAGAATGTGGTTTTTTCTGAGGTAATTCAAAGGCAGTCTAATTGTACTCACTTTCTCTATTTTAAAAATATTTCTTCATTTTCAGGTAACACCTCGTCCTCTGGAGCGCAATATTCGTTTGGTATGCGTGTCAGAGGATGCTCTCGTCAATATTTTGGATATGGATCCGGAAATAGCAAACCGCGAAGAGTTTGCTGAATTCATTGCTGGCCGAAAACTACCATACGGTGCCTTGCCAGTTGCTCACCGGTAAAGAACAAATAAACTAGGGATGTGTAGTTTTGATCAGAAATTTGGATGTCAATATAGCACTGATAATGATAACATCCACTGTCTTTAGATACGGAGGTCATCAATACGGATTATGGATTGGTCAATTAGGCGATGGTCGTGCACTTATACTGGGAGAATACGTTAATAAGTAAGATAATAGTTTTATTACAAGAAAACTTTCTCATTTCATTGATACTTAAATAAACAATTTTAAAGCTTAACGTTTGCCGACTTATCTTACTTATCACAACACTACAGTAAGACTGAAGTATCGCAATGTCATTTTATAGGCTCGGGGAGAGATGGCAGATCCAGTTGAAAGGTTCTGGTCAAACGCCGTACTCTCGCGTTCACGATGGCCGTGCAGTTTTGCGGTCCACCCTGCGAGAGATGATTGCTAGTGAAGCCTGTCATTTCTTAGGAGTCCCTACTACGAGGGCAGCAGGCTTAGTAGGTAAATCAAAATGTTCAAGGTGATGCTGAAACACATTTTTGCATTCTACAATCTATGTTAAGTATATTTTTTGGTACCTTGCTGCTTTTGTGACAATTTGAAATCAAGGTCAAAAGCGTTAAATTTTTAACCTTACCCAGGAAGCGATGAAAGTTTCATACAATTTTGACTCTACTTAGCCCGGGGTTATTTGTTAACTCGGAATAATAATTATTGTTGATTCAAATCCGCGTAAATCCAAAGCCACACAAAGATCACACGGAAAAAATTACTAGTAGGTATCACGTGACGTGACATGTAAGGTAGGAGTTGTCGGAATGTCATTAGGGTTTGCCTTGCTGTCACACTTACTTTTATGGGTTTGATACCCAAATCGGCATATGGCACTCGAAACCCAAATGGTATTCTGAGAGCTCACAGACGGTTCATTTTTTTTTGTTATTTGTTGTACTTTGTATCTCTTCTTTATCGAACTGTTGTCCTAGCGCTAGACTAGTAAAAGATTTATCATACAAAACAGTAAGTGACGAGGCGATAGTCCGCGACGTGTACTTCACGGGCAACCCGCGCCGTGAGCGTGCGGCGGTGCTGCTGCGGCTATCACCGTGCTGGTTCCGCTTCGGCTCGCTGGAGATCCTTGCGCGGAACGGGGAGCTGGCTGTACTGAGGCAGCTCGCCGATTTCATTATCAAGGTAAGCTCTTAAATCAAGATAGTATTTGGTAGAAGTACATCATAGCTGTTCGATTGAGGTATTAGTTATATCAACCTTCTCGGACCTACGAGTACCTCTCAGAATATTGATTGATGTAGAATAGTATGTACTTTAGTTGCAGTCACTTAATCTATGATGGAAAGCTTTTTCTTTCTTAGAAGCGTCTATACTATATGTATAAAGCTAAAGAGCTGCGTGATTCTTCAAATGTTTCAAATTTTGTGTGTACGGTTTTAGGAACATTTTCCTGACATTCTATTGACGGATGAGAATCGATTCATAAGATTATTCTCAGAAGTTGCCCATAGAACATTGGATCTAGTTGCTAAATGGCAAGGTAAAGTGGTTAAACCATAATTTAAATGCATTTTTATACATAAACCAAGTATAAAAATCTAAAACAAGTCTTACAGGTCTCGGTTTCACCCACGGTCTCCTCAATACTGACAACATGAGTATCCTCGGACTGACTTTGGACTACGGCCCTTTTGGTTTCATTGACTCGTACGACGGTGGCTTTGTCGCTAACTGCTCCGATGGTGAAGGCAGATACGCCTTGTCGAAACAACCTGATGTAAGACGGCAAAATATGGTTTGGAATGCTGGATTTTTTTGTTTTTTCTCAAACATTAAAGTGGATTCTAATAATAGGTGGTCGTATGGAATATTGGACAGTTGGCGAATGCTTTGAAACCACTTTTAACTGCTTCTCAGCAGGTGCACATGTCGCATATATTAAAAAGTTTGGATACTTACAGCAAGAATAAAATATTGTAAGTACTTACGAATCTTACGATTTTGTATGAATGGATAGTTACTGTATCAAATGATGACGTTATAAATATGCAATTCTATATTCAAGTTATGTTTAATGTGGACATAAATTTGTTAGGGAAACATTCTTGATGAAAGTTGGCTTGAAAGAAGAACGCTGGGGAGATGAACAATTAATAGAAAAATTGCTTGATATGATGCAGAAAACTGGGGCTGACTTCACATCTTCATTTAGGCAACTGGCTGAGGTAAGAAATATTAATAGAAACTTATATTTTAAGCACTTAGTGCTGAAGCAATAGCAGATACCTTTGGAAAGAGGCTTGAATTATGTTAGTACAATATTATGCATAGGGTAAAGTAGTGGCTAGATCTGAACCAGATAGTTTTCTTTTGTAGTTGGAGCCCAATGAAATGGTGAGCGAAATAAAATTGGCAGATAAATGGTCTCTAAAGCGCCTATCTTCTCATGCATCTTGGGGCTGCTGGCTCGATCAATATCGCGAAAGATTGGATAAAGAAGCAGGTATATAGTAACACCACCTCTCATTTATTTTGCTAACCAAAGGCCTTAGTGGCTAATGCACTCGAAATCACTATCGCTTTCGGTCAAACGAGAAAGGATGACGGTAGAAAGAGATGGTGAATGTGATCGCGAGCGCCCGCACGTTAGACAATAAAATCTTCGTAGGCTAAGCTATTGCTAAGTTAAAAAATTTGAAGTTCATTTTGTGCCGTTTCGCTCACACTCTTTTCTTTTCTTCCTTGTTCCCTCACTGCTGAGGATGACGACCACATACGGTCAGCTTCCACTAATAATGATTACAAGGAGAGTAAGAGGAACGTACAATAATAAGAACTTAAAATTTCGAAGTAATACCCCTGGTTGTGCCATAATCTGCAATATGAATGCTGAATATGTTTTTTTTTGTTTTACTCCCTTATTGATAAATGCTTGTTAAAGTTCGGTTAACTTTACATTCGTTTGTCCTTATCGGTCACATAGTCATTTGCCTTTCACAAACGAAGAAAAAACATATTTTTTCTTATTAGTATTAAGTTTCTAAATGTAAAATTTTACAGTCGATGCCAGCTCTGTTGGTCTTTTTGAGGATGAGCGTCGTAGGCGTATGCTAAGTGTTAATCCGGTGTACGTTCCACGCAACTGGTTGATGCATGAAGCTATTGTCGATGCTGAGAAGGATGACTTTCAGAAGGTAGTAACGAAAATAGTTTTCTTTTATTAATCTTTCTTGTGAAAGTTACGAATCACAAAAGGATATTTCATGCATGTAGTGTTGAACTTTGACTGTTACGTTGTGTTAGTAAATTTGTAAAAGCAAATAAATATTTGACTACTTGAGTAAAAGTAAACTTCAAAGCTTTCGTCATTGAAAATATGACAAAAATTGTTTCCTCTTTCAGGTATGTTTCCTTTTAAATGTGCTGCGGCGACCTTTTGATGTTCAACCTGAGGCAGAAGCTCGTGGTTTTTCATCACAACCACCGCAATGGGCGTACGCACTGAAAATAAGTTGTTCCTCTTAAGTTCAAGTGACATCTAATTATGAAGTATACTTAAGCAGTTTTTGAAGATTAAAGTTAGCCCTTTTCTGTTTTGCATTCAAGTATTTTATTTAAGGTAGGTACACACGTACTAAGTAGTAGTTTCCATCGAACTGAAATCTGATCATGAGTTTTTAATTAAAAACCGTTACCTACCGACGGGAGTACATGCAGAATACAAGCAATCGCATTCGTTATGAATAAATGTTTATATTTCCATAAATATAATACATTATAAATAATTAATATGTCAAGGTAGGTATTGAAATTGTTACGTAGGCTCATCTTCTGTAATATAAAAATGAATTAAAATGAATTGCACATTCGTGTTGCTAAGCGCAAATCACGAGAGCAGCTGAACCAATTTCGACAATTTCTTTTTTAGAATATTCCTTGAAGTACAAGGATGGTTCTTACGGAGAGAAAAATTAAAAAAAAAACGACTGTTAGGCGGTACGAAGTTCGCCGGTTCAGCTAGTATATTAATAGATATTCCAGTTCCAGATCTGGTATGTTAATTCAATTCAAAAGGGAAGGATAATAATTATCATAATTTTATTATGTATGTTATAATGGGTACATCTACGGTACGTCTCTAAACATCCAATGTCATAGTGACATTGACATTTGACTTCTAAACTTTTTATGACGTTTTTCAATTATGCCAAACAATGTTAGTAAGTAAGTAACATCTTGTAAATAAATTTGCAACGTATAAGAGTAACGTTGCAAATTTATTTACAAAAAACATTTGTACAAGATATTAACATAAAATTAATTGATTAGGGTTTCAACAAGTTACAAGTTATTAAGTGACTTTAATGTTAAAATTATGGAATATTTAAAAAACATTGACAGCTGTATTGCAAAGATGATGTGATTGCTAACTGAATGAAATACGCCTACGTTACGTTATCGTTATATAGTCCAACTTTTCGCGTATTCTCGAATCACAAAAATACTTGTTTACGGAAATATATTTTCAAATGTGTCATGAGTGAATATCAACGCAACATGATAGTGCATAATATAATCGCGTAATTAATTGAGCTGTCATATAAAACTAGATATTCCCATGAAGCGAGCGTTGTGTGTGTTCGCCGCATTTCACGATCGCAGTGTTCCGCAATCTGTTAATAAGATGAAATTGATAAGTAATTTTAAAGAGTGGAAGTTTAAAAGTCCTCCGAACTACGCGGAGCTCCCGATCGATGAAAACCCAGCGTATGATGAGCCGGTTGCTGTGAAAAATGCTGTGTTTTCTAAGGTAAACATTTAGATGGTTTTTCCGCTATTTCCGGGGTTTGTACGGCATAAATACTTTCTTAAGCCGCAATGTATCACGATTATCACCCGATTTGGGCTTATGATGTAAAAAATACAAGCATAAAATTAGAAATTTAATGTTATACTGTATGTGCATTTTTCATTTTCTTACTAAACATTTTTACAAAACAAAACATTAACTTACTAAAGTTGCATCACAATACTCAACTCTAGACTCTAGCTAAGTGGCATGGGTACAATTAATTTGTAATCCAGATAAACCATCATGCAATTTTAATTTTCTTTAGTAAAAATACTGAAAGAGGTCAATAAGGCAATGGTCCTGTCCCTCTTTGACAATAATCAGCCTTAAAAAGGGTGTGATTAAAATCTGGCAATTATTTGTAAATGAGAAATAGCCTTCCATGCTGGCCTAGGAAAGAAAAAACGCAGAATGTACCAGTTGCTTCTCTTCCCATGCAGATGGTAAAAGGCCATTGAGGGGAAAAAATGTTTATTTAGATGATTTATAGGTATTATAAGAAATTACTTCATAATTTTTTACAGGGCTAATTACGAGTATATCTCTTTTATCAATGTGGTATTATTATAGGTGCCAACGGAGCCCCTGACAGGCAACCTGCATCTTGTGTGTGCTTCACCCGATGCCCTTGTGGACTTGTTCGATTTGGATCCTCAAGTGTCAGAGACAGACGAATTCATAAACTTTGTTGCCGGAAAGTATTTGCCAGAAGGAGGATTGACTGTTTCACATAGGTAATTGATGCTTTTACACAAAAGAAAATGAAGAGAAGTGCTCTTTTATGTAAGCTTTTATTGTAGGCATTTTTGTAAAAAAAAAAAATGTTTTATCTCTGTAATGGTTAGGTTTAGGCTAAATTGCGGTTCGCCAGATAATTTCCTTGTTTGTTTCCATTTTCATATTGAAATTGGGTATGACTTGATTACAATTCTGTAAATCTTTGTTTGTAAATACACCGTTTCAACTAAACTTTACTTCGTATTTCATGTATTTGTAAAAAAATATATTTATGTTACAGATATGGGGGTTACCAGTTTGGCTACTGGGCGGACCAGCTGGGCGATGGCAGGGCTCACATCCTCGGAGAATATGTTAACAGGTATACTCGTCATCAGGGCTATGTATCGGAACACTCATGAACTCTTAACATAAAGCCTCGTAGCCGTATGTATATGTTTTTGGACACATTTGCTACTACATATCTGACGCTGACTGTACAGTACCGTAAATACAAAATTACCTTTTTGTTGGTCCCTAGTATAATTCTCAAAAAAATTAAAAATGTCCAATAGTCAACAGGTAACAATAAACTATATAAAACGAGCGACCCGCCCCAGCTTCGCACAG
The DNA here is from genome assembly GCA_949127965.1 of Pandemis corylana. Classification (NCBI taxonomy): domain Eukaryota; kingdom Metazoa; phylum Arthropoda; class Insecta; order Lepidoptera; family Tortricidae; genus Pandemis; species Pandemis corylana. The sequence goes on along the minus strand of OX421864.1, from coordinate 13,564,949 downwards.
TATGTTATGCCTTGTATTATACATATAAACCTTCCTCTTGAATCACTGTTTATTAAAAAAAAACCGCATCAAAATCCGTTGCGTAGTTTTAAAGATCTAAGAACACATAGGGACGGACAGCGGAAAGCGACTTTGTTTTATACTATGTAGTAATTATATAAAGTATTCATGTATGTTATAGTAACGGTGAATCCTGGCAGCCGCAGCTGAAGGGAGCTGGCCAGACTCCCTACTCGCGCTTCGGGGACGGGCGCGCGGTGCTCCGCTCCAGCGTGCGCGAGATGCTGGCGTCCGAGGCTACGCACTACCTGGGAGTGCCCACTACGCGCGCCGCGGCGCTAGTAGGTGAGCAGGCTTAGACTCTGTACTCGCGCTTCGGGGAGAGGCGCGCGGTGCTCCGCTACACAATGTACTGAAATTGTAGCGAAACGGAAGGGGCTATATATGTATATATATGTATATCGCATGCTGAGAACGAAAGTGACCTAATTCGAAAATTCACATAAATGAGTTAAAATAACAGAAATACCCCCAAAAGCATACTTCGCAATGTGGATAGTTGAAAACAGCCCTTTTCGTGTTAGAAGAGCATAGAGTGATATTGTTAGTCTCTTTGTCACGCACCCCCTCCTGCAACTGTCGCCAGAACGAAAGCGCCCGCTTCAGTGTTACGTCACAGGTGGTGTAGACCAGGGATGTAACGGAGGTAGTTTTATCGAAACCGAAGGCGGAGTCTGAGTTTTTAAATTTGCTTTATCGGAGTCGGAATCGGAGTCGGAGGCAGGGTCGGATAATTTACGATGGAATGCACGTAGTGGGAGTCGGGGGGATTCCCCGCGCGACATGTATGAACCTGTTCATACAACAGTCGACACAGGCCGCCGCCGCCGCTATGTTATGCTTCGACCTCCGATTAAAACCTTCGATTTAAAAGTGTCGGAGCCGAAATCGGAACCGAAGGTGTAATAATAATCGGAAGTTCCGACTTAACGGAACCGGAGTCGAAGCTCCGTAACATCCCTGGTGTAGACAGCATGTGGTCTAAAACTTATTCAGCCCCTATAGTATTAGTTCATACGGTAAGTTTGCACAATTATGTTAAATTCTAAAGAGACCCATGTTGTGATACACGTAATCGATTTTGTGACACATTCGACTTTTGGTTGCTTTAGTATTAAACATTGTGGATGAGATGGTGGTATTATTAAGAAAGTGTCGGTTTTATTCCGAACTAGCTTCTGCCCGCGACTTCGTCTGCGTAGAATTATACATAAAAACCTTCCTCTTGAATCACTCTATCTATTGAAGAAAACCGTATCAAAATCCGTTGTATAGTTTTGAAGATATAAGCATACATAGGGACATAGGGACAGAGAATGCGACTTTGTTTTATACTATGTAGTGATGTTCGAAGCCATACATCATTATTTTTAATATTAAAGCAACTCAATTATGAATACTTTTTTAAATCGCAATTTTTTTATGTTGTAACATTATTTATCTAAATTCTGTATTGATAATGGAATAAGAAATAATGAATTGAACTAAAACAAAGATTAGTTTTATCATATGTTAAAGGGAAAAAAAGTTGCGAGGCTTTACACACGCCTAAAAGTCGATCACATTTTTGCGATTTGCCACAAAACGTGTTTTTTGAGTTGAGTCAGTTTCGTTCTCAGCATGCGAATATATAGATTACCTATTGGTTAATTAAGCGATAAGACCGCCTATTGTCTACTTTGTTCTTTGTTTCTGTATTGTTTTGTTCTGATCTGTGGTGTTCAATAAAGAGTATTTGTATTGTATTGTCTTCTATGCTGGTTTGGGAGCAAAGAAAAAACATAGAATGTACCAGTTGCATCTCTACCCGCGCAGATGGTAAAAGCCCATCGAGGGAATGGGCTAAAATAATAGGAATCATGGTATAGGCGATGAGGCTAGCAACCCATCACTATTTTGATTCTATTTTCCACCTATACGCCCACAATCTTGCTAAACGTGGCCTGTAGGTACCTGCTACCATAGGCTCTCTACCCCGTAAGGGATAAAGACGTGATTTGTGTATGTATGTGTATTGTATTGTATTGTAATTCTCTGACAGTGAGCGACGAGCACAAAGTGTGGCGCGACAAGAGCTACACTGGCGCGGCGCGGCTGGAGCGCGCGGCGGCGGTGCTGCGCGTGTGCCGCGCGTGGTACCGGCTCGGCTCCTTCGAGATACTGGACAAGCGCAAGGAGCCCGCCGTGTTGCGGGCGCTCGCCGAGTTCATCATCCAGGTGCGTCGGTCTCACCGGTGTGGAGCGTACAGTGGGTGCCCCTCACCTACACGCCGCTGTCAATAATCTACATTTAAACGAGCAATTCTTGTTGTATTTATGTACTCTTTACTGTGTAAAATAAACATAAAACAAATACAATTGACAAACACTGAGACACATGCGCAAAGGCGGACTTATCCCTTTACGGGATCTCTTCCAGTCAGGATAATATTTTTGGGACGGACAAGTGAGTCTTGTATATCTATACATATAATAATTCAGTAGAAAGTTCGTGTCTGTATTAGGGAAGAGGAATAAAACGCAAAAAAGTTAATTTTGTCTGTCTGTATGTGTGTATGTTGCTTCTTCCCGCGCAGATGGTAAAAGCCCATCGAGGGAACGGGCGAAAATCTTAGGCATCATGTTATAGGCGATGCGGCTAGCAACCCATCACTATTTTAATTTCCCTTTCCATCTATACACCCTTATATGCAAAACGTGGCCTTAAGGTTTTGTTACCTTAGGCTCTGTCTACCCCGTAAGGGATATGATATATGTATATATGTATGTAAGAATAAAATGTCTTGTTTCAGCATCATTTCCCGTCAATAGACAGTAAGGATGAAGACAGATTCGTGAAGTTTTTCAAGGAAGTAGCGCACACGAACTTGGATATGGTGGCGACGTGGCAAGGTATAGTTCAAGTGGCAAGGTTTCATTCGTACACTGCAGGGTTGGGCGTAATCAATTACTCTTGGAATTAATTACACGATTACACTACAGTAATCGTGATTCTTCAGTAATCGCTTGGATAATCAAAATTACTGTGACACTGTACTATGATTACATTTTGTAATCCATTCCTTTGCGGCTGTCCATTAATCATGTGATGTTTTTTTAGCACTTTTAACCCCCCCTCCCCCTTGGTGATACGTGGTGAGGTTTAAAACTACCCCCCCCCCCCCCCCCCTTCCCCATCCAAAATCACGTGTATTTTTGTACCTACAAAGAATTTTATAATTTTTAGAATATTGTCTTTAAATACAGGCATAAAAGTATAATCTAATTTTAGTGTAGAAAATTAAGGAACATGATAAAAATGTCTAGACAGCCAGTCAAGGTCACACTACACGCCGCTTTTCGGTTTAAAAATCGCGCGTTTGACGAATAAATAAATACACGTGATATCTTACTACACCCCCCCGCCCCTCTTGTGATATTTCGTGATTTTGCCGAAACCCTCCCCCCTTTCGGAGCCTCACGTGATTAATGGACGGCCCCTTTGGAGTCAGTATTGTAAACCACTACTGTAATCTTGATTTCTCGGTAATCAAGTACTTAAGTAATCTGAATTACTTAACTCCCGTACCACGATAGATTACTTCATTGGCAAACAAATTGACAAGTTTTTGCGGGTGGTAGGGCCTTGTGCAAGGTCCGTCCGGATCGCTACCACCATCTTACTCGCTAATCCTGCCGCTAAGTAGCAGTGCTTGCACTGCTGTGTTCCGGTGTGGAGAGTAAGACAGCCGGGGAAATTACGGGCACAAGAGGCGTTTCATCTTAGTCCTCTAGGTTGGCAACGCATCTGCAATCCCTCCGGGGTTGCGGGTGTCTATGGGCAGTGGTGATCACTTACCATCAGGTGACCCACTTGCTCGTTTGCCTTCCTATTCATATATAAAAAAAAAACCTTATTTTCTAATTTTTATTAATGTCACTCAAATAAAATTGGTTTTGGTTAACATCATTATATGTCATTCTAGCATTTCCTGTTATATGGCCTTCTTATATTTCATTGTTACTTTCTCACATTTATTTTATCTTACGTATTATACAGTAATGTGTGTATGTATGTATTATTTTGTTTTATTTATTTAGCTATGTATTATATTTATTGGTATTGTTGTTTTTATTATCCCTGCGTTTATCCTATTTGTTTCCGCCACCTACTTAAACTGTCTCCAACTCATTTCTCTGTCTTATTGGTTGTCTGGTAGAGATCGCTATTAAGCGATAAGACCGCCTATTGTCTACTTTGTTTCTGTATTATTTTGTACTGATTTGTGGTGTTCAATAAAAAGTATTTGTATCGTATTGTATTGCATTTCACTTTCACATTAAATTTTGGTGTTAGAAAGCCTTTGGCTCGAGCGACAAGTTCTTGCGATCCAAGACATTCTTTATTTCACCAATGTTTATGTGTAATGTGCTATTTCACTATCAAATCCATCAATATTTTTTACTTGTTATTTTTAGTAAAAATCCGAAAAGTAAAGCTTAAAGGTCGGGAATTGAACGGGATTTGTCGTTTAGAAATAAAAAAATCTTGATTAATTCGATAGTATGTAGTGATGTCGCTTTTTTTTGTCTAATACCCGATTATTCCCAGGCGTGGGCTTTACCCACGGCGTCCTAAACACGGACAACGTGAGCGTGCTGGGCGTGACCATAGACTATGGGCCGTACGGGTTCATAGACCATTACTACGAGAGCTACGTGCCCAACTCGTCGGACGACCTGGGCCGATACGCCTTCAATAGGCAACCACAGGTTAGTGCTGCTTGCCCACCATTCCCAGGCGTGGGCTTCACCCACGGCGTCCTAAACACGGACAACGTGAGCGTGCTGGGTGTGACCATAGACTATGGGCCGTACGGGTTCATAGACCACTACTACGAGAGCTACGTGCCCAACTCGTCGGACGACCTGGGCCGATACGCCTTCAATAGGCAACCACAGGTTAGTGCTGCTTGCCCACCATTCCCAGGCGTGGGCTTCACCCACGGCGTCCTAAACACGGACAACGTGAGCGTGCTGGGTGTGACCATAGACTATGGGCCGTACGGGTTCATAGACCACTACTACGAGAGCTACGTGCCCAACTCGTCGGACGACCTGGGCCGATACGCCTTCAATAGGCAACCACAGGTTAGTGCTGCTTGCCCACCATTCCCAGGCGTGGGCTTCACCCACGGCGTCCTAAACACGGACAACGTGAGCGTGCTGGGTGTGACCATAGACTATGGGCCGTACGGGTTCATAGACCACTACTACGAGAGCTACGTGCCCAACTCGTCGGACGACCTGGGCCGATACGCCTTCAATAGGCAACCACAGGTTAGTGCTGCTTGCCCACCATTCCCAGGCGTGGGCTTCACCCACGGCGTCCTAAACACGGACAACGTGAGCGTGCTGGGTGTGACCATAGACTATGGCCCGTACGGGTTCATAGACCACTACTACGAGAGCTACGTGCCCAACTCGTCGGACGACCTGGGCCGATACGCCTTCAATAGGCAACCACAGGTTAGTGCTGCTTGCCCACCATTCCCAGGCGTGGGCTTCACCCACGGCGTCCTAAACAACGAGAGGATCCTACGCGTGACCCATAGACCAAACAACCTACAGTATTATTATTATTGTTGGTAGTATTGCTGGTCTGGTAGCAAAGGAAAAACATAGAATGCACCAGTTGCTTCTCGTCCCATGGTAAAAGCCCATCGAGGGAATGGCCGAAATTTTAGGAATCATGTTATAGGCGATGCGGCTAGCAACCCATCACTATTTTGATTCCCCTTTTTCCATCTATACGCCTACAATCATGCTAAACGTGGCCTTTAGGTGTTGTTACCTCAGGCTCTGTCTGCCCCGCAAGGGATATAGACGTGATTTGTGTGTGTATATGTATGTGGTACGGGTTTCCGGTCAGGGGCCCATGGGGTCCTTTAAAAGGCATTCATGGGGCCGAGGCCAACATGAAGAGGCCTTTGGTACCATCCTTACTAATATTATAAATGCGAAAGTAACTCTGTCTGTCTGTTACCTTTTCACGCTTAAACCGCTGGGCAGATTTAGTTGAAATTTGGTATACAGATAGTTTGAGTCCCGGGAAAGGACATAGGATAGTTTTTATCCCGGAAAATTGCATAGTTCCCGCGGGATAGCACAGCCCAAACCACTGGACTTAGAGACTTGAAATTTTGCACATAGATACCTTATACAATGTAGGCATCCACCAAGGAAGGGTTTTTGGAAATTCCCACGGGATAAGGAAAAAACGGGAATTATATAATTATTCGATTCCGAGTGACGCTATCTCAGTAACTATAATAACTAGACTCTTCAAATTAGATACAAAAGTAGGTGATTACAAAACTAAGAAACTAATTTCAGGATTTTTGGAAATTCCCACGGGATAAGGAAAGAAAGGGATTTATCTACGCGGACGAAGTCGCGGGCATAAGCTAGTTTAATATAAAAATGAGATGGGCGCATCTATTTAGTTAGTTAGTTATTTAGTCAATAAAAAATTACAGCGTTACAGTCGAAACCAATGCGCTATAAAATTCAGAAAATATAATACATAAATGTTATTTAGGCGACGAAACGTTGGACAAACTATGAAACGAACGAACGTTGAAAACTATGGAGGTCTATCCCCTAATACACTATGAGGATGAGCTAGCGGACAATCCTCCACCGTTGCCAATATACAATACGCACAATATAATACTATAGCTTTGTTCGAAAGGCTATTACCGAGATCGGCACACCTTAAAAAATCATACATACACTAGCTGACCCCTCAACCTCATGGAGCCCGAGACCTTTCCAACGAATGCAAAACCTTGGAAATCGGTTCGTGCGTTCTGGAGTTACAGCGTCAGGAAGGAAAACGCAATTTCTTTCCTCGAACGGTAAAGATCTGGAACCAACTTCCTGCTGCAGCATTCCCTGAGCGGTACAATTTAGGGATCTTTAAAAAGCGAGCCTTCCTGTTCCTCAAAGGGCCGGCAACGCACTTGTGATTCCTCAGGTCTTGCAGGTGTCCCTGGGCGATGGTGATTGCTTTCCATCAGGTGACCCGTCTGCTCGTTTGCCCCCTCTCATATAAAAAAAAAAACCCGACTTATCTTTATTAGTAGATATCACTACATAGTATAAAACAAAGTCGCTTTCTCTGTCCCTGTGTCCCTATGTCCCTATGTCCCTATGTATGCTTATATCTTCAAAACTACACAACGGATTTTGATGAGGTTTTTTTTAATAGATAGAGTGATTCAAGAGGAAGGTTTTTATGTATAATTCTATGCAGACGAAGTCGCGGGCAGAAGCTAGTTTTTTTTTATAATTGAGAATATTTCCACAGATATTGTTGTGGAATTTGGAAAAATTTGCTATGGCGTTGGAACCGATTCTGTCAGAGGACCAGAAAGAGAAGATAAAAGAAGTTCGGGGCACTCTAGAAGAATATGTGAAGAATAAAGTGTTGTAAGTATTTAATTAGTTCCCCAGTATCTATAAAACGTACATACATAAATCATCGTACTTCCAAACTGTAGGCTTATTGTCTAACTCGCTCGCAACCGCCATCGTGTTCATTTTGACAGTTCTTGTATGAATGTGACAGCTAGCTGATTCCGATGCCAATTGTCAGCCCATACATGAACTGTCACAACGAACACGATGGCGATTGCGAGCGAGTTAGACAATAAGCCTACTGGTCTGGGAATAAAGAGAAAACATAGAATGTACCAGTTGCTTTTCTTCCCGCGCAGATGGAAACTGCGAAAATCTTAGGAATCATGTTATAGGCGATGCGGCTAGCAACCCATCACTATTTTGATTACCCTTTCCACCTATACGCCCTTAATTATGCTAAATGTGGCCTTTAGGCCTTGTTACCTTAGGCTCTGTTTGCCACGTAAGGGATAAAGACTTAATATATGTATGTATGTATTTATGTTTTTTTTTTAATAGTATGCAAATTTCAGGAAAACCTACCTTCTCAAACTAGGTCTCGAAGAAGCCCAAGATGGCGACTCTTCGTTGGTTGAAGACCTTCTGAGTCTAATGCAGGAGACCATGGCTGACTTCACGTGCACCTTTCGACAGTTAGCTGAGGTAGGTCGCTTTTAGACATACAGTCTTTCTTTTGCATGCGTATAAACGTTAAAAAACCCCGTCATTTTCGAAAAATGTATACCCAAAAATATGTAGTTCAAAATGACCGTTATTTAATTTAGTTGTGTCGAGATGTATGCATATTGGCGTTGTAACGAAAAGTAATATGAATATGATATATTGATAATATTCTCTCGTCCCTGGTGAGCAGTAGATGTGCCACGGGAGTTTGTAATTGTGTCGTACAGACACATCATTCAAACAGATGACGCTTGGCGACAGAAAATCGCATAGTAACGTCACGTGACAGCTGGTAACAGATAGAAAAAATCGAAGGCTTACCCACCTGCTATGGGTGTAGGGGTATAGCACGCGTCATGGAATGCCGAGGATCCGGGTTCGATTCCCGGCCATAGCTTTACTTTTCGGATTTTTCTGTGTTCTAATTTTCAGTGACGTTTAGGAATATATTGTTATACACAGGAGCTAAGAAACTGGGTCACAAAGTTTTATGAGAAGTGACCCGGTTCCTTTGCTCCAGAGTATAATAATATAATGGTTTCAATGAACAAAAAATTTTACCTTGCTACCCCGCTACTCACGTGCAAGATAACCAAGCCTATGTGAAATATATATGTTTTTCATGCAAACCCTCCCTCCACTGCTGCCAATAAAACACATATAAATCCCACAAACTTAATTATCCCTTACACCACACAAACACTGACGCGTTTCGATCCCTCTACGGGATCATTATCAAAGTTTTATGAACACAACTGTTACACATGCAAACCAACGTCGTACTGATCTGAAACCGTATTTATAAGCATAATGTACCTTCATTCATATTTTTTCCCAAACTACCCTATTATTTATGATTTTTAATATACACTAACAACTACCTTCAAAAATTTTTCCGACTACAGTAAAAACAAATAGGGTTATGTATTTTACAAAAATATTTTTGTCATGAGCAGGTTGTCTCGAACGCCGAAGGCTCATTACCCCGAAATAATGGGGAGGGGTAAAATCCGTGGCGTAGTTAGGTTTTTTTTTTTTTTATATATGAATAGGAGGAGCAAGTGGGTCACCTGATGGTAAGTGATCACCACTGCCCATAGACACCCGCAACCCCGGAGGGATTGCAGATGCGTTGCCAACCTAGAGGACTAAGATGAAATGCCTCTTGTGCCCGTAATTTCCCCGGCTGTCTTACTCTCCACACCGGAACACAGCAGTGCAAGCACTGCTACTTAGCGGCAGGATTAGCGAGTAAGATGGTGGTAGCGATCCGGACGGTCATAAGGGTATCGGAACTGAAAAGGTTAGGTTAAAGTTTAACCAGTAGATTACCCGGTCGTTTTAAATTCAAGGTAGGCCACGTTAATATTTTATACAGCCATACAGCCAGTATGTGGAAGTTCGTATGTATATGTATTAAAATATACACGATGATGACGGAAACTGGGTAGACAGAGCCAGAGGTAATAAGACCTAAAGGCCACGTTTAGCATGATTGTAGGCGTATTGGTGGAAAAAGGAATCAAAATAGTGATGGGTTGCTAGCCGCATCGCCTATAACATGATTCCTAAGAATTTCGCCCGTTCCCTAGATGGGCTTTTACCATCTGCGCGGGAAGCGAAGCAACTGGTACATTCTATGTTTTTTTCTTACTCCCATACCAGCATGGAAGAACCACGTTAATATTCTATTAATAAACAGTTTATATACAAACAGTATGTGGAAGTTCGTATGTACACACAGCAAAGCTATTCGGTAAGCAGGATAGATACGGCGCGAGCGTGCGTAGGTGCTTACCTGATTATATTGCCGTGTGTACATGTATTTAAATATATGTGACCTTGGATTATTAATACTCTGGTATTTGTCTGATGCAATACTCGTTGGACTCGGAAACTGGCGCAGTAGGTAATTACTTAAGAGTTGTGTAGAACCGACGAATGCAGGATGTCTGGTAATTATCAGGTATCGAAGTTTCGTTCCAAGACCAAATAGGAGACGTTTTGGAAAAAAGCCAGGCCAGGAGTACCCGAAACTGACGAGCATGTATGAAGAGATTGATGACTGTGGACGAAGCGGAAGAAGTATGACAGGGTCGTAGCAAGTGGAAAGTAGTCTGCCTACCCCTGTGGGAGGCGTCCTGTGGGAGGAGGTCGTGGGGGGGGGGGGGGGTATGTACTGAAGTATCTATGTATGTATAACTCTTTATTCTATATATATAAAAGAAAGTCGTGTTAGTTACACTATTTATAACTCGAGAACGGCTTAACCGATTTGGCTGAAAATTGGTAGGGAGGTAGCTTAGAACCAGGAGACGGACATAGGATACTTTTTATCCCGATTTTCCCACGTGATTGGAAAATTCCGAAATGTTGTACTAATAAAGCTACAGACATTAAATTTAGCATGCCTACACGTTATTCCTTGATTAGTATAAAGGTGCAACTACAAAGGAATTTTTCAAATTTCCCACGGGATAAAAACACGAGGTAAATAATTAAGACTATAATTAGTAGATAATATTCCTAGAGGATCATGTAGGTGCTCTAAGAAGGGATTTTCCGAATTTCCCACGGGATAGGCAATAAAAACCTTATACTTGGAGACATGAGTCGCGGGGAAAAGCTAGTTGTACATAAAACACAAAAAAAGGATGATTACAGGACAACACACATGCACAAAGGCGAACTTATCCCTAAAAGGGATCTAAAGTTCTGAAGTTTAGTTGTATTTGTGTTTTCTTCCATGCTGGTATGGGAGTAAAGAAGAAACATAGAATGTATTATGTTATGAATTTGCTTATACGCCCACAGTCAAACGTGGCTTTAAAGTTAAGATTTTCGCTCATTCTTTCAATGAGCTTTTACCGTCTGCGCGGGAAGAGGAGCAACTGGTACAGTTTGACAACAAATATAATGCGCATCGGCAGTATTCGTTTGCGCAGAGAAGCGCAGACCAGTTTCCGATGGTAGCCGAACGTGTAAATAATCTATATTGAACTTTATTTGCAAGCGCAACTGGCAGAGTATTGCTTGAGTATTCTTAGCTCTGTCCCGCTTACACGATTTTGCCATTGTTGGTACGAAATCGATCGACCAATAACAGCGCCAGAGTTTCCCGCGCTACTAAAATTGGTCTACTGCGCAGGTACATCGTGGAGCATTATTTTTGTTGTCAAACTGTACATTCTGTTTTTTCTTTGCTCCTCGACCAGCGTGGAAGGTTGAGAATAAGGTGTATTATTTCAAAAGTTAGATGGCGTTAATACTTACATATATTTAGTTGTATAACTTAATAACCTGACTGATAAGGAAATTGTACGTAAAATCTTATCAAATCTTATTTACGCAAAACAAAAGAAATAATAATAGCAATAGTAAATATAACGTGCTATAAAAGTTGAAGTTATAAAAAAAATCTAAACGACACTGATTAGAACAGACAAAATCCGAAAAGTAAAGCTATGGCCGGGAATCGCACCCGGATCCTCGTCATTCCGTGACGCGTGCTACCCCTACACCACCCATAGCAAATGGGTAAGCCTTCGAATTTTCCTATCTGTTACTAGCTGTCACGTGGCCTTGTTACTATGCGATTTTTTGTCGCCAAGCGTCATCTGTTTGAATGACGTGTCTGTACGACACAACTACAAACTCCCGTGGAACATCTACTGCTCACCAGGGACGTGAGAAGGCGCTGTTTTTCAAATTATAGGTACTATCAAATGAATAAAAAAATTTTACTTCTTTATTTTTTATGTTTACTTTTACGATTTTACCGTTGGAAATTAAACACACACAAATTACAAACATATATATATATATGTTAGTAACAAATATTATTTCTTTGTGCTATGTATGCATGCTGGTCTGGGAGCAAAGGAAAAACATAGAATGTACCAGTTGCTTCTCTACCCGCGCAGATGGTAAAAGCCCATCGAGGGAACGGGCGAAAATCATAGGAATCATGTTATAGGCGATGAGGCTAGCAACCCATCACTATTTTGAGAGAGAGAGAGAGAGAGAGAAACATTTATTTACACACATTCGATACACGTAGATATATAATAGTAAGAAGAAATACAATAGCAATAGTACCGATGTGGTGTAAAATGGGCCCCACTCAGCATAATATTGCGGCAAGCCGCAACGCTGTTTTTCAGTAGGACCCAGATAAAATTAAAACTAAACATATAAAAGACACATACACTGTGGCGACACGAACGCCAGTGGAAAGCACTATACAAACAAGTACTAAGTACTAGTAAGTAGTATTTTGATTCCATTTTCCGCCTATACGCCCACAATCTTGCTAGATGTGGCCTCTAGGTACCTGCTACCTTAGGCTCTGTCTACCCCGTAAGGGATAAAGACGTGAAAAGTGTGTGTGTGTGTGTGTGTGTGTGTGTGTGTGTGTGTGTGTGTGCTATGTATGTACTTATCTGATAGTAAAACTGGCATTTAAATAATTATTTATTTGCTTTGTTAATAACAATAATGAAAACCTTTAGATAGTAAGATAGGAGGACTAGTTTATATGTGACTTCGTTTTCTCGTTCGTTTCCCGCGGGAACTTTGCTCTTTCCCTGGATAAAAGGCTTTTAATCAGAATAAATGTATAGTCGACCAAGAAAGAACTTTGCCATTTTTTTTGTGACTGCTATTTAAACGAATAATTAGGCTGAATGACGCATTTACTTATTTGTGGCGTATCAAGTCACCATTAAGACGATAACTTCGCCTATCTATACTAATATTATAAAGAGGAAAAATTTGATTGTTTGTTTGTTTGTTTGCATTGAATAGGCTCCGAAACTACTGGACAGATTTCAAAAATTCTTTTGCGGTTAGAAAGCTGCATTATCACTGAGTGACATAGGCTACTCTTTACCGCGGGAAAATACCTTTTCCTACGGGAAAATTAATTTACCGCGGGCGAAGCTGCGGACGGAAGGCTAGTAAGTAATAAAATAAAAATATTCAAAATATTTGTAACAAAATGTCGGCGACGTTGTACAGTAGTACAATCAATAGACATCCTCCCCTCGACGCTTTTGGCCAACGGTCAATGATATCCCTTACACTGCCAGGAAATCATTAGCCGTTGCCCAGGGTGCATCAGACCAACCACTGCTCTACCCTCCGAACGGATCCGAAAATGAGCCGCAGCTCTTGATCACACGCGAAACCCGACTCGCACGCCGTCACATTGACGTGTTAACGAAAATAGTCTGTGGTGTTAGCCGTACAAATGACCTTGAACTTTAGGCTGGCGAAGGACTTTCTTGGTCGACTACGCAAATCAGTTAGGAAATAAGTAAGTACAGTCAACAGCAAAAGAAACTGATGAATTAGGCTCCCAAAATAATATAAACATCAAATTGAGTCAAATATTACTGACTATTGAAATTTATTAGAAGTAAATGAACACAAAATGTGTCATAAGTAAGTGATCACTATTCACGTATAAAAAGTCGAGTGATGCTCGACATGTTTCGGACTATTCCGTAGTCCTTCTTCCTGGAGCGCTCGCCCCGGCGGGGGTTTATGTGTAATAATGATTAAGTCTCACGGTAGTTTCATGTTGAAAGTGATCACTATTATTTCGATCCTTGAAAACTAAGTTAAAGAAAAACATTTAAGTTAAAGTCGTTGTTGAGTGTTTCAAATTAAATATATTATCTATAAATACACACACACACACACACAGTACAGCAATTTATACAGTAATTTTATGCTGAGAGAATAAATAAACTAAACTAAACTAAACTTTAAAATACGGGTTTATGGGACACCTCGGAGTACAAGTCAGATGTTCGGTCCTTGACACATTCATAGTTATGACATCGTGTATTATTATTTTATTTTGTAAAATTGATTTGTCACTCTATTTCTGTCTCTGTGTTGTTATTTGTTTTACTTTCTTTTGACTAATTAAAACTTCATTTAAAATTGACACTGGTGTGACTTGTTATATCTGGCACGTCATGCTAGAAGATGTTTTGAAATGTTGATTTTGATCACTTACTTTTGACGTTGACTGTACGTAAATATTTTTTTTTTAGCGACTGGCTGCGGATCCATACTTAACCTGTTTTATAGTTTTATTTTTGATTTTGTCTCGTCTATTATTGCTGTTGTTGTGTCATTCGCTACGTATGGTCGCTAAAGCCTCTGTAAAAACTAAATTCTGTTTTATTGCTACAAAATACCGTGTTTCCATCACCACCACGCATCTTAAAGTAACACATTTATTGACAAATTTATTTAAGTACAGATTTATTGTAAAAATATAACGTAACAGACACGAATCACAAAAAAATCGTTAACTATATGCGCAAAGGCGAAGTTATCCCTGTGAGGGATCTCTACCAGTTAACTTTTGAGTAGATGAAAATAATAAAAATGATAATTTAGACGAAATTTTATTATATTTAACGCTACACTTAAAAAACACATGTGGAACTCTCCAGGCCGTCGCGTAATATATGCGCAAAGGCGAAATTGTCCCTATAAGGGATCTCTACCAGTTAATCTTTGAGTAGATGAAAATAATAAAAACGATAAATTAGACGAAATTTATTATATTTAACGCTACACTTAAAAAACACATGTGGAACTCTCCAGGCCGTCGCGTCGTATAAATAGTTAGTCCTAATAATGTTTGGTCTAATGAAGTTAGGTTAGGTTTGGTATACATATTTTATTACTTTTGTAATTAAACCAATAACAAAAAAAAGCCATGGTAGCCTAGTGGTTTGACCTGCGGCCTCTCAAGCAGAGCGCCGTGGGCTCAAATCCCGGGCGCGCACCTCGTGAGTTTTTCGGAATTTATGTGCGAAAATTACATTTGAAATTTGCCATGAGCTTTTCGGTGATGGAAAACATCGTGAGGAAACCTTGCACACATCTGCAAAAAAATTCAATGGTGTGTGTTAAGTTCCCAATCCGCACTGGGCGCGCGTGGGAACTATAGCCCAAACCCTCCAATACACGGAGGAGGTCTATGCCATGAGGCACGCCGAATTACGCGACAATTTAATAATAAACAACAACAACATACTTATTGAAATTGTAGCGAATTCGGAATAAAAAGGCTATATTATTATTTATTATTACTTTCATAATTATACCAAATAATCATTAGAGCCAAAATTAGGACAAACAATACCTATGCGAAACGTAGACCTGTGAAACCCAACCCAATTATTTCTCGTTTCTGCGCGTGAACTGCAGCTTCACGCCTCCAATGGGGTACGTGACCAAGGTCTTTGGCTCCAGGTCTAAGGTCCTGGGGGTGCCAGGCGCCAGCGCCACACGGTAATGGCGCAGCACCGTGATGAAGCCCGGAATCACTTGCATCTTGGCCTGACGGTAACCTGGGGGCGGGAGATTGCTTTTTTTTGTCTCAAATTGAAATAAGACTAGGCGAGGCTATTTTTACTTGTTTGTCATCACGTTTTAGCCGTCGCAGAGTCACTTGACGCATACTTATGTCGCATTTGCATATTAATTCTTAGTCTTTGTTTAAACACGAAAAATCTAAATATATGTATAAAAACTCAAAGGTGACTGACTGACATAGTGATCTATCAACGCACAGCCCAAACCACTGGACGGATTGGGCTGAAATTTGGCATGCAGGTAGATGTTATGACGTAGGCATCCGCTGAGAAAGGATTTTGATCAATTCTATCCCCAAGGGGATAAAATAGGGGATGAAAGTTTGTATGAAACTTTGTCAATTTTAAACCGATCGGGCTGAGACTTTGCGTGCATAAAGCTACTATGACGTAGGCATCCTCTAAGAACGGATTTTGATAAATTCCACCCCTAAGGGGATAAAATAGGTGATGAAAGTTTGCAAAGGTCGTAGCTGGCTAGAGTCGCGACGTTAATAATTATTGCTAAATATACTATCAACATCAGTTCTTAAGTCTAATTCTACGCGGACGAAGTCGCGAGCAGAAGCTAGTAAAAGATAGAACTGCCAAAGCTCTTGTCTGTTCGCATTCGGTTTCTTCAATATATAGTAATTTTTATGTGGAAGGTTTAGATATAATTTGTACAGGTTTTTTTTTGTAAATTTGTTGTAATATGATAATTTTACCTTCCATGCTGGTCTGGGAGCAAAGGAAAAACATAGAATGTACCAGTTGCTTCTCTATCCGCGCAGATGGTAAAAGCCCATCGAGGGAATGGGCGAAAATAATAGGAATCATGTTTAGGCGATGAGGCTAGCAACCCATTACTATTTTGATTCCATTTTCCACCTATATGCCCACAATCTTGCTAAATGTGGCCTGTAGGTACCTGTTGCCTTAGGCTCTGTCTACCCCGTAAGGGATAAAGACGTGAGTTTGTGTGTGTGTGTGATAATTTTGGCAACGCCGTGTTAGTACCGTAAACTGGGGTGTCTTCAAAAAGTAGTTAAAATGACGGAACCATTAATTTTTGTTTGCGTTTACTACTTCCAATCGATGTCTACATCGATCGCCTTTGCGTCTACATGCCAATCAGTCACCGCATATGAACAATATCGTTTTTCGATCAAAGTAACCCCAAAATTATCAAAGTCACTCCGATTAACGGTATCTACAATTCACACGTAAACTTTGCTGTTTGTATGTTTGTACGTAATGGTAAAGGAGAGGAGCTTTGTCATTAAGAAATCTGAGTAAAATTTATGGTATACCTGATCAATTCTCTTTATTGCGTGGATCTCCCGACGAATTTGCTAGCTTATAAATGACTCTCACAAATAATGCGGCTTTCTATTGCTAAAAGTATTTTCAATATCGGCTCAGTAGATCCAGAGAACCCCTACAAGCCCTACAACCTCAAACGCACCAACTACATCTTTAGAATATAAGTGTATAAATATTTCAAAATATACTGTACCTATGCAAATCCTTGGTCCTTCTCCAAAAGGCATGAACGTATACGGCCTTACACTGGCCTTTTCTTCTCCGTACAGCCTCTCCGGACGGAACGTTTCTGGATCATCAAAAAACTCCGGATTGTGGTTCAAATGGTATATCGGCAGGTGCACCCTCAAACCTTTTTCAAGCTTGACGCCAGAAGGCAAAGTATAGTCCTCCATGACTTCTCTATTCAGTACACTCAGCACAGGATACAAACGTATAGTTTCTTCCATACACGCTTCCACGTACGGCAGTTCATTGATGCATTCATAAGTGATCTTGCCACCAGTTCTCTTCAAATACTCATCGATTTCTTCTATAGCTCTGTCTTGGGCTTCTTCGTTCTTCGCCAGCTCGTATAAACCTAAGCTGAGAGTTGTTGCTGAAGTCTCAAATCCCGCAGCAAACAGACCGACAACAGTAGCTACTATTAGATCTTCATCCATAAACATTTCAACCTTCTTATCACCATTTATGCTGTCCCCTGAGAAACACAGTCTTCCGTTCGTCTTCATTGCCAGTATGACGTCAACGAAGTCACTCCTCGTGGACGGTTGGTTCTGTCGTTCATTAAAAATCCCCTTCATCAGGTTTTTGAAGAACCTGTCTATTTCCGATGGGAAATTCTTCATTCCTATGCCGTAAAAAATGCTTGGCCATATTAAACGGGCTGACGCTTTGAAAGCTCTGTATTTCGAGGCAGTGAAAATCAATTCACCCATTATTCTGAAAGGGTTGTCTGTCGCGTCACTCATTGTGTTTGTGTCTACCCCAAAAGACAAAGAACAGATGCAATCCATTGTGTATCTTGTCATTATGTCTGTCACTTTAACTATGTCGGACTTCTCAAGTTCTTTCGCCAGCTGGTCGCTCAAAACGCACGAACACTTCTCTATCAGATGGAACATGTTCTTCATTTTGGAAATGGAGAATATAGGTGATAGGTTCTGCCTCATGACTTTCCATCTGTCCCCGCTTGAGAAGAATAGGTTTTGCGTTAGGATTTCCTTGTGGTAGTATTCGGATACTTCTCGGCCGCTGAAGTGGGTGTAGTCTTTTGTTAGAATAAGCTTGATGATTTCAGGATCTTGAGGTATGAAGACTGGTTCTGTGCCAAAGAACGCGCCGAAATACGGTTCGTTTGGGAATTTTTTGCATAGTTTTTGCACCGTCCATCCTAAATATTCTTTAGTGAGGATGTGCTGTCCGTAGTTTCCGAATAAAGGTGTTGGCTTTTCGTACGGCACGTTCTTCTTTTTCCAATAATCGAATTTTCTTGTCGATAAATGATATATGTAGGCTATTAATGTTACGAATGCGGCGAGTAATGCAGTGGTCAGCATGGCGGCGGTCGTGTGAATGGCGACCGGTCGTGTTTGATGATAAATAGGCGTAAATACTTGTCTAGTGGCCATGATTTCGATAGTTGCTTGACAATGTTTTGTACCTAGACGACTTTGTTATGATATTTGTGTTTGGAATTTCGTGTTGTTTGTTTTGGTGTATTGCGTAGTGATTGTAACTAAAAAAAGGGTTGGGCGATATCTTTGTATTTAAATAATTTGTATGTTTAAATAACTCAATGGAAGAAGTTTTAAATTCCTATTGAGGTGGCCGGTTGGAATATGTTTGACAAATAAGAATGTTTACGGTCTTGGATGTTTTATATGTATTTAAATATGTGCTTATCCATTTGAGTATGTTTATCCGTTGGTAGTCAGACAGATTTGGAAGGACTTTTGTTTTATAATATGTTCATCCTCGTGTGGCCCAACGTACTGTTTTAGGAATGCGAAATGTAGTCCTTCCGGCCCAAATGAATATCGCAACTTTACAATACAATACTTACCTTTATTATAAACTAGCTTTTGCCCGCGACTTCGTCCGCGCAGATAACGTCAGAGTGACGACATAAAATATATATCTATATATGTAAAAGAAAGTCGTGTTAGTTACACTATTTATAACTCGAAAACGGCTGAACCGATTTGGCAGAAAATTGGTAGGGAGGTAGCTTAGAACCAGGAAGAAGGACTACGAAATAGTCCGAAACATGTCGAGCACCACTCCACTTTTTATACGTGAGTTATCCGTTTATGTGTAATTATGATTGAGTCTCACGGAAGTTTCATGTTGAAAATGTCCTTAAATTCTAGCCGTCGACATGGCCACATTAAACTATAAATAACATTATACTTTGTTGCCATATTTGCAGTTAGTATTCATTAACTGTACATCACAATCTCTTATCATATGGCAACTGAACTGTTGCACTCATTCACTACATGCGTTTAATTATCGCGATGCAATAAAACGTACAATGTACCTACTTTGTTTGTCCATGATTGGTTCGCTATCGGGTATACCACGTATTTAACACCTTGGGTGGTAGTCGCGTGCACTTCACAAAGGCAAAAGGACAGGGCGACGGCACCAGTGTTGGACGCTTGTCAGCACAAGCACTAGTAATGGACACTTCATTCTTAATATAAAGGGGTATGTCTATTACTGGTGCCGTCACCGTAGTCGAGCAAAGGAAAAACATAGAATGTACTAGCTGCCTCTCGTCCCGCGCAGATGGTAAAAGCCCATCGAGGGAATGGGCGAGTCTTAGGAATCTATAGGCGATGCGGCTAGCAACCCATCACTATTTTGATTCCCCTTTCCACCTATACGCCTACAATCATGCTAAGCGTGGCCTTTAGGTGTTGTTACCTCAGGCTCTGTCTACTCCGTAAGGGATATAGACGAGATTTTTGTGTGTGTGTGTGTGTGTGTGTGTGTGTGTGTGTGTGTGTGTGCGTGCGTGCGTGCGTGCGTGCGTGCGTGCGTGCGTGCGTGCGTGCGTGCGTGCGTGCGTGCGTGCGTGCGTGCGTGCGCGTGCGCGTGCGCGTGCGTGTGCGTGAGTGCGTGTGCGTGTGCGTGTGCGTGTGCGTGTGCGTGTGTGTGTGTGTGTGTGCGTTTGCGTGTGTGTGTGTGTGTGTGAGTGTGTGTGTCACCCTACTCTCCTGCTGTAATTGCCATCTGTTTCGGGTATTTGAGGTGGTTGACTTACGTCATAATTAACCGACTTGACAACAACATGGGCTAGCAGCATTTATAAGTTAGGTAGTTGTTTTTTTTTGTCTTACCCGTCTCAAAATCTTGTGCACGCCACTGGGTAGGATTGAGAACAGAAATCTATCTACACTTTCACTTTATCTGGGATGAATGACTATGCAGGTACGTTTTTATTTGGTCTAAAACAAACGGCCAGGAAACAAAGCTTTTGTATTAAAATAAAAGTTTTTACTGAAACATATTTATTTAATCCATACTGCCATGCTGGTCTGGGAGTAAAGAAAAAACATCGAATTTACCGGTTGCTTCTCTTCCCGCGTAAATGGTAAAAGCCCATCGAGGGATTGGGCAAAAATCTTAGGGATCATGTTATATAAGCGATGTGGCTAGCAACCCATCATTGCTTTGAGTCCCCTTTCCATCCATGCGCCCACAATCATGCTAAACGTGGTCTTTAGGTCTTGTT
Source organism: Pandemis corylana (assembly GCA_949127965.1). Taxonomy (NCBI): domain Eukaryota; kingdom Metazoa; phylum Arthropoda; class Insecta; order Lepidoptera; family Tortricidae; genus Pandemis; species Pandemis corylana. The sequence continues at coordinate 13,544,312 of OX421864.1, read as the reverse complement.
ACCTCAGGCTCTGTCTATCCCGTAAGGGATATAGACGTGATTTATTTATGTATGTAATAGTACATTATGATACAAGTGTGCTATGTTGGTAATTACACACGAGGCGTATTGTACGCGCGAGCGACAGCGAGCGCGGGTAAGAGAGCCGAGATGTGTAATTACCAAAGCACACGCGTCACATACGACGTTTTTCAACACATTTGCGAGGAAAAATAAATAAAATTTAGTTAATAAAAGGACTTTAAGAACTTTAGTTTACCTTTGTTACCAGACATTGCTTACCTGGAGCTGCTTTAGAACTTTACTTTATCGTTTGGTAATTAACACCTTGGATTTCTTACTGATATAACTGTCCGAACATTGTTAGAACATATTTTAGTATTTCCAGCGACGGACACTACATTTCTTTATTACTTGAACTCGTAATTTTTAAAGTAATAAAATAACAAAGTCTGAATCAACAATATCAGTGAAAAATGGCGGCAGATATTATTTCTCCGCGCCAATCCGCACGCAGCACTCGCGCATGCGTGCTGTGCACTTAGCACGCGCGTGACGAAGACACTGACACAGACTGCTAAACAGCCTAATATTAAAATTATAATAAAATAGTACATTATGATACAAGTGTGCTATGTTGGTAATTACGCACGAGGCGTATTGTACGCGCGAGCGGAAGCGAGCGCGGGTAAGAGAGCCGAGATGTGTAATTACCAAAGCACACGCGTCGCATACGACGTTTTTCAACACATTTGCGAGGAAAAATAAATAAAATTTAGGAAAGAACTTTAAGAACTTTAGTTTACCTTTGTTACTAGACATTGCTTACCTGGAGCTGCTTTAGAACTTTACTTTATCATTTAGTAATTAACACCTTGGATTTCTTACTGATATAATTGTCCGACCATATTTTAGTATTTCCAGCGACGGACACTACATTTCTTTATTACTTGAACTAGTAATTTTTAAATTAATAAAATAACAAAGCCTGAATCAACAATATCAGTGGAAAATGGCGGCAGATATTATTTCTCCGCGCCAATCCGCACGCAGCACTCGCGCATGCGCGCTGTGCACTTAGCACGCGCGTGACGAAGATACTGACAACAGACTGCTAAACAGCCTAATATTAAAATTATAATAAAATAATTAATCAATGTCTTAAATATGCAAATTATGGTCCCTTTTTAGATAAAAATGAATAATTTGTCGAAATTAAATGTATATTTATTATCTTTAAACTAAAATAGTTTAATATTCACGAAAATATTCCTTGTTCCTATTGATACTGAACCGTTTGCCGAGATTAAAAAAAAGTTTATATTACCGCACTCGTGCGGTAATATAATTACAGCACTTGTGCGTAATAAGCTGTATTATGAGTTTAAATGCGGTGTAATAAGACTCAATTTACGAGCAACTGTGTTGAAAAATAATTAATCAATGCCTGAGATTGCAAATTATGTTCAGTTTTAGATAAAAATGAATAATTTGTCGAAATTAAATGTTTATTTATCATCTTTTCCCTAAAATAGTTTAATATTCACCAAAATATTCCTTGTTCCTATAGATAACTGAACTTTTTGCTGAGATTAAAAAATATATATATTACCGCACTCGTGCGGTAATATATTACAGCACTTGTGCGTAATAAGCTCAATTATGAGCTTAAATGCAGTGCAATAAGACTCAATTTACGAGCAAGTGTGTTGAAAAAGTTTTTAATGAAACATATTTATTTAATGAATACTTTTTAATTATTTTCAGATAGACGTTCATGATTTAGACAATGCGTCCGTCCTCGAGTCGAAATGGTCACTCAACAAGATCAGGGAGGCGAAGTCGTGGGGCGAGTGGGTGCGCCGGTACCGGCAGAGGCTTGTCAAGGAAAACGGTGAGAAACTAAATTATTTAACAGACTGATAGAGACACAGATAGGCAGGACAGAGAGACTAGGCAGAGGGACAGAGAATCAGAGAGTCAAATGGACAGACGGACGGAGAGAGACAGAAATACACAAAAAGATATACAATTACCTTACTTTCTTCTACTCGTAATAGTATACATGCGAAAGTGAGTGGGCGCTTGTGTTTGTTCCTTCTTCACGCTGTAACGACCGGTCGTATTCGGATCAAATTTGGAATAGAGATAGCTGGTACCCTAGATTAAAACATATACTACTTTTTATCCCGGAAAATTACAATGTTCTCGCGGGTTAGCGATATACGAATTCTGCACAGACGGAGTCGCGGGCAACAGCTAGTACCTTGATTGAAAAAATGAAAAAAAATTAAATGAAATGTTTATTTATTCACAATGTACATAATGGTCTTATAAGTAGTATTGCTGACCATACATGTTCAGACAAGTTAGGCGAGTGAAAATCTGAGGTCAGCGATTTAGTCACTCGGTCGATAATAGTAACATTATCCTTGATAGACATAACATTTGTATAATGTCATTGTGTGTCGTCAAGATAAAATTGCTAATGTCATTGAACTTAATATCAAATATTTTTTCTTAAGTTATTTAAAATAAACAATATTATCTTGTGTCATGCAATGTATATCGTCAGATTTGTAGTATAAAAATTGATACTGTAGAAACATTTTTGAGTCAACATTCTGCGCAGGTTGGTTTTGAATTCGCGACAAGGTAATAGTCAAGGTAAAGAGTATTTGTATTGTATTGTATTGTATTGTATTGTATTGTATTCTAAGGGTGCTAGGTATTTTAATTGCGCTGAATAGTGTAAAAATACTAGTACAGATGTCGTGAAAATCCTTCCCCTTCGAATTATCTCGGATATGTTCTTCTTATTTGAGTTGGGACCATTTTGTGTTGACCATTTTGACCATCTGTATTGTTTTAAATGTGTTTAATTTATTTTATTTGATGTTTTGTGATTGTCATAAATAAACTTTTTTCTTTCTTTCTTTCTGGCGTAACAAGTCATTATAGCGACGACAACTTCGCCAATGTCAAACTAACAAAAATATAATTAAACATTTTTGTGACAAAATGTCGGCAACGTTGTACGGTAATGGTCAAAGACCCCTCTCCCCCCTTGTCCGGCTCTCAGAAACTGCCAGGAAATCATTAGCCGATGCCCAGGGTAGCCGCACGGTAAACCGCAGCTTTTGACCACACGTGGAGGTAACCCGACTCGCACCCCTCTCGGATATGTTCCTATTTGTCATGCTGTTTCAGTCAGTCTCATTACTTCAGCATCATGCGGAAGTAATCGTGTGTTCCCAATGGTTTTTAGTGAGCGAGGAGGAGCGGCGCGTGCGCATGTGCGCCGTCAACCCTGTGTACGTGCCTCGGAACTGGATGATGCAGGAAGCAATAGCCGATGCCGAGAAGAACGACTTCCAGAAGGTACCTGCATCCGTTTAGTAGCTTTCACCTGACTGAAAATATTTATAAAACACTTACTTGGGTTTCGGTAATATGTCCTGTCAATCCCTTTTAGGGATGAGTTCGCCTTTCTACACCGTCACGCCTCTTTCTCACAGGGATAGGCAGATACAACTTTGTTCCACTTGCTACGATCCTGACATACTTCTTTCGCTTCGTCCACAGTCATCAATCTCTTCATACATGCTCGTCGGTTTCGGGTACTCCTGACCTGACCTTTTTCCAAAACGTCTCCTGTTTGGTCTCGGAACGTCCGTCTAGGCCTTCCCCTCCCAACGTAAAAATTCACACTCCCCGTATTGATTTGTTTTGTTAGTCGACTTATTACTTATTTTTATTTTCATGTGTGTTATCTGCTTCTATATATATAAAAGAAAGTCGTGTTAGTTACACTATTTATAACTCGAGAACGGCTGAACCAATTTGGCTGAAAATTGGTAGGGAGGTAGCTTAGAACCAGGAGACGGACATAGGATAGTTTTTACCCCGATTTTCCCACGGGATTGGAAAATTCCGAAATGTTGTACTAATAAAGCTACAGACATTAAATTTAGCATGCCTACACATTATTCCTTGATTAGTATAGATGCACTTACAAAGGAATTTTTCAAATTTCCCACGGGATAAAAACACAAGGTAAATAATTAAGACTATAATTAGTAGATAATATTCCTAGAGGATCTGTAGGTGCTCTAAGAAGGGATTTTCCGAATTTCCACAGGATAGGCAATAAAAACCTTATACTTGGAGACATGAGTGGATGTACGGGGTGTGTCGTCACTCTGACGTTATGTTCGCGGACGAAGTCGCGGGGAAAAGCTAGTTTACTATAAAGAGTTATAAGTACATACATTTACTAACAAAAACTTATTTGTTAGGTGCGTTTTCTGCTGGAGCTGTTCCGGAAGCCCTTTGAAGTGAACGAGGAGGCTGAGAAACTTGGATACTCGGCCCAGCCGCCGAGCTGGTCCTACGGGCTGAAGCTGAGTTGCTCCAGCTAAGGGTATACTGCTATAGGGTTGGTGAGGAAGTTGTTATGAGGAAGAGGAATTATTAAGCACATAGTTTGTGGAAGCGAATGAGGAAGAGAAAGTAAGGGTTGTATAGGAGTGAGCGGTGTAGTATATTTAATATAGCAATATGGAAATATGTATATTGAAACATAAAAAATCAAAATTAAGAATTCTTGATTCATTTGATAGTACCTATCATTTGAAAAACAGCGCCTTCTCTCGTCCCTGGTGAGCAGTAGATGTTCCACGGGAGTTTGTAATTGTGTCGTACAGACATCATTCAAACAGATGACGCTTGGCGACCAATTCGCATAGTAACAAGGTCACGTGGCAGCTAGTAACAGATAGAAAAATTCGAAGGCTTACCCACCTGCTATGGGTGGTGTAGGGGTATAGCACGCGTCACGAAATGACGAGGATTCGGGTTCGATTCCCGGCCATAGCTTTACTTTTCGGATTATTCTATGCGTTCTAATTTTCAGTGTCGTTTAAAGAAATTTGTTTTAATAATTTAAATGTTTAGGTCTTGCTACCTTAGGTTGTGTCTACATCGTAAGGGATAAAGACGTGATTTGTGTATGTATGTATTAAACACTTTAAATACTGATATTGTCTTTAGATACCACAAATCGTTATATATTTTTAATTAGGATCTTTCAAATGCATTAATTAAGGTTTTGTTTTTAATTTAATTTTTAAGTAGTTATTTTTTATAATGTTGATAACTTGCGAAATGTGTTTAATTGTGATTGTTACAATAAAAGTCAAATAACCTTTTCGGCGCCAACGAAAACGGCAATATGTGGATGTAAATATAAATAATAATAAATAAATAAATATCTTGGGACAAATTACACCAATTGTCCCAGCCCCAAACTAAGCAAAGCTTGTATTATGGGTACCAGGCAACGGATAAACATACTAATATAATGTAGATAAATACATACAACATCCATGACTCGGGCACAAACATTCGTATTCATCATACAACTGTCTGCCCCTACTGGGATTTTTGGAAATCATATCGCTCGAATTCACGACGAGTAATAGAATTCAATCCACACGCGAAAATTAGTCACATCCATTTGCGAGTGGTCCGCAAATACCCAATTTTTGAAATCCGCGTTCGAAATTTAGTGAAAGACTAAGTCGATGTGTAAAAAGTAGTCCCGTCTCGTTCCACGCAGAAAGTCGATAATTACCGGTTTTTTGTTGGGCACCTGGAAATATATGTTTTCAGCTCAAATTAATTTAACATAAATTGCAAAGTATTTTTGCATAATAGTTATTTATTTTTTATGCTAAAGTACTTATTAGAACTAGTTTAAATTGCGAATTTGCTACAAAAAAAATTACGTAAAACGAAAACTTTGTTATCGTCTGTGCGTCCTTTGTATTGTGTTACTGTCAAAAGTTTTCTGCAACGACTGCTAAGTTTTAAACAGCGAAACAAAAATTAAAATGGCAAAGCATATGTCGCCTTTACAAAGAAAAAGGCTGGTGGAGTTGTTGGAACCACGAAAGGACTTGCGATTAAGGTCTGTTGTTGTTCTTTTGACCTCCGGTCCCAAGGGCGTGAGCTCTTCGATTAAAGCCCTGCAGAGACGTTTCGTAAGACGATATTTCTTTTTAAATTTGGTTTCCGTCTCTCGGAAGGCCTCGCTTCCGAGCTGCCGCAGGTGGGTGCGTGTACCCCGAGTTTGATTTTCCGCAACTTCGTCTTCAGATTCTTCAGAATCCTCCAAATTAAACAAAACTAACTCGTCGAAACTCGCCATTGTCATATCATAATGGCATTAGATTTGTTGAATTACAAATTAACAGAAAATCTCGATAATACGATGAAAATAGCCCAACGCATCGAGGCAATGACAGCAGTGAGTGAAGGTAGTCACCCGCCAACTCGCCATGTTTTTAATTTTGACAAGCCATCCCACCACTCGAATTCTAAAACGACTGCTAGAGACCAGTCGTTTTCAATTCGAGCGGTGATTTTCTACTACTCGCCTTTCAAAAATAGCAATTCACGGATTTGAACGATTTTCGAGCGATATTTTCATAGGTATGATTTCCAAAAATCGGGCCCCAAGTCGTCCAATCACATCGGCATGCTGATCCCTGATTCCACCAATCAGAACACAATTTGTGATGCTATTACACAAAATGGACCAATCAGAACACGTCGTGTGTTTCATATATTTTTTTAAGGCTTATCCCATCAGGGAGAGGCAAAGGAAACTAGGTCCATACAGCCACGTCGACAACTTACTCGCCTGTGTGCCAGTCTAAGTACGCGTACTTTTAGTTGTCGAGCCGTAAGTGCACCAGGACGCATGGCACGAGAGCGCACAAGAGTCTAGATAATTGCTCGTCTCTTTCTTACTGTTCGTTCTAGAAAAAGACGAGTAATTTATCTCGCGCGCGACGCAACTCATGCGCCTCGTGCTAGCCGGGCTGATGTGGTACCATTGTCGTCTAATTTCATATACGAGTTGAGTCAGAGTGTAGGTGAAAAACTTGAGTAAATGACCTGTTGTATGTAGTAGTGTACAGAAGTGATAGGACTTAAGTCATTTTTCTGATTTGGAACGTCAATTTGTTGCACACATTAAGCCGCATTCACATTTGTCTGTCGTGTTGTGTTGTGACACATCAGAACTGTATCGGTTTCATACATTTAATTCGGTTGCGTTCACATTTCTCTGATGCCGTGTGTTGTGACGGCTTATGTTGTGTCGCGTCACAAGCGATCCCGGTCTGCGACAGAACGGGTGAGGTGCAGCGTCACGTCAGGATAGTGTGCACGCGGCCAGTGTTGTGTTGTGACTCGTCAGAGCCTTAGACATTCTAAAATACTGATGAAATTTTTCAGCATCACTCTCAAGCTCTTTAACGAGACAATGAAACTCGCCTTTACTCTCTCGTTTTCTATTTACGGGATGGATCCAATATCTTCTTCTCTCTTTATTTTATTAGAAGCGTTGCCAACGTCAATAAGTGCATATCTTCAATATCTGAATCGGAATCGGAAGAATCTTGAAGAAACATTGCGAGCGTGTGAACTCTTCGGGTGCCGATATGGAACTGATGAAAAAATGCGTCTTAATGCGTCATAACACGTCATGCAAATGTGAACAGTAGCCATCACGACAGAGAGCATCACAACACAACACGACAGACAAATGTGAACCTGGCTTTACTCACACATACAACAGGTCATTTGTTTAAGTTTTTCACCTATACCGTCGATTTGTTTTATACCTACTATGTTTAATGTTATTTATTATCATGCATAATATATTATGTTATTTGTTTTCCTAAATCGTTGTTTTATTACGTCCTAATTTTTGCGATGCTTTTGGGTGCGGTCGTAGAATGTAATTGTTCCAAGTTTATTGGGATAAGGACTATGTTCGGATCTGTTCAGCCGTTCTGGCGTGAAAGAGTAACAAACATCCATACACTGCAAAAGAAACAAGTGCTGCGATATAAAATAAACGCATCAGCTGCTCCAAGGTGCTAGTGAGTAAATAATGATAATTGGTGAAGTAATCACTAGTTAACATGTTTCCTGAACAGCATATTTCAACTAAAGTGTTAATAATTATTGATTGTACGTAATTGTGTCGTTCAGACACATCATTAAAACAGAAGACGCTTGGCGACAAAAAATCGCATAGTAACAAGGTCACGTGACAGCTAGTAACAGATAGAAAAATTTGAAACCTTACCCACCTGCTATGGGTGGTGTAGGGTTAGCACGCGTCACGGAATGACGAGGATCCGGGGTGATTTATGTATGTTTGTTTAAGTCGGTTAAAAAAACAAGGAATAAGTCAACATGTTTATTCATAAGTACAAACAACGTAGGTACTAAGTATCACAATCACAGTGTTCTATATTAAATATAAACAGTATCTAAAAAAGCTTACAAACACAAAATATGACACTAAATATTGTACAATTCTCTTAAACACGTAAATTAAATTAAGTACGTGTAAGCACCTAAGAAACAATCTCTATTTAAAATACGCAAGTGTCTAGGGCTCCTTGGATGCTTTTGAAAAGTTATACTGTAGGTAAGATGGGCCGATGACCTCATTCAAATAGCGGGGAAGGACTGGATACGGAAAACCCAAGACCGCAGCAATTGGAGGGCTATGGAAGAGACCTTTACTCAGCATTGGGTAGAAAAAGGTTGAAGAAGAAGAGAGAAGACTGTAGGTAAGAATAAAAAAAGTATTACATTATTTTTTATAGTTACACAAACGAAAAGTCGAGTAACGCTCGACAGGTTTCGGGCTAATTCGTAGTCCTTCCTGGAGCGCTCGCCCGAGCGAAATGAACACATTACATGTCGAGCATCACTCGACTTTTATACGTGAGTTATCAGTTAGTCTAACTATGATTGAGTAATTTAATGTTGAAAATGTTTTTTTAAGATTTTCCAAATTTTGGGTTATTTCTGCTGAGGGTCAAGAATACTCTCGTTTCTCATACAAGAAAAGTCTTCAATTTTACATATAAACTATTACTAAAGCGCGATGAGAAAGGTATTGAAAAACCTGCCATTCCATATATATTTCGACGTAAGTACTTAATGGACTTGGGGACACTTTTTCTCGTATAAGAACTAGTAGGTTGTGTCGTTGAAATAACCGAAAATTTCCAAAATTTGAAAAATCTATACTTTTTTTAAATTCCCCATACGCCACTAACATGCCTCATCAAACGTGTATGAGAATCTACACGGGATTGATCCCTAGACACTTAGCATTCATGTTTAAATGACATCACAAAAGACGTTTAATTCTTCAGAAAATATCACAATCAATCTCACACATGAAAAATATTGCATTTTTAATATTGTCACATCACATCACATCATTTTTATATGTAAGAAAAAAAAAACGCCTAAAATCATTAAAACTGCAAATGCCTCACTGCATTTACCGCGCAAACCATCTAAAACAATTTATATATTTTTTTTAATAAAAAATAAAATTCTATTTAATATACTGCCAATTTTATTTGTAAAATTTCACGCTAATTCCATTGAAGTTTTTTTCTAAATTCATTTAAAAAAAATACAAGATTTTTCGCTAAATGTACTTTTTGTCGACGATACGTGCACTGTCGTGAAAGCAACATTATGTGTATCTAGAATCAAGACAATCCGACCACCAGGCTCCTATTTCTCCAACTCGACAATTGTCAGTGACAATTGACAATTCGAAATGCAAGGCGTAGTCAATACGAAGCCAACCGGCGTAGATTCTTGTCGAGTTTGCAATGTAAACAAATTTGACACTTGTCACCGTGGATTGTCGCGTTTGTGAAATTGGGCCTGAAGTGAGTCAACTATGAGTTGTAAGTTCGGGCCCAAATAAATGACCAATAAGTCAAATTGATAAAGCTTGTAATTACATAATTCAAATCTGATTCAATTAATTATTAAAAGGTCGGTAAAGGTTAACTTGCTTTTCGTCAAAGGTTAAAATCCTCTCGCTATTTAACCGCAGAAATATGTTACTGGTTAAATACAAATTTCAATATGAACGTTTGAAACGAGAACTCTTTATTCGATTGGAAACTTCAAACATAAAAAATTTACCTACTTAAAATTATTTTGGCAAACACCAAATTATAAAAATATAAGCATAAGCTTTTGATATATATTATTCCTGTACTTATCACATCACCATTCATATTAACTAGGAAATACTATAGCAAAAATAAAATTCTAATACATTTTAAGACCGAGCGAGTTCAAACTAAACTAATATTTTTGATTTCGATTTTATAGCGCCTTTTATAATAAGGCATATCAAAAATAACAGTCGTCACATAAAAACGATGATTTCAAATGCATGCAACATGCATGCAAAATAAATAAAATAAACAAGCTAAGGCTTCTATTCTATGTATAATTGTATATGCGTTGCAACAAAAAAAAATGAAGGGTACTTTTTAAATACCCGATTTCAAGGTAAATTAACAGTAAGTCATATTTAAATCACCAGTGTTACCACAAACGATAAAACAAATATACACCTTTCGAATGGAATGCATATAATTTGTACATACTTACATCTGCATTATATCCATCTTTTGAGCACATAAATATAACATTTGTATAAGTACTGACTGGATGAAAGTAACAACATAATATATATATATTTATGATTTAAGTATTTCCTATCATTATACAAAAACAACTGAAAGTCGCCATTACATCATACCCACGCTAAAGAAACAAATAATATAAATTGTGACTTATTTCACATATAATTTAACTGGTCGATAGTTAACCTATTTATAACAAGTAAATACTTAGGGCCTGTTTCACCATCCTCTGTTAAGTTCCAGTTATCTTAAGTGTCAGTTATCTATGATGTCGTTTGTTTCGTAGTAAGAAATAGAGAGGCAATCATAGCTAACAAACACCTAGCAGGAGCTTTACGGAGAGTGTTGAAACAGACTCTAAATTAATAAGATTTTATGATCGATGCCAGATAAATGAATTTCCCAAGGAATTTTTGTAAACACCGGCTGGTAAAATATAATATAAAATGAATCCAATTTTCAATACCAAGTCATTTCCATATTCGACAGTATACTTCACGCACACATCGAGGACTCTCTAATACTAAATTAAATTAATTTAATTGGTGACAACATAATCTGCTAATTTTCATTTAACAATTTTAGCGGACAACATTCCCTGATAGGTTCATCCAAGCAAGCATAACTTGCAGCATTCAGTTTCATACTAAAACCCTGTTTGTTCTATATCGCGACACAAAATGACGGTTTTGTATGACATCGAATCGACTCACAACCACAACTCAAATAACTACAGTACTCGGCCATAAAGATTGTACATCGGTCTTCTCGGCTAATTTCAGTTTCGTAGACCGTTGCCTAGCTCTAACTAGTGATGGGCCGGATCGTTAAAATTGTATATCCGCGGATACGGATCTGACTACGGATATTTAGTGTCAAGATCCGCGGATACGGTCGATCTTTATTCTTTTATTCGATTGGTGTTGGCGCTATATCTCACTATAATTATATATAAAAAAAGTTTTAGTTATTTCATTGTCATAAAAGTGATGTTATAACTTGCTATAACCTAAACACCTGTTAAGATCCGTAAAAGATCCACGTGAAAAGTAACGGACACTGATACGGATACGGATTTTACTTTTCCCTTGTTTCGTGACAAAGAATTACAGTTAAGTTTTTGGTCACAAAAAGCGTCTCGAACGTTCTTGTTTCAAAAAGTCAAATATTGTGACAGCTGTTGTCGTTTCGTCCCGCTAAAGGCGGTGCTAATTTGTTCATAGTAATCGAATTGAGACATTAACGCGAATGTGTTCGATACGGTTTTATGTTAAAAACTTGCACTATAAGCTTTTGTCTAAAGGCGCTCCTCGATTATCAGTTTCAAGTGTCAAAAAGTCACCCCCGCTTATCTCACCTCCCCCTTGAAACTGAACCTTTTCGCTGCCGCTGACTCGATATCAAGTCATTTCATTTGTTTGTTGAAGGTAGTTAATTTGTCAAGAGAAAGTTTACAGTTGCAAATGACACGAGATGCTTGGCGGTAAAAAGGTTAAAGTAGAGTAGGAGCGCGACAATATAAATTAAAATACACTACCTTAATCACGTATATCACGTGATAGAGACAGATGCTATTTCTCCTCTCTTCGCTTCTAAAACTTGATAGTACACGACCGCGTCGTGCACAGTCGGGAAAGTGTCGAGTTGAAGACGATCTGTCGTCTCCAAGGCGTTGTATCTGTCTATCATTTCCAACATTGGACCTGCGAGGGAATGAAACATTCTATTATGTAAATGAAATCCAGTTTAACCTTTTAATCACTTTAACCGCATCGCAACGGTTAAGGTGATTTAAGGTTAAATATAAAATTAATTTAATAGCAAGGTCAGATTTTTGAAAACATATCATTCGAAAGCCACACTACAAAAGAAAAAGTGAAAGACGTTATTTATGTATGTATGTATGTATATTAATATATATTCTAAATTGCACCAACTGCTCAGATCTGTTCTGTTCTCCAGTCCATTGTGGTTGCCTGGTAGAGATCGCTCTGTAGCGATAAGGCCGCATATTGTTACCTTGTTATATCCTGTATACCTTTTTTCTGTTTTGCTTGTTATATGTGGTGTTCAATAAAGAGTTATTGTATTGTAACCAACTCACCATTGGCTCCGGCTAGCAGAACGGTGATGTTGCTGGAGACCAATTCCTTCTGCACGGCGATCAGCGCCTTTATACCGGGCACGTCGACGTAGGAGAGCGCAGACGCATCTATTATCACGCAGTGTACCTGCATCACAAACAGGGATGTTACGGATATATAATTTCGGATCCGGATAGATATGGATATTGGTAAAATATAATATCGGTTTCGATTACCGTTATGGATATTAAATTATTTCGGATTATCCGATAGTTTCGGTTACGGATATTAAATTTTTAAGCTGTAAAATGAAATACAAATAGGATTATATTTGTAATTAATTGTACTTTGTAGGTTTCGCAATCTGTCATACAAGTATACTATTTAGTTAGACTCCGCCCCATCGGAAACTATCCAAAACTTTTATATCGGATTCGGTTACGGTTACGGATATTTTTTTATATCGGATATCCGATAGTTTCGGTTACGGATATGGATATCCATAACAACACTGATCACAAAGTTAGTTTACTAGCTGTTGCCCGCGACTCCGTCTGCGGAGAATCAAATATGGACTATGACACTCACAAACAATGTGGCTGTCTATTGGTAAAAGAATTTTTAAAACCGGTCCTGTAGATCCAGAGGTTAACCTCTACAACGTCACCAACTTACAAACTTTATCTCTATAATATTAGTACAGATTAGTATAGTAGAAATAAAAAAAATGCCAAAATTATTTTTTTCTACATACTGAGGTAACAATAACAAGACCTAAAGGCCACGTTTAGGGGAATCAAAATAGTGATGGGTTGCTGGCCGCATCGCCTATAACGTAATATCTAAGATTTTCGCCCATTCCTTCGATGGCCTTTTTTTTCTATATTTTTTAATTCTCGAGTTATTTTGTACGTGTGTTCAGTCGAACTAAAGATCCGATAAGAATAAAGTTACATTATTGAACTTTGTGCGTCCAAATTCAACTTACCCTGTTCCCAATAGTGGGGTCCCACGCGTAGCTGTCGCGCTTGACCATGTTGTTGTCCTCGTCGCTGTGTAGTGTCGGCTCTATCGGCTTCAAATACCCCGTCTTTCTGAATATCGTCTCCCGGAAAATGTTTTTAGTCGCGAAGTTGAGACCTCCGCAGTAGTGGAATATCTTTATGCCTGGCAGTTCCTCCGCCTGATGAAAAAAGTAAAGTAAGTTTATTAAAAAAAACTTTTTGTTTTGTTTTTACTGACACGGTTATGGGGAATTTCATAGTCCTGGCAACACACAAATAAAAAATAAATCGTTTTTGTTTATGTAAATTTTTCAAATAAACAAAAATTGTCTCAAAGGTTCAATTTAAAAACTAAGTCAATAGACAAATATTACTAAATAATTTACCTAGTAGGTAGTTCAAAACGCAGATTATGGATTTTACAAACTATTTCATTGTACAAACCTCTTTCAATTAAGAAGACAACACAACCTTCTTAGAGGATCATGAAACTCTCAATCAACGACATTGACATACTTATTTGGCATTGACACATCGAGAATTGTCATAATGTCAAAACCATCAAACAAAATAAATATTTACAGCAAAACGAAAGTGTTGCAAACTGGTAGTTATCCCACCGAAAACTGGCAGATTATTGAACAAGACGTCCACCTACTTGCCGTGTCTTACCCAACCTCGACATTGGCAGAATCATCAAAAAGTTGATGGAGCCACTTCTTCCTAAATTTGAATTGAATTGAATTGAAAGTGTTGCAACACATTCAAATAGAAAAAAACCAAGCAACGAACCTACAAGACATGCATTAGAAAACCAACCATGTCAAGACATGCAAAATGCGCTTGCTCCCATACAAAAGCTACCCATTTTCGCTGCAATATGAAATCAGTGTCTTAGATTTAATACATTGGGTGTTTTTTGTACTTATATACATAGTTATAATGTGCTGTATCCAGTTCTTTTTGCTAACGCTTTACAATGAAAGGGAAATGGATATGATAAGTCGAGGTATGTTGGCGAATAATTACAGTTAAGTAAATAAATTATTGACATTTCTTGACGTTTTTCATTGGACCACATTCCTACATTTAGGAACCTGTTTCAGCACTCTCTGTGAAGTGTCCTGTTATTTTAACTATCAGTTATCTATGATTCCCTCTCTGTTTCTTACGAACTAGACAAGTGACACTTAAGATATCAGGAACTTGACAGAGAGTGATAAGACGGGCCCTTATTGAAGTAAGAACCGAAATATTCGTATTGAAACTTCATAATTTTGATAATCATGACCTCTCTGATCACGGTACCCATTTTTGGAAAGTACACTGTGAAAATACCACTTGAAAGTTTGTTCACTGTCTTCATTTTTCATGTTCTTCTTGAAATGAAATTTTTACGTTAAGTTATTTCAAACAATCCTTAAAAAAATCTAATTAATTGTAATAAAAGGTAGTGAAAAATGTAGTCAAGGAATTTATAGGAGCTGTGGGATTATGTGGGCGTGGGTTATGGTTGTCTGTCTATCAACCCTTAGGACTGTCACCACTATTCACTGCCAGGCGCGCTATAAGGATAGTCAATAAAATGCAGAGTTCGGATACTTGTTATATTAACTTTTCACAACGTTATTTAACTACGAACTAAACGTGAGCTGAGGAGACTACAGTCTATACAATGAGCTGAGTAACTACGTTTTACACATGAGCTGAGGAACTTGCGATCTACACAAGAGTTAGGGAACGACTGCCGGGGCGGGCGCTTAGTCCCGCTAAACCAAGCTAAAAAGGAATTTGCTAACACCGCTCATATCCCAGTGCACTTGAAATGAAATGAAATGAAATGTTTATTTGTCATAAGTGGGTTTACACGTCGATGGTGTTGAAATTGAATAAATTCACATAAGATCGCCACCTAGTGCCACAGGACTGGCGTACAAATTTCATATTAATTACATCATGATTATCTATTTTATAAGAAACACGACAATAAGACCAGTAAGTAGTGTATTCTATAGCAATTATATAACAACACAATTTAGTCACTTAGTAACTCGTTAGTACTGTAAAAGCATTTATCTGTTAACCATGCCATCACTTTTATTTTAAAGACCTTTAATTTTAGGCACTTAAACACGTCAGGCAATTTATTATAAATTTTCACACACATTATGTAGGTATTTTTAGATGATAACGCTAATTTTACATGCGGTTTAAAAAGTTTATATTTATATTGCAGTCTAACCTTGCGAGGGCACATCTCTTGCCATTCTGTATTCTTGCACTATGATATGAAAGTGTCGTATGTCCGTACAGAGCATTTGGCCCTTCTAGGTTTAGATACTCACAGCCCTGTAGCGCTTGATGTCGAGGTACAGGTCGGTCTGCAGCACGCGGCCCAGCAGGCACGTGTAGGGCTTCTGTGAGCGCACGAACAGCGCGCCCACGCTCGCCAGCAGCCCCGCCGCCAAACTGCAACACAACAACATCAAAAAATTGGCCGTAATTGAGATTTTAAGTCAAGGGCAGAAAATCTCCCTTCCTGGCCAAGACAAGACGTAAACTTTATACAAACCACGAGCGGTAATTCGTAAAACCCCGGAACAAACACCTGCGATCTGGGATGATTACGAATTCACCACCCTAGGTCTGTAATGTACTATTGCGAATAGCCAACCAAGGGATCTTTTAAGGTTTCTGTACCCAAACGGTAAAAATGGGACCGTATTACTAAGACTCCACTGTCCGTCTGTCAGTCTATCTGTCTGTGCGAGTCTGTCACCAAGCTGTATCTTATGAACCGTGATAGCTAGACGGTTGAAATTTTCGCAGAAGATTATTTCAGTTGCCGTTATAACAACAATAGTAAATTACTACAGAGGCCGGGAAGCAGGGCCGGGCCGTGAGTTTAGGGGGCCCTGGGCTAATACTACTAAGGGGCCCACCTAATTACTCAAAGTATAAGAAAAAATAAGACAATAAAATATTTGATGCTGCAAACTTTATGATCTGTTTAATTTAATAAAATTATGATTTTTTTCGCATTATCGTCTATTTTCGACTTTGACTTGACTTAGCTGGGGGCCCCTTGAATCCACGGGGCCCTGGGCTGAAGCCCAAAAAGCCATATGGTAGATCCGGCCCTGCCGGGAAGTACGGGCTTGCCAGCCGAGCGTGAGCGAGGCTGGATATTTGAGGCTGGCGACTCCTTTTCCCGCCGAGGCATGTATAGTGTCTCAAACATGCGATTAAATTAATTAAAAACCTCCCATAAACTAAAGTCTTATTTCGAGAGAAATTAAAAGTAAACTAGAGAAAATTAAACAGCAAAAAAAACTCGTTTTAAATAGTTTAGCAATTTGTTTTTTTTATGACTGAATGCTAAGATGCTCAAGGGATTGCTGACTTGAGTATTTGCCATGAACTGCTTGATATCTCTGCATTCCTGAAAAAATAGGTCTTAACCAACGGACAGGCAAAATTAACCTATAAAGGGTTTCGTTTTTTAAGGCATGGAATGGAATTCTAAAAGCAAATGAGAATAGAACCTCTTCTTTCGGAGTCAGTCACTTACCCAATATCAATGTTGATCCCTGTGGTGATGATGAAAGTGATGAGCCACACCGCCGCGTCCAGCTTGCTCATGTACCAGAATCTAGAACGAGAGAAGTTCCACGTTTTAGAATTATACCAAAAAAATAAACAATTTATCAAAGCCAAACATATTATGGAGTCACCCTATTAGGCTGCTGTCATTGTAACGAAACGTAATAAGCAATATAAGTTTGTCTATGGCAACACTGCCCCCTCTCTCCCTCTTGCATCTGTCATGGAAGACCGCTAACATCTCAATAATTATATTAAAATAAGTACTCTGTAATTACTCTGAAATATACGCCTCCGAACCTGAAGAAACTCTTTTAAATAATAACATTACATGGCGCAGCCGATGAAGAACCGATATTAAGAAGATTACGGAAGATTAACTTCGGTAACCTCAAAACACGTGCCCGACAACCCGCCATTAACAAGGTATTTATGAAGAAAACCTTAATAAATATTAATAATGCAGAACGAAAACCCGCAAAACCTCGAAACGGTTGACCACATTGGTGCGGTGCAGTATAATATGCCCCAAGGTCTGAATCTTGACGACCTGGATAACTGCTGGCCACAATGGCAAAGATTCAAATATGCATTCAGAAACTTTATGATCGCAGCAGGCTTCGAAAGGTTGTCTGAAACGAGAAAAGCCGCAATTCTCATTAATTGCGTAGGGCACAAGGCACAAGAGCTTTATTTCAACGTATTAAAAACGGAAGGAAAGACTAAATTAGAAGAAATAATACAAATTTTCGAAGATTACTTCAAGCCCAAGCAGAATGAAGTCATTAACAGCTTCAACTTCAATAAAACAACACAAGAAGAAGGCGAATCATTCGACTCGTTCTACACGAAATTAAGAAAATTGGCAGAAAATTGCAATTTTGAAGATAAGAAAGATAGGATGCTTCGTGACAGAATCATCATTGGAGTGAGAGACCGGCGCATACAACAAAAATTACTCGAAACCAAGGACCTGACTCTGGCGCACACAGTTGATGTCTGCAGGTCGGCGGAGCTCTCCAAGGAGCACGTGAAGACTTTGAACAACCCGGCCAAGGAGGTGTTCGCAGTCCAGACACCGAGCCAGTCCCATCCGCACTCCACTTCAAATACTAAAGCTAAGTATAATAATTATAAAAAGCCCAATGTTAACTGTAACAATAATTTTCCAAGTAAAAAGTACAACAGTAAATTGTACTTATGTTTGAAATGTAAAACTGAGCATGGACCAAGAAACTGTCCGGCTTATGGCAAAATTTGTAGCAGATGTCAAAAGCCCAATCATTTCAGTGTGGGCTGCACTTTTAAGAAACAAGTGCATAATATTCATAATAATAATAATGATGATCATGAAAACAATGTTCATGATTTATGACTAGTCTGCTCTTTGGATCTTGCCAAAAATGAGTGGACAGAGCTCTTAAGAGTGAATAATAAAAAAGTGTCTTTTAAATGTGACACTGGTGCACAGATCAATGTGATCTCTTTAAATGATCTCAAGAAAATTGTCGATGATGAGAACAGTATTAAATTGTCTGAGACAAAAACATTAATAGAGGTTTTCGGAGGTGGGCACTTAATGCCTATAGGAAAGGTCATATTAAAAGTATATACTAAGAATGGTGATGACAGTATAAATTCGGAGTTCTTAGTAATAAATGAAAGAGCAAGACCAATTCTTGGATTAGAATCATTAGTAAAATTGAGACTTTTAAATAATAACCAAATTAACACAGTCAAAACTGAAAATTTAAATAAAAATAATAGTAAAGACAGGATTATTAATATGAATACACAACTTTTTCAGGGTGTGGGTGAATTTAAAAACCCATTGGAGTTACGCGTTCAGCCAGGAGTGGAGCCAGTAGTGAGGCCCCCACGCCGGGTGCCTAACGCACTGATGACGCGCCTTGCAGAGAAGCTTAAGTCTCTGGAGGATCACCAAGTAATCGCTAAAGTCGAACACCCAACTAGCTTTGTGAGTAACCTTGTCATTATCGAAAAGAAAGATGGATCATTAAGAATATGTCTGGATCCTAAAGATCTTAATAAAGTTTTAATTAGGGAACACCATTTGATACCTACATTAGATGAGATAGTACCTAAACTGTGTAATAAGAAGTACTTTTCAGTTTTAGACCTGTCTGATGGATTTTATAATATTAAACTGACCGAGCAGTCAACTGACTTGTGTACCTTCAACAGTCCATTTGGATGTTATAAATTTTTAAGATTGCCTTTTGGTCTATCAATAGCCCCAGAGATATTTCAGAGGTACAGTGAGAATGCCTTCGGGGATATACCTGGTGTTATTGTATATTGTGACGACCTATTAATATGTGGAGAAACTGAACAGGAGCATGATGCAGTATTACAGAAAGTGTTTGAGCGTGCTAAAAAACATAATGTTCGTTTCAATAAAAATAAATTTCAGTATAAACTAGAACAAGTAAAATACTTTGGCCACATTTTTTCTAAGAATGGTATGCAAATAGACCCGGAAAGAGTTAATGCAATCACAAGTATTAAAAGTCCCACTAATAAAAAGGAATTACAGATATTTCTCGGTATGGTCAATTATTTAAGAAAATTTGTCCCAAATATGGCAAATATTGCATCACCACTACACCTTTTACTAAAAAAGGATGTGACTTGGTTGTGGACCTCAGTACATGAAACAGTGTTCAATAATATTAAAAGAATTATAACTGAGGCGCCCATTTTACAAAATTTTAATAGTAAAATTCCAATAGTAATACAATGTGACGCATCTCAAAGTGGGCTAGGATGTTGTTTGTTACAAAATGGTAAACCAGTCTGTTTCGCTTCTAGGAGTCTCACATCCTCAGAACAACGATTTTCACAAGTTGAAAAAGAGTTATTAAGTGTAGTATGGGCCACTAGGAAATTTCACTATTTTATTTATGGTCAAAAGTGTCAAATATTAAATGATCACAAACCTTTAGAGAGTTTATTAAAGAAACAAATACATGACGTGCCGTCGCCCAGGCTACAGAGATTAAAATTAAAATTATTAAAATATGATCTTGAGTTCACATATCTTAAAGGAAAATTAATGTTCATAGCTGACTTACTTTCTCGCTCTTATATTAAAGTTAATGATGTTGATGACACATACATGTATGAAGTAATTCACTGCATAGGGCTTGCTCATTACTTGCAGTGTACAGAGGAGCAGAAAAGTGAATTAATATTAGAAACATCTCAGGATGATGAGTTAATAAAGCTCATGGATTTGACTCAGAATGGTTGGCCAGAACTAATTAGAGACGTCCCTGATGACTTAAAGTATTATTACAAATTAAGAGCTGATATTACCACAGATGAAGGATTAGTATTTTTGAAATCAAGGTTAATAATACCTAAGTCTTTAAGGATGTCTATAATGGAAAAACTTCATGAGGGTCATTTAGGTATGACTAAAATGAAGCAGCTGGCTAGATCTCTATATTACTGGCCTAAAATTGATAACCACATTGAAGATTTTTTAAGAAAATGTTTTGCTTGTCAAACTTACCAAAATAATAACATTAAAGAACCGTTAATGCCTCATGACATACCAGACTTACCTTTTTCAAAACTAGGAATTGACATCATGGAGTTTAGAAATAAAAATTATTTAATAATTGTTGACTATTACTCAAAATGGCTTGATATTAAATTAATGCAAAATAAAAGTGCAACTTGTGTAATAAATTGTTTAATAGATGTCTTTTCTACCTTTGGCATTCCGAGTGAAATTGTATCCGACCATATTCCCTTCGATTCTAGAGAATGTAAGAAATTTGCTTCAGAATTTGGATTCAAATTTACCTTTTCAAGTCCTCGATATGCACAGTCGAATGGAATGTCAGAACGAGGAGTACAGATTAGTAGAAAAATGTTAACAAAATGTAATGAAGACAAAACCGATTATAGGATAGCTTTGCTACAATACAGGTCCTCACCTGTGTCTGGTACAAATTTTTCACCTGCTCAACTTTTAATGAACAGAAATTTAAAAACTAAACTTTTAGTACCATATCAGTATTTAAAACCTAAATTGAATGTAAATGTCCAGCCAGAATTTGATAAGACTGTAAACCGTAATATAGTTAATTATAATAAAAGAACTAGACATAAGAAAGAGTTTAAAATTCAGCAAAATGTATGGTTTAAAAAAGAAGTCCATAAAAATATATGGCGTAAAGCTAAAATTGTAAAATTTAATGGTCACAGATCTTATGACTTAGTTGATAATGATAATGTAAGATATGAAAGGACCTCTTACTATATTCGACCAGCATGACTTGGTGATCCGCCAGGTAGGCTTACTCTTTCTCGCTGCTGACTGAACGGGTAGCGCTAATGGTTGTTTAAATGTATCATACTTGTATACATTTTAAGTTTAACTTCTCCTTTGAGAGGGGATGAAGGTTATAGGTATATTGTAGTTTTGTTAAATATGTAACAAATTTTATTTCCTTTTAGTGTCAAGTATGACTTTAAGTTTTGTTTGTTTAAATAATAATTGTTAAAATATAAAATATGTACCTAGTGTAACTTTACATAAAGCTTTAAAAGTGGTCTTATGTAAAATGTATAAATTAAAAATTTGTTTGTAAAAGGGGATGATGTAACGAAACGTAATAAGCAATATAAGTTTGTCTATGGCAACACTGCCCCCTCTCTCCCTCTTGCATCTGTCATGGAAGACCGCTAACATCTCAATAATTATATTAAAATAAGTACTCTGTAATTACTCTGAAATATACGCCTCCGAACCTGAAGAAACTCTTTTAATTAATAACATTACAGTCATGTCAGAGTATTTTAATCTAAATTCCTCTGCAAAAACATAGGCACTTTTGTTTTATTTTGATTTTTAGGAAATAACTCATTTCTACAAGTAAGGTATAGGTGAAAAACTTAAGTAAATGACCGTTGTATGTGTGAGTAATGTGTGCGAATAGACAAATTGACGTTCCAAATTAGAAAAATGACTTAAGTCCCATATCAGTTCTGTACGCTACTACATACAACAGGCTTATTGTCTCGCTCGCAATCGCCATCGCATTTTGACAGTTCGTGTACGGGCTGACAATTGGCATCGGAATCAGCTAGCTGTCACATTCATACAAGAACTGTCATTTCAATCCGATGCAGTGTCAAAATACTTACACAATTACCCTTCTCGTCATTTAGTCTAGCAACTCACTGTTCTGATTCCCCTTTCCACTTCCACCTATGCTAAGCGTGGCTTTTGGGTCTTCTTACCCTGGCCTCTACCCCGGGTCTACCTCGTAATTAATTATTTTTTATAGTTAAAAGCTTGCAGTTTCACTGACCTCTTGAGCTCCTTGACCTGCATGAACATGCCCTTGAGCGACACGACGATGATGGAGGCTAGCACGCAGCGCGGCAGGTCCTCGAAGAACGGCCCCAGGAACAGCAGCACGCACATGATGAGCGTCGCGCTCACCACCAGCGTCAGGCAGGTCTTGGCACCCGTCTGGAGACAACATTTAGACCACAGTTTAGACTTCAGGCCTGACTTTCTGCCAAGTTCCCGTTATACCCAGCGAAACAAAATTTGACCAATAGGCTTATTACCTAACTCGCTCGCAATCGCCATCGTGCTCATTTTGACAGTTCTTGTATGAATGTGACAGCTAGCTGATTCCGATGCTAATTGTCAGCCCATACGTGAACTGTCAAAATGAACACGATGGCGATTGCGAGGCAGTTAGGTAATAAGCCTACTGGTCTCCATAAAAATAAAATTACAGGTCAGCTCTCGTGGTCCCACTGTTACAAAATTCCTCACTAGAGATAATAAAATTAGGTTTTCGTTAGGCATCTTCGAATGCCCGAAGGGCAAACCGAACAGAAATAGTCCGTTATAAAAAGTAAGAAAAGAAAGAAAGAAGACATTTATTCCTTATGGTGGAGTGTAATTCGTTTTTGTAACAGTGGGACGTACCATTCTTCCATAATGGTCTAGGAGTAAAACAAAAACATAGAATGTACGGTCAAGTGCAAAAATAAGTATCGATAGGAACTTCTCAAAAATATGCCCCACGACCTTATTACGCCGGTGTAAGAGCGTACGGTATTTATTTTTGAAACTTTGTCTAGATACATATTATTACACTTGACTGTACCAGTTGCTTCTCTACCCGCGCATATAAAAACGTCTCGAACGCGTTCACGTAAACTTCGCAATTACTATGGAATAGTTGGCAGCGCCACTTGCGGATCGAAACGGCAAACTGTTCTCATAGTATTTGGGATTAATAAAACGGCAAACTGTTCTCATAGTATTTGGGATTAATAAAACGGTAAACTGTTCTCATAGTATTTGGGATTAATAAAACGGTAAACTGTTGTCATAGTATTTGGGATTAATAAAACGGCAAACTGTTCTCATAGTATTTGGGATTAATAAAACGGTAAACTGTTCTCATAGTATTTGACAAAAGCATACAGGATTACCTCTTACCTGGTACTGTATGTATGAGCGAGACAGGCTAGCGCAAATCGGCGCGCACGCGAAAAACGAACCCATCACGTTGCTGGCACCCTGCAATTGCAAACGGTCAATTAACCTATATACGTCCATAACTTCAATGCAAAAGCAACCTTCGTTCAATTGGGTTTAGGTTCAACTTGAGGCATCGCAATAAAACGTCTGGCGTATGCGTGACGTCTCTTGTATTTGACGTGACGGCGAAAAGGTTAAAATCAAACCACATATACTTCTTCATGCTGGTCTGGGAGTAAAGAAAAACATAGAATTTACCAGTTGCTTCTCTTCCCACGCGGAAAAAACCCAGCGAGGGAATAGGCGAAAGTCTTAGGAATCATGTTATTTAGGCAACCCATCACTATTTCGATTTCCCTTTCCACCTATACGCCCTTAATCATGCTAAACGTGGCCTTAAGGTTTTGTTACCTTAGGCTCTGTCTACCCCAGCATAGGCTGGGGCGGCCGGTGGGCATACGCGGTGACACCGTCATGCTCCTGCGGCGCCCCCCAATGGCAGCGAGGGAATACCGGTGGGTTTTTAGTGGGTATGCGTCCCCCGCCTCCTTCCGCTCAGGAGGGCGGGGAGGAGAGTCCCACATAACCTCCGCGCCGTCCCCACGGTGCGGTCGTATGCGTAACGCATTTTCACACCAGGGAAAAAAAGGCTCTGTCTACCCCGTAAGGGATAAAAACGTGATATATGTATGTATGCATGTATGGGACCACAAACTTACCAATGTACCAAAAAATACCAAAAAAAAAAAGTAAAGTATGTAATAAAAATGAAATAAATATAACCTGCCGTTACATCTCTTCCCTAGTATATAAGAAATAGCAAAAGACGATGAATGATAAAGAGGACAGCTCAAATTTAATGATAGAAGGTATGACAAAGAGAACAGAATGCAAGATAGAAAAATATAGACATTAAGAAATAGAGTAGCTAAATCAAGTAGGTATTAGATAAGGCACAAAAAGAGAGAAAGAAGAAGCAAGAAAGAAAGAAAAAGTATGAGGAATGAAAGTACGAGAGGTAGCATATGCGAGAACTGGTATGCAAGAAATTAGCCAAGATAGGCTCCAATTATGTTGGAGGTAGATCGAGGATTAAAAAAAAAACTTACCAATGCAAGTAACTCCTGGTTAGCGTCGACCTCATACTTCTCTTTGGAAGCAAATATCAACGCCATAGACATTGATATGGTGTAGGTAACCATGGTTATGGTGAACGCGTCCAGCGCTACCGTCGGCAGCAGCTCTATGGGCGGGATCGTCGGGGCAGGGAAGCTGAAATAGTACATTGTATATCAAGGGCGGTAAGTGCGGAATTACAAGAGAGGCCCTAGTAGAAGACCGAAGGCTTTCCAAGTCGAGGTTCGTAATTCCCGTACCGCCCGTGTATTAATAAAAATATAGGGATCTTCCATGCTGGTCTGGGAGCAAAGAAAAAGCATAGAATGTACCAATTGCTTCTCTAACCGCGCAGATGGTAAAAGCTCATCGAGGGAACAGGCGAGAATCATAGGAATCATGTTATAGGCGATGAGGCTAGCAACCCATCACTATTTTGATTCCATTTTCCACCAATACGCCCACAATCTTGCTAAATGTGGCCTGTAGGTACTTGTTACCTTAGGCTCTGTCTACCCCGTAAGGGATAAAGACGTGATTTGTGTAAGTGTGTGTATGTATAGGGTAGAAAAAACTGGCAAGCGCCGGAGACGTTGCGGCGGGCCTAGGCATTACTTACCGCCCTAGGGTTTCATGATAAGAAAAAGCTCGAGGGTCTTAAATGGGACATTACGGCCAAGTTAACCTGTATGTTTCCAGCACCCCAGCACTTTACACATTGATATGCCAGCTTGTTTTTAAACAATTTAGTTTTCCCTCCTTTTTATTTTTTGTTTATTGTAAACTGTTTGATAAATCTATGTATATTTTAGTTACACATATGTCGGGTTCTATCTATTTATTACTTTATTTACGTATAAGTTTATGATTTATGTAGTACTAGCTTCTGCCCGCGACTTCGTCTGCGTAGAATCATACATAAAAACCTTCCTCTTGAATCACTATCTATTAAAAAAAACCGCATCAAAATCCGTTGTGTAGTTTTGAAGATATAAGCATACATAGGGACATAGGGACAGAGAAAGCGACTTTGTTTTATACTATGTAGTGATATTTTATCTGTGTATCGTTTCGTGAGTCACAGACGGTTCTGGCTGAAAATCAGTGCTGCAGGTGTCTAACCTCAGCGTAATGCTGAGCCAGCGACCGTTTCACTTTTGCGAAGACACACAACGCTGATGATCTATTTTTCATGTCTGTGTTTTTGTTTCTTTCCTATAAAATTGTGTGTATGCTGATATTTGTGTCTTGCAAAAACGAATAAATGTCTTCTGTCTTATGTTTCGATACGATTTTTGCGGCGGGGGTTTAGAATGGATAGGAATTAACTATATTAACTAAAATAACTAGATGTTGTGTAGCGGTATAGCACGCATCACGGAATGCCGAGGATCCGGGCAGGGCCCTCTTAAACTAGGCTGGGGCCCTCGGGCACACAAGAATTTGGGGCCCTTTTGGAAAGTAAAAAAAGCGAATTATAATAACAAAAATGTTTTGAGAATAAATGTGTGAGAGAAATTGTCGGTCCTTCGGGCCCCCTGAGAATGGGGGCCCCGTGTGCCCTTATGGTGAAGACGGTATTGGATCCGGGTTCGATACCCGGCCATAGCTTTACTTTTCGGATTTTTCTGTGTTCTAATTTTCAGTGTTTTCATGCTGGTCTGGGAGCAAAGAAAAAACATAGAATGTACCAGTTGCTTCTCTTCCCGCGCAAATGGTAAAAACCCATCGAGGGAATGGGCGAAAATCATAGGAATCATGTTATAGGCGATGTGGCAACCCATCACTATTTTGATTCCACTTTCCACCTCTACGCCCTCAGTGTCTTGCTAAACGTGGCCTGTAGGTCTTGTTACCTTTGGCTCTGTCTACCCCGTAAGGGATAAAGACGTGATTTGTGTATGTGTATGTATGTAATTTTCAGTGTCATTTAGGATTTTAAAATAACTCACCCAGTAGGTATTTCGCCGATGAGCGACATCCCATATTTTTCTTGCATCCCCACCCACTTGGAGACCAGTGTTCCCACCACTATCACCAGCAACTCTATGGGCACGGGGACACGGCATCTCTTGGCCACCCAAGGCTAGACAAACAAGAGAAGATGGATGATAGATTAACTAAACAGATTTATATGGGGAGTGTGAATGGCAGAGCCGTCTTAAACTAGGCTGGGGCCTTTGGGCACACAAGAACTTGGGGCCCTTTTGGAAAGTAAAAAAAGCGAATTATAATAACATTATTTTACTAAGTATACATACACATACACACACAAATCACGTCTTTATCCCTTACGGGGTAGACAGAGCCTAAGGTAACAGGTACCTACAGGCCACTTTTTTATTTTTTATTATTATATAAGAGGGGGCGAACGAGCAGACGGGTCACCTGATGGAAAGTAATCACCATCGCCCAGGGACACCTGCAAGACTTGGGGAATCACAGGTGCGTTGGCGGGATTTAGCAAGATTGTGGGCGTATAGGTGGAAAATGGAATCAAAATGTTGTTAGCCTCATCGCCTATAACATAAATAAATAAATAATTAATATCTTGGGACAAATTACACCAATTGACCCAGCCCCAAACTAAGCAAAGCTTGTACTATGGGTACCAGGCAACGGATAAACATACTTATATAATGTAGATAAATACATACTTAAATACATACAACATCCATGACTCGGGCACAAACATTCGTATTCAGCATACAACTGTCTGCCCCTACCGGGATTCGAACCCAGGACCTCTAGCTTCATAGTCAGGGTCACTAATCACTAGGCAATCCGGTCGTAACATGATTCCTATTATTTTCGCCCATTCCCTCGATGGACTTTTATCATCTGCGCGGGTAGAGAAGCAACTGGTACTAAGTATGACCATTTATTATAGAAATTGTCGGTCCTTTGGGGCCCCCTGATAATGGGGGCTCTGGGCACGGGCCCCATGTGCCCTTATGGTGAAGGCGGTATTGGTGAATCGGTGCGTTGAGGGGAAGGCCTGGACGGACGCTCCGTGACCAAGTTGAGGAAGTTTTGGAAAAAACGGTCAGGGGGCCGATTTTTAAAAGCACATGTGTGAAAATACCACTCGAAAGTGGTGGAAAATTGGGCTGAAAAGACGAGTAGCTTAGAAGATAGTTACGGCTCTCATTCTTGTGAACTAGTCAAAAATTTGATTAGAGCTGTAGTTTTGAAGATATAAACAGATTTGTACCACTTTCCAGTGGTACTTTTTTCAAAAAGAGGCCTTAGGTCAAGATTACGAAACCGGCGAGCATGTATGAAGAGATTGATGAATGTGGATGAAGCGAAAGAGGTATCATAATCGTAGCAAGTGGAACAATACAGTCTCTGCCTACCCTTGTGGGAAATAGGCTTGACGGTATGCATGTAAATTAAGTAAGTAAAATTGGCGCGCTGACACCCTATAGGGGCCATTCAAGTATTACGTAAGCAGATTTTTTACAATTATTTACCCCCCCTACTCCTTGTCAGCAAAAGTAAGCAAACCTCTTACCCCCCCTCCCATGCTTACGTAATCATTGGTACCTATATGCATTTTTCTTTTAATGGATTCTGTTTTTTATTGATTCGTGAGCAGCAGTTCGAATCGAAGCTGCTGACGTAATCACCATATGGACCCCCCCACCCCCATGTCATCAAAAATAAGCAAAGCAATGACCCGCCCCCCGCCCTCCTCAAGCGCTTACGTAATACTTGAACGCCCCATATTGCCGCGGTTACATTAAATATACATACATAAGTTGAAATTTGGTACAGTTAGTTGCAGTCCCAGGGACGGACATAGGATAGTTTTTATCCCAGAAAACAGCATAGTTCCCGCGGGATAGCGATAAGCGAATTCTGCACGGATGGAGTCGCGGGCAACAGCTAGTTTATAATATTAGTAGGATAGAATGAATTAATATGTAATTTCCACTCTATTAGGTTGTTAGCTCTATAATTACTGACTGATACATCATCATTTTACCTTGAGCAGTTCGTTGTTGAGTGATATGACCAGGCAACAGATGACTGAGGTGGTGAACGCAGCCCAATTAACCAGGGGAAGAGCCTTCGCCACTTCTATGGTACCCTGAAATACAAAATACGCATTACAACATCATACATCCCACATTTTAACTCCATCGGATACATACATACATACATACATCACGTCTTTATCCCTTACGGGGTAGACAGAGCCTAAGGTAACAAAACCTTAAGGCCACGTCTAGCATGATTAAGGGCGTATAGCTGGAAAGGTATATCAAAATAGTGATGGGTTGCTAGCCGCGTCGCCTATAATATGATTCCTAAGACTTTCGCCCGACGATACTGGCTCGTGAACAATATCCATATTTTTATACATAAAATATGTCCCGACCGGGAATCGAACCCGGGCCCTCAAGCTTCATAAATAGCAGGGATGTTACGGATATATAATTTCGGATCCGGATATAGATATGGATATTGGTAAAATATAATATCGGTTTCGGTTACCGTTATGGATATTAAATTATTTCGGATTATCCGTTAGTTTTGGTTACGGATATTAAATTTTTAAGGAACTGTAAAATTAAATACAATACGATTAAACGCGCGCGCGGCTGCTCTGCCGGCCGGGCAAACACAAAAACTTGTCACGACGTGTCATATTTACTAAGTTGTATTTAGCTAGACTCCGCCCTATCCGAAACTATCCAAAACTTTTATATCGGATTCGGTTACGGTTACGGATATTTTTTTATTTCGGATATCCGATAGTTTCGGTTACGGATATGGATGTCCATAACAACACTGCTCTACAGTCCACACTTACCAGTATCACTTTGTGGTTCCCCTGGATCTTGGGCACCTTGACTCCGAACAGGTCTTTCAGTTGGGACGCCAGCACGAAGAACGCGGCGCCCGTGGTGAAACCCGACACCAGGGGCTCCGACAACAGCGTCGAGACAGCCCCAAGTCGGAGCACCCACATGCACGTCTGTAAAGCGCCCCGTAAACGATCAAATTTGTCTGACAAACTTGCTTGTCAAACTTCACGTTTTCATCAAACATAAGCGTAAACGATCAAACCAAATATCAAACAAATTTGTTACAGCGCCCCGCGCAAACGGTCAAACTTGCTTGACAAACTTGTTTGTCAAACTTCTTCTACCGAGATCTTGTTTGACAAACACTGTCGTACACGTTCAAACCTGTTTGTCAAACTCGACATCAATCCAGATTTCCATCAAACGCATCAAACACGTAGATTGTTTGACAAACGCCTCAAACACAGCCGTACACGATCAAATGGTTTGACAAACACGTAAAGTTTGACAAACAATTTGATCGTTTACCGGGCGCTTCATTTATGGCTAGATATAGAGTCATAGAGCATACCACCTGATAGAGTGGAAACGTCCTACAATTCAATGAACAAAAAATTTTACCTTGCTACTCCGCTACTCACGTGCAAGATAACCAAGCCTGTGTGAAATATATATGTTTTTCATGGAATCCCTCCCTTCACTACTGCCAATAAAACACACATAAATCCCACAAACTTAATTATCCCTTACACCACACAAACACTTACGCGTTTCGATCCCTCTACGCGATCATTATCAAAGTTTAATGAGCACAACTGTTACACATGCAAAACCCGCCTGATTCAATAAAATAGTCATACAATTCATATGAAATAAAATTAGGCCAAGCCGAAATTTGCGAGTACTGCTGTGTTTTTATGTATGATAGGGGGAAAACGAGTATGCGGGTCGAATGATGGAAAACAATCACCGCCACCCATAGATTGGCAAAGGTCAAATCAGTCAAATGGGTAAATAAATTTGATCAAGCTATTATAATCAATATGGATAGTTAATGTTTAGTCGTTGTGCGGCATAGTGAATGAAATTTTGATAAAAACCAAAAAGTATATATAGGTCGACATGCTTCGGACTAGTTCATAGTCCTTCCTCTTGGAGCGCTCGCCCTAGCGGCAGCACCACTCGACTATTATACGTGAGTTATACGTTTGTGTAATTATGATTAAGTCTCACGGTAGTTTCAAGTTGAAAGGAGAAATATAATCAAAATTCCATTTACTTAAATGACTGTACCGTGTAGAAGGTACAGGAAAAACAATTGCGAAGAATTAATGTTATTACTACAACAGTACAGACGCACTAACACTTTTCACCGCACAAAAGAAGCTTATCCGAATCTTGGTCAATATTAATAACACCGAAAGCTGCAAGCCCCATTTCCAAACACATAAAATAATGACAGTGCCATGCATGTACATATTAGAAATAAGTAAGTTTGTCCGCAAATATCCTGATTACTTTTCACAGCGAGATGAACACCAAACTACCTACTCACTACGCCAAAGAAATAAATTATCACTGCCATCATCCTATCTCAAAATACATTCTCATGGAACATATGCTATGTCGGTAAAAATACATAACAAATTACCTATCCATATTAAAACCGAAACAAATGATAATAAATTTATAAGTTCACTAAAAGACTTTCTAGTCCAAAAGTGCTACTACTCCATAAATGAGTACCTAGAAGAATAAAATAACTGATCTCCTTATAGCTTTATAGTTATTGTTATTATAAAAGATATGATCTCACCGTATTTTGTAAGTCATTTTTATTTATTTTAAAGCATAAAGTATGTACCTAACCCAGTTAGTCTTTAGATATATAATTTATTTTAAAGTGTCGCCAAAGCATGTTTTATACAATAATTGTATAATTTTTTGGTGCATTGCTATGTGTTAGCTATAATTATTAATTATAAGTTGCTACGTCCTAACAGGGCATCATTGTATACAAAACTTTGTAAAAAATGTTGCAATTGAATAAATACTGAATACTGAATACTGAATACTGAATACTACATAGTATAAAACAAAGTCGCTTTCTCTGTCCCTATGTATGCTTATATCTTCAAAACAACACAACGGATTTTGATGCGGTTTTTTTTAATAGATAGAGTGATTCAAGAGGAAGGTTTTTATGTATAATTTACGCAGACAAAGTCGCGGGCAGAAGCTAGTTATGGTATAAGTCGAAAAAGACTGATGTGTTGGCATGATTTTACAGCTCTTATTACCACTTTAATTGGTTATTCTCTATGGCTGTTAGAAATAAGGCGTTACCTGAAATATGCCGACGGCGAGACATAAAATGCTAAGTACTTGTGCCGGCGTGTACTCGATCGACCCGTCTCCTGTGTCTGTAAAAAATAACTTGTATTTAGTCTTCCATGCTGGTCTGGAGCAAAGAAAGAACATAGAATGTACCAGCATCTTTTCCCACACATTTGATAAAAGGCCATCGAAGAGATGGGCGGAAATCTTAGGAATCATGTTATAGGCGATGCAGCTAACAACCCATTTTTTTTTCTCTTTCTTTCTTTGCATACTTTGTTTTATTTTGACTAGTAGAGACTTTATACATCTCTACTGTAGACTAATATAATTTAAGGCTCGGGGACCTTATACTTCCCTTTTATAAATGTATTTAATTTAGGCAGAATTGAAGTATTGTAGTAGCTTAATGTATTTTATTTTGAAAATATGACTTTCTGACAAGTTTTTTGCGGCGCATTCTTCTTGGCAATAATGGTCTTTCCGATTGAGCTGGTATATATGTCACATGAAAAAGATGAATACAGGATAACACAAATGCACAAAGGCGAACTTATCCTAATACTAATAATGTGTCTGGGGCTTGCATTAATGCTTCGGTTAATAGAATCTGTATTTCTCATTAAAAACAATAAGTCACTTACATGATAACTTAATATCTAAGGTAGTATTTGTAGTTTACAGTATAGCAGAGAAAACAAGTAAGTGCGTAAGTATATCAAACTAAAGTGATAATATGTAAAAACTTAAACAATAATACAAATAGTAATAATGCTTACCAGCAAAAGCAGTGACGTTTGTGGCATTTGTCAAGTTTTCTAACTCTGGCATTTTTGCGTACGTCGACACCACCTGGAAAGATAATGAACCGTTGGCGCGATATGCTCCAGGTCTTTCGGATCTCTAGCCGTCTAGCAGTGGTACTCAACCTTTTTTTTATACAGAGAGAGAGAGAGAAACATTTACGGCCACAAACACGTTTTAGGCTGTGGCAAAAATTATTTGGGGGTAGGTCGTAGAGGTAGGTAACTCAAAGCGGGCCAACAAGGGCTGGGCGGGCCGCAGGTTGAGTTGTGCTGCTCTAGCACAAGAGCGCGAGAGTCGCGTCGCGCGCGAGATAGACTATCGGTCTCTTTCTAGAACGAACAATAAGAAAAGGACGGGCAATCTACGTTTCGCGACTCTTATGCGCTTTCGCGCTCGACGTGCCTTAGGGGGCGTCCATTAATTACGTGAGGCATTTTTAAGGATTTTTTGACCCCCCTCCCCTCTTGGTGAGATGTCGTAAGATTTTTCTCGACCCCCTCCCCCTACCCCGATCTCACGTGAGATTTTTCAAAACTTGTACTTTGGGTATAAACTTTTGGATTTATTAAAAAACATAACACAATTTGTTTAATTACTTTTTTAAGACTAGCATGGACTAGTATTTGCAAATATTGCTGTCATTTTAATTATTAATTCAACTTTAATTTAACTTAATTTTCACGAAGTTTTACACCATTTTCTGCTAAAAAAAAATTACGTGATATTTGCCAAGACCCCCCCTCTCCCCCAAGTGAGATTTAGTAAGATTCGGCTCGACCCCCTCCCCCCCTGAATACCTCACGTAATTAATGGACGCCCCCTTACCATGACGTCGTGCGATTAAATTCAGTGTTGTATGTGTGAAGTTAGCTTAAGTCTTAAGTGATGTTTGATTGTAATCTGTGGTTAGAACTGAATAAATACAAATAGTGAATGGCAGCTAGCTCCTTATTTCATTTAATATAAATTTAAGTATTCTTGCTTAAAACCCAAGAGTACCACATTCAGACTCAGTTCAGGTTTTAGCTGTCATTTTTAATATGGATCAGCTGTGGTCAGCTGGCGTTCGTTTTTGGATCCGTCCGAGGGGAAGAGCAGTGCTTGCTCCGGTGCACCCTGAGCATCGGTCAATGACTGGCAGATTCTGAGGGATATCGTTATCCGTTGGCTAAGAGCCCGACAGGGGGGCAGGGGTCTTTTGACCGTGTTCTACCGTACAACGTTGCCGACATTTCTGTCACAAGATTTTTGAATACTGTATTTATTACTTTGACATTGGCGATATCATCGCATCGATCGATGGGGCCGTATTAAAAAGAAGAAGAAGTCTGGATCTGACAGCGAGGGATCCTAAACTGAATCTCAATTGAATCGCATTAAGACGTCATGGTAACTCCCTGGGCCGATGGTTGGCGCGTATTGAATAAATAAGGACCCCTTTTTAACCCCCCACGCAAAAAGAGGTGTGTTATAAGTATTCCGTCAGTTTGTTTATTTGTCTGTCTGTGGCATTGTATCTCTCAAACCGATGGACCGATTTCGATGCTGTTTTTCCATTTGAAAGCCAGTTTCCTTGCTGTGGTTCTCAGCCATGTTTGGTAAAAATCAGTCTAGTACTTTGAAAAGTATCTGTTCTTTTCCATAATGCTGTCAGGCATTTTTGGCATGAATAGAACTATGAAGTTCTTAAACTAGACTGGTCTGAGAGCAAAAAAAAAAAACATAGAATGTACCAGCTACTTCTCTTCTCGCGTAGATCGTAAAAGCATCGGAGAAATGGGCGAAAATCTCAGGAATCGTGTTATGCGAGGCGATGCGGCTAGCCCATCACTATTTTGATTCTACTTTCCACTTACACGCCCACAATCATGCTTAACGTGGCCTTTAGGTGTTACTCTAGGCCCTGTCTACCCTGTAAGGGATAACGTGATTTGTGCATGTATGTGGGTAAATTTACATTGTCTTTTGCTATACCTTGCCAGACATGAGGCAGGCGACCGCGAAGGTTCCCAGGGATATGTGGGGGGAGGTCCCGAACAGCACATACATCAGGACCGGGAAGAAGGCCATGTACAGTCCCACCACAGGGGCCACCTCCGCCAGGAGGGCGTACGCCATACCTGAAACACGAAATTAATAAATTACTACATACATGGTTTACATGATCAGGAAGGCGTTTTTTGTCATCACGAAGGAACTTTTGTCAAAATATACAAGACATATTCGACTATTGCTGGAGTATGCTTTTTAAGTGTGGAATCCCTATTTTAAGAAGGACCTCAACATCCTGGAGAAGGTTCAGCGAAGGGCAACCAAGCTGGTTGGTTGTTTGAAATATAAGTCCTATGAAAGAACGTCTTTCAGAGCTGAATCTACCAGCATTGGCAGAGCGTAGAAAGCGAGGTACAACGTCAACGTCAGTACAACGTCACTGACATCAGAAACATGTTCAATATTAGTAAAAATACACGTTTGAGAGGGCATTCTTTAAAACTGATCAAGGAGCCGAGCGCAAGCAACTCCAGAAAACATTTCCTATCTAACCGTGTTGTGAGCTCGTGGAATGCATTCCCCGAACTTGTGATAAGTGCACCTAGAGTGAACAGTGTTAAAAATAGACTAGACATTCATTTAAAAAGTCAGAGACAAGTGCAGTGATAGATACACACGTATCAGCTCAAAGAGCTGCTAGTGTATTATTTTAGATAATAATAATAATAATAATGGACTCGACCAATTAATGAGAACTGCATGCGAGCGTATTTTGGGGCGACAGAGGCAGGACCAAAGTGGAATATGGCCGGGTACTGTACAGTCTTTTATTTTTGTGGTACGACATCTTTTTCCCCACCTGCATGCGAAAGTTAGTTGCATGGGTCACACTCCTTTACCTTGTGGTATGTGCATGACAGCTGTGGTCGCGCCCGCCATGAGGTCGCCGACGGCGTACTCTTTGATCTTGTACTTTGGCAGCCATCGGACAATGGGCAGGATGCCTTTCAAACATTCGTCCACACCGCAGTCGCGAATGAATTTCTTGCAGTGATATTTCCCTGAAAACGTAGAGAAATCGATTAATTATTTCAAATCATCATCATAATGAGAGGGCTATAGTTCCCACACGAGCCCAGTGCGGATTGGAAACTTCACACACACCACTGAATTGCTTCGCAGATGTGTGCAGGTTTCCTCGCGATGTTTTTCTTAACACGGTAAAACCATATAGCTGGCAACTCACAAGGTCTGACAGGCTCGTGGTAGTCCGCGTCCTGGTTCAGGGCGTCCTGCTGGTACACGCGCCGGATGATGTTGAACTGCTGGCTGGACCGCACCCGGGCCCTGGAGACCACACATATACACTTATAAATATACGCATATCCATAGTGACTTATGAGGAAGTGGGTGAGTTTTGGCATAGGCATGTGTCGCACAGACGTAGCTTTGCATGTGCCGTCGTGGATCAGCAGAGTATTTACACTCTTATACTTCACGGAGCAAATTAAGGCTTGATTCGCGGTATAACTATCGTGGTTCGTGGCTGAAAGTCTATGCGGTTTAAGAGAAAGAAAGAGTTCATCAGAAAAAAGAACTAATGAGACGTCGTTATAAGACTGTAGAGGACAGCGATGTGTACGCAATCTCTCTACCTTATTCGATTGTAATAAGGACTAAGGGTGCATTCTGCGTTATCATTGTTGGCGAACGTATGCGGATGGCGAGTTATTTTTTGTATAAAACTACCTTCTACTGTTTTTTGTGTTTCGCTCCCCAAAATGTTCTCATGTAAGTGAATTATTGTATATATTCTCGTGAGAAATAAATGATAGATAGATAGATAGATAAAACGTTTATTTGGTACTGCCAACACACACAATCAAGATTACATAAAATATCAACAATTAAATTAATATCAACAAACAAATTATCTTCACACGTGGAAAGGGGAATTCAACGTTCTAATTCTATTAGGGATCAGAGTTCAAGTGAAAGATACCTTTGTAAAGATGTTTTTTGAGAAATAAATTATTATTATTATTAGCGACCTCGCTGAGTCTCCCTTCCATTTTAACTTCGCATCTAATTCTAATATTTGGTTTTAATCAGTCGTATTTTTGTTTAGGTACTTTGTAATTTTTGAATTTTTGTGATTTTTTTGTGTTGGTGAATAAAAAATTATTCTATTCTATTCTATTCTATTATTATTGAAGTTTGATTTTTGCCATGAAAATTCCGCTCTCTGTTAAAAACATAAGAGGGAATGGGCAAAAATCTTATAAATCGTGTTATAGACGATGCGGCTAGCAACCATCACTATTTCAATTCCCTTGCCTCATACATCCACAATCACGCTAAACGGTGCCTCTAAGTCTCGTTACCAACTATGTAGTAGTGTACAAAACTGATATGTTTAAGTCGTTTTTCTAATTTGGAACGTCAATTTGTCTATTCGCACACGTTACACACATACAACAGGTCATTTACTTAAGTTATTCACCTATGCACCTTGTAAGGAATAAAGACGTGATGTATATCACTATCACCACTATCACTATCATCACTATCACTCACTACATAGTATAAAACAAAGTCGCTTTCTCTGTCCCTATATCCCTATGTATGCTTAAATCTTTAAAACTACGCAACGGATTTTGATGCGGTTTTTTTAATAGATAAAATGATACAAGAGGAAGGTTTGTATGTATAATACACGCATAATATACCGTGCGAAGCCGGGGCGGGTCGCTAGTATGTTATAATTGACAGTATAAGTAAGCCGGTTTTTGCGTTGAATAAATTCTGTAATTTTTGCCCATCGAGGTACTGGGCGAAAATCTTAGGGATCACGTTATAAAAGTGAAAATGAAAATGAAAATTTTATTTTGCAAATTGGCCGCCAAAGGTTCTTTTACATGTCTTTTTGAAACTACCAGCGCATTCGGAAAGACCATCATTGCCAAGAAAAATGCGCCGCAAGAAACTACAAGAAAGTAACTACTTAAAAGAAGAAACAAAAAGGTGATATGGCTAGCAACCCATCACTGTTTTGATTCCCTTTCCATCCGTACGCCCAGAATCATGCTAAACGTGGTCTTTAAGTCTTGTTACCTTAGGCCCGTCTACCCCGTAAGGTACAAAGACGTGATTTATGTATGTATGTAGGTAAATTCTAAAAAATCCTGAGTAATAAAACATATATTTTACAGCGTGGATCTTTATTGCACCGCTTGGATCGAAGTCGGTCACGAACCAACCGACGCGTTACACTCGTGCACAAAAAACTTGCAGCAACGCAATACTGGTACAATCAAATTGCTTAATACTTTCAACGACAGTACAATACAATACACAAATCACGTCTTTATCCTTTACGGGGTAGAGAGAGCCTAAGGTGACAAGACCTACAGGCCACGCTTATAGCAAGACTAGATGTTGCCCGCAACTCCGTCTGCATAGAATTCGTTTATCGCTAACCCGCAGGAATTACGCAATTTTCCGGGATAAAAAGTAGCCTATGTGTGATTCCAGACTATAATCTATCTATGTTCCAAATTTCATCCAGATCTATCCAGCCGTTTTGGCGTGAAAGAGTAACAAACATCCAAACATACTCACAAACTTTCACATTTATAATATTAGTAGGATTGTGGGGCTAGATGGAAAATGGAATCAAAATAGTAATGGGTTGCTAGCCGCATCGCCTATAACATGATTCCTATGATTTTCGCCCAATCCCTCGATGGGCTTTTACCATCTGCGCGGGAAGAGAAGGAACTGGTATATTCTATGTTTTTCTTTGCTCCCAGACCAGCATGGAAGTAATTTTTTTTTATTATATGTAATAATCCAAAAGTGAAGAGAAACTTGCCAATTGTCGGTTTCATGATCCTGCAACAGCGGCTCAGTCTCGCTGTTGCGATTTAAATCACTCTCGTAGAAAATAAACGTTTTTCTCATACGCATAGTGAATCAAAAAATAACGATAAAAAATTACAACAAATACAAACTTCGGAAAACTGACAATTTTTAAAAGAAAAAAACTTCCGGAACGCACGCCAACACTTCCTTTTTCAAAACAATTAAAACTTCACTAGAACTTTTAAATTTGTCTGTAAAGTGGAGATGCCGGGATAATTTCAAAATGGCCGAAATCCGTTCAGAAATTAAAAGATTAACACTACACGAGTCGGGCGAAGCATTGAATTTTTCTTCGACTATTTAATCGGAAAGTCTGTGTGTAACTGGGCCAGATTTGGTCTGTCTTGTGATAGCGTAACGTTACGGATGGAAGCTCAACAATTGGTACACTGTTTAGTTTCGCAAATTAATACAAAGGTCAATTACGTCAATATCAGGATAGATAGTGTTAACACCCAATTAATTTCCGCTAAATAAGTATACATTGTTAAGTAAAATCTACCAGAATCAAAAACTTGAGTTTTTTCGTAATTAAAAAAGGTTTTTAACGAGACTGCGGCCAGATTGCTTATTTTTTCACTTGAATTTGGAACACTTGATTCCGTCACGCACTGGCTGATTTATTAAAAAAAACTAAAAACATTTTTTTTATTGGAGCACAGAAATTGAGCCCAAAATTAAAAATCGAAAGGCGCTATTATCACTTGACCGCAGACTAGAAACTGCGCAACCTTATATGCGACAAAAAAAAATTAGAAAACCGGTACCTTATTTTTTTGGGGCGGAGACATTTATTATTGAGGCAACTTTAATACACAACACATATCGTTTTAATAAGACTTCGCAAAATAAATGCAGATGTACAGCCCGCGATTTTTTTTCTCTCATTAATTAGTTAACCTTAAAAGTTATACAGGAGAGATTCCGCGGATCACTACCACCATTATCCTCGCTAATCAAAATTTTGACTGCCGTAATCTAATTACACACATAAAAAAAATGTTTTGACATAAATAACAAAAAAAAAAAATTGCAGAAAATGTCGTCTCCAATATACAAACGTCCCACAGCTGGGCAATGGCGAGCCTAGGGCGAATTGTGAGCTTCACACACAGCATTGTATTACTAGTTTTTTATTAATTAAATATAGTGCGTGTTTTTTTTTTTAATTCTAAGTGTGGTCTAAAGTGCAGCAAGCTTGAAGACACTCAGATTGTAGCGTTTGTATTTTTTTTTTATTGATTCATATTGGAGTGGGTTCTGGTCCCCTGGGCCGCGTTATCGAGAAATGCTCCATTTATCCAGTCATGTGATGTTTACAGTCCTATCAATACAATGATGCTCAGTAATTAATACCCATTAACATAATGATTACTACATATGTATACTCATTTATAAAGATAGCTCGGTTACTGACCTTTGGGTTTTGACAATTAAAAAATTAAGTAACGTCACAGCAAACGTCACAATCATAGAAAGAAAAATGATCACATTCAACTGAGGCGGGAAGTGTTTTTTTACCGTTCATCTCCTATCTGTTTCTCTCCCAATGTCAAATTTTTGAAAACCGAACAATCTTCTCATTCGTATGTCACACTACCTCGACATTGGCGGTAAAGGAAATAAAAAAAAGTGTTTTTTTCCCTTTCAACAAAATCAACTTTACCGTCATAAAAATAGGGAAGAAATGCCCCGAGACATACCGGCAGTAGGCACACGAAAAGTAGCAGCGAATTCATAGTCACTTTAATACATCTATAACTTAATAATTTTAATTTTACAATCGAGACATCTCTACTGCATCGAGAATAAAAAATTCGGGATACTAAAGACCGTATAAAGGAAGCTTAAAAAAACATACATTTTTAAATCTCCCGCCATTATTACAATCTGACAGTACGATGTCACAACTCACTCGAGCTGTCAAACTTATTCGAAACAGATTCCAATGGTAGCGCAGCGAGTGACGTTCACCTATACCTACAAGTAACACCATCTAGTGACGTCCGTAAAATTATCGATGAAACGAGTGCGTTCTTGTAATGCAATGAATGAGTTAAATAGTATTTTTTAT
Organism: Pandemis corylana; assembly: GCA_949127965.1. Lineage (NCBI taxonomy): Eukaryota > Metazoa > Arthropoda > Insecta > Lepidoptera > Tortricidae > Pandemis > Pandemis corylana. The sequence goes on along the minus strand of OX421864.1, from coordinate 13,503,451 downwards.
GCCATTGTATAAGTGACTTCAAGGTCGTGAAATAATGGAAGCGTATTAGTCTCTCAGACGAAATAAAGAGAAAACACGTAATTCCTCGAACAGTGAAACGAAGCTAGTTTTAACTAAACTTCGGTGCGTGCGAGTGTGTATGGGCTGGAATACACACGGCTTTAGCTTGCACTCTTGTGTCATCTGTGATTAATTGACAGCCTTAAATGCGTGAAGGAAGTCGTGGGCAAATCTGTTATTTGTATGAAATTTGACACAATGAGTGCTTGGTACTGTGTTGTACATGTAGTACTCCAGGCCAATGTTCCAGATGTGGCGTAGTTCAAACCGGCGTCACTTTGCCGTTAGCATAGTCTTTACTCTTATTAGGTCTGGTGTGAGAATAGGTAATTTAATTGTAAAAGCTATGTTTTTTTCTAGGGCAGGTCAACTTTTTCTTGTGACTCGTTGCATTTTGCGGTAGTTTTAGTCCTTTTTATAATTGGTCATCTACTAGACATGTTAGTATAATGTGTCACAATATTTCTTCTAACAAATTGTACTTTGTCCTCTCTCTGATGGGACAGAATAACAACAAAACATAGTTGATACAACCTTTAACACTAATTTAATTGAGTGAGGTAAATTATCCCCAGCCCTCTCTTTTTAAGAGGAGGTCTGTGCCCATCACCTCACTGGTGATGATGATGATGATGATAATGATGACGTAAATTAATATTGTAAGGATAAATTGTAATATCATGAAAAGAAAGGAAAATAGCAGATATAAAGCTACTGGGCTACGATATTTCCCGAATGCATTATTAACAAACCGACCCAACACTAGCTAGCAAACCATCGCTATTTTGATTTCCCTTTCCAGCTATACGGCATCATGCTAAACGTGGCCTTAAGGTTTTGTTACCTTAGGCTCTGTCTACGACGATAAAGACGTGATATATGTATGTATGTATGTATAATTACAATGGCAAGGGCAAAAGCGATCACCATACGCAAACGTGCCGAGTTATCTATCTGACCGATAGTATATCTGTCGGGTTGTACTTGCTACTTGAAATGTTAGGCCAGGGTCGATGCCTTTGAAAATGATAAAAAGTAAAATAAAATTATAGTAGGATGAAACCCATTAGAAAAGGTAGAGAATATTACAAAAAATAAAAGAAAAATAAATTACGGTCGATCTGAGGTCGGGAAGGGGGGAGGGGTGAGTTTTTAAGGGTGAAAAACGGTTTATCTCGATTTCCGGCGAAACTACAAGTCTTATGAAAAAAAGTTAAATGACAAAGTTGTAGGTAATAAAAAGATCTACAACTTTTGCTTTCACACTTTTTTCACATAACCTCAAAATTTATGTGAAAAATTCAAATAACCAAGTTTTTGGTTTTTTATTTTTATCTTTTGCAAAAATAATAATTTTTTCACGAAACTTGGTGAAAACTTACCTTTTTATGTCCCGAACTTACAGTAATTTTTTTGATTTAAAAGATTTATTTTTACACCTTATTTTGACTTAATATCGAAAAAGCACCCTAATTTTCAATCGAAAATTCTCACGTCAAAATATCTGTTTTTTTTTAAAGGTCAGTGGCCTTTTTGTTCGTTGAAATCTCTACTTTCTGATGGTATAAAAAATATATACATTACAATGGTAATTTTTGTCAGAAAATGCAAAAAAAGGAAAAAATCATTATGTTCAATTTTGAGCTATTTATTTAAAATTTACACCTTAATTACTCGTTAAACGTAAGATTACATGTTACATTGATAAACAAAAAAATTACGAATCCATAAAACATAAAGATTGGAAAAAACATGCGAAAATAATTGTTCTAAATATTAAAAAAATAGGATTTAAAGGAGATTTCATCTAAAAAATGTGACTGTTGCAATATTTTTCAGTAATAAAGTTGATTTATTAAATTCTAATTACATTTATGTCATAGAAAATCTCATCTTACTAATATTATAAATGTGAAAGTTTGTTACTCTTTCACGCCAGAACGGCTGGACAGATCGGGATGAAATTTGGAACATAATATATAGATTATAGTCTGGAATAACACATAGGCCACTTTTTATCCCGGAAAATTGCGCGATTCCCGTGGGATAGCGATAAACGAATTCTATGCAGACGAAGTTGCGCGCAACAGCTAGTAATATATAAATATACATGTAAATCGTACTATTGAATTTCGATACTTTATACTGATTAAGTCATTCATAATAATTTTCTTAAATACAATAAAAATAGGATTTGAATCCTATTTTTAAATATTTAGAACAACTATTTTCGCATGTTTTTTGCAATCTTTATGTTTTATGGATTCGTATTTTTTTTGTTTATCAATGTAACATGTAATCTTACGTTTAACGAGTAATTAAGGTGTAAATTTTAAATAAATAGCTCAAAATTGAACATAATGATTTTTTCCTTTATTTGCATTTTCTGACAAAAATTACCATTGTAATGTATATATTTTTTTATACCATCAGAAAGTAGAGATTTCAACGAACAAAAAGGCCACCGACTTTTAAAAAAAAACAGATATTTTGACGTGAGAATTTTCGATTGAAAATTAGGGTGCTTTTTCGATATTAAGTCAAAATAAGGTGAAAAAATGAATCTTTTAAATCACAAAAAATACTGTAAGTTCGGGACATAAAAAGGTAAGTTTTCACCAAGTTTCGTGAAAAAATTATTATTTTTGCAAAAGATAAAAATAAAAAACCAAAAACTTGGTTATTTGAATTTTTCACATAAATTTTGAGGTTATGTGAAAAAAGTGTAAAAACAAAAGTTGTAGATCTTTTTATTACCTACAACTTTGCCATTTAACTTTTTTTCATAAGACTTGTAGTTTCGCCGGAAATCGAGATAAACCGTTTTTCACCCTTAAAAACTCACCCCTCCCCCCTTCCCGACCTCAGATCGACCGTAATTTATTTTTCCTTTAATTTTTGTAATATTCTCTACCTTTTCTAATGGGTTTCATCCTACTATAATTTTATTTTGTCTCAAAAATTATCGACCCTGGCCTATGTAGCCGGTTTGTTATCAGCTGTCTCAAGTTTGTGTGTCATCTACGATTTGTGATTGACATCGAACATCATTATTGTTGCTATGTTAATCTTACAAATTTTATCCAACCCAAGTTTCGAGTAAGTACATGCTTTATTGTACAAAAAGCTTCTGCCCGCGACTTCGTCTGCGTATAAACATATAAACCTTCGTCTTGAATAACTCTATCTATTAAATATAACCGCATCAAAATCCGTTGCGTAGTTTTAAAGATCTAAGCGTACATAGAGACAGACAGACAGCGAAAAGCGACATTGTTTTATACTATCCTACTTCCTACTAATATTATAAGCGCAAAAGTTTGTAAGTATGGATGGATGGATGTTTGTTACTCTTTCACGTAAAAACTACTGAATGGATTTGAATAAAATTTGGAACGGAAGCTGATACCTTAGATTAACACATAGGCTATTTTTCATCCCGGAAATTTGCATAGTTCCCGCGGGATAGCCAAATACTAATTTTTTGCAGACGAAGCCGCGGGCAGCAGCTAGTGTAGTGATAATAAAGAAACAAACATGACAAAAAGCGAAAAAAGGATCGTAGGATGTGGAGCAAAGTCGTCTACCTACACCTGTGGGAAAGAGGTGGGATGATTGTATGTACTTACAAGAATAATATGAATATACAAAGGCGGGATCTCTACCAGTTACCCTTAAATTTGGAAAATGCAGTGCTTTAAAATGTACAAGGTCAATTGTATAAGGTGAAAAAAGAGCTAGTAGACCGTCTGGCGGTAAACCATCATCAATGTATGCGTTACCAGACTAGTAGACTAACATTAGAATATCGTTCCATACATGAAACCGCGAACACGAACACGCCAGACAGCTGATATTGATAAGCAATAATTAGCGTAAGATGTGTATGAGAATAAATAAGAACTTCACACATTAATTTAATAAATTAGTTCAAAGAGACTAGTTTTGATAGCCTACGTAAAATCCTTCCCGAAAGCCATATGGTGAACGTGACAACATTATGAGGGTGATGTGATAGCAAATGGCAACGTCTTCTTCTTCTTTTCCTAATATGGCCCCATCCATCGATGCGATGATTTCGCAGCAAAATAAAGCAAAATAAATTATTTCATTTCAATTATTTCATTTCATTTCATTTCGCCAATGTCAAAGAAAATAAATACAGTATTAAAAAATATTGTGACAAAAATGTCGGCAACGTTGTACGGTAGAACACGGTCAAAAGACCCCTCCCCCCCTGTCAGGCTCTTAGCCAACGGATAGTGATATCCCTCAGAATCTGCCAGGAAATCATTAACCGATGCCCAGGGTGCACCCCAAATTGCAACGTCGAACTCAAATGAATGATATGAACGCATGACATACACTCACCATCCATTTTTCCCTCCTGTGCTTTCCCGGTCCGGCTTGAGTTTCTCTTTCTCATCATCACTAGTCCCATGATTGCCTCCGTTCCTCATCTTGACACTATTTATTTAGAAATCACAAAGCCTCTTCTTATATGAGAGCATTTGAGTCACCGTTTTCTTTTCATTCAGTTTGCTGAGCACATATTTAGTTCTGTGATAATTTACGCATATTTATGCGATGAGTTATGCTTTTACTTTGATTTAAAGTTACAAAGAATGTACAATATCTCAAAGTTTTTCCGGAATATTACAGCAAGTTACAAAGATTTACATTTAAATTATTGATTCAAAATTAAAGTAAAGCTATGGTCGGGAATCGAACCCGGATCCTCGTCATTCCGTGGGGCGGGCTATACCCCTACAGCACCCATAGCAGGTGGGTAAGCCTTATTCCCGGCCCCCCTCTCTTGGCGCGGGAGCCCCGGCGTACAGGCTGGGGCGGCCGGCGGGGCGTGCGTGGTGACACCATAGTTCTCCCACGGCGCCCCTCCAATGGCAGAGAGTAAAAAAAAAAAAAAAAAAAAAAAGGTGGGTAAGCCTTCGATTTTTTCTATCTGTTACTAGCAGTCACGTGACCTTGTTACTACGCGATTTTTTGTCGCCAAGCGTCATCTATTTGAATGATGTGTCTGTACGACACAATTACAAACTCCCGTGGAACATCTACTGCTCACCAGGGACGAGAGAGGCGCTGTTTTTCAAATGATACGTACTAATAGTAGGTCACGGAATGACGCGGATCCGGGTTCGATTCCCGGCCATAGCTTTACTTTTCGGATTTTTCTGTGTTCTAATTTTCAGTGTCGTTTGGAAATTTAATTTTATAATAAAATCGTAAAAGTAAACATAAAAATTCTTGATTCATTTGATAGTATCAAAATTTTGTCCTGCCCTTGACGCTGTTCACAATGAACTTCAATCTATGCACGGAAACATTTGTCAACTATGATTTAAAAATCCTGAAAAACATTTACAGGAATTATTCCCACTAACCCAACCTCTACGACGCGGGCGCTAAAAAAAGTACTGCATTTTAGTATCATCTGTTTCGTGCTTTAAGCATACGAGGGGTTAAGAGACCATGTACAAACGACTATAATAATGAAGATATCGCAAAATAAACCTTGCACCGAATCCTTTCAGAAAGACGCAACAATGATTTTCTGATTATAATTCAATGGAACATTATCCACGGCAAGGGCAATATAATTGCCGTTACATTCAGATTTAATTGATCTAATTTAAATATGATTTCGAAACAAGGAACACCAAAGTGATAAAGCGAAGTTTTGATAATTTATTGAATCAGGCGTTAACCTGAGGTCCATTTAAAAAAGTTTAGGTCACTGAGTAGCAAGATAATGAATTACTTTAAAGTTCAGTAGGCTTATTACCCAACTCGCTCGCAATCGCCATCGTGTTCATTTTGACAGTTCATGTATGGGCTGACAATTGGCATCGGAAACAGCTAGCTGTCACATTTATACAAGAACTGTCAAAATAAACACGATGGCGATTGCGAGCGAGTTTGACAATAAGCCTACACTACACTACAGGTTTAAATAGTATTTAATACGCATTGAGAATTGCTCTACTTACAAAGTGAGTTAAAGTACAGTTTGTTATGGGTGCGGGTCAGAATACATAAAGTTTAAAATGTATAATGGGTTAAAATACATAATAATTCAAAATATATAATGTTATTTTCTGTGAAACTGTTAGCTAGATGAACTTTTTTGATATCGTAATCTATAGATACAGGTTTGTTTTATAACAATCCTGTTAATTTGTCACTTTCTGAGAAAATCGCATAATATATTTTGAACCATTATGCATTTTAAACTTTATGTAATTTAATACGAACCCGCTTGTTATCCATAAACGGTTATTGATATTTTTGTTAAGTTATAAATCACTTATATTTCTATGTAATTTTTATTGCCTTGCTTGTCACAGATAGTTCGTTGTTCGTTTGGACGAACGCGTGTCTTATAGCAACTTCGATATAAGGATATAGCTAACCCGGAGTAACCCTTGCCCGCGCAAGCCTGCCTGGGTATTGAGTTCATGAGGCTGGGTTTCGTTTGGGATTTCCAAATCGCAAAACAAAACCCGTAAATAATCGTGCAAATAACAGAACCATTAGCAGAAACTGGTTGTAAGTTCGAGTTATTGACCGGGATTGAGTTTGTTGTTTTTGGTCACAGGACTGACTTCATCTGAGATCAGCATTAAAATTTTAGGTAATTTAAGTTTTTTTCCTACATTGTTTATAGAATCGCTGCACCGATTATTCTTGTTAAAGGCGATACTTGTAATATTTTTGCATAATTTTAATTAAGTGTCGGTAGTACCTAGTAGGTACAGTCAAGGGCAAAGATATGTATACACCACAGAGTGTCAAAAAGCATGGTCATCTAAATGGTCATAAATTTGGCAACATATAAAAGTACATAAATTAGTATACATGATTTGAGAGATAACTATGTATACAACATTTGCAATAATATGTCCTCATGTATTAGGCCATAAACTTAGAAACACCGTAAAGTTCAAAAATATGTATACACTATTTAACCATTAATTATGTATCTAATATGATAACCAAAAATATGTAAACAATCCAAAATTCTATTAACACAACTCTATTGTCAGGAGGTTATGAACGTATTTGCGTAACATCGAACTCTGTAATCTTAATGTAATCAGCCAACCACTTGAAGCTTCAAGTCGTTTACAACAACTGCTATTCCAAACTCTTTAACTGATAATTACTCTATTTATTTAAAACTAGCTTGTGCCCGCGACTTCGTCTGCGTAGAATTATACATAAAAACCTTCCTCTTGAATCACTCTATCTATTAAAAAAACCGCATCCATATCCGTTGTCTAGTTTTGAAGATATAAGCATACATAGGGACATAGGGACAGAGAAAGCGACTTTGTTTTATACTATGTAGACTAGTGATCATGACATGTGCCCACAATCTGTAGGTTGTAGGTACCTGTTACCATAAACTCTGTCTACCCCGTAAGGGATAAAGACGTGATTTGTGCATGTGCATGTGTCATGTGTCACTTTTGGATTTTTTAATTACATTTGACTTACCGTTTCTTATGGTTTTTCTTGCGGCTTTTCATTAATTTTGAAGGAGAAAATGTATCGTTTAAGTGATCATTTAAAACATAGGATTGTTGCCTAATGCGGGGAAGGTATATACGTGCCTGATATAGCTCTGCTGACGAATTAGGCATCACGGTAAGAAATATTAAACAAGTTAATAATAACGTACTATAGAAAATATTACTCTCTAATCACTTTGTCTTAAGTTTAAGGAGTGGTTTTCTTTATTATACAGTTATTTTAAGTATACTTTGCCTTTTATTAACCCGTCGAGCGTCCTGTGGACACACGTGTGGCCACAACGTTATGCGCCCTGTGCACACGGGACGCTCGACGGGTTAAGTAAAAAAAAATAGAAAATAGTGTAAATCGCCAATTACTGTATGATTTGATATTGACGACACGGATGGCTCAGTGGTGAAGCAACCGCTTTCTAAGTCGAAGGCCCCGGGTTCGAAACCCGGCCAGGGTAATGTTTGTGTGATCAACTCGAATATTTGTGCTTGGGTCATGGATGTTCTACATACATACATACATACATATATCACGTCTTTATCCCTTACGGGGTAGACAGAGCCTGAGGAAACAAAACCTTAAGGCCACGTTTAGCATGAGTTTAGGCGTATAGGTGGAAAAATTAATCAAAATAGGTTGCTCGCCGCATCGCCTATAACATGATTCCAAAGAATTTCGCCCATTCCCTCGATGGACTTTTACCATCTGCGCGGGACGAGAAGCAACTGGTACATTCTATGTTTTTCCTATACATACATACATTCACACATCCATACATACATACATACATACGTACATTCCATGTTCTATATATTTAAGTATGTATTTATTTATATAGGTATGTATATCGTCATCTACTCGTAACTAGTACCCATAACACAAGCCTTCTTGAGTTTATGTATACATATTTCGATACTTTGGGTATATATTTATTTTTGTCCCTGAATGTACCTACTCGTACCTAGCGTTTTCATCTTCAATCAAAATCAACGAAATCTGAATCTGTAAAATCTGTTAAACATGCCGATTGATAACGTCGTGGTGACAGGTCAAAACATGCGACAAACATATGCAATGACAAGTCTGTACTGTTTTCGTGAATTGTCAAAACATACTTTACAAATTTGTTTCGTGTGACTAGGCCGTAAAGTTGATATTCGCAGATTACATTTTGTATACATATTTTCGTGGCAATTACTGAATCTATATTTAATGACACAAGTATGACTATAATATTTTGCATTATTTGCAGGATACTAATAATGGAATTTTGATTGTATACAAGTTTTTGGACTTGCTAGGTACATATTTATGTTGCCAGTGTAGTTTGCATATTTATTACCATTTGAATGAGTATATATCTTTTGAACTTTATATGATTACTTATTTTCTTTCACTTTACTTGCATATATATCTTTGCCCTTGACTGTACCTAGTTGTTTTGATATGTATTTATTCTCAAGTTTACTCAGTAGCAAGATTAACAAGTTAACATGTTTAAGGCAATGATTTCACAATCTGATAAGACAGGACGTTCACTCCTTAAGAAATCCGATAGCTAATACTCCAAACTTAGTTTTTTCACCCACTTAATTTACATAAGCTCAACTTTTTGCAATGCCACTAGGCAAGTATCTTAAATCAAATAAAAACATTTTCTCGCGATCTCAGTTTTTATACAAACTATATGACGTCAGAGGAAATCAACAACACCAAAATTACGAACAAACAAGCACCTGGCACGCTCTTAAAACATTCACATTCACTTTAAGCTCATTAACAGTTCAACTTCAACTTTTTGTATATGGCAACTCATTAAAAGTTGACAAAAGCGCGCGAAAATTTGCAAGATGGCGGGCGTAGTGACGCGCCACGTCTTGTCTTATCGAGCGGTTAATATAAACTGACAGTATCAACTGACGTTGGCGCAATCTATAGATCAAGTATCGACAATACACGGGAAAGTTTAAAGGATAAGGAAAATCTACATTAATGATCAGGCGACAAATGTGATTGATATGAGGCTATCTGCGCACGTGTGAAGGTTTCGTGGTTTATGCAGAATACGTAAATGGTTTTAACTTTACATTCGTCTTTTAAAACGGAAATATTTCAATAAATGTAAAGTTTCCTCACTCATGCCTGCCGATGGTGGTCATAGGAGTAATGGCAAGACAGAAGGGGAGATGGCGGTGGCATGATTTGAAAACACATTTCGTTTGGATTTGGTCGGGAACAATGCGATTAACGGGGAATATCGGAAGGAAAGAATACTTTGCCCCGCAGTGAGACACTTCATACGCTAAATATAATAATGTCAATTTGTACAACAACATCATGAGTTGTGTGTTAATTAAACTAATGTAACAAAGTAATGTATCCAAGTACTATCAAATGAATCAAGAAATTTTTATTTCTTGATTTTTATGTTTTACTTTTACGGTTTTACCGTTAGAAATTTAATTTCTAAATGTCTGTGAAAATCAGAACACATAGAAAAATCCGAAAAGTAAAGCTATGGCCGGGAATCGAACCCGGATCCTCGTCATTCCGTGACGCGTGCTATACCACTACACCACCCATAGCAGGTGGGTAGTCTCCGAATTTTTCTACCTGTTACCGACCGTCATGTGACCTTTGTTACTATGCGAATTTTTTGTCGCTAAGCGTCATCTGTTTGAATGATGTGTCTGTACGACACAATTACAAACTCCCGTGGAACATCTACTGCTCACCAGGGACGAGAGAAGGCGCTGTTTTTCAAATGATAGGTACTATCAAATGAATCAAGAAATTTTTATTTCTTGATTTTTATGTTTTACTTTTACGGTTTTACCGTTAGAAATTTAATTTCTAAATGTCTGTGAAAATCAGAACACATAGAAAAATCCGAAAAGTAAAGCTATGGCCGGGAATCGAACCCGGATCCTCGTCATTCCGTGACGCGTGCTATACCACTACACCACCCATAGCAGGTGGGTAGTCTCCGAATTTTTCTACCTGTTACCGACCGTCATGTGACCTTTGTTACTATGCGAATTTTTTGTCGCTAAGCGTCATCTGTTTGAATGATGTGTCTGTACGACACAATTACAAATCCCCGATTCGATTCGATTCGATTTGATTCGGGTTCGATTCCCGGCCATAGCTTTACTTTTCGGATTTTTCTATGTGTTCTGATTTTCACAGACATTTAGAAATTAAATTTCTAACGGTAAAACCGTAAAAGTAAAACATAAAAATCAAGAAATAAAAATTTCTTGATTCATTTGATAGTACCTATCATTTGAAAAACAGCGCCTTCTCTCGTCCCTGGTGAGCAGTAGATGTTCCACGGGAGTTTGTAATTGTGTCGTACAGACACATCATTCAAACAGATGACGCTTAGCGACAAAAAATTCGCATAGTAACAAAGGTCACATGACGGTCGGTAACAGGTAGAAAAATTCGGAGACTACCCACCTGCTATGGGTGGTGTAGTGGTATAGCACGCGTCATGGAATGACGAGGATCCGGGTTCGATTCCCGGCCATAGCTTTACTTTTCGGATTTTTCTATGTGTTCTGATTTTCACAGACATTTAGAAATTAAATTTCTAACGGTAAAACCGTAAAAGTAAAACATAAAAATCAAGAAATAAAAATTTCTTGATTCATTTGATAGTACCTATCATTTGAAAAACAGCGCCTTCTCTCGTCCCTGGTGAGCAGTAGATGTTCCACGGGAGTTTGTAATTGTGTCGTACAGACACATCATTCAAACAGATGACGCTTAGCGACAAAAAATTCGCATAGTAACAAAGGTCACATGACGGTCGGTAACAGGTAGAAAAATTCGGAGACTACCCACCTGCTATGGGTGGTGTAGTGGTATAGCACGCGTCACGGAATGACGAGGATCCGGGTTCGATTCCCGGCCATAGCTTTACTTTTCGGATTTTTCTATGTGTTCTGATTTTCACAGACATTTAGAAATTAAATTTCTAACGGTAAAACCGTAAAAGTAAAACATAAAAATCAAGAAATAAAAATTTCTTGATTCATTTGATAGTACCTATCATTTGAAAAACAGCGCCTTCTCTCGTCCCTGGTGAGCAGTAGATGTTCCACGGGAGTTTGTAATTGTGTCGTACAGACACATCATTCAAACAGATGACGCTTAGCGACAAAAAATTCGCATAGTAACAAAGGTCACATGACGGTCGGTAACAGGTAGAAAAATTCGGAGACTACCCACCTGCTATGGGTGGTGTAGTGGTATAGCACGCGTCACGGAATGACGAGGATCCGGGTTCGATTCCCGGCCATAGCTTTACTTTTCGGATTTTTCTATGTGTTCTGATTTTCACAGACATTTAGAAATTTTAATGTATCCAAGGCCAAGGCGTAGGCTATTATTTGCTAAATCTATAAAATAAAACAATTTTCAATAGCAGTACAAATACCGCGGATTATGTTCACTACAGAAACATTTGTAAACCGCAATGAAGAAAAAACCTGAGAAACATTACAGCGGAGTTCAGTTAAAATAACTGAAACACTTGAAATAAGATTAATTTTAAGTGTAGAAATTGATTTTCTTTTGATTTTCTAGAAAATCAATGGCAGAACCATGCAAATTTTAGTCGTTTCAGCTTTAAGAAACACCAAGTCAGATAACAAATATCAAGGCCCAGTTATGACAGAAAATTGTCGTATCACATTATGACAACATCTAACTAACCTCAGATATGGAAAATACTAGCTGCCAGTCTTAAATGATGATTGCAACACTTAAACATTCAAATACAGATTCCTCTGAAGTCTGAACTGAGAAAGATAATTTTACAAAGTATTTAAAATTGATTTTCTTATGTACCAAAGCAAAATATTACATCGAATGATTTCATTTGCCCAAATTCCATGTCATAAATGTAATGTTTCCCATAATGATCCGAAACCGTAACTTGTTCAGGAGCTTTGAAATGGTCATCCTGTAGAACTATATAGGTTAGGTTAGGTTAGTTTTATAACAGTTTAAGAGAAAAGGAGTTACTGCAAATTATCATTATAACAAATACATTTATGACATATGTACTTATGGAAAACGATAGGGAACCTAAATACATACATAATACTTCAAAGCAAAGCTACTTCGGGTGATTTCGTAACAGCATAACGTATATTCTGTCGAGAGGCTAATTAGAGATCGTTGCTGATTCTATAGACAGCAATGACAAGGAAAATGCGCTCATTTAAGAGACACGCAAGTCTCACTCAACCTTTTAAATAGGTAATGGTACACGTCATTTGTATTAAGAGATGCTGGTATGAATAAAAGTGCATCTAACATACTAAAAAACAAATATATGAGGCTTTCTTTTCCAACCTTATCAAGCGTCTACCTATTTTAGGGTTCTTAAGCCCTTGGGGTAACCAAAAGACTCTGATAAGTTCTAGATCATCAATCTACCTGTCTAATATTTATGTGTGGTGTAGAAGTATAGCACGCGTCACGGAATGACGAGGATTCGGGTTCGATTCCCGGCCATAGCTTTACTTTTCGGATTTTTTCATTCTAATTCTCGTGTCATTTAGAAATATCATCAGTATCATAAGTTAAGTTAACTTTTATTTCGTTTACATTTGTTTGGCAGACGGTCATTGTCAATAACAAGGTTATTTCCATAATATTACTATTTACAATACAATGTTGGTTCAGAAATGACTTCTTGCTAACACATTGTTCAACAAAGGGAAGCTACAAGTAATTTTACTTTTCATTAAGTATATCCCGATCTTAATTTTTAGATTTTATCCTACTAATATTATAAACGCGAAAGTTTGTAAGTATGGATGGATGGATGTTTGTTACTCTTTCAATAAAAACTACAGAATGGATTTGGACACCATTTGGAACGGAGGTAGCTGATACCCTAGATTAACACTAACTGCTTAGTTCCCGGGAGATAGAGAAAAACTATTTTTTCGCAGACAAAATCGCGGGTAGCAGCTAGTATATTATATTTAAGTGTTTACGTTAATTAAATACAAAAGTAGTATAAACATTTACTCCTGTGTACGGTTATTATTTCTATTTTTTTATTTTTAATGAGAATCCCTGGGCAAGAGCTGATAAGAGCTAAGGTCGCGGCGCGGAATCATCCCAAGTGGAAAAATATGCTGGGATGAGACCTATGTCCCTAATCGGGCATTACAAGATAAAATCTCACTCGCGTCTTTATCAATTCAAACAAATATGTATTATCTGTAGAAACAAAGCACATTAAAAAACTTTAATTGCATCTTCACCTGCACACACGGTTGCTAAATTATGAAGATCAATAGGCAAGTCCTTCATATTCCAAATAAGGAAAGGTAACACATTTGGTGACAGCCATGTTTCCGCGAATCGTGTTCAGGTGTTAAATATTGTAACTAATATGTGCACAAACAATCAAATTCTACACAACACAAGTATCATATTCACAGAGCGTGAAATATAATGCATTTGCGTTCCATTGCGGGTCTGTTGGGTTACAGATTTAGAAGTGATCTGTCGACGACGGCATTGTAGCGCGATCGCGCGATTTCTCGCATGGGTTAAGTAAGGCCGTATGTACTTGAAGACAATGAGTTGAGTCATGACAATTTGATGGCGAAATTTTTCTAAAATGGGAATAAGTATGCAGACAGTTTACTTGTGCTTCGTTTCAAGATAAACTATGTGGAAATTATAGCAGCACGTGATGCTGGAACAATTTCAGAAAACACATACGTCTGTATAGAATTCGTTTATCGCTATCCCGCAGGAATTACGCAATTTTCCGGGATGAATAGTAGCCTATGTGTTATTTCAGATTATAATCTATCTATATTCCAAATTTCATCCAGATCTGTCCAGACGTTTTGGCGTGAAAGAGTAACAAACATCCATCCATCAATATTTACAAACTTTCGCGTTTATAATATTAGTAGGATTTGACGAAATTGCGATCATGGCCTAAATTAAAACTTATGTTTTGTAAAGCAATGATGGCAAAATATTATATGTAATATTGCTAGATTTTGCTCAAATAAGGTATGCCTTATTTGAGCAAAATCTAGCAAGGTCACGTTCTGCTTTCAATTTTAAAGTTAATTTTAACATGCGCCACCTTTCGTAAATATTTGCATACATGCTTAAGAGACCGTAATCCCATAATATAGACATATGTATTTTATGTTTATACATTACGCCAGGCTGGCTTATACCAGGTCAAGTAATATAAGTACCTCGTTATTTTAGTGGAATTCTTTGCCATATTTTCCTTATACGCTCAAGTTGCTGTATCTGCAAAAGTCCAGATCGTATTGCGATTCTACATCTATAATATCTATATGAAATACGCGGCGCGGGGGCCCGATTTTTAAAAGCAGACTCCAAAGTGATATAAATCTGTGCATAGCTACAAAACTGCAGCTCAAATTGAATTTTCGCCTATTTGTCTAGATTAATTAGAGTGTAACTTGTTCTAACCTTATTTTTATTTAAAATTCAGCACAACTACCACTTTTGATTGGTATTTTCGTGCTTGCTATTTTTTAATTGAGTTCTCTGATATATTTACGGTTATCTATCGAATGTTTGACACAGACCTTGTTGTCAGTTATAATAAAAAGCGTGCCTAGGACACTGATGAACGGTTGGCTGTATGTTGGAGGACTTCGCATTCCATTTCCATGTACATATATCAGAAACTTAATAATGGACTATACAGCGATAGTAAGTTCAAACATTGAACCTTTCAACATCAATGTGACATACATCTAGACATGTGGTTTGTGTCGTATTAATGTGCAAAATCGTGTTAAAACCTACTTACTACGTGTCATAAAATAATACACAAACTGAACAAACATGTCTAGCCTGGTAAAAACGATAAAAAATATACATTGTTAGCGAACCGATTGACTTCCATGCATAAAAATAAATGAATTAATTCTTTTGTTTCATTCATCTTCTCTCCTTAAAAGGAATCATGCATAATGTCCTTTAGGCATGCTTTAGGCGTGTATTAAATATATGGAATATGTTAACTTTTGCAACACAGAATGTGTACGTCATTTCTCATGGAGCATTTGAGGTGTTTGTCACGTGTTTCCTGCGTGCAAATGTCTAAGTAAAACAGAGATAAATAATACGATTGCGAAAGAGTAAATCTTGAAGATTAAAGGGAATTAAAGTACGAAGTGTTATTTGTTTTAACAACATAATTGCACAATAAGCTTCGTAGTTAGTATATCTTTATGGATTATCTACAACATCTCTTAGGTAAAATAACAGGGGTCACAAAAGGATAGGAAATATTTATATTTAACATACCCGTCTGAAGTTGGCGTAACAAAATAGCCCTGCAAAGATGCGTACCATATTTATCTTTTAGCTAACTAATGTTTACATGGTTTCTAAGTTACAATTAGAACACGAAACTTTGTTGATTCAGACTGACGAGTGTTTCCCGTTCATCCGGTCGGTAGACCAACGAATCGGTCCAACACGATTTATTTTTTCCGATGGTCATACTAATCCGACGTATAAGAAATCGCTGTCCCATTTGTCCGATCATAATAAAAGCATGTATGGCCATTTTGAACCCTATGATAATTAAAAAGAGTGTCGGTCAAAAGGGAAAATAAATCCCGATGGACCGATTGATCGGCCAACCGATCGGACGAACGAGACACTAAGTTGACTAACCTGACGAGTTTGCGGAATATTGTCAACGCTTTTTATAAAATTCGCTACAGCTACAAAGACAACAAAACAGAAACAATCTTACGTATAAGTACTTTTAGTGGGCGCTTAATTTTCATTATGTCGCTAAGCAAATGCAACATCACAACAAAGACTACATTTACCATTGTGCATTGTCTCTTTTTTCTGTTTCCTATCCTCATTGATAGTTTTTTTATCTTTGCCCAAGTACTTTATGGAACTCTCGTATTTGTAAGTAGTTGGCCATATTGGGCTAAGGTCAGTCCAGTAATTTTCATAAGTATAGTTACATTTCTAAACGACACTGAAAATTACTACACATACAAAAATCCAAAAAGTAAAGCTATGGCCGGGAATCGAACACGAATCCTCGTCATTCCGTGACGCGTGCTATACTCCTACACCACCCATAGCAGCTGGGTAAGCCTTCGAACTTTTCTATCTGTTACTAGCTGTCACGTGACCTTGTTACTATGCGAATTTTGTCGCCATGCGTCATCTGTTTGAATGATGTCTGTACGACACAATTATAAATTCCCGTAGAACATCTACTGCTCACCAGGGACGAGAGAAGGTGCTGTTTTTCAAATGATAGGTACTATCAAATGAATCAAGAATTTTTACTTCTTGATTTTTTATGTTTACTTTTACGGGTTGACCGATAGTTAGTTTAAGTATATTTAAAGTACATTAATTACCAAGCTGTAATATTACTTATCGCATGTGTATTTATCTATGGCTCTCAATGCAACATCAATTGGACACACAACAGCTGCCATTGTAATAATAATTTATGTTAGTTCCACGTTATTTTGCGACGTAAAATATTTGCCGAAGCAAATACACATGCATACATTACGTACATACATACATAAATCACGTTTTTATTCATTACGAGGAAGACAGAGCCTAAGGCAATAAGACCAAAACGCCAAATTTACACGTTTAGCATAATACCCACATTTATTTAGCACAATACCATCGCGCGGAAAAGGGAAACTAGATTTTTTGGCCGAAACTGAAATTTCGGTCGGTCACTAATTAAAACAGCACCATCTTTTCAAAATAGACTATTGTTTTGAATTTTTTTCACGAAATGTGATACTCCACGCGACCGTCACAAAAATCTGTCTTTTATACAGATTGACCTTCTAACACTGTCGCGTTGTATTGTAACTAAAAAAGCGTAGAATAGAAGTCGTAAGAAAACTAGGTCGGCCTAATAAGTGGTCTTTCAATTTTCATCCACCTTCCTATCAAATGAATGTGTCGCTTATCGAACTTTCAAGACAGACACAAATTATAGAGATTATTTTATGACATTATAACACGCGAAGGATTTTTGTAGCGTGAACGGGCTCTTGACAAGGACGAGTAGCGGAAAGAAGTGGAGGCCTTTGCCCAGCAGTGGGACACTATTATAGAATTTTAACCTTTTCGCCGCCACGTCAAACAAGATGTTACCCATACACCAGACTTCTTTATTGCAATGCCTTAAGTTGATCCAAAACTCATTTGAACGAAGGTTGCTTTTGCATTGAAGTAATCGACGTAAAAATAGGTCGTTGGCGTTGAACCTGCGGTGCTGATATATGTCGTTAGTGTCGAAAAGGTTAACCTTAGGGTGACAGACCGCTGACACCCTCATGCTCCCGCGGCGCCCCCCCCCCCCCCCCCCCCCCAATGGCAGAGAGGGAATAGGGTTTTTAGTGGGTAGGCCTCCCCTCGCCTCCTTCCACTCGGGAGGGAGGTCGGGATGGAGAGTCCCACATAACTTTCGTAAAAAAAAAGGGTGACAGACCGCTACACTACACATACTACAACACTACAAAAATAACGCAAAAACAATGCGTAACGCCGCGTCCCACACTACGATTTTTGGTTACGTGTAGTGTTTGCTGTACCGGTACTGAAACCGAATTTGTATTTCCCGGGACTGGAGTAGATCCAGTACCGGAAAATACCGGGGAATTCGGTACTTTCGGTACTAGAGGAATAATGTGTTATATGCGTGTCGTGCATTAAATAAAACGTTGGAAATAGTTTTATAGAAGATTAAATCAGTTTAGTACGACGCTTAACCAAAGCAGTGACAGTCGTGTCATGGAGTGACACTGACAAATTGACAACCGGCAGCCATAGCCAGTTACGTGCAATAGTTACGGTTACATCTCGCAAATGAGTACCTGTCTGGCTTTTGTAGGCATTAGGAGAAATGAATTTACTAATTAAGTTAAACTTTGAGTAGTGTTAATCAAGATTGGTTACGTTATCGTATCGATTATTTCGTTTATCGACGTCGCTACGCTACGTTGCGGACGTCACTAGTATCGTCGACGTAGTAGGTACTTGCCTATAAATAAAATAAATACCTACCCTGTTATTCTCGTCAACAAACGAAAACTGTGACGAAAACATAACTAAAAATAAATTCGCTGATTCGAATAAAAGTAAACGTTAAAAACATTCTTTTTTGTAATATTCGCTAGTTACTTACATTTTTGTTCTTATTTATTGCAATTAGAAGGCAACTGAAATGTGAATAAAATAGTATTTTAGTGCTATTTTATTCGTAACGCTGTTACTGTAATTAAATTATAACGCGAAGTTATCTAATTAATTACTAAACCAAATTAACTACAGTTGCGTCTTTCTGTTGTGCGAAATATTTCTTTTCATGTTTAAATAAATTACAGCGTTACCTTAAATAAATAATATTTATATAAATATCGTGTTAAATTTGCACTACCTTTTATCTTATACTAATACTCCGAAAGGTAACGCACTACAAAATATTTTAATGAGAAAATAATAGTGAACTTCAAAAATATTTTAGAGCCGATTAAGTTTACGTATTTACACAGAACTAAATATATCGTGCACTCACATCCACTGGAATCACATTAGTCTTTGTTAAAAGACCTTCATGAAATTATTACGATTTGCAAATTGATAACATAACCTCAACCATTTTTACACAACACAAGTAACACAACCACCTTGGCCAAGGATGAATAAACAGCTGTTTTTGACTTTGACTCTTCTTGTCTCAAAATGACAATTGACAAAGGAGCTACCATGATTTCAAAATACTCACGCTGAAGTCACTCAATATTCACTTCCTTTTATAGTCTCAAAACTGCACAATACGCTTTTATTTTTTTTTACGTAGAATTAAAAATATCACAAAAAATAATTACTTTTTTTTTAAATAAACTGCTAAAAATGCGTTATTTTTATTATTTATTTAATGACGTAATTTAGACGAACAAAGTTTTATTCTAGTTAGGCAACACAGTGACAAACGTCAGTGTGTTAATTTATAATTGACGATGCTTTACGCTTGTTGTACCAGTAACGTTTCATTTTGGCAGCATCAAAAGCGACTTAAGCGCAATCAGTTTAAGGCTAGTTTAGCTTTGGAGTTTCCAAAGCAATATAGTTCCCACGTTTGACAACGTGTCTCTGACTACCAATGACGGAACAAATCAATCAAAATTCAAATTGAAATGTAAAAATCCCGAAAATTTGCCTAGTTTTATTAAACTCTGCTTTATTAAGATGCAGAGAGTGTGATCTGTAATAATTTTTAGGCATAAAAATGCAATGGCAGTTGTCAGAAAATCGAATAAATAACGACAACTGTTACCTAACATTTTAAACAAATTGTCTCCTAAAATTAATAGTTATTTAGCGTTTTTATGTAGCCTTAACTGAAATTTTAAGAAGCCAATGTCACTATTTGTTAGCCGGCGGTGACTAGTTATACCCTAGGGTATACCATTACCAACCATGACTAAGCAAAAGGATATGTTCCGTGATACTTGGGTACGCTATTTAGGTATGTATACAATTCAAGATAGCGTAATTAACTACTGCAAGTTTCTTGACAAGTAGGTCAGACTAGTAATTGAATGTTATGATGTTTCAACTGATGGCCTTAAAGCTCAAAAAAAATTCAGACTAATAGTGTAGCTTAAGTTTTTTTTTTTAATTTTTCACAAGGCATAAGTACATCTGTGTGATTGCCAGCCTTATTGGGAATCATGAAAATTTTCTCCACTCCTGTAGTACCTATTAAAGTAGCAACTCAAACAGATCTTGCTATAAATTCATTTCTCGTGTGGTCCCGTATGTTTCTGACTTACCCCTCATCCCTGGTGATGAAATAGTCGCTGAACAGGTCCATGTCTTGTCCCAGGGTACGCTAACGAGGTGGGGGAGGCGTTCAGGCCCGTGGTGCCTGGACGGGTGGTGGCCTACAGCTACGCTCTCGCCTTCGGTTATGTCTTTGCTGACACTGCGGACAAAACCACTAAGATGATACGGGTAAATAAAAACACTTACTAGGAATTAAGAGTTAAGAATGAAAGTATGTTGATTAAGTAAGATATATGCGGGTCAATGTCATATTTTTAGTAGAGATATGTGTGACATGTTTCAAACCAATTTGTGGTTCTTTTAGGGTGGACGAAGATTTCATTTCCACTTCCTCATAATGAGGAAGCTTCGCAATTTTTTGAGTCCTCTATCACTGCTGCTTCCACATAAACAAAGTTGAGAAATTCCTCTTTCTCTTCCACTTAAATTCAGAGGAATTTAAAAGGAATTTTTATTTCATACAATACAATAAAATACATATATTCTTAATTGAACACCACAAATCAGTACAAAACAATACAGAAACAATAAAAAAAGTAGAGAATAGTATTATCGCTTAATAGCGATCTCTACCAGACAATCAGTAAGACAGAGAAATAAGTTGCGCATGTTGCATATTCACGTATGTATAAGCTCGCACATTTTCATTAAAATAAACCTTCACTTTCTCTTATGGGTTTGATGCTTGAATTGGCCGAATGAGGGAGACAGCACAAACCCGAATCGCATTCCAAGAGCTGTACGCTTCGATGGCTATCCCGCGCAACCCAACGTGCAGCGATTAGTTGCATTATTAGTTAATTATTAAACACACAAATCACGTTTTTATCCCTTACGGGCTAGACCAAAGGTACCAAGAACCACGTTTAGCATGATTGTGGGCGTATAGGTGGAAAGGGGAATCAAAATAGTGATTGGTTTCTAGCTGCAAAGCCTATAAAAGTCATGATTCCTATGCCCGTTCCCACTATGGGCTTTTACCATCTGCGCGGGAAGAGAAGCAACTGATACGTTCTATGTTTTTTTCTTTGCTCCCAGACCTGCATGGAAGGAATTTAGTTATCAATACATAGTATAAAATAAAGTCGCTTTTTCTGTCCCCGTGTCCCTATGTATGCTTATATCTTCAAAACCACACAACGGATTTGGATGCGGTTTTTTTTTAATAGATAGAGTGATTCAAGAGGAAGGTTTGTATGTATAATACATGCATAATATACCGTGCGAAGCCGGGGCGGGTCGCTAGTTATGATATAAAATTATGTTTTTATTTCTTTATGTTTACAGCATGACGGCCGGCCTCGCAGCGTGGCGATTGCCACTGGTGACGCTATCTTGTGGCAGACCTTCGCATCTGTCATCATTCCGGGATACACAATAAACAGGTGATATTATATTTTACTATAACAGTAACAGGGTAACCAGAGCCTAAGGTAAAAAGACCTAAAAGGCCATGTGTAGCAGTGGGGGGTTGAGAGGGGAATCAAAGTAGTGATGGCTTGCTAGCCGCATCGCGCATGGTTCCTAAGATTTTCCCATTCCCTCGATGGGCTTTTACCATCTGCGCGGAAAGAGAAGCAGACCAGCATCAGCAGCAAAAATAATAGTATGGTTTGCTCATAAAGAGAGGATGGATGAAAGAAGATTAACTAAACAGATCTATATGGGGAGTGTGAATGGTTACGTTGGGAGGGGAAGGCCTAGGCGGACGTTCCGAGACCAAATAGGAGACGTTTTGGAAAAAGGTCAGGTCAAGATTACCCTAAACATACAAACAATACAATACAATACAATGATTCTTTATGGCACACAATAAACAACATAGAAAACAGGTACATAGGGAAAATTACTAAGGTAAGCAAGTCTTATCGCTACAGAGCGATCTCTTCCCGGCAACAATAATAGAAAGTGAAAACGACACTGAAAAATAGAACACAGAAAAATCCGAAAAGTAGCTATGGCCGGGAATCGCACCTGGATCGCCGCATTCCGTGATACGTGCTATACCGCTACACCACCCATATCAGCATACAGTTTGACAACAAATATAATGCGCATCGGCAGTATTCGTTTGCGCAGAGAAGCGCAGACCAGTTTCCGATGGTAGCCGAACGTGTAAATAATCTATATTGAACTTTATTTGCAAGCGCGAATGGCAGAGTATTGCTTGCTTTGCATTCTTAGCTCTGTCCCGCTTACACGATTTTGCCATTGTTGGTACGAAATCGATCGACCAATAACAGCGCCAGAGTTTCCCGCGCTACTAAAATTGGTCTACTGCGCAGGTACATCGTGGAGCATTATTTTTGTTGTCAAACTGTACATAGTATCTATAGCATTACCTGCTATGGTTTGTGTAGCGGTGTATAGCACGCGTCACGGAATGATGAGGATCCGGGTTCAATTTATTTAATTTACCTTTACTTTTCGGATTTTTCTGTGTTCTAATTTTCAGTATCGTTTGGAAATTTAATTTCTAACGGGTAAAACCGTTAAAGTAAACATAAAAAGTCAAGACGTAAAATTCTTGATTAATTTGATAATAATAGAATGTACCTACTAAAGCAGTGGTTCCTAACCATAGAGCAAAAACAAAGAGGAGGTGTGGTAATAAGATTTCCCTTTGAAACATCGCGTGAGGGGTTGTGGAACTCCGCCCACTTTTCAATTTTCCATCCGTCGGTTAGTAGCAAAACCACTCGCCTACCTAGTTCAGCTATCTCACACTAGATGTCAATTAGTGTAAAAGTAATGGGACGTACTCAGAACTTTGAGCTTCAAAAAGTTTGTGTAATAAATGAATAAAATAAGGGTAACCATTTTTACTGATTTAGATGTTGATATTGTACTTATGTAAAATAATAGACAAATTATTATAACGAACATAATTTTATTTACAAAATTCAATTACCTGCGAAAATAAAGGCATATTATTCAAATTAGTTGCTTGAAATAGTCCATTTTATCAAATAAAGGTGTTTAAAGCACAGCTTAAAAAAATGAACAATGCCAAATATGTTAATATGGATAAAATGTGTATTTAATATTCTAAGTTCTTTCAATTCATAAACAGTCACGGAGAATAACATGTATACAACTCAGAACTTTGTTACTTCAAAATATTTGCTATTAAAATGTATTGTTATTTCATTACTGACCATAGCCGTGCGTTATTCGGTAAAATTATTTGATTCTAATTACGGCTCTGGATATTTTTGATGTTGAAACTAGTTGTTCTAATTGACGATAGATGGCGGCCTGTTCACAATATATTTATAAAACTACTAAAGTACTGTTTTGGCGACTAAAAAGTATTTAGGACTAAATGTATACTTTAGTTTTCAGTATACACGTATGATTATTACAATATACTAATGCGGAACTTTACGTACTTATATTTTTAATTCACAAAAGTTACGCCATCTAGTGTCGAGAAGTATAATTTATACTTGAAAGCCGAAAATTTTCTAGAACTATTTTAATAATTACGTATAAAATTACTTACAAATGAAATGTGATACCATTCATAGCATCAGAACGTCTGTCTGAATAATTTTGACACGATAAAACACAACACTTCATCCTTTTTCTTCTTAAAACCGCGAAAACACACCGATAATGCGAGTCTCGATACATGTGCACCTGACGAACGCTGACAACATACTAACTAAGCCCCGCCCACAATGATGACGTCAGGACCTAGTTGAAAATCACAGTGCACAGTTGCTTAGGCCAGCTCCTCTTTGTTTTTGCTCTGTGTTCCTAACCTTTTCAATGTCACTACCCCTGTGAACATGTATGGGAATTGAGTTTACCCCTAGCTAATTTAAAATAATTAAAACCACACAAATTCGAACGGAAATATGTTTATTATGTAAGAAATTGCACGTTTAGGTAACTAGTAAGTAAGTTAAGTAATATATAAATCTCGGAGTTAACCGTACTATTATTTTGTTTATTGCTATTTTAATATTATTTCGTGCCATCCCGTGTTACCCCCCTAGAATCTCCGTTTTACCCCTGCGGGGATAATTACCCCCAGGTTAGGAACCAATGTACTAGAGATACATTAATTAATTTAATTAATTTAAAATTTCCAGGATATCAAAGTTTACCGGTCGCAGCGTCAAAAAGTTGGGTCGGGTCGTGCCAACTGCTGTGGGGAAAGGCATAACGGTCGCCGTTGCCCTGGCCTGCATTCCCGTCATAGTTAAACCCATAGACAACATGGTCACCTTCGTCATGAACCATACCTACAGAATGTGGTACAAACCATAGTCACTTGAGACCACTTAACGTTTAGGACATTGGCTTCTTTCGTGGTGAAAAGCATAAAAGAGGTGACTTTGGTCACTGCTAGTGACTAAAGTGGCTTATTTCGTCATGGGGGAATTTATACGAAAAATAGATTTAAATTTAATGATTAGCTCCGTCACGTACAAACCATAGAAAAGTTGATAATTTATGATAATTTAAAATGAACATGATACATTTTAGTCATGATATGGTTTAAATAGGATTATTCGTTACGTCATAGTTTTGAGCTGGAAGTGTACACGTCATAGACAAAGAGGTCGCTTTCGTCATAAAAATGATAGTGTTCGTCATAAAAATTCTATATTACGTCATCATAAAGCAGAATTTAGATGTGAGTAACGAAGTAAGTATTTTTTTTTGTCAAAATTGAAATGTTTTGAGCATGATATTATTTAATACTTTAACGGCCTGTTTCACTCTCAGTTAAGACCCTGATATTTTAACTGTCGGTTATCTATTGTCTCTGTCTGTTTCGTAGTAAGAAATAGAGAGGGAGTCATAGATAACTGACACTTAAGATATCAGGAACTTTACAGAGTTGTGAGACAGGCTTTTACTCAATTTAAATATTATAGCTAACATTAGTGAATGTCGAATTAGCGTGTAATATATAACATAATTTAAGTGCACGCCATTGCAATCGGATCTACCGTCTCTTTCTCGCGCGGACAGTATGGTGGTGGAATATAGATGGTCCTTCCATTCACCACTTTCGCGTGGCAATTTCGAGTAATGTGCTGTCAAAAAGGCCCCTGGAACAAATCTAGGGCCGTTCCAACATCTTCCATTCCGTGGTATTCTCATCTCTTTCAAACACACGGTATAAAATGGTAGTTGATAGAGACGGTTGCGATTGCGAAACTTGCCATAGAGAACAAGGCCACAGTAGTGGGTTGATTGATAAATCTAGAGAGCTTGATAGTTAGTCTGTGATAATGTAATAATTCCATAGTTTAGTTTTAAATTAAGTTACACTCATAGCTTCTGGTTACTATATTTATTCTATGCCGCAGTCAATAAAGATATGTGTAGGAACTGTCATTAAAAATGGTAAAGGACTTATCGACTATACTGACATGTCATTATAAAAAAAATAGCAATTTGACGTCTCTTGAGGGCAGCTTTAGTGTGGTAGTGTTTTAATTAAACATTGCAACCCCTTTGTTTGAATCTAGATAAATAAATGTGATAATATTTTAGCTGATTGTACAACAAATAAAGTGCAGTTGCCATGTGATGGCAGTTGAGGGCATAAATATATATACAGCCATGTGTCAAATATATGTATCACCTCATTGTTTGTGGTATAAAGGTGTATAGATGTTTTTGATGTCTTGGTAACGTTCATATATTTATGCCCTTGAGTGTATCGAAGCTGTCTAATATACTCCTTTTTTGTCACATTAGAAAGAAGATAAACAATCTTGACATGTCATTGTATCTAAAAATCATTTTACAAAATAAATAGCAAATTACAATTTAAAACCCCTGGAATATAGTGTTTTGTTATAGTTTTGTATGTTCCAGTGTTTTTTTATATAAGACATGTCGAGATTATTTTAACTTTCTAATGTGAAAAAAACGAAGTACTTATAGGTGTTTAATGTCGTATAGTCAGCTTATTAAGTCCGTGGTCAGATATTTTTGAGCACGTTCACCTTCTATATATCTGATGGCGGCTGTTACCAAAGATCTGTTTGATATCTATTTTTTTGATAAATATTGTTATTTTGAATGATTTTAATAGAATTTAATTAGTTTTAGAGTATCTTGTTACTGTTGAGAATAAATTATGCCAATAAATTGCGTTTGTTTTACTTACTATACCATCGGACAGAATTTTTTGAGGCAATTAGGAACTTCCTTACATACATACATACATATATCACGTCTTAATCTTTTACGGGGTAGACAGAGCCAAAGGTAACAAAACCTTAAGGCCACGTTCAGCATAATTAGGTGGAAAGGGAAATCAAAATAGTGATGGGTCGCTAGCATCGCTCTTTACCATGATTCCTAAGACTTTCTCCCCCCTCGTTGGGCTTTTACCATCTGCGCGGGAAGAGAAGCAACTGGTAAATTCTATGTTTTTTCTTTACTCCCAGACCAGCATGGCAGAACATGTGACTTCCTTCCGATATTAAATATATCGGCAACTGTTTGAAATAATTATACAAAAATATTTGCCATGTGCTAGCAAAGTCACAAATGCGATGACCGCGAATAAATTGGCGTCTTCGTTTCTGCTGTTGATCCTCAGACAGAGTAAGGAAAGACATACATACATACAAATACACAAATCACGTCTTTATCTCTTACGTGGTAGACATGGCCTAAGGTGGCAAGACCTACAGGCCACGTTTAGCAAGATTGTGGGCGTATAGTTGGAAAAAAATGGAATCAACGTAGTGATGGGTTGCTAACCGCATGGGCTATAACATGAAAGGGAAAATGTAAGGGAAGACCCCCTAATGTATGAAATTCGATGTATGTAATGATCTCCCTTCTCACTTCCACCTTAGGGCAATATAAAGTTGCATGAAAAACGAGTTAAGCGCCTGAACTTAATTTTTAGCAATGTTGTTAATCCTCCAGAAATATTATAGCAATGTTGCTTAAGTAGAATAAATGCAGTAGAAATGAGAGCGTTAAGAAGTACGGAAGGTGTATCACTGAAAGATAGAATAAGGAATAGTGTGATAAGGGAACGTGCTGGTGTAAAAGAGGATATAGTGACTAGGATAGAAAAAAGTATGCTTAGTTGGTTTGATCACGTAGAGCCGATGGATGAAAGTAGACTAACTAAACAGATGTATATGGGGAGTGTGAATGGTTACGTTGGGAGGAGAAGGCCTAGACGGGCGTTCCGAGACCAAATTGGAGACGTTTTGAAAAAAAGGGCACCTAAGGAGTATTCGAAACCGACGAGCATGTATGAAGAGATTGATGAATGTGGATGAAGCGAAAGAGGTATGTCAGAATCGTAGGAAGTGGAACAAAGTAGTCTCTGCCTATACCCTATGGGAAAGAGGCGTGTATTCTTAACTAAGCAATCTACTTCCATGCTGGTCTGGGAGCAAAGGAAAAACATTGAATGTACCAGTTGCTTCTCGCCCCGCGCAGATGGTAAAAGCCCATCGAGGGAATGGGCGAAATTCTTAGGAATCATGTTATAGGCGATGCGGCTAGTAACCAATCACTATTTTGATTCCCCTTTCCACCTATACGCCTACAATCATGCTGAACATGGCCTTCAGGTCTTGTTACCTCAGGCTCTGTCTACCCCGTTGTGATCACGGAGCGGCGTGACTTCGGTCACTGCCGGTCAACACGTAACCCGGCCCGTGGGGTCGGAGCGTGGGCCGCTTGTCTTTTTCAAGACAGGGGGCCGCGAGGAGTAAACCTCTATAAAAAATCCAGAGGGTCGCACCCGCGGGTGCTTTTGGGGACGGACGCGATGACGCCTTCGGCACCGCTCTGCTTTCAGAGTAGTACATGAGGGTGTGAGAGCTGACGTGAGAGTCAGTGGGCATAAGCCTGCCGTCGGAGCGGTGCGCCCCGTAAGGGACGCGACCGCGGAGCGGGGTGGCTTCGACCACATTCGGTCGACACGTATCTAACCCCGGCCGTAGGCGCCGGGAACGTGGGCCGCTGTCTTTTCAAGACGGGGGCCACGAGGAGACAACCTCTATAGAAAATCCAAGCGTCACCAGCGGGGGAGGGCAGGATTTCCCAAACCTGCATTGCACAGGTGCCGCGAAGAGGGAACCCTATCCCGGGGTGGTTGTGGGGCGTCGCGGTGAAACCGAGTGCTCCCGTAACGCCTCACATACGATCGAATAGGGAATCCGTGTGGTTTTTAGTGGGTATGCCTGCCGTCTCGGGAGAGCCCCATATACCCCCGGTAAACCCGTACCGGGCGGATGCATAAGGCGCATTTTCCACACCATAAAAAAAAAGGCTCTGTCTACCCCGTAAGGGATATATATAGACAACCTGTAAACTTTATTAACCTAATTTTGAAACACAGTGTATACTGTGACCAATCCGGGTCATTAGGAAGAGCTCAAAAACTATAAGATATCTAGGGGATCTGTTCTTAGGAAACATGGCGTCGATTCTAGTTTTTTGTCATAATCTAACCGGGAATCGAATAATAACATTTGCGGCCAAATTAATGCCATTTCTATTAAATCTAAATCGATGCCGTTTCTAGGAACAGATCCCCCTATATCTTATAGTTTTTGACTTCTTCCTACTGACCCTTTTGGATAGATCATCCTGTATATAGATAGGTGTGCCTCTAAAATTTACACTGAGTAGAACTTGTGTTAAAATTGCACTGTATTGTGCTTACCTTCGTTCACAAAAAACACTGAACCGATTCGTTATCGCACACGTGTGGCGGCGGTCGGGGGTACACTGGCTGCGCCGGCGCATGGCGCTCGCGCCGATGGCACTGCGGCCCAGGGGACAGGCGGCAGCGGGCCAACTTTATCTCTTATTCTCTGCCTCGTCTTTTTTAATATGGCCCCGTCGATCGATGCGATGATTTCGCCAATGTCAAAGTAATAAATACAATATTCAAAAATCTTGTGACAAAAATGTCGGCAACGTTGTACGGTAGAACACGGTCAAAAGACCTCCCCCCCTGTCGGGCTCTTAGCCAACGGATAACCAATGCCCAGGGTGCACCGGACCAAGCACTGCTCTTCCCCTCGGACTTGACCCCAACTTTATCTCAATCACAGAACAAAGAGACAATAGAAGTGCGAGTCATAATCGCTAGGGAAACCGATGTCGCCAAACTCTCACATCGAAATCTTGGCAATTATTGATCGTAGCTTTTCTGTTATAAAAATGGAAAAGTTCTGAATCGGTATTATAATTTGAACTTTTCACCCACATATGTAAACACCATCTAGCGTGAAGTAGCCAAAAGATAACAGTCTGAAAATGACAGTTGTCTAAATAATAGTTTTGCCATTGCACAACAGATGTCGTTAAAATAACTGCGTTGCAAAATGAACTCTGCTGAATGGGATATAGGCTTACATGATTGAAAATCTAACTGATGACAGCGGAACACTCGAGATAATCTGATTCTGGCAGAATCATTCTGCTACTCGAACCGTCCAATTCAATTTGACGTTTATAGGTAATTTTAAATTAATACCCAATATTAAATTTCTAGAACAACTAGCTAGAAGTAATTTAAATGGAAACACATTTTATAATGATCGTATCTTTTGATTGCTTTGACTTGAAGTGGATTTTTTTCATTGCTTCAAGATAACATACAAGCATTTGATATTTAATTTAACTTTATAAGCACCTCCACGCGTTCCTGATAAAAGGCATGACAAAGTGATACTGTCAGGGTTTTGTTTTTTCCTTTTGAAGCATGGAACCCTAAAAACGCCACCGCCTGTGACATTAAATATCGTAAACGCTGCCGCCTGTGGCTTGGTCGTTAGTAAACCGTTACATAAACTTGAGATGCTCGGAAATGCTAGCTTATTGACTTATAGGCTCTACATTATTAAGTAAATATACCGCTTAAAATGTAGTACAATTCCTTGCACAACGAATCAGTATTGCGACACATACATACACAAATCACGTCTTTATCCCTTACGGGGCAGACAGGCCTACAGGCCACGTTTAGCAGGATCATGGACGTATAGATGGCAAAAAATGGAATCAAATAGAGATGGGTTGCTAGCCGCATCGCCTGTAACATGATTCCTATGATTTTCGGCGCTTCCCTCGATGGGCTTTTACCATCTGCGCGGGAAGAGAAGCAACTGGTACATTCTATGATCTTTCTTTGCTCCCAGACCACCATGGAAATACAGTACGTATTGCGATACAGCGAAGAAATGCTGCCAGCATCTTTTGACTCTATGCTGCGGGGGAGTTCTTTTTTAAATTTATTTTAGTTTTAATTTAATTAATTTACCTCGTATATTTATATTTGTCTATAGCTTTTTAAGTGTCATATTAATGTTATTCAATTGTATGCCCAAAAATGCCTTACATAATTTTTGAAAAGAGCTCTTCAAACTGCTAAACCGATTTTTACCAATAGATAAAAACCGCCGCAAGAAAACTGGCTTTCGAATGAATAAAACCGATTTAATTTTTTTTTTCAAAAGTTTAATTTGTTTTTAATTTCCCTTTTGTATTTTTTTCATTAATAAAGCAGTGTATGTATTTTGTTATTGAAAACTCATTGTACGCAGATGTTATACGTAGGTACTTTCGTCTTATCAGTGGGCAATAACCGAAGAAAATAAGCAGAAACAATTCGGTCTAGGTTATTTCACGCACGTCACCATGTCGTCTTTTATAATGCTATTTAAAACGTAAATAAATATTTTTTGAAGTTTGCTACACCGCTACTCCGCTCCTCACGTGCACGATAACCAAGCCTGTGCGAAATATATATGCTTTTCATACAATCCCTCCCTCCACTACTGCCACATAAAACACATATAAATCACACAAACTTAATTATCCCTTACACCACACAAACACGACGCGTTTCGATCCCTCTACGCAATCATTATCATTTCCGCATCTGGTTACGACTGTTCGATATGCGGCTGTAGAACGTTTTACTCATGGATTTAAGGTTATCTGAACTCCTTGCCAATCTTCAAGGGCTTGGCCGTTCTCAACCGCCACGCGGACTGCGGCCAGTCGCCGCGGCGTTTATATATGTTCATAAATGTTTGGGAGCGGTCGTTCTCGCAAGCGTTTTTGACTTTACACACCGATTGACAGCTTGACCTATGGCTTTTAAACGGAGAGTCGTAGGTTCGAATCCGGGTACATTCGAAATTACCAACAAGAACAAGAGACATTGCATCTTAGTCCTCTAGGTTGGCAACGCATCTGCAATCCTTCCTGGGTTGCGGGTGTCTATGAGCAGTGGTGATCACTTACCATCAGGTGACCCACTTGCTCGTTTGCCTTCCTAGTCATATAAAAAAAAAACCATGAGATTTCCGGTGAAGGAAAATATCGCGAGGAAACATACATACATATATATCGCGTCTTTACGGGGTAGACCGAGCCTCATGTAACAAATCCTTAAGGCCGCTTTTAGCATGATTGTGAGCGTATAGGTGGAAAGGGGAATTAAAATAGTGATGGGTCGCTAGCCATAACCTATAACACGATTCCTAAAGTTTTCGCTTATTCCCTCGATGGGTTTTTACTATCAGCGCGGGAAGAGAACTGGTACATTCTATATTACACATAAACGGATAACTCACGTATAAAAAGTCGAGTGATGCTCGACATGTTTCGGACTATTTCGTAGTCCTTCTTCCTGGAGCGCTCGCCCCGGCGGCAGCGAAACGAACACTGCGCGCCAGCGCTCTGTTCGCGCGGCTGCTCGACGCAACTGACAGCGGCGCACAACTACCCTCGTTTTCATCGTCATTTTTATTACTGTCAAATTCAACCGGGATAGTGGATGGTCGGTGCCCCCGAGTTGGAAAACTGTTTTAAATATTGACCAAACGGTGAGTGTGAGCGAACCTTTACGGAGTGACGTGATCAGCGTTGTGTGCTGCCCTACGTTTGACAGTAATAAAAATGACGATGAAAACGAGGGTAGTTGTGCGCCGCTGTCAGTTGCGTCGAGCAGCCGCGCGAACAGAGCGCTGGTGCGCAGTGTTCGTTTCGCTGCCGCCGGGGCGAGCGCTCCAGGAAGAAGGACTACGAAATAGTCCGAAACATGTCGAGCATCACTCGACTTTTTATACGTGAGTTATCCGTTTATGTGTAATAATGATTAAGTCTCACGGTAGTTTCATGTTGAAAGTGGTACATTCTATGTTTTTTTTTTACTTCCAGACTAGCATGGAAGTGAGGAAACATGTGTGAAGTTCCCAATCTGCACCAGGCGGGGGTACTATAGCACAAGCCCTTTCATTCAGAGAGGAGGCCTGTGCTTGGCAGTGGGACGTAGGTATATAGGCTGGTTACGCTTGGTCCATACTTACTGTTCTTAGGTCCCATTCCGACATGGACCCATGGTCGACAGTCGTTTGTGTATTTATCACATAGAGCAAATAAACAAATAGAGTGGCATTATTACACATAAACGGATAACTCACGTATAAAAAGTCGAGTGTTCGTTTCGCTGCCGCCGGGGCGAGCGCTCCAGGAAGAAGGACTACGGAATAGTCCGAAACATGTCGAGCATCACTCGACTTTTTATACGTGAGTTATCCGTTTATGTGTAATAATGATTAAGTCTCACGGTAGTTTCATGTGGAAATAGAGTGGCAATTAAGAATATTCAATTATGGCAACACATCAGTTTACTTCCACTAACAAATTTTACGCGGTTATTTTTCCTTCATCTTCTACTTACATGGAACAAAGCCATGTAGATAAGAACGAGCAATCAGAATTTTAGTTACATATTTACTTTTTGATTCTTATAATTTTGATTTTACATGCTGGTCTGGGAGTAAAGAATAACATAGAATTTACCAGTTGCTTCTCTTCCCGCGCAGATGGTAAAAGCCTATCGACGAAATAGGCGAAAGTCACATCAGGAATCATGTTACAGGCGATGCGGCTAGCAACCCATCACTATTTTGATTTTCCTTTCCATCTATACGCCCTTAATCATGCCAAACGTGGCCTTAAGGTTATGTTACATTTAGCTTTGTCTACCCCGTAAGGGATAAAGACGTGATATAGTATGTATGTATGTATTCTTATAAAAATTGTTCGAGTTTCATTCACACACCGACTAAACATTAACAATCCATATCGATCAACTTTAGTGACTTGACCTTCGGCTGGCAAATCAGAGTGCAGTAATCGCCAATTTCGGTTTGGAATATTTTTACTTCATACTAGCTTCTGCCCGCGACTTCGTCCGCATAGAATTAGACCTAACTTTTCAGGGATAAAAAGTAGCCTATGTGTTATTCCAGACTATCATCTATCTATGTTCCGAATTTCATCCAGATCGGTCCAGCCGTTCTGGCGTGAAAGAGTAACAAACATCCATCCGTCCATCCATACTTACAAACTTTCGCGTTTATAATATTAGTAGGATAGTAGGATTTCCACTCTATGACGTTCCTTGCTCTATGATTTAGGATTAGTCGCATCACATTGTTATTTTGTTTTCGGTATTACCACAACAATGGTGTCAATACCACAGCTCCGAGACGAATAAGACTTAACACATTTCAATTCGCTTAGCTCTTTATTTTACTTATTCGTTACACGACACATAAAGACACGTGTGTTAGGGCAACAATAAGAAATACTTCAATACATAAGAATCAGTTTAATAGGTAATTAGTCTCGCTTAAAATCAACTTTTTTACATATTTAATGTAATGTGCGCATCGTGCGCTGTCAGATCGTGAGTATTAAGTCGCGTCGCCGTCCACGCCGCGAAGCGTCCCGCTCCCCACTTCACCTCCCGCCTGCGTCGCCAAAGGGATGCGGTAACAATCTCCCCGCCCTCGAACATCCTGGATTTCGAGAGTTTGATCAGGAAGCAATGGGCAAAGATTGCTCAGCGCCCGACGAATGACACCCTTATGCGTCTTGACATCAGCCACTCTGGTTATGCCATCTGAGCCGGGGTAAACTTCAGATATGCGGCCCATACGCCATTTCAACGGAGGAACAGAGTGATCCTTAATAACGACCATATCTCCAACCATCAGTTCAGCTTGATTAACTCGCCATTTGGTGCGTTGTTGAAGCTCCATCAGATATTCCTTGCTCCAGCGATTCCAAAATTGTTGGCGGAATTGCTCCAGGACCTTATACCGTGTCAGTCGATTCTGCTTCACATCCAGTAGTGTCGGTGATGGGAGCGACGTCAGTGATCTGCCAACAAGGAAGTGCCCTGGGGTAAGGGGATCTAGGTCATTGGGATCGGATGAGAGAGGAGTAAGGGGTCTGGAGTTTAGGATAGCTTCAACTTGGGAAAATAGTGTCGATAACTCTTCAAAAGTCATGTGAGTGTTACCTAAAATACGAATGATATGAAATTTCGCAGATTTTATGCCGACCTCGGCCAGGCCGTTAAAATTAGGTGAGTAAGCTGGAGAAAACAAAAATCTGATGCCTTCGTTGGTTGCAGTACCCTGAACACTGTCTTTGCATTGCTCTAACATCTTGCCGATTTCATTGCTTGCACCAACAAAATTAGAACCGTTATCACAATAAATTATAGATGGTTTTCCTCTGCGTGATATAAATCGTCGCAAACATAAGATGAAGACATCAGATGAAAGGTCACTAGCAACTTCTAGATGTAAAGCCTTGGTAGAGAGACAAACAAAAAGGCAAAGGTAGGCTTTTGTGATCTTGCAACCGCGCCCCTTACGATCGGTGATGTAGAACGGCCCTGCAAAATCAGTTGCAGTGATTTCAAACGGAAGATTCGGAGTAACTCTCAAAGCTGGTAAGTTTCCCATAATTGGCTGCAGTGTTTTAGCTTTCATTAGTCTACATATTTTGCAATTGTTGACTGTGCTCCTTGCTAGTATTCTGCTCTTGATCGGCCAAATTCGGTCTCTGATAGAGCTCAATATTAGTTGAGGTCCACAGTGCAACAGACGTCTATGTTCATGAACAAAAAGAAGCTTCGTCAAATAGTGTTTAGAATCTAAGAGTAATGGATGTTTTTTCGTATATTTTTCCGATGACTGTTGTAAACGACCACCCACGCGCAATAAACCATTTTCATCTACAAACGGAGTGAGCGACAGGATGTTGGATTTTGAAAGTAAGTTTTTTTCCTTTATGTAGCTGTTTAAGATCGTCCGCAAAGCTTTCCTGCTGAGCTTGCCTTATTAACACGTTCACTGCGGTTTCGGGTCTAATAGATCCTATGCACATCTAGCCTACGGTGCGGCGATAAAATTCCTTGAACCACCGCTGGTGCGGGACAAGTTTATACAGGTTATCTGTTGAGCATAAGTGAGATAGTTAGTGTTTTGGTATTGTCTCTCCAAAAGTAGTCAGTTACTTTAAAAAAACTTCATCGGATCCTTTATGCCCTATGCCGACTGAACGTAAAAAAATATCGTCTAGTGCGTTATAGGGTCTTAGTGACCCGATGCCCAATGACCCGATAGCCGCACTAGATTAAACGCTAATTTGTCTAGTGCAGTGCGGGTGTGCAGAACAAAAGATAGTTACCCCATCTGTTTTTCTTAAATTAACCGAAATATACACTGTGACTTTTTTATTTGTGGAATGAGTGAAAATGAAGCGATTTAAACGGTGTTAATGCCTAGTGGTTACGAAAGTGAAAACAACACAAAAACAGAAGAACATTTACAAAAAACGCCCACCGATATGTGTAACCTGAAAAACTCTTTGGGTAGGTAAGAGTAATTTTAATCAAATTCTTTTTTTCTCAATTAATCTCAAGCTCAATTCTTTTTAATCAAAATTTATGTTGCTCGATATCGATGTTTTGTTTAACACCCTACAGCCCTAAAAATGTATCGATAGTTTTTTATGTCAGTGCGGATATCGGGCATAAAGGATCCGATAGTTTAAACATACATTTGATTAGTTTTGAGAGGCCCCATCTACTTACGAACTTGGCTGTGCCAAGAGCAACTCTATGTCTATGAGTTACAATTCATATTTTACCAATATTCATCAAACCTATGCGGATAATGGCCCTTATAGACGAGCATGTGAAACAGGTCCTTTCGACCCCCAAACGCTCTAACAGAAAGTTATTTGTCGGATCTTATATACCCTATGACGCTCTAGCTGAAAGTCTTCGAAATACTTTCCCGCAGTGAACGTGTTAATAGAATTTGAGATGATTCGAGTTCGTCACATGTTAGTTGACCAGTATATTTCCTGTTAGGATTTCTAGTGTTGTGAAGAAACCTTAAAACATAAGCATAAATGCGCTGAATAGTAATATATTGAGAATATCTTTCAAATTCTACTAGTGTTACTTTACCATTAAATGCTATTTCCCTTTCAGTGTCACCGGCTGCCGTGGTTTTGATTACGGATGTGGGATTTAAGTCGGTAAGTGTTAGTGTAGTATTTGTATTTAACTGCCTTAATTCAACTGTCCTAAGATCATTTACTACAGAAGACTTGACTTCAGGTAACTCTGAATGAGATTGTTTTACCTCAGGCCAGTATGAACAGTCGTGTTTTAAGAAGGAGGGACCTTGCCACCACAGAGAAGCATCACGTAATTGATGCGGTTCTACACCTCTTGATGCTAAGTCAGCAGGGTTTAAATTACCAGGAATATGTTTCCAGGATTCGAGAGCCGTCGATTCTAAAATCTCTCCTATTCTATTCGACACGAATGTTTTTAAATTTCGTGGTTCAGTTTCAAGCCAACCCAACACGATCGTAGAATCAGTCCAATGAACGAATCTGTCTATCTTGCAACGAAGAGATTTCGTAACTTTCACAGCTAAGCGGGTAGATAATAACGCACCTAACAGTTCAAGTCTTGGGATAGTAGTGGGTTTTAACGGCGCTACCTTTGTCTTAGCGCATAAAAGATGCGTCAAAACTTCACCACTTCCGTCGATTGATCTTAAATAAATGCACGCTGCGTAAGCGTCTTGAGATGCGTCAGAGAATGAATGAAGTTCAATAGATACCACATCCTTACTCAATATGCATCTTGGAATTTCAATGGTCTCCAGATGATGTAAATTCTCAATGAAATCTAGCCATTTCCTTTCTAAATCATGGGGAATAGGATTGTCCCAGTCAAGTTTCGATGACCACAACCTCTGCAACAGAATTTTTGGAATTATAGTGCACGCACTCAACAAACCGAGAGGATCAAATATTTTTGCAGAGTCTGATAGAATACTGCGTTTCGTGGCAGGCAATACGTCTCCTATCTGCACAGAAAATTGAAGGAAGTCTGACGACGGTAGCCATTTTAAGCCTAAAACATTTGAGCTAGCGTCAAATGCCTTTGATTGATTGGAACTCAGACTGGTATCGAAAATAGAAGGAGCATTCGTACGATATTTACGAAGTGGAAACCAAGCCGAATTAAGGGTTTGTGTAACAGCCTCACAAATGTAACGAAGATCTTCTTTGGAGTCAGCCCCACAAAGCAGATCATCCATATAAAAGTCATGTTTGATTATTGATGCAATTTTTGGGTCTGAACACTCCTCTGATAGTCGCAATAGACACCGCGTGCTTAGAAAGGGCGCGGAAGCTGTACCATATGTCACAGTATTCAACTGCAGAACCTTTATCGGCTGAGCTTCTGCAGCTTGCCAAAGAATTAATTGTAAATGTCTTTGTTTTGGATCGATTAAGATTTGTCTATACATTTTTTCGACATCAGCAGACAAGGCATATTGATACTGACGGAATCTTAAAAGAATCGACATTAAATCATCCTGTATCGACGGCCCAACGTATTGAATATCATTTAGACTTTTTCCAGAGCTTGTTTTCGCGGACGTAATTTAGTAGTTTCACTTTGTTCGCGTAGTACGGGGTGATGTGGTAAATAACACCCGAAAGCTGGTTTTGGTATTTCAGTGAGGTGGCCCATGGCCTTATATTCATTTAAGAAATCGCAGTAAGATTGTTTTATTACAGGTTTTTTATTTAACCGGTTTAAATTACTAAACATACATGATTTTGCCATATGAAAAGAATCGCCTAGAGTTTCTGTTGGTTCTCGAAGAGGCATTTGAACGCAAAATCTGCCCTTCTTGTCACGATACGTAGTTTTGCAAAAAATATCTTCACATATTTGGTCGTCAGAATTGACAAATTTAGGCGTGGGCAACTCTTCGAGCTCCCAGAACTTGGATAATTGATTTCGAATATCTTGGCTAAAATTACAATGTACAGTCGGGAACGCGTCTAAGCTCTCCCCGGTAGGACCTGCCACTAGCCAGCCTAGCTGTGATTCGCGCAAAATAGGTCGGTTTTGGCCTAATCTTTCTTGTCTTGATCCAATTATGTCCCAAAATATATCAGCCCCTAATAACAGGTCGATTTCAGCTGGATTGTTGAAACCAGGGTCTGCTAACTCAATGTAGCTTGGGATATGGAACTTAGTTTGTATTTTCATGTTTGGTAACCTACCAGTGATGGTTGGAACCACAAAGCATTTTACTTTCCTTGCAAACGTTGAATTGTGTAGAGAAGTCAAATTTAGCTCACAATGTTTGTTAATTTGAAACGATGCATTGTTTAGGCCTGACACACATTTTATTTCGTTGGAAGATGTATTGCAACCTATTTTCTGCTGCGCAGTCTGGGTAACAAACGATGATTGACTGCCGCTATCGAGTAAGGCTCTCAAGATGAACGTATGGTCATTGTTTGTCACCCTGACTAACGCGGTAGACAGAAGAACCTGGCCTGAGGCAACAACAGACGTTTCAATAGCTGCATGACCTTGAAAGGAAGTCGTCTGAAACGGCACCGTATTATTATGCACCTGATTTGTATCTGACGTAGAAGGTAAGTGGTAAGGTGTCGTAGGTAACATTGGGGACATTGTAGGTAAGCTCAACGTTGATGTTGACACGCTATTAGCGGTAGCAGGTAAGTGTTGTGCTAGACACACATTGAAGTTCTGAGGTCTTGCCTGACTTTCCTCTACTTGTTGTACATGTT
This sequence comes from Pandemis corylana, assembly GCA_949127965.1. Taxonomy (NCBI): domain Eukaryota; kingdom Metazoa; phylum Arthropoda; class Insecta; order Lepidoptera; family Tortricidae; genus Pandemis; species Pandemis corylana. The sequence goes on along the minus strand of OX421864.1, from coordinate 13,463,971 downwards.
GTGGTTGTTGTTGTTGTCTGTGTAATAATGTATTGTGTTTTTTGTAACAGATTCTGCAGCCACCAAGGCGACAGTGAAAGGATCTATGACCAGTACGCAAGCAATTACTGCACAGATTCCATTGCGATACGTTGGATATGCGTTCATCCACAGACAATGTTTTGAATTGTGGGCAATCATACAATCTATGATCTTGTTTGCAGGAAAAGCATGGATACTGTATCGGAACATCAGAAGAGGATACCATAAATGCTTTTGATTTACTCACATTTACACGTTTATCATTTATCTCAGGCAAGGATTTCTTTGAACTCAATGCCTCTAACACATCCGATTGATTTCGAAGAAAGGTGAAAAACTCCTCTAACTTAGGCGAAGCTTTAAATTTACCTTTATATTCTTCCCATTTCCTTGCAGTAGAAATATCTAATTTAGAAGACACCATGAAAATTATCAGTGTATCCCAGTAATGAGTTGGTTCTCCAAGAAGATTAAGCGAACGCAAGTTTTTTGTTATTGTGTCCATAAGGTTACGTAGGTAACCCTTTCTCGCTTTCTCGTGATAAAGGTTCAATTGCAAATAAGCACTGCAGATGATGATTAACTAGTAATCGCTTATTATCAAATCGTTCACAGAGCGAGTCCCAAGCAATGGTATAGTTATCGGAAGATACATTTATGGAATTTATCACAGCACTAGCTGAACCTTCAAGGCATGACTTTAAGTAATGAAATTTGCTGATTTCATCTATCGACTCATTGTGATGAACAAGAGATTGAAATGTGTCTCTAAACTCAAGCCATTTATTTGGACTGCCATCAAAGAGATTAAGCTTAATAGTGGGCAGTTTAATATTACTACATTCTAATGAGCTTTGCTTAGACTTTGAGAGTTCCTCCATTTTATTATTGTATTCTTGACAGGCTAGTAATAATTGCTGACTTTGGGCAATTGAGGTAAAGAACTGACCTTCAGTTGTTTCTCTTTCGATTTGTGAACTCTCCTCATCATGAAGCAGCTCTATTTTGGATTGTAATTCGTCAAAAGAGGTGAACAGATTTGTTAATTTCTCTAACCTCAAAGTCAGTTCATTTATCTCTTGCTTACCTACCTACTTTCTCAATTTCACACTTTTGTAATGTTGACAAATATGTATTATATTTTGTTAAACGTGCTCTTATATTTCCTCTACTCTTAATTAAATCTTTTAAGCCTTCCATTTTGTCAGTGCAAACAATAAACCATTAAGGGGCTTCTAAACGGGCCATGTTTTGCTGCAATTTGTGGCTGCAACACAGTGGCCCGGCAACATTGCAAGCAATACCAGCCAGACTACGCAATATTGCAGTAATGTCCCGGCCATATAGCAAAACATGTTTTGTATTGACACTTATGGCCGATATTGCCCCGATGGGTTGCCGGACGATCGCTAGGCGATCGATTTTACTGCAATATTGCTCGGCCAGTTCTATTGCTGTTTCAGTCGCTCTCGTGGTTTATGACACAGTGTATCTTTTTCTACGCGACATGACATGAAGTTTGCTGTGAATGACGCCGTGATGCTATATTCAGTGCTTTGCGATCAGCTGCATGAGTTGTTATTGTTATTTATCGAGGGTATGCTGCAAAAATGACTTCTACGTGGTCTAATGAGATAACTATTGACTTCATTAATGAAGTACATTTACACCCTGAGTTGTGGGATATAAAAACCGGAATATACCTACAATTTGCTGTCCTCATATTTCTATCTTTTTTTTAAATATTTGGTCCTATTTTATTTAAAAGAAAGTCGAAATCACCCTTTGACATTCTCGTAAAGTTTTTAAATAATTTACTATCAAGGCTTACTTCTAGACTCAAATTATCCAAAGTTTCACGCCTATTTAAATAAGGTCTAATCCACAACCTCTCGTTTTTCTTTTGCTTCTTTTTTAAAATAAGATAAGCTGCCGCCACAAGTGTTATCTCGTCAGCCATTGTTGCCGGTTTGTGTAGCCCGTTTAAAGCGTCTGCATCATGAGCCATACTATTGCAGACATAAATGCACACATTGCCCAGCCACACATTGCTCGGCCATCAGTTGCAATAAAATATTTTTGTGATGGCCGGGAAATTAGTTGCCAATAGTGCAGCCACAAATTGCAGCAAAACATGGCCCGTTTAGAAGCCCCTTAATGTATAGATGTAAATGCGTTTTAATGCGAATTATGCGCGAGCATGATAGTCACAGAAAGTTAGTAATAGGTTAATAGTAAATAAGGTAATACATAATAAGAAGTCAAGTTAGTAATAAGTAGTAATATTTGCTCTTAATTAGGCATTATCGGAATTATTTGGATTTCAATTATGTTCAATTTATCACCAATATTTATTTGTTAGGATCACAAAGCTTATTCATGGCACATGTGCTAAATGAAATTAAATGATGTAAATTCCGTGCAAAACAAAATGGAGGCTGGAGCTAGCTTTGAACCGACACTATAGAATAGACACAAGTTGAAGTGGATATGAAATGGAAGGAATGAATAGGAAAGGGCACTTCCTTGATTAATTGTGCTTGCTGTCCGTGCTGTATTTTTGCTTTCGTTTCGTCCTCTTCTATGTATTTCCTTCAATCCCTTTTAAGAAGCACAATCGTTGTAGTTCCTTTGGTTATAATTCCACATTTATCCAGAATTTGTTATCATTTCGGGGGTCACCATCATCTTATTGTTAGGGCAACAATAAGAAATACTTCAATACATAAGAATCAGTTTAATAGGTAATTAGTCTCGCTTAAAATCAACTTTTTTACATATTTAATGTAATGTGCGCATCGTGCGCTGTCAGATCGTGAGTATTAAGTCGCGTCGCCGTCCACGCCGCGAAGCGTCCCGCTCCCCACTTCACCTCCCGCCTGCGTCGCCATAGGGATGCGGTAACAACGTGTAATTGCCATCGCGTATTTGTAAAGTATAATTCCTCTACTAGCCTAAAGTTCAATGTCATATGTATGTATGTATGTCTATATAACTCTTTACACACTAGCTGTTACCCGCGACTCCGTACGCGCAGAATTCGCTTATCGCTGCGCGTAATGCTGTTTTCTGTGATAACTTTCCTATGTCCGTCCCTGGGACTGAAACTAACTGTTTACCAAATTTCAACTAATTATGTATGTTTAATGTAACCGCGGCAATATAAGGTCTCAGCAGGCCAATTTTATTTAAGTGGTTGTGTACTAAGGCATAAGTTATTATAGTTTTTTAACTATCCCATGGGAATTATTTGATTTTCCGGGATTAAAGGTATCTAAAATGTTGACTAGGGATATAAGGTACCACCACGCAAAATTTCATTTAAATCGGTCCAACAGTTTTGGAGATTAGCGAACACAAATATAAGTAATTGAATACATCCATACATACATACAGACAGACAAATATTATAAAATCTGCTTTATTGTGTTTTATTACTCTTCCCTTATCGTTAGCACTCTATTTTTGATGAATTTATTTACTGTACAGACACGAACTTTCTACTGATTTACTATATGTATTATGTATAGATGAAACAGGAATTATATTAGTCTATAGTAGAGAGACTTCTCTACTAGTCAAAGTAAAACAAAGTATGAGAAGAAAGAATAAAAAACAATACAAATAATTTAAGTTCAGTGGAGGTGTAAAACGCCTCCACCGTCAAATAAATAAATTGAAGATTTCCTCTCCGTTAAAAAAAAGAGGCTCTGTCTACCCAGTAAATGATACAGTAGGTAGGTATCTGCGACAATAGACTTTAGTAAATAATTGTGTTAATTATGATTGTCTCATTCAATTTACTTACAACTGCGTTGACTTTTACTTGGAATCTTATCTGTCGTATTTTCCGTAATTTGTCGGCAACAGCTACCAAGTCGGAGCATGTTTACAGAGTACACACTGCCATTCATAAAGATTACAGGTTGCATAAACATTTTACAAAGTGGACAGACCGTCAACGGAAAGAAGTTTTGTGAAAATTTAAGTTTATTTACATCCATATCTTCTTCTTCTTTTTTAATATGGCCCCATCGTTCGATGTGATCTCTGAAGGACAGGATTCGTAACGAATACATCCGACAGAGAACCAAAGTTACCGCCGACATAGCTCAAAGAATTAGCAAGCTGAAGTGGCAGTGGGCCGGCCATATCTCGCGAAGAACCGACAACCGCTGGGGTAAACGTGTTCTTGAGTGGAGACCGCGACTTGGCAAACGTAGTGTAGGACGCCCTCCGGCCAGGTGGGATGACGATCTGCGAAAGACTGCAGGCAGATGCTGGATGCGTCAAGCTAAAGACAGGGCGCTATGGCGCTCATTAGGGGAGGCCTATGTCCAGCAGTGGACTAACATAGGCTGATGATGATGATGATGATGATGATGATCGATGTGATGATTTCGCCAGTGTCAAAGTAATAAATACACGGCGTTGCCGTCGAGACAGCTGGTCCCTGGGGCTCGGAGGTAAAGGACCTATTCAGGGAGCTGGGCCGCAGAGAGATAGGGGCTGCGATCCCCGCTCTGGTTCGTGGCTGGTTCAAAGGGATGCCATTGCAGTTCAAAGAGGCAACGCGGCCAGCATGATGGGAACATTTGAACAAAGCACGAAACACCCCGTCTACATACCGTCACGCCTCTTTCCCACAGAGGTAGACAGAGACTACTTTGTTCCACTTGCTACGATCCTGACATACTTCTTTCGCTTCATCCACAAGTCATCAATCTCTTCTTACATGCTCGTCGGTTTCGGCTACTCCTGACCTGACCTTTTTCCAAAACGTCTCTTATTTGGTCTCGGAACGTCCGTCTAGGCCTTCCCCTCTCAACACAATATCAATATCGATACCTTAATTACATTCAAACTTCGATCATCTTAAATAACAAAATCTCTACATCTATTATCTTAGAATTTAAGAAAAAAAAATGACAGTCCTTTCATCAGTTTCCTACTTTCCATCAGGGTCCTACTGAAAAACAGCGTTGCGGCTTGCCGCAACATTATGCTGAGTGGGGCCCATTTTACACCATATCGGTACTATTGCTAAGTATTTTGTATTTCTTCCTATTATATATCAACGTGTATCGAATGTGTGTAAATAAATGTTTCTCTCTCTCTCTCTCTCTCTCTCTCAGTTTTGAACTTTCGAAGAATAGAAAAAAAATGTCACCTACGTATTTTGATTTGAAAACGTTTATTGTAGAAAACCTAGGCACAAGCTTTTTATTAACTTGCAATGTGTATGTTTGTATGTTTGTCCGGATGGAACCTTGCAACTCAAGCAGATGTCTTCAACCGATTGAGCTGAGATTTTGAATACACGTGGAAGTCGGATGACAATAGAATAATCTGGTAGTAGAATTCTGTCTTCCGCGCTGGTCTGGGAGCAAAGAAAAAACATAGAATGTACCAGTTGCTTCTCTACCCGCGCAGTTTTTTTTTTTTTTTTTTTTTTTTACTACGAACTGACCAGTGATTGGCCTCTATCTCACTTGGTGGAAGGTGCAGATGAGGCCAAAGGTGTAACTCACTGGTTCAGTAACAGCCTATTCACTCTAGCCTTGAAGAGCCCTAGGTTGTATCTGTCCGGAAATACAGACGATGGGAGCGAATTCCATTCCCTAGCAGTTCGCATTAGGAAGGATGAAGCAAACCGCCTCGTGCGGGTCAATGGTATGGTAAGAACCCATTGAGGGAATGGGCGAAAATAACAGGAATCATGTTATAGGCGATGAGGCTAGCAACCCATCACTATTTTGATTCCATTTTCCACCTATACGCCTACAATCTAGCTAAATGTGGCCTGTAGGTACCGGTTACCTTAGGCTCTGTCTACCCCGTAAGGGATAAAGACGTGATTTGTGTATGTATGTATTAATTACTATGTATGTATTATTCTGGTGGCCTGCAGGACTGTCTCCGCAGGAGGGAACTCTTCAACGGTTGGTCCGATTGCCTTGAAATTTGGTACACATATGTAGGACGGATGACAATGCAAGTACAGTCAGCCAAAAAAGCTTGTATCAAAAATTGAATTTTTAGGTCAGGTTTAAGTACGGAACCCTATTAAAACTAACGTTTACCGACCACGTAACACGCTATCATCTGATAACGTCATTATAGCCGTGATCATTATCATTATGTATAAGCAATAAAACTGGTAAACAGTTGACACAAGGCTATGGTAGCTAAATAAAGGGAAAAAACCATGCTGTTACACAAATTTAGCCCTTATTGCTGAGATGTGTAGTTTGAGTTTCGTGATAATTTGTTAATTAATGTTTCTTAAACTGTTACAAGCTCTTCAACGCCGAAAATACTTTTCGAATTATAAAAATAACTAGCTTCTGCCCGCGACTTCGTCTGCGTAGAATTATACATAAAAACCTTCCTCTTGAATCACTCTATCTATTAAAAAAACCGCATCAAAATCCGTTGTGTAGTTTTGAAGATATAAGCATACATAGGGACATAGAGACATAGAGACATTTGGACATAGGGGCATAGGGACAAAGAAAGCGACTTTGTTTTATACTAGGTAAGTAGTGATAAATAATGAAACAAAGCAAGATTAATACTAATTACTACTAATTATAAAACTGTAAAGTAAATATGTCGTCAAAATATTCCGCCACAGGCTTCGACCCCAAGACGCTGGCCGCATTGCCTCTCTGAACTGCTATTCCTAGCCTTTGAGAGAGGTAAGCGCCAGCCCGGGTCACCGTGGCCAGCACTAAGCGTGTCGAAAGTTCATGTATAACTAGCTGTTGCCCGCAACTTCGTCTGCATAGAATACGTTTATCGCTATCCCGCAGGAATTACGCAATTTTCCGGAATAGAAAGTAGCCTATGTGTTATTCCAGACTATAATCTATCTATGTTCCAAATTTCGTCCAGATCTGTCCAGCCGTTCTGGCGTGAAGAAGGAACAAACTTACGCACTCACTCAGTCACATTCTCACAAACTTTCGCATTTGTAATACAAGTTTTTTACTCCTTATGATCTCAGGAATCCACTGTTCAAATGTCTCGCAATGTGTACATACACCGTGTATGTAATTTGTCTATAAATAAATGGGATAGCTGTAAAGTTTAACCGGTTAATAATTCACGGTCAATGATTCTAGGCAGTCGTCGACCGGTACAACGCCGGTAGGTACATAGCTAAGAAAAAGACCAGATAACGTTGGGACAGTCACAACTTTTACGCTAATGAATACAATACAATACATAAATCACGCCTTTATCCCTTACGGGGTAGACAGAGCCTAAGGAGACAAGACCTACAGGCCGCGTTTAGCATGATTAAGGGCGTATAGCTGGAAAGGGAAATCAAAATAGTGATGGGTTACTAGCCGCACCGCCTGTAACATGATTCCTAAGACATTCACCTATTCCCTCGATGGGCTTTTACCATCTGCAGAAGAGAAGCAACTGGTAAATTCTATGTTTTTTCTTTACTCCCAGACCAGCATGGAAGATCAACTTGTAAAAAAATCAACTTGTCACATATGAGATTTTTTTATAGTGGTTTGAACTTCAGTTTTGCCCCTACTCACCCCGTTTTACGAAATAGTAAGATTAAATGGAACGTGTAACTATTGTTATTCTAAAATCACATCACAGAAGTGACACATCATAGCAAAGCGCTAATCGCTTTATTTTAACCAATTGTAGTTCGAAGGAATTTCCTTGTTTAAAGAAACTACGGTTGCGTCAACATGACAGTATTTTAAAACACGCAGTTCAAGTGATAAAGACGTGCTTCCTAACTCGCTCGCAATCGCCATCGTGTTCATTTTGACAGTTCTTGTATGAATGTGACAGCTAGCTGATTCCGATGCCAATTGTCGACTGAACAATTTTGAACTGTCAAAATAAACAAGATGGCTGGGGTGCAAGTCGTGTTAAGCGCCCCGTAAACGATCAAATTTGTTTGAAAAACTTGCTTGTCAAACTTCACGTTTTCATCAAACATAAGCGTAAACGATCAAACCAAATAACAAACAAATTTGTTACAGCGCCCCGCGCAAACGGTCAAACTTGCTTGACAAACTTGTTTGTCAAACTTCTTTTACCGAGATCTTGTTTGACAAACACCGCCGTACACGTTCAAACCTGTTTGTCAAATTCGACATCAATCCAGATTTTCATCAAACGCATCAAACACGTAGATTGTTTGACAAACGCCTCAAACACAGCCGTACACGATCAAATTGTTTGACAAACACGTAAAGTTTGACAAACAATTTGATCGTTTACCGGGCGCTTTACCTCCGCGTGTCAAGAGCTGCGGTTCGTTTTTGGATCCGTCCTAGGGGAAGAGCAGTGCTTGGTCTGTTGCACCCTGGCCATCGGTTAATGATTTGGTGGCAGATTCTGAGGCGGCGCACAACTACCCTCATTTTCGTCATTTTTATTATTTCAAAAGTAGGGCAGCATACAACAGTGATCACGTCACTTCGTAAAGGTTCACTCACCCTCACCAATTTGGTCAATATTTAAAACAGAAGAACTAAGACGAGGAAGGACTACGCACTGGTCCGAAACATGTCGAGCATCAGTCGACTTTTATACGTGAGTTATCCGTTTGTGTAATTATGATAGTCTCACGCTCTCACGGTAGTTTCATGCTGAAAGAGACAGCGGAGTCTTTTTACAGTTTGACAACAAAAATAATGCTCCACGATGTACCTGCGCAGTAGACCAATTTTAGTAGCGCGGGAAACTGGCGCTGTTATTGGTCGATCGATTTCGTACCAACAATGGCAAAATCGTGTAAGCGGGACAGAGCTAAGAATGCAAAGCAAGCAATACTCTGCCAGTTGCGCTTGCAAATAAAGTTCAATATAGATTATTTACACGTTCGGCTACCATCGGAAACTGGTCTGCGCTTCTCTGCGCAAACGAATACTGCCGATGCGCATTATATTTGTTGTTAAACTGTAATAGGTTCCGACCTGTGTCTACGGATCCCTAAAAGTCAGTCGCCTTTGGTATTTTGTACGTTATACAGTATGCTTAGTGTAAGTTTTCGGTCACAACATACGTCTCGAACGCGTTTGCGTTAAAATGTCAAATACTATGAGAACAGTTTGTTGCCGTTTCGATCCGCCAGTGGCGCTGCCAATTGTTCCATAGTAATTGAGACCGGGGTGCGAGTCGGGTTACCTCCACGTGTGATTAAGAGCTGTGGTTCGCTTTTGGATCCGTCCGGGGGGAAGAGCAGTGCTTGGTCCGGTGCGCCCTGGGCAACGGCTAATGATTTCCTGGCAGTTTCTGAGGGATATCATTGACCGTTGGCTAAGAGCCCGACAGGGGGGGAGGGGGGTCTTTGACCATTACCGTACAACGTTGCCGACATTTTGTCACAAGATTTTTTAATAAAAAAATTTACATTGACACTGGCGAAGTTGTCGTCACTATAACGACTTGATACGCCACAAATAAAAGAAGAAGAAGAAGAAGAAGTAATTGAGACGTTTACGTGAACGCGTTCGAGACGTTTTTATATGCGAAAACTTACACTAGAGGCTCAGATTTTAATCCTAACTAGCTATAAACCAACTTCTGCCCGCGACTTCGTCCGCGTGGAATTGAACTTAAGAACTGATGTTGATAATATATTCTGCAATAATTATTAGCGTCGCGACTCTAGGCAGCTGCGACCTTTGACATGTTTATCGCTATACCGCGGGAACTGTGCAATTTTCCGGGATAAAAAGTAGCCTATGTGTTAATCTAGGGTACGAGCTATATCCGTTTCAAAATTTTACCCAAATCCGTCCAGCCGTTTGCGCGTGAAGAAGTAACAGACATACACACACACACACTCTCACAAACTTATAATATTAGTGTAATGTGATGAGATCGACGCTAAGGAATTACTTGCATTGGTAACTTTGGTAACGGCCACGTGGTCCCACTCCCACTGGTATGTCCCATACGTGTTTATCCCTCACGGGGTAGACAGAGCCTAGCAATTGAGACGTTTACGTGAACGCGTTCGATACGTTTTTATATGCGAAAAGTTACACTAGAGGCGCAGAAACATGCAGCTGCGTAGACAAAAGAATGTAGTTGTATCAAAGTTTTTCACAATGGAAAATGAATGTGCATTGTTTTATGTAAACTGATGATTTTCATCCGCTCCCATGCGTTTATCTCAACATTGAGTTTCGGATGGATGAAAGTAGACTAACTAAACAGATCTATATGGGGAGTGTGAATGGTTGCGTTGGGAGAAGGCCTAGACGGACGTCCCGAGACCAAATAGGAGACGTTTTGGTAAAAGGTCAGGTCAGGAGTACCCGAAACCAACGAGCATGTATGAAGAGGCTGATGAATGTGGATGAAGCGAAAGAAGTATGTCAGGATCGTAGCAAATGGAACAAAGTAGTCTCTGCCTACCCCTGTGGGAAAGAGACGTGACGGTATGTATGTATGAGTATCGGTTTCGCTCCTTAATCGAGACGGATATTATTTTAGTCCTTCCACATAACTGTGGAAAGGTTAGCTTGAAGAGATTTTTTTAAGGATTAATTGAGTGTTTTCTGTCTATTTTTGTATTATGAAATTTATATTTCTTCCATGCTGGTCTGGGAGTAAAGAAAAAACATAGAATGTACCAGTTGCTTCTCTTCCCGCGTAAATGGTAAAAGCCCATCGAGGGAATGGGCGAAAGCCTTAGGAATCTAGGTGATGCGGCTATCAACCCATCACTATTTTGATTCCCTTTTCCTATACGCCCTCATTCATGCTGAACGTGGCCTTTAGGTTTTGTTACCTTAGGCTCTGTCTACCCTGTAAGGGGTAAAGACGTGATTTATGTGTGTATGTATATTGAAATTTATAAAGTTACCGTCAAAAGAAACAACAATTCGTGTCGGTTGTTTTATTCTGTACTAAATTAATTGACTAAAATTCACAAACCAAACCGAATGAATACAATCCAAACGCGATGTTGAAATGTAACAGTACACAGATTAGGGAAACAATAGTTCACAGTCAACCTAAACAGTAGTTCAACAAACGTTTTCTTATACCACCGTAGATAAAAGCCAGAGGATTTTTTTTCAGTTTTTTAGGTAGGTACTTGTTTAGTACAATTTGAAATGTTTAATTACAAAGATATGCCTCTAATTAATAACATAAAATCGTAAATAGCAAGAGACAATTGGAATCGCATCAAGTATTACACTGTTGTTTCTTTTTATACAGACTTGATTTGTCTACAATTTTTAATAATAGTTGCGTCAGCGGCGTAACTATAACGTCTGGGGCCCCCGGGCAAATTCGTCAGATGGGGCTCCTTCCTCAATATAAAGAAGTGCATCAGCGTCCCTTCTGTGCTCTAAACCAAGCCAGTTCGGGGCCCCGTAGAGCTAGGGGCCCCCGGCATTTTGTCACCCCTGCCACCCTATAGTTACGCCACTGAGTGGCGTGCTGGTGGGGTCTCTGCCTACCAAAGTAGGACCTCTCAATGGAGGGTGTCTCAACAAAATTTGCACGCATTGCCTAACGAGACTTCCCGTCAAACCATTAATAATATACAGGGTGAAACTAAAATCGTTAACAAAATAAGTGTTTTATGCACAGTTTAGTGCTGAAAATTTTGGACACGAAGTCAATGTATGGAAACCGCAGATTTGTATGACCAAAATAGTTTATGGTTCTAATAATAGGGAAACCATGATTAACTTAATCGGTGATTTAATTAAGAGTAAAATTAATGGAAAAAACCTGGTTTCGGACCACGACTTCGACGTCACCCTGTATATGCAGGCGAGTTTAAATCTCAAATTCTCATTATATACCTCTTTCAGGGTTTTACATGTAAATAAAGTCTCAAATTAATGAGCGACCACACCGTTACGTATACCAACGCAGTGACGTGTCGTAAGCGTCACGTTTTCTCACCGTTTTTTCATGCATTTTGTTGCGTAAAGACACCGTCAACATCTTTTACGCACCGGTGTGTTTGCACCTTTACCCAATTTTTGACGTAATTTCAATTGTCTTTACATTTTAATGTTGAAACTTTAATTCCCGTACACGTTGAAAACATTGTGGATTCAGCAAAGCCTATCTTCACTCGTGAGGTTCAGCTTGAAAAGACACTATGCGTCGGGTATAGTGCAATACCGCGTAACTAGCACTGGTAAATACTGCGTATCTGCACAACAACAACACCCATAGTGCAATACCGCGTAACTAGCACTGGTAAATACTGCGTATTTGCACAACGCCCATAGTGCAATACCGCGTAACTTTGCACGGGTAAATACTGCGTATCTGCGTAACACCCATAGGGAAAATCCGCGTAACTGGCATTGGTTAATACCGCGTATCTAACAAAATGTAGCCAAATTAAGATTTCCCGCCTACGAAAAACCCTGATTAGAATATACCAGTTCAAACCAGCATAAAGTTGGATGTTGTGGATACGCAGTATTTACCAGTGCTAGTTACGCGGTATTGCACTAACCCCGACGTACGGCTACTCTGAAAGTCTATTTTCGAAGCCCGTATCCTACTGTCGCTCACTCTCAAATTGATGGCTGTTAGTGTGAGCGGGACGGCACGAAACGAATTTCGAAAATCGATTTCCAGAAAATAAGGCTAGGTTGTTTTATTATGCCTGACTGTGTTAATAACCAATATAAAATGACTTCTGCCTACACTGCTTAGGAGCAGGGTTCTAACCAATGCCGGATTTAGAGGTCTGGAGGTCTGGGCAACAAAGGAGTGGAGGCTCTGGCACCAAATTATTTTACTTCCCAAGTTGATTACTAATGTTTACACTGGTCTAAATTTGTATTTTTCCGAAGCCTATTGTGGGGGCCCCTCTTTTGCGGAGGCCCCGGGGCTGTAGCCCCGGTTGCCCTCCCTTAAATCCGGCCCTGGTTCTAACAATGCATATCATATCACTTGCCGAATTTGTACGAAGCCCTCAGTGCGCGAATCCGACTCGCACTTGGCCGTTTTTTTTAACCTTTTCGCCGTCACGTCGAATACAAGAGACGTCACCCGTACGCCAGACTTCTTTATTGCGATGCCTTAAGTTGAACCTAAACCCAATTGAACGAAGGTTGCTTTTGCATTGAAGTAATGGACGTATATATAGGTCGTTGGCGTTGAACCTGCGGTGCTGAAGCTGATATATGTGTCGACGGCGTCGAAAAGGTTAAACAAAATGTCTTCACACCTAAACCATTAAACCGAGTTTATGAAATTTGATAAAGACCTCACGAAAGGACTACAGACCGACCGCTTAAATAAGTTCTCGCCCGCGCGGTGCAGGGGCGTAGGGTGCGACGACCGCGGGGGCCGATTAGCAAACCCATAAGAGAGTGAGACAGTAAGACAATCCCGAATGGAAGTACCCATGTTATAGCCAGTTGGAAAAACCCCAGCCGCCAGCCCATTCCAAATTTTGCACGTACGGGGCAAGAAAGACCGCTTAAATCGCACGGTGCTGGAGCACCAACTGTCGAGGTGATGTTGGTGGAAACTACTTTTGCGTCGAGTAGTACGATCTTGGACTTGCGATCGGCTGCGTTCGGCAATATTGCGATGCGAGCCTTTTGATGGGAATTCGACATCCTGCGGGACCCGATCGGCTGCCGCCGCATCCGTCCGTATCCTTTCCGAGCCGACGCCATGCGAGCCATTTGGTGCAATCCTTTTGTACTTTTAACTTATTCGTCGCCCGTCTTGAACACGTTCTCGTTGAATTTGACATGACTACGTCTGTGTGACAAGAAAGTCTACATTTTTATATCACACAATATCAACTGTGAATGTTTGAAAGGTTGCTTCTATATTAAACATTATAAAGTCACAGTCAATTGTTTAAATAGTGTATTCCCAAGCTGAATCTTCCAAAAGAAACAATTGAAAACAAGCGTAAAAACCTTAGCTACCGTCCTCAAGCACTTTATATACTTACTTCTATAACATTCTTACATTATCCATCCTTTACAAGTTATTTTTGTCAAAAAACTTAACGCTTTGGAGAAGCTATTCGAGAAAACATCGAATTATAAAAATTGAAAGAAAATTTCGAATCTTTACGCAGCCGTTTCTAAAAGATATTCGGAGAATTGGCGAAAGAAGGTATCTGCGTAGTATTTTCTCGAATAGCCTTTCCAATGTTTTGGTATTTCTACATTTTTTCAAGTCCCAATCCCAAGTATGTTCTATTACATTTAATTATGAGTTTTTAAACTCTAGCCTCTTTCTATGTTTACAACAGAACTTCTCGTGGTTAGAAAACATTTCTTTGCTTTGACCATTCATAAGGGCAGTTCATAAATTTTAAACAACAACACATTATTTTTACTAAGCAAATTTCGTTTAACCTCAAAATTGTTTCTCGATCTTTGTTGAATTAAAATTCAAGTGTTTCTTAATACTTTTACAATCGTTAAATTTAACAATTAAAAACAATAATGAAGATAATATCATATCTATAAAGTATTTGGAACTCACAATGATATCTTTTCTAATCTGCCATGTTCAGATTTTAAATTTAATTCAGTGTTTTCAGCCTTGAAAAAAAAACACTGAGGCGTTTTTAGTTATGCTTAAATACCAACACAGCTTGTAGTGACGTATTTTGATTGAAAAAGAAAACGAAATGAATACGTACAATACAGAGGTTTAACACATATTATTAACGAGATATAGGTACACCGCGGTTACCTAATAAGGAAGCACGCGCTAGCAGTCCCATTGGTTGTCCATGGGCGGCGGTGATCACTTACCATCAGGTGCACCGCATGCCCGTTTGTCGATTTTAATACATAAGTGAGAGGAATGGTGTAATAAAAACATGACTTCCGAATTTGGGATTAAACCTGGTACAAATCCTATACGAGACACCTTTCTTTTTAACAATTTCGTTCCTAAACAATAAAATTACTACATACCTTTTTAGGAAGTTACGCAATTGATAAAACAGAATAAATTGTTTTATCATTTACGTGTAAACAAATCAGAACGCGATGACTGGTTAGTCTTGACATTGTAACCGCACATGCTTAGGTAAAACATTATTGTTTAATTTATATAATGGCCTTAAAAATTCCCGTTGAATGTATTTACTTACACCAAAACAAATAAAACACAGCACTACAGCCCTTCTCAAATCGTGGAATTTTTAATTTTAATTTAATTTGCAATGTTTGAAGTATGTTTGTTCGGGTGGAATCTTGCGACTCAATTTTGAAGCAGATATCTTCAACCGATTGAGCTGAAATTTGAAATGGACCTCCGCAAAGTAACGCCTGATTCGATAAAATAATGTATTGTCAACCGACCTACTCAAGTAAGGATAATTCGGAGGTCCATTTCTCAGCGGTAGCAAGTAGTAGTAGGTGAGTAGCGGAGTAGCAAGTTAAAAATGTTTGTTCATTGGCAATACATTAATTCGGTAGTGGAGTTCTGGTGACCCAGCTAGAATCGTCCCCGCAGGAGGGAACTCTTCAACGGTAGCTCTGACTGATTTAAAATTTGGTAGGTACACATATATGTAGGACGGATGACAAGGCAAGCAAAAAAAAAGCTTGTATTTAAAATGACATTTTTGACAGAAACTTTTTAAACACAGAATCATATGAAATTAGAAAACAAAAGAAATTCTAAAACCCAAAATACGTCACTTCAATAATTTATTTAATTTGTCGCCCAACATGGTACCATTGACTTTTTAACGATGGCAACATTTTCAGCCGTCCATTGACAAATGGGAGCCATTTTAATAATACACTGGCAACTTTACCTTGCCCAAAGCACTTGTAGTATTTTGGTGTACAATTCATATTAATGCAAAATATCTAATTTAATATCGACCCAGTCATTCACTTACATTCTTGGAATACCTTTATGAATTATATTACCTATTGATTATACGACAATTTTAACATTGGAAATATACATGATTTCTTTTTTAAAACACAATATCAATTTCGGTCTCAGAAACACGTTTTTTTCACATACTCATGTGTTTTTAATCAGTAAAATTTATTTACTGGCGATTTAAATTTGTATTTTTAAAAGTAGGTACATTTGCATTTCTCAAGACTGATATTGGAATTATGTACATGAATTATATACAAAAATTCCTGACTAGCACAAACGATCATTCAAAAACATAATACTGTGTTAACATCGTTTTCAACTCTACATATATAGCAACAAATATATAAACAGGAGCGTTTATATATTTGTAAAGAACTTAATTGTGGTCAATAATCAGTAGGATGTTATATGTAGGCACTGTTAGACCGTAGGTAATGGTTGTATATTTATATACTTATTTACATACGCGCTATGTTTGTTATGAGTGACTATGTATCTATTTAACAAGACTGTGATCAGTTTTGTTTTATTTCGATCAAACTCCCCATCGGCTTTTAGATGATATTTTGTGACAATGTGTTTATTACATCTGACATAGTTTCATAGTTTTTTCGTCCCTATAACAAACATAATGCACCAAGTCTACTCTGTTATGTATAAAACAGGCTACTAAAAGTATTAAATTATAAAAAAAATCACAAGTCCCTCATCCTAGACATTACTAACACGACTAGATACAATATTCTCTCATCGAATGGAAACATTTACAAAAAAAGCTTAAAAAACAAATAAAAAAATATCCGAAGCTTTTTATAGTACAGTCCTCCGAAAAGCACAAAACACTTTGGACTCGACTTAAATCTACTTTTAAAGCGTCAACGAAACTGTCATTTTGTGTCCTATACAAGATTGTCATTTTGAAAAATAATATTTTCTACTAAATTCTACTAAAAAAGAACCTTACGAATATTTTCACGGATATCACATAAATATTACTATTCTCTTAACGATATTCAGCCACAAACAGCTTAAAAACAAAATAAAGCTTTAACATCGCCGAGCCGTGATTAAATTACGTCTAAACCATAACACCAATTGATTTAATCTCCTGGCAACACACATTACTCTTTGCCAACTTTTATGCCAGCCAGCGAAACGCGGCAAAGAAGAAAGGCGTCAAAAACTTAATACTTAAAACTTTTTTTACTATGGCAACCCAATCCAAGAAAAAAACATCTAATTTGTCAATCCAAAAATATTATTTTATAAACGTCCGAACAGGAATAATTGAACGGAAATCTTTTGTTGATTCAAACTTACGCATAACTCGTTTCGCTAGCCACACTCCAATGAACCCCATTAACAAACCATCGTGTCCTTTAGCCAACTGTGACAGGAGCAGCAGTGTTGCCAGTTAAGACGAATAAAAACCGTTTACTCGACTTTTTGGTCTGAGTCCCTGTCATGGCTCTCTGACTGCGCAAACTTGAGGAATACCTGCTCGAGGGTCGTTTGGCTAAAGCTGTACTCTACGATATTCAGCTTCTCTTTCGCTGCAAAAAAATTAAAGGAGTTTGTAAGCGACAGTCAATCTGAGTAACAGGAATTGAGGTCATACTGTCATTATAGTCGTTCTAAAAAAGTATTCAGCATTTGACACCTAATTGAACATGAGAACTAATATGACTTTAACTGGGGTGCAAGTAGGGTTACCTCCGCGATCCGTCCGAGGGGAAGAGCAGTGCTTGGTCCGGTGCACCTTGGGCATCGGTTAGTGATTTCCTGGCAGATTCGGAGGGATATTATCCGTTGGCTAAGAGCCCGACAGGGGGGAGGGGTCTTTTGACCGTGTTCTACCGTACAACGTTGCCGACATTTTTGTCATAAGTTTAATCGATTAATGAGAGGGGCACTCACCATCCTCGATCTGCTGGAAGCAGCGCGCCAGGCTAGACACCGAAGACTGGGGTACTGAGAATACCAGCCGGTCCGCGAAGTTCTCCTCCAGCACGGCTGCAGGGAACACCTGGCTGACCATCGCTATGCAGGCTTCTGCGCTCACGCCGCCTGACGACTCCGTCCTGAGAGCAGATTCGATCAGCATAAGTACAAGCCAAGCCAACACAATGGGGGCTAACGCGTGTGCTCGTATGAAAATAGTGTCCTATAACTGTCGAAAAACCAATGGAGACTTTTTTCTTTTTATAAATTCTAATAATTCTGTATGCTTAGTTTCTGTGTACTTCCATGCTGGTCTGGGAGCAAAGGAAAAACATAGAATGTACCAGTTGCTTCTCTGGTAAAAGCCCATCAAGGGTATGGGTGAAATTCTTAGGAATCCTGTTATAGGCGATGCGGCTAGCAACCAATCACCATTTTGATTCCTTTTTCCACCTATACGCCTACAATCATGCTAAACGTGGCCTTTACGTTTTGTTACCTCAGGCTCTGTCTACCCCGTAAGGGATAAAGACGTGATGTGTGTATGTATGTATGTATGTATGCTTAGTGTAGGTTTTCGGTCACAAAATAGGTCTCGAACGCATTTGCGTTAAAATGTCAAATACTATGAGAACAGTTTGTTGTCGTCTCGATCCGCAAGTGGCGCTGCCAATTTTTCCATAGTAACTGAGACGTTTACGTAAACACGTTCGAGGCGTTTTTATATGCGAAAACTTACACTAGAGGCTCAGATTCAGAAAAACTCAACATTTCTTTATTTTGGTTAAAAAACGTACCTACACGTTTTTTTTTAAATGCCCTGCCGCGTTAATTTCGGGCTCTGTGGACGAGCATCACCTGTGGTGTGTCTGGTGTCTCAGCGGCGTCCCAGCCACCAGCGGCGTGTGGATGCTGACGTCCACCGTCTCCGGCTCGGGCTCCGCTTCCGCCTCCGCAGACCCCTCGGCGCACACCGACGCACTGCGCGAATTACCTGACACACACAGACACATTAACAAAAGCATGTTAGATGTAAGAAGTCACTGCACCACTGCTGTCACTGTTTTGAAAAAGTAAAAAAAAATACAAGTTAAAAAAATGCACTTAAATATGCAAATAAAAAAACAACACAAATGGAAAGCAAAAAGGCGAACTTATCCCCTTAAAAGTGATCTCTATGCCTTAATGTATAATGGAAGGTCAATACAAAAAACAGTATATACTAATTTCAAGTCAATCTGACCCTTTTGAACAATACCGCGCGTAAATCTTTATCTATACATACATAGTATATAACAAAGTCGCTTTCCGCTGTCTGTCTGCCCCTATGTATGCTTAGAGCTTTAAAACTACGGAACCGATTTTGATGTGGTTTTTTTAATAGATGGTGATTCATGAGGAAGGTTTATATGTATAATTCTACGCAGACGAAGTCGCGGGGAGAAACTAGTATATCTATAAATAAATGAATCCCTATTTAAAGTTAAGGCAAGGATTTGCTCATTCTTTTTTTGTTGTGTTTGTTATTCTCAGAATATTCTTATGAAACAAAATATTGGAAAAAAGAAAAAATTTGATGTGGGCGGGCGAAACCGCTGGTAGCTAGTACTCGATAAAAGTCTCAGGTCAGTGGGTTCTAGAAGTTTCTAATTTCATTTCTAGATTAATATTACCTTCATCAGCCTCTCCTAACGACGGTGAGTTCTCTGTTGATCGGAGTGGCGAAGGTGACATCGACTCAGCCTCTAATACCTACAACATAATGTCACAGGTTGCTTTATCATAGCAAATTCATCGTTAAGAACAAATGGAGGTACATTTTCAGAAGTAAGACAAACGACAAAGAACTACTATGAAGACAGTTTGTAACGCGCCATCTAGTGGCGCTGCCAACATGCCAATTAAATAGAAATTTGATTGAAATGTCACAGGAACGCTTTTGAGACGTTTAATCGAAATAAACAACAAAATATATACCTTGCTACTCCGCTACTCACGTGCAAGATTAGATCCCGTAGAGGGGTCGAAACGCGTCAGTGTTTGTGTGGGATTTATATGTGTTTTATTGGCAATAGTGGAGGGAGGGTTGCATGAAAAACATATATATTTCACACAGGCTTGGTTATCTTGCACGTGAGTAGCGGAGTAGCAAGGTAAATATTTTTTATTCATTGAAATGGACCTCCGCAAAGTAACGCCTGAATCAATAAAACGTTTTACTGTGTCAAATTTCAAAAATTTTACTACAGTCAGGTAGCATATCGGTCTTGTCTGCTAATTACGGCTTTGTAGAGCGTCGTCTCGCTCTAACTTACGTGACGCCGATTGTCTCTTTCCAAATACCGAAGTGCAATCTCTATGGCCGCGTACTATAAGCACCTCTTTATACAATTATAAAGCGCCCCGTAAACGATCAAATTTGTTTGACAAACTTGCTTGTCAAACTTCACGTTTTCATCAAACATAATGTCAACGACAGCTTTAAAAATTACTTCCGTGGCAACTTTCCCCATTGCTCTCTTTCAGACCTAAATAATCCATAACAATTGAAAATAAAACAACTGAAAATAAATATTTTTATTGCAAGAATACAGTTCTCATAGGCAAGCAAAAATTTTGTAAAAAGCATAAAATTTAAATTCAGTTGTTGTTTATACCTGCAGGTGGTGCAGGGGTAGAAGCACGCATCACGGAATTATAAGGACCCGGGTTCGATTCCCGGCTACAGCTTTACTTTCGGATTTTTCAGTGTTCTAATTTTCAGTATCGTTTAGTTTTTTTTTATTTACCCACACGATCGTATGAGCTGGGTTCTAAAGGGATGCCGATTCGTTGAAAGTGATAGCCGCTGTTGTTCGCCAGTTTACCAACTATTACTTACCGATTTCTGATAAGCCTGTCCTATCTTCATTTCTAACGTATATCCAGCACCATACAAATTCTTCAGATGTTGCGTCGAACCAATACATCTGTAATTAAATGATCATCAGTATCGGCTGGATCTTTTCCTATTAATGGGGGGAGATTATCAATGATTTCTTACCTAAGACCACCCTTAACCATAATTCCAACTCTAGAACATAAAGCATCAGCCTCTTCCATGGAATGTGTTGTCAGAATAGCACCCTTTTTACCCTGAAAAGAAAAATGTTTAACTTTAATTGGCGGGCGATATTCATCATTTGACAAGTGACAAGCGGGTCTGATCCAGAGATTGAAAGAAAGTGACTAAATGCGATATTATAAACTCGCATTGGAAGGCTTCCAATCACCGTGTAAATTATTAAGATCGAGCAAAAACACCGGAAAAACACGTTTCTCCATCCAGCTGGAGGACACACGGCCCGCCCGGCTTGGCCGGTGCGACTGACCTGGAAGCTGGCCAGGATGGTGTCCCAGAGGAACCGCTTGGAGCGCGGGTCCATGCCGGTGCTGGGTTCGTCCAGCAGCACGACCCGCGGCCCTCCCACCATGGCCAGCGCGAACGACAGTTTGCGGCGCGTGCCGCCCGAACACTCCTCCGCGTTCTTATTAGCATGCTCCATTATTTGGAGACCGCTGAGATACGCGTCTACTATCCTGAAATGGAATCAGGTTTCAGATCAAATTTTTACTCGGAAACTGCAGCACAGGTACTAATTTTATTAAAAATAATCAGTATGTGCACCCATTTTTGGTGGACTGTGGGAAGCTGCAGTAAAGTGTGTGATTTTAAGGTATATCCACGTTGTGTCCGTAATTAGTCGCATCCTGACACGTATTAGTAGTAGTATTAAATGTTTATAATTTAAAATAAAAAACAAACACAACTGACAAGTGCTACGGCGAACTTATAAGGGGTATCTAGTCTACCACAGATTTAAACAGAAGAGAAGAGCATTAAACCAGGAACCGATAAAGAGTGAGTATATAACTACAAATTGCAAAAGTCACAATGCAGCGTACATCTTTAAATACATGTTATTATTATTAACTGTATTAATGCCGCTGGTTCCACTACTGAACCTCATTTCGGAGGAGTATGGGAAGAGGCAGTAAAACTATACAAACTTGGGCGTATCAGCCTTGCTGACGCCGCGGATGGCCGCGTAGCACTCGATGTGCTCCCGTATGGTCACATTCTTCCACAGCGCATCGTGCTGCGGGCAGTAGCCCAGCACCTGGAACGCGGACGCCTGGCTGTCGCAGACGTTCTGGCCGCTCAGCATCACCTGGGGTAGTGGACAGGTTTTAATGAAGCTAGCATCAGCACGGCTACCACGAGCGCGCGGGATAAATTACCGGTCTCTTTCTAGAATTAACAGTAAGAAAAAGACGGGTAGACTATTACGCGTGCGAAACAGCTCTCACGCGCTCTCGTGCAAGACGTGTAGGGACGTGGGTTCGAGTTAGAATCCGGATTCACACCTGAGTTTTCCGAACTATATGTGCGGAATTTCATTTAAAATTTACCATGAAGATCTTGAGAATTTGGATTTGGATGGAATTTGGAACATAGACAGATTATAGTCTGGGATTACACATTAGCTGCATTTTATCCCGGAAAATCGCGTAATTCCCGCGAGATAGCGATAAACGAATTCTTCGCAGACGAAGTCGCGGGCAACAGCCGGAAGTACATAGTAAGGAGGAGTATGTAAGGTACCGATCCGCAAGTGGGCCTGGTCTCGGCCGTGATGATCTTCATGGTGGTGGTCTTGCCGGCGCCGTTGTGGCCCAGCAGGCCGAACACCTCGCCGCCTTCGACGGCCAGGCTCAGCCGCGCCACGCCCGCCATCCGCGAGCCCGCGTCCGCGCCGCAGCACCCGCCCGACCCCGTGCCGCGGACCGAGTACTCCTTGCGGAGATTCTGGAAACATTCATTTTCTCAAACGTGCAATTAAATATTGACATTATATTCCCTATAGGTATTAGGCGGCCATCGAGGGAATCGGTGAAAATCATAGGCTGAATCATGTCATAGGTAGGCGTTGCGGCTAGCAAATCCATAACTAATTTCATTCCACTTTCCACTTATACGCCTACAATCTTGCTAAGCTGTTGGTTTTGTTACCTTAGGCTTTGTCTACCCCGTATGGAATAAAGACGTGATGTGTGTGTGTGTGTATTGAGCTGCGAAGTGTCACGTTTCAGGTGCACGTCTACAGGCCAATAAGTATCAAACTCATAAAAGTGAGTGAGGGGCAAGACAAATCCTAATAGCATTATTTCAAGAACTAACAGACTGTACGAATAATTTACAACATCTATTTCCTGGGATGTATAAATAAGGTCCCCTAAGTCCTATAAGCTTATTGTCTAACTCGCTCGCAATCGCCACAGTGTTCATTTTGACAGTTCTTGTATGAATGTGACAGCTAGCTGATACCGATGCCAATTGTCAGCCCATACATGAATACTGTCAAAATAAATATTCTTTGTGTGAATTTGGCATGGACGAAAACTCACTCGACCACATCTTCTTCCACTGTTCCAAAATTGTTACTCCCCTATATGACCTCCTTCCACCCAAAATCCCACGCCCTGTTAACCTAAATTTCCCTCTTACTAGCACACGCCTCCTTTATAACTGTACTATGTTAATTTATAAAAATTAACAAATTATATTTGTAAGTAGTCTAACAATTTATGTATGTGTTGTCTATTTTAGATCCTCATCAGAGTACCGCACGCTGAAGCTACCGAACAGCGGCTGATTAAAAACAAGCAGTGTCTTCTTCAACCTCGACGTCGGCAGAATCATCGACAGTATCGATGGAGCTAGATTTTTAAAAATTTAATTGAATTGAAAATAAACACGATGGCGATTGCGAGCGAGTCAGATAATAAGCCTACGGGGATGTGTAATATCCCCAAGGTCCCGGAATGTTTAAGGACTCACATGCACGACGAGCGCGGGCGTGGCCTTGGTCTTGTGCTGCAGTATGGCGGCGACGCGGCGGCGCTCGCGGCGCACGTCCTCGTCCTCGCCCGCCTCGCCCCCCGCCTCCGCCTCTGCGTCTTCGGGAGACTCCGCCTCTTCGCTGCGACGCTTCTGCCATAGCAAACATTTCATCATGTACAGTTTGACAACAAATATAATGCGCATCGGCAGTATTCGTTTGCGCAGAGAAGCGCAGACCAGTTTCCGATGGTAGCCGAACGTGTAAATAATCTATATTGAACTTTATTTGCAAGCGCAACTGGCAGAGTATTGCTTGCTTTGCATTCTTTGCTCTGTCCCGCTTACACGATTTTGCCATTGTTGGTACGAAATCGATCGACCAATAACAGCGCCAGAGTTTCCCGCGCTACTAAAATTGGTATACTGCGCAGGTACATCGTGGAGCATTATTTTTGTTGTCAAACTGTAATATATATATTTATTAACTGTTTCGACTTTACTATATCGTGGAGATAGCAAAGTAAAGTTGTTCAATTGTAAATAAATAAATAAATATAACAAGGATTTTTTTATGTAATCAAGGAAGTACTGAGAGTGGTTAAAGAGAAGAGAACAATCCTGAATACCAACTGTTGAAGAGTTCCGGTGGCAGGTAACATTGAGGTAAACGCCAAAATTCAAAGCCCTTGGCAAGCGACCTGGTTTTGGTCGCGTTGGCGTGTGTTCTGCCGACGTCTACCAGAGCCCGGAGAGGGGATGTCCAAGTCACTGTCACTCGGAGGGACCCTTCGAAGGGGTGTTGTTGATGTTGTTGTAGTTGTTGTTGTTGCGGATGATGATGGTTACCTTGCAAAGTGGTCCCCCGGACTTGAGGCGGTCAGCAGCGAGGAGTGCGGCTCCGCAGACGGGCACGTGGAACACCATGGCCACAATCAGCACCCACACCTCCGCCGTAAAGTAGCTGCCCAGTGCTGGAGTCGCGCAGACTCCGCGGAGGTTGCATGTTAGGTATACCCTGGGAAAATGGTTTGAGTTTGATAATGGATATGAGCCAGGTGGGATGACGATCTGCGAAAGACTGCTAGATGCGTCAAGCTGAAGACAGGGCGCTATGGCGCTCATTAGGGGAGGCCTATGTCCAGCAGTGGACTAATATAGGCTGATGATGATGATGATGATGATGATTGATATGAGAAATACGCTCTAGGGTTTTAGAAGATTTAAGGCAGGCTTTAAAGAGTCAGTCTCGGGCGTTGATACAAAGAATAAAAGGTATACGTTCTTTGTAAATTAATTCCAGAGCGCAATCACCAAAATTTTATTTGGCCCGCATTGACGAGTCGCAAAGTGGATCGCATTCGCCGTCTTCATCTACTTTCATCTTCTTAAAATTAAGTATTTGACAGATAGAAATCAAGACTACTTGCGACCACGTACTCTTCAAGTTATATTTCGATGGCCAAAACATTTTTTTTTTAATTATAAACATACATACCTATCAACGTAGTAGATGATTGCATACGGTATATACAGCACATTCAGAAAACTGAATATTAAGTGCAGCCAAAAAGCGATGTCACTCCCTGAAACCAAAATATAACGATTTAAAAAATCTGGAGCGGTTCTCTTTCGCTATTTTAAATGCAGAAAGAAAAGAACAGCAAAATGGAAATTGTGAAGTATAACCGTAAAAGTAAATCTCTACTCGAGAAGCATAAGGTCTGATGTGTGATTTCTTAACTTTTCAGGAGAGCAAAAACAAAATTGATAAATGAATTTGCGTATAATTATTGAATTATTACAGTTAGGATCACGAAACTTTTTGCATCTTTGAAAGACTACTTGTACCTATATTTTCGTATTAGTTATTTTTTTTTTGCGGTTTTAATATATCGATAAAACGTTTTTTTAATGAAAACAGCGACTTCCGACTTTATGCTTCATAAGTAACGCTATTGCGAAAGATTTTTTTGTTTCTATTTGCACTTAACTACTCATATTATTCTCAAATGTTAATGTTATTACAGGCATAAGGTCTGAAACTAACATACGAATTACTGTATAAAATTAACAGCTTAAAATATTTGAAGCATTACGTCGTATCTAGTGATACGTACCTAAGCTGTCTCAACATTTGCAAAGCAGAAGGCTTTTAGTGACATAGCGCCAGGCATGAAGGAAAACAAATTTTGAAGCATAAGCCTTGAAGTTGAAATAGGCTAAACGAAAAGTTTTGAGAAGTCCATGCATAAAGGTGTAAGTTAAAATTAGTCCTAATCCGTCTTTATAATTTCAAAAAGTCGTCAGATCCGACCTTATGCATTTAAATATCTCCTCAACGGAAAGAGATAGAAATATAAGTGTCAGTGTGGTAGACAGAGAAAGAGCGCATTATAACCGCAATGTGAATAAGTCAATTTGGTCGGATTTTCACATCAGACCTTATGCTTCTTGAGTCGAGAAATATAAAAAATGAAGAAGTAAGAATTCTTGATTCATTTCATAGTAGCTATCTATCATTCGAAAAACAGCGCCTCTCATCCCTGGTGAGCAGTTCCACGGGAGGTTGTAATTGTGTCGTACAGACACATCATTCAAACAGACTTAGCGACAAAAATTTTCATAGTAACAAGGTCACGTGACAGCTAGTAACAGATAGAAAAATTCGAAGGGTGTCGCCCATAGCTTTACTTTTCGGATTTTTCTATGTGCTCTAATTTTCAGTGTAGTTTAGGAATTTAAATTCTTAGGAGTTATAAATTTCACGAAATAAAAATCTACATCACAAGGATAAATGTTTTTGAATTTCCATGGCATCACGGGAAAAGGTGACAAATCTCTAACAAGATTTTAGTAAGCTCAGCATAATTCAGTGGAAGTGGGTCAAAATTCACTTGCAAGTTTGGACGAACATAGGTACGTGCATACATTGCAAGATATTAAGATGCTTGTACTTCAATGCTGGTCTGGGAGCAAAGGAATAACGTACATAGATACGTAAATCACGTCTTTATCCCTTACGGGGTAGACAGAGCATGATTGTGGGAGTTTGTGGAAAGGAGAATGAAAATAGTGATGGCTTGTTAGCCGCATCGCCTATAACATGATTCCTAAGTATTTTATTGAATCAGGCGTTACTTTGCGGAGGTCCATTTCAATGAACAAAAAATATTTATAAATATTCTTGAGTAGCAAGGTAAATATTTTTTATTCATGATTCCTAAGATTTTCACCCATCCCGTCAATGGGCTTTTACCATCACCGCGGGAAGTGAAGCAACTGGTACAAAATCTACGTTTTTTCTCTACTCTCAGGCCAGCATTCAAGAAACGGAAACGGTTCAGCCAAACGCGAGATAATGGCGGACAAACATTACATATCTACAATTTCATACAGGTCTAACTGAGAACCTCCTTTTTTTAAGTCGGCTAAAAAAAGACATTATAAGGAAACGCAGCGTGCTATTAAAAGCTATTCAAGAAGACAAAACGGTTGCTAAGATACAAGAGACGCACACATACAAGACCATTAGCTACACATATACGTAACAGTACTCACCCCACTTAAAAGTGTCAACGACAGCTACCAACACGAACGGTATGACACCGACCCACGTGGTGACGTTCGGCATGATGCTTTGCGCGGAATCCATTTTGTCGAACACGTATGACAGGCACGTGTTGAACAAGATGGCGCACGGCCCGTACAGGATGAGGAGGAAGGAGAGCATCGTGATGGCGGAGCCGTTCGTGAGACTTGGTATGTCGTTGACGATAACCTGAGGAAGTTTCCAGAATCAGTGTAAGTACCGACATCGTGAAAATATCATTACAATTTTTAAAGAAAAGAAAGAAAGATAATGTTCTCGAGTGGCGACCACGAACCGAAAGACGCAGTGTTGGCAAGCCTCCCACCAGGTGGACCGACGACATCGTGAAAGTTGCGAGAAACCAGTGGATACAGGTGACGAGTTGCCATTCATTGCGGTGTTCTAAGGGGGAGGCCTTTGTTCAACAGTGACGTCTTCAGGGCGATGATGAAAATGCTTTACCATTAAACTTACCAAGAGTAGAACCCCGATGCTGGTGATGAACATAATAAAGATGAGGATGGTGAAGTAGGTGAGGAAGTACATGCTCATCGACAGGCCGTTCACCCGCAGCTGATTCTTAGCTTTAATCTGAAAGTATAGTTTTTTGTGATTGGTCTTCGTGGTATTGGTCATCCTGTTCAAGAACGACTTCCACCGTTCTAATAACTGGATGAGAACTATTTTATTGAATCAGGCGTTACTTTGCGGAGGTCCTTTTCAATTAACAAAAAATATTTACCTTGCTACTCCGCTACTCACATACAAGATAACCAAGCCTATGTGAAATATATATGTGTTTTTCATGCAACCCTCCCTCCACTACTGCCAATAAAACACACATAAATCCCACAAACTTAATTATCCCTTACACCACACAAACACTGACGCGTTTCGATCCCTCTACACGGGATTATTATCAAAGTTTAATGAGCACAACTGTTACACATGCAAACCAACGTCGTACTCAACACGACATAATATATTTCACACAGGCTTGGTTGTCTTGCACGTGAGTAGCGGAGTAGCAAGGTAAATATTTTTTGTTCATTGAATGAGAACTATTTCGCATCAAAGATAACGTAGGTTGCAAAAAAATTGGTCACGTCTGTAATAAAAAACTTTTTACAGTTATTTATTGACGTTTTAGATTCCAGTTGGAAGTATTGAACACACTGGCCTTGTATTTTTAGCCAAAGAATTTGACTGACGTTTGATCTTATATTGGTCACCACTTCGAATCCTGTTATCCTAGAAGTCCTACCTCTCTATCATACACTATGTCAACAGCCAGCGTCACAGGCACCAAAGCAAAGATCATTCCCATGAAGATGGCACAGATAACGTTCCCAACGTTAAACTCCTCCTGTTGCTCCGTCTGCTGGAACGGGTGGGCCAACACCTCGATGGGGCGGAAGCTGTCCGACTGGCCGGTGGTCTGCATCAGGATTCTGAAGATCGAAGAGAAGAGGAAGTTAATATTTTATTTTTCATCACAGTTGCTCGTAAACGGTATCAAAACATACAGGTTAGTTTAAACGACAATTCCGATTGTATACAGGTTAACTTGGTCGCAATGCCCCATACAAAACCCCATACGAACTTCGACTCAGAAAGCCCTCAGTCTTCGACTTCGGGTTTTACTGGAGCCACGATCGTAATTCCTTACTTACCGCCCTTAATACACAATGTACTATTATGTCATCAAGTTTCAAAGGATCACAGATGCGTTGCAAGCTTAGAGGGCTACGATGGAATACCTCATGCACCAGTTCTTTCAACGGCTATCTTACTCTCCCCACGGAAGCACAAGACAAGTTTCTGGTATCATAAGTTGTATTATAGTGTTGGTGACTTTGGATGCAAATTCCATTTATTTCCCCAAATTATTCCCTGGTTTTCGGAGATCCCTTCCTTATCATTGAACTATGTTTGTGTGACATTTGTGACTAACCTGAATATACTATTGTCCAGTAAATTGATGATTATAGGTAGGCCGTGGGTGAACGTAGAGTTGTAATACGCCTTGATGATCCCGTAGGGGATCAAGCTGTCTCCAACGCTGAAGGCCCCGAAGTTCTCCATGTTGAGAAGGCTGGAGAAGTTGCCGTCGTAGCCTGGAAAAGATTATACATACATACATAAATCACGTCTTTATCCCTTACGGGATAGCTTATGGTGACAAGACCTAAAGGCCACGTTTAGCATGACTGTGGGTGTGTAAGTGGAAAGGGGAATCAAAATAATGGTGGGATACTAGCCGTACCTTTGAAGGTATTCCCAAGATTCATAACAATAAGTAGGTAAGTAAGTAAATGCTTTTTTGTACAAACATAAAGAAACAGCTACAATAGTTTCGTTTTATATCACTTTAAGTGTAATTATATGGATGAATAAGTAATGTCAAGAACAGAAAGAGATTTTATAATAGTCATTCAACAGCAGAAAGAGTTTGGTGAGAAGATGGATGAAAGAAGAAGTCTAAAAAGATTTATATGCCGTGTGGGTGCGAATGGGTGCGTTGCTTAGGGGAAGGCTGTTAGAAAGAGGTTTTCGCAATCGTTGACAGACTGGCCGGTATGAAAGGTGACGGATGTATTCAAGTTTGATGTTTGAGAAAAACGTCTTATACTTTTGTTTAGCTGTCTAACAGAAACGTGTTCTTTTACTATGGTATTGTAAAATAAATAAAATATCTTTATTTTAAAGATTCCTTCATTTCGGTTGACACCGCAAGCTCTGCTATATAGATTACAATCTATAGATAAATAGAAATTTTATCAGGTAATGTGCCTATAGACACAAAAATGTCAACCGGAAGCGGAAGTTTAAATTCTCTTGGAGGAGGGAATGGAACTACTATACACCAGCAGAGTAATACAGTAAGTGGTGGTATCTCGATTGATAAACTGGACGGAAACAGTAACTATGCCACTTGGAAATTCCTTATGGAGCTATATCTACTGGAAGCAGATCTGTGGGAGTACACGAGTGCTACTCCGCCTGCATCTGATATACAAGGAAACAAAAAAGACCAAAAGGCACGAGCGAGGATTTGTTTGATGGTCAAACCACACTGCTTAGTACACGTACGGAAGGCTAAGACAGCCAAGGAAGCCTGGGAAGCACTGAGGTGCGCTTTTGAAGACAAAGGTCTAAACAATCGGTGTCGACTGCTGACAAGGCTAGTAAGCTTCAAGCTAGAGCAGTTCTCGACAGTAAGAGATTATGTGACAAGTGTCATGACGACGTCACAGGAACTTGCGGACTTAGGGAAGGAAGTTGATGATGAACTATTGGCTGCATTACTTCTTCAAGGTCTTACCGCAGAATTTCAACCAATGAGATTGGCACTAGAGAATAGTAACATTGTACTCACAACTGATTATGTGAAGACGAAGTTATTCCAGATGGAAGATACTCACATGGCAAGCTCGAGTGCATGTCAACCGAAGCCAGAACAAACTGCATTCACAGCAAAGAAGTATAAGGGCAAGAGTGCTCCGAAAAACACCAAGAGAAAGGTGAAATGCTTCATTTGTGATGGACCACACAAGGCAAATGAGTGCCCGGACAATCCTAAAATAAAGAAGGAAGCTCATCAAGCATTTGCACTTGGAATGATGTCGAAGAACAACCCAGAGGACTGGATCATCGACTCGGGAGCGTCGTGTCACATGACGAATCGAAGAACTTGGTTTAGCTGTTTGAAGGACACACCCCAGCCCCTTAGAGTAACTTGTGCGGATGGTAATGAGGTGTTTGGTCGAGGTAAGGGTACGGTTGTATGTGAGTCAGGGCTATCCATCAGCAATGTTACGTATGTACCTGATTTACAAACCAACTTACTTAGCGTAAGTGAAATTGTCAAAAAGGATAATGTAGTTGTATTTTCTAAAAATGGTTGTGACATTTACAGGAGTGAGGAATGTACGGTACAAGGCACTGCTGCTTTGAAAGGTGTAGAAGAACGAGGTGTTTATAAAATTAAAACTGCTTCTCAGGGTTCTGCACTCGCAACGACTGAAGGCGATCAATTGATGCTTTGGCATCGGCGGATGGGTCACTTGGGCAAGTACAACCTTAAACTCCTGAGAGATAAGATGGCAATTGGGGTAAGTTTTCCAAATTCTACTTCTACACTCGAGTGTGTATCGTGTATAATGGGAAAACAAACCAAACAACCATTTCAAAAGCGTAGCACTACAAGGGCAAAGACAATTCTTGGCTTAATACACTCAGATGTATGCGGACCAATGAACGTAGCTTCTGTTAGCGGTAACATATATTTTTTGACGTTTATTGACGACTTTTCGCGTGAAACTTTTATTTATTTTTTGAAA
Source organism: Pandemis corylana (assembly GCA_949127965.1). Lineage (NCBI taxonomy): Eukaryota > Metazoa > Arthropoda > Insecta > Lepidoptera > Tortricidae > Pandemis > Pandemis corylana. The sequence continues at coordinate 13,432,329 of OX421864.1, read as the reverse complement.
TCAAAGAGTAATGTATTCGAAAAATTTTTAGAGTTTAAAGCTTTAGCTGAAAATCAGACCGGCAAGAAAATAAAGATTCTGCGTACTGACAACGGCACCGAGTTCGTCAATAAACGAATGGATAGTTACCTGAAGCAACAAGGAATCCTACATCAATTAACAGTGGAGTATACGCCTGAGCAGAACGGCGTTGCTGAACGCGCAAACCGCACGATTTGCGAAAAAGCAAGGAGCATGCTACACGAAGCTGGCTTAGAAAAACGTTTCTGGGCAGAAGCTGTGCAACATGCAGTGTTCTTGAAGAACAGGTCACCTACAATCGCTGTAAATGACATGACTCCTGAAGAGAAATGGTCAGGAAAACGATGCGATTTGAGCATGATAAAGACTTTCGGGTGCAAAGCCTTTATGCACGTTCCAGACCAGAAGCGGACAAAGTGGGATCATAAAAGCAGAGAGCTGATCCACGTCGGGTATTGTGACAATGCTAAGGCATACCGGCTTGTTGACCCCGCTACTGGAGCCATATACAAGGCGAGAGATGTGATATTCTTCGAAAACCAGAAATACCGAGAGGAAGTTGAACCACAACATGATCCGGAGTTGGTAAACAACAATTCCACGCTTGGAGAAGTGAAACTTAGTCCAGTCATCGTCAGGAGAACAACTTCCGAGGTTCCATTCCAACCATTGCAGGAAATAGAGTTTCCTAGAGAGGAACAGCTAGACCCTGAATTGGAGAGAGAAGCAACTGAAGCACCTAGAGAGGAGCATGAGGAACCCGAACTGCAGAGAGTACCTGAACAATCTCAGACTGACGAAAACGATGAGTTTGAAGATTGCGAACCTGGACCGGCTTCCATTGCGGAAAATATTCCTAACCAGAGTGAACGGAGGTACCCGCTCAGGGATAGGAAGCCCAGAGAATTTCCGGATTATGTACTGTATCAGGCAGTTCAAACACAGGAAGATCCTGCAACAATACAGGAGGCTTTATCCAGAGCTGACAGCGAGCAATGGAGAAAAGCAATTCAGGAGGAGCTGGATGCTTTAAAGAAAAATGGCACATGGTCTTTGGTTAAACCTAACGAAGCAACTAACATTATTGATTCTAAGTGGTTACTTAAAATCAAAAAGGAGGCCGGGAATAGAACTAGATACAAGGCACGTTTGGTTGCAAGAGGCTTTACCCAAAGAAAAGGCATTGATTACGACGAAACTTTTTCACCAGTGGTGAGACATAGTTCCCTGAGGCTGTTATTTGCTTTAGCTGCAAACCTGCAAATGAGTGTCGACCACATGGACGTTAAGACTGCATTCCTCAATGGGAATATAGACGAAGTGGTGTATATGAGACAACCACCTTTCTTTGAAGAAAAGGGAAAAGAACAGCATGTGTGCATGTTAAAGAAGTCATTATATGGACTAAAACAAGCACCACGCTCATGGAATATTAAACTTCACACAGAATTAGAGAGTCTGAAATTTAATAGGTGTAAGAATGAACCTTGTGTTTATACTCGGACATCAGGAAAAGACAGGATTATCCTAGCTGTGTATGTGGATGACATTCTTATCTTCTATAATGATCCACAACAAATGCAGAGGGTAAAGGGTGAACTGATGTCGAAGTTCGAAATGAAAGATCTCGGAAAGGCAGAGTTATTTCTGGGAATGAGTATTAAACAAATGGATGGTCGAATCAAAATCGATCAAGAAGAGTATATAGACAAACTTCTACAGCGGTTTGGAATGACAGACTGTAAACCAGTTAGTACACCAGCAGTTCCTGGTCAACGTTTTACTAAACCTGAGGACTCTCACAAACCAAATGAATCAGTTCCATACAGAGAACTGATAGGTTCATTAATGTACGTTGCTGTCTGCACGAGGCCAGACATTGCACACTCTGTAAACTTTATGAGCCAATTTAACAATAATTATAAAGAAGTACACTGGTTGGCCGTAAAGAGAATCCTGCGATACCTAAAAGGTACGAAGAATATGGGGCTAGTTTTTGAGAAGGATACCTGTAGAGCCATTCAAGGTTTTGCTGATGCTGATCATGCGGGAAATCTTGTGGATATAAAATCATACTCTGGAAATGTGTTTATAATGGCAAAAGGAGCGGTATCGTGGCAAAGCTCAAAACAAAGAAGCATAGCCATATCCACAGCAGAAGCTGAATATGTTAGCCTGTCTGAAGCTGCTAAAGAAGCTATCTTCCTAAGATGCTTTCTAAATGAGCTGTTAAGTAAGGAGGAGAGAATTACAATTCATACAGATAGTCAGTCTGCTATGGCTATAGCGCTTAATCCGGTGCAACATCAACGGACAAAGCACATAGACGTCCGCTACCACTTTATTAGGGACACACTTGAGAGTGATGTACTGACTTTGAAATATTTAGAGACAAAGTATATGGTTGCAGATATTATGACTAAGGCAGTGCCTAAAGGGAAGCATGTGTTCTGCCGAAGTAAGATGGGTGTTTTGTGTTAGTATGTTTGTGAGAGGTATATGAGGAGTATGTGAAGCATCTGAAGTCTGAAGGAAACGATTGAGGAGGAGTGTTAGAAAGAGGTTTTCGCAATCGTTGACAGACTGGCCGGTATGAAAGGTGACGGATGTATTCAAGTTTGATGTTTGAGAAAAACGTCTTATACTTTTGTTTAGCTGTCTAACAGAAACGTGTTCTTTTACTATGGTATTGTAAAATAAATAAAATATCTTTATTTTAAAGATTCCTTCATTTCGGTTGACACCGCAAGCTCTGCTATATAGATTACAATCTATAGATAAATAGAAATTTTATCAAAGGCCTAGTCGAACATCCCGTGACCAAATTGAGGACAAGTTGAAAAAAGGTCAGGTCAATACTCTAAGCCGACGAGCATGTCTGAATCTGAAGAGATATATGAATGTGGATGAAAGTATGTCAGGATCATAGCAAGAGAAACAAAGTAGTCTCTGCCTAGCCTACCCTATGTGAAAAACACATGACGATATGCATGAATGTATGTAATACCAAAGTGCCCTCCGATAACCCCTATAGAATGTATGGATGGAAAGAAAGCACATACCGATGACTGGTGAAGCTCCCAAATTCTCCAAAGCACTCTTCAGGTCCAAAAGCTCTCTGGTGTTGTTCTGCTCGCTGAACAGCGCAACAGGAGTCTTATTGAAGTATGCGTAGGGGTCCAACTTGAGAGGCTGCATGCGGAAGAACACTATCTGTCGGGACTTGATGTAGAGGCCAAGGGCGCAAGATACTGTAAAGGAATGATTTGTTAGTCCAAAATAATAGGAATCATTCGAAATTTCTTTTTTTATTACAACCCAGTTGAAAGAGTTTATTAAGAGGCAAAAGACAGATATAATATTAGTATGAAAGGGCAGTCCATCAGCTATAAGAATGCCATTCAGGTGTCTTGCTGTTTCACTGGATTTCATAATTGAATAGCGGGATAGGCTATCCGTCTCCAGAACAAACAGTAAGAAAAAGATAGGTAGTCTATGTGCGCGCGACAAAGCTCTCGTGCGCTCTCGTGCTAGCCGTCTAGGGATCTATTACTGGTCACTCCTAATTTTAAAAAAAGAAGTACTCACTGATAGGCATGAAGATCATGACGTAGAGCTTGTAGGGGTCGCGAATCATGCGCACCATACGGATGTATACGAGTGCGCAGAACGTGCGCCAGCACGAGGGACTAGTCTTCACCATCTCACCAAGGGTGTCCACGGAGACGGGGGCTGTGGGGGTCACCTGAAGGTAGCGAACATTTCAATGAACAAAGTATGTGCTATGTGATAATAAAATAGGACTCAATTTTACGATTATTATTTTTTAGTTCCTAATAAAAAGGTATTTAACAACATGGTAAGTGTTGAAGCTACACCATTTGTAAGATCTTTGTCGCAATATTTAACGAAAATAAGGTTTGAGATTGCGATGTCAATTCATTGCGTCGTTTTTTAGGGTTCCGTACCTCAAAAGGAAAAAACGGAACCCTTATAGGATCACTTTGTTGTCCGTCTGTCCGTCCGTCCGTCTGTCAAGACCCTTTTTCTCAGGAACGCGTGGAGGTATGAAGCTGAAATTTATATCAATTACTCAGGTCTACTGTCCCTTGAAGCTGTGAAAAAATCAAACTTCTAAGCCAACGCAATCAAAAGATACAGCCGTTTATGCCGCAAATTTCCGCAAATTTTCAACTCTCAAGGGAATCAAAACCTACAAGGTAGTTCCCGTGAACGCAGAATCTTGAAATTTGGTATGAAGGTAGGTCTTATAGCACAGATTAAAGAATAATTGCGAAAACCGTAAATGTGTATGTATGTCTGTATATAGCAGTGACCAATATAAAGTAACCCCACACTGCGTACATTTTGCTTTGGAACAGGGCTCTGCTTACACTGGTTTTAGATATTTATAGATAATGATATGGAACCCTCGGTGCGCGAGTCTGACTCGCACTTGACCGGTTTTTTTCTCACATAATGCTTTGTAAAACATACGACATACGTTCGGAAAGTAGGCAATTCCTACTTTCCGCACTTGTATTGTAAATAAAGATTACGCGCTGTCAAAATTATTCTCCCATTGATATTCGAAGGAAACAGCAAGCTGTGACGTCACTCTTTGCTAAATCCACTATCTACATATTTATCTAAAATTTTAATTTACAGTTAAGAAAATGATTCTGGGCAAAAGGGAATTAATTATTGATTAATGCTGTCAATTGATAGTTATAATCCGGGCATTATTTTACCTTGACATGTTCGACTCCGTGAGTGGTGGAGTGCAATGCATGAGACGCCGGAGGGGTAGGTAGCGATGTCGTTTTCTGATTATCCTTGTCATTGAGTTCCTGAAAAAGATCAAATCATTGATGTTTGGACGGCAGCGTGTTCCCCTGACAGCCAAGAAAAAACTGTGGAGAATGAAAGGAAAAAGTATTCAGCACTCACTTGATAGCTTAGCGTCTTGCTCTGTAACGAGAGGCTTCGTGACAGAGCCCGAGCCCTCACGAGCTTCACCGAAGACACGCCTTCGACTGCTTCTATCTCCTCCGCGTTCTCGCCTTCGAGACTCAAGAACACCTCCTCCAGAGTCGTCATGGAGACTCCGTAGCTTGTGATCCCTAAAATATTTTTTTATGAAAACAGGTGGTAAATGAGCACTACTAGTCTACTAACCATGGCCACCAGGAGTACCAGGAGATAGCAGATGCAATGCCAGAGGCCCAATTTTTGAAAGCACAGCACTCGAAAGTACCACACGAAAGTGGTATAAATCAGCTTATATCTCCAAGACTACAGCTCCAATCAAAGTTTTGACTACTTCACAAGATTAATGAGAGCTGTGATTGTATTCTATGCTACTTGTATTTCAAATTCAGCACAATTATTCACCACTTTCGAGTGATATTTTCACACAGTCATGTGCCGTGCAAGCCTAGAGAGCTATTTGCCAGTTATGTCGCCGGCTCTTGTTTTCCATAGCACATGCGTTTAATGGCTCATGGCTAGACTCAAAGAGTCCATTAAGTCCACTTCTCTATAGTGCTAGTAGAATTTGGCTATGATATTGAGTCTTTCGAATCTTCTCTCGAATCTCCAGAAAAACGTCCTTCACTGGAGAGAGTAAAAATTCAAACATATCCCGCTCCTTAACAACGGCTCCCTATTGACTCTCATAAAATTGTTATTCATAATTATTCATTAGTCTTAATTATCGTTTGTCATAAACTAACCTAACCTAATCTACCAGATGAAATTTTCAAAATTCCTGCAAAATGCATGGGTAACGAGAATTGACTAATTATGAAGAATGATGAGTGTGTGAAAAAATGCTCTCCCCTTAACAACACTTTCCGGAGACTTCACATCATCAGGATCACAGGCAACAGATAAGTTGACTCACCCAGTCGGTTGGTTTTGTCCCGGATCTCATGCTCGATGGCCTGGAAAAGCGGCGGGAACAGATGGACAGCGTAGTGCGGCAGGATGTAGGAGAGCTCGCGGCCGTGGCGGCGCGCCTTCTCCGCGCGTGGCACGTGGCCGCGCACCAGCCGCGTGATCTGGTGCTCGCGACAGACCCCTGGGGTAACAAGAGGTACTGAGCATACACCAATGGTAAGCATGGTGACCATCTCCAGATCCCTAAGGCACAAGTCAAACAGAAGAGACGTAGGATAAGGACGCGTCGACAGGGTCTTCTGTTTTTTCTGGAATATCTCAGTACGTGGTTCGGTTAATTTGACTATAGCGCTGTAAATGTTTTTCAGGTTTTTGAATCATTGTCGACAAATGTTTCCCCAAACCAACATTGGGGGCGGCAGACGTAAGCTTGCCTTCGGAATCCAAAAGCTTATTGGTTAGATACTTGACGTGAAATGTATATTTCATAATTTTGTTTTTTTTTCTTCGACATTGGAGATATCTCCAATTAATTTATTTGACGGTGGAGGCGTTTTACACCTCCACTGAACTTATTTTTTTTTGTTTTTTTTTCTCATTCTTTTTTCTATATCTACCTTAAGCTCGGCTCTTAAGGCTCGGGGACCTTATACATCCCTTTTTATAAATGTATTTAATTGAAGTAGAATTTAAGTATTCTTTCTGTATTTTATTTTGAAAAAATGACTTTCTGTCAAATTTCTTGCGGCGCATTCTTCTTGGCAGTGATGGTATTTCAGAATGCGCTGCTAGTTTAAAAAAAAACATGTAAAAGAGCCCTTGGCGGCCTATACGCAAACATAAAACTTTTATTTTGTTTGATACATCGATGTTCAAAGTGAACTGCGCCCAAATCTTTGCAAGGGTGACCACATGCTGGAATATTTCGGAAAACTGAGAGATCTTGCATAATCGAGTCTTACCATCGAGTACCAGTGTTAGATGATATCCTATTCCGAACTTGTTCTTCAGAAATAGCGAGGTACCAGCACACCGCACCTGTCAAATAATTTAGATGTAAAACAATTTCTGGAGATATCGCCACAGCAGGGGGTAACCATGACGTCTTAATGCGATTCAATTCCGACTCAGTTAGGTTTTAGCTATCATTTTTAGTATGGATTAGCCAGCGAGTGAACCTAAACTGAATCGGAATTGAATTGCATTAAGTATGAAGTCATGGTAAAGCCCTAGGACGCGTGATTATATCCTCAGCCTTATCCGAGAAGCTGGTGAAATCTACCTGAAGTGTATGTGATACAATAAGTTGTAGAACACGCATAGTCTAGTCAGTGAACTGTAGATCTTGGGTCTAATGAAGAGGGCTACCCCTGATGTAGAAATTAAACTTAGAGGTAAAACTTTACTAGCTACTGAACTTGTTTTATTTCTTGCAAATTGTAATAATATCAATATGGTTGAGAACGTGCTGGTGTGAAAGAGGATATAGTGACTAGGATAGAAAAAAGTATGCTTAGTTGGTTTGGTCACGTAGAGCGGATGGATGAAAGTAGACTAACTAAACAGATCTATATGGGGAGTGTGAATGGTTACGTTGGGAACGGAAGGCCTAGACGGACGTTCCGAGACCAAATAGGAAACGTTTTGGAAAAAGGTCAGGTCAGGAGTACCCGAAACCGACGAGCATGTATGAAGAGATTGATGACTGTGGATGAAGCGAAAGAAATATGTCAGGATCGTAGCAAGTGGAATAAAGTAGTCTCTGCCTACCCCTGTGGGAAAGAGGCGTGACGGTATGTATGTATGTATGTATGTATGGTTGAGATTCCGACATTTCAAGAATCCGAATCGTATTCGTCAAATGCGTCTTTACTCAGACACGTAAAGAGCCCTTGTATAAATCTCTGGTCCTGTCTTACCCTGCCCTTGCTGATGACGGCCTTCCTGTCCCCCAGGATGTCGGCCTCATCCATGAAATGCGTAGTCAGCAGCAGGACCTTGCCCCGCTTGGCACGCTGCAGGATGCGCCACGTCTGCCTCCGGGACACCGGGTCCACGCCGGCCGTTGGCTCGTCCAGGATTATTATCTGGACAGGAAAAATGTTTTGAGCTTCCTTCTTATTAAAAATACTAGCCGTTTACTGTTTCTGTGCAGCATTAAAATTTGTATCCGGCTTGTCTCCTTCTGACGCTTCCAAAAATTTACTGTAATATTTCCACCAGTTTACGTAAAAATCTTGACCTAAACCTTTCACAATCACAAAAACTCTTGGACCTAGCCCAAATTCGTAAAAGTTCTCATATGAAGTATTAATTAAACCGTGTTTGATGATGTTTCCTTGGGATAAAGAGCTACGCTACTCCTAGAAAAATACAAACATGTTACAGCAAAAGGTAGTTTGTTTATGTCTGCGTTTAACAAAGGCCAAATGTCCAAGGAACCTGTAAAGTAAACAAAATGGGCAATGGTAGTTATAAAGAAAGTAATCCACACATCATATACCTTAGGATCCCCAATGCAGGCTATAGCAATGCTGAGCTTTCGTTTCTGCCCACCGGAGAGGTGTTTGGAGAAGACCCCGGCCTGCTCGGAGAGACCAACGTCGCTCATGGCTTTGTTGATGACCTCCCTGTGTCTCTTCCCAGGGATACCCTGCAGACAAATTTCGGAAATCGTGGATATCCACTAAACGGGGAACGATTTCATAATCTGGCAACGTTTATCTAGAAGCCAAAGACATTGGAGCTTCTTATCGCTTAATAGCGATTGCTACCAGACAGCCAATAAGACAAATAAATATGTTGGAGACAGTTTAAGTAGGTGGCGGAATAGACAGGAGAAACGTAGCTAGGGATAATAAAAACAACAATACTAACATAACAGGTCATAACTACTAGGATGTAAGTTACCTTCACAGCTGCGAAGAACTGCAGGTGTTCCCTGACGGTGAGCAGGTCGAAGAGCACGTCCTGCTGCGGGCATACGCCGATCATCTGACGGATCTCCAGCATGTCGTTAGGATCCCTGGACGTCAAGGGATTGAGGATCACGAAACACAATAAATATCTCTCTCTCTCTCTCTCTCAAGTCAGCCACCTGAGTTACCAGCCTAGAGGCCTAAGATTTCTACCTTATGTGCCAGTAATTTTACCAGCTGTCTTACTCACCGGAACACAGCAGCGCAAGCACTGCTTAGTGGCAGTATTTGCGAGTAAGATGATCGTAGCGATTAGACAGACCTAACCGGATCCTTTACAATCTTTAACATTGAAGAAGAAATTCTAATATTACTTCTATTTATCTATATCTTGCTCTAGTTGAGTTCACAATATATTTTTACACGTTTATTCTATTATATGTAGATATTTTCAAGAAAGAGCATGACTCAGAATTCAAAGAAAGAGAAAAGAAATTCAATGCACCTCTTTACGCCAATATCTGGAATATTGATAAAAGATCTCATCAAAATCTCCAAGAGCCATCTAGATCTGAGGTTCCTACCTGACATCCAGTCCGTAGACATACGCCGTTCCAGCAGTCGGAGCAGTCAGGCCTGTCAGTATATTGAACAGAGTGGACTTCCCTGCCCCGTTATGGCCCAGGACTGCCGTGATCTGTCCCTCGTAGATGCTAAGCTCTATGTTGTCAATGGCCTTGATTTCTGCTCGTCGACAATGCCTAAACGACTTCTGAAGGCCTACAATGCGGATGGCTTCCTTGTCTTGAAGTTCCCTGGAAGAATATTGGTTAAATAACTAGCAAATCATAATTAGCAGCTACCCGCGACTTCATCTGCAAAGAATTTGTTTATCGCTATGCCGCGGGAAATATGCAAATTCCCGAGAAACGAAGCTGTCTATTTTATTCCTTAATTTCCAAAGTACCTTTTTCGAAATTTCATCATGATTGGTTAAGCGGTTTCATAGTGAAGAGGAAACAAACGGATACAGAAACAGAGAGACAGAGACACGAGTTCCTTTTCAAGAAGAATGAATCATAATGGATGAATTACACAAGTTTTCGGCAGTAGACAAGAAGCTACACAAGATAAATTAATTCAATAACAACTTCTGTTGACTTCACAGGAGGACATGACCTATCTCAAGTCTCAAATTACCTGGGTACAGGTTCAATATCCTTATTATGTGCCGCATCGCCATTGGAATGAAAATGCACCGCAGAGACGCGCCCGCGCCGGCTGCCTATCCAGTAGGAGGGGAGCAAGCAGAACCACGGCTTCTGATTGATGCCATATTCACCTGGAAAGGACAATGTGGTAATGTTGGATAACAGTTCTCTAAGTTGCCTACTAACATACCAAAATATGTTGTAGATGTGACTAATGAAATAAATGTCTTTTGGCTTTTATCGTTTCTCTCGAAACCGGAGATACATTAATGTGGAGAAAAATGTGTTAGACCCAACATGATGCCTTGTGATACACCCAGAAATGTTACTAAAATGCGTGGTAATATCGTTTCCGCCAGAAATGCTCTGGTAATATTATGACAGTAAAAACGTGTTAAAAACAGTAGACTATTTGATTTGCATACTCAAGGAGGATAAAGTACATAATTATGCTTGTCATAGTTGATAACGCTTAGGCTATATACTCACTAGGTATGACTGCATCAAGCCAATAAGCGATCAGCGCATACAGAACAGTGTCAACAGCCATCATGATGAGGCTGCCACCAAAGGGCACACCGGGCCCACTCCAAAGGTTTTCCCAGGTCACTCCTACGCCAGCCATATCCAGGACTAATGCCTGCAAGACGAACGGAATCCAGCTTAAAGTTACCTAGCACACAAAACTGTAACGTGGCATTTTGTTTTTCATGTTGGGGTTTCCGATCAGAGAATCCCTCGGTAGTCATAAAAAAATCATGAAAGTAGTCATCTGTATCACTATCATCACTACATAGTATAAAATAAAGTCGCTTTTTCTGTCCCCATGTCCGTATGTATGCTTATACATATCTTCAAAACTACACAACGGATTTTGATGCGGTTTTTTTAATAGATAGAGTGATTCAAGAGGAAGGTTTATATGTATAATATATGCATAATATACCGTGCGAAGCCGGGGCGGGTCGCTAGTTTAATATAAAGTTACAAACAGGAACTTAAATAAAATGAAGAATACGTCTGGAATGCATCAGACCATCAGTCAGTGTAATGACACTTAATAAATGCTGTTCATAATATTTGAAATGTAGAAAAAGTTCCAAAAAGAGGTACAGATTGTATTATTTTTTTATTATTTACTACGAAGACGGTTACCTTGTCCATAGCGAGGGCGTAGCAACTGGAGCTGATGAGTGAGACGAACCAGAAGGCGAGGGAATCAGCGTCGGACACGAAGACTTGGATGAAGTAGAGACCACTCATGAGGTTAACAGCGAAGCTGCCCAAAATACCTGCCGTCTGCAAGAAAATAGTGAAGAAAAAGTCATGATTTAAAAAAATACCAATCATAACTGTATTGGAAATATGGCTTGCAGTGAAGACTAAGATTTAAGTAAGTTGCATATACAACAGACCAACGAATTGCTAAAGTCTCCGGAAGCCAAGCCGGATGTAGTAAGATCGTCATAGTGCATTTAGGTTGAAAAGAAGAAAAAAAATGGTAAATTTTACGTACCCTGGCTTTATCAAAGAACGGTGTGAGCATAAACGCAAAAGTAATGATGGTGAACCCGAAAAGCAGCATCAGCAGAAAGATCAGAATGTAGGATGAGTGCTGGAACACCTGTAAAATACAAGGATACGTGAATATTCAGTTGGTTTATTTGGAAATACCTCTTTAAGCAAGGCGAAATTCATCGCTTACCTTCAGAGTGAAGAGTAGAACCGTGCTGACGACTGAGAGAACGGTGACGAAGACTGCGTAGATCAAGAACCAGGATAACCTGAAATTAAAATGAATGATATACACGAGGGTTGAGGTAAGGCAAGTAACATAAGATTAAAATGAGAAAATGAAGGTCAGCAAAGGTAGTTTAGAGATGAACTGCGATTTCTTTCACTCTAATTTGAGCTGCCGTCAGGTGAACACTTTTACGTCTTAGAGGTACATAAAAGCAAGGTTGATTAAGGTTCATCTTGCGATGGTATGTATCTCTATAACTCATACTTTTATTTGCTGCTTACAGCAGATCCTACCCTGTCCTGGGTCGACGAAAAGGGAAGGATACTTTAATTGCTGAAAACATATATTTACGTACTTTCTAATAATACATAGGTACAGGTAGCCTATGCTACGAAAACCCACTTACCAGTAAACTGAATCCTTTAGCCCCATAATCCTCATTCCTTCCCTGATCTTCTTCTCCTTCTCTCCCACCACGAACAACAACAAATAGGTGATGAACTGGCTCAGCGTCATCACCATGTACATGGGCATGATGACTCTGAAGATGACCAGCCAGTCGCCGGTGTGCTGGCGCTTTGGGAACTGACGGAGGTCCACGCGGGGTGGGGGGAAGGCGGTGCCTGTGTCCAGCTGAATAGGTGAAGACAGGATTGGTTGGTTTTGTAATGTAGCTGAATGTTACAGACCACGAGGTACAGTTAATAATATTCGGGTTTCCGGTGCCATCGGCTGATTCAAATATAAAACCCACAAGAGTGAGTGAGACAGCAAGACGGACTCGAGGGTATTTAAAAGTGTTATTTAAGAAATAAATAGTATTATCCAAGTTTGCAGTTAACATTCACCAGAGGAAAAGGCATTCATGATCTCATGTGACAGTCGGTATTACGAAAAAAATTGAAACGTTTTGAATCTTCTAACCTCTCTCTCACTTTACGACTTAACTACGACTAATCTAAGTTTGATAGTTTCCGATCTGGTATCACCTTCTGCCTAATACCTATATTATGTCGAAAATGGACTGTATCATATTTGAAGGTCCTAATTTTTACGAGGTTCATCATATTATCAGCCACCATATCACCAGCCACCTACTCCTTCCATTATCTTACTCTATCAATGCATCAAACCTGGCTCTCACCTTGATCTTCGTAAAATCAATCAAAGTCTGCATCGCCAGGAACCCGGAGTAGTAATACTGCAGCACAGGGCACGTGTCTTCGCTATGCATCTCCGAAAGCGGGATTAGCTGGCCGCCGCGAGACCAGTCACCCTTGGAGGCAATCCGCTCTCGACATTTTGCTGGAGACGTGTACAGAGTCCTGGTGGAAGGAGTAGCCGAAGTCGACGGGTTGGTGCGGATTGTATATCTGAAAGTGGAAAATGGAGAGCTGATAACAAACGGCTGATTGAAGATGTAAGTAACAGCTATTGTGAATACGTGTATTTATAACAGACGAATCTTGGCGTACTGTCTGGGAGGCAACGCTTTCTGTGGCTACACAAACCGATGCGAGCCACAAACTCTACCACATGCCTGACAAGAGTAGTACAGATAGATAAATTAGAATTTCCGCAAACATTTCTTAAAGCCACGTTAGTAATCTGTGGTTGAGAGTTCGTCAAACTACTAATTTAATAAGTAAGACCTTCAAAAGTTACCTCTTGAGGGAGGCATGTGGGAATACTGAGTAAATATAGGTACGGATCCAGTTACAATGGATAGGCTTTGATTAACTTGAAAATAATGATACGTTTTTATACACACACACACACACACACAAATCACGTCTATATCCCTTACGGGGTAGACAGAGCCCGAGGTAACAAGACCTGGCCACGTTTAGCATGATTGTAGGCGTATAGGTGGAAAGGGGAATCAAAATAGTGATGGGTTGCTAGCCGCATCGCCTATAACATGATTCCTAAGACTCGCCCATTCCCTCGATGGGCTTTTACCATCTGCGCGGGACGAGAAGCAACTGGTACATTCTATGTTTTTCCTTTGCTCCCAGACCAGCATGGAAGTATGCCAGCATGGTAGTGGACGTTTTTATAGGTTGGCCTAATGGACTAATGGATAATCAACTTCCGTTTTATTCAAAATTCTCCCCAACGGTCCATCCTACCTGAGTGGTTCTCCAAAGACAGCAGGGTCTGAGTGGAAGATAATGGCGATGGGGAAGTTGGGCGCATTGCGATGATATGCGTCGTTGAGTTCCGTGGTATCGTTGTAGCGAACCCAGCGGATGGTCTGCTGGTTGGATTCCAGCAGGATCTCGTTGATCTCTTCGAGGAAGGCCTGAGGAAATGAAGGTGATTTGATAAGATGGTGGTGGAGCCTTACGAGTATGAGTGATTTAATTGCACAGGATGAACTTTTTTTTACTAAGTAGCACGAGATGAAATTATTTATTTTAAAGTGATGGTTATTTGGCATAGCATATTTTCTTTCGATCATGAACAAACCCGTTTTCAATACGAAATTAGCAGAATAATGATCCTCCTCATGAAAAGGCTCAAAATATTTAGGAAACTGAATTCCGTTTACCTAAAGGTAGACCCTTAGCTAGTCCATGGAACTTTTAAATTAAACATCTGTTTTTATTATAGTGTTGTTTCCTAATACTAACCACAGTTCCATTGTCATTCAGCCAATCAGCGACGACAGCGACGGAATGATTCTCCGGAAAGGCATCATACCGCAGCTGGAGCATTCGACCTGGCTTCGTGACTTCCGGAAAGTTTGGGTTTGGTACCAGCATCTTGAGAAATATAAGGACGCCCAGCGAGTAGAGTGGTACCAGCACCTCCTAGAAAATGAGAGAGGATACCAATGAAGGGATAAGCAATAGTGACAAGGCACAGATATGAGTGCCCGTAGATCAAATGTCTAATGGTTAGTGGTTACAACGTGGTAGCGCCGCAGGAAGAATACTTTTTTATACTCCCTGCGGACAATGTGAGTGACACTGTGTCTCACTCCACGCAAGCATAAGAATGGGATAGCACAACAAGCATGCCATCTTCGATAAGGTGGAGCCTGGTGGAGCGGACTTAGCCAAATGCATATGGACATTGCATTGTCAGTAGAGCTGGAATCTTACGTAAGTCCCAGTGCAGATTTCTGACAGCAGTTGCCCAGATTTTCGGCCAAAAGCCCCATGTCGTCATGATACAGTAGCCCAGACCTCCAGTCAGAAGCGCGCTGGCGTCCCACATATACATTGCCTTAGCTTTTCACGGTTTGAAGGGCTAAAGGCACCAGAACTTACAGCCAAAGTCTTCCGTGTGTCTCGCTTCTTCAGCAGCAGGTTCCTGACGGTGGTGGCCCAGAACTGCGGCCAGAAGCGGGCCGGCGGCCGGGTGCCCGCCGGCCCGCGCAGCCGGCTACCTATGGCCACGCAGTCCGGCGTGCCGGGGCCTTTTTCGCATTTTCTGCAAACAAAGAGGATATATTATTGGTTTGCTCTAGAGAATTAAGGACAGGAGATAACTTAGATTAACAATCACTGTGGCAAAGTTACCTTTTATTTTTGATCTCCAAACTTTAAATAACCCATGCTTTGCATTGGGAACGGGCCAAAATCTTAGGAATCATGTTATTGACGATGCGGCTAGCAGTTCATCATTGTCTGTATTCCCCTTTCCACCTATACGCGCACAATCATGCTAAACTTGGCTTTTAGGTTTTGTCACCTTAGGCTCTGTCTACCCCGTAAAAGATAAAGACGTGATTTACGTATGTATGTTTTTAATTTAGAGTTATTGTGATGTATTGTATCTGAAGCCGAATGCGAATCAAACTTTCTTTTAGGAAATAGAAATACTTTCTAATAGTTAACAGAAACAATTCCTTAATTTTCCCTGAAAAGCGGTACAAGGGGTTGGTAAAATTAATCATGTTTATGCAACTGATCAATTTAATTACGACCGGTTACCTGGCTACGGTGTTGTTATTCCAACTTCCTCTACCCTGCTGTCAGGTCACTGCTAGGGGTTCCCATAATTAACGGAGCCCCTGGCGCCCCCCTGTCGCCAGTGCCATGCAATATGCAGGTGGCGCACCCTCCCGGACTTAGCATCCGGGCGGGGTGCCGTGGGTCGATTAACGAGTGAATTAAGACTGCTTTTATTACACAATTTTCACGAAGTTCTTAAGTAACTTTTTTGTAATTGTAGCTGTTTATTTTATACTAGCTTCTGCCCGCGACTTCGTCTGCGTAGAGTTATACATCAAAATCTTCCCCTTGAATCACTCTATCTATAAAAAAAAACCGCATCAAAATCCGTGTAGTTTTGAAGATATAAGCATACATAGGGACATAGGGACATAGGGACAGAGAAAGCGACTTTGTTTTATACTATGTAGTGATTTAAGTAATTGTAGAGGAGCATTAATCGAGGGACCGACAAAGTGTGAGTTTAAAATTCCAGATAGTGAAAGCCACGATAGAGCGCACATATCTAAGTACAGTAAACAAATCATAAAATAAACTACTAAATATCATTACACATGCATACATATAAAATACAATAAGAGTACACACATGCAATATCTAAGGAGATGGTGCGAGCCATATCTTTCTCAAGCCTTCCCTAAACGACGTCACGGTTACTTGTATGTATGTATGTATGTATGTAAACTCTTTATTGTGCAAAATAAACAAGACAAAATACAATTGACAAACACTGAGATACACTCACGGTTACTTGTGTGTGTATGTATATGTTTATATAATTATTATGTAGCATATTTTATTTATTGTGTATCAGTTTATCGAATTTATCTTTTATGTGTAGTTTATTATTATACTACTTCTACTTTATTATACGACTTCGTCTGCGTAGAATTATACATAAAAACCTTCCTCTTGAATCACTCTATCTAATAAAAAAAACTGCATCAAAATCTGTTGTGTAGTTTTGAAGATATAAGCATAC
The DNA here is from genome assembly GCA_949127965.1 of Pandemis corylana. NCBI lineage: Eukaryota > Metazoa > Arthropoda > Insecta > Lepidoptera > Tortricidae > Pandemis > Pandemis corylana. The sequence goes on along the minus strand of OX421864.1, from coordinate 13,415,587 downwards.
ATAGGGACATAGGGATATAGGGGCATAGGGACAGAGAAAGCGACTTTATTTTATACTATGTAGTGATCTTACATTATTTAAAATTTAGGCATTTAGGATTATTTTAGGTTTCACTTGTTCTGCTTCTTCTCTTGCTTAATACTTATGTCCAGTCAATCGTTCAAAGGTTAAATGGAAGAAATCCCTTTTAGGGATAAGTTCACCTGTGTGCATTTTGTATTGTCCTGTATTCATCTTTTTCTCGTGTTTTATGTACAAAAAAGAGTTATACAACATATACATAAAGTCACGCCTTTATCCCTTACACCCCGTAAAAGGTAGACAGAGCTTAAGTTAACAAGACCTAAAGGCCACGTTTAGCATGCTTAACGTCACCACTTTAAAACATGTTAACAGTGGCGTAACTATAACGTCTGGGGCCCGTGGCAAATTCGTCAGATGGGGCTCCTTCCTCAATATAAAGAAGTGCATCAGCGTCCCTTCTGTGCTCTAAACCAAGCCAGTTCGGGGCCCCGTAGAGCTAGGGGCCCCTGGCATTTTGCCAGTCCTGCCACCCTATAGTTACGCCACTGCATGTTAACCAATCATATCACGTCCTGAATTAATTACGCCATGATTAGTATGATTGACAGAGGTGTGACATAATGACAGTTGTCCATAATGCCCATGAGCATGACTCATACACAGAGGTAATCCATAACAATCGCCGAGATATCTATATCTATACTAATATTATAAAGAGGAAAAATTTGATTGTTTGTTTGTTTGCATTGAATAGGCTCCGAAACTACTGGACCGATTTTAAAAATTCTTTTGCCGTTAGAAAACTACATTATCACTGACATAGGCTACTTTTTACCGCGGGAAAATACCTATTCCTACGGGAAAATTAATTTATCGTCGGCGAAGCTGCGGACGGAAGGCTAGTATGGAATAACTGGCTGGGGTGCGAGTCGGGTTACCTCCACGTGTGGTCAAGAGCTGCGGTTCGTTTTTGGATCCGTCCGGGAAGAGCAGTGCTTGGTCCGGTGCAATCTGAGCATCGGCTAATGATTTCCTGGCAGTTTCTGAGGGATATCATTGACCGTTGGCTAAGAGCCCGACAGGGGGGAGGGGGGGGGGGGGGGCTTTGACGATTACCGTACAACGTTGCCGACATTTTGACACAAGATTTTTTAATTATACATATTTTTGTTACTGTGACATTGGCGAAGTATGTATGTATGTATAACTCTTTATTGTACATAAAACACAAGAAAAAGATGAATACAGGATAACACACATGCACAAAGGCGAACTTATCCCTAAAAGGGATCTCTTCCAGTTAACCTTTGAACGATTGTCAGGACATAAGTATTAAGCAAAAGTAGACACACAGAAAAAGTAAAAGAACCGATCGAAACTTAAAATAATCCTAAATGTCTAAATTTTAAATAATGTAAGATATAATAATAAACTACACATAATAGATAAATGCGATAAACTAATACAAAATAAATAAAATATACTACATAATATGTAAATATATAAAGTTGTCGTCGCTATAACGACTTGATACGCCACAAATAAGAAGAAGAAGAAATAACAAGCTTCTCCAGCGACATCGTCCGTGTAGAATTAGACTTAAGAACTGATGTAGATAGCCAATTCTGCAATAAGTATTTGCGTTGCGACTCTAGGCAGCTACGACCTTACACATGTTTATCACTATCCCGTGAGAACTATGCAATTTTCCGTTATAAAAAGTAGCTTATGTTATCCAGACTATAATCTATCTCTGTTCCAAATATCATCCAGATCCATTGAGCCGTACAGGCGTGAAAGAGTAACAAACATCCTTAGATACCTACTCACAAACCTTCTGCCCGCGACTTCGTCTACCGTAGAGTTACACATATAAACCTTCCTCTTGAATCACTCTTTCTATTAAAAAAACCGCATCAAAATCCGTTGCGTAGTTTTAAAGATCTAAGCATACATAGGGACAGACAGACAGACAGGAAAGCGACTTTGTTTTATATTATGTAGTGATTAGTAGGATAGCTAGGATAGGATGTATATGTTTTTTACAAATTCCCATTGGAAACTTTTGTTGTGGGAACTTGGGGGTTCGTTTCGCTGCCGCCGGGTAGAGCGCTCCAAGAGGAAGGACCACGAACTAGTCCGAAACATGTCGAGCATCACTCGACTTTTATACGTGAGTTATCCGTTTGTGTAATTATAACTTACCATAACTTGGAGAATATTTGATGACCGGATAGCCTAGTGGTTAGTGACCTTGGCTATGAAGCTAGAGATCCCGGGTTCGAATCCCGGTAGAGACAGACAGTTGTATGATGAATACGAATGTTTGTGCCCGAGTCATGGATGTAGTATGTATATATATTTAATCAGTACATATATATTTTATCATACAGTATATAAGTATGTTTATCCGTTGCCTGGTACCCATAGTACAAGCTTTGCTTAGTTTGGGGCTGGGTCATTTGATGTAATTTGTAAGAAGATATTTATTTTTTATTTTTTTATTTATTCCTGCTATTTTGAGAATGTTCTGTAACTTGTACATTGCTACATAGACATAAAAAATATATTTTTAGATCTCTCTTCGTACCAACAAGAACTAATAACTCGATACCTACACGCGTTCATGACTAAAACGGTCTTACCAGACGGATAAAAAACTGTTCTTATAGGGTTATTTTTTTCTTTTTGAGGTAAAAACTCTTTAAAGAACGTTGCGTGCCGTCGTATCGATAGGCCTCCGTATCGAGTGCCCTCGAGGACTGGCACTTAATCCTGAGATAATGAAAGCGGTATCGGTATTACAGCTCCCACAAACGGTTTTAGATTAGGTTAGTTCCGGGCCCATGTTGGGCGCCAGTTAAGAAAATACATACGTCACATCTTTATCCCTTACTTAGAATAAGGGCGTATAGCTGGAAAGGAAAATCAAAATAGTGATAGGTTGCCAGCCGCATCGCCTATAACCATGATTCCTAAAGGTGGCGACTGACTTGTAACATTTCGGTGTAATGTAACATGATACAACCCGAGTATTACAGCAGTCAGTGCAGCGAGCCGAGCCGCTCGACGCGAGCACCGCCTGCTCCACTCGGCTGTCGGTTTTTACGCGAATCCCTTTGAGTGTTATACAAGTCAGTACAGGCACAGTATATATATAAGCTAAAGCAGTAAGGAACCTACGAACAAATCGGTTGAAACGAAACACGCACACAGGCGCGCGCTTTACACGGCCCCTAAGGGGACCTCGTCCACTCCGCTCAGGCTCAGGTCCGCTTAGGGGCCGTGTAAAGCGCGCGCCTGTGTGCGTGTTTCGTTTCAACCGATTTGTTCGTAGGTTCCTTACTGCTTTAGCTTATATATATACTGTGGTACAGGTTCGCATTTTGGAACAGAATGGAGCACAAACGAACAGAGCGCTCAAGGCGAGCGTGCGCCGCATAGCTGTAAGTTACTGTATTGTAAGACGATCGCCGTGAACGATACATTACAAGCAAAGGTTACTAGTCAGTCGCCACCTTAAGATTTTCGCCCATTTTTCGATGGGCTTTTACCATCAGCGCGGGAGGAGAATCAGGGTACATTCTACGTTTTTTCTTTGCTCCCATTCCAGCATGGATGCTAACTTAACACAGTTTTTAAATGCATTGCTCTTTAGACTCGCCGCACTAGCTGCAGGCTAACCGCTGCCTCGGCCAGACTTCTTGGCGTCTCGGTTGGCATTCCTCCCAGATACATAATAAAATAGGTATATGGGTTACTCGGACGCAGAATTAATGTAGTAAGTATTATTTCAAACTACGCGCAAGTATTCCATGCTGGTCTGGGAGCAAAGAAAAAACATAGAATGTACCAGTTGCTTCTCTACCCGCGCAGATAGCAAAAGGCCATCGAGGGAATGGTCGAAAGTAATAGAAATCATGTTATAGGCGATGAGGCTAGCAAGCCTTCACTATTTTGATTCTATTTTCCACGTATACGCCCACAATCTTGCTAAATGTGGCCTGTAAGGTACCTGTTACCTTAGGCTCCGTCTACCCCGTAAGGGATAAAGACGTGATTTGTGTATGTATGTGTATACGCGCAAGTATTTTATCGCCAGAAACGTCTCAAAAGCACTCGTCTAACGTTTTAATAAGGACCAAAAACTATATTTAATTTACCTTGCTACTCCGCTACTTATAAGCTACTCCGCTACTATACTTTTTGTTCATTGAAACAGACCTCCGCAAAGTAACGCCTGATTCAATAAAATGTTTTTAATAGGGAGTATGCATTAAAAAAAATATATGGTAAAAGAGATGGTTTAGTAAATTATGAGTTTAAATAAAATGCGGTTAAATAACCGTTAATAACGAAAAATGCATTTTAATCGCTTGGTTGAAATCGTTAATAAACGGCTTCGCATCTATATTGACGACCGCTGGGGCCTTACCATGACATCTTAATGCGTTTCAAATCAGACTCAGTTCAGTAGGCTTATTGTCTAACTCGCTCGCAATCGCCATCGTGTTCATTTTGACAGTTCATGTATGGACTGACAATTGGCATCGGAATCAGCTAGCTGTCACATTCATACAAGAACTGTCAAAATGAACACGATGGCGATTGCGAGCGAGTTAGACAATAAGCCTACAGGTTTTAGCTGTCATTTTTAGTATGGATCTGACAGCGAGCGAACAATACAATACAATACAAATACTCTTTAGTGAACACCACAAATCAGTACAAAACAATACAGAACCAAAGAACAAAGCAGACAATAGGCGGTCTTATCGCTTAATAGCGATCTCTACCAGACAACCAATACGCAGAGAAATAAGTTGAAGACAGTTTAAGTAGGTGGCGGAAACAAATAGACAGGATAAACGCAGGGATAATAAAAACAACAATCTAACCTGAGTCTAACGGAACCTAAATTGAGTCGGATGAATCGCATTAAGACGGATTGTGCCTATTATTACGACTTTGACAGCACAGAACAAAGTTTTGATAAAACCTTTTCTCGGCCCTCTGATTCAGTAAAATGAAAGCACTAGCTCAAATCCCTTTGGTGGCATAAACCCGGTTTTGGATGCCGGCGCGTCGGGTATATTCCGGCGCCCTTGACATTTCATTTGACGTTTTATCACATTACCGAGAATAAGGTAAAAAGTTACGGGAATCCTTGACAAGTTGCCTCCGGAGTGTTGAATTTAGCTGAGTGAGGACTTAAAACGAAGTGTAAGACATAAAATGAATGAACACCCCTAAAAAGAATTAACAATAAATAAATAATTTGCGGGTGGTAGGGCCTTGTGCAAGGTCCGTCCGTATCGCTACCACCATCTTTACTCGCTAATCCTGCCGCTAAGTAGCAGTGCTTGCACAGCTGTGTTCCGGTGTGGAGAGTAAGACAGCCGGGGAAATTACGGGCACAAGAGGCATTGCATCTTAGTCCTCTAGGTTGGCAACGCATCTGCAATCCCTCCGGGGTTGCGGGTGTCTATGGGCAGTGGTGATCACTTACCATCAGGTGACCCACTTGCTCGTTTGCCTTCCTATTAATAAAAAAAAAAAAAGACAAACAGATGACGCTTAGCGACAAAAATTCGCATAGTAACAAGGTCACGTGACAGCTAGTAACAGGTAGAAAAATTCAAAGACTACCCACCTGCTATGGGTGGTGTAGCGGTATAGCCGACGGAATGACGAGGATCCGGGTTCGATTCCCGGCCATAGCTTTACTTTTCGGATTTTTCTATGTGTTCTAATTTTCAGTGACATTTAGAAGCCCCTAAAAAGATTTTTCATTTAAATCTCGCCGCGGCCCGCGGTTCATTTTGAACATCAACATAATTATGAAAATACTAGCTGTTACCTGCAACTTCGTCTGCATAGAATTCGTTTATCGCTATCCCGCAGGAATTGCGCAATTTTCCGGGATAAAAAGTAGCCTATGTATGCCAGACTATAATCTATCTATGTTCCAAATTTCATTCAGATCTATCCAGCCGTTCTGGCGTGAAAGAGTAAGAAACATCCATTCATCCATACTTACAAACTTTCGCGTTTATAATATTAGGGTACGTATTAAAATACATAAAGTTTAAAATGTATAATGGGTTAAAGTACATAATGGTTTATAATATATAATGCGATTTTCTCAGAAAGTTACAAATTAACAGGATTGTTACAAAACAAACCTAACCACCAACCACCAATTACGATATCAAAAAAGTTCATTTAGCTAATAGTTTTACAGAAAATTGCGTTATATGTTTTGAACCATTATGTATTTTAACCCATTATACATTTTAAACTTTATGTATTCTGATCCGCTCCCATAATATTAGTAGGATTTTATCATCATCATATCAGCTTTAGCACGTCCACTGTTGGACATAGGCCTCCCCCATAGAGCTCCAGCTGCCTCGGTTGGTAGCTTGCATCCACCGTGAACCCGCCACTTTAACCAGGTCCACCTCGTTGGTGGACGTCCTACGCTGCGCTTGCCGATCCGCGGTCTCCACTCGAAAACCTTTCTACCCTAACCACCTGGGAGGTTACCATGACGTTTCCGAGTCAGTTTAGGTTCCATACTAAAATTGACAGCTTAAACCTGAACTGAGTCGGAATTGAATCGCAGTAAGACGTCATGGTAAGGCCCAGTAGGCTTATTACTGAACTCGCTCGCAATCGCCATCGTGTTCATTGTGACAGTTCATGTATGGGCTGACAATTGGCATCGGAATCAGCTAGCTGTCACATTCATACAAGAACTGTCAAAATGAACACGATGGCGATTGCGAGCGAGTTAGGTAATAAGCCTACTGTTCTCCGTGCTATATGGCCTGCCCATTACAACTTCAATGAGCTATTCGCTGGCTATGTCGGTGACTTGTACTACTTATCTCCTGATTTCTGATGCGATCTCTTAGAGAAACCCCAAGCATAGTTCGCAGCAACTCTGATAAATGAAAACATTTATCAAGTAAGTAAGTAAAAGTATTATATATTAGGTGTTGAGACCCTCGGTCCGAGTGGTCCTAGCGCTATTAGCCTCTTCAAAGATATTTCGAAGAGGCTAATAGACGCTACGGGTGACCGCAGAGCTGGCAGCTTCCTTGGACAGCGCATTAGTATCGCTGTCCAAAGGGGGAATGCTGCCAGCATCTGTGGTACTATGCTATTAAGATTAGTTTTTAATTTGTTTTTAATTTAATCATAGTTTAATTTGTTTTTATTCCCCTTTTGTATTTTTTTCATTAATAATTTTTAATAAGTAGTAAGTAAGTAAATGCTTTATTGTACAAATATAAAGAAACAGATACAATTCACAAAAAAAATAAACATTAATATATGCACAAAGGCGAACTTATCCGTATAAGGAATCTCTACCAGTTAACCTTTGAGTAGATGAGAGTTGCATTAAACGAGGGACCGACAAAGTGTGAGTTTAAAATCGTAGATAGTGAAAGCCACAATAGAGCGTACATATCTAAATACAATAAACAAATCTAAATATCATCAAGTATCAAGTATGATTAGAAACTCCATGTACCGCTTTACAAGATTAATTATGCTTAGAACTTGTGATTCCTATACCTAACCGTTATTAAATAATATAGAATTGTTTAACTTTTCCTTCCATACATTTAGAGAAAGTTTATATAAATTATTTTAAGTTTTTTTGCTTTTTCAAAAATTTTGCTTATGTTGTATTCAAATTAAGCATTTTTCATATTTGTTTCGCGTCCTTACGCGTCCGTCACATTCAGCTAGGAGGCTGAATTACTTAAATTTATATGCTCTGTTAAATGTGAACACTGTTTTGTCTATGATATAGTTAAACTCTTTGTGATTTGTTTATGAGCCATGACTGTTTGTGTTCCTATAAATAAACAAATACATAAAAATTCTGAAAAACATTAACAGGGCTATTGACTATTTAGTCCACCCGCCTTCTGGAATTTTCCAGAATCATTTAAAGATATTCTGAATAGTGTAGGGTCAGTCTGTTTGAGGGGAGTGTCAGGGACGACCATTGATGGCCGTGACGTCTTGCTCGTAAAGCAGCGGGGGTTCATTACGCATGTTTACCGGCTTTTACTAGACCTTTACGTCCGATAGTGTCGGTCAAATTAAACGTAAACGCAATTCAATTCAATTTTTAAAAATCTAGCTCCATCGATACTGTCGATGAGTCTGCCAATGTCGAGGTTGAAGAAGACTACTTGTTTTTAAACAGCCGTTGTTCGGTAGCTTCGGCGTGCGGTACTCTGATGAGAATCTAAAATAGACAACACATACATAAATTGTTAGACTACCTACAAACTATTGTTAATATTTATAAAGAGGTATGTGCACCATCGCACCAGCGCACCATCTGCGCGGGAAGAGATGCAACAATGCAGTCATTTAAATGACTCAATTAATTTTATTCTCTATCACATTCCCTCGCAAAGCCATAACCCACTCCGTGTCTGTCGGTACAGCTGTTACAAGAGAAAGGACTTAACTGCCATCAGTTTCCTATAAGGTTACGCTCTTTTGCGTCAGCATTGAACAGCTGTGCAAATCGATAAGAGGAAGGTCGCGCCTTGACTACCAAGAACATTCCCAACCTGGGGGTAATTACCCTGTTATGGGGTAAAATTGTTCTCTTTGAAGGGGTAACAAATACTTATCAAACAGTTTTTAATTTGTATGTTTTAGGAACAACGAAAAGCAACGTGTAAATGTAGGCACAATATTTTAAATGGCTAAAATCCTTTGAACAAAATTAAATATAAACACATTGAAAATGATCATCATAAATGCATGTGCCTAAATAATGAAGATAAACACCTATACGCGAACTTATCGCTTTAAGGGATCTCTATCAGTCAAACTTTGAGTGAATGTTACAGCGTTTAATTAAGAGCCAACAAAGAGAAAACCTACGATTTACATTAATTTTATTATGACTTTATTCCATCACTATTTTGATTCCCCTTTCCATCTACACGCCCACAATCATGCTAAACGTGGCCTTTAGGTTTTGTCACCTTAGGCCCTGTCTACCCCGTAAGGGATTAAGACGTGGTTTATGTATGTATGTATTATTACTTAACAATCGAATTGCGATTGATTTCAAAGCAGGTGAGTACCATTTTCGCTAATCTAATTCGGATAGATTAGGATATAGGAAGCCGTATATGATCCTATAGGATTTAGCTTTCGCTGGATAAAGACTAAGTGTTATAAGAAGCCTTAGCCTGTCTGTGGCACTGACGTCATTAGTCTCTTTATTACGTAATTTTATTGGAGGTCAATGACTTACAAGTACACTGTCTGGAAAGTTAAAAGGAGACCTATCTATTTAATACCTTTAGCGCCTCTTTCAGTTTCACCACTCTGTTAAGCTTCAGTTATCTTAAATGTCAGTTATTTATGACTAGCAGTTGCCCGCAACTTCGTCTGCGTAGAATTCGTTTATCGCTATCCCGCGGGAATCACGCAATTTTCCGGGATAAAAAGTAGCCTATGTGTTATTCCAGACTATAATCTATCTATGTTCCAAATTTCATCCAGATCGGCCCAGTACTTTTTGAACCTATTCATTACAAACATACAAACATACAAAATAGGTACAAATCTTTCCTCTTTATAATATTAGTATAGATATAGATGACGACTGTTTCGCCGTAATAAATAGAGACGGAATCATAAATAACTGACACTAAGATAAGGTTCCGTGACCAAATTGGGGACGTTTTGAATAAAGGTCAGGTCAAGAGTACCCGAAACCGGCGAGCATGTATGAAGAGATTGATGAATGTGGATGAAGCGAAAGAAGTATGTCAGGGTCGTAGCAAGTGGAACAAAGTAGTCTCTGCCTACCCCTGTGGGAAAGAGGCGTGACGGTATGTATGTATGTACTACCGAATAATTATACATACACATAAATCACGTCTTTATCCCTTACGGGGTAGACAGAGCCTAAGGTAACAAGACCTAAAGACCATGTTTAGCATGATTGTGGGCATATGGATGGAAAGGGGAATCAAAACAGTGATGCGTTGCTATTCACATCGCCTATACAACATGATCCCTAAGATTTTCTCCCAGTCCCTCGATGGGGTTTTACCATCTGCGCGGGAAGAGAAGCAACTGGTACATTCTGTGTTTTTTCTTTGCTCCCAGACCAGCATGGAAATGAAAATTATCGGACACAGCAACTCTTCGGAACGTCAGCACTTAATTCCGATTCGAGCTTGCCCTTTTTTTAGTAGTAACAAACCGCCTTCAATCTGGGTGCGGTGAGCCGGGTGTGATTTGGCGGGTGTGTCCGATTGAGGGGGAGGGGGGGAATACTGCCGGCCATATTTATTTGCTGTCAAACATACCCTGCCCAGCTGTGGGGTAATTTGATTGGCTTTTAAATCAGGGCTTTTACCATCTGCGCGGGTCGAGAAGCAACTGGGCCATTCTATGTTTTACCTTTGCTCCCAGACCAGCCTGGAAGTATGTAAGTAAAGGTCGAGGGAATGGATGAAATTCTTAGGAATCATGTTACAGGCGATGCGGCTAGCAACCCATCACTATTTTGATTTCCTTTCCAGCTACACGCCCTTAATCATGCTAAGCGTGGCCTTTGGGTCTTGTTACCTTAGGCTATGTCTACCCCGTAAGGGATAAAGACGTGATATATGTATGTATGTATGTAAAATTTAATACATAAAATAAATAAAGAGCGCAATAAACAAAGGAATGTTCACACTTAAGAAGATTGTGCGGGCCACATCTTCAAAGTTTCCCTGAACGACGCTACGGAGGGACGTTTTATACTCATAAAGTGAATAAAATGCAAAAAAGCCGTTGCTAGAATCATCTAGAACCTTTTACGGTAAACCAGGGTGACTTTGATTTACTGGGCCAACTTTAAAAAGTAAGTTATAATGACGAAATCATGTATGTATGTATGTATGTAAACTCTTTATTGCACATAAAAATTTAAAAAATACAGAAATTCAGACAAAAAAGTACAAAGGCGAACTTATCCCTAAGGAGGGATCTCTTCCAGCTAACCTACAGAAAGGAATAGTTGACAACAAAAAGGCAAGCAGTCATTATGCGCAAATAAGTAGTATTAATACTACCATCATCAACTGAAATCATTAACTTTTATTTGCGTTTACTGCTCCCAATCGATGTCTTCATCGACCACCTTTGCGTCTACATGTCAAACATTCACCGCATATGGACAATATCGATTTTATAGCAGTTTTTAAAACTGTTAACAGTTACAGTGACTAGGATAGAAAAAAGTATGCTTAGTTGGTTTGGTCACGTAGAGCGGATGGATGCAAGTAGACTAACTAAACAGATCTATATGGGGAGTGTGAATTGGCATTGTTCATTTTTTTTAAGCTGTGCTTTTAACACCTTTATTTGATAAAATGGACTATTTCAGGCAACTAATTTGAATATTATGCTTTTACGTAGCTTTGTTAATTAATAATAAATATTTTTTCGCTGTTTGATAATTCGTGAATTTAGACAGAATCCCAATCGCCTTCGTTCGGCTGGCTATAAAAAAAAACGGCTTTGTCTATGGTTTTGTAGATTTGACAGTGACACGTGACAGTTGCCGTAGCCAAACTTTTTTTTTCATTTTTGTGGCAAACATTCGATGCTGGATTCTGTCTAAAAACCCGGTCGTTCGGTCAAACAGAGGTTCAAAGTACTTTTACAAAAATATCTGCAATCATAAAGTATTTTTGAAATCGGACAAGATAAATCGGATAATTGATGGTTTTCCTCGAAATGGTTTTCGAATTGGAGCATACTAAAAAAAATGAACAATGCCAATTATGATGGGAGGGGAAGGCCTAGACGGACGTTCCGAGACGAATAGGAGACGTTTTGGAAAAAGGTCAGGTCAGGAGTACCCGAAACAGACGAGCATGTATGAAGAGATTGATGAATGTGGATGAAGCGAAAAAGTGGAACAAAGTAGTCTCTGCCTACCCCTGTGGTAAAGAGGCGTGACGGTATGTATGTCTGTTAACAGTTCGTTTTTTAAAGATAGACTAGGTATTTCTAGTAGGCTTCAAAGCTAGACATAGCGGCGTCTGAATCTTGGCGCGAGTCTCTCTCTGTAAACCCAAGGCCGTCTGAATTATGCACCCCAAATCAATACCATAGAACGGCACAATAGGACAATATTAAATTTTATAATGCGTCTTGTTTTACGCGCACAAATCACGTCTTTATCCCTTACGAGGTAGACAGAGCCTAAGGTAACAGGTACCTAGAGGCCACATTTAGCAAGATTGTGGGCGTATAGGTGGAAAATCGAATCAAAATAGTGATGGGTTGCTAGCCTCATCGCCTATAACATGATTCCTATTATAATCGCCCATTCCCTCGATGGGCTTTTACCATCTGCGCGGGAAGAGAAGCAACGGGTACATTCTATGTTTTTTCTTTACTCCCAGACCAGCATGGAAGTAAGTAGCAGATGGAAGCAATAGTCTTGTTTTAGAGACATGAATATTGCCTGACATTTGTGTGTCTATGCATAGCTCTTTACTATAAAGTCAAGGTCACCAATATTTGGCTATTGTGGCTTTCACTATCTGGAATTTTAAAGTCACACTGTCGGTCCCTCGTTTAATGCTCCTATCATCTACTCAAAGGTTAACTGGTAGAGATCCTTTATAGGGATAAGTTCGCCTTTGTGCATATATTAACATTATTTTTATTTTTTTGATAATTTTGTCTGTTTCGTTATATTTGTACAATAAAGCATTTACTTACTTACTAATATGTATAGACCACAAAGAGGCAAAAATATGTATATATACATTAATATTGCGGCGATTAGGCTATTTGTAATAATTTATTAATATACAAACTATTAAAAACTAAATAACAATAAGAAACACTAAAACTAGGAAAGTTGATTTAAAGTAAATTATGTTAAAAATGATGAAAAATTTACCTAAAAATGTCCTCTGTTTCGTGCCTGGTTCAAAGGTTCCCATTATTAGGCTATTTGCAGAACATTTATAACTTTAACAAAACAAATACAGGCGGCCATTCTGGTCCTTCAGCAAAGAAAAAACATAGAATGTACCATCTTCTTCTCTTCCCGTATAGACGATAAAAGCCCATCAGGGAATCGGGGAAAATCGAAGGAATCACGTTATAGGCGATGCGGCTGGCAACCCATCACTATTTCGATTCCCCGTTCCACCTGTACACCCACAATCATGCTAAACGTGGCCTTTGGGTCTTGTTACGTAATACGTAAAGGCGGATTACCACCGCATGTGGTCAAGACCTCCGTTTTTGGATCCGTCCGGGGGAAGAGTAGTGCTTGGTCCGGTGCATCCCGGGCATCGGTTAATTTCCTGGCAGATTCTGAAGGATATCATTATCCGTTGGCTAAGAGCCCGACAGACGGTCTTTTGACCGTGTTCTACCGTACAACGTTGCCGACATTGTCACAAGATTTTTGCATACTGTATTTTACTTTGACATTGGCGAAATCATCGCATCGATCGTTGGGGCCATATTAAAAAAAGGAGGTGGTAAGGCCGCTGGCCTTTTTAAAGGTATTCCCGTTTTCCCGAGTCGTTGGCAACCCCTCACTCTCCGATAAACTCGATCCTCTTGCTCTCCGCAGAGACGTTGGCTCCATTTGCGTGTTCTATAAGATCTACAACGGGGAATGCTCTGAGGAACTCTTTGACCTCATTGCAGTGGGTACGTATTAAAATACATAAAGTTTAAAATGTATAATGGGTTAAAATACATAATGGTTTATAATATATAATGCGATTTTCTCAGAAAGTTACAAATTAACAGGATTGTTATAAAACAAACCTAACCTAACCTAAACCAATCTATAGATTACGATATCAAAAAAGTTCATTTAATAATAATAATAATGCTTTATTGATTTTAAAGATGTTGATACAATGGTTAAGGTTGAGACCTCCCAGTAGGTACTTTAAGGTACCTGTGTCATTTATCTAATAGTTTTACAGAAAATTGCGTTATATATTTTGAACCATTATGTGTTTTAACCCATTATACATTTTAAACTTTATGTATTCTGATCCGCTCTCTTCCAGCTGCGGGGTTCCATTACAAATCCACCCGTCGAAAGCGTTCGTGTTGATGAATGGCAGTATTCGACGGTGCGGTTATCGGTCTTTTTGCCAGAACTTGCAAAATCTGGAACGAGCTTCCCGCTAAGGTCTTCCCATCTACGACCTGTAGGCCTATTACCTAACTCGCTCGCATTCGCCATCGTGTTGATTTTGACAGTTCTTGTATGAATGTGACAGCTGGCTGATTCCGATGCCAATTGTCAGCCCATACATGAACTGTCAAAATGAACACGATGACGATTGCGAGCGAGTTAGATAATAAGCCTACTGGGTGCCTTTAAGAGGCGAGTGTACAATTTTCTGCAGGGCCGACAACGCACTGGCGCTAAGCGCTGCGGGTGTCTATGGACAGTGGTGATCATTTAACATCAGGTGGCCCACTAGTTCGTTTGTCTGGCCTCTCTCTCTCTGGTCTGTTCATAGCAGCCATTAGTACAATATGTCGTAACGATCCGTGTCTGTGGGCGTCATTGTCGCTCACGGTTCTGACGATGGTTTGACGTAAACAAACCTGTAGGCGTGAAAGCGATAGCCAACTTCAATTCTGGCCACCACTTATTAATGTACTAGCTGTTTCCCGCGACTCCGTCCGCGCAGAATTTGCTTATGACTGCGCGGGAACTACGCTGTTTTCTGGGATAACTATCCTATGTTCTTTCCCGGGACTCAAACTATAATCGGGACTCAATCAATCTGTATACCAAATTTCAACTAAATCGGCCCAGCGGTTTAAGCGTGAAAAGGTAACAGACAGACAGACAGACAGACAGACAGACAGAGTTACTTTCGCATTTATAATATTAGTAAGGATGTCTATATAACTCTTTACACACTAGCTGTTGCCCGCGACTCTCTTATCGCTGCGCCGGAACTATGCTGTTTTCTGGGATAACTATCCTATGTGCGTTCCTGGGACTGAAACTAACTGTATACCAAATTTCAACTAATTATGTACCTATGTGTGTTTAATGTAAACGAGGCATATAAGGTGAATTAGATGCTTAAGTTGTTGTGTACTAAGCTGGATAAGTTATAGTTTTTTAACTATCCCACGGGAGCTCTTTAATTTTCCGGGATTAAAAGTATCTAAAATATTGACCGGGCATATAAGGTCGCAAAATTTCATTTAAATCGGTCCAACAGTTTTGGAGATTATCGAATACAGACATAGGTAAATGAACACATACATACATACAGACAAAAATTGTAAAATCTACTTTTTTGTGTTTTATTATTCTTCCCTAATAGTTAGCACTCTATTTTTGATGAATTTATTTAATGTACAGACACGAACTTTCTACTGATTTATTATATGTACCTACCTATAAGATATATAGATTAGCTTTCCCTCTATACAAAAGGAAAATGCTGCCAAGTACTATATGTTTGTCCGGGTGGAATCTTGCGACTCAATTTTGTAGCAAATATCTTCAACCGACTTAGCTAAAATTTTGCAGACTCGAATAAGTCAGGTGACAATACAATAATCTGGTACTGGAGTTCTGGTGACCCAGCCAGGATCGTCTCCGCAGGAGGGAACTCTTCAACGGTTGGTCCGATTGACCTGAAATATACACGTACTAACATTTTCCGAAATATCCTTACTAATATTATAAATACGACAGTAAGTTGTCTATCTGTCTGTCCCTCTATTACGCTTTCACGCCTAAACTACTGAACCGATTTTAATGTAATTTGGTACAGAAATAGTTTCAGTACCGGGAAAGAACAAAGGATAGTTTTTATCCAGAAAAATCGCATATCTCCCGTGGGCTAGCGATAAGCGAATTCTGAGCAGGCGGAGTCACGGGCAACAGCTAGTGTATACCCCGAATTATAAATCATACATACAACCTACTAATATTATAAACGCGAAAGTTTGTAAGTATGGAAATTGGAACATAGATAGATTATACACACACACAAATCACGTCTTCATCCCTTACGGGGTAGACAGAGCTTAAGGTAACAGGTACCTACAGGCCACATTTAGCAAGATTGCGGGTGTAAAGGTGGAAAAAGGAATCAAAATTGTGATGGGTTGCTAGCCTCATCGCCTATAACATGATTCCTATTATAATCGTCCATTCCTTCGATGGGCTTTTACCATCTGCGCGGGTAGAGAAGCAACTGGTACATTCTATGTTTTTTCTTTGCTCCCAGACCAGCATGGAAGCAAGATAGATTATAGTCTGGAATAACACATACGCCACTTTTTATCCCGGAAAATAGCGTAATTCCTGCGGGATAGCGATAAACAAATTCGATGCATACGAAGCTGCGGGCAACAGCTAGTACATGCATAAATCACGTCTGTATCCCGGGGTAGACAGAGCCTAAGGTAACAAGACCTAAAGGCCACGTTTAGCGTGATAAATCATACTGTTACCGAGCAGACTTTGATCTAAAACCGGCGTGGTATTTTATTTACGTCCATTCACAACTATAAATATACCGCCACTGGCACTGCGCATGCGCGTCATGTCGCAGTCGGACGTCTAGGTATTCCTAAGACTGGCACCCAACAAACTGATTCCTGACCCACTAGAGAACCGTTTCACAGTAAAACATACACATACACATACCACGTCTTTATCGCTTACGGGGTAAACAGAGACGTTCGTACACACAGACATTGACGTCAAACTCATAACACCCCTCTTCTTTCGTCGGGGGTAAGAAAATAACACAAAGAGTCCAATCAAACTATAGACTACATGCCCAAGGAAAAGAAACATGTGAAATGAACCAGCGTGAATGAAGCTTAGAAGGCTGTTACTATATCATAAAATAACTCTGAGTGCTATGCGTCTTTTCTGAGCGGTACAGGTTTATACTCATGAAAAAAAAATTGCAATAACTTCCGGCACTACCACTTTAAAGCGGCACTAGGTTTTTCGACATTTATTTTTAATCATCTATAAGCTATAAAAAAGCCGTACATTAATAATTAGTCGTAATTCCTCACTTGTACCTGAGAAATTCCATACCTGTACCGCTCAGAAATGACGGCATAGCGCTCAGAGTTATTTTATGATATAGTAACAGCCTTCTAAGCGTTATTCACGCTGGTTCATTTCACATGTTTTTTTTCCATGGGCTTGTAGTCTACTAGTCCGACAATCTGCTTTAATATTCCCGAATATTCGACACTTTTGAATTCCATGCTGGTCTGGGAGCAAAGAAAAAACATAGAATGTACCAGTTGCTTCTCTTCCCGCGCAGGTAGAAGCCCATCGAGGGAATGGGCATAGGAATCATGACTTATAGGCGATGCGGCTAGCCCATCACTATTTTGATTCCTCTTTCCACCTATACGCCCACAATCATGCTAAACGTGGCCTTTAGGTCTTGTTACCTTAGGTACCTACCCCGTAAGGGATAAAGACGTGATTTGTGTGTGTGTGTGTGTGTTGGAATTCCAGAAGAAGGTTTCGTAGGGTGCTACGAATTGCTACAGTCTACGGCGTAGAGGGTTCGCCTGGTTTATTGTATCGTCAACGTCAACATTGAAATGTGACGTCGGACTTGAAGCACAGTATATATATAAGCTAAAGCAGTAAGGAACCTACGAACAAATCGGTTGAAACGAAACACGCACACAGGCGCGCGCTTTACACGGCCCCTAAGCGGACCCGAGCCTGAGCGGAGTGGACGAGGTCCCAGGTTAGTGACCCTGACTATGAAGCTAGAGGTCCTGGGTTCGAATCCCGGTAGGGGCAGACAGTTGTATGATGAATACGAATGTTTGTGCCCGAGCCATGGATGTTGTATGTATTTAAGTATGTATTTATCTACACTATATAAGTATGTTTATCCGTTGCCTGGTACCCATAGTACAAGTGTTGCTTAGTTTGGGGCTGGGTCAATTGGTGTAATTTGTCCCAAGATATTTATTTATTTATTTATTTTATTTACTTGAGTTTTTCACCTATAGGTACGCTTGTAAAGAGGTCATTTCGATTTGTGAATTTTCTAAAAAACGTTAGACTTCCTCATAAAACCTCATAAAATGAAAATAGATGAAACCCTTAGAACGTCACATCGAAAAACCGAAAACTTCATAGGTACCGACTATGAGTTTTAGTCACAAGCCCTCTTGCACTTTTTCGAGATAATTTGACCACATTACAAGCATACTTCGTTCTGACGTCGCATTTCAAGGTTATATCGTTGACAATAGAATAACCACTGACCCTCTACGCCGTAGACTGTAGCAATTCGTAGCACTGGCTACGAAGCCAGTTGTTCCTCTGTAACAGTTGATGCTACGAGTAGCTATACATGTAAAAGTGTAGTTATCCTTATATGTATAGGAATTAGGTTAAAGCAGAGAATTCTGCTTCTTTAAAAACACCGCTTCATCTTAAAACAGTTTAAACAGCTTTCATAAAAAATAAAGGATTTTTTTTTTATACGAGGTAATTATTTTTATAATATCGCCACACTTAATTACTGGTCTATAATTTTGTGTTTATATATCCGAACGTTGCCGGAAATTATTAATAATGACCTTCGTGTAAAATTTATTCAACTTGACACTGGCATAGTGCCCGATTATAACGCGACATATTATGTAATTAAAAATAAATTATACACCTATTCGATTATATTTATTAGTAGCATTCATTACTGTTAATATAAAAAAAGCTGCAAAATAATGCATTTTTAATTAAAAAAAATAAACACATCACCGTGACGAAACGCGCGTATCTAAATACAGTAATTTTCTGGTTTTAGCGTACCGATAAACAATTAAAAAAAAATTGTCGGCAAAAGCCGTTTAGAATTGTATTTCATTTTTAAAACGCAATAACTGTGACTGCAAGGAGGTTGGCATTGACAAGACCGTGGAGCGCCGGTATTTTATCACTGGCAGACAAAGCCAGCACAGAAAAAAAAGAAATTCGAAATGCAAAAATCAATTCGAAACTCACGTTAGCTGTTCGGTGCTGGCCGGCGAATCTCGACCGTCACTTCCGACGACATGGCGGTCAATCATGCAACACAAGGACTGCACTACAGTGCTTCACAATAAACACTAACACTCTCAACACCGACACTATAACATTTTTACACAGCACCGTTTTTTGAATTATGCCAATGTTTTATTGTGCGAGACGCGCGGTCCGGGCGGCGGCCATCTTGGTTTGGGGGAGCGTTTCGCGCGCGCGCCAAATTTAATGCTGTGTTGCCAGCGTAAAACTTTTGCTGCAGAATGGGGATTTTTAACCGAGTTGCGATAAGGTTTATTTGGTTTTGTGAGGTTAAAACGGATCGATAATTAAGTGCTTAGTGACAGATATTATTATATGCTTACTGGTGGAACTATGCTGCAGCTAATTCCTGGTCAAGCAGGCAACACCTGAAAACAACAATCCGTTACAATTTTGCTGTAAGTTATAATCAATTAAATCCGTAAGATTTATAAGCAATTTTCAAATTTATTTTTTTGTATCACATTATTATTTTATTTTTTATATCAGTCAGTCATCCGAAGGTTAACTGAAAGAGATCGCTTTAGGGATAATTCCGCCTTTTTACGACTATTTGTTCTGTAACCTGTAAAAAGTTCTTGTGTTTTTGTACAATGCTTACAGACACATTTATGATTGCTTGATAGGTTAGACTGTACTTTATGTACTATAGCAGTTGCCCGCAACTTCGTCTGCGTAGAATTCGTTTATCGCTATCCCGCGGGAATCACGCAATTTTCCGGGATAAAAAGTAGCCTATGTGTTATTCCAGACTATAATCTATCTATGTTCCAAATTTCATCCAGATCGGCCCAGTACTTTTTGAGCCTATTCATTACAAACATACAAACAGACAAAAATAGGTACAAATCTTTCCTCTTTATAATATTAGTATAGATTACCATGACCACCAGAATCACTTAAAGACACGATATTTTTTTCTACGAACGATAAAATTCCCCAAAATATTAATTGCCCTCAGCTGGCAACCCCATCGCGCATGCGTGCTCCCCGCCACTGCATTACGACGCGTACGACTTGCGCCTATTTTTATTTGCCACGCGATCTAAAAGCCGACACACGTCCAAAGGGCCCTTTGAACTGAGGGCTCAAGGTTTTAGGGCCCCAAGGTTATTAAAAGTACAGGAGTTGACACTTCGCACGTTTTGACCTTTCCTTTGTTTCCCTGCTTCCTACTCTCGTCGTTTTTTAGTACTTCCTTAATTTTCTGGACACCTGTGAATTAGCCCGCTATGCGGTCGGAACATAGAGGAGGCAACCAATAGAGTGGAAATGCCATAAACCTAATTCATATGAAATAATCTTGATTCCTCTTTCTCCTCTCCTCCAGTCGCGCGGGCGAGGTCTCATTTAAGCGGTCGGTTTATAATTTAGACTAGTGCAGGGGTCGCCAAATGGCGGACCGCGGTCCGCATCCAGACCGCCGACCCATTTTGTGCGGACCGCGAGAACACAGCAACCTGCACTACAGAGTACGTAATTTAATAAAAATGTGTCCCCCGAATAAATTTTGTGGACGTCAATTCGAAAACAAACGAGCTAAACATTTTTTCTATAAAATGTGCGGACCGCGATGGTAATTTCATTTCTTAAAACGGACCCCGAGCAAAACTAATTGGTGACCCCTGCGTAGAGTCTAGTGTTACCATAAATAAACGTGCCAATCGCATTAAACAATCTAATTTAATATAATATGTTTCTTGTGAGAAAAAATGTGTTTTCATACAACAATACATATTATATTAAATTAGATGGTTTAATGCGAATTTCTTCCATGAAGGTCTGGGAGTAAAGAAAAAACATAGAATGTACCAGTTGCTTCTCTTCCCGCGCAGTAAAAGCCCATCGAGGGAATAGGCGAAAGTCTTACTAATCATGTTATAGGCGATGCGGTTGGCAACCCATCACTATTTTGATTCCGCTTTCCACCTATACGCCGACAATCATGCTAATCGTGGTGTCTGTGTCTTGTTGATAAAGGCGTGGTTTATGTATGTATGTATGTATGAAATAAAGCAAAGGCAGTGTGGAGAATAGTAGAGTGTACTCTGATTGGTCAGCCGGAACTGAAGCATTTCACTAGAGTTAAGCAAGCAGCTGTTATGATCCATGTGGATAATGTTTAGTCGTTGTGTGAGGGAATCGACGAATTTTTATAAAGAAGAAAATTTCTAAACTTATTTGGTCCTGAACGACTGAATGGTTTTTGACCATGGCCTGTCTGAATGAAGAAATTAAAAACAAACTCATTGGCAGTAATAGTTTTACCTATATAACGACGGAGCACTTTTAGAGCCATAAACCAACAAGTGCTTTTAGAGGGAATAGACAATATTGACTTATCTAAAGTTTTTTTATGAGCGTTCTTATAGTGGTGCTCGTGATTACATAAATCACAGTAAATACAATAATCAACGTCCGTCTAGGCCTTCCCCTCCCAACGTAACTATTCACACTCCCCATATAGATCTGTAGATGTGTGTGTGGAATATTGTAAGTAGCTGTAGATAATTAGGCCTTACAAAACTCGTGTGATGTTATTATGAAACTCGCTCAGACTTGTTTCATAAAACCACACTCGTGTTTTAGGGACCTTCAGTTTAAGTTACATAAGCTACTATTAAAACTTTAAAGGTAATCAGCATATCACACTTTATTATGGATAACAATGTAATTCAATTACTCCACGTACATGTCATTTCACTACACAAAGAATTTAGCAAAAGAAGGGAAGCCGAATCGTGCCTCTTCTGGGGTTAAGCTTGCTTCTTCAGATGCTTCCTCGGGCGCTGCTTCTTCGCTCACTTCCTCAGTTTCGGGCTCTGGAGCAACTTCTTCGCTACCTTCCTCAGTTTCTGGTTCTGGTGCAACTTCTTCCTCAGTTTCGGGCTCTGGAGCAACTTCTTCGCTACCTTCCTCAGTTTCTGGTTCTGGTGCGACTTCTTCC
Source organism: Pandemis corylana (assembly GCA_949127965.1). Taxonomy (NCBI): domain Eukaryota; kingdom Metazoa; phylum Arthropoda; class Insecta; order Lepidoptera; family Tortricidae; genus Pandemis; species Pandemis corylana. Next base: position 13,393,472 of record OX421864.1, on the reverse strand, counting down.
TCGGTTTCGGGCTCAGGTGCTGCTTCCTCACTTTCTTCGGTTTCAGGTTCAGGCTGAGGTACGACTTCTTCGCTTTCTTCTGTTTCAGGCTCTGGCGCAACTTCCTGGCTTTCCTCGGTTTCTGGTTCGGGCGCTACTTCTTCGCTGTCTTCAGGTTCCGGTTCCGGTACTACTTCTTGGCTTTCTTCGGATTCCGGTTCCGGTACTACTTCTTCGCTGTCTTCAGGTTCCGGTTCCGGTACCACTTCTTGACTTTCTTCACTTTCCGGTTCCGGTATTACTTCTTCGCTTTCTTCACTTTCCGGCTCCGGTACCACTTCTTCGCTTTCTTCAGATTCTGGTTCCGGTACCACTTCTTGACTTTCTTCACTTTCTGGCTCCGGTACTTCTTCGCTTTCTTCGGATTCCGATTCAGGCTTAACTTCCTCGCTTTCTTCAGTGTCCGGTTCTGGGGTTTCTTCACTTGACTCATCAGATTCGCTGGAGCTGCTGTCCCCATGCTCCCAGTCAAAGTTGATGCCGGTCACTTGACGGTACCAGTCGTGGTAGTGTCCAGGTCGGATGAAGCCTGAAGCAAGTTACCAGTGTTAAGTGTTGAAAGAGGAAAGATGATTCTGTTTTAGTGATTGGTGCGGTTATAAAAATTTAAACAGCTCCACAGGCTAATTTGACAGACAAAATTGTAGCCATATAAAAAATTTGGAAAAAAGGCAAATTGCAACGGTTAATAAAATTAGACAGACTAGCTATTTCAGGAATTAAAAAGGTTATTACCAGCTGGGAAATCTGGAACGTGGCAACCGGCGAGCGCGACGAAGGAAGCCACGCCCACCATCGTGTATTTGCCGTCCTCTTCTAGATCCACGAGAGGACCACCGCTGTCGCCCTGTGGGATATTATATCTTAAAACAAGATCGAGGATGCATCATAACATCCTTATAGATCGACCGCTTAAATGAGCCCTCGCCCGCACCCCGCAGTCGCGCGGGCGAGGTCTCATTTAAGTGGTCGGCCTATAATTTAGACTCTAGGGTTACCTTAAATAAAGGTGTCAATCGCATTAAACAATCTAATTTAATATAATATGTTTCTTGTGCATATTATATTATTATATTACATATTACATTAAATAAGATGGTTTAATGCGAATTGCTTCCATGCTGGCCATCGTGAGAATGGGCGAGTCTTAGAAATCATGTTATAGGCGATGCTAGCAACCCATCACTATTTTGATTTCCCTTTCCACCTATACGCCTACAATCATGGTAAACGTGGCCTTTAGGTCTTGTTACCTAGGGCACTGTCTACCCCGTGAGGGATAAAGACGTGATTTACGTACATGTAAGTATCACGTCTATATCTCTTACAGGGTTGATATGGTCTGAAGTTAACAGCGAATCTTTTAAATCTGTTGAAAGACTGGTTACAAAATGTAGTATCCGACCTGGCAAGTGGACTGGCTGGTCACATTGTAGTAGTTGGCACAGATAGTAGAGTCCACGATGATGGCGCTGCCTCCATAAGAAAACCAGCAGCCCAGGTTGGCTACACCCCTCAGATAGACCCATTGCAGGTTCTCGGGAGACGGGCCTGAAAGAACATCAGAGACATGAACGAAATGGGAAAGGCTCGATTTTTGAAAGCACATGTGTGAAAGTACTATTCGAAAGTGGTGAAACATTGCGCTGAATTTGAAATAAGAGTAGCATAGAAGACAACCACAGCTCTCATTAATCTTGTGAACTAATCAAAACTTTGATAAGTGTCTGCGAACATTCCACTACAACGCTACTTGGTGACTTCTCCTTGGTGCATTGGCGATTGCCGGTTGTCCATTGGTGGTGCTGTCTTACCATCAGTTTACCCACTCGCTTCCATCATCAAAGAACAATACTAGCAATGAAGTATTACCCTGACTCCAGGTCTGGCCCCATCCAGAGGCTTCGAGCCTGACGCCGGCGTAGTTTCGGTTCTTGTCAGCGTCACGCTGTAGACGGATGGGTTGCACGCGGTCTGAGGACACGAGGACATTAAGAATCATACATGTAGACCTTCCTCTTAAATCACTCTGTCTATTAAAAAAAACCGCATCAAAATCCGTTGCGTAGTTTTAAAGATAGCATACATAGGGACAGACGATAGCGGAAAGCGACTTTGTTTTATACTATGTAAAGGGAGTTGATACAGCGCCATCTAGATTTGATACGCTGAACTACGTAGCTTGGTAAACAATAAAATAAAGTTAACAGTAAGAGGGATCGCGCATTTTTTAAAAAATGAGGGAAAAATTTTGAGCGTCAGAACGGTCTGTATGTTTGTGTGTACTTGTGCTCGTGCAACTGTGTAATATAAAACACAAAATCAAAACCAAAATAAAAGGTTTAGTACGCAAAAAGGCCGCCAAGGGTCTCTTCTTTTTTTAAACTACCACCGCTTTCGGAAAGACCATCATTGCCAATTGTTCTTCCAAGCTGGTCTGGGAGTAAAGAAAAACATAGAATTTACCAGTTGCTTTTCTTCCCGCGCATATGGTAAAAGCCCATGGAATGGGCGAAAGTCTTAGGAATCATGTTATAGGCGATGCAGCTAGTAACCCATCACAATTTTGATTTCCCTTTCCAGCTATACGCCTTTAATCATGCTAAACGTGGCCTTAAGGTTTTGTTACCTTAGGTTCTGTCTACCCCGTAAGAGATAAAGACATGATATATATATATGCACATGTATGTATCATTGCCAAGAAGAACGCGCCGCAGCAAAATTTCAAGAAAGGAATTTTTTTCAAATACAAATACATGTAATGTAAACTGGTTTTAGCTGTCATTTATAGTATGGATCTGACAGCGAGCAAACCTAAACTGAGTCGGAATTGAATTGCATTAAGACGTCATGGAAGCCCAGGACGAAGACGTAGGCGTGGTTTATCGCCCTTGACTTTCTATCTGAAATTTACCTGTGAAAGTGATGGCGCGTGGGAACTTCAAAAGGCTTATGTCATGGGGTTGCACCACGGACTGCAGCTCATTGATGTACAGGGGGTGGTTGTAGTACTCCGTGGTCTCGAAGAGCAGCTCCGGACGCCACAGGTTCACTGCGCCGGCGCGGAGCACCATCGTATAACGACTGAGGACATGAACGCTACATGAATGATTTCAAGATTGAGAGAAGTGTCCCGTCTGAATACTTTGACGTGTATACCCACAGTGTTCTTCCGAGCTTCCTCAATAAAGAAGGGTGTGAAGGAAGACCACTGTAAAGAGATCTTTCTGTATGAATGATTTGAAGGTTGAGAGAAGTGTCACGTCTGATTACTGTGACGTGTATACCCTCAGTGTCCTTCCAAGCTTCGTCAATAAAGAAGGTGTGAAGAAAGAGCACTGTAGAGAGATCTTTTTCCAGCCAGTTATGCCTGGGGACCGTAGTCCGAAGGTACATAGTTAGAAGTTGTATTTATGCAAAGAATGGAACAATCGACGTCGATCGATAGTTTTTATTAGACCAACGCTACAACTATGGTATCAAACAGCGTTGGTCGATTGCTTTATCCGTCGATCAGGCATAGCTACCACATTAAGTAAGTAAGTAAGTAAGTAAATGCTTTATTGTACAAATATAAAGAAACAGATACAATTTACAAAAAAATAAAAATAACATTAATACATGCACAAAGGCGAACTTATCCCTATAAGGGATCTCTACCAGTTAACCTTTGAGTAGATGAGAGCAGCATTAAACGAGGGACCGACAAAATGAGAGTTTAAAATTCCAGATAGTGAAAGCCACAATAGAGCGTACATATCTAAGTACAATAAACAAAACATGAAATACTACTAAATATCATTACACACATGCATACATACAAAATACAATAAGAGTAGGTACCTACACACACAATATCTAAGGAGATGGTGTGAGCCACATCTTCCTCAAGCCTTCCTCATCGATTTGATTTGATTTTGATTTTCGATCGCAATCGATTGATGTTGCTCGATGACCTCAATCGATGGTCGATCGAGTGGTGTTGTAACACCCTTAAGAAACAGCAATAGCAGTTAATGTCGTCGATGTCTAAGTGACGCTTGCGTCGCTAGAAAGGCCCTTCTTGTGTTCTAAGCTCAGCCAGTTCGGGGACTCATAGAGCTGGCCCATGGCATTTTGCCCGTCTTCCTACTCTATTGTTACGCCGCTGATAGGATGTAAAGTAGATACTGGTAATCATGACATCGCCAAGGGGGCAGGGGAGGGCTACCACTCCCGATACTGTTTGACCTACCAATAGACGCTATTCTTCTACTAGCTTCCTAGAACTATAGCGTCTATCGGTAAGTCAAACAGTATGACGGCACTCGAATGTCAACTATCTATCTAATCTCATCTAATCATTCCACATTCCCCCTCTGCAGCGTAAAGGCTTCTTCATTCTCACGCCACTTTGCACGGTCCTGCGCCAGTCTCATCCACAGCCTTCTAGATGCCAGATTTCATCTGACCAACGGGCTGGTGGTCTGCCTACTGACCCAATCTTGGCCACTACTCTCACCAAACGCACTAATACTCACCAAGGCGCACTGGCCAGCGTGGTGTGTCAACATTGACCAATAATAAAGGCCCTTGAGCCCCCCTCCCCCCCCCCCCCCCTCTGGTAATCGGCTGGTGACGCCTTTGCTGGGTATACTCACGTGGCTGTGCAGTGGGCAGCAGTCATGCCCCACTCAGGATGGATGATGGAGCCGCCGCATGAGAAGACGGAGCCCGAGCCGTTCACCATCCGCAAAGACAGCTGCCACGGGATCTGGCCCTCTTGGGCCTCCCAACCGGACACAATGCGGGAACTGGACTGACCTAATAAAAGATGTATGTATGTAACTTTGTTTGTTGGTCCGGGTGGAATCATGCGACTCAATTTGGAAGCAGATAGCTTCAACCGATTGAGCTGAAATTTTGCTGACTAGTAAGTCGGATGACAGTACAATAATCTGGTAGTGGAATTCTGGTGACTCAGCTAAAATCGTGATTTCCTGGCAGTTTCTGAGGGATATCATTGACCGTTGGGTAAGACGACAGGGCCCCGGGGGTCTTTGACCATTACCGTACAACGTTGCCGACATTTTGTCACAAGATTTTTGAATTATATTTTTGTTAATTTGACATGGGCGAAGTTGTCCTCGCTATAACGAGTTGATACGCCACAAATAAGAATAAGAAGCAGTTCAGTTTCCTGGTGCTCCTACTTGCCATCGATTATCCTTCATTTTGCTACATTATCATACTATTTGTACATTAAAATGTAATGCTTCCATACTGGTCTGGGAGCAGAGACATAACATAGAATGTACCAGTTGCTTCTCTACCCGCGCAGATGGTAAAAGTCCATCGATGGAATTGGGCGAAAATCTTAGGAATCATGTTATAAGCGATGAGGCTAGCAACCCATCACTATTTTGGTTTCATTTTTCACCTATACACCCACAATCTTGCTAAATGTGGCCTGTACGTATCTGTTACCTTAGGCTCTGTCGACCCCGTAAGGGATATAGACGTGATGTGTGTGTGTGTGTATCATACTATTTGTACATTAAAAATGTAATATTTGCAGTGCAGTGCCCCTACAGGGTTTGATCTTGTATACATATTGTATCTTGTATCAAAGCAAATAAAAGTTTGAGTTTGAGTTTGAGTCCTCATATCGTACGCTTCAATAGTACTTACGCTGTACATCTTCGGGGAACACGAGATCCACGGCAAACACCTATAAAAACAATCCATCATTAGCTAAGCAGATTAGATAAGATACATCGGATCGTGGAAAATCCGTTATTATTGGTACACTAATTAGGGAATTACCTGTGAAGCAATTAATACCAGAATTCAGGCGGAACGGAGATAAAAACAAAGATAAATGAGTTGGCTACTTTAAGCGTTGACAAAGCTTTGCTATGTGTACATTTTAAGAGGGTGAAAGAAAGAAAGAAAGAAATATTTATTTCTCAACAACAACAATGATATAAGTACAGTTTGTATTTAAAAGAGCTTTATATTTCTAGCTTCTGCCCGCAACTTCGTCTGCGTAGAATTCGTTTATCGCTATCCCGCGGGAATCACGCAATTTTCCGGGATAAAAAGTAGCCTATGTGTCATTCCAGGCTATAATCTATCTATGTTCCAAATTTCATCCAGATCGGCCCAGTACTTTTTGAGCCTATTCATTACAAACATACAAAAATAGGTACAAATCTTTCCTCTTTATAATATTAGTATAGAGTATAGAAAACATACAAACATACGAAAATAGGTACAAATCTTTCCTCTTTATAATATTAGTATAGATATAGATAGATAGCAAAAATTGTTACTTGTTTCAAAATAGGACTCCAACTCAGCATGTGTCGGAGCACAGGGTGCAACGACGCTGTTTTTCAGTGGATCCATTAAACAACACAAAACATACAATTACTTAACCTAAGCAACTCATCCCAAAAGAAGCACGAAAACAGAATACAACCAATTTTTATTTATATAGACATTTGCCAGCGAGAACCAAACAAAAATACGACAATTTATTACCGGTAGACACAGTCGGCTAGACCGCAGAGATTTGTTCCATAAGTAGATGGAGTTTAAATTTTTGGTGGTGAAATGAAATAGGGAATGACTCAGATCGCAGGAACTTGTTGCACGAGCCAAAGGTGAGGGCGATAAATATGCGACCTGAGGTGTTCTTTATCACCTCCCGCGGTGTGTACACAATTTATGTCTTACCCTGACTATACTAATAGAGATTTTGTACATCTCTACTATAGACTAGTATAATTTAAGGCTCGGGGACCTTATACATCCCTTAATGTATTTTATTTTGAAAAAAATACTTTCTGCCAAGTTTTTAGCGGCGCATTCTTCTTGACAATTGTCTTTCCGAATGCGCTGGTAATTTCAAAAAAGATATGTAAAAGAGCCCTTCTTGACCAATTTTCAAAAATAAATTTTAAATTTTGAATTGGTTTTTTTTTTAATTTTGAATTATATAGGAAGTAGAAATTTCCGCTCGCGTAGCGCGCGGTAAATGGCTACTTACGGACGACGTATAATTACCTACTTAAAGCCCGGCCAGTTAAATAAAAACCTCCGTGGAAACTTTTCTCAATAAACGTGATAAGAAAGATAGATCAAGAACACACAATCAAGATCACATAAAATATAAACATTGTTGGCGTTGTAAATAGTTTTTATACATTTTTATTGTCTATTGTTCTGTTATTTCAAATTGTTTTTTTTTTTAATACGTGTTTCTAATGTCATTTCGTGCTGTTGGTCTTAATATAATATGTGTTACGTCAGCTGCTTTGTTTTTCTTCTGCTCCTTAACTGCTAAAAAAGCTATCGAATCCGTTATAAACATATCAAGGCAAAACTTAAAACTAGAGCATTTTCTTTTCTCAAACATTGTCGTAAATGTCGTCATTGTATTCTAAGTAACAGAGCACGAAGGGCCTTGTTGACGGCCGAATTACATTGCAGGCGCGATTTTGTGACCATAACTCAGATTGCTAGACTGTTCTTCATTTGTTTTTAACTTTTTTTAAAGTTAAAGAAACTATGGAATAATGAACAACAATGTCATACAGCCAAGTCGATGGCCGAGGAGTGCGCGTTTTGTTCGAGTGTAACGTTTTTAACAATCGACACGCCCTAAGAAAAAGTGTGTATCTGCCTGATACTTAGTTATGCGACTATTGCAATTTCGTAGTCTACGGTATCGACTTTATCAGTTACATTAAGAAAAACAAGAAAAAAGTGGTCCGAACATATTTTTTCCCAAACGCAGAACTAACTATCTACATTCATTGCTAAAAAAACTCCAGAGCAAAACTTAATATTTGGCTCTTATACAATATTACGCGGGAACCCATTGAGCGGGTGGATGTCACGTAACAAGTATGTATTTGCCATTTACATACTTCTTTTGGGAACAATTGCTTAAGGTACGTATTTACCAGTCACTTACCGGAATGGCGTAAAGTAAGTCACTATGAACAAGTGTGCATCTGCCATTTACAGATTACTTAATAAGGCAGTCAATAAAGATAAATGGATATCAACCACTACCAGTCTTTATCTTGGGAAAGGCTGTACAATATCTGTCACTTGATTAATCTAGTGTAAAATTTGGAACTGTATATCTGGCAGAAACTGTTTCGTCAAAGTTAAATATACGTATAACAAGTATGTATCTGCTACTTGCACGTCAGAGTTGACGAAATATTATCACGTATAAGTGAATAACTGTAATTATTAAGAAACTACCGTATTTAATAATATATAAAAAATCACGAATACATTATTGTCACAATGTCTCCATGCCAAATTTCAACCCTCTGGTGTATATAGTTACCACGCAATTGCGATTTTAAATTTATAGAAACTTCAAAACGCTCTCTTGTAAAATTTGGTTTTTGTAGATACACACTTTTTCTTAGGGTGTGTCGCAATGTTCAAATAGCTTACGGTGACATATGACATTAAAAAAAAACTTAAGAAAAAAGGCGCGAACGTGAAAACCATAAGTTGCGAGGAAGTTTAGTGCAAAATTTATTTTCATATCCGCTCAATGTTTGAGAAAACCCACCCACCTGCGGTTCGTGTTTTTAAACAAGTTACTCATCCAGCAATTGGCTACTTCCCAGGCCTCGGCATTAGCCTACTATTGTTTAGTAAGTAAAGTTTGTGTACGCTACAATAGCGCAGAAGGGCCATGGCTCAGTGGTCAACATTGCTCGCAGGAGCAAAACACTGGTATTCCGCCACAACCCACGGAATAAACAAATGAACAGTATTTAACAGTTAAAGTAGGTATGTAAGTAGTTGTTTACTGGTTAAAATATGAATTCATTCAAACGGTACATACTAAACAAGCTTGGCAGACAACAGAGTGAGACTGGTGTGGATTCCTTTTTAACACAAACTTTTTAAAAACACTATTTCAAGGAGCATGTGTAAAGTAAAGCCAAGTGTCTCCATTTCAGCTCGGACAAATATGCTTTTGCAATGTCCGGCTGTCTGTTCTGTTCTCTACAAGTCGTATATCTCAAGCGATTTCTGATTTTGAAAAATGTAAAATCAAAAGACAGGCTCACGATGCGATGTCAGCTCACAGAGCTGGTAACTATGGTAAATTATTTATAGTTAAGTTTAATTACTTATTCATTCATTCATTATTATCAAGTATTAATTAATATTAAAATTATATACCTCAGTTCCGACTATAGCCGCCAACAACACAAGCACACCCCACGCTTTCATTTTGCCAATTGTAATTATTTACACAAGTTGCATGGCCAATTAACACGCCCTTATTAGTTATCAATTCGTTATCCATTAGTAATTTGAATAGAGCATGCGCCAGAGAACGGGCCAAGTTCCTAAAGATCAAGATATAGCACAAACAGTTCAAATATCGGGGTAGATACCAGAAATTAGTTCAGATGATGCAAGCAACACACAAGCCCACAGTCATGCTAAGCGTGGCCTTAAGGTTTTGTTACCTTAGGCTCTGTCTACTCCGTAAGGGATAAAGACGTGATATATGTTTGTATGTATGTATGCAAGTAAGCATCTAAACATCATTTTAAATTCCTCTTTCATCCGTTTTCTGCTTTTCCTTGTTTTGCCTTCCAGTAAAAAATATCGCATTTTTTTTATACGATAAGGAAGGCAAACGAATTAAATGGGTCACCTGATAAGTGACAACCACCACCTATGGACATCCGCAACACTAGAGGATTGTAGATGCGTTGCCAGCTTAGAGGGCTAATATAGAAAACCTAATATGCCAGTAATTTCACCGTCTCTCTTACTCTCCGCGCCAGATCAAAGCAGTGCAAGCACTGCTACTAGGCGACAGTGGTAATACGAAAACAATTTTCATGTTTGTATTTGTTTCTAATTGTTTTTGTTTTAATAAAATCTTGTCTCGCAAACGCCACACGACAGTCGCACTTGATCCTGAAGCCTTAGTAAAGCTAATTTACGTCGCGCTATCGAATTAAAACCTAATACCGCGCCAATTCAAGTGTCAGAGTGCCAGAAATAGAATAATACGATTTACCTACTTAACGATCGATTAGTTATAGGCATTCCAAAGTTCGAAACTATTTTAAGGGGATTACCTTGCTTACATGACTTCCTGGGTCAGAAGTTAGAATATAGTTAACCCTGTGCCGCGTTCCGGCAGGATGTCAAATTTCTACCTAACAAACGATGCAGCCCATCTGGGATCTACGAGCTATGATCACGTGTCGCGGAAGACGAGATGTTAACGTAGACCGCATGCTACAAAAATTTGGCCGGCTCTGATATACACGAACTTTGCGATCTCACTGCCATGCGTATTACTCTCTTCGTTATCTTATCTGTTTGAATGAAAATTAATTTAATTTCGTTATTTTTTGGCATTCCACAAAATGTAAGCGAAGTAGTGACCGCAAAAGGGGAATAACGAATCTACTTTAGGTAGGTAAGTAACTTTTGAACTTTTGCCGCGAGAACTATGCGATTTTCCGGGATAAAAACTATCCTACTAGACCAGGGTCGATAATTTTTGAGACCAAAAAAAATATAGTAGGATGAAACCCATGAAAAGGTAGAGAATATTACAAAAATGAAAGGACAAATTTACGGGCGACCTGAGGTCGGGAAGGGGAAGGGGGTGAGTTTTTAAGGGTGAAAAACGGTTTATCTCGATCTCCGACAAAACTACAAGCCTTATGAAAAAAAGTTAAATGGCAAAGTTGTAGTTAGTAAAAAGATCTACCACTTTCGTATTTATACTTTTTTCACAACCTCAAAATTTATGTGAAAAATTCAAATAACCAAGTTTTTGGTTTTTTATTTTTATCTTTCGCAAAAATAATTATCGACCCTGGTCTTTACGTCCTTCCCCGGGACTCAGACTATATTTATGCCGAATTTCAACTAAATAGATCCAGCAGTTTACGCGTGAAAAGGTAAAAGGCAGAATTACTTTCACATTTATATTATTAGTAAGGATAAACAAATTTTGTTGCTTCTCTTCCCGCGCAGATGGTAAAAGGAACGGGCGACAATCTTAGGTATCATGACAATGTTATAGGCGATGCGTCTAACAAAACAACCATTTTGATTCCCTTTTCCGTCTATGGCCTTTAGGTCTTGTTACCCTAGGCCGTGAGAAGACCATTTCCCAAACCTGCATTGCATTTTAAACTCACTCGTCCATCCCTAATATAATACTCCTTTCATCCACTCAAAGGTTGACTGGAAGAGATCCCTTAAAGGGATAAGTCCGCCTTTGTGCATGTATCTCAGTGTTTGTAAATTGTAATTGTCTTGTTTATTTTGCACAATAAAGAGTTTACATACATACATACATATAGTATTGTATACCTTTTCGTCGGTGGGGGGAGCGACTATAGATTTTCAAAAATGTAAAAAAAAACTGTTGCATAGACATACTCGAGCGCGTCAGATATTGATAGCATCCATGTCCTATGTATTTTTGAAAATGTACGTATGTTAATCTGATTGTTTCCATGATGGGGGTGGTCGTACGTAAGGGTTGAAAATGAAAAAAAAAAATCGAGCGCGTCAGATCTTCTAAGTGAACCTATAAAGAAGGTCTTATATAATAATCTGACGATTTGGACGTGACGCAAACTTGCGGCCATTATTAGAATGTGCAAAAAAATTTCGCCATTTTGAAATACTCGAGCGCGTCAGATTAAGATATATATGGTTCATCTTAATGCCCTAGACGTGCTGTCTAATAATCTGACGATTATCTCCCGAAATCCCCCTCTTGGGCTCCCCTACTATTATTGGTAGGTATTTCTTTGAAATTATCAACTTCCGTCCATAACCTAACCCAGGGCTTCCCAAACTTATTTGTACAGTGACGCCCTTGGGACTTTGTCATTTTTTACGATACCCAGAGGGTAGAGACCTAGCCCTCAAAAATACATAGGTACCAATTTAAGTATTAGCCTAGTCTAATAGGTTATCAGAAAAACGTTATTTAATTGACACGCGACGCCCCTAAGACAATGTCGCGACGCCTCAGGGCTTTGCGACGCACAGTTTGGGAAGCCCTGACCTAACCGATCAATCTAGACCGATTACCGAATTATCAGTAAGTGTTATTAATTTGATTACTATTATCTATAACTAGCGCGGGTTTTCCAAGTTGCGTTGTGATACCATGGTGATTAAGGCATTTTCACACCACCTGCTCGACAATGGCTTGTTATCGTGTACCTAAACCTTACTCAAAGCAAGTCGTTATAGCTCTTGGCTTTAGCCGGATATCACTATCACTACATAGTATAAACCAAAGTCTTTCTCTGTCCCTACCTATGTCCCTATGAAATGAAATGAAATGAAATGAAATGAAATGAAATGAAATGACATGAAATGAAATGAAATGAACTGATTTTTATTCCAGACTTGCATCCATAATCCATAATAGAATTTACAAAATAATGTCCCTATGTCTCTATGTATGCTTATATCTTCAAAACTACACAACGGATTTTGATGCGGTTTTTTTTAATAGATAGAGTGATTCAAGAGGACGGTTTTATGTGTAATTATACGCAGACGAAGTCGCGGGCAGAAGCTAGTAAAAAATAAAAGAATAACTTGAGACAAATTACACCAATTGACCCAGCCCCAAACTAAGCAAAGCTTGTACTATGGGTACCACAGAGTTGGGCAAAACTTATCTTTTACGAATAACCGGTTGTTGTTTAGTTGAAATAACTAAAATCCGTCATTTGTTGTTTTGAATTTATCTAGATGATTCTAATTATCATTCAGATAAATTACTCGGGCTTTTAAATAAAAGATGAATGTCAGTTGTGATGTTTTGTTTGACATTTTACAGGATTTTGACAGGCCATTTAGCTTCATCTAATTTATTTAAATAAAAGAGAGTTGACAACACGTTACATTAGTGATTGACATTATCTTCGAATAAATGATTTTATTGTAAGTAATTAACTTGGAATTATCTTGATAACGCCCAACTCTGGGTACCAGGCAGCGGATAAACATACTTATATGTATAATGTAGATAAATACAAACAACATGACTGAATGACTGACTGACTGTCGGATCAACGCACAGCCTAAACCGCTTATCGTAGAGACCTGAAACTTGGAGAGTTTATTCTTTGTATGACGTAGGCATCCGATAAGAAAGGATTTTCCGAAATTCTACCCCTTAGGGGGTGAAAAACGGGGGCAAGTTTGTATGGGACAACGTGATTCCTTGGTCCGATCTACTTTGAATTTTGCATAAACATTCTTTAATAGTATTGATGGAAGACGTGTTTCGTATTTTCTTGAATTTCGTCCCCTAACAGGGTTAAAAAGGGGTAGAAAGTTGTTTTGGGGGTGATTTGCTTCGAAGTTGATATCAATAGATACTCCTTAGTGCTTTTCATTAAAATTACATTTTATTTTGACATTACGAGTATCATGTTTGAAAACTCAATCCGATTTTATTCAAAAAAAGGTTGAACTCACATAAAAGCTGGTACAAAGCGAATACTCTTTAAAATTGGAATGTCTCGAAAGTTACTGAATTTATATTAGTACCGCATTTCGGTACCCTAGAAGACATCCAACACGTACTAGTGGAATGTGCTCGGAATCGCGTTACGAGAGAGGCGCTGGTTGCAGCAGCCAATCTGAATATGTACGACACGGGGATGTTTCTAGATATCTGCGCCCAACCGGCCTCAGACGTCGCGTTGATGCTGTTCAGAGGCTGATGTGACCAACAATATGAGCTAGTGTAATATATTGATCCACTTGTTTAATTCGCTGTTGCCTTAAATATGGGCTAATGTGACAAAATGTACGAAGCCCGTTTTAAAATAAATTAAAAAAAAAAGTACCAGTAAAGAACTGATCTTTACCCTAGTAATTAAATAACATTTTATAATTCATAATTTAATCGAGTAACACGTTAAAGACATTTTTGAGAGTGACATATTCAAAAAATATAGGTAATTTTGTTCTTAAAAAATGCCATAGACAAAACTCTAAAAAGGTTAACACTCTAAAAAGGCTAACTCTAAAAAGGCTAACAAGTAACAATACCGCATTTTGAAGGTGAACTTTAGAGAGGTCATGCGATTTTTAGGAATTCCCTCGGGATACATGGGGTTTATAAGTCCGCCGCAAAGCGCCCTTTCTCCGTAACTATAATTACTAGTCTTGAAATTTGACACAAAAGTAAGTAATAATATAAATCCCTTTTTTCTCCCCATCCCGGGAGAAATTCGAATAGTCTTGAAATTAATTTTCAACAGTTATGATTCCCTACTTGTATTTTTATTTATTATTTTAAATTTCAAGACTCTAGTCATTATAGTTATGGAGATAGGCTCCCTTTTCAGTAGACTTATAAATCCCATTTTATTCCCTATCCCGTGGGAATTTTGAAAAATTCCTCCGTAGTGCACCTCTATGATACTGTAGCAATATTTATTTGCGTTGCGACTCTAGGCAACTGAGACCTGAGAACTGAGACCGCCTATTGTCTACTTTGTTTCTGTATTGTTTTGTACTGATTTGTGGTGTTCAATAAAGAGTATTTGTATTGTATTGTACCTTTGACATGACATGATTATCGCTACCCCCGGGAACTATGCAATTTTCCGGGATAAAAAGTAGCCTATAACCAAGCCGGTGATTTTCTCAACAGATTAGTAAAGTTTGCATCAAAATCTATTCTGCTGTTGTCACGTGTTGTGCTAGCAAATATACAGACAAACAGATAAACAGACACAAATTCTAAAAACTGTTGAACGTGTTCTGTTATCGATTTTAAGTATCCCCAGTCAATATATATTTGTTTATTTGTAAATACGTACATACACAACTTTTGGGGTAGATAGAGCCTAAGGTGGCAAGACCTAAAGGCCAGGTTCAGCATAAAAAATTGTTTATTTGTCGTTCATGAAAAGCACTATTGGAATTGCCTGTGTGAGGAGGATAACTCCTGTCCCGAGTATTTCGACCTATTCTAGAACATTCTGCTGTTTCTCTTCAAAACCTTTGCATATTTGGTCACCTTTAAGGACGTCATAAAGTCGCCTACAACTAGAGGAAGCAAAAACCAACAACTACAGACGAAAAGATTTTATTCAAAATACATTTCATCGACAATACTTCCACTTACGACCAATTACGCCATTTGAAATCTAGCGAAGGAAGAACGGAAGTAGGAGAAGAAAGAGCGAGTTTCTGCTTCATCATCCTCATCAGTGTCGGCCTCTGTGGTTGCTGCCTCAGTGGTAGCGGCCTCAGTTGTCGCAGCCTCAGTAGTTTCTGCTTCAGTAGTCGCAGCCTCCGTGGTAGCAGCTTCAGTGGTTGCAGCTTCAGTAGTTTCGGCTTCAGTAGTTGCGGCCTCAGTAGTTTCTGCTTCAGTAGTAGCAGCCTCCGTGGTAGCAGCTTCAGTGGTAGCAGCCTCTGTGGTAGCAGCCTCAGTAGTAGCAGCCTCCGTGGTAGCGGCTTCAGTAGTAGCAGCCTCCGTGGTAGCGGCTTCAGTCGTAGCAGCCTCAGTAGTAGCAGCCTCCGTGGTAGCGGCTTCAGTCGTAGCAGCCTCAGTAGTAGCAGCCTCCGTGGTAGCGGCTTCGGTGGTAGCAGCCTCTGTGGTAGCAGCCTCAGTAGTAGCAGCTTCAGTAGTAGCAGCCTCCGTGGTAGCGGCTTCAGTCGTAGCAGCCTCCGTGGTAGCGGCTTCGGTGGTAGCAGCCTCTGTGGTAGCAGCCTCGGTAGTAGCGGCTTCAGTGGTAGCAGCCTCGGTAGTAGGTTCCTCGAAGTCCCAATCGAAATCAAGGCCAGTTACTTCTCTATACCAAGCGTGGTAGTGTCCTGGCCTGATGAAGCCTGAAAGAAGAAAAACGATTATTGAAATTTACTAAATAATAAAATATGGAGAATAATAGAAATAAGAGTAATGTCATTCAGTTTTTTACTACAAAATACTAAATATTCTTTATTGAACACTCGAGTTTATCCTAGTATCCTATTATATTCTTAATGCGAAATTTGAGATTATTTATGGATGGTTGTTGCTTTTTCACGCGAAAACTGTTGTACAAATCTGGGCCCCATTTTTGAAAGCACATCACTCGAAAATGGTATAAATCAGCTTATATCTCCAAAACTACAGCTCTAATCAAAGTTTGACTAGTTCACAAGATTAATGAGAGCAGTGGTTGTCTTCTGTGCTACTCTTATTTCAAATCCAGCACAATTTTTCACCACTCGAGTGGTATTTTCACACATGCATGTGCTTTCAAAAATCGGGCACCTGGATGAAATTTAGCTAAACCCCCGACGCAAAAAACGGGGTGTTATAAGTTTGATGTCGATGTGTGTATGTGTATGTGTGTATCTCTCTGTGGCATTGTAGCTCTCTAGCGGATGGATTGATTTTGATGCGGTTTTCTTTCGTTTGAAAGCCAGTTTTCCTGCGGTGGTTCTAAGCCGTGTTTGATAAATCGATCCAGCAGTTTAAGGAGTATCCACTCTTTTCCAAAATGATGTAAAACATTTTTGGTACAAAATTGAATTTTTCTGCGGGAATATACTATTTTCGAGATAAAATCACTATTATCCTTATACAACATTTTAGGATTTTCCAATCCCGTTGGGATGTTAAAAGTAGCCTATGTGTTATTTCCTGACGTCCACAATCCCAAATTTCATCCAAATATATCCAGTCGTTTTTCGTGTAAGAGTAACAAACACACAAACTTTCACATTTATAATATTAGTAGGATTATAGAAGACTCGGCAAAAATATGGTAGAAGATAAGAAAGACATTGAAGCAGAAGATTCTGTGGTAGCTTATGTTCTTACCAGCAGGGAAGTCTGTGTGGCAACCGGTGCCCGAGACGAAGGAGGCGACTCCCACCATCGTGTATTTGCCATCCTCCTCCAAGTCCACCAAAGGACCACCGCTGTCGCCCTGTAAGAAGAACAAGTTGTCTGTGAAATACTACAGTAATTAGGAGATGAGATATTAGATCGAAATCAAAATCAAAAATCGAAATTTTACGTTTGCAAATTGGCCGCCGAGGGCTCTTTTACATGCATTTTTTTAAACTACCTGCGCATTCGGAAAGATCATCATTGCCAAGAAGAATGCACCGCAAGAAACTTGTAAGAAAGTCATTTTTTCAAAATAAAATACAGTAAGAATATTTAAATTCTGCTTGAATTAAATACATTTATAAAAGGGATGTAACCTTAATAAGGTCCTCGAGCCTTAAATTATATTAGTCATTTGCCACGTTAACGTATAGTGAAGGTCTGGTGATATTAATTGGTCCATTAATAAGGTGAGGTCCAAAAAAATACATATATACATAAATATATCACGTCTTTATCCATTACACGTAGACAGAGCCTAAGGTAACAAGACCTTAAGTCGACGTTTAGCATGTGTAAGGGCGTATAGCTGGAAAGGGAAATCAAAATAGTGATGGGTTAGCCGCATCGTCTATCATAATTCCTAAGACTTTCGCCCATACCCTCGATGGGTTTTTAACATCTGCGCGAGAAGAGAAGCAACTGGTAAATTCTATGTTTTTTCTTAACTCCCAGACCAGCGTGGAAGAAAAAAACACCAAATAACACATCACTGGTTTTGGCGGTCTTCGTCAAATTATCGCAAATATGGATTATTTGGCGATGAATGTGAACGCTTTGAATGCGGAATTAAGAAAAAGAGGTGCAAAAATAAGCGACCCCAAAGAACATCTAATTCAGAGGTTTGTTTGTTTACTGATATAAACTTATTCTTTGCCAAAAGTATGCTTGTTTGTCGAGGTAACAGCTATGTTTTTTCTAGCAATACCTCTGGACCTAAGTCAACAGTGGTGCCAACTGGTGAGCAGAGAAACGATAATCCCCATTGAATCGCATTAAGACGTCATGGTAAGTCCTCAGGTGATCGTCTTATACCTGGCAAGTGGACTGGCTGGTGACGTTGTAGTGGCTAGCGCAGATGGTGGAGTCCACGATGATGGAACTGCCTCCGTAGGCGATCCAGCACGCCAGATTTGCATTTCCAGTAAGGTACACCCACTGCAGGTTCTCGGGAGACTCTCCTGAAGATGACAAACAATATGAAGGGTATAAAGGAAGAACAGAGTGTGTCAACTGGTCAGAACCGGAAATTACTGGTTTCAGTGTGTCTTTACTAAATGACACAGACGGCAATCCCTTTCATGCTGGACTGGGAGCAAAGCAAAAACAGAATATACCAGCTGCTACTCTTCCCGCGCACATGGTAAAAGCCTCAAAGCCTAGTAAAAATTCATGCTATAGGCAATGCGGCTAGCAACTAGCAATAGCTACCCATCATTATTTTGATTCCCTTTTCCGCCTACACACACACATAAATGACGTCTTCATCCCTTACGGGGTAAACGGAGCCTAAGATATCAAG
The DNA here is from genome assembly GCA_949127965.1 of Pandemis corylana. NCBI lineage: Eukaryota > Metazoa > Arthropoda > Insecta > Lepidoptera > Tortricidae > Pandemis > Pandemis corylana. The sequence goes on along the minus strand of OX421864.1, from coordinate 13,374,972 downwards.
ACCTAAAGGCCACGTTGAGCATGATTGTGGGCGTATAGGTGGAAAGGGGAATCGAAATAGTGATGGGTTGCTAGCCGTATCGCCTATAACATGATTCCTATGCCCATTCCCTCAATGGGCTTTTACAATCAGCGCGGGAAGAGAAGCAACTGGTAAATTCTATGTTTTTCCTTTGCTCAGCCAGCATGGAAGTAAAATTTGCAGGACTATTGAATCATAGTTTCACAAATGTTTCCATTCATCGATGTTCAAAGGCAACCGTGTCAACGGCGAAACTAAATGTTTGAATCAAAAATTTAAATGAAAAATTATTGTAGGTTCTTGTAAACCTACCCAACCTGCTGTTAATGTTCCAAAAAAATTCTGTGAGTACTAGATGTGGTCATACCGTTGGTCCAGGTGCGGCCCCAGCCAGAGGCCTCCAGCCTGACGCCGGCGTAGTTGCGGTTCCTGTCGACGTCTCTCTGCAGACGAATGGGCTGCACGCGGTCTGTGAAAAAGAAGGTCCTGTCAGGTACTTGAAGAGTGATCGACCAAGTCCAACCAAGTAAAAACTTTGATAGAAGGCAACACAGAAGGAAGAGGAAGCAGAGAAAGAGACGTGCGTTTATGGATCTAGAAAAGGAGGCTAAAGAGAAAATAGTTTAAATGGCGATTGCTCCACCGATAAGAGCAAACAAACAAACTTTCAGTTTTGTAATATTAGTAGAAAGTTCCAGTAGTTCATGAGCATTTTCTTGAGCACAATAAACTTAAAACATGTGAATGTGGAGTAACTTAGTAGACTGCTGCTCAATTCCTCGGTCTTTTCAAAACGGCAAGAGAGAGATAGACTACCCGTCTCTTTATCATTCTATCTCGCACGAGATACAGCTCTCGCGCGCTCTTGTTCTAGCCTTGCTTCATGTTCAAGAATTAATTACCAGAGAAGGGAATAGCCCTCGGGAACTTCAACAGAGCGATGTCATTCGGCTGCACCACGGTTTGAAGGGCGTCTATGTACAAGGGATGGTTGTAGTACTCCGTGGTCTCGAACATCAGCTCCGGGCGCCACAGGCTCACTGCGCCGGCGCGGAGCACCATCGTCACGCGACTGGGGAAAACATATGCTTAATACAACAGTGGTGATTACCAGATTCATCCGGCCAACTGAGGAAACCTACAATATCCTCTCTCCAAGACATTGAAGATCTCAAGACATTTTTTCCTATCTTGGAGGTGGATACTTGTGCTGGGTCTGTCCGGATCGCGACTAACGTCTTAATTGGTAATCCTGCCACCACATAGAACCCTTACCATGGTATGTTCCAGCGTGGAGAGGACAACCGTAGAAACTACTAGCACAAGATATATTTTATCTCAGACATCTAGGCTGACAAATCTGTAATAATTGGTGTTCAGTGGTGATTACTGATTACTTACCATGAGGTAATCCATTTTCTAGTTTTCCTTTCTTGTTGTGTAAAAAAAAGCTTTGCATTATAGCCTGGCTGCCGACCTTAGGAGTTCAGTGATCTCAGATTAACATTTTATTAGCCAATGTGACTAAAAAAACCCTAAGCAGTGTAAGTGGGAGGACCATTTAAATAAATAAATAAATAAATAACCTCATATTGCCATCATGCGTATAGGTACAACTGTAGAAAACTGAAAGAAAAAACTTAACCTAAACTCCCGTCGCTTGGCAACGGGTACCGGTCTCAGCACATGCTGGAGATAATTTCCAGCGCTGGTTTTCAACCCGGTCCGTCTGGCAAGGGTGGCCGCAACTAAACCTTGTTCAAGGGTCGTTCGGATCGCTAAAACCATACACACTCTGCCGCTCTGCTGTGATCTGGCGTGGAGAGTGAGACAGGTGTACTTACGTAGCCGTGCAATGGGCTGCGGTCATGCCCCACTCCGGGTGGATGATGGAGCCTCCGCAGGAGCTGACGGCTCCTGTAGGGTTCACCATGCGGACAGAGAGCTGCCAGGGGATCTGGCCCTCCTCAGCCTCCCATCCTGAGACGATACGGGCACCAGACATACCTGGAAATATGAATCGACAATATGAGTTTCTTGCGACGCATTCTTCTTGGCAATGATGGTCGATATATACAGCCTTTTTATTCTTTTAAATTCTAAAAGCACGCCGCTAAGTCGGCGTCGAACCTGATGCAACCTGTAAGAGTGGTTGCCTATATGGTCTGGCTTCGACGGTCTTTCCGAAAGACCTGCTGCTTCACATGTCTTTACCATCACCTCATTTACATTATTTTGTTTCGTACTTACGCGAAACATCCTCAGGGAAGGCCAGGGGCTCCTCAGCGAACACCTAAACAATAATCTCTAATTAATAAGATAAAAGGTATTAGCCAGTGCCTCTAAGCCGGCTGCCACAGATAAAAATAATTAAGGGATAAATTACGAATAGATAATTTAGTGTAAAGTAGTTGATAATGAGTGAGTATTCATTCATTTCCATTAATTTTGATAAAATACGTAAATTACGTCTATCCTTAACGGGTTAGACAGAGCCTAGGGTAACAAGACTCAAAAGTCACGTTTAGCGTGAACTAAGCGTCTAGGGTGAAAAGGGGAATCAAAATAGTGATGCAAATAGTTTCTTCCATGCTGGTCTGAGAACAAATAAAAAACATAGAATGTACCAGTTGCTTCTCTACCCGCGCAGATGGTAAAAGCCAATCGAGGGAATGGGCGAAAATCATAGGAACCATGCTATAGCCGATGAGGCTAGAAACCCATCACTATTTTGATTCCATTTTCCACCTATACGCCCACAATCTTAGGCTCTGTCTACCCCGTAAGGGATGAAGACGTGACTTGTGTGTGTGTGTATGTAAAATAGTGATGGATTGCTAGCTGCATCGCCTATCGCCTTCCTTCGACGGGCTTTTAGCATCTGCGCGGGAAGAGAAGCAACTGGTACATTGTATGTTTTCTCTTTGCTCCCAGACTATGAAAGTTCAAGTAAAACATAGAAACAGCTAAGTATTGACAAGTATTATAACCTAGATAAGTAAGATAAGTTATCGTTCAGTTCGTCCGGTGCTTAACCATGACAATATCTATTAGGATTAACAGAAATGGATTACAAGGTGTAAATAATTATCAAACTGATTAGCGAATGTCGGAGTCAATTGACGTAATGCATATTTTCCTCGTCTGATTAATTACTTCACTACATAGTATAAAACAAAGTCGCTTTCTCTGTTCCTATGTCCCTATGTATGCTTATATCTTCAAAACTACACAACGGATTTTGATGCGGTTTTTTTTAATAGATAGAGTCATTCAAGAGGAAGGTTTTTATGTATAATTCTACGCAGACGAAGTCGCGGGCAGAAGGTAGTAATTAATAAAGTTTTTGCTGAATATACGTACACATACACAAATCACGGTTTTATCCCTTACGAGGTAGACAGAGCCTAAGGCAAGACGTACAGGCCACGTAACTGTCTGTTTTGTAGTAACAAAAAGAAACGGAATCATAAATAACTGACACTTAAGATAACTGGCACTTAATAGAGAGTGGTGAGCCAGGTTCTAAATGTGTTGCTGAGCGCAAATCTCGAGAACGGCTGGATCGATTTTAATGTACCTTTTATACTACTCATTGAGGTCTCGGGAAGGTTCTTATGAAGAGGAAACTTGGAAACAAAAACTCGGAAAATGTTAAATAGCTTAATATAGTCGGCTCGGTGTGCGTTAACCAAGACTCTAAACATAACTTTAACTACAACCAACGATTTTGATGCATTTTTGACGGAAATGCTATGAAATATATGTCAGAATCGTGTGTTATATTTAACTAGCTTCTGCCCGCGACTACGTCTGCGTAGAATTATACATAAAAACCTTCCTCTTGAATCCCTCTATCTATTAAAAAAACCGCATCAAAATCCGTTGTATAGTTTTGAAGATATAAGCATACAAAGGAACATAGGGACATAGGGACAGAGAAAGCGACTTTATTTTAAATACTATGTAGTGAGTAGTGATAGTGATGATATTGCTAAAGTAATTTTATTAGAAGTTAATAGTAAGATTAGCTGCTGCCCGTGACTTGTCATAAAGCCACGTCTTTATCCCTCACGGGGTAGACAGAGCTTAAGGTAACAAGACCAGGCCATGTTTAGCATGATTATGGTCGTATATGTTGAAAGGGGAATCAAAATGGTGATGACTTGCTAGCAGCATCGCCTATAACATGATTTCTAAGATTTTCGTCCGTTCCCCGGTTGAATGTTTACCATCTGCGCGGGAAGAGAAGCAACTGGTACATTCTATGTTTTTTCTTTACTCCCAGACAAGCATGTTTTTTTAAATATCCTACGACACTCACAAATAATGTGGCTTTGTATTGGTTCAAAAAAAAAAAACAAAATCGGTTCAATAAATTACCCCCTACAACAGGGATGGCGAACCAATGGCACGCGTGCCAGTGTTGGCACGCTTCAAAATAATTCGGGCACGCCAATAATGGCAATATGGTCATATGATGGTAATATAACAACACACTCTTAAGACAACAAGGTCTGATGATAGGTCAGAGCCAAATATTACATTATTTGTGAAAAAATGGCACGTCCACCGAAAAAGGTTCGCCACCCCTGCCCTACAACCTCACAAACTATTATCATCATCACTACATAGTATAAAACAAAGTCGCTTTCTCTGTCTCTATGTCCCTATGTATGCTTATATCTTCAAAACTACACAACGGATTTTGATGCGGTTTTTTTTAATAGATAGTGATTCAAGAGGAAGGTTTTTATGTATAATTCTACGCAGACGAAGTCGCGGGCAGAAGCTAGTAATATTATGAAGGCGAAAGTTTCTGAGTGTGTGTGTATGTTGGTTGCTTCTACACGCGCAAACGTTTCGACGGATTTGGATAAAATTTGGAACGGAAATAGCTGCTACCCTAAATTAACACATAGGCTACTTTTTATCCCGGAAAATTGCACAGTTCCCGCGGGATAGCGATAAATATGTCTAAGGCCGTAGCTGCCTAGAGTCGCAACGTAAATAATTATTGCAGAATATAACTAAAAACATCAATTGTTTAACCTAATTCTATGCGGACAAAGTCGCAGGCAGAAGCTAGTACTAGTATAGATTAAAATAAACTATACCTGAGCCCCGGCTATGGCTGCGAAGCACACAATCACTCCCCAACTCTTCATATTGTAGATTGTAATGAGACCGACAACAATTAATCTTTAGAGCGCTCACAATCGCAATCACGTGGTGTGGATTAAAACTATTAAAAGATAACGGCTGCGGGCCGTGGTCCATCTACCGTTGGTCTACCTGGTTTTTGACGGAGCCCCGCCCAATGGCGGAGCCCCTTTTAATTTTTTTATTTATTGAAATAATTACACAGCATTACAGACAAGCCAAGGCACTGTGTAATTCATACACATACTTAATAATAGCAGTACAATACGTATAACACATAGCACAAAAAATAAACAGCACACAGCATTAACACTTAGAAACAATTAAGCGAAGGCGGATGTATCCTTCGCCTCACAGAACTTCATACACTCACAGCATATAGTCCTCCAGCTACTAGCAAATATATCAGTCAGGTGCTGATGCAAGAAGCGCGTTGAGATTTCGCAAGGCGCAAACAAGTGGTAAATTCCTGTGTGACACAGTGCGCGCCTTGGGAACTGCCAGCAAGGCACGGTTGCGGGGGCGCAAATTGAAGCTGGATTGGGACCTTTTGCTGGGTATTATGCCCTTCGGGAAAATGAAGACACCTCACTAATCTAACCTACCTATTTTTGTATTTAAATAAATCAGTGATGCGAAATAACGGCAACATTTTTTCCGGGTAAACCAAATTAGGACCATGACAAAGATAAGTTTTTTAAATTATTAGGAGTCGTTAGAGTCCGTGGCGTAACTATAGGGTGGCAGGGGTGGCAAAATGCCAGGGGCCCCTAGCTCTACGAGGCCCGAACTGGCTTGGTTTAGAGCACACAAGGGACGCTGATGCACTTCTTTACATTGAGGAAGGAGCCCCATCTGACGAATTTGCCGCGGGCCCCAGACGTTATAGTTACGCCACTGTTTAGAGTAATTTCTAACCTAAACATAGTGGTCCTTCGTAATATAATACAGTTCTTGTGTGTACGTCGAAGTGAGTTGCGAGAAAATGTTAAAATAGTTCATTTTTGCGTCTGGTATTACTATTCTGTTCACCGGAATATAACCAAAGACAAGACATCTGTCATTTGTGTCTATCTACTGTCTATTTGACACTTACTGGTCTTGTCGTCGTTCGCCTTGTTCGTTTCGTATTATATTCGTAAATTGTTTTATCATATATCCCTAATCTAAGTAAATCGTAAGCTCGATCCATTGTTGGCTATAGGTCGCATTTATCTATGATGAATAAACAGCGTCTATAGTGCAAAATAGTATTTAATTTTCTGTGCCTTGACTTAGGCTCTCCAACAGAAAATTCAAATATACGCGGTGTAACGGCGGGCCGGCAACTTCGATAAAGTTGCATAGTGAGAAATCTATAATTTCATTGATACGTACATACATACGTACCGTCCGCCTTTTTCTCACAGGGGTAGGCAGAGACTACTTTGTTCCACTTGCTACGATCCTGACATACCTACTTCTTTCGCTTCATCCACATTCACCAATCACAAGCAAAGATGGGACTACAAGACAATAACGACAATGATTGTAGAATATGCGGCGAAGAGGTTGAAACGAAGGAACACATCATGTGCGAATGTGCCCTCGCCAGACTAAGAATGAAACTCTTCGGCATCGGATACCCTGAACCAGGAGATTTCAAGGCACTACCACTACGCCCAATCACCCAATTCATGAATGAGGTGGTAAAAGCGATGGAATAGTGCGAAAATACACAAAAGATCCACGAAGGGGTCGAAGTGTATCCGTGGGGACCCCTAGACTAAGATAAGATAAGATACATAAATACATACGAACCGTCACGCCTCTTTCCCACAGGGGTAGGCAGAGACTACTTTGTTCCACTTGCCACGATCCTGACATACTTCATTCGCTTCATCCACATTCATCAATCTCTTCATACATGCTCGTCGGCTTCGGCTACTTCTGACCTGACCTTTTTCCAAAACGTCTCCTATTTGTCTCGGAACGTCCGTCTAGGCCTTCCCCTCCCAACGTAACTATTCACACTCCCCATATAGATATCTGTAGATGTGTGTGTGGAATATTGTAAGAAGCTGTAGATAATTAGGCCTTACAAAACTCGTGTGATGTTATTACGAAACTCGCTCAGACTTGTTTCATAAAACCACACTCGTGTTTTAGGGACCTTCAGTTTAAGTTACATAAGCTACTATTAAAACTTTAAAGGTAATCAGCATATCACACTTTATTATGTATAACAATGTTATTCAATAACTCCACGTACATTTCATTTCACTACACAAAGAATTTAGCAAAAGAAGGGAAGCCGAAACGCTCTGAAGCAACTTCTTCGCTACCTTCCTCAGTTTCTGGTTCTGGTGCGACTTCTTCCTCAGTTTCGGGCTCTGGAGCAACTTCTTCGCTACCTTCCTCAGTTTCTGGTTCTGGTGCGACTTCTTCCTCAGTTTCGGGCTCTGGAGCAACTTCTTCGCTACCTTCCTCAGTTTCTGGTTCTGGTGCGACTTCTTCCTCAGTTTCGGGCTCTGGAGCAACTTCTTCGCTACCTTCCTCAGTTTCTGGTTCTGGTGCAACTTCTTCCTCAGTTTCGGGCTCTGAAGCAACTTCTTCGCTACCTTCCTCAGTTTCTGGTTCTGGTGCAACTTCTTCCTCAGTTTCGGGCTCTGAAGCAACTTCTTCGCTACCTTCCTCAGTTTCTGGTTCTGGTGCAACTTCTTCCTCAGTTTCGGGCTCTGGAGCAACTTCTTCGCTACCTTCCTCAGTTTCTGGTTCTGGTGCGACTTCTTCCTCAGTTTCGGGCTCTGGAGCAACTTCTTCGCTACCTTCCTCAGTTTCTGGTTCTGGTGCGACTTCTTCTTCAGTTTCGGGCTCTGGAGCAACTTCTTCGCTACCTTCCTCAGTTTCTGGTTCTGGTGCAACTTCTTCCTCAGTTTCGGGCTCTGGAGCAACTTCTTCGCTACCTTCCTCAGTTTCTGGTTCTGGTGCGACTTCTTCCTCAGTTTCGGGCTCTGGAGCAACTTCTTCGCTACCTTCCTCAGTTTCTGGTTCTGGTGCGACTTCTTCCTCAGTTTCGGGCTCTGGAGCAACTTCTTCGCTACCTTCCTCAGTTTCTGGTTCTGGTGCGACTTCTTCCTCAGTTTCGGGCTCTGGAGCAACTTCTTCGCTACCTTCCTCAGTTTCTGGTTCTGGTGCGACTTCTTCCTCAGTTTCGGGCTCTGGAGCAACTTCTTCGCTACCTTCCTCAGTTTCTGGTTCTGGTGCGACTTCTTCCTCAGTTTCGGGCTCTGGAGCAACTTCTTCGCTATCTTCCTCAGTTTCTGGTTCGGGCGCTACTTCCTCACTTTCTTCAGTGTCCGGTTCTGGGGCTTCTTCACTTGACTCATCGGATTCGCTGGAGCTGCTGTCCCCATGCTCCCAGTCAAAGTTGATGCCGGTCACTTGGTGGTACCACTCGTGGTAGTGTCCAGGTCTGATGAAGCCTGAAGAAAGATACTAGTATTAAATAATTGTTGAAAGAGGAAAGATGATTCAGAGTTTTAGTGATTTGTGTTGTTGTATAAATTTCTTAGCTTCCATATTTTTATGAGGTATGTATTGTATGTAATTTAGAAAGGCGTACCTAGCCACGTATCAAGTGTACCAGGCCAAGAATAGATAGAAATAAGCTTTAGTGACGTGTAATGCCTGGCATCAAGAATAAATTTCTTTTTTTTTTCAAAGTTTCTAGCATACCAGATCACGTATTACGTGTATCAGGCTACTTACCAGGCGTTGTATCTAACGTACTAGGCCACGTATCTAGCGTACCAGGCTACTTATCTAGCGTACCATGCCTTGTATCTAGCGTACCAGGCCACGTATTAACAGTGGCGTAACTATAACGTCTGGGGCCCGCGGCAAATTCGTCAGATGGGGCTCCTTCCTCAATATAAACAAGTGCATCAGCGTCCCTTCTGTGCTCTAAACCAAGCCAGTTCGGGGCCCCATACAGCTCGGGATTTTGCCACCCCTGCCACCCTATAGTTACGCCACTGCGTATTAAGTTTATCAGGCTACTTATCTAGCGTACCAGGCCGCGTATCTAACGTACCAGGCCACGTATATAGCGTACCAGGCTACTTATCTAGCGTACCATGCCTTGTATCTAGCGTACCAGACCATGTATCTAGGGTACCAGGCTTTGTTTCTAACCTACTAAGATAGAGCACTTCTCATCTTGTTACAGTACTTACCAGCAGGGAAGTCAGCATGGCAGCCTGCGCCGGAGACGAAGGAAGTGACGCCAACCAACGTGTATTTGCCGTCCTCTTCTAACTCGACCAATGGGCCGCCGCTGTCGCCCTGAATAAGAAAGAGAGGTAAACAAAAGAAGCCACTTTCAATCGGCGACGAAAAAAGTGGGGTGTTATAAATTTGACAACTGTGTCTGTGGCGATGAGGCTAGCAATCCATCACTATTTTGATTCCATTTTCCATCTATACGCCCTCAGTCTTGCTCAATGCGGCCTGTAGGTACCTGTTACCTTAGGCTCTGTCTACCCCGTAAGAGATACAGACGTGACTTGTGTATGTATGTATGTATGTCTGTGCTGTGGTATGGTAGCTCTTACGAGTAAAGGAGAGAACCGATCTGGATAAGGCTTTTTCTTTGAAAGCAGGTTTTCTAGTCTACCCCGTATGGGATAAAGGCGTAATTTAAGTATGTTTGTAGGTTATTATGTATTATTCGCTTATCTGTAGTTACCTGGCAAGTGGACTGGCTGGTGACGTTGTATGCGCTCGCGCAGATGGTGGAGTCCACGATGATGGAGCTACCCCCGAACGCGAACCAGCACGCCAGGTTCGAGTCCCCGCGGAGGTACACCCACTGCAGGTCGTCGGGTGCCGGCCCTGGTCAACCACAAGCATTAATAATAACTGTTGCTCGCGACTTCGTCTGCAAAGAATTTGCTTATTTATTGGGAACTGCAATTTTCCGGGATAAAAAGTAGCCTATAACTGAATCTAGGGTACCAGCTATCTCCGTTCCAAATTTGCTCGAAATCTGTTCAGTCGTTTCAACGTGAAGAAGGAACAAACTCACTCCCAAACTTTCGCGTCTATAATATTAGTAGCTAAGATTGTGAGGTTGGATGAGGTTTCATGTAATTTGTATTAAAAACAATTTCTCCAATATTTATTGTATGGATTCGAGAAAGCACACCAAAACCAGTTACACATGACTGAGATGAGAATAGACATCACGATACAGATCAGTAATCGGCTTTTAGGGATAGGTGTTTTTTCATTACCTGACGACCAGTTTTCGAGTCATCAAATAAGCATGAGCACCCACGAGGTTTTCTAAAAGTCGGCGCCCCTGTATTGTATGTATTGATGAATTACACGGCATTGCTTCTCTATTAAGTTGTTTGCTCTGTGTACTAAGGTCATGGGCGTGAAGGGGTGGTCATACCGTTGGTCCAGGTGCGGCCCCAGCCAGAGGCCTCCAGCCTGACGCCGGCGTAGTTGCGGTTCCTCTCGACGTCTCTCTGCAGACGAATGGGCTGCACGCGGTCTGTGAAACGAATACGAAATGAATGGATTAGCCCTTCCACTCTGTAGGCTTATTACCTAACTCGCTCGCAATCGCCATCGTTTTCATTTTGACAGTTTTTGTTTTAGGTCTTGTTACCTTATGCAAGGTCGAATGCCTGCTGCTCCCAACAAGAAAATCTAAAATGTATTGTTTATTTTTGGTAGCGAAAGTTGGGTATGGCAAAAGAAGCATTAAAGTAGAATAGATGCAGTGGAAATGAGAGCGTTAAGAAGTATGAAAGGTGTATCACTGAAAGAGAGAATAATGAATAGAGTGATAAGGGAACGTGCTGGTGTGAAAGAAAATAGTGACCAGGATAGAAAAAAGTAGTATGTTGAGTTGGTTTGGTCACGTGGAGAGGATGAATGAAAGAAGGTTAACTTAACAGATTTATATGGGTGCGTTCGGATGGGAAGGCCTAGACGGACGTTCTGTGACCAAATTGGAGACGTTTTGATAAAAGATCAGTAGGCTTATTGTCTAACTCGCTCGCAATCGCCATCGTGTTCATTTTGACAGTTCTTGTATGAATGTGACAGCTAGTTGATTCCGATGCCAATTTTCAGCCCATACCTACATGAACTGTCGAAATGAACACGATGGCGATTGCGAGCGAGTTAGGTGATAAGCCTACAGGTCAAGAGTACCCGAAACCGACAAGCATGTATGAAGAGATTGATGGATGTGGATGAAGCTAAAGAGATGTGTCAGGGTAGCAAGTGGAACAAAGAAGTATCTGCCTACCCCCTGTGTATGTATTTTTTGTCAATGTTGGCATTCAACTGTCGCCGTACTGTTTGACCTACCGATAGACGCTACATTACTACCAACCCCCCCCCCCCCTTGAAGCTTGAGATTATCTTACCTGAGAAAGGAATAGCCCGCGGGAACTTCAGCAGTGCTATGTCGTGGGGCTGTACCACAGTAACCAGCTCGTCGATGTACAGGGGGTGGTTGTAGTACTCCGTGGTCTCGAACATCAGCTCCGGGCGCCACAGGCTCACTGCGCCGGCGCGGAGCACCATCGTCACGCGACTGGTGACCAAGAGAGTATCCTTCAATTTTATCTTCTTATATATAAAATTCTCGTGTCACAATGTTCGTTCCCGTACTCCTCCGAAACGGCTTTACCGATTCTTACCAAATTTTATATGCGTATTCAGTAGGTCTTAGAATCGGCTACTATCTATATTTCATATTGAAATTTAGAAGAAAAAAAAAACGGGAGCGAAGCCAAAGAGGGAATGCGCCAGCGTCTGTGGAACTATGCCACGGGGGCCCCTCCTTTTTTAATTATTTTATTTTAAGATTAGTTTTAGTTTACTTTCTAATTCGTTTCTAATTTAATCATAGTTTAAATTTCTAAATGTCAGTGAAAATTAGAACACAAACAGAAAAATCCGAAAAGCAAGGCTTTGGCCGGGAATCGAACCCGGATCCTCGTCATTCCGTGACGCGTGCTTTATACCCCTACACCACCCATAGCAGGTAGGTAGTCTCCGAAGTTTTCTACCTAGTCTGTTTGTGCGGGAAGAGGGCACAATAGAGAGAGATGTTATGCCTGGGACCCGAAGCTCGAAGGATGGGAGTTAGAAGTTGTATTTATGCAGCCCCATTGAGAAACTTCGCTGGCGTGATGTAGAACATTGTGACATTACTGGCGCTAGCTACCTCGTGCGTTGTAATAGTTGATGTAATCGATGACTAGGTGGCGCTACGGTCGCTACATTGTGTATTGTCATGGAGCCTGTGTAGCAGTTCCAGTACTTACGTAGCCGTGCAATGAGCAGCAGTCATTCCCCACTCGGGGTGGATGATGGAGCCTCCGCAGGAGTTAACGTTTCCCGTGGGGTTCACCATACGCATGGACAGCTGCCAGGGGATCTGGCCCTCCTCGGCGTCCCACCCGGACACGATGCGAGCCCCGGACGTACCTGAAACATACGAGATACTATGAAAGATGGGGGCTATAGCTTGTGAATTTGCCACTAGAGGTGCTAGTGTCTCGTGAGGTCCAATAACATTCACATTTTACGGATTTTGGCGGGCTTCGTGATATAAATTATTTAATTACCCTCATTTACCTGTTGAAAAGTGATCTCCTTCGTGAAATTATCCCAAATATGGATTATTTGGCGATGAATGTGAACGCTTTGAAAGCCGATTTTTTTTCCGAACAAAACGGAACTGCACAACATTGCGGCATAGCTACTCGATATGATGATAGTTATTTATAATTAATAAACTTAAGAAAGAAAGAAGACATTTATTCCTTTTTGCAAGACACACAAATAAAAGAGAATATACACAATTTTATAGAAAATAATCAAGACATGAAAAATAGATCATGAGCGTTGTGTGTGTCTTCGCAAAAGTGAAACGGTCGCTGGCGCAGCATTACGCTGAGGCGTTAGACACCTGCAGCACTGATTTTCAGCCAGAACCGTGACTCACGAAACGATACACAGATAAAATATACTACAAATCCATAAACTTTTACGTAAACAAATAGAATAAATAAATAGTAAAATATATAGAACCCGACTTAATGAGAACATAATGAGATTCAAGATTTAAAACTTTGTTTCGGCGCCGATCTTATAAAGTCGCTTTTGACAGCTATACCTCTGGACCTTAGTCAACAGTGGCGCCAACTGGTGAGCAGAGAAACGATAGAGCCCCCATTGATTTAGAATAGTGGCATCTGTTTACTTACGTGTAGCATCTTCGGGGAATAACAGGGGTACCTCGGCAAATACCTAAACAATATACAACAATAATCAGTTATCATTAATTAACACGATAAAGAATTTCATTGTTAAACCCTACTTATAGATAACGAATAATTAACCGAACGATAGCTGTTATATTTGATAGTCTTGGTGTCACTTGAAATATGGGGATTTACCTAACATACCTATTGCTAGGCGCTAAATGAGTTAAGACTACATACATACACAAATCACGTATTTATCCCTCGCGGGGTAGACAGAGCTTAAGGTAACCGGTACCTACAGGCCACATTTAGCAAGATTGTGGGCGTATACGTAGAAAATGGAATCAAAATAGTGATGGGTTGCTAGCCGCATCGCCTATAACATGATTCCTATGATTTTCGCCCATTCCCTCGATAGGCTTTTACCTGCGCGGGTAGAGAAGCCATTGGTACATTCTATGTTTTTTCTTCGCTTCCAGACGAGCATGGAAGAAAGTTAAGACTAGCAATTTTTATTTTACCGGTGAACTCAATAAATAAATAAACTGTTTTATGCTGGCCATACACCATCCTTCTTCATCTTTTTTTATATGGCCCCATCGATGCGATGATTTCGCCAATGTCAAAGTAATAAATAGAGTATTCAAAAATCTTGTGACAAAAATGTCGGCAACGGTGTACGGTTGAACACGGTCAAAAGACCCCTCCCCTCGGTCGGGCTCTTAGCCAACGCTCAATGATATCCCTCAAAAACTGACAGGAAATCATTAGCCGATGCCCAGGGTACACCTGACCAAGGACTGCTCTTCCCCTCGAACGGATCCAAAAAGGAACCACAGCTCTTGACTACACGCGGACGCACCCCTACTTTAATCTTCTGATAAAGTGATAACTCTCACACTCGAGTTGGCGGCGTTGTACTAGGTAGGTACCTATGTTCGGAACAGAAGGTAGTACAACATTGTAACTTAACTACTCTCACGCGCTTGGCGTTAAGGTAAATTTAGATTGAACGTGGTAGGTACACACAGCAAAATAATGCGGTTAGCACAGCCACGCACACGTCTATGCGTGTTGAGTATCGACATGAACGTTAAGTAGAATCTATGACATGTGAATGTGTGAGTGAGTTCGATCATAAAATCTACCCCCTAAGTACAGATTTTTTAGCAACAAGATGAATGAGCAATGTCGCTGTAAATTACCTGTTTATTGAATAAACAAGAACTAACTATAAAATAACAATGAAGAAAGTTACAACTATTTAAGTTAGATTATAGTAAATTAAGTAAAAAATAATTACAAATTAAATGAAAATAATCCCCCCCGGTATCGTGTCACACTCAAAGGCTGAAAATGCAATATCTCCGGTTTCAGTTACTTCTACAAAAATAATGTAAAAGTATTTTTTTTATTTAGACTGTCGTAAAAATATTTTACCTAATCTTACATTGGATATTGTCATCCCCAGTGTAAGCGAGAGAACCGAATCGAAGCTTCCTTCGACCTTGAATCTTCAAATTTATGCAATCCCACGCATTGAACTATTATTACTAGCGAAGAGTAGTTACCATCTCACTGATGCGACGATGTTATATTATTATTTCTCAACAAGTCTGAGATTCCAATTCCAAAGCAATATTCCTCACAACCAGCATGGCCATTGAAATAACATCCAAAAATGTCATTTTATTATTACTATTTTATATTCCGTTTTCTTCGGATACGAACCCGGTTCACTAAAGCAGAAGTCAAATCTTCGACCTGTCTTTGACCGCTAGGCCACCGAGGTATGCAAGTTACATGGTGAATTTATGAATTATGTTCAATCTGCGACTACTGTATTGCTATTTGTGTAAATAGCTGTTTTATGAGCTTTGAAATAAGGTTGAAATTATAATTTATTTTTTTCCGTAACTATTTAATTTTATGGTGGTTGCAGTCTGTTGTATGTTTAATTTTACTCTTATATAATATGTTAAAAACGCAAACGCATTGTGTTTTCTTTTAATATAATTATTAATAGGTATGACTCTTTTTACTGGAGTTTAAAAGTTGCTAGCTGATGGCTATTTTGGTCGTTATCGTCTCAAACAATATAAAGTGTTTTCTACCCTCAAATTTCTAATAATATGATTTTGTGAACAAACAACTGTCACCGCTGGCAGCCATTATTAGCTGCGGGATGAACAGTGTGTTATACTTACGAACTGTTTAATTTTGCCTTTCGAATACCTTGTGATTTGCAAAACATGGATTTTCATTTATCTTTGTTGAAAAGAGCAAAACAATATAACTATTTATATAAGGAATCGCTAGGCGTTTTTTGATATGGGTAAGTAGACAAACGGTGTTAAAAACAATGACTTATTATTTTATCGGTAATGTTTTAAACAACTTTCTTTGACGAAAAATGTTTTTATTTAAACTTCATTTATTTTGCAGCGGAAGACTGTGCCATTATGGATTCACCCTTACGCAGACTTCGGACACGATAAAAATATTCGTTCTGGGCCTAAACCTATTATGTAGTTGCCGCACCCGCTAGTGACCCATTTCACAGCAACAAGACACAATGCTACGTTGCAACCTGTGCGATACCATCTGCATGCTGCAGGATTGCATTGCCGTAGACCAGCAAAAAACATGCTTTAACGGACCAGCATAGAAGAAACCTTTGCTCGTGAATTATTACATCAATCAAAGTCAAATGTAGTGATTTTTAGTGATGAAGACGAAATATATTAACTTAATTAAATATATAAACACAGTAATGTTTTACAGTGCAGAACGAGTGGCAGTGTTACTTTAGGCTATGGGGTTGGATGTCATCGATGGGCCCTGGTGTCCAAATCCAAACCAAATCGAGATAGGTAGCTTAGTCGCTTCAAAGTGGAGATTATAACCCAGTGTGAAATGATGTTATTGTTAATGGCTGTCATTTAACATGTCTATTCATTTCACCACTGACTTACACATCCGCAAATAAAACGTTTCGTTCATCTTTATCAGACTTAAACCTAATAAACCAGAATTTAAGATATTAATTATGTGTCATCTTAAAAATAGCCCTATTATGGTTGTGTATTCAATTTGCAAGATAATTATTATGTTAGTGACATAAGACTTTTTAGTAAACATAAAATCATACTGGCCTCTAAAGTGTGTGTTATTTTATGAATATTATTCTATAAGGAAAAGTGGGCAGTTTTATTTAGCTAATTTAATTACTTTTGGTAATAATAATAATAACACAAATAGAGGCTAATACAATAAAAATTAAAAGTTGCAATAAACAATTTGAACCAATAATTGCATTTTATTGTTTTATTCTTTTACGTCCTTTTTTTCTTGTTTTAGGTAAGCATGAGTTTATTTTGAGATTAGTAATTTAAAATTGAAAACAAAAAAAGAAACACTTGTGCAGGATTCGAACCCGGTTCTTCAGGTTTCATAACTCTAGGTCAATACACCTGAGCCACCACGCTTATAATACTGGTGGCAAAATTATGCTTCCATTGAACAAAATACCAGCAGGTTTGAATAACTATGCGTGAAGGTAGTCAGAAAACACAATTAGCACAGATAGGGCATTTTGTTGTGTGCGTAATAAGGCAGCGGATAAGTGCGGATGTGTGTATAGAATGACACACGTGGATAACTAGGGTGCTCACCGATTCGCTTTGCTGTGTGTACCTACCTAATTCTGCAGGCTATTAAAATGGCGGCTTTGATCAAGATCAAGGAGTGCAACCTCTGTACGTAGTACTATTATTTATTCTGTGATTCCGGGACCAAATAGGACTTTTTGAAAAAAAAAACGATTTTTTAAAGCACATTGTGTGAAAGGAAGAAAGAAGGAATTTATTCCTTTTTGCGAGACACAAATATAAGAAAATATACAATTTTATAGACAATAAACAAGAAAAAAAAACAGGCATGAAAAATAGATCATCAGCGTTGTGTGTCTTGGCAAAAGTGAAACGGTCGCTGGCTCAGCATTACGCTGAGTTGTTAGACACCTGCAGCACTGAGTTTCAGCCAGAACCGTCTGACTCACGAAACGATACAGATAAAATATACTGGCGAAATAAATAAGCGGCGAAAAATTGTGCTGAATTTGAAATACGAGTAGCATAGAAGACAAACAGCTTTCATTAATCTTGTGAACTAGTCAAAACTTTGATTGGAGCTGTAGTTTTGGAGATATAAGCTGATTTATACCACTTTCGAGTAGTACTTTCAAGTGCTTTCAAAAATCGGGCCCCAAGTCAGGAGTAGGTACCCGAGACCGACGAGCATGTATGAAGAGATCGATGAATGTGGATGAAGCGAAAAAGGCATGTCAGGACTGTAGCAAGTGAAACATAGTAGTCTGGCCTACCCCTATGGGAAAGAGGCGTGACGGTATGTTAGTATGTATGTAGTAGGTATGTAAATATTACCTGAACCCCAGCGACAGCCAAAAACACAAGCACTCCCCACGTCTTCATTTTGTCTAATGTTTACGATACAGTTACTAATTTTATTGTGAAACAATCGATATCTCCGTGGCGGTAGCATAATATGATTAACAGATAATTCGATAATTTATTTATGGAAAAAAAACCGGTTGCCTGTAAAGTCGGTATACGGGCGAAAGTTTTACGTGACAACGACTTTGAGTGGTAAAATAATTTTAATGTGAATATTCATTCGTATAGTAGGAAGAAGCGCAAGACATGAACCGGTGTGTATGCCTATCTCTCTCACTCTCTCTCTCTCGCTCTGTCTCTCTCGCTCTTAGGCGGGCTAACCATGCCTCTCACTCGCTCTCATTGTGAGCGCATAACGTGAGCGGAGCGTAACGCAGTTTCTTGAAGTGTCACCCGGCAAACCAATTTATAAGACGTTGTCACGTCAAAAGACAGCTGGAGTTGCGTGACGGTAATCCCCCTGGTGTTGCGGGCGGCTATGAGCAGCCGTTTCGTTTTGCGAAGACACAACGCTGATGATCTATTTTTCATGTCTGTGTTTTTTTATAGGAATCATGTTATAGGCGATGCGGCTAGCAACCCGTCACTATTTTTATTTCCCTTTCCACCTATAAGCCCTTAATCACGCTAAACGTGGCCTTAAGGTTTTGTTACCTCAGGCTCTGTCTACCCCGTAAGGGATAAAGACTTGATATATGTATGTATGTATGTATGTTTTTTTTGTAGTTTCTTTTCTATAAAATTGTGTGTACCTATGCTCTTATATTTGTGTGTCTTGCAAAAATGAATAAATGTCTTCTTGCTTTCTTTCTTTCTTTCTTAGTTCTAAGAGAACCAGTTGCTTCCTTTCGTTATTGTAATTATAAGTTTTTTTGAAGCAAGCTTTTTTTGCTGACTGTACTTTACGTCCATGTTGGTCTGGGAGTAAAGACACATAGAATGTAGCAGTGGCTTCTCTTCCCGCGCAGATGGTAAAAGCACATAGAGGGAATGGGCATGTGAATAAGGCGATGCGGCTAGCAACCCATCACTATTTTGATTCCCCTTTCCACCTATACGCCTACATTCAAGCTAAACGTGGCCTTTAGGTCTTGTTACCTCAGCCTCTGTCTACCCCGTAAGGGATAAAGACGTGATTTATGTGTACGTGTGTACTTTTTGTTGGTGGTACTGCTATCTTTAACCAGCACGAGAACGCAGAATAGATTGCCGTCTTTTTCTTACTGTTCGTTCTAGAAAGAGATGGCTATAGACCGACCGCTTAAATGAGTCCTCGCCCGCGCGGCACAGGGGCGCGGGGTGGGACGACAAAGGGGACCGGGAGAGGTGCGGGCGGGTAGTCTGCCGCCCGCACCTCTCTCGCCCCGCGCCGGTCATTTAATGCCGGCTGTACACACTCGCCGAGAGGCTCTTTGCGAGAGTCTCGGGCGAGAAGCTCTCGACGAGAGGGCACCGTGTACACACTCGGGGCGTCATTTAAACAGCGGATATCGGCCACGATGGACCTAGAAACTGCTGCGGCCGTTTGCCTTTGTGCTGTTAGTTACTACAATTATTTACACATATATCATTAAAAAAAATTCTAAACCATGGCGAAAACGAAGGTGGTGGATGATTACAATGCCCCGCAAAAGAACCCAGTAATTATTCCCTTATCAAGTTTTTTTTTGGTTCCTGTTGCGACGAGTATGTACATGTTCAGTCTCGTTTTGCTCGCGAGAGCGGACGAGACCCTTTGACTCGGCCGCAAAAAACCGACACGCAGCCGAGACGTACCGAGGCGAGACAAGGCGAGAGCATCATGTACACACTCGTTCTCGGTCAGTTTCGGGGTGTCTCGGCGAGTGTGTACAGCCGGCATAAGCGATCGCCCGTCTTTCTCACTTTTCTTTCTAGAAAGAGATGGCTAGTCTATCTTGCCCGCTTTCATGCTAGCCAGGCTGTAAGTATGTATGTTTCAATAAAACTAACAAACACCGTTCCGAGGCCAAATAGCAGACGTTTTGGAAAAAGGTCAAGTCAGGAGTACCCGAAACCGACGAGCATGTATGAAGAGATTGATGAGTGTGGATGAAGCGAAAGAGGTATGTCAGGATCGTAGCAAGTGGAACAAAGTAGTCTCTGCCTACCACTATGGGAAAGAGGCGTGACGGTATGTATGTACGTATGTAATATGCATGTCGAGGTAAACACGAATGCAAAATGTTTAGCGATCATTCCACCAAACTTATATTAGGACAAAAATGTTCAACTGTGCGAAGACCGAAAAATAACATTCAACACAGACGCGAAAGAACTTCGTGCCTTACTCTCTGTCACCATCTCCTTTTAACCACTATTAATGAGAGCGGGAGAGCGCGATACGAAATAAAAATTTATATTTCCAAAACATTAAGCCTTTATTAACTCAGTTAAAAATACGGTAATATTCCGTTGCTCGTTATCGATTAATTAATTTATCTGTAACAGTTTTACAATCTAATCAATCAGGTTTTGTTATCCTAGTTTCCGGCTTCGACTGTGTACTAAACAACATAAAAGCTTTGTAGTCAGGTGGTAAGGGACACCAAAATTAGGAAGGCTATTACGAAATTCGAAGTTCGTATAATACCATCCTACTCACTCTCAAACAATGACTGTTAGTGTGAGAGGAACAGCGCGAAACGTACTTCGAAAATTAAACGTGGATTCTGGGAGATAGAGGGACGGAATGATACAAACTTCCGAAATCAAATTTCAGTCAGTTCATAGCAGTGCTGCCAATACATTTTAGCGAATTTTTTCTAGCTGATGTTCCATGTATATTAGCGACTTTTAGAAGATATTTCTACAATCTAGCGACTTATTTAAATATGCTAGCGACTCTTGCAAAAGCTGGCTGGCAACACTGCTTCATAGTTTACCTACAGCATGTTTACAGTTAGTACGAGAGCCCACGACCAAAATTTTTGTCTCATAGCAATACGGCCAAAACCGCATCAAATCGATAGATACGATTATCCTGAACTCGAAAATACCAATATCAGACATTTTCCGCGTAGCGTTTGATCTGACCGAATTTTCAAAATTGTCAAAGAATTTTACCGAACTGCATCATAGCAATATGTCTGATTTGCAGACTGTAGTTGAATGATAGTTCTGAGATACCGGAAACATATTTTTCAGACGTTAGTGGTGTAGCGCAAACCCGTAAAATCACTTAAAAAAATTAAAAATGAGACAAAAAAAATGTCTCATAGCAATACGTCTGAAAATCTTTTTTATTAGTAAATTTTGGTTATTTGATGCGAACAAAACAATTTTCAGACGGAAATGTGAACGCATTAAATTTTGAGACCGTTTTGAAAATGTTAACAAATTTTACCGATCGGTATCATAGCAATATGTCTGAAAATTGTTGGACATGATAAAATAAGTTGTCCACATGTGCAAAAAATTTATATCAGACAAATTAAGTGTAGCACCTTCTCTATCAGACAACTTTTCGATACTCGATAAAAATCGTATTGAGGCATCTTGAATTCTCTGTTACAAACCAATGAATACGTTGCGACCCTGAATTTATTAGATGATAATTAACAAACAATTTACCCGATTCTTGAATATCTATGAAGGCTGTAAATTTAAAAAAAAAAATTTAACAGAGGCGTCGGCCAGGCGATTCCGAAACGTTATTTTCGTTTTTGAGAGTATATGCTACACTTAAAGTGTCTGAAAACAGGTTTTTGGTAATCCTGGCAGCAATACGAAAAGTTAAAAAAAAAAATTATCCGTATTGCTATGATACAGGTCGGCTAAATTTGTTGACATTTTCAAAAATGCGCTCAGGCTATATGCTACGCGCAAAATGTCTGAAAACAAACTTTTTCGTAATACAATTATAAAATCTATGTACATTTTCACTATCAGACGTATTGCTATAATACCGACTGCCTTTTTTTTTTGACACAGCAGAAATGGCCTCCCACGCTGTTGCTACACTTTCGACCGTTACTACACACCTAGTCGGGTTCAGAATCATACAATCTAACGATTTTATAGGGTTTTTGCCGTATTGCTATGAGACATGGTTTTGGTCGTGGGCTTTAGAACTAAGTAGCATCTGTGCTGAAATACTTTAACTAAAACGATACCGAAAAAAATTACACAAGTATTAATTAGGTCTTGCTCTTGCGTTGTCGATTTATTACTATGTAGCTATTTTACGTATATTTAAGGGTGGGGGAAAGAGGGAAAAGAAAAGTGTCGGCCGAAGGGCGCTGAAAGCAACTTCGCTCAAAGTACTCTGACGCGGGGCTGGGCCGGCTAGGGCCGGCGCTACTAGGACCGGCCGTAGGATAGAACAAGCGAAGCAGTCGCAAAAATTGGTGTCTAATTAATTTTTTGTTAATTAGGTATTTTAATTATTTTTTGATTTTGATTGTAGGTATGTGTACCTACCTACCTACGACTTCGGTGGCAAGTTCACCGGGTGGCATCGTACGCATACGTTAGTATCTCTTAGTAGTCTGTGGGTGGCATAGAAGTGAATGGAAGCCAAAGTTAACACCGTCTGTACTGTCAGCTGCAGTCTTGGCTGCAGAGGAAAGTACGCCTCGGTACGGTTATCGCATTTACGGGAGGTACCTACATTAAAAAGAAGAAAATACAAGCAAAAGTAAAATGAAAAGTAAAATTGTAATATATTTATTTCTGATAAGATTTTTTGTTTTCTGGGAATTCAGGGGAATTCTAATGAGAAAATAAAACTGATTTTTTTATCACTAGCTCAAACATACTTTAAGCGTTTACTCTTTACGACTAGCAACACCATAGATTCAACTGTCAATTTGTCACTCACTATTTTCCGTTTTCCGTTTGCGCCGTTTGCTAACAAGAAAAGACGTGGTGCGTTTTTAACAAAATTTTATTCGAAATTTTATTCAAATTGACGTTTGCTTTGCAGCTAGTTATCCATTAAAATGGGTGTGTGGCCAGAAGTAACTACGGTGAAGTCGGAGAACAGGCACGAAATCAAATTGTCCGGTGCCGCAATATCCAAGCGGATTTCTGACGAAGGTTTAGACACCAATGTGTTCCAATTAACGAACATAAACTTGTTAAACATCAGCGAAACATGCCTCACGGTCCTCCCTGACGATATAAAGCGCTTAGTTAATCTCCAATCACTGTTATTATTCGGCAACAAGCTTCAAGAGTTCAACGAAAATATAACCTTATTGCCAAAGCTAAAGGTGCTCGATATATCAAGAAACGAGATCAAAAGTATCCCAGACAGTCTAAATAAGATGAAGGAGCTGACTAGCATTAATTTCAGTTCGAATCTAATCGAAACAATGCCGAAATTCGTCGATTTTCCCAACCTGATCATAGTTAATGTTTCAAACAACAAACTAGGTGATTTTATTGACTTGGAGAACGCAAATTTGCCTCATTTGACGGATCTGAACCTGAAGGGTAATGCGATAACGTCAATCCCTAGTTACATAGCACAGAGTCTGCCTTCGCTGAAGAATTTTGATATGGGAGAGAACCAAGTCAAAATTGTGCCAGGAGAACTGGCTAATCTACAGAAACTAAAAGGTAAGTAAGAAAAAGCTTTCAAAAGTTCTACATTGCCAGTTTCACAAGTGCAGGATGAAATACAGAAATACTTTGACCTACCTTCATTCTAAATAAAAAATAATGACTCATTTTTGCAATACATATCTCATGTATTTACAGTCAAATTTACATGCAAACAAACAGAGTATA
The DNA here is from genome assembly GCA_949127965.1 of Pandemis corylana. Lineage (NCBI taxonomy): Eukaryota > Metazoa > Arthropoda > Insecta > Lepidoptera > Tortricidae > Pandemis > Pandemis corylana. The sequence continues at coordinate 13,351,280 of OX421864.1, read as the reverse complement.
TTCAGTATGAAACATGGTGTAATGTTAAAAGAATGTTGTGTAAAATTATAACAATATTGCATCACATTTTGAAAAAACTATGACCCTCTGTTTAGAATTAATTCTTAATTTTTTTATTTGCATGTCTTTTTGCTTACAGCATTTTAAATGTTGAGAACAGATAATAAATTACTGTTTGTACAAAATGGCATGGAATAGGTTGCTAGTGATAAAAACTATTCTCATAATAAGTACCACTCCCTTACTCCTACTCCTTATTCCTTTGACTTCATTATGCAATTATTTTTATTAAAATGACTTCCTGCGATAAGTTCTTACAGACACATCAGTCAAACAGATGACGCTTAGCAACAAAAAATCGCATAGTAACAAAAAGGTCATGTGACAAGTTAGTAACAGGTAGAAAAATTCGGAGACTACCCACCTGCTATGGGTGGTGTAGGGGTATAGCACGCGTCACGGAATGATGAGGATCCAGGTTCGATTCCCGGCCATAGCTTTACTTTTCGGATTTTTCTGTTCTAATTTTCACTGACATTTAGAAATTTAAAATGACTTCTTGGGATTAGTTCTTACAGACACATCATTCAAACAGATGACGCTTGGCGACAAAAATTCGCATAGTAACAATGTCACGTGACAGCTAGTAACAGGCCCTAGCTTTACTTTTCGGATTTTTCCGTGTTCTAATTTTCAGTGTTGTTCAGAAATTTACTCTACTAAATAAGTTTTTGTTGTTTAATTATTAAAATAAGCTTTTTTGCTGATTGCATTTGTCCTTTTTGTTGATTCTTCAATCTTACACATAATATATACCAATTTTACTTCCACTCTGGTCTGGGAGCAGACGCGTTCATCCCTTACAGGCATATAAGCAGTGCTTGTAAGCATACGTAAATGTGCCCGCCACGCTTCGTACCAATACGGGTTTTGTTGTCAATATGCCTACCCTCTGTCAGAACGCACTGCACGCCCTTGTCTGGGAGCAAAGTAAAAACATAGAATGTACCAGTTGCTTCTCGTCCCGCGCAGATGGTAAAAGCCCATCAAGGGAATGGGTGTAATTCTTAGGAATTATGTAATAGGCGATGCGGCTAGCAACCCATCACTATTTTGATTCCTTTTTCCACCTATACGCCCACAATCTTGCTAAACGTGGCCTGTAGGTCTTGTTGCCTTAGGCTCTGTCTACCCCGTAAGGGATAAAGACGTGATTTGTGTATGTGTATGTATGTGTAATATATACCAATAAGTCAATCAGACCACCAGAAGCAGAGCAAGGCATGACCAAAAAGACATTAAACAATTTGTAAAAATTACCTATGTGAAACTACGAAAACTATCTTCCTCAGAATTAAACCTCAAAGGCAACAAATTAGCAGACAAACGGCTCATGAAGCTGGTAGACCAGTGCCGCACAAAACAGGTCCTCGACTATGTACGAGAGCACTGCCCCAAGGCTGACTCCCAAACCGCCACCAAAGGGAAAGGCAAGAAGGGCTCCAAGAAACAAGAAGATACCCCCACTGAAGATGCTATCTGTGACCTGTGCCACTCGATGAAGATCCTCTACGTAGAAGACAACATTCCTAACATTAGAATTATGGAGGCCAATGTGGGATCAGTCCGTCCGTACATACTGTGTTGTATCGTCAACGATTTGAACTTCACAGAAGCAAGTTTCAAGAAGTTCATTCAGATGCAAACGAAGCTGCACGACACTGTGTGTGACAAAAGGAATGCGGCAACTATAGCGACTCATGACTTGAAGAAAATTCCACCAGGTTAGTGCGAAGTATAGTAATAACAACGACAATTTCTATTTCTTGATCCTGAACAGAAATGACCCAAAATTTTCAAAAAAATCCTTTACAATCTCTTTCCTATCGTTCCACAGGTGACCTGACATACACAGCGAAGTCTCCAACATCCCTGAAGCTGATTCCTCTCGGTCGTGCAAAGCCCTACACTGGGGAACAGCTGTTCCAGCAGCTCACAGCGGAGGCTGAGGCCCTGAGGAAGGAGAAGAAGAGGAATGTATACTCTGGAATACACAAGTAAGATAATTATATGGGTTTCTTGTGTTTCATGTTGCAGGTGATGCGGCTAGCAACCCATCACTGTTTTGATTCTCCTCTCCAACTATATGCCCACAATAATGCTAAACGTGGCGTCGCCTTAAGGTCTTTTTACCTTAGGCTCTGTCTATCCCGTAAGCGATAAAGACGTGATTTATGTATGTAAACTCGTCGCAAAATAAAAGGCCCGTTTTGACAGTTCACGCCCATGAAGTTCTCTATTTTTTACCGATCGAAATGTTCTGAAGGTAATTACATTTTTCATTGATGGGTACCGCCCACTCGGCTAAGTGCTGTGCATAACTTTTTTTCATATTGTCCACAGACTAATAATAATCGGTTAAAGAAAAAAAAAAAAATCGACCAAGATATTTTTTTAAGGCCGACTCGCACTTGGCCGGTTTTATTTTTTTAAATACTAGTGTTCATCAATCAATTAATTACTGAATTTCACTGACATTTAGAAATTTGATAAACTTTTTGTCGATTTTTTTTTGTGAATATTACTGTAACAAAAATATTAAATGAAAGAAAATTGACCTTTTGTAACATTGTATCATTTCAAAATCTACAACATCAGTGTAAGTTAAATTTTCTAAATAGAACTTTAATCCAATGCACTTTACAATATATATTCAAATCGATCAAGTACTCATGCAAACTTGAATCGATTTATCGTGAGTATCGAGTACCGAGTCGTATGGTTACATCATTAGTTACGTCGCGAAGACAAATGTCAAAACGGGCCTTTTATTTTGCGACGAGTTTAGGTAGGTATCAGTGGCGTGGCGAGTTAGGCAAGTATATAAGAAGGCAAGCCGAATGGAATTTAACTAGCCCTTTCTTCTAATTACATAAACTTCCATGCTGCTCTGGGAGCAAAGGAAAAACATAGAATGTACCAGTTGCTTCCCGTCCCGCGCAGATAGTAAAAACCCATCAAGGGAATGGGCGAAATTCTTAGGAATCATGTTATAGGCGATGCGGCTAGCAACCCGTCACTATTTTAATTCCCCTTTCCACCTATGCGCCTACAATCGTGCTAAACGTGGCCTTTAGGTCTTGTTACGTCAGGCTCTGTATACCCCTAAGGGATACAGACGTGATTTGTGTGTGTATTTTCCTCTAATCCTGCGCAATAAAAGTGCCCAACTGCCTTAAGATAGGCAAGCCGGTGGGAATCGAGTTCTATGGACGCCACGCCACTGGTAGGTATGTATATTTTGTAAATCACATCTCCTAGGTAAATGGATAACAAATGATGTTGCTCGTTTCCAGATACCTGTACCTGCTGGAAGGCAAGCCCAAGTACCCGTGCCTCGTGGCCTCCAACAAGGAGGTCATCAGCTTCCCGCCCATCACCAACTCAGACAGCACTAAGGTAACTCCTGACTCCCAATACCGTCTTCACCATAAGGGCACATGGGGCCTGTGCCTAGGGCCCCCATTCTCAGGGGGCCCCGAAGGACCGACAATTTCTCTCACACATTTATTCTATAACTAGCCTTCCGTCCGCAGCTTCGCCCGCGATAAATTAATTTTCCCGTAGGAATAAGTATTTTCCCACGGTAAAAAGTAGCCTATGTCACTCAGTGATAATGTAGTTTTCTAACGGCAAAAGAATTTTTAAAATCGGTCCAGTAGTTTCGGAGCCTATTCAATGCAAACAAACAAACAAACAATCAAATTTTTCCTCTTTATAATATTAGTATAGATAAATGGTCATACTTAGTAAAAAAATGTTATTATAATTCGCTTTTTTTACTTCCAAAAGGGCCCCAAATTCTTGTGTGCCCAAGGGCCCCAGCCTAGTTTAAGACGGCCCTGCTGACTCCATCCCACAGACATCATAATGCGTACTTACGTACGCATTATCGTACAGCGATAATTTGTCCATAAGAAAACAGTTACAGCCCTTGCCACTTAGAATGCCATTTTGCTTTGTCTTGTTTTCTCACTCACTTGCACCGGTTTGATACTTGAATCGGACGATGGTACCCTTAGCATTCTACTCACTGACTGTACTAGCATTTAATTTTGAATGTTAGCACATTGACTTACAATAAACAAACTACACTCAATCACGCTCAAAAACTGTCGGAAGCAAAAGTCTGCTCAACGCGACTATTGTGCAGAGTTTTGATTCAGTTGTGTTTCGACCGTGCTTTGATAACGTCACGCAATGACAAAGTGTTCGGTGTAAAACTGCCATAATAACAGCACTCTTAAAAAGGATGGCGTGTCGTATTTTAGGTAAGTGTTCAGTGGCGTAACTATACCATCTGGGGCCCGTGGCAAGTTCTTTTGATGGGGCCCTATCAGTAAAAATCGTCACGTTGTACGTTGTACTCAGTTTAATTTTAATATTTTTGAGCTCGCGGGCTCTTGGGCCGGGGCCCTCTTGGGTCGGGGGCCCCTGGCATTTTGCCAGCCCTGCCACCCTATTGTTACGCCACTGTAAGTATTCCTTTCAGCTTACAAAATTGACTTACGCCGCTAATGTTATCTGTGTACAGTTTGACAACAAATATAATGCGCATCGGCCGTATTCGTTTGCGCAGAGAAGCGCAGACCAGTTTCCGATGGTAGCCGAACGTGTAAATAATCTATATTGAACTTTATTTGCAAGCGCAACTGGCAGAGTATTGCTTGCTTTGCATTCTTAGCTCTGTCCCGCTTACACGATTTTGCCATTGTTGGTACGAAATCGATCGACCAATAACAGCGCCAGAGTTTCCCGCGCTACTAAAATTGGTCTACTGCGCAGGTACATCGTGGAGCATTATTTTTGTTGTCAAACTGTAAGTTGATGTGTTAACACACAGACAACCCCGCTCGAACGTTTCTTGAGGAACTTTTGTTAGTGATTGGGAGTCTAGTCGTTTCATTGTACGTCATTGTGTTAGCAGTCATTTTTGGCGATTTTTGACACGAAATATCTATGCCTGTTATATCTTCCACGCTGGTCTGGGAGTAACGAAAAAACATAGAATTCACCAGTTGGTGAAAGCCCATCGAGGGAATGGGCGAAAGTCTTAGGAATCATGTTGTAGACGATGCGGCTAGCAACCCATCACTACTTTGATTTCCCTTTCCACCTATACGCCCTTAATCATGCTTAACGTGGCCTTAAGGTTTTGTTACCTTAGGCTCTGTCTACCCATTACCTACATGCATTGCACGGTCTCATTGTCTAAGGGAAGACGGGCCCAGCGTACGGGCCCTCCCCTTCTTGGCGCGGTCCTGGCGGAAGCCGGGGCCACCGGGGGGGGCGTTTGTTTGTGGTTGAAACCCTAGTGGCATCCCACTGCGTCCCCGTCACACCGGATTGAGGCAACGCCGGAGAGTTTTTAGTTCGGGTATACCCCTTCGGGGGGGTCCCACATAACCCTAGGCCCTCTAGGCATCCATAAAGATTTCCTCTCTGTTTACAAAGAAAAGGCTCTGTCTACCCCGTTAGGGATAACGACGTGATATATGTATGTATGTGTGTTATATCTATGTGCAATACAATCCTTCCTCTTTCGCTTATTCCAGATGTCCCATGAGAGTAAATCGATGCTGGTGGAAGTGACGTCCCACGCGTCCCTGGGGGCCTGCAAGACGGCCATGGACCGGCTGCTGCTGGAGACGCTGCAGCTGGGGCTGGGGGACAGCGAGGAGGACCTGGCCAACGGGTACCACTCGCTCACGGTGCAACAGGTCGGTAACACCAGTACAGTGCTAACAATGGCTAAATTGTGATACGAGTGGCGGACAATAATGTCCGAGCCGCTCGATTTTAATGTACATACGTAATAAATAATAAATAAATATCTTGGGACAATTGACACCAATTGACCTAGTCCCAAACTAAGCGAAGCTTGTAATATGGGTACTGGACAAGGAATAAACATACTTATATAGATATATAAATACTTAAATACGTATTAAACATCCAAGAGTCTAGAACAAACATTCATATTTTTATTTATATTATCTTAATTTAATTTCTAAATGTCTGTGAAAATCAGAACACATAGAAAAATCCGAAAAGTAAAGCTATGGCCGGGAATCGAACCCGGATCCTCGTCATTCCGTGACGCGTGCTATACCACTACACCACCCATAGCAGGTTATCTTAATTTATATAGTTTAAATGAAACATTACATATCATTGTAAAAATAAAATTTACTTATTTTTGTAAATATATGTGTAGTCTTAGGAATCATGTTATAGGCGATGCGGCTAGCAACCTATCACTATTTTGATTTCCCTTTCCACTTATACGCCCTTAATCATGCTAAACGTGGCTTTAAGGTTTTGTTACCTTAGGCTCTGTCTACCCCGCTAGGGATAAAGACGTGATATATGTATGTATGTCGCACCCTTCGTGGAAGAAAGACGTAAGTCCTATTAAGGCTCTACAGGACTTACGTCTTTCTTCCACGAAGGGTGCGATGTATACAACCAGAAGTTTCGCAGACTTAACCTACCTTAGCTTGTTTGTATCCGGTGCAAGCTAGGGTATGAACCTGACCTACGACAAGTTACGTCATATTAACATTCTACATTGCATATTGGTTGACAGGTGAAAATCGTAGACACGGAAGGCAATCTCAAGAGTGTTTACCCGTCAAGGACGGACTGCGTGTACGACAGTGTTGCCAACATCAAGGTGTTCCGGCTGCCCAAGAAATAAGCCAGCTGAATCATGAAGATCTAGAGTTAGTGAGTACTGCGGCAAAGTGGTGCGGCCCTTTTTAACGTTTGATCACTTGATCGATGTGTTGCCTCTCGAAACTACAGATTTAAATTTTATTAGTTGGCAACATTAACGCAACCAATCAGTGGTTAGGATTTAACCAATGTTGCTAGTAGACTTGTAAAATTGTAAATTGTAGCTTTAACAGGCCACTGGAGATTATGTTAGAGAAGTGTCTTCAAGCTGTGGGTGAAAAAAATCAAATGTGCATCTCAATTTGTCTGTATAATTTTTTTTCGAGATTTTTAATTATTTTCTTCCAAATATTTTTTGCTGCAGTGCTCTTATTATTATTTTATTTTTCATCTGGCCACACCGCATAGAGTGGCCAGTCCAAATGTCAGTGAAAACGTTTAAAACGCTACAAACGCCAGTGATAGGAACTTTTGGTGTTTTGAAGTGTAACTGAATCAAATAAGAATGTCGTCGCTGTTCAAGTTGTCATATAATTAACAATCAATTTACATATTGGATCTTTCAGTCTGTTCGGGTTTAGTTTGTATTAAATTCCAATAAATTAAAACCAACCAGTCTTAAACTAATTAAGATGGAGACGTTGATTTCTATTTATGTACCATTTATACCGACTACTTTCTTATCTGATTTAGTTACTTATATTTACTTGAGAAATTAATGAGATGAAAATAAATGAAATGTAAAATAATGTAAAAGCAATGTTTACCAGTTATTCTCATGTCATTAGTTAGTCAATGGAGTTGTGTCAAAGTATCTGAAGAATGGGTACTTTATCCTGCCTCAGTTGATTATGCAGTTTCCGTGTCATATTTTTATTTTGAAAACCGCTAAATTATTGTGCTTTAATTATTTTCAATTAATTGAAAATTTGTGTTAAGTGATGACTTTTTTTTTATTATGTATATTATAATCGTACAATTATGTATTCGGTTCTATAGAATTGTGATCTTGAACCATTATTATCATTATTAAATTAATGAATGTGCTAGTTCTAAGGACACTTCTTAATCTTCTGTGATGTAATTACCAATTTGTTGGATGTTTAACATCGAAGTAACCTTATGGCTAAGATTGTCAGTGCTTATTGTTTTTCTAATAAATATTTTTTCATTGTATTTCTATTACTTCATTATCTTCATAATTTCCCTGCGAAAAAAGTGTAGAGAAATTTCGCGCCGAAAACCCTCCGTACGTGAGTCTGTTTGAGCAGCAATTTTTCACGTCGTATTAGAAATATGACATGACAACTGATCGAAAGCATGGCAACATTGTCATAGACGTCAAACAAAACAAGTCTCGTCTGGTTTTGTTTACTTCCGCTCGAATCTCGTTTTCAACAGATCTTTTCTCAATAAAACTTAATTTAAAGTCTTATTCCCTAATGGTGTAATAAAACGCAAGCGAAAATGCGGCGAAGCTTGGCGCCGAGCCAAATCGGCTCCGGGGACAACGTTTTCAAGAGTCCCTTGTTGAATTCCAGCAAACGTAAAAAGCGGGAATGCACAAAAGTTTCGATCGCACCCAAATCCCTCTCGCTAACCATGTCGACGTCCGACCACGAGAATCTCATCAAGGAGATATTGAGTAAGCCTTTTAAGGTGCCTATTCCGAATTACGTATCCTCTTATTGTAGTAAGAGTTTGGGGTTAAAACGGACTCAAGTGCGACGCGCGTTACATGACCCTGACGAGCCAAACGCTCTGGTCTTGTACCGCCCTCCGTATGTCCCGGAGCACGAGAGGATGAAGATGAGCCCCAACGACATCCGAGTAGCCGTTGTGGTTGATCCGGTCCTCGGAAACGTACTACGTCCGCATCAGAGAGAAGGCGTCAAATTTATGTACGATTGTGTCACTGGTACGCAGATAGAAAACGCGTTCGGATGCATAATGGCTGATGAAATGGGTCTCGGGAAAACCCTGCAATGTATTACCTTGCTATGGACACTCTTAAGACAAGGCCCGGAATGCAAACCGACGATTTGTAAAGCTATCATTGTATGCCCGAGCAGTTTGGTCAAAAACTGGTATAATGAGATACAAAAGTGGCTTGCGTCCAGGATAAACGCATTGGCAATGGATGGAGGTTCTAAAGCTGATATAACTCTTAAATTACAGCAGTTTATGAACACATTTGCATCCACTCGGGTAGCTACGCCGGTATTGATAATATCCTACGAGACATTCAGGATATACTCCAACATTCTGCATTCCTCGGAAGTAGGCTTGGTATTGTGCGATGAGGGACACAGGTTAAAGAACAGCGAGAACCAAACATACCAAGCGCTGATGGGCTTGAAAGCTAAGAGGAGGATTTTGATCTCCGGCACACCTATCCAAAACGATTTGACTGAGTACTTCAGTCTAGTACACTTTGTCAATGAGGGGATACTTGGTACTGCACAGGAGTTCAAGAAGAGATACGAAAATGCAATCCTAAGAGGACAGGATGCGTTGGCAACAGAACAAGAAAGAGAGAGAGCACAGGAATGCTTGCAGACGCTTACGTCTATAGTCAACAAGTGTATGATACGGAGAACAAGCAGTCTGCTCACAAAATACTTGCCGGTCAAGTTTGAACAGGTCATTTGCGTGAAAATGACGCCACTTCAGGCTCAAATTTACAAGAATTTCATCAACTCCGATGCAATTCGTAATAAATTCTCTGGCACCGGAGAAAAGAATACTCTCAGTGCTCTCTCCAGTATCACATCACTGAAGAAACTTTGTAACCATCCCGATCTGATCTATGACAAGATCATAGAACGCTCTGAAGGTTTCGAAAAAGCCAAGGACTTGTTACCGAGCAATTATGATATCAAAGACGTTAAACCTGAATACTCAGGCAAACTTATGATTCTAGACTGCATTTTAGCTAATCTAAAAACAAATACAGACGACAAGATAGTCCTTGTATCCAACTACACGCAGACCCTAGATTTGTTTGAAAAGCTGTGCCGAAAACGTTGCTATCAATACGTAAGACTAGACGGCTCGATGACAATAAAAAAACGAGCTAAAGTCGTAGAAAGTTTTAATAATAAGGACTCAAAAGAATGGATATTCATGCTCAGTTCTAAAGCAGGCGGTTGTGGATTGAATCTCATCGGTGCCAATCGGTTGATAATGTTTGATCCGGACTGGAATCCAGCCAATGATGACCAAGCTATGGCTCGAGTCTGGCGTGACGGGCAGAAGAAACCTTGCTACATTTACAGGCTCCTAGCAACAGGAACAATAGAAGAAAAGATATTCCAACGGCAAGCCCACAAGAAAGCCCTAAGTGACACTGTTGTTGACCAAAACGAGGAGGCTCTGCGGCATTTCACGTCTGATGACCTCAAAGACTTGTTTAGGCTGGAAGAAAACACGTTATCAGACACACATAGCAAGTTCAAGTGTCGTAGGTGTGTTAATAACATCCAAGTAACATTGCCACCGGAGAATTCTGATTGTACGTCGGATTTGTCGAACTGGTATCATTGTGCTGATAAGAAGAACTTGGCAGATTTAGTCCTGAAGCAGTGTTGGGATTTGGCGAAGAGTATCTCGTTCGTATTCCACCACCGGTCAGCCAAGACTGAAGCGCAGAATGAGATAGAAGAAAAAGAGAATATGCCAGAGAAGAAGAGAAGGAAAATAGAGATAGATGATGATTATTCGGAGCCTGATGATAGTGCAGATGAAGATTATGAGTAAAATAATTGTTTTGTTTTTCAATTGTTTTGTTGCAATGAAGAAATTATGTTTGTATTGTATATAGTTTTGTTAAGTTGATAATTATGAAGAGTGATTATAAGTATTTTGGAGAATCCATTTTTTATTTTTATGAGCTGTATTATTGATTAGACTATAAAAAAAACATACATACATACATATATCACGTCTTTGTCCCTTACGGGGTAGACAGAGCCTAAGGTAACAAAACCTTAAGGCCACGTTTAGCATGATTAAGGGCGTATAGGGCAAAGGGAAATGTAAATAGTGTTCGGTTGCTAGCCGCATCGCCTATAACATGATTCCTAAGAGTTTCGCCCATTCCCTCGATGGACTTTTACCATCTGCGCGGGAAAAGAAGCAACTAGTAGGTAAATTCTATGTTTTTTCTTAGCTCCCAGCCCAGTATGGAAGTATGTATTAACTAAAATTATCACTAAACTAAATCGGATCAGCGGACAATTTTCCGGGATAAAAAATAGCCTATGTGTTAATCTAGGGCATCAGCTATCTCCGTTCCAAATTTTATCCAAATCCATTCAGTAGTTTTTACGTGAAAGAGTAACAAACATCCATCCATACTTACAAACCTTCGCGTTTATAATATTAGTAGGATTTAAAACTTAATTCTAGTTATGGCGATGGGTTGTTCTAATTTAAAAATGTCACGGACGCTAATTAACGATAAAGAAACAATAATCTGAGCTTAAAACAATCCATATCTAAATGATTTCAGTTTTACTTATCTCAACATATCTAATGGATAAGTCTGGTACAATGGATAATTCGGTACAGCTGTAGGTATGTTTGTTTTTGAGCCTCTAGTTACTTAAAGTTTACATACATACCGTTAACCGGGGTGTCTTTGATAATTTTGGGACTAGTTTGATCGTTTTAATACATACATACCGTCACGCCTCTTTCCCACAGGGGTAGGCAGAGACTACTTTGTTCCACTTGCTACGATCCTGACATATTTCATTCGCTTCATCCACAGTCATCAATCTCTTCATACATGCTTGTCGGTTTCGGGTACTCCTGACCTGACCTTTTCCAAAACGTCTCCTATTTGGTCTCGGAACGTCCGTCTAGGCCTTCCCCTCCCAACGTAACCATTCACACTCCCCAAATAGATCTGTTTAGTTAGTCTACTTTCATCCATCCGCTCTACGTGCCCAAACCAACTAAGCATACTTTTTTCTGTCCTAGTCACTATATCCTCTTTCACACCAGCACGTTCCCTTATCACACTGTTCCTTATTCTATCTTTCAGTGATACACCTTCCATACTCCTTAACGCTCTCATTTCTACTGCATTTATTCTACTTTCATGCTTCTTTCGCCATACCCTCCGTGGCTGAAAAAGGTTAAAAAAAACAACGCCCTGGTTACGGCTGCAACCTCCTTATTTAGACGACGGGGTTTATACTCCGTACCTGTAATGAAAACTCCAAGCAACGCCGGGTGATTTACGAGTATGCGATAAGTAAGTATTAACGCCAGATTAATTAAAACAAATCACTATCGCAATTAAAGCCTACGATGGCGGCTGTGCATTTTGCGTGCCTTCTACTTGTCTTTGGATTGGTTCATGTAAGTTTAAATACTTTCAAAATTCACTTTTTGCTGACTGCACTTGCATGTATCGTCGTCCATCCTGTATGTTCTTAATTTCGAGTCAATCCGACCTCTAGGTCAAATTTCTGCTAACTTTGAAGGCAAAGGCAACTTAGGTAGGATGACTACACCGTACCTACTTAATGGACACTTGTTTAGACAATTTATTTTACATCGCCCCGGGTCGTACGTAATTAGAACACACAGAAAAATCCGAAAAGTAAAGCTAAGACCGGGAGTCGAGCCCCGATCATCGTTTCGTGATGCGTGCTATACCGCTACACCACCCATATAGGCAGGCAGGTGAATATAAGCCTTCGAATCTTTCTATCTGAACCAGCTGTCACGTGACCTTGTTATGCGAATTTTTGACGCCAAACGTCATCTGTTTGAATGATGTGTCTATAACAATATAACAAACTCCCGTGGAACATCTACCTACTGCTCACCAGAGACGAGAGAAGGCGTTGATAGGTATAATAAAATAACAAAACTTCTTGATTGTGACAACTTTTGCTGTGCCTTCTTTATTGCATTGACTTTTTCAGTGCGATCCGATCCTGAGGAGCGATGGACAAGCTTTCATTGAGGACTTGCGAAATGGTAAGTATATGACTGCATCATCATTTAAGACCGCGCTTCTTTAGAAACAGGCTGGAGGAGTGACATGCAGCGTCTACCACATCTTATCTTTTGGGTGTTTTTTGCATTGGACCAGCAGGTGGCTCCCGCATCGTAGCCGGCTGGGAGGCGGAGGAGGGCCAGATCCCGCACCAGATCAGCCTGCGGATGGTGAACGCCATCGGAACAGTGTCCTCGTGCGGCGGCTCCATCATCCACCACGAGTGGGTCATCACTGCGGCTCATTGCGTGGCCAAGTAAGTGATGATCAATTACCCTAAATTTTTTTGCAAAACATACATACATACATACATAAATCACGTCTTTATCCCTTACGGGGTAGACAGAACCTTTTTTTTTATTTATGGTGTGGAAAATGCGCCTTATACATCCGCCCGGTACGGGTTTACCGGGGGTATGTGGGGCTCTCCCGCGACGACAGGCATACCCACTAAAAACCACACGGATTCCCTATTCGGTCGTATGTGAGGAGCACTCGGTGTCACCGCGACGCCCCACGACCACCCCGGTATAGGGTTCCCTCTTCGCGGCACCTGTGCAATGCAGGTTTGGGAAATAGAGGGGGTAGACAGAACCTAAGGTAACAAGACCGAAAGGCCACATTTAGCATGATTGTGAGCGTAAAAGTGGAAGAGGAATCGAAACAACACAGAGGGGCTACTCCGAAATTCGATTTTCGAAGTTCGTTTCGTTCCGTTTCGCTCACACTAATAGTCATTAATTTGAGAGTGAAAGGGACGGTATGACACGAAGTTCGAAAATCGAATTTCGGAGTATAAGGCCAGAACCGAGGCAAAAATACTAGGGTCGCTACAGTACATTATCTTTGTTATTTTCACATGTGTGGGAATATGTGGGCGTGGGTTATGGTTGTCTGTCTATCAACCCTTAGGAACTGTCACCACTATTCACTGCCAGGCGCGCTATAAGGATAGTCAATAAAATGCAGAGTTCGGATACTTGTTGTATTAACTTTTCACAAACACAATTTACATAAGTATCTACATGAAACGGGCTGATAATATCCGTCACAATATATGAGCTGAGGAACTTACGATCTACACAAGAGTTAGGGAACGACTGCCGGAGCGGGCGCTTGGTCCCGCTAAACCCAGCTAAAAAGGAATTTGCTTACACCGCTCATATCCCAGTGCACTTGCACTATGATATGAAAGTGTTGTATGTCCCTACACATGTAAATGGGTCCCGATCTATACTGACAAAGTCTCGTTTCGTGTCCAGCCGCCAATCCTTCGTCATCCGCCTCGGCCTGACCAACCTGACGCAGCCGGAGTACATTGTGGAGACGACGCGGAAGTACATCCATCCGGAGTACGACGAGATCCGAGCGGGGGTCCAGACTGACGACATCGCTCTTCTGGGACTCGAGCAGAGCATCCCCTACGGAGGTCAGTGGGCTAATGGCATCATCCTCGGACCTAGTGCCTCGACCACCAGAGACACGTTACCACACCTTCCTTTGAAAGCACGTCTATCATTTTTGGTTAGGCGAAAATTAAAGATTTAAAAACCCTCCACGCACTAATAAAAAAAACATGGATATCAATTTTAATTGAATAGTAGCCTATTTCTACCTACTTTAGAATGGAAATAAATAATACATACATACACAAATCACGTCTATATCCCTCGGGGTAGACAGAGCCCGAGGTAACAAGACCTAAAGGCCATGTGTAGCATGATTGCAGGCGTAAGTGGAAATGGGAATCAAATTAGTGATGGTTTCTAGCGACATCGCCTATAGCGTGATTCCTAAGAATTTCGCCCATTCCCTCGATAGGCTTTTACCATCTGCGGGGGACGAGAAGCAACTGGTACATTCTATGTTTTTCCTTTGCTCCCAGACCATGAAAAGAACGAAATAAATAAATCTGTATATTGTTCAACTTTTAACGGTTAACGCGAGTTTCAACTTGCGTTTAATTTTTGATTATCGAAATTAACGATTTAAAAAAGGAATTACCGAAGTTAACTTTTGGATTAACTGCCCATCTATGCTTAAACTGTCGAGCATGATCAACTACAACTCCGTGGGTCAATTGTACTCTGCGACGTCCAACCGTACCCTTAAAACCAAATTTGGGTACGCCGAGCATTTTCTATTTCACTTTCGGAGCTAGGGTTCACCGTTGACGGATACGTAAACATGGCATGATGAACATTTCTTCCATTTCCAGCGTTGGTCCAGCCTTGCCGTCTCCAGAACAGCGGGCAGAAGAACGACGTCTACACCGAAGTGGTGTTCACAGTCAGTGGTTTCGGCAGAACCGATGACCTGTGGAACGGTGAGGGCCTTGCGCAAGAGTGACTAAATCAGTGATTCCCAAAGTGGTCCAGGTGGACCCCCAGGGGTCCACGGAAGACTCGACGGGGGTCTACGTTGGGCGTGACCAAAAATGGGGGTCCGCAATCGTAAGCGGCGTAAGCTACATGAAAATTAATTTGGTCGATAGTGAAGAACTAAAATTTAATTGAAAATTTGTTTAGTCGACTTTATTTTCAAATAATTAACCCTATCAAGCAATCGATCCTAACCAATTTTTTCGAACACTGATAATTTATCGTTGAAACTCGGCAACAACGCAAGTTTCCATAGATAGAGCTAATCTTCCCTTTTTTGAGATTTAGAAATTGAGTAATGTAGCTGTAGGCGGTCCACCGGATCCAGCAAAATTTTGAAAGTGGTCTATGGAACCAAAGAGTTTGGGAACCTCTGGACTAAATGCTTAGTACTTGCCACTTGGACTATACTCTTTGTCATATTTGAGCGTTCTTCAAAATAAGTCCACATGTTTTTTTTCCCAGAATTTAAATGTTTTGGGTTTTTCTTACTCACAATCGTTTACCCTATCGATTCTCGTACAAGAAAAAGTGTGTCTTAATTTAACTATGGAATTTATTTTCCTGTTCGTCACGTTCCATACGTAATTATATGATAAAAGTGACGAACTGGAATGGAAATTTTGGGACACATTTCATTACCATTACAATAAAATAGTTTTATACTAATTTTTCACTATATGTACTTATACTTAATCTGAACTTTGCAATGTTGCCATAACCATAATAATTTGAACTTGCAACTCTATAATTCTTTCAAAGAAATATCAATTGGTGCGACTAATATTTAAATAACATTGTTTCCTCCGCCACTTGAATTTAATTTTATCATAACAAATAGTGAAAATTTACTGGTGTCGAACTATTTCATTTTAATGGCAACACTACAGGATACATTGGCTTAAAGGTCCAGAAACCAGGCCATAAAATTACAAAAAAAAAAAAAAAAAGCAAATAGACAGCGCCATCTCGCGTGTCACTCCAGGCACTAACCTATCCTCCACCAGGTGGCGCCGCGTCCGAAGTTCTGCGCTGGGTGCACCTCCGCGGTATCACCAACGAGGAGTGCCGCTGGTGGTACAACAACAGTCCCACCATCCAGGACCAGACCATATGCGCGGAGTACTACAACGACACCGCGCAGTCCTCCTGCCAGGTACACGTACCCCACATGAGCAGACCAGCTTAGCGGAGTCCCCCTGTCAGGTAGACTAGTCAGGAGACCATACCGGGGCTAGGGGAGCGCACTGCCCCTTAGATACGGCATATCTACAGACCCTACAGCAGAGGGTGGGCAACGTCTTTCCAAACTTGATGAATAAGTAATACTGGCCCCATCATCAGTAATATAGACCTTGAGTATTTGCGACACCGCTCGGTCCTCCTGCCATGTACACTCATCAGGGGACTTCCATAGGGGGGCTAGGGGGGCGCACCGGCCCCTACGGCATACCTACAGGCCCTACGGCAAAGAAGATAGCAACGCCTTTACAAATTTGATGAATAAGTAAAACTGGCCCCATCATCCAGTAGTAGACCGTAGAATCTCTAGATGTAGGGTTAGGAATCTTCCCAGTGCAAAGAGAGTTCCAGCGTCCTTTGCAAGTTTGAGGAGTGTCTTTTCAAAACTGCTTATTTACATTTTTGATACTTTAGATGCAAAAATGGCCGAATTTGGCACGAATTATGTTTTCAGTATATAGGCCCTGTTCTATGGTAACCCTTCAACTGCTGATGATGACGGTGATGATGATAATTTCGAAAGTCGTAAAAAAAGTATTGTATCGCCTTCCATGCTGGTCTGGGAGCAAAGAAAAAACATAGAATGTACCAGTTGCTTCTCTACCCGCGCAGATGGTAAAAGCCCATCGAGGGAATGGGCGATTATAATAGGAATCATGTTATAGGCGATGAGGCTAGCAACCCATCACTATTTTGACTCCATTTTCCACCTATACGCCCGCAATCTTGCTAAATGTGGCCTGTAGGTATCTGTTACCTTAGGCTCTGTCTACCCCGTAAGGGATAAAGACGTGATTTGTGTGTGTGTGTGTGTGTGTGTGTGTATATCGCCTAAAAAGGCGGTGTAGGCAACAAACAGGACCGCGGGAGGTGCGGGCGGTACGCGCACTAACCGCCCGCAACTCTCGGTTCCTTTCGTCGTCCTACCCCGCGCCCCTGTACCCGCGCAGGCGAGGACTCATTTAAACGGTTTACCTATTATAAGTAAGGAATTGCACGACCTTATAGTTCCATCTCCGTTTCGCCAACGGACTTCCAGGCGGGGGGAGCGTTTTCACCCATTTGTTGTCAACATACCATTGGCCCGCACGAGGCGGTTTGCTTCATCCTTCCTAATGCGAACTGCTAGGGAATGGAATTCGCTCCCATCGTCTATATTTCCGGACAGATACAACCTAGGGCTCTTCAAGGCTAGAGTGAATAGGCTATTACTGAACCAGTGAGTTACACCTTTGGCCTCATCTGCACCTTCCACCAACTGACATAGAGGTCAATCACTGGTCAGTTCGTAGTAAAAAAAAAAAAAGGAAGTTGAAGAACCTCATGGCGTCTTTTCTTATGATGTCACCACACTCGCCTTTTTTGACTCCTTTTATACAACTGTCGCATAAAAAAAATTATCCACCCTTTTGCTGAATCCCTGTCAACCAGCCATTGACCTCCATCGTCCCACAGGGTGACAGTGGCGGCCCCCTGACCTTCGTGGACGCAGACGGGCGCCCCACCATGGTGGGCATCGTCAGCTTCGGGTCTTCGGCAGGATGCAACAGCCCCTTCCCCTCAGGTACGCACAGTTCAGTTTTACTGTAATGTCTAATGACCATTTGCTCGAAAATTAAATCTGTAGTGTTGTGTTGCTAGACATCGATGAAACTTCACTACATAGTATAAAACAAAGTCGCTTTTTCTGTCCCCAAGTCCGTTTGTATGCTTATATCTTCAAAACTACACAACGTATTTTGATGCGATTTTTTAATAGATAGAGTGATTCAAGAGGAAGGTTTGTATGTATAATACATGCATAATATACCGTGCGAAGCCGGGGCGGGTCGCTAGTAATATATAACACTTGGTGCTCAAAAGCGTGATAACAAAACCATTCTCAGTCGCTTCGAGAGCTGTTTTCAGCGGAAACACCACCGATGAAACGACGTCTCCAATCATTAAGTAATAAAAAAATAGAATTTCATATTTATAGCACAAGTCAATGCGTATATGTATGTGTATATTTATTCCAGCCTATGTCCGCCCTGGGCATTACCACGACTGGTTCTACGAAGTCACCGGCATCAACTTCGACTGGTCCAGCGACGACTTGGAATCCTACAAGCCCATACAACTGCCTGTAGACATAACAGTCTAACGCAAAACCCAGCTAACTCAAAACCTATCTAACACAAAACCCAGATCACTCAAAACCTACCTAACTCAAAACCCAGCTCACTCAAAACCTACCTAACCAAAACCCAGCTCACTCAAAACCTACCTAACTCAAAACCCAGCTCACTAAAAACTTACCTAACTCAAAACCCAGCTCACTCAAAACCTACCTAACTCAAAACCCAGCTCACTCGAAACCTACCTAACTCAAAACCCAGCTCACTCAAAACTCAAAACCTAGCTAAGTAACTCAAATCCCAGTTAACCGCAGAAGTTTTTGACAGCCAATTTTATTTTTTCATGTTTGCGAAGCTATAAAGCTGCAGGTTGTTTTTAATATGTATAAAGGTAAAAATAAAACGATTTACATTTATAAAAAACTTTTTAATGTTACAATATTATTCCTTCATTTACACATAAGTACATCACTCAATAATATATTTATAAACGACACTGAAAATTTAGAACACATAGAAAAATATGGCCGAGAGTCGAACCCGGATCTTTGTCATTCCGTGACGCGTGCTATACCCCTACACCCATAGCAGGTGGGTAAGCCTTCGAATTTTTCTATCTGTTACTAGCTGTCACGTGACCTTGTTACTATGCGAATTTTTGTCGCCAAGCGTCATGTTTCAATGATACAATACACAATATTATGAACAGGCATAACAATAACGTATTTTGCATTGCTTTTCTATCAATAATAAAGATTATCGCTATTATTCATGGTATCGATAGGCCTATTGACATTGTGACTATTTTTCAAGGTAAACTGTTACTAAACCACGATCAGAATGGGATTGTAGGGATCAGCCATCATTTACAATCTGACGCATACCACATTAGCATTACATTCCGAGGAACTCGTAGCACGAAGGCGGAAGGCTTTCTCTATCACCACCCGAGGTGTGTACACAGTTTAACGACTTCCCGTCCCTGGCCACAAAGTGGAAATTTCCATTTCTAATTTGCTACTTACGGCCGTGGGGTCGTAAATATCCTACTAATATTACAAACGCGAAAGTTTGTAAGTATGGATGGATGTTTGTTACTCTTTCACGCCAGAACGGCTGGACATATCTCGATGAAATTTGGAACATAGATAGATAGTCTGGAATAACACATAGGCTACTTTTTATCCCGGAAAATTGTGTAATTCCTGCGGGATAGCGATAAACGAATTCTATGCAGACGAAGTTGTGGGCAACAGCTAGTATGAAATAACTGTAAGCTCCAATCCTATTTTACAGTAATATCCACAGTCAAACTAACAGTTATGCACTACTATAAGCCTGAGTTGAACCAAGTTACTCTATCAATAACGGTCAATTTGACACATGACAGATTTATGTTTAAATGAGCGAGCACACCGTCGCGTGTACGCAGTGACGTGTCGTAGGCGTCACGTTTTCTCACTGTTTTTTCATACATTTTGTTGCGTAAACGCACCGTCAACGACTTTTACGCACAGGTGTGGCTGCACCTTAACAAAATATCAATTTTTAAAGTAACTAGGCGCAACTCTGACTAAATGTGATTTTTTAGATTAGTTCTCGTGGTCCCACTGTTATAAAAATCCTCACTAGATAAAATAAAATTAGATTAGGTTTGTTAGTTATCTTCAAATGCCCGAAGGCCAAACGGAATAGGAATAGGAGCCCCGCGGAAACGGGTTTCCGTCGACCTATAATGGTCTAGTGAAATTCGTCATTTTTTATAACAGTGAGGCCACGAAATCAAAACAGATTCGACTCAGCAGATCCCCACTCCTGACCTCATAACAATAATAATTAATTTAAAAAGTTAAAAGGCTCTCGCTAGGTGGTTGGGTCAAGGGCCAGATACAGAAGGCGGTACTCCTGGAGACAGCTCGGATAGTCAGGAGGTTCTTCTCTGCCCTGACCACCGGTAGCTTAGTCGCCGCGCTGCCGGCGGCACCCTAGGTTAGGTTTTTATAATTTCTTTATATTTTGTATTAATATTGTTTTACTACTTTTTATATAAATACTAGCTTTTCCCCGCGACTTCGTCCGCGCATATAATGTCAGAGTGACGACACACCCCATACATCTACTCATGTCTCCAAGTATAAGGTTTTTAATGCCTATCCCGTGCGAAATTCGGAAAATCCCTTCTTAGAGCACCTACAGATCCTCTAGGAATATTATCTACTAATCATAGTCTTAATTATTTACCTTGTGTTTTTATCCCGTGGGAATTTCGAAAAATTCCTTTGTAAGTGCATGTTTATACTAACCACGGAATAATGTGTAGGCATGCTAAATTTAATGTCTAGCTTATAGTACAACATTTCGGAATTTTTAAATCCCGTGGGAAAATCGGGATAAAAAGTATTCTATGTCCGTCTCCTGGTTCTAAGCTACCTCCCTACCAATTTTCAGCCAAATCGGTTCAGCCGTACTCGAGTTATAAATAGTGTAACTAACACGACTTTCTTTTATATATATATAGATTGTAAGAACCTAACTTAGGATAAAATAAATATACAGATAATAATTAATTACAATAAAAAACAGTACAATTCCTTATCTATCAGCCTCTTCTACCACATTATCCTCGTCCGGTCGATTCAAGAACGCTTTGCACAATATCTCCTGGCAATAATCGATTTCTTCCCTAAACCTGTCTTCCTTCAAGTCAGGGTGCTTCAGGTGTTTCTCCAGGGTCCCTCGGAGCCCTAGGGTGGGGTCCCGGCACTGTGCGAGGACCCTGTGGTCCATGTCGGCTAGTAACGTGACGATGGTGCCTAGCAGATGTTCCGAGGTCTGGTCCCGACCTTTCTGTATCTGATCGCCGAGTATCCTTATTACGTTGAGTTGGATAAACTTTTCTGGAAATTTAATAATATTATTAATTATTTGCCGTAAAGTAAGTTTACATAGCATCGCCCTTGCTCTATTTCAATCTAAATTCTCCTAACTTGACAATGTACAATTTATGATGTAATTTTCATTCAATGAATCAATAAAATAATATAATGTATGGTCGGGGAGTTCTTGTGATCCCACTGTTTTGAAAATTAAGCTAGGTTCATATCTTCAAATGCCGGAAGGGCAAACCGAATAGAAATCGACCTTGGTGGAAAGTAATTCGACTTTATTTATAACAGTGGGATTTGCGGGTGGTAGGGCCTTGTGCAAGGTCCGTCCGGATCGCTACCACCATCTTACTCGCTAATCCTGCCGCTAAGTAGCAGTGCTTGCACTGCTGTGTTCCGGTGTGGAGAGTAAGACAGCCGGGGAAATTACGGGCACAAGAGGCATTGCATCTTAGTCCTCTAGGTTGGCAACGCATCTGCAATCCCTCCGGGGTTGCGGATGTCTATGGGCGGTGGTGATCACTTACCATCAGGTGACCCACTTGCTCGTTTGCCTTCCTATTCATATATAAAAAATATATATATATATATATATTACATAAAATTTTTAAAAAGACATCGAAATCGCTCCATCGGCTTAAGACCTAAGAAGCCACAGACATAGACAGAAACAAAAACACAAAGACATCGACATCATACTTATAACACCACTCTTTGCGTTGGGGGTTAAAACGGTGGGACCACGAGCGTAACCGCTGGGGGTGACTGACCTCTGGCTTCTGGCGCGCGGTCGCATAGATGGCGCACGAGGAAGGCGGCCTTGGTGCGCGCGCGCTCGTCCGCGCACGCGCAGAGCGCCGCCAGCGACGCGCAGCCGCCCTGCGCGACCAGCTCCGAGATACCCGGCGAGAACTCGCGACACGCGCCTGGCAACGGAATATAATACAGTATTTTTTACACAAGAAATGAAAAATTTAAAATTAAAATTTATTTTTGCAAATTGGCCGCCAAGGGCTCTTTTACATGTCTTGTTAAACTTATTTCTCTTATTGGTTGTCTGGTAGAGATCGCTATTAAGCGATAAGACCGCCTATTGTCTACTTTGTTCTTTGATTTCTGTATTGTTTTGTACTGATTTGTGGTGTTCAATAAAGAGTATTTGTATTGTATGTATTTTTGAAACTACCCGCGCATTCGGAAAGACCATCATTGCCAAGAAGTATGCGGCGCAAGAAACTTGGCAGTCATTTTTCAAAATAAAATACAGTAAGAATACTTAAATTCTACTTAAATTACATACATTTATAAAAGGGATGTATAAGGTCCCCGAGCCTTAAATTATTTTAATCTATAGTAGAGATGTATAAAGTCTCTACTAGTCAAAACAACAAAAAAAAGAAAAATGAAAGTACAGGTAAAAAACTTAAGCAAACGACCTGTTGTATGTGTGAGTAATGTGTGCGAATAGACAAATTGACGTTATAAATTAGAAAAATGACAGTAGTGACACACACACACACACACACACACACACAATTCACGTATTTATCCCTTATGGGGTAGACAGAGCCTAAGGTAACAGGTACTTACAGGCCACATTTAGCAAGATTGTGGGCGAATCAAAATAGTGATGGGTTGCTAGCCTCATCGCCTATGACGTGATTCCTATTATAATCACCCATTCCCTCGATGGGCTTTTACCATCTGCGCGGGTAGAGAAGCAACTGGTACATTCTATCAGTAGTCAGTATCAGTAGTATTCTGACAGTAGTGAAATGGGACTTAATCCCATTTCACTACATACAAGAGGCAATTTACTTAAATTTTTTACCTGTACTCTGGAGTGACCAGTTTTTTTTGCTCCCGAGTATACATACCGGTGACGGCACCAGTGTTGGACACTTTAAGCTGACAAGCACCAGTAATGGACACTTAAATCTTAATTACACATAAACGGATAACTCGCGTATAAAAAGTCGAGTGACGCTCGACATGTTTCGGACTATTTCGTAGTCCTTCCTCTCGGAGCGCTCGCCCCGGCGGCAGCGAGACGAACACGTACGTACGTTTTTTATACGTGAGTTATCCGTTTATGTGTAATTATGATCAAGTCTCACGGTAGTTTCATGTTGAACTTAAATCTTAATTTAATAATGATGTTCTGTCATCTATTCTAAGTATCTTCAGCCAATTTTTTTTATATCTTCCATGTACAGACTTTCAACCCGCTTCAGCTTATATGTATAGATAAGGCATTCTTGAACTAAACTTGTCACTTACAACACACACAAATCACGTCTATATCCCTTACGGGATAGACAGAGCCTAAGGTAACCAGGTACCTACAGGCCACATTTAGCAAGATTGTGGGCGTATAGGTGGAAAATGGAATCAAAATAGTGATGGGTTGCTAGCCTCATCGCCTCTAACATGATCCCTATTACAATCGCCCATACGCAATGGGCTTTTACGTTTTTTCCTGGTGAGCAGTAGATGTTCCATGGGAGTTTGTAATTGTGTAGTACAGACACACATCATTCAAACAGATGACGCTTAGCGACAAAAATTCGCATAGTAACAAAAAGGTCACGTAACAGTTAGTAACAGGTTGAAAAATTCGGAGACTACCCACCTGCTATGGGTGGTGTAGGGGTATAGCACGCGTCACGGAATGACGAGGATCCGGGTTCGATTCCCGGCCATAGCTTTACTTTTCGGATTTTTCTGTGTTCTAATTTTCACTGACATTTAGAAATTTAGTTTTTTCTTTGCTCCCAAACCGGTATGGAAGATACAAGATATACAAGACACTTACAAGATATAGCATAAATGCACTTGACAAGCGCCTCCCCCCGCTCCGTCTGCACCAGGTTGAGCAGCACGTTGAGCAGGCCGCTCTCGAGCGCTCGCGCTTGGCAGAACGGATTGTTCTGGCACAGCTCGGCGAGAACGAAGCTGGCTTTGGCGCGGACGTCCTCGTTCTCGCTGCCATAGCACACCGGGAAGATGGCGAACCCGCCGAGCTTGTAGAAATCTGGAAATTGGAGTGTTCATCATCACTACATAAACAACCATATCTGTTTTTATGGTCACAAAAAAGAATGCTCTAGTTTGTTATGTATCTACTGTGGTAACCTATAATTCGCCATGTAACTTTTTATCTAAGTGTATAAGAGTAACTTAATTAAGGCTGGTTGGTTCCCTGAATAAATCACTACATAGTATAAAACAAAGTCGCTTTCTCTGTCCCTATGTATGCTTATATCTTCAAAACGACACAACGGATTTTGATGCGGTTTTTTTTAATAGATAGAGTGATTCATGAGGAAGGTTTATATGTATAATACATGCATAATATAGTAGAGAAATACTGATTGCACCCGTGCGAAGCCGGGGCGGGTCGCTAGTACTTGATAAACCATGGTAGCCTAGTGGTTTGACCTGTGGCCACTCAAGCAGAGCGTTGTGGGTTCCACTCCCGGGCTCGCACCTCTGAGTTTTTCCGAATTTTACATTTGATATTTACCATGAGCTTTTACGGTGCAGGAAAACATCGTGAGGAAACCTGCACACATCTCTGCAAAGCAATTCAATTGTGTGTGTGAAGTTCCCAATCCGCGCTTTGCCCGCGTGGGAACTATAGCCCAAGCCCTCTCATTCTGAGAGAAGGCCTGTGCCCAGCAGTGGGACGTATATAGGCTGGAGATGACACATACATACACACATATATCACGTCTTTATCCCTTACGGGGTAGACAGAGCGTAAATTAGCAAAACCTTAAGGCCACATTTAGCACGATTAAGGGTGTATAGCTGGAAAGGGAAATCAAAATAGTGATGGGTTGCTAGTTGCATCTAGCTAACTTACCATTGGCAATGTCCATGTCGTCAATAAAGTCCATGAGACTGGTGAATGCATTACTGACTTCCTCGGGCAAGGGCTCCCCGAGCTGTATGCTGTGGACCTTCTCAGCGTCAGAGAGGACCTTGATACAGTTCTGCAGCACCTGGGACACGTCCACTGTCAAGCTCTTGAGGGCTTCCTCGAGGAATTTGCGGCGCTGGAAAATAGAAAGATGAAAAATGTGATAATTAGATGAATACTAAAAAAATTAATAAAATATAATTAAAGAGATCAATCCAATATAACAAGAAACAATGCTAAAATAAATAAATAAATAAAATAAAAATAGCCTTTATGCACTGATGATTACATTTTTGAACTTAACCTAATATTAAACCGCCTCATTTGCATCAGATTGCCCGTATTGGACATAGGCCTCCTCCAGTTGCCGCCATTTCTCCCTGTCCCTAGCAAATCTGCGAAAGCCTTTAGGTAGGTCATCCTCCCACCTCTTGTGTTGCCTTCCTTTTGATCTTTTGCCGTCCCATAACACAGATACAATGCTACAAAGTGTTAAATGGTAGAACACCACCAACAAGACAAGTTTTTATTAGAAAAAAAAAAACTTTTTGCTGACTTTATAACATCCAATTATAACGTACTAAATTTTTAGGCCCCCAACTACTAATTTTTTAATTGACAGAGTGATACAAGAGGAAGGTTTATATGTATAATTCTGCGCAGATGAAGGTGCGGCGAGAAGCTGGAAACATTTGTTCATCCCAATCCAACCACCTCCATATTTCAGGATAATTTAAAGAGATCTAAATTGGTACTAAAGGTACTTGATAATTAGCTTTGGACAAGGGCACATTAAATTTCACTACCTCCTCATCCATTGGTCCAAGCTCGGAGTTTCCTGGAGCATCTTCAGCCCTGGTTGCTTCCATAGCAAACCTGAGGAGCCCCTGAAACGTCAATAAAACGTAAGCAAAAAACATTTAGAACATGTGAAATTAGAACTAACAGGTTGTCACTTCATACACCCACAAAGTCCCACTATGCCCAAAAGGGAAACTGGTTTTTAGTGGGAGAGTCCCACATACCCACCGTTGCCGTTGGGGCCGAGAGATGCAGGCGGCAGGACACTACCCGCCCGCACCGCTCTCGGTCCCCTTTGTCGTCCTACCCCGCGCCCCTGTGCCGCGCGGGCGAGGACTCATTTAAGCGGTCGGTCTATAGCTCCATTAAGCACTTAGTTCAAAATACCATAATATTCCTATTCTAGTTTCTAATAAAATAACCATTAGTAATAGTATGGAGTTAAGTGTGCAGCTACACTGACTTTATTGCTATAAGTATGTAAAAAATTAAAACAAACGGTACCTGTAGATTCCGAGGCTGCCGCGGCTGCTCCGGTAAAGGCTGAGCTACCTGGCTCCTGTTAGGGAACGTGAGGGCTCCGGCAATGGCATTATTTTGATCTGGATTATTAGAAGTCATGTTTTGAATGAAAATTGTACGCGAAATATTAAAGAGCACGTCACTAGGCCGGCAGTAAAGTCACAACTGGAGTACGAAATTGTTAAAGGTTAAAATTGGTATGAATGAATCACAAAAGTTGATGTAAGTTTTGGAAATTGGTGGATTCTCGGGAGTTCTAGAACATGAGACACAAACACCTTGCTTGTTTCTGGAGGTGTCAACGTCAAACTGACGGCTGACGTTTCTGCTTGAGTTTGGCCTAATTGTAAATTGGTGTTGCGCAAAGAATTTTAGAAAATAGTAAAAAATGTTTACCGTGATATTATGCTGATAATATTAATGATTATAAACGGTTTTAGATAAATATTGAGTAATTTTAGTTTCTGTTCGCACAAAACGATTTTGTATTGCGAAAATTTGTAGTGCAGCATGGAACATAGTACAAATCGGACACCTAACCAAATCTGTCAAACTGACTAGGTTGAGGTGTATTTCAGGCGAACTCATATATTTGCATCCACAATCAGTTCGCGTGGACACAAGCGTAAGGTGTTTTAAGAAAAACTGCTTTGATCATTCTGCTAACTCTAGCAGGGAGAGGCGGGTGTTGTGCGGGTGTCCGACACACACATTCCACCAACCACTACACTACCTGAAAAAGAAAAAAGAATACGCATGAAAATAATGTTGCCATTTAATAATTAAAAATCCCGAAAGTAGCCAAATTTTGAATGAAAAGTTACTTGAGCAATAATGTACAAACATACATACACAAATCACGTCTTTATTCCTTACGGGGTAGACAGCGGACTAAAGGCTAAGAAGTCTGAGAACACCATTTTTGTTTCTTTAATCACCATCCGATCCGCGCTACGGCCATGCTCGGGTCACGTGATATTTTACGTAATCTACAACTCTACGAACATTGACTATATTTTATCATTTATAGCCATCAGAAATTAGTTTTCAGTCAGGCGTTTTAAAATTTTAAAATAAAACTATAGTTTACTCTTGCACTAGCTGTCACCAGAGGGCGTTGTAAGGGTTAAATTAGCCATATCAAACTTGCGTCCACCGGGGGCCCGATTTTTATCACTCGAAAGTAGTATAAATTGGTGAATTGCTACAAAACTACAGCTCAAACTATATTTCGACTAGACCATTGATTCATTACAGCTGTAATTCTTTTCTAGTCTTCTCGTATTTCAAACTACTTGTTTTGGTTTAAAAGCACGCCTTGCAATTAGTTTACACTAACATTATGACAGAGTAAGTGGCGCCATCTATGAACGCACGACAGCAAATAAAATAATCTTAAGTACCGAATATGAATATGATGCTAACAATATCTGTCCATATGCTGGTGTTTATCAAACCATAATCCCAGATAGCGATACGTTATCTGTTAGATAAATTACTGAGGTAGGGATCTACAATAACAAGCGCTGGGGGCATCACTCGAACTCTACACAAAAAGTGATACAAACATATTTGCACGATCTAGAAAGTTGTACATTGGAAACAAAAAGGTTATTTCATTATTTAAATCGGTAAGTTGTTTTTTTTTTGTAGCAGTTAAGTTTGCTTCACGTTTTTACGTCTAAGACATTGAGTCCGCACAGACATAAAAAAATCTTTAAAGTATAATTGTTATGCCAGTCCCGCACTTGGTTTAAAGATTTTTTTTCTCAAAAGTAATTTATACTTCACTTAAGCAACGACATAAGGGATAACGACGTGATTTATATATGTAATAAGCGACTTCTCAATTTACTTACGCTAGAAATTCAGGTCGAAATAGATATAGTAAATTGAATACCCGAACCCCAACCAGAGGCCGATTTTTTAAAGCACATCTGTGAAAATACCACTCAAAAGTGGTTAAAAATTGTGCTGAATTTGAAATACGAGTGACTTAAAAGATACTTACGGCTCTTATTAATCTTGTGAACAAGTCAAAAATTTGATTAGAGCTGTAGTTTTAAAGATATAAACAGATTTATACCACTTTCGAGTGGTACTTTCGAGTGATGTGCTTTCAAAAGTCGGGCCCCAGTACACGAGTATAGTGTAGTGAAGGGATAGCGAACCCTTATTTAAGAATTAGCTATTGCCCGCGGCTTTGTCCTTGTTCCATTTACACTTTCCCTGGACTTTATCGAATTTAAATGAGAAAAATGAACAGCAATTCAATTCATTTATATAAATGTACAATATAGCTCTTACGGGGAAAAAACTATAAAAGAGCTTGAAACAAAAATCTCGACCCTAAAACATTTTTTTTTTAGTAGCCCATAATGTACAGCTGCTGGACAAAGGCCTCTCCCTTAGATTTCCAACGCACCCTGTCCGCACTTATCTCTGGCCAATCGCTCGAGAACGTATCTAGGTTAGAGACAATAATTTACGTTAAGCCTACGAACTTTAATTAATCATTTCCATGCTTCTTTTATTTTGTCATTTCATTGGTTCACCTTTTCAGAGCCTATCTATTGAAATTATTGATAGCTTTAGAAAAACACGTTCTACTGTAAAGTTGGCCCCTATCCTCGCTTTTCCATGCATTTTAAATACCTTACACGGTAAGACAGAGAAACTCTACAGCCAAAAGATTTTTTTAAGTTTGATTACTGTCCGAACCCGAATTGAACAGTGTCGCATTTGAAGGGTCCGGTCCTGTCCCATGGTGGCCAGTTGATTTAATTGGACAAGTATTATAAAAGACAGCCGCGAATAACCCCCTTGTCCCGCACACGGTATATGCCTAGTAAATTTTTCACACATAAAATACGGGTTGAATAAGAATACACCAAGGTGACACTTGCACAGAATCCAAATGTATGCTCCTGCAACTATTACTCAATCTATTTCATTTCAGTCCTCTCTCGGACGTTAGCTCTACTGCCCTCAGAATATTTAGTGCCTTACCTCCATCCATAATTACATACTAAGATGATCGGTCCAGTTTCTCTTGGTCTTCTGGTGTTCTATTTGTCTCTCGCTCTAGTTTTAACATGGTTTCAACGCCATCTTCTCCAACATAACGTCAAATAAGACCAAATATTTTTCACAACGCATTGATAACATTGAATATCCTAATCACAACTCACAGATCACTGGCCGATAAAGAATAACATTTCACGCGATTTCTGAAAGTATACGAATAATTTCGGCTAAATAATAGATAAATAGGCAGCTGCTCACTCGTACAACACCTATTTTATATGATTCACACAATTCACAGTTAATTATGTAAGGCATGTACTGAAGATGAGATGGGGGTGCGAGTCGGGTTACCTCCACGTGTGATTAAGAGCTGCGGTTCGTTTTTGGATCCGTCCGGGGGGAAGAGCAGTGCTTGGTCCGGTGCGCCCTGGGCATCGGCTAATGATTTCCTGGCAGTTTCTGAGGGATATCATTGACCGTTGGCTAAGAGCCCGACAGGGGGGGAGGGGGGTCTTTGACCATTACCGTACAACGTTGCCGACATTTTGTCACAAGATTTTTTAATAAAAATAATTACATTGACATTGGCGAAGTTGTCGTCGCTATAACGACTTGATACGCCACAAATAAAAGAAGAAGAAGAAGAAGAAGAAGATGAGATGATCTCCCGATACTTATTTAGACCGAGTATGATGACCAAGGGAAGAATATCGAAGGTGACGGAGGATAATCTTCCGTAGAAAACATATACCGCATTTGATATCTCAACCATAGCATTTAAAGGATTCAGGCGCCCGATTTTTGAAAGTACATCACTCGAAAGTGGTATAAATCAGTTTAAATCTCCAAAACTACAGCTCTAATAAAAGTTGTGAGTTCACAAGATTAATGAGAGCTGTGATTGTGTTCTATGCTACTTGTAATTCAAATTCAGCACAATTTTTCACCCCTTTCGAGTGGTATTTTCACACATAAGCTTTCAAAAATCGGGCCCCTTGGGCTTTGGGCAAGTCCGACATTAAAAGCAGAACTTAAACATTACGTTAGCAAAAAATATTCGACCATGCGAAGGGCACCGATGATAACTCCATACCTTGCTTACCCTACACTACTATTGCCTTCATTATCATCCTTTCCTCTTTTCTTTTCTACATAGATATTTTATCAATCTTCATAACAACGTTGATTTAACTCCTTTTAACATGTAATTAATCTAATTCCAGCAATGTCACCTCGTGAAGAGATTATCGCGCCACCACCAGAGCGCGTTCCAGTCGAACAGCCCCCGCGTCCGGCCCCGGGGCGATTGCAGCGCCCTCCCCACGATAATCCTGCCACCTACATCAGGCCCGCAAACCCAACGAGAGTTAATGCTGCCATCCGCCGCTAGATGACGCTTGTCAACGATGACAGTAATAGGTCATTTAAGAAATCAAATAAGAAACTAAAAATTTTGAGTCTTGTCCTATAAAATCTTTTTTAGCGAATATGTTGCATAAATGCATGTCTTCACGCGAGCTTAGGTAAATATTTCATTTTAATTGTGACACTCCTATGTAGCTTTGTAAATATTATTTTAAGTATTACCTTTTAAGTTTAAATGTTATAAGTTACCGATAAGATTAATTCTATTATTGGCTTTAATACTAACTAACAGAGCTTTCTTTACGTAGAGCGCCATCTATTTCACTTCTTGAGTAAACTTTCAGCCATAATCTTATATTTTCATTTTAAACAAAAGAAGATTTATCTTATCACAATCACTATCATTTGGATAAAAATAGAATATTAGATATTATTCTAAAATCTGTGTAAAAACAAACTTACTTTAGATTAAGTAGTTTGAACAAAAAACGACGAAATGACACGTCCTCTGATTTTCCACACAGTTTTTATCTATAGTTACTTACAAACAAATAATCATTAAAATACTTAGACAGTAAATTAACTAGACAATTATTGTTTGTTTCATTTTCAATTAGTATTAAAATGTGATTAAAAACCAATTGTTTTTAGGTTCTTTCTGATTTATACTGCAAAGTACAATAACACCATACTGTTAGCTTTAGCCATGGCAAGGCACACCCACCTTTTGAAACCAGTGTGCTGTGCCCCTTTCCGTACGCAAAACTTAGTGTTGCCATTGCTATTGCCGTACTTTCGGCGAAATCTACGGCAAATGCATTCATAAAATTTGTCAACTCTTTAAGGGATAAAGACGTTATTCAGACAGACAGACAGCGGAAAGCGACTTTGTTTTAGACTATGTGATGTATGTATGTTTTGATTTTTGGTGTGGTGATATTCTGGAAAAATATTTACGTATGGTCCCACAGAGCAACAAAATTAAACGGTGTTCCAAGTAGATTCTGTTTCGTAGCGTATTAGCCGTCAGTGATGTGCCTGTGGTTGTAGAAGCGTGTAAATATAGCTGCTTGTCTGTGTAAGTAAACGTGAGAGGGTTAGCATAAAATTAAAAACATTCATAAAATCCACATTTTATTTTAAATATTTCTTAGCAATGACTTTATGGGGTCACCAGTCAATATTGAATAATTTTTTTATAAATATTAGGTACAAGTACAAGTTTCGTAAGAATGAATCAACTTCTGCAAATTTTTCAATCAATATTTCAGACAAAATCACTGAATCGAATTTTATTCGTCATCCGATGAATATTCAAATTCAGTTTCGCTCTCGTCAGAATCGTTCATAAACTCAACAGAAAGCTCGAAATCTGCATCAAAATATTCCAAATATTCTTTCTCTATCTTCTCGACATGTTCACATGTTTTACACCACGTTTCACCGTTTATATGATCCAAACTTTGATGGATCAAAGCTTCCGTGTCTTCCGAGGTTTTCGAAGCTACATTATTCTTTAAAATCCCCCAAATATTTTCAATGGCATTCAATTCCGGATGATAAGGTGGAAGGCGTATAACATCAAAACCTTTGCTCCTGAGATAATCATCAACTTCGTATGCAATGTGTTGTTCTTTGTTTTTCTTTATAACGTCATACAATTCTATTTTAAGGAGGGAATTGTCAAATGCTATGCCTTTATCGGTCAACCATTTCTGCATTTCTACTTTTTTAGACGCCGGTGTCGGTAGTTTTTCGGCAAGCTTGTTGTGATGTGGTGCATTGTCTAAAACTATGACAGCTCGTTCAGGTAAATTAGGCAATAGTTTTTCGTTTAGCCACCCAAGATAATTATCATATCCCATACGTGCGTGATCTCCTACATTAGCTTTATATACTAAAGCAGTATTTTCTAAAAAACCGTCTTTTGTACCTGCATGCACTAGTAAGAACCTGCCAGCAATTTTCTTCGACGATGAGCTTTCTTTTTTGTTTGCAACATACGTTTCATCAGTGTACACAATAGGTCGGCCCTGGGAACGATATTGGCTCATCTTCTTCAAAAATTTCAATCGCCTCATTTGCACATCATGACGCTCTGACAATATTTTGCGGCCGCTTTCCAATTTCCGCCATTTGTAGCCTAGTTTTAGTAATATCTTGCGAAGCGTTTGTATACAGCCATCAAAGCCTATGCTCTCATTTAAAACTGAACGTAGCTTAGCCAGGGTCGGGATTTCTTTTCGGACAGCATAAAAATCACGTATCGTGCTCCTGACAACGTCGGCGTTCAAATTGTCGATTTCCGTCTTGGTCTCTCGTTTCATTCGTTTTTTCATGGGCGAAACGAAAGTCGAAGAGGCGTCTTGAAACTCTCTTTCTTCTTTCAATATTCTTGAAACAGTTTGTGCGGAAATCCCAGTGGCATCGGCTGTCCGCTGGCTGATATTTTGTAAATGTGAGATGTCCCAGTTGGGTTCTTTAGTTAGTTTCGTGAATTCGAACTCTTCTTTTAGGAAATGATAGACCTTAGCGATTATGCCTCGACCCTGAAACGAATTCAGATTTTAAATATACAAGTCCTTCAATAAAACAAACTATGAGCGAGCCTAAGGGGATAGAGGGACGATTTGGAGTTGGACGGACATCCAAGGGATTGGCCAGAGATTCCTCCAGACCGGGAGTTGTGGAGGTCAAGAGGACCTTAGCACTTTACGTCAAATATAATAACAGTTGCAAAGGAAGTGGCGCCCTCGTTTAGTTTCAACTTTTTCTGAGGGAGCCAAACAAATAAAATCGACTATTGCCTGTAAATACGCACACACAGGCGTTGTAAAAATATTCCATTTTTAGGTTCAAAAAAATTACTTTGGATGTGATAAAATATTACTTCCCATAAAGTAAAAATTAAATGAGGACGCCACTATAAGTAACTGCCACATGTTTTACGTAAATTGTTTGGATATGGCAACATTCTTGTATAGAATATTTAGTTCCTCTTTCATCCGTTTGGAGCGTGACTTATGACTACCAATACCAAACATTTTCTATGTTCACATTGTTCACGTTCATGACGAGAATAAATATATTACATATTTGAACGTTTAGCTCTTACCGAAAGAAAGCTAGTGAGCTTTATTTGTGGTTAACACATCTGCACACGTGTCAAATTGTGCGTGAGAAAGAAAGCGGCATAAAAAAAGATAAATAATGCAATAAAATAAAAACTCACACGCCATCGTGAATTGCAAAAGCTGTAACTGATGTGACCAAAAACTAACCTCACTACGTATGACTTTGCGTTTAGTTGCCATGCTTACGATAAATACTTCGTGCAAACGTTAGGCGCCAAAATCACAAGCGTCCCGTACCGAGAGCTATTGAGACTGTAGTGTATTCGTCTCAGTCTCACGAGCGCACGCGGGCTTTACTTGTGTGTCAATTGTAAATAGGAATGCTGCGGTAGTATGCGTTTGTTGGAGCAGGCGAGCGTTGCTGTACTGTACTCAAATAGGGTTGCCAGATATTAGGAATTTTCCGAACATTTGTGGATTTCTGGCTTCTCTAGACTTGTGGCTGGCTGGACTTTTGGAAATGTCTTGTGTATTGTCAAATGTGTTTGAATATGAGTCTGCGGCGTGGCGTGTTGACCATACAAGTTTTACAACTCGATTCCCGGTGGGTTTCTCCCAAAAAAATCCCTTTCGGGCTCTTTCTACACCCATCATTTTAAAATTATTATTAATTAATGACTCCGGGTTAGAACGCCGCTGGTATTT
Organism: Pandemis corylana; assembly: GCA_949127965.1. NCBI lineage: Eukaryota > Metazoa > Arthropoda > Insecta > Lepidoptera > Tortricidae > Pandemis > Pandemis corylana. The sequence goes on along the minus strand of OX421864.1, from coordinate 13,316,482 downwards.
ATACTATTCTAGACTGACTTATCTACACGTGGCCTTTAGGTCTTGTTACCTTAGGATCTGTCTACCCCGTACGGGATATAGACGTGATTTGTGTGTGTATATATGTTTTCTATACGAGTCGACGTGAACTTGGCTCTAGTGATCTTCGTTGAGGTCTTGAGGTTACTTACGTTTAAACTAAAAAAAAATTAAAAGCCCATCGAGGGAATGGACGAAATTCTTAGGAATCATGTTACAGACGATGCGGCTAGCAACCCATCACTATTTTGATTCCCCTTTCCACCTATACTTGTTACCTCAGGCTCTGTCTACCCCGTAAGGGATATAGACGTGATTTTTGTATGTGTATGTATGTACAATTTTTACGCCTTAATAGGTATGTTACATTACATTCCTTGCTTGCGGCACAGATGGAGCTATTCCACATTTTTAGTACCTACAATTAACAATTTCACAATAGTTACTGTTTTGCTCTATTTTATCATTGTGTGTCACAACACGTTAGGCATTTTGATGACGCCGGAAATTCAGTTTATTTTTATGATAACATCGACACGTCATAACGCTACTTTTAAACAAAACACACGTTCCAAGACGACTCAAGTCCTGGCATGCACGAATTAAAAAAAACAGCAACAATGTTGCAAGCGAACGCGGCAGGTGTCATTATTCCCTCATCATAATTGATTGGCAACAAATAATAAAAATAAACACGAGCACGGAGCGGCAACGTCGCTCTATCGATCGGGGCCGTGAAAGCGGTTAAGTTTCTTTCTGTTCTTACTCTGCCTAGGGTAGTGTATTTTATTTTACATTTTAGCTAAAAGTTTTCGTTTCTGAACTGTTTTTTGTGGTTTTATTTTTACGAAAAATAGAATAGGTACACACACGCCAACCTGGTATTATACCTACATTGGTATGATGTAGAAAACATTGAATGACGTATTGAATACCGCACCCATTAAGAATTTAAAGAATGTTAGGTACAAATATAAATCATTTAACTGTTATTAGGCGTTTGTATATGGTTTAATTATAGGCATATTTATTTTACGGGTTGGTAGCCGTATCGCCTACAACATGATTCTTTAGATTTTCGCCCATTCCTTCGACAAACTTTTACGATCGATGCTTAATACAAAATGTTAATACGAACATTATCTATTTCTTTATGAGATCTAAGGTTTAAATGCATATTTAATTGGCATTAACATTCCACATGGAATTATATACATTCAATTTAATAGACAACGCCATCTGTCTTTCTAATTTAGAAGCATTCAGAATCAGATGTGATGCTGAAATTGGGAAACTTGCCAAAGATTCCGTCATTTTAAGTGTGCATTTAAATATTAGGTCTGTCATATTTTTATGTTCCCTAATTAATATAGCTAATTTAGTGTAATTTATAACTTCAGTTTGGATATAGTATTGACCTGAATGAGAGTGACATATTACATATTTTATACAAAATGCATAACAGCTCGTGTGGGTGTGGCAGTTGTATGGTATGTTATAATAACACAATCAACTCTACGAGAATTTATAATTTACTTACTAAGAGCTTGTTGCACCTCTTTGTTCAGTTCATGATATTTTTAGTGTCGGATATCAATAGTAGTAAAAGCCCATCTAGGTATTAGGGGAAAATCTTAGAAATCATGTTATAGGCGATGAGGCTGGCGACCCATCACTATTCCCTTTCCACCTATACGCCCACAATCATGCTAAACGTGGTCTTGTTACCTTAGGCTCTGTCTACCCCGTAAAGGATAAGGTGATTTTTGTATGTACGTATGTATCAATAGTGCTGTCTCTATTTAATACTACGAATCAGAGAAGGTATCTTAGATTTGTCTGTACATGATTTCAGGAACTTTACAAAGAGTGGTGGAATAGACTCTAATTGTAGTTTACTATTATAGCGACAGAGAGGTCAGCAGTGTAGTTCACCGCGATTCGTGTCTGCGGCAAAAAAAAAAGTAATTTTTATGATTAACAAATCTGCCTTTAATTTTTGATTATGTAGGTAAGTATATCAATTTACTTATCTTGTATCGTAATAATAGCCTACAAATCTTGAAATCTCAGAAAAAACCTGAGACATGGTAACCCTAGTTCCGATTAAAATGCTGGACTGAGCGTACATAATTAATACTAATTACTGACTTAGCAACAACTTTTTCTCAGGAACCGAAGCTATGTCTCGCGTCACTTGGTTTTCTCGACTAAATAAGTAATGTTGCATATGCAACAAAAATAAAATTATACTTTGGGTAATTTTGAAATTGGAAAAATTTCTAACATCCTGGATATCTGGATATAAATCCCAGAAACTTGATTATCCCTTAGTCCACACAAACGTTTGTGTTTGTGAGTGTCTGTGTGGTGTAAGGGATAAATCGGCCGTTAAATCTCACAAATGTCATATCGAGCATTTAAAAAAATATTTCTAATTAATGATAGGGAATAAAAATAAAAGAGCTGCAGTTCCTCGATTATTAAGACGTCGACTGTCGAAAAAAAATATAATTTGCGCCTCGTCCAAAAACTTTACTTAGCCAATTAAGAAGTTTGTGGGATTTATGCGTTTTAGTGGCAGTAGTGGAGGGAGGGTTGCATGAAAAACATATATATTTCACACAGGCTTGGTTATGTTGCACGTGAGTAGCGGAGTAGCAAGGTAAATTTTTTGTTCATTGAAATGGACCTCCGCAAAGTAACGCCCGGTTCAATAAAATATCCTGGATATCCACTAAACGGGGAACAATTATATAATTTGGCAACACTTGCCTAGAAGCCAAAGACATTGGACCGTTTAAGTAAGCGTTGGCAGATTATGTAATTGTTCCCCGTTTACTTCCATGCTGGTCTGGGAGCAAAAGAAAAACATATCAATAAAATGGTTAGAGGCGAATAATTTAAAAGTTAATGTTAATAAAACGCAGTATATCCAGTTCTACACAAATAAAGGCAACCCCCAACCGTTAACAGTGAGCTTTGGTAATGAATCAGTAAAAGAAGTGCTTCAAGCTAAATTTTTAGGAGTGACGATTGATTGTAACCTCAACTGGAAAAACCATATTGATAACGTCTGTTCAAAAGTGAACAGCTTTGTATTTGCCCTAAGGAAAATAAGTAGGACTGTTTCCACGCAGGCTGCCTTGATTGCATATAATGGATATGTTAATTCTGTTCTTCGTTATGGTATAGTTATTTGGGGAAACAGCGTGGATAAAGAAAAGGTATTTATTATTCAGAAGCGCTGTATTAGAGCAATCTTTAACATCAAGCAGATAGAATCATGCCGCCCATATTTCTTAAAACAAAAAATCCTCACTGTTGCAAGTTTGTATATTCTAGAAGTTGGTATTTTTGTACACAAGCATAAAACTTTATTTATTCAAAGGCAAGACATATGCACTCGCACTGTACGAATCCAGTATAAGCCCAAATTGTACAAGCCTCCAGTTAGACTGGCCTTGAAATCCAAAAATGCATATATTATGTGCATAACAATTTATAATAAGTTACCAGATGCTTTTAAGGACGAGAAATTAAGTATTTTTAAGCAAAGAACAAAAGATTCGCTTGCAGAAAAATGCTTTTATTGTATTAACGATTTTTTAGCCATGACGTCTATTTAAAGAGAAAATTTTCTTAGTTATTTATTGTATTAATTATTTTTAGCAATGACATCTAATTATTTAATATTTAATGATAAATTCTTCACTTTTATAATATTTTGGACAAATTTGTAAACGATTCTGATTAAATACACCAATATTGTACACCATTAATATGGTAGATTACGGTCATGTACCTACAAAACTATTTCTATCCTTCTGTACCCGTTTTCATGCAATAAATGAATTATGAATTATGAATTATGAATAGAATGTACCAGTCGCTTCTCGTCCCGCGCAGATGGTAGAAGCCCATCGAGGGAATAGGGGAAATTCTTAGGAATCATGTTATAGGCGATGCGGATAGGACCCATCACTATTTTAATTCCTTTTTCCACCTATACGCCTACAATCATGCTAAACGTGGCCTTTAGGTTTTGTTACCTCAGGCTCTGTCTACCCCGTAAGGGATGTAGATGTGATTTGTGTATGTATGTGAAAGTCCCCGTTCAGTAAATATTCACGATTTTTGAAATTTTCCCGATTTCAAATTAACCCCAAAGCACTATATACTTCTTAGACGGCGCATGTCATTTTAGAGTTTAGAGTTTAGAGCAGTGGTTCTTAAACCTTTTCAGTTCCGTTACCCTTATGATCTAACTGGGGTCACGGATTTTATCCCTCACAGACCAGCTTATTCGTTGTTCAGGCAAAGAAATCATCCAGCCAACCAGGTCATGACCCCCGCGAAAAACCGATTTTACCCCGAGGGGGTAATTACCCCCAGGTTAGGAACCCGAGGTTTAGAGAGTTATGAAAGCATTAGGTACTTCTATTCAGATACAACATGATTTATCAGCATATCAACTAATCTTTTAAAATTTGCGCCAGGAATAGGTTATACCTATGTTTACAAAATAAACTCCACATCAAAGGTAAATAAAAATGAAAGCAGCGTGGCGAATATTGTCTATGCTATAGCTATTTATGCACGCGACGTTGCCGCTCCGTGCAGCGTACCGAACTCCATTCCTACCAAGCTTCCAACGCTCCGAGAACGGACTACCACACCGCTAGTATCTCGACTTGACCGCATGTAGGCGTCTTATTTGAATTTATATTATTATTAGATACTCGATCAACTTTTAAATGCATAACGAACTCATTTTCCTAGGTGTTGTAATGTTTTGAAGTAGGGGTACCAATTATAAAAAAAAATCCGGACAGTCCTTTTTCGGAGAAATTAACGATGTCTTAGAGCATTGTATTTTTTTAAATCAGTTTTGATACCAATTTGCCATGACAAGAAATTGCGATGACAAAACGTTTTAATTTTTGTTTAATATAGGTAGCTACAAGAAGTTTTCTAGTACTTTATAAATTTACCCAACGGTAAAAATGTATAGGTATTACTTACTAATACTTACTTATACTTACTGAATGTTTTTTAGTTCTTCAAAGCAAGGCGAAAGATCTCATGTATGGTATGTTTAGAATGCTACATTTTTAGTAATACTTCATTGACAAGGTAAGCCTTCTGAAGGGCATGCGCCGCATAGAAAAGGATGAAAGTAACATTTCTTTCGTGTTATGTTATAATAAGTGCATATTTTAGATGATCGGCCATGCGTAAGGAGCTGTCTAAAAACGGACGTAGGTACAATCCCTTTTTAACTCCAATGGACCGAAGAACCTAAAAAAAGGGTGCTATTTTGACAGGAAATTGATTTCTCTTACATCCAATATCAGAAAGGGGGCAGCCTTTTTCCATCCCTTTTTAGCTTGCATTTCTGTATCTTAATTATTTAGGGTTAAACAAAGCTACTCTTATTTTAATTGCACCTATTTTGATATAAATTTTAAAATAAGCCTTCAAATCATGGTATGCTTGTAAAACTTTTATTGATTTATTTCGCTGCAGTCACTTTAAATAGCGCAAATAAATGGGATAAGCAGCTCCTGGTATCATTACAATAATTAAATAAACATACCGATACAAGTATAGGATATATAAGTGTGCCATATAATATAACGTTCTCTCTGCAACCAATCTCGGGCGCCATTAAAAACGTAATTATATCTTTATAACTTCGCTGAATTGCAGAAGACTATGTGAAATTATGATATAGCGTTTCTATGTACTTTTGTATCGTCTGAATACATTACATACCTGCATAAAAATGTGTAGAAGCGTAAAAGATGAAGGGTGAAATATTGTGAATAGGCATAAAACTACCTATTGTGGTTAGAAGTAGAGATTCTTTTTAAGGTAGGACAGACGGATGGGTAGAATAGAATTAGCTTAATAATAGGATGCTATCCTTTCCTTTTAGTATGAAGCCTTAAAAAGGAACGCTTTAATTAAACTTTTTGACTGAACGAGCACGAAGTGCGTGCGAAGCGTCTCGGTTTCATTTTGGACAAAAAGTATTTCGTACAGACGGTCGTATTATTCTTCTCTAGAATCTAATTTCTCAACCGATTCCCGTGAAATGTTGTATGCAGGTTCGATAATAAGTTAAACAGACTTTTTGTCAATTTAGTTTTTAGAAAATATTCAGAATGGCGGAGCGAAAACGTGAAAAATAGCATTTTTTGCCAGCTTAAATAACGGAGGGTAATGTTAACAAAGATATCGGGGATTCACTAAACTTTTCTCATTATTAAACTGTTGTGTCGACGTTTATTCTCTACAACAATCAAGTAGCGTAAGTATAGCACAAATTGCAGAAATATGGTGATTTGTATTCCCAGAAAACAACATCACAGGGTACATTAAAGCTCTAACAAAACATGCTCCCAACTGGCAGTAGGGCCTCGCTACAGCCGATGTGGCTTTTATCGATTGACGCTCCCGAGGATTCTAGAGAAAGGGATCAGCACGCCTAGCACGAGAACGCGCAAAGCTGTGTCGCGCGGGGGATAGTCTACCCGTCTTTATCTTACTGTGCGTTCTAGAAAGAGCCGGGTAGTGTATCTCGCGTGTGACACAGCTCTCGTGCGCGTGGTCTCCGGGCAGCGAGGGTTAGGGCAACCTTAACCATAATAACAGTTCATTGTACATTGTACATGCCCTGTTCAAAATTTAGTTAGTTCGGTATAGATAGACCTCTTTTACTAAAGCGCCAGTTTGGATGGATGTTGTCTGTTACTGGCTGGTTTGCGGCCAATTTTACTTTTTGATACGTGTCAATGTATATAGCTTCAGTCAGTCTGCCTCACAGACTACTAAGAGATACTATGGTCTGCCTTGTGCCACCATTGTGTTTGAATTACTGTCATATGCAGCCTTTAAATAATTAAATATTACTTCTTGGGACAAATTACACCAAACTAAGCAAAGATTGTACTATGGGTACCAGGCAACGGATAAACGTAGTTACTTATAAAATGTAGATAAATACATACATAAATAAATACAACATCCATGACTCCGGCACAAACATTCGTATTCATCATACAACTGTCTGCCCCTACCGGGATTCGAACCCAGGACCTCTAGCTTCATAGTCAGGGTCACTAACCACTAGGCTATGCGGTCGTCAAACCGTCAAATTACTAGGTTTAGAATGTTCCATCATCCTCCATTTACTCTTTATACAGTCTATTACCAGTAGCTATCATTGTCATTTTCACGCATGTCAGAACATTTAAATAGATAAAATAAAATATTAAAATAAAAAATCTTTATTGCTAGTGACAAGGTACATAGAGAAACAAAAAAGACATGCTATAAACTTAAAAGTAACAGTAAGTACACCAGTATCAGATCAATATGCTTAATATGTATAGTGTTCGGACACAAAATACGTTACATATTTATTTATTTATTGATCTTTTTATATATATAACATGACATTTAACACCATAGGTAGCGTTACATTAGAAACTTAATATTAAATAATTACACGATAAACCTAAATCTAAAATAAAGACTAACCCCCTTATTTATAAATGCTCCCTAGGCGTCTACTAACTTAGCAATCGTTTGTCCTTATCTGTCACTTTGACATTTACCTTTCACAGATAAGGACAAACAATTGCTAAGTTAGCAGAAGCCTATAGAGCATTTATGAATAAGGGGGTAAGTGCCATACATCTCCTACACATCCTGCATCATTTCTAGCACTCTCTTCCATTCCATCTCCAGCCTCGCTATCTTATCGCTAATTTTAGATCTCTAGCTATAGAGGTCACGTTGTTGTGATGTCTGTTAGTCACTAACGGTACTGTATATCAGCACAAAAACCAGTACAAATAAACTTACTAGGCATTACAAAACCAAAAATGGAGCCAAGAAAACGTTTCGGTCTGAAATTATTGAGAAAGTTTCGGCTGTCTACGTTTTTCTTTGGATTAGTTCCAGCGATGTACATTCGCGCGAAGCTTAAATAAATTTTATCTCTTTTAAAGCCTTTTCGCCTATGAACCTTGAATAAATTTGAAATTCGTCCTTTTTGGTCGAGACCAATAAAGTTTTTCATTGGATGCGTTGCCAGGTAAGGAAATGGGAATAATGTTTTCATCAACTTGCCTATCAAGTTGCTACAGATTTTTCTAGCAACACCAAAATTATTACTAACATAATACAGCAACCATTTCATTAAGCTACTAGCGTCTACCCGCGACTTCGTCCGAGTACAATTAGACTTAAAAACTGATGTTGATAGTATATTCTGCAATAATTATTTACGTTGCAACTCGAGGCAGCTACGACCTTTCACATTTTTATCGCTATCCCGCGGGAACTATGCAGTTTTACGGGACAAAAAGCCTAAGTTTTTATCTAGAGTACCAGCTATTTCCGTTCCAAATTTGACCTAAATCAGCCCAGTCGTTTCAGCGTGAAGAAAGAACAAGCACACACACGTCCTCACATCCTCATAAACTCACATTTATAATATTAGCAGGATTCATATTAAGACATTAAAAACAGCGAACTAATATTCAAGTATTATACCTATTGAAAGCCCAAATACCTAATGTAATATTGAATGAATGAATACCTCTGAATGGGATGGAAGTCTGAAATACAAAATTGATATCCTAAATATACGTGGGGCCTTACCATGACACGTCTCATTGCGATTCAATTCCGGCTCAGTTCAGTAGGCTTATTACCTAACTCGCTCGCAGTCGCCATCGTGTTCATTTTGACAGTTCTTGTATGAATGTGACAGCTAGTTGATTCCGAAGCCAATTGTCAGCCCATACATGAACTGTCAAAATGAACACGATGGCGATTGCGAGCGAGTTATGTAATAAGCCTACAGGTTTCAGATGTCATTTTTAGTATGGATCGGACAGCGAGCGAACCTAAACTGAATCAGAATTGAATCGCATTAAGACCCTTGTAAACTTTTTTTACCCTTCAAGATAAATTTTACGTTGGATAATGGGTACAGCTGTCTTTGTAACATGTTTACTTATTCATAAGAAACAAGCTATTACCCGTTACCCGGGCTCTTCTACTTTCATTGCTATCCCGCGGGATATTGCCATTTCCCCGGCTATTTTATTTCTTGGTGAACAAACTATCAACTCGCCGCTTTCCGTTAAACTTACACCAACGGTTTTACCAAAACTAACTAGCAAATAAAACAGTTTTCACATTCATAAAGTTGGCCTCGTAAAAGTTTATAATAATCTAGCGTTCAGCAAAAAATTGAATTAGTTCCCTCTGCATTTTCCCCTGTAGGGTGGCTCAAAGTCCTCAAACATATAGATATAGTTAGATATGTATAGAGTAGGTATGTTGCGTTGCGTGACAAGGCAAGGGCGACTCGTCAGTGTTGCCAGTGCTATGGTTATCGCTGTAGTTTCACGAATATTGTACTTATTTACATTCTACTTCAGATGAACTTTATAATTTCCCTGATAAAAGTTAGCCTCAGTATGTTTATCTTTAAGTAGGTAGTTTAGGAGATTTTCTCCTGCATACGAACAATATTTTATTCTTCTTTATCTTAGTGTGTTAAGTTATGCGCTGTACGTGTATTCAAGGGACAAGCATAAAAGAATAAAAATAGCGGGCTGCGACTGTATCTGTGTCCATTGACCTGACAGCCTCTTTAAGCCTTAAAAGTGCGAGAAACATCAAGAGAACTATGTACCATCGATTACTTTTAAAACCTTACCCAGAGGGCCTGTAAAGTAAGTCACTGCAAACAATATTTTCGCAGTGTTGACTTAAACTAAGTGTCTTCTTCTTCTCCCCAGTGGCGTAACTATAACGTCTGGGGCTCGCGGCAAATTCGTCAGATGCGGCTCCTTCCGCAATATAAAGAAGTACATCAGCGTCCCTTCTGTGCTCTAAACCAAGCCAGTTCGGGGCCCCGTAGAGCTAGGGGCCCCTGGAATTTTGCCACCGCTGCCACCCTATAGTTACGCCACTGCTTCTCCCTCTCACACATAAACTTAAGCTTTATTTCACTCTTTTCGGCTTTGCACACGGCACCTCTCCGCTCCATTTTCCTCAGATATAAAGCAATTAAGCTTAGCGAAAATGGCAATTGAACATTTTGCTCTGGCAACACTGCCTCGACTGCTCCCCGGCAGGGAGGCACCCTCGCTGGGGTGACCTTCAGGAACGTACTGCGACATATAATTACTACCGGCCTAGCTCTGCCAGGTAGGGGTACCACACTTTGTGCAACTGGTAAATTAATATAAAAGAAAGACTTTTTTCATTAGCACTTTTTTTTCAAAATTATCTAGGCTAAAAAAGGTTATTCTTAATTTTTAAGGAATCATGTTAAGGCGATGTGGTTAGCAACCCATCACTATTTTGATTCCCCTTTCCACCTATACGCTATGTATATATGTGACATGTAATAACTATAAGTATTACGAATAAATGAATATGAGTATGAGTATAAAAAATATGAATACAACACGAGAGTAAAAAAAGCTGTCACAATTTCAAGAAGTTTTGTTCTTTATTATTATGCTATCAAACGACAGCGCCTTCTCTCGTCCCTGGTGTGCAATAGGTGTTCCACGGGAGTTTGAAATTGTATGGTACCATAGCTTTATTTTCGGCTTTTTCAGTTTCCTAATTTTCATTGTGTTTAGAAACTTTATCATTACCATTAATTTAATATTCGGTAGATTAAAATTACGGTTAGCCAGAATACATGTGGAATTCCATTGACACTAGACGCTAAATACAAGTTAAACGATTTCTGCTTTCTCTATACGAAGAAGCAACAACTGTCGTTGACAGCCGTGTCAGAACTGGACTGTCCTGCTTCTACCCGCAGCTTGGTCACCCTATTCCGTACAGTGGCCGTTATTCGGCGAGATCTTCATTAATGAAATGAAATTGTCGTTTCGGGAGACGAATTGGTTTTTAGGTATAATAGAAAAGCTAGATACAAGTAGGCGATGAAGCTAGCAACCCATCACTATTTTGATTCCTCTTTCTACCTATAAGTATACCCATAATCATGCTAAACGTGGCCTTTAGGTAGCGTTACCAGGCGTCCGGAGAAAGCATAGGCTATTTGATTGCGTGTCCGGTTAAAATAAACGGTGTCCGGCCTGTCCGGCATTTGTTAGGTTTTTTACATTTCACAAACTACCGAGTACTTTAATTAAGTATTTAGACTGATTTGGCATTGTTACCTTAGGTCTAGTTACCTTAGGCTCTGTCTACCTTCTTCATCTTGTATGCATGCAGAGTTGGGCGTAATCAATTATTTTTGGAATTAATTACACGATTACATTACAGTAATCGTGATTCTTCAGTAATCGATTACCTAGATAATCAAAATTACTGTAATACTGTACTAAGATTACATTTTGTAATCCATTCCTTTGGAATCAGTATTGTAAACCACTACTGTAATCTTGATTCCTTGGTAATCAAGTACTTAAGTAATCTGGATTACTTAACTCCAGTTCCACACTAGATTACTTCATTGGCAAACCTTATTTTATAATTTTGTTAATGTCACTCAAATAAAATAGTTTTTGGTTTACATCATTCATTACATGTCATTCTAGCATTTCACTTTCACATTAAATTTTGGTGTTGAATCCGTAGAGATAAGGGGTTAATATTTTTATACATAGTATATACACAATGGCATGTATTATTAATGTGGAGGAATTTCGTTGTTTTAAAATGGAACTTATGGCAAAATTAGAAATAATTAAACTTCGTCAAGGAAATGCCAATTACGGTAAGATATAAAACAAATAATAATTATTATTATAAAAACCCTAAAAAGGTCCTGTTTATTAAATGTTACCTGTTTATTTTTAACAGAGCCCAATTTATGCTGCTGCCTGTTAAATTTTCGCGAAAGATGCCTGAAGGTGATGTTCAAAAGAATACACTTTTTAAATTTCGACAATTGTTGGGAAGAAGTGATGGAGGTATTTCGAAAACACCAAGAAAACGGTCTTCGCGAAAATAAAGACCCAAGAGTTGGTAATTGTACATGTGTAACACAGCCATCACATTTAAGAAAACTATTATTGAAGATACCTACAGAAATATTTGAAACATTTTGGTTTGAGGCTGTAAATAAAATTGAAAAATATGGAGATAACTACTTGTAGTGAATATTCGATCTCAACCGCACCAATTCTTTAAGATTTGTCCCGCAAAGAACGTGTTAAATAAACAATTCAGATGTTCAAGTTGAATTTCCAAGGAAGTGTACCTATATCGTCGTGAAATCGCCTCTGCCTTTATAATTGTGTTATCAGACCTATTTTGATAACGTCGAAGAGTGCCTCACTGACAATGTCAATTGAAGTTGACAAATGTAACTACATTTCAGCGAGTTTACAATCCAATTATCCAATTTACAAATCCATCCCATAACTCCACTAAGTATGGATTCGGATTCATCAGCGGTCGGCGAAGCAACATCAACCTCACGTTCCGATTGTGAAATTTTATTTGATGGTACGTTTTTTTCCAAAATCATGTCTAAAACAACAGATTCGTCCACTGTTGCAGTGTGTATGAAATGTTTACCATCAAACGTTGAAATAAAAGGATATAAAAAATGCTCTTCCAACTTCATTAAACACCTGAAAAGAAAACATGGACCTGACTGTGTTGAAGAATACAGATCATATTGCATAGAGAAGAAACGAAAAATTCCACAATCAACATCAGTTCAAAATCACCAAGTACTTAAAATTAGCAGCTCTTACTCTCAAGAAGAATTTGATAGAGACATAGTAAAATTTTTTTTACACTCGATGATACCACTCAGTTGTGTAGAAGATCCACATTTCATTCAAATCTTAAAGAGACTGCATGTCGACAGTTTTGGATTGACTATTATGAGTCGTACAACTTTGACCCGTCGTATAAACCAACATTATGATGATCAAGTTAAAGTAATTAAAGATTTAATGACCAGAGTTAATTTTATCTGTGCTACTGCAGACATTTGGTCCAGCCGGAAGAGAAGTTTTTTAGGCCTGACAGCCCATTGGATCGATCCTGATACTTTTCTAAGATCATCAAGGGCATTAGCATGTCGGAGATTCCCGGGAGTGCATAATTACGAACGAATAACAAATCTACTAAGAGATATTTTACATGAATTTGACTTAGATTTGCCGAAGATTGTGGCTGTTACCACAGATAATGGTAGCAATTTTGTAAAGGCTTTTAAGGAATTTGGAGTTCACCCAAGTAGCATAGAAATAAATGACAATTGTGATTGTGAGATCGTTTCAAATGATGATAACGAAGACGAGCCTTTAATGATTTCAGATAAAGGTTGTATTGATTTTTTAAATGATCATGTACTGTTACCGTATCATATGCGATGCTGTTCCCATACTTTGAATCTAATAGCAACCACAGATTTAAAACATTTACTTGCCACTGACACTGTTCTGTCCAATATTCATAAGAATGTTATAGACAAATGTAATCATCTTTGGAAAATGGCGAATCGTCCCAAAAGCTCTGAAATTATCCAAAATATTTTGGGACATAATCTTAGTCGACCAGGCGAAACTCGTTGGAACAGTATGTATGATGCCCTAAAGCAAATTTTATCGATTAAAGAAAAAAACAGTGATCTACATGAAGGGCTTGGTTTGGAAAATCCTCTGCGTAATACAGACTTCAATTATATAGAAGAATATCTGTCTTGTTTGAAACCTGTAGCAGCAGTACTGGATATTCTTCAAGGAGAAAATAATACCTATTACGGTTTATTGCTACCAACACTACTGATGCTTAAAAAAAAAGTACAAGCACTACAGCAAAACAATTATCAATATTGTAAACCAATTGCGGACCAATTATTAAAACAAGTGCAGAGTCGTTTCGATAATATATTGAAACTTACAGGACCTGCCGCAGAAAAGGCAATTATCGCCGCACACAGCTATCCCAGGTTCAAGAACACTTGGTACCCATGCGTTGATATCGAACATCACGCTCGGTTGAAAAAAATATTTTTGGCGGCTGTATTGGAGGAATGTTCACATAATTCAAATATCCAGCCTGATATATTTCAACATACACATGACTTTGATGACGCGTTTTACGATTTCAGTAATTCAGATCGTGATAGTTACACCAGCAGCGGCAGCAGCGGACACTCAATCAGAGCCGAATATTCTATATTAGGCTATATATCAGAAACATCACGGTCACTAGATATCCTGAACAAATATCCTGAGATAAAAAAAGTTTTCCTAAAGTATAATACACCTCTCACCTCTTCAGCTCCCGTAGAACGACTGTTCTCGTATGCGACGATGACAAATACTCCAAAAAGCAACCGATTAACAGACGAGAACTTTGAGCGACGAGTTATATTAAAAGCCAACTTGAATAATGGAAAACATTCTTAAATCTAGGAAATATCATTTTTGTTCTAATCCAAATTCACTTAGCGTTGTACCTGGCAAATAGTTTCTATTGTAAATAGTTTCCGCACTCTGCTAACTACATATTTTGTAATGAAAGGCATTGTAAGTACAGTCGTACATTTTAATTTAGGTAGGGTACTGGTCCCACCGCCAGCGAGTAGCGATAAGAAAGTGTTTTTTAGTATGAAAAATGTGTCACTCGACTTTTGCTGCTCGCCGAAGGTGGGACCAGTGCCATAAAGTTGAAGTAAAAGCGATAAGATTATTTTTATTTTATTAGTATTAGTATAATAAATAAAACTATTGTTTATAATTAAAGAAAGCATTTTTATTTTATTCATGTTGTGTGATGTGGAATAAGGAATATCTTGAGCGCTGCTCGCTACGGAGCCTCACTCGGCGCGCGCTTAGGGCCAAAACACAATTGTACCTGGGTGATCCAAATAGGTGATCCTAGTGGACATAGCGGTTAAGATGAACGTGGGGGCTCAGCTTATGATGGAAAGAAATGGATGGACCCATACTTTCTGTGTTTTTCTATCTTCCTTTTGCGACTTCTTAATAGCAGCAGAGCAAGAATACATTTGTTGCGCTCCAAAACTCTCGATCTACTGCGATATTTTTTATAATTGTGTTAAGCCCTCACGTTTATTTTAACGACACGACGTCGTGCCGTACGTCGTACCACGATAAGACGCCGTGTCGTAAGCATTTACGGTTTACGTCGTAGATTTCCACGACACGACGTCGCTACGTGATAATAATATGACGCCGCGTCGTGCCACGACACGACATCGCAGCGTGTAATTGTGTTTTGACCCTTGCTAGCTAGGAAGCGCCATTGACAGCGCCAGGGCAGTTTGCACACGGGCGCCAAATGGGCTAGAGACGCCACTGTGAGGGATGGACTGACGGACCGACCATTCCAACTCCCGTCCAACTCTATTGTTGACTTGCTTCTTACCACCAGACTACTTTTATATATTACTAGCGACCCGCCCCGGCTTCGCACGGTATATTATGCATGTATTATACATATAAACCTTTCTCTTGAATCACTCTATCTATTAAAAAAACCGCATCAAAATCTGTTGTGTAGTCTTGAAGATATAAGCATACACACGGACATGAGGACAGAAAAAGCGACTTTATTTTATATTATGTAGTGATGATAGTGAAGTTTATTTATATACCTACTTAATATACAGAAGGAATCTGGAAGTAATCAAGTGAACAATTCCAGTAATTTGGAATCGACATTGATTCCCGATTACCAGTAATTATAATATTTGTATAGATGATTACTGATTCCTTAATATGTAATCGTAATTCACCGTTTCGCTTGATTACATTACAAGTAATCTGACAGCCAGTAGTGGATTACAAAGTAAAATCAGGTAATCGTGTAATCAGGAATCGATTACGAAATGCCCATCTCTGTATGCATGTATGTATATAAATAAAGGTACCAGGAACCAGTGCTATTCAAAGCCAAAGGTTTAGCACCAAATATGTATCTTAATGCAGTGGATTTAAAAAAATTTTTGGTGACCAAACCCTTTTGGAGAGCGAAATATTTTTTTTTTTTTTTTAATTTATTAAGAAACAAACAGTCATACATAATCAAGTGATGGTAATTCAATAAATACAAATAGATTTGACGGAGGCCTAAAATAAACAAAATATTTTTGAGCATTCTTCATTAATAATCGTATTACAATGTACAGAATAGAGAATTATACGTTAAACACGGGCAACAGCTAGTTCTTAACTAAATATTTCATTCTTATAAAAATCACACAAAAAATTGTGTTTTTCATTAACGAATTCCATTTTCCGATAGCGATTTTTTTTCCTTTTTCTTAATCGGGCAGGACTCGTCTCAATAAAACACCAAAATTTTGGTAAACCTATTATTTGATCGCTTTTTTAACTAAAGCCAGAAAGACCAAGGAAATCGTCTTTACTTTGTAGCGAACACTCAGACTGCCAACGCAACAAAATGCAGCGGCACCACAGAGTAGGTGCAAAACAGGTTTGACGTGGTCCATAAGGGCAGACCACCTGGCTGAAAGAACTAAGGTCCGTGACACCATATTGTTACGTTTTTTTTTGGAACATGTTATTTTAAAAATAACGGGCAATGGCATGGACGGTGAATACCGAATTACGCAAAACAGCATAGGACATTATTATGCTTTGTATGGCATGAATGGTAAATACCTACACATAAATAGGTGATGTATGTATAGATATGAGTATGGGTTCAAGAAAATAAAATGACTAAAAGTACATAAAATAACCCTTATATAAGAAATTTATTTTAATTCTATGAATGTTAATACATATATCTGAACTTTTCAGAGAGCCGGGGGGGGGGGGGGGGGGGGCTTTGAACTCAAACCCTCCGCTGGCTACGCCCGTGATGAGTATGTGTAACTGAGTCCTTGCCCACGCGGGTACAGGGGCACAGGATAGGACGACAAAGGGATCAGAGTGCGGGCGGGTAGTGCGCCTGCCGCCCGCACCTCTCTCGGCCCCCTTTGTCGCCTGCCCCGCGCTCCTGCCGCGTGAGCGAGGACTCAGTTAGGCGGTCGGTCTATACACCTCAAACCTTTTTGGTGGTATAATATCGTGCAAGGTGCGTGCGGATAACTACCACTGCCTCACTAATCCTGCCGCCAAGCAGCAGTGCGCTTCTGTGTTCCGGTGTGGAGAGTAAAATTAAAGGCGTGTGAAGAGATCCATCTTAGCTCTCCAGGTTGAACGCATCTGCAATCCTTTGGTGGTGAGGTGACCGGTTGAAACTACGCCTTGCTGCGTGCGTGTGCGTGTCTCAGCCAGTTTGCTTAGCAGTTTGGTTGCGCTTGTGCCTGCTGTACGGACACGCTAAGGCGTAGTAAACCGGCCTCATTGCCGCTCGCAGGACTCAGTCTTGACTACTTATTTGGTCGGAGAGGTAGACTGGTACCTTGTGCTATGATTTATAGCGTAGGTACTAGCGGTTGCTTGCGGCTTTGTCTGCGTAAAAGTCGCTTATCGCTATCCCGCGGGAACTATGCGATTTTACGGGATAAAAACTATCCTCTGTCCTTCCCCGGGACTAAAACTATCTCAGTACCAAATTTAATTGAAATCGGTTCAGTGGTTTAGGCGTGAAAGCGTAACAGACAGACAGACAGAGTTAATTTCGCATTTATAATATTAGTAGGGATTTTTAAATTTGTAGTACGTTGGTACCTAGTTAATTGTCTTTTAACAAAATGTTATGTCGACTGGTCGTGTGTAAATACAGACACGCGCATGCATATAAAATTACAGCATCATTTTACATGTTATTTTTTGTTAATAACGCTATGTTAGCTGTAGGCAAGTTTGTACATGTTTCTGCTAGAGAGTGCAGAAGGTATTTCATAAAAATTCCACTCGTGAAATTAAAACGGCACCGCTGGGAAGTCACTTACGCGATTTTGCATAGTTCACGGTTCTGGCGAGAACTATGTGGGCTTATGGGCTAGGCCATGTGTATCTAGGCTGGCGGCTGGCTAGTCCCGGTATGTACCTATAACTATATCGCAGGTATGAAAAGGCCCACGAGGGATTTCGCCCGGCCGAGCACTTTCGTAATCCGTAGAACGTGGTACCGAATGCCTGAGCGAGCTGGCAACGCCGCGCGCCGACCTCGCCATCGCCACCCGCGGTGACGCGATTTGAAAGGTCACCAGTCGCGGCGTCCACCGTCCGCTAATGTCTTCGTTTGGCTAAACAATCGCAGATTCATAAAAAAATATTTTATCCCATAACTAAAAAAAATCTTGCGACGTGGCGTCTTGTGTCTTCCGTCCCGCTCGTTTCCGCCGCTGGCCCCTCCCCCCCGCCGGCCGCGCCGCCTGGCGGCCGAGCCGCGCAACCGCCCGACTCTACAGCGTTGCCACTCCGTATAATTTCGCTCGCTCGACGTAAATTTCATACTAAACAGTTCAATGGACTTTCAGAAAACTAAAAACGTGTCAGTATACGTAAAACGGCATGTGTTAACTCGGAAATTGTCGATAGTGTTGTTTAAAGCGTTGGTTTGCGTTATTTTGTGTGTTTTCTAAGTGCGAAGTTCCGTTGTCGTGTCTTGTGTGGTGCCGCGATCCGCTTGGAACTACCACGTCGGATTACAGCTAAAAAGGTACGTTTAAATCGCTCAGATTCCACCACAAACATCACTAAATTGCTAGGGCAGTGATAACACGCAGTTTTTATGTGAAAAGTGTTGTAAAAGTATGTGGGAACTTTTACTGTAACGCCAGAGTTTTCTAGTCCATTTTGCTGCGCATATAACGGTTTAGTTTCCGAATGACCTGAGTAGGCCCTGTGCAGTGGTTTCCGTGGTTCATGACACGTGTTTTTAACCATTACATAAGGCAAGATAAGCTTATCATGCTTGTGGCTAGAGACACTGTTATTTTCGTCCTCTCGCCCTTTGGCTTTGCATAAATAGCGCGACGGCTTGCAAATCCATTAATACACATTGTATGCATTTAGAATCCAATCTTACAATTGTAACAAGATTTTAACTTCTGAGTACGTAAAAAGTAGGCCTAAAACATGCTGAGTGGCATGCCATGTCACGCCATGTGGTAAGAAAAGTTGAACTTTTTTTTTAATTTGTCCAGTGATGCCTTAAATCGATTCTACTCGACAAACGAATCATTTTGACACTCTATATGCCTGGCTGGAAATAACCAGAATAGGAGGAATTGATTTTAGAAAAAAAACCTGAATTTTCGTATCGCGTGAAAGTTGCATGTTCCGATCAGAATCGAATTATTTACTTCTATTTATTGGTATATTGTACAAAGTGTAGTGAAAAAGGTAAATTAAACTCATTTCAAACGTGAAAATAAGGAAATAGTAACCACTATATAGGTGCGGCATTGCGTGGGCAGACGCACTAAGATGGAAAAAGAATACCTATTCAAATATTAAATTTCAAAAACATCGTCCTTCGACTAGTAACAGTTTGACTATTACTAGTTTGTCGTAGAACAAAAGTTTAAGTCATGTACTAAACTACTACTAAACTCATAGCGTTAACAGTAAGACAAAACTTACGAATATATAGCCTCGTAAGTACCTATAGGTACCTAGTTGAAAAAATATCCACAAATGAAAAATGTCCATAGTGAAAAATGTGATTTAAAAAAAGTAACTAAAAGTAAACTCTAAGTAGGTATCTAAATAGTACCTACGAATAAAACTAAACTTGTTTTTAATAAATAAGTCTGTTATTATTCGTTGAAGAGTTCCCATCACGAAAAGACTGTCCTGGCCTGACTGCATCAGGTTTCATGCCTCTTGTACCTACGCTATCCAATGTCCCCAGAAAAACGTGTGTGAAAGAAAGCTTTTCTACTGACCTTAATGTACCAGTCGATAAATATTGGTTCATGTGATTAAATATCTATTATCTAATTAAAAAAAAACTATTTAGTACTTGATTACTTCATAAATACATAACCGTTTACTGTTATTATAATAATTGGCAGATAATGCGTGGAATTACGTTCAATTTCCATATTAAAGAAGTCTAAAACTGAATATAACTGTGCCTAAAACATACACTACTTTTACATCCATGAATTCCCTATTCAAAATTATTCACATCATATACATCCCTTACGGGGTACAAAAAGCCTAAGGTAACAAAACCTTAAGGCCACGTTTAGCATGATTAAGGACGTGTAGCTGGAAAGGGAAATCAAAATAGTGATTGGTTGCTAGCCGCATCGCCTATAACATGATTCCTAAAATTATTTTACCCTTTTTATGTTACGAATTGGCACTGCGAATGTCTCGTCTGTCGCGACTATAAAGTAAACTAATCCTTACTAGTCTTAAGAACTAGAAATTGTGTTGCCAGGAACTTAGAGAATGGTGAGACCGGCTCTAAGTCTTAAGACAATTAAGGATATTGGCTTTATAGGACGATGTTTCCATGTCTGCCTTTCAGTGGCGAAGCGCCTATGATGATGTCTAATAATCATGTGATGTTCATAAGAGAAAGATCACGAAACAATAGCATCACAGTGAGGGATGATCATGAGTAATACCACGTCAGTCCTAAAAAGATTTTTGTGTCAATCTCAGGTGATTTTAGCCCGAACCAATATACGTAGAAGAATTTTACAAAGTATTACTAGAGAGAGGCGTATAAAAATGACCAAAAGACATCATGGGGCTTTTGCGCGTGTAGCGAAGAATCTTACCAGAGAGGTAGGGAAAGAATCTGGTCAAAAGACATCACGTGTTCCTAGCGTAAGTTGTGAAGAATCTACCAGAGAGTTAGGGAAATAATATTAAAAAAACATCACGTGATCATAGCGCGAGTAGCGAAGAATCTTACCAGAGAGGAAGGGAAAGAATCTGGTCAAAAGACATCACGTGTTCCTAGCGTAAGTTGTGAAGAATCTACCAGAGAGTTAGGGAAATAATATTAAAAAAACATCACGTGATCGTAGCGCGAGTAGCGAAGAATCTCACCAGAGAGGTAGGGAAGGAATATATCAACAGACATCCCGTGATCTTAGCGCGAGTACCTAAGAATCTACCAGAGAGGTAGGGAAATAAAATAATATACCAAAAGACATCACGTGATCTTAGCGCGAGTAGTTAAGAATCTTACCAGAGAGGTAGGGAAAGAATATGATCAAGAGATCACGTGATTTTAGCGCGAGTAGCTAAGAATCTACCAGAGAGGTGGGGAAAGAATGTATCAAGAGACATCACGTGATCTTAGCGCAAGTTGCGATGAATCTTACCAGAGAGGTAGGGAAAGAATTATGATCAAGAGACGTCACGTGATTTTAGCGCGAGTAGCTAAGAATCTACCAGAGAGGTAGGGTAAGAATATGATCAAGAGACATCACGTGATTTTAGCGCGCGTAGCGAAGAATCTTACCAGAGAGGTAGGGAAAGAGCATGATCAAAAGACATCACGTGATTTTAGCGCGAGTAGCTAAGAATCTACCAAAGAGGTAGGGAAAGATTATATCAAAAGACATCGCGTGATCTTAGCACGAGTAGCTAAGAATCTTACCAGAGAGGTAGGGTAAGAATTATGATCAAAAGTTAACCTTTGAGTAGATGAGAAGAGCATTAAACGAGGGACCGACAAAGTGTGAATTTAAAATTCCAGATAGTGCAAGCCACAATAGAGCGTACATAATCTAAATAATGTACTAATGTAAATGTATGTATGTATGTATGTATCAGTGGCGTGGCGTCCATAAACTCCTCCACTGGCTTGCCTATTTTAAGGCAGTTGGGCACTTTATTGTGCAGAATTAGAGGAAAAGGTTAGTAAGATTCCCTTCGGCTTGCCTACTGATATACTTGACGCCACGCCACTGGTATGTATAACTCTTTATCTATACTAATATTATAAAGAGGAAAAATTTGTTTGTTTGCATTGAATAGGCTCCGAAACTACTGGACAGATTTCAAAAATTCTTTTGCCGTTAAAAAGCTACATTATCACTGAGTGACATAGGCTACTTTTTACCGCGGGAAAATACCTTTTCCTACGGGAAAATTAATTTACCGCGGGCGAAGCTGCGGACGGAAGGCTAGTTGTAAATAAAACACGAGGAAAAGATAAAGAAATGTAATGTAGTAGCGGTCCTAAAAATGCACATCCCCAGGTAACAGACGTCTGTTCTGCGGAGCCCTACTTTTGTGATTCAGGCAGACAGGTGCGGTATGTATGACTGAATGATGTTTTGTTAGTTCGTTCTTTTGTACAGTCAGTGCCAAAGTATTATTATTGTATTGGTTTGTGATTTATGTTCAGGGTACCATCTGAGCATAATTCTGTGTGATTGTATACAACATTTTATGAAAAATGGACTTGTTATTATTATTAATAATTGTCATCCGTCGTGTCTTTTAGAATTTTTAGAATTTCAGCTGTTTCGTCCCATACTTTATTTATTTGTCACTAAGGATTACCCGTAACTGCGTCTGCGCAGAATTCGCTTATCGCTATCCCGCGGGAACTAAGCGATTTTCCGGGATAAAACTGTCCTACCTGTACCAAGTTTCATTAAAATCGACTCAGTGGTTTAGGCGTGAAAACGTAACAGACAGACGGAGGTACTTTCATATTACAATTACATTAATATTAGTAGGGGAGGAATCATTTCTGGGCTAGAGGAAAGGCGAGTACAGTCAGCATGAAAAGTCGATAAACACTTGCAAGAGCTCAAAACGATCTACACACGACTATAATCGAGGTAATGAGAATTTGTAGATCTTTATGAGTTCTTCTAATGTTTTTCAACTTTTAAAGCTCACTGTACACACCCGAGGAATACACATGTCACGTTGAACGACGATGAATACCTGTGTCCAATTAACAACCAGCTTTATCACTACATAGTATAAAAAAGTCGCTTTCCGCTGTCTGTCTGTCCTTATGTATGCTTAGATCTTTAAAACTGCAACGGATTGTGATGCGGTTTTTTTTAAAGATACAGTGATCCAAGAGGAAGGTTTATATGTTTAATAAGCAAAAGTCGCGGGCAGAATCTAGTGATTCAATAACGTAAATTGTAACTTTATAACAAACAGTAAATGTTTGTTTTGTGCGCGATTCAGTTTGGAACATTACTGCCCTTCTCTCATTTAGCCAAGGTCTTCTAAAAAGCTGTTTAGATTTTAGTCAAGGCCCCTTTCAAACTGTGTTGTTAAACAGATACAATCATTAGAGGTAACTACACTTGATGATTGTATAATGACATGTATTAAACTTCTTCCATGCTGGTCTGGGAACAATGAAAAAACATAGAATGTACCAGTTGCTTCTCTTCCCGCGTAGATGGTAAAAGCCCATCGACGGATTGGGCGAAAATCTTAGGGATCATGTTATACAGGCGATGTGGCTAGCAACCCATCACTGTTATGATTTCCCTTTCCATCTATACGCCCACAATCAATCATGCTAAACGTGGTCTTTAGGTCTTGTTACCTTAGGCTCTGTCTACCCCGTAAGGGATGAAGACGTGATTTATGTATGTATGTATGAATTAAACAATACTAGATTATCGTAGTCGCGGGTTTACGGTGGATGCAACCTAGGTAACTGGAGGTCTATGGGGTCTATCCAACAGTGGACGTTCTACGGTTGACATGATAATGAGATTATTGACATCAACTTGTTTCTTAGTACCATGGGAGGTGTAACATTTTATTACACACATACACAAATCACGTCTATCCCTTACGGGGTAGACAGAGCCTATGGTAACAGGTGCCTACAGGCCACATTTAGCAAGATTG
Source organism: Pandemis corylana (assembly GCA_949127965.1). Lineage (NCBI taxonomy): Eukaryota > Metazoa > Arthropoda > Insecta > Lepidoptera > Tortricidae > Pandemis > Pandemis corylana. The sequence goes on along the minus strand of OX421864.1, from coordinate 13,292,669 downwards.
AGGGCGTATTGGTTGAAAATGGAATCAAAAAATGTTAGGTTGCTAGACTCATCGCCTATAACATGATTCCTATGATTTTCGCCCATTCCCTCGATGGGCTTTTACCATTTGTGCGGAGAGAAGCAACTGATACATTCTATGTTTTTCTTTGCTCCCAGACCAGCGTGGAAGATTTTATTAGCTTTATTATATTAGCTTCTTGAAGTCTGGTAGTCATCGTATTTTGTCAAACACATTTGTATTTTGACCTGCATTCATAATTAATCTTGTTTACGATGTTGAATAGACTATAGTGCTTCTAGTTTCTTAATGTATTGCCTTGTCTATACTAATATTATAAAGAGGAAAAATTTGATTGTTTGTTTGTTTGCATTGAATAGGCTCCGAAACTACTGGACCGGTTTCAAAAATTCTTTCGCCGTTAGAAAGCTACATTATCACTGAGTGACATAGGCTACTTTTTACCGCGGGAAAATACCTTTTCCTACGGGAAAATTCATTTATCGCGGGCGAAGCTGCGGACGGAAGGCTAGTTTCGAATAAATATGAACGAAAATGCTCTTTCTAGAACGAACAGTAAGAAAAAGACTTGTAGTTTATCTCGTGCGTAGTAGGCTTATTGTCTAACTCGCTCGCAATCGCCATCGTATTCATTTTGACAGTTCTTGTATGAATGTGACAGCTAGCTGATTCCGATGCCAATTGTCAGCCCATACATGAACTGTCAAAATGAACACCATGGCAATTGCGAGCGAGTTAGCTAATAAGCCTACTGCTCTGAAAGACGTTCTTCATAGGACTTGTCTTTCAAATAACCAACCAGCTTTGTTGCCTCGCTGAACCTTCAGGATCGCAGGATGTTTGCTTCTTATAACCAGCAATAGTCTGACTATGTGTGTTGTCAACAGGTGCAGTGTGTGTGCAGTGTTTGTGAGTTATGTGTGGAGTGTCGCGAGCGCGGCTCAGCTAGCGACCGCCCGCCCCGGCATGCGCTACGCCTAGCCATGCCAGCTGCGGCGTCATGGCGCAGTATACACAGAGGACACAGCCGATGCACAGGTAACTAAGCTTAGTCACTAGCATAGCTAGCATTCCCTCCAACATGCGCTAGCCTAACGTGCGTCACGGAGCAAACACGACACAGTTAATATGTAGCTTCAACATGCGTTAGCCTACATGCCAATGGGGGCTATCGCGTGTGAATATGCCACTAGAGGCGCTAGTGTCGTGACATAAATTATAATTTCTTTCATTTACCTGTTGAAAAATGATCTCCTTCGTGAAATTATCGCAAATTTGGATTATTTGCCGATGGTGAACGCTTTGATAGCGGATTTATTTTTTCCGAACAAAACGGAACCGCACAACATTGCAGTATAGGTACTCGATACGATGATAGTTATTTATAATTAATAAACTGATTGCGATTCATGATTTAAAACTTTGTTTCGGCGCCGATCTTATAAAGTCGCCTTTGACAGCTATACCTCTGGACCTTAGTCAACAGTGGCGCTAACTGTTGAGCAAAGTAACGATAGTCCCCATTGCAGTGTCACACACACACGTGTACACTTGACACAGGTAATGGTAACGAAGCTAGGTAACTTACTACTCGCACAGTTATTAGCTAACCTAGCATTCCCCGCAGCATACGCTAGCCTAACCAGTAACCATGCTAACTGGCGTCATGGCCCTATAGGTATGCTCAAGAGTACACATACATACATACAGTCACGCCACTTTCCCATAGGGGTAGGCAGAGACTACTTTGTTCCACTTGCTACGATTCTGACATACAAGTCTTTCGCTTCATCCACATTCATCAATCTCTTCATACATGCACGTCGGTTTCGGGTAGTCCTGACCTGCCCTTTTTTCAAAACGTCTCCTATTTGGTCCAGGAACGTCCGTCTATGCCTTCCCCTCCCAACGCAACCATTCACACTCCCCATATAGATCTGTTTAGTTAGTCTACTTTCATCCATCATCTCTACGTGACCAAACCAACTAAGCATACTTCTTTCTATCCTAGTCACTATATCTTCTTTCACACCAGCACGTTCCCTTCACACTATTCGTTATTCTGTCTACACATACGAGTACACGTAGCTCACTTAATTTAGCTCAGAAATCTCAGCTAGCATTAGCCCAGTCATTTATGCCCTCTTTCTTGTTCAAGTTTAGTATTTGAAGACCACGCGTACTCTTTTTAAGTAAGTAGTTTCCTTAATTGTATTCATATTGACTAATCCCTTTGACCTCAACCTTTTTTTTTCTTTTCAGTTTCCCTAACCCAAGAAAACCCATCCTGCTTCCTAAGAAGATCCAAACCCTGCTAGGATCCTGAGGAAAAAACATGTTGAATTGTTAAATTTTATTAATAAATAATTCCTTTTTCCCAAATTTCTTTCCTAGCAACTGTTAATTTTGTGTTTGATGTAGCTGGGGGCTTACATGGCTGGATTACGTTCACAAATTAAATTCGGAGATAGAATGTAAAAAGAAACGAAAATGTTCTACTCTGTCGCCTCGGGCGTCGCGTTGCCGCGCAATTAATTACGTATTTCTCGATTACATGTCCTTTTTTGAAAGTACCGCGCATTCGGAAAGACCATAGCCAAGAAGAATGCGTCCCAAGAACTTGGCAGAGTTATATTGGTAGGTTAGAAAAGTTAAAAGTTCCTTCTGAATTATTAGAGACTGAAATAGTGATAATAGTTGCATGTTATGTTATCTACAGTCTCTTGAGCTCCTGAAACGGTATTCGGGATTGTCTTGCTCACTCACACTGGTATGTTACATGAATCAGTCAATGGTACCCGAATATAAACTCTTTATTTCGCAAAATAAACATAAAACAAATACAAGTGACAAACGTAGCGTGGCGGACTTAGCCCATTAAGGGACCTCTTCCAGTCAACCTAGGACCTTTGAAATGGCCACCTGTAGAACTATAGGTTAGGTTAGTTTTACAACGAATCTGATTAATATATACAATACAGGAGATTGGTTTTAAGTAAATGCTTTATTGTACAAATATAAAGAAACAGATACAATTCACAAAAAAATAACATTAATATATGCACAAAGGCGAACTTATCCCTATAAGGGATCTCTACCAGTTAACCTTTGAGTAGAGAGAGAGACAAAGTGTGAGTATAATTCCAGATAGTGAAAGCCACAATAGAGCGTACGTAATCTATATACAATAAACAAATCATAAAATAAACAACTAAATATCATTACACACATGCATACATACAAAATACAATAAGAGTACACATATACAATATCTAAGGAGATGGTGTGAGCCACATCTTCCTCGAGCCCTCCCTGAACGACTCCACACGAACGATTCCACAGCCTAGCAGAGTAAAGGATTTGGAGTAAATTTTGGAGGATGAAGGAGGACAGGCCAAAAGGAGATTAGCATACGACCGTAGCCGATGCTGGCATTGCTGGCTACCGGCAGGCAAGTAGCTGAATCGCTCGAAAAGATACATAGGAGCAGAAGGATTAAAAAGAATGTTGAAAAGTAATGACAGAACGTTTGGCATATAAATATAAAGTAAGGCTAACATAAATAGGTCCTCGTGGTCCTACTAATAGGATCAGTAGTAGGTACCACGAGAAAACGCCGTTCAAAATGGCTGGCTCCCAGATCAGCATGGTTTTTTTTTAAATTTACTACAGTTGTATGGGTAATTTTATGAACTGTTTCCAGCCAGTTTTGTTGGGCCACGTGGTCCAACTTTTTGGTCCTAGGCAATATGTAGGCATAATAGTGGAACCGGACTAAATTCACCGTATCGTGTGAAGATTCTCGCTAACAATTAGAGTCTTGAGGCTATGAAATAGTGTAAAATCGGTCTAAATCTGATAATTAGTAAGGAGTAATTATAATTATCCGGGTCGTTGAACCCTTATCTTTGTAAACATGATTTCAGCGCATGAGCTCACGTCTCGGGGATCGTGGCTGTCGTGTGTCTGTTGTGTGGCTTTTATAGGACTTTGTTTACTCATAAAGCTGATGTGTCCCTAACTAGCGTTGAAAAGTATAACGGTATTGAGCCTGAGAGAAAAAAAACCCGCCTTTTTTCGTCTTGGCGATGGCACTGCCGTGCCCAGATATTCGATTTTGTTTATGTAAAACTAGGAACCCAACCCATCACTATTTTGATTCCATTTTCCATCTATGCGCCCACAATCTTGCTAAACGTGGTCTTGTCACCTTAGGCTCTGTCTACCCCGTAAGGGATAAAGACGTGATTTTGTGTATGTATGTATGTAAAACTAGGAACTCGAGAATTTGTTGAAAAAGGGCCAAATGTGGGTACGAAATATGCGCGTTAAACAATACATGACTGATCAGCTGTCTTTATAGGAACTTAGTTTTAATTAAAATATTAGATGCGCAGTTTGTAAGTAGGCTTTTTTTTTAAATACACAAAGCCGAACAATTTTATTACGCAACGTCAGTCGGCCATGTCGGGTCCAAGGCCCAAGAACTCGATGAAAAGAAACCTGCTCGATGCCAATGTTATTGTGTCTAAACTCATTAGCGTATCTCATTAAAAGTTTCTAATGGACGGCTTGATTCATTGACTTCTTTTTTCCGATGAATAATATGATATTGATATGTAAATTGTCCGTGATTTAATGCTGTTGAATATGCGGCTTTCACTACATTTATTTTGTCATGGATATTAGCTTAGAGCGGGCGGCTTTGTAGCGTAGACTACAGCCTTACGCCAAAAACCTATTTTAAAAAAATCAGACGAAACATAAAAACGTACGAGCGAGGTCAATCTACAAAACGCTACTACAGTTTTAGTCAAGTAAAATAAAACGTGATCTTCAATTTATTGTCTGTAATTGACAACTGATTGACACACGGTCGCGCTTGAAAGCGTTTCGCGGCGCCATCGCGTGCCAAGAATGCCAATAAACCTTTGTCTACCCTCTGCAATTTAAAAAGAAATTCAGTCTAAAAAAACTAGCGTCTGCAGAAGCAATGAGGCTCGCAGTAATATCAAGTGACATAAACGTAATGCAAAGTCAGGCGTACCAACGTTACAGACTTGAGCGGTCCGAATTGACCTACGTACACGAACTTTCTTTATGACACGAACGTACGATTTGGACCCGAGATTTCATAAAGTAGGGTCCGAATTGGATTCTGACCCTCATATTTTATTTATCGCTTTCATTGAAACTTTGTTCTCGATTACTGTTTGGATCCAATGGTTATTTTAATACAAAATCAATACGAATGTCGACCCAGGAATAGCACTCTCGTCTAGACCGGCTAAGTTAACTACTTTTGCCTGCAAAGTATTCTGACCTAGTGACAGGCGCTGTCGTCATACGTGACACTTTAAATTGGTGTCGCAATTTAGTTCCATTTTTGGCTACAGTTTCTTAAAAGGTGGGGGAAATTAAGGGAGAGAGACGGATTATTTGAATCTTATGTATCAGTCGTTCTCTTTACGTATTATTTCTTTTAATCTATACTATATCAACCGCCTGAAAGATATTTCAGATTAGAAATTATATTTCTCCGCTTTGGAATATTTTCTGTCATTTATAAAAGCTGCCACCTGGACGGTCCACATCAGATTAACGATCTCAATACAAACAACTTTTTAAATAGATTAGAGAGACAGGCGCGGAGCAGAAACATATAATATTCTACCAAATAAATGTTGCATTTTCATATTCACCGTTGTGGATAAAATCGCTAGTAATAAATTTGGTGTATACCTCTTATAAATAAAGCAGGTATCCAATGAAGGTATTTCAATTTCAATAGTTCCAAATTCAAATACGTCGATGTTTTTTTTTTAATTTTATCATTCTGCACTAGCCTTGATACTGTCTGTGTCAGTCTTAGACCAAATAAAAAATGCAAGTTGAATTTTTATTACGTCTGGTACAGTTGGTTTTTTAAAAAACATCGTCGTTTTCATAAAGATATCCGCTTTTTTAATTATGACATTAATTTTATGCCTTCATTTTACGCCATACCTGTGTCATAGATATTTTTGTTTCCATGATCATAAAAAAATATCTTGAGTGCTCTCACGCTTTTCCGTTTTTACTGTCAAATAGATTGGAATTTTATTATAAGGCCCATTAAAAAGAAAATGGATTTCCTGATACTCGCTATGAACCAGATACTTTATTACGAACGGAGCGTAGGTATTTAAACTTTTTTTTTCTTTTATTTCAGGCCAAGCGTATACTTAACATGCAAAAAACCTACCAGATAAAAAAAATTACATGAGAAAGCCTGATTTGCATTTTTTTTTAAATTCTGAAATTACTGGAAATAGGTAGGTATCTGAACCCTACTACAAAAATAGCAATGTCTATTTACTATTACGAATCTGTGGTCGAGCTAATCAAGCAAAAAAAAATACACAGAATTCTGCTAATAACGAAAGTTAAGCCGGATGAAACGCCTAACCTTGCGCGTGTGTACCTGCGACTGCACAGGGCGCGGCATAGTTTTACTGACCTCAGTTTGCTTTGCTGAGAATACATCACACTACTATTTAGTTGTAGGCTTGAACGGAACTTGTGGTTACCTTACTTATCCCTACTGATCTATAACAATAAACATAATTTACAACGGATTGATTACGTATAAAAATGACGCCGAATGACATAAGTACACTCCCTTTTCTACAACAAAAGTAAATTTTTAGTTGACGCACACCGATCTTACAGAGCAGCTGATCTTGCTCATACAAAGTACAGGCGACGTTGCCAGACCGCCGATGCCGCGTTGCCGCTCCGTGCACGTGTAAATATTCGAATTTCGATGTTTGGAAATGCGAATCGACAAGTTCGGCTTCGAGTGTCGTGGAACGTCGAATTGATAGATTGGAAGTACCTATACGCATTTCGATCTTGCGTTGAACGGCAAATCGGGATGAATTGCCGATGGTGTAAATAAAATAAATAACTCTGGCCGTTGCGTAAGGTTCGCTGGTTTGTTTGAGTTTTTCAGGAAGCTTTCTAAAGATAAATATTATATTTAGACGTCGAAATTCTTGTTGCCAGGAGTAGATTTATAAAAGAGGAAGCCGCTGCTACGCTGTACGCTTTTCACGTTGCAAAATACTAACTAATACCTATAACGGCCTAGACGGACGTTCCGAGATTAAATAGGAGACGTTCTGGAAAAGGCCAGGTCAGGTCAGGAGTACCCGAAACCGACGAGCACGTATGAAGAGATTGATGAATGTGGATGATGCAAAAGAAGTATGTCAGGATCGTAGCAAGTGGAACAAAGTAGTCTCTGCCTACCCCTGTGGGAAAGATGCGTGCCGGTATGTATGTATGTATGTACATGTCATAATATTAGTCAGGGATACTTCAGCAGGTGGTGATGGTTTAACTGAATACCCTGAATGTTTTTCAGATTTTTTTATTGTAAATGATAAATATTTCCATTCATATTGGTCGCTGTTCAAAGTGAATTTGGGGATTCATTTTGAATCCAAAATTACGATGATCTTTAGGAATGTTCTATTACACTACAACCACCAGCAGATATATTCCAAAATAATTTCAAGCAGTGGCGTAACTATAACGTCTGGGGCCCGTGGCAAATTCGTCAGATGGGGCTCCTTCCTCAATATAAAGAAGAGCATCAGCGTCCCTTCTGTGCTCTAAACCAAGCCAGTTCGGGGCCCCGTAGAGCTAGGTGCCCCTGGCATTTTGCCACCCCTGCCACCCTATAGTTACGCCACTGATTTCAAGACAACGGTGGGGGTGAGCATTGTAAGAGATTAACAGTGTATTCCTAAGGTCATAAGGAGTAAGAAATGTTGTATAAGTAAACGTAAGTCTAATTGTTTGGGGACGTTTTGGAAAAAGGTCAGGTCAAGAGTACCCGAAACCGACGAGCATGTATGAAGAGATGAATGAGGTCAATGTGGATGAAGCGAAAGAGGTGTGTCAGGATCGTAGTAAGCATGTGGAACATGGTCTCAGCCTACCCCTGTGGGAAAAGCGTGACGGTATACGTAGGTCGAATTATGCGTTATTAAAATTCATTTTGTTCGGGTACGCTTGTAACGTTGTGTTTTACGGTTCGCCACTAAGTATTACAAATTTGGAGTTTTTATTAAAGCCTCGAATAGCTCCTGTCAAATGGTGATATGACAGTCGAAAAGTAAACAAACGTCAAAAATTAGTGACAGCTTGACAGATCGTATTAGGGTTACCATTGAGAGTATAATCGCCTGTTTGGTGGGAGATAAATGGTTTGAATTTCAGGAATAAGAATTACTGAAACTATAGATAGAAATATAAACCATTTTGGAAAAAGTAGAGATTTAATAATCGGATGGTCTGACATTTGTTCTTGAACTAAAAACAAGGGTTATTCTTTTTCATAACATAACCATGGTGGTTAGTTGCATCTTCTGATACTGGTATCACGGCTCAGGGCTTCAATTCCGCTGGTCATCGTAGCCCGTGGTACTCCCGAGCATCTTTTGGTTCGTCAATAAAAATGCTTGCGACTCGAAGAGACGGGGAGATTAGTTGTGGCTTTTGGAGCCGACTGTGGTGGCTCAACAAGTGGAAGGAGCAGAGGAGTTTCAGCGGGTTGCGTCGGCGAAAGAGTAAGTTTTCTGGTTAAATCTTTTAACCTAAAATATTTCGTTATTCCTTGAACTGTGCCTAGCACCTTGACAGTGTTCTGACTGCTTGATTTATTTCCAGTTTGGTCTGCTGAAGCATCCTTCGGTTGGGGTGGGTGCGTTGGCTGAAGTCCTGCGGTAGCCGCGGCTTTGCTGGTAAGAGAACAGATTCATTCCGATCCTCCTTGTATTCTGCCTTGCGAGACAAGACACTAATGATACCAATTTATTTCTTTACAGACGTTGGGTTTTTTTTTTTATTTAGTGTTTTTGCCTTTTTCCGTGTTCGCTTCGGCGCCATGTAATTTCTACAGTACCTCATTCATGTGTACTTAATTTTGCCCCTTCCACTTCATCGCTCCTGTTTGGGGAATTTAATAATAACCGAAGCTTCCAACTTCTCCAATTTTCATACTTTTAAAACTTCTAAGTTCCGACTTACAAAGTTACATTCCCTCTAATTTCATTTATCTGCCTGTGTACACTTCGCCTGAGTTTTACTCATTGTCCCAACTACCTTATGTAGTTGAAACTGCATAGGATTATTTCTCTGTCCTTGGATTTGTTCTTTCCGTCATTTCAACAACCGGAAGGTTCCACGGACAACTGTGGCCTGATCGATCTGCATTCCGGAGTATTCCACCTGCTGTGCAGCCCGTGACACGTGGCAGGCTCCTGGCGCTCCAGCACCATCTCCCTGGAAGAACTTGGCGGTAAATGCATTGGAGTGAAGGTCGGTCAAACTTTAGTGTTTAATTTTATTAGGGAAGTAGGATTTAGGTCGCGTTGATACACCTTTGTATCAACGTTAGCAAGTAGTTTCAAGTATACCTTTAATGTTGGCACAATAAACCCTTAGGGACTAATATTTAGAGTAGCCTTGGTGAGGCACAAGTCACATAACAGAACTCCTGGTACGCCCAGTTCTAACGCTGAGCTTTGGTTGGAAATTTAACCAATAAGTATTTCTATGTTAATTTAAAACCTGAAATTGTGATCAAATTGTTTCACCAAATAACGGATGTTATCTTAGGAAATAAAAAAACCAGTCTTAAGAAACTAACTCTTTCCTTTATCTCCTACATTTTGTTCCCTGGAATTGCAGACAAGCCTAGTTTTCATAGTCGGTTTGGCTAAGTTTATTGTCTTTTTTTTCTGACACCCCCGCCGGTTGTAAATTTAGTCGGGCCAATTAGGTGGGGTGTGACAGTGGCGCCCACGTTTATTCAGGATTTTCAGGCCTTTTCTGCAATTTTAGGTCATTTTTTTTTGTGCCATCATCTTTAGGAATTATTTTTAACACTTACATGTATGATATTCCAAGCTAGAAACTCTGTTCCTGGTGTTTTGAACTCCTCTTTAAGCCTTGCCACAGTGCTTTTGTACATTTGGTAGTGTTTATAATCACTTTTGAACACTAAATTGATAAGTTTTGTGAACTTGGGAAAATTCAGTGAAATAAAATTTAATTACAGGTAGTTGTCATTTTTGGTCTTGTAGGAAGTTAAAAGTTTAACAACTAATTTTGCCTATTTTGCTTTTGTGTAAAGTTAATATTCTATTTAATTACATTAACAATAATTCAAATTTCATTAATTTCAAGATAGTTTGGTAATAATAACTTCAAATTGGTAAAAATTTTGGTTGCACAGTATACAACTTATAGTATAAAAAATTTATTAGTAGATCAATTGATAAGCTGAGTGTGACCAATTTCACAGCTGAAAATTAAGTGGCAGCTGAATTTTGTGTTGGAATTTGCAACAAGTTTCAACAAATAACTTTAATTTTTTCAATAATTCCATATAGTTTTTCCATAATAAGAAAACATTACCTGACTTTCAGTTGTGTTATAAAACATTGTTATTAACTGTGTGTACTCAAACGTACATAATTAAATATTGTCTGAAATAACTACATTTGTGTCTGAAACAACATTTACATTCCATTCTAAAACTAGTACCTTACAGGTGACTTTGACATTCCTAGTTATAAGCATTCACATTTGTACACCAAGATTACACAAAAAGCTACAGTTAGTTAAGTTAACACTTAGTTACTGTCTGTGACCATCGGTATTTAATATTTGTTTTCATGTCATAAAGGGTTTAAAATAATTAAAAACACAGTGTATTTAAAACAATTGTAATTTAATTTGTGCCAAGTAAAGAGTTCACATACATAAAACATTGTACTTTTGCCATCACTAAAGGTTTAAATAATAATTTAAAATGGGGAGTACTTTGCAGTTTCACTCCTTATTGCGCGATGAGTTAGTTTATGAGGTAAAGATTCGATCAGAAACACCATTACAAACAGTTGAAGGGTTGAGGAAGCAGTTGAGAAATTTATTGCCAGAGTGTCCTCCGGAGGCTATTTTAGAAACTGAGTTAGTTCCAGCCTCTGAACTTAAAACTATTTCAGAGAAATTGAATGAGCTGTCTGTTCTAGTGGAAAAGTTTGTTTCCACCAAGGATAGGTATTCAGGTAGCCGGTCAAGAGCTTTAGGTAGTCATCTGTTTCATAGGTTGATTCGTGTTGTTGTCGAAGACGACCCGGTGAAATTGTCAAAGAAGTCAGATCTTTCGAACAAGTTGGATGTGTTATTAGCCAAGATGGATACAGTGTGTCAGTCTTCTTCAGGTGGTGTAGAGAACCTTTTAGCAGCACAACCAGCAGTTTCACAGATTGTTTGTTCAGGTGACAGGAACATTGCGAAGTGGGGGTTGAAATTTAACGGCCGTACTGATCCTAGGTCTTTCTTGGAGCGTGTCGAGGAATTAAAGCTGGCTTTTGGTGTTAGTGATGTTGTTCTGTTTAATTCGGCAGCACAGTTGTTTGTCGAGGAAGCACTTCTTTGGTACAGAGGAAATAGGTGGCAGTTTTCTACTTGGAATGAGTTATCAAGCACTTTGTTACTGGAATTTGATCCAGTAGATTATGATTATCGGTTGTTAGGCGAAATTAGGCAACGTACACAGGGTTTGGAGGAACCAATCCACATTTACTTTTCGGTCATGGCGTGTATGTTCGCACGGCTTAAATCCCCTTTGTCCGAGGAAACAAAACTGGAAATCCTCATGCATAACATTAGGCCGAGCTTATCTCAACACTTAGCATTGGTAAACATCGTGTCAATTACGGATTTGAAGGAAAAATGTCGTAAACTTGAAGCGGCAAAACAGCGAGCAGAATTTTTCTCAGAGCCAGGCAAATCAAGCTCACACACACTTAGCGCTGATTTCGCGTATAAAACCAGGTCCAAGCAGGCAAACACTGTAAGTTTTGTTAGTCAAAAGGGTCCCGCAACTTTTGATAGGGCGACGACACCAAAGACTTCATTTTCACACAAAGCTGGAGCGAATTTTCATTCCAGCGGAAAGTCTGCTCACAAACATACCTCTTCAAGTGAGCTCATTTGCTATAAATGCGGCCGTGGTAACCATAATTTTAGGACATGCAGTGTTAAGCCGCCTAAAGAAAACATTCGTTGCTTTGGATGTAATAAAAGTGGGGTTATTAAGTCGAACTGTCAGAATTGTCAGCAGATGCGTTCCAATTCACGTTCAAAAAACTAGTTGCGCCGAACCGTAGCAGTATTTTCTTAGATAAATTAAGTGCCACAATAAAGAAAAATTGCAATTATGATACAATTGCTGCGGTTCTGTTTGCACCGAACGAAAATGATATTCGTCCGTACTTAAAGATAAAAGTATCTGATTTTGAGGTTTATGCGTTGGCCGACAGCGGCGCATCGCTATCGATACTTGGTAACGGTTCACATTTAGATTTTATTAAATTCGGTTTTCGAATGCATAACTCTGAGTCTTCTTCATGTAATGTTGCAAACGGCGTAGTAGTCCAGTCAATTGGGTGTATTTTTGTGCCCGTAACATTTAATAAAATTACACGTGTAATTAAGTTTTTTGTAATGCCTAACATCATTACAGACGTTATTTTAGGCGTCGATTTTTGGCATGCGTTTAGTTTAGCACCAGAAATATTTGAAAACATCTCATTTATGAAGCCTCCGGTTAAATATTTTGATGTATGTCACATAAACGGTTCAAAGCGAGTACATTCCATTCAGTCATTCGAGCATTTAACAATAGCGCAGCAAGAGCTTGCAAATGATGTAGTGGGGAAATTTAAGGACATTTCGTCGGATGTTAAAGGGTTAGGTAGGACGTCTTTAGTAGAACATGTCATAGACACAGGTGACGCACTACCTATTAAAACGAAGCAGTACCCACTCTCACCTGAAAAGAGAGCTATTTTAAGTTCCGAATTAGACCGAATGCTGGAATTAGACGTTGTTACTCCGTGTGAAAGCCCATGGAATAATCCGGCATTATTGGTTCAAAAGGCAAATGGGGACTGGCGATTCTGCTTGGATTGTAGAAAATTGAACGCGATATCGAGGGGGGACTCATATTCTATACCGTACATTCCACAAATACTAGATAGTTTGAAGGAAGCGAAATACCTGTCATCTATCGATTTGAGTTCATCATTCTGGCAGATACCTTTAAGTGAGAGCTCGCAGGAAAAAACCAGTTTTAATGTAATGGGTAGAGGAGTCTACAAGTTTAAAGTTATGCCCTTCGGATTGTGTGGTGCTCCTGCTAGGCAGCAGCGTCTTATGGACATGCTTATTGACCATAACATGACCAGCGATATTGAAAATGGTTTTGTTTTTTGCTATATAGACGATATTGTCATTTGTTCTGCCGATTTTCAGACCCATTTGGTCCTTTTAAATCGCGTTTTAGCGAAGCTTAGAATGGCAAATTTAACTATAAACCTGGCAAAGTCTAAGTTCTTTAGGAAGTCAATAAAGTATCTGGGGTACGTTGTAGATGAATTTGGGCTGCGTACAGACCCAGACAAGGTTTCAGCCATTTTAAATTTTCCAACTCCTTCAACTCCTCGCGAGGTTAAGATATTTTTGGGTACCTGCTCGTGGTATCGCCGGTTTATTAGGAATTTTTCAACCATAGCGGCTCCCCTGAATGTCTTAACGTCGAAAGGAAAGAAAGCGCCTATTTTCCGATGGTCTGAGGAGGCTGAGCACGCCTTCAACGCCTTGAAGAATGCACTAGTGTCGGCGCCAATATTAGCGGTTCCAGATTTTGGTAAAACTTTCGCGGTGCACGCAGATGCGTCTTCCTATGGTATTGGTGGAATGCTTTCTCAGACTTTTGATGGCCAAGAGCATCCCATTGCGTATGTAAGTCGTTCTTTAAACAAGAGTGAACGCAACTACAGTGCTACGGAACGGGAGGCCCTTGCTGTTCTTTTTTCGGTGGAAAAGTTTCAGGCTTACTTAGGCTCGCGACGATTTAAAGTGATAACTGATCATTCGTCTCTCAAGTGGTTCATGCGGCTGGAGAATCCATCGGGTAGATTGGCACGTTGGGGTTGCAGACTGTCTCAATTCAATTTTGATATTGAGCACAGGAAGGGCACCGACAATGTCGTCCCCGATGCCTTGTCCAGGCTTATGAAGGTGGACGCAGTGAATGGCGGAAGCGTTGACGCTGTGAGTGACGAATGGTATGAAAAAACGTTAAGTGGATGTAGGTCTTTTCCCGCAAATTTTCCAAATTTTTGTATTCGGGAGGGAAAATTATTTAGGCTAAGCAAAGCCAAATACAGCCTGTTACGAGAGTTTGATTGGAAGGAAGTCGTGCGTAAAGGTGAGCGTAAACAAGTGCTAGAGGCGAACCATTGCGAACCAACCGCAGCTCATTTCGGTGTATTTAAAACACATAGGCGGTTGTCGTTGACATACTATTGGCCTGGAATGTTTAAGGATGTAGTGGAATTTGTGAAGGCTTGCGACGTTTGTGCAGCGTATAAACATTCACAAAAACTCACTCCGGGGTTAATGGGACAGCCAAAAGTATGTCAACGACCTATGCAAGTGCTTAGCATTGATTTAGTCGGTCCTCTTCCGCGGTCTCGTGCTGGGTATACCTTTCTTTTCGTGGTTACATGCTGTTTCTCAAAATTTACATTGCTTTTTCCGCTACGACGCGCAACTAGTGCGCTAGTGGCGAAACATTTCGAACACCATGTCATTTTGGAGCATGGGGTGCCTGAAACCGTGATTACTGACAATGGAGTTCAGTTCACGGGATCAGAATTTAAGCAGTTAATGAGACGGTATAACGTGCCAAAGGTTTTTTATGGTCCTAGATACACAGCACAAGTAAATTTAGTAGAACGCTACAACAAAACTATAATGACGGCCGTAGCATCGTATGTAGAGGAGAATCACCGGACATGGGACGAAAAACTGCATCAAATTCGGTTTGCAATCAACAGTGCTGTAAATGAGTCCACGGGATTTTCTCCGTTCTTTTTGGTACATGCTAGGGAACCGGTTATAAATGGCGCGTTCTACAAGGATGTCGATCAGGATTATACATCAGCAATGCCCAGAGAGGAATATGCGGGCGAATTTGGTTGCTTGAGAGAGATTTTCCAGCAGGTTAGGTCACGTTTATTAAAAGCACATGAAACCAATTCCAGACACTACAACTTAAGGCGTCGTCCGGCGAAATTTGCCGTTGGTGACATAGTGTGGAAACGTTCATATGTTCAGAGCGACGCTCAAAAATTTAAAATGGCGAAACTCGCGCCAAAATACGAGAAATGTAGGGTTAAGGAGGTGTTGTCTCCGCTAGTCTACGTACTAGAAAGGATGGATGGTCATCCTATAGGGTCGTGGCACATTAAAGACCTAAAGGCGTAGGTTACGTAGGTTGGCTGTTGAACAATGGACGTGCGGCCCGCACGTCGTGCACTGCTCGCCGCACCGCCATTGTTGATCATGCATTAAAGCTGCGTGACATAACACTTAGGCTAGGTTGTTTAGCAACAGTGTTAAGTATTGCAAAGTCATATTTAATCACAAACTGGAAGGCACGTGGTGTGCAGATCACACTGCTACATCACTAAAATTTGTTAGATGAAGCATGAGTATATTAAAAAGGGATGAATGATTGGTGCGATGCAATCTTAACCTATTAACAGCAGGGTTTAGTCTTTAATGTGAGACATATTTAAAAATATATTTACGTGTATAGCTGTCGTGGAACTGTGTTTTCGGTCTACGAGCTAAATTGCGCTGGTTTAGCGCGAGTTATATTATTTTGGTTATTCAGTGAGAATCAGATTTTGTTTCCTTGGACATTGGTTGGTGGCCACGCCGTGAACAAGAGGTTTAAGTTGGTTGAATAATTTGGAGGGAAGGCAGTCATTTTGGACCGTCAGCTATTTGTGTATCTGGAAGTTTATTAAATTAAACTACAGATTTTATTTCCAATTTCAATTTTATTTGCCCGGTCTAGGAGAGTTTTATGTAGGTATGCTGAACATCTGTCCTGGCGGTTGGATTAACTTTTTCAACACAGCTTATGTTGTGTTGGGAAAGTTATGGTTGGGTTGCTATTAAGTTGGAATATTTTTTTTTCTTAAACTTTAACTTACTGTTTTGGTGTAGGTTTATTTCAAATATCCAGTTAGATTTTGGATGTTTTTTGTTGTTAGGAGGTTGTTGTTGTGGGTTCGGTTAGGGCGAATAATTGTTTTGGATTAATCGGGGAATATGAATTTGGCATTAGGGTCGAAATTAGTAGATAAAGTTTACAGGGATAAGATCGCTTCAGCCGAGTTCACAACAAGGCATTTGGTGATGGGTATTGGTTATATTTTTTTTGTAATGCTTTAAAGATTTTTTTCTTTTCTTGACTGGTTTGTTTGAGGAATCGCTGAGGGCAGCGAGCGGTACACCTGTGGTGAACCTTTTCATCGGGGAGGGGGGTATTGTAACGTTGTGTTTTACGGTTCGCCACTAAGTATTACAAATTTGGAGTTTTTATTAAAGCCTCGAATAGCTCCTGTCAAATGGTGATATGACAGTCGAAAAGTAAACAAACGTCAAAAATTAGTGACAGCTTGACAGATCGTATTAGGGTTACCATTGAGAGTATAATCGCCTGTTTGGTGGGAGATAAATGGTTTGAATTTCAGGAATAAGAATTACTGAAACTATAGATAGAAATATAAACCATTTTGGAAAAAGTAGAGATTTAATAATCGGATGGTCTGACATTTGTTCTTGAACTAAAAACAAGGGTTATTCTTTTTCATAACATAACCATGGTGGTTAGTTGCATCTTCTGATACTGGTATCACGGCTCAGGGCTTCAATTCCGCTGGTCATCGTAGCCCGTGGTACTCCCGAGCATCTTTTGGTTCGTCAATAAAAATGCTTGCGACTCGAAGAGACGGGGAGATTAGTTGTGGCTTTTGGAGCCGACTGTGGTGGCTCAACAAGTGGAAGGAGCAGAGGAGTTTCAGCGGGTTGCGTCGGCGAAAGAGTAAGTTTTCTGGTTAAATCTTTTAACCTAAAATATTTCGTTATTCCTTGAACTGTGCCTAGCACCTTGACAGTGTTCTGACTGCTTGATTTATTTCCAGTTTGGTCTGCTGAAGCATCCTTCGGTTGGGGTGGGTGCGTTGGCTGAAGTCCTGCGGTAGCCGCGGCTTTGCTGGTAAGAGAACAGATTCATTCCGATCCTCCTTGTATTCTGCCTTGCGAGACAAGACACTAATGATACCAATTTATTTCTTTACAGACGTTGGGTTTTTTTTTTTATTTAGTGTTTTTGCCTTTTTCCGTGTTCGCTTCGGCGCCATGTAATTTCTACAGTACCTCATTCATGTGTACTTAATTTTGCCCCTTCCACTTCATCGCTCCTGTTTGGGGAATTTAATAATAACCGAAGCTTCCAACTTCTCCAATTTTCATACTTTTAAAACTTCTAAGTTCCGACTTACAAAGTTACATTCCCTCTAATTTCATTTATCTGCCTGTGTACACTTCGCCTGAGTTTTACTCATTGTCCCAACTACCTTATGTAGTTGAAACTGCATAGGATTATTTCTCTGTCCTTGGATTTGTTCTTTCCGTCATTTCAACAACCGGAAGGTTCCACGGACAACTGTGGCCTGATCGATCTGCATTCCGGAGTATTCCACCTGCTGTGCAGCCCGTGACACGTGGCAGGCTCCTGGCGCTCCAGCACCATCTCCCTGGAAGAACTTGGCGGTAAATGCATTGGAGTGAAGGTCGGTCAAACTTTAGTGTTTAATTTTATTAGGGAAGTAGGATTTAGGTCGCGTTGATACACCTTTGTATCAACGTTAGCAAGTAGTTTCAAGTATACCTTTAATGTTGGCACAATAAACCCTTAGGGACTAATATTTAGAGTAGCCTTGGTGAGGCACAAGTCACATAACAGAACTCCTGGTACGCCCAGTTCTAACGCTGAGCTTTGGTTGGAAATTTAACCAATAAGTATTTCTATGTTAATTTAAAACCTGAAATTGTGATCAAATTGTTTCACCAAATAACGGATGTTATCTTAGGAAATAAAAAAACCAGTCTTAAGAAACTAACTCTTTCCTTTATCTCCTACATTTTGTTCCCTGGAATTGCAGACAAGCCTAGTTTTCATAGTCGGTTTGGCTAAGTTTATTGTCTTTTTTTTCTGACACCCCCGCCGGTTGTAAATTTAGTCGGGCCAATTAGGTGGGGTGTGACACGCTTCACATGTCGACCATGGCCTCATAAATTTAAAAAAAAACGCATAATTCGACGTAGATTTTGACTTATAACATTTTTTACTCCTTAACCTCGGGAACCTGTTCAAATCTCTCGCAATGCCCACACACATCTCGTATTTATGCGTGAAAAAGCTAGTTTTTATTTTCTCGTTCTGTCCTTTTCTCTCATGTCAATGCGGCGACATTGTGGCGTGCTGTTGGCGTGTTCCTTGATCGTTACGAGACGTGACTCTTTCGGGCGCGGACTCTGTTGCAGTCTTACGTTACATTGTAGTGGATGATCCGGATTCTTACTACTCTATCGCACTTATTTAGTAATTGTATAGCTTTCCTCCTCTAAAAAAAATATAATTACATTTTCCTATGAGGAAATTTAGTTCATTGAATTATGATGTTGTCAAAGTAAATTTTCAAACGCACCTGTAATAACAAAAGATACGGTCCCAGGGCGGGTTATCTTAACAAAAGGGTTCCATTAGCACCCTATATGTAGAACCTTAAGCCGAGTAGGTACCTAACCGTAACTGTCACACTTTTGTGTGTAGACCAGTAGGCTTATTACCTAACTCGCTCGCAATCGCCATCGTGTTCATTTTGATAGTTCCTGTATGAATGTGACAGCTAGCTGATTGCGATGCAAATTGTCAGCCCATACATGAACTGTCAAAATGAAGACGATGGTGATTGCGAGCGAGTTAGGTAATAAGCCTACTGGCATTCTGCTCGCGACAGATTCGCTAGGCACTCCACACTATGGTTTTTGGTTTCAGTTACAACTGGCAGCTGCGTATAGGAACACTAAAAATATTTGTCTAAAGCGTTGAGACCATGACTTAATTCCCATTTAAACTTTTAAGAACTAGCACGTTTTGTAATCGGAAATTTTACACTAAAGCAAATCGAGTTTATTTCGATTTCCTTATAGGAATGGTGTAAACAAATTTTAACGGTATAAGCCAATTACGACAACCAGTTCCTTACTTTTGGTTACCGGTTAATTAAAGTTTATTCGTACGGCGCCAGGCAGGTTTTTATTCTTTGGAACATTGGAAATTTACTTGATGTCTCGACTGACTGACATGCACGGTGAGCTGCGGAAATTCGGACCAATGGGATGGCTCCATTCTTATTATCTTCCCTTAGCCAAGCTGCCATTGGTGGAAATTTAGCTACGGCGTTGTGTGATTATTGAAGTGGTTTTGTTAAGAAAACAAATTATTTCTGGGAATGATTATTAGATCAAGTTAATTTTTTACCCGTATTGTACATATAATAAATAAGAAGTCAAACGTTAGCCTATTTTATGTAAAAAACAATAATAATAAATAAGGCCACAAACCACAATGTTCTTAATTTAAGAAAATACAAATCATGATAAACGTTTAATTAATTAGATCAATAAAATTAATAGTAATAGCGAGAACAAATAAATTATTAATCAGTCAAGAGAGAAAATGAAAATGAAAATTTATTTTTGCAAATTGGCCGCCAAGGGCTCTTTTACATGTCTTTTTGAAACTACCAGCACATTCGGAAAGACCATCATTGCCAAGAAGAATGCGCCGCAAGAAACTTGGCAGAAAGTCATTTTTTCAAAATAAAATACAGTAAGAATACTTAAATTCTACTTAAATTAAATACATTTATAAAAGGGATGTATGAGGTCCCCGAGCCTTAAATTATATTAATCTATAAATAGTAGAGATGTATAAAGTCTCTACTAGTCAAAATAAAAAACAAAAATAATAATAATAATAATAATAGTAAGTTCAGTGGAGGTGTAAAACGCCTCCACCGTCAAATAAACTAATTGGAGATGTCTCCAATGTCGCAGGAAAAAAAATATAAAAACAAAATTATGAAATATACATTTCATGTCAAGTAAAGTAAGGCTAATAGACGCTACGGGTGACCGCAGAGCTGGCAGCTTCCTTGGACAGCGTATTAGTATCGCTGTCCAAAGGGGGAATGCTGCCAGCGTCTGTGGTACTATGCCACGGGGGCCCCTCCTTTTTTAATTATTTTACTTTAAGATTAGTTTTAGTTTAGTTTTTAATTCGTTTTTAATTTAATAGTTTAATTTGTATCAATTTCCATTTATGTAGTTTTTATTGAATAAATTACTTGGAGTAAAGTAACCAATAAGCTTTTGGATTCCGAAGGCAAGCTTACGTCTGCTGCCCCCAATGTTGGCTTTCACGCACTCAAGTCCTGCTCTGAAAGCAGAGCGGTACCGAGGGCATGTCTCGCTTCCGTCCCCACAGGCACACTATGGGAACGTTTTAGGAACTTCGACGTCGCTAGCCTGCAACTAAACAGTAAAAGAGAAGAAAACAAAAAAAAAAAAATGAAATGAAACCGGAAATCCATAAGCTTAACAATATACCTACCTAATACCTAGAGAGAGAGTATATATAATGTGAAGAATATCGGTACTATTCTTAAGTATATTGTACAATATAACATTTTTTCTCGTATGAGAATCGATAGGGTAAACGATTCTGAGAACAAAACCCCAAAATATTTAAATTCTGGAAAAAATGTTCATGTGAACTTTTTTTTGGAAAACGCTTCTTGAATAATACGCAGTCTTAAGTTAGTATTTTGATTTGATGGACGTGTATACGGGTTTTGCGAATTTGGGAATTATGTTCCTTTATTTTATGATCCGCACTTGGTTTTACGTCTACTGTCTTCGTTCTACTTTCAGCCGGGGAAATTACGGGCACAAGAGGCATTTCATCTGAGTCCTCTAGGTTGGCAACGCATCTGCAATCCCTCCGGGGTTGCGGGTGTCTATGGGTAGTGGTGATCACTTACCATCAGGTGACCCACTTGCTCGTTTGCCTTCTTATTAATATAAAAAAAAAAAAAAAAAAAAAACTTTTGACAATGTTGAGCAGAAGACAGAATCTTTTCACTGGGTGGAAACTTGCTGAGCGGAATATTTTCACTGGGTAGAATCTTTTCACTGAGTGGAATCTCACTGAGCGGAATATTTTCACTGAGTAGAATCTTTTCACTGGGAGGAAAAACACTTATAAATTTAGAACTAACGTCGTTTTCTTGTCTGCTTCACGCACAATATTTGTGCTAGGTGCGACATCTCACAAATCTTGGTTCAACAATTATACGGGGACAAAATTTACAATACTCACAGGCTCACCGTTACTGTCTTTTAATGGCACTAGTTCTGAAGCGGGTTCAGGGATAAGGTCGCATTCGCATCCAGGGTTCACATAATTAACTGTCAATAGCTGTGGTTTCTGCGATGGGGGTATTTTAAAGGTATAATCTTTTTCTTTGCTTCATGGCTCTGGGTTTTGACTGTGGATGTCGTTTGAGTGGCGCAACTCTTTACTTCGATATAATTTCCATTCTCCTCGCGGAGGCAGAGCTAACTCAGAAGAGTCCGCATTCTCATTGTTCTTCTCAGTGATCTTCACATACGTTATACGAACTCAAGCCCCCTTCTCCCATGAAATCGTGATAGACACCCACCGATCTATAGCTGCTAGAAATTCTGGCAAGCTGCAACAAATGATAAAAACAAGATATATTTCGGTTCTATGCTCGCCGTGCATCGTGTTCTTTGGACTCAACTCAGAGTACCCATGCCTTGTAGACTACAACAGGTGGGGTTAGTATTGTTTGACTGACCCCAGACACGGTATTTCAGGATTTTTTAATTTATTGACTAATGTTTCCATATGTTTGTCGAAGTTCATGTTCAAGATTCAAGCGTACTGCGTCAAAGAGGTGCAAATAGTGCAATGACACCAACCCAACCAGCTGAAATACTCTAGAATAATTGTAAGACATTTGGTAAAGGTACAAAAGCTTTCAAGATTCGATGTGATAGTCTTTCTGACAAGACAAATTAAAGTAGTAGCTGTAATAGTTACAGATAGTTCCAGACAGGTTGGCTTAGCAAGAACAATGCTTTAGATAGAGAAACTGCAGTCTTGGCAACTTAAATTTTCTCCTCAGTGATTTTAGGTGGGTCTAATTTAATAAATACACGAACTGGAACTGAACTAGAACTAAAACAAATTTATAAAGAGCTGCCCGCGGCATGGACCCAAAGTTGCTGGCAGCTGTCCTCGCTGTATCGCAATACTGGTTCGTTGTGTGAGGAAGCTGCCAGCTCTTTGGTCTCCAGAAGTGTCGATTATGGTGTTGTACTATAGTTAGTTAATTAGTAACTGTATCTAAGTCAAATAGTCACTGGGGATAGTTGATTGCAATTTAATGACGGGCTTGCGTTTACTATTGATAGTGGCTCAAATAAAGATATTGACAGAATTATGTTTAAACAAACCAGGTTTCTAAATGACAATTGAAATGCTTCCAATAATAGTTACTTATCTTCAACTTTTCACGTTTAAATTGTACATATGTATACAAGTTCATTGTTCTAGTAATTGAATTAGGTACTTCTTTTTTGAGGCAAAAATTGTGCCAGTGTGTAAGTTAATTAATATATTGGTACGTTCGTAGTTGAACCAAGAAACAAAACACGGATATGTCGTAAAAGACATATTTTATTTTATACCACTACCGCGAAAGAACGACAAAGTCAAAGTATGTATGTATGTAAAATCTTTATTGCGCATAAAAATTTAAAAATACAGAAATACAGAGAAAATAGTACAAAGGCGAACTTATCCCTAAGAAGGAAAAGAACTTATCCCTAGGAAGGAGGGAAAGTTAGGTTGTTATTGCACATCTTATCATCAATGTCTTAATAACGGTGACTTGTTATGTATTTATTTATCTGCGAGATGGAATCAAAACTGTTGCACGTTAAATAACCAAAAACCCGAGTGAGGACGTGGCTCGCGAGCCTGCCGCGAGCGAAACGCCAGTCACACTAGGGTTTTTGGTTACTGTAACGTGCAACAGCTACGGTTACAGCTCGCAAATGCATTCGCGTTCAGAAATGTGTTTAAAAGTTGATTAGTATATTAATTGAAGTCTCTAAGCGCGGTTTAACTTTAATTATCCCTTAGTCTGTGCAGAAAAGCTTAATAATAAATAATGAAAAATAAAGAGAACAGTAGACAGCAACAAATAAGACATCTTTTAAGCATATCTAACACAAAGACAATACAAATACTCTTTTTTTTAAGACTTATCAGACATGCAATTATAGTTAAAAAAAGCAATTTACCTAGCTTTAGATCTCATCAAATTGTAAAACTTCAGACCAGGTCTGTCCTTCGTGGTTGAATTGCAGTGGGATGCACAGCATCTTGGATCGAGTGACATGGTGACAAACTAACAAAGTATATTTTATGCCAGTATTTGCAATATACACCAAAAACGACATAAAACAAAAATTAAAACTTGCAAATGATCGAATTTCCGCACTCACATCTTAACACAACACTTTTTAGACACTGTTAATTTGAGATCTTATTAAACATTGAACAACACGACCGCTCGTAGGTAGAAATATTTCGTAATGGCGGAAATACTCGAGCCACAACCTTTAAAACCTACGCGCCAGGCAGGCGCACATGCGCAGGCGCACACACTAGTGCTTGTGTACGTACGGACGACGATAACCAAATGCACAAGACTATTAAGTTAATATTTAGTTCATGATATCGTAAGTAATTATAGAAAACGAGCTTGAGATACTGTTATTGTGTATAATTCGTGATCCCGTATGCAGGGTATCCCATTAAATCAAGTTTGTGTGCGAATTTTGCCAACTACCCGCAATGTAATTACTTTTTTATCCGTATTCTGTCACATTCACACCAAGATTGCTGATAATATTGCATGATAATGTCGACACGATTAGTGGTCGGATCCAGCCAGGATCGACTTAAGCGTTTATTCCTACTGAGCTGGCAAAGTCGCATTTTTGGTGTTTTTTAACGATAATTTCACAGAAATTTAATGCAAGTATGAAATGTGCGTCTGTTGTGTTCTTCGTTTGTAGTGTATCAATGTGTCTGATGCAAAAATTAATAGTGACAGATAATTTTTTATTTTCTGTAACTGTCAACTTTATCATGTCAAATGAAGGTGCACGATGAAGTTGTAAAATACACTGCCAGTACTGACTTCATATCTAGCGAATGGCGGAGAAAAAGTTAAAAAATTATAAACAAATGTGTGTAAAATGTGACGATACGAGTTGGTTTGTACGAATTTTCTTAATCCGACGATAAAAGCTACGTATGTTCAAAGAAATCAGACATTGTCATTGTGTTGGTGTGATAGGGAGCTTTGTAAAATGAACACGGAATGCGGGTAGTTCGATAAAGTTCCGCGGCTAAATACCCTACCGCTTCAGTCAATCGATGCGTCATCAAAACAATGTTGACATGCGAGGTCATTAGGCCCCAGAATTTCAATGTGTAAAGGACATATTTTCTTAATATTGACAGAAACTAAATGATTACAAAAGTGTTTATAAAAATATAAACTGAAGCTACATTAAAAATAACTACTTAAATGAAAATAAAACGAATGCTCCCCTTTACACAGGCAGCATTCCCGTGTTGTATCGCAAATATCGTAATTGCGAGTCTGCGCGAGAACGCTGCCGGCGCGAGGGTCATCCGTTGCCTCCCTCAGGCGTTTACTTAAAGCTCTGTAGAGCCCACGTGCGCCCTTGCCCCACGGACCGAGTGTCTCGACGCAAAATGCGACGAACTCTTACTGGGCGCCGAGACTGTATTTCGTCATTATTACTTGCTCTCGGGAGTTTTTATTTTCCTTATTCGATATTGTCGTGGACTTCGCACGCTTTTTTATTGTTATGTTTGTATATCATTTGGTCCTAACTTAGTTTACTCTGTTGGTATTTTTTTATTTTACAGGATCTCTTAAAATGATTCCTGATTATTTGAGCAGGGTATTAATAAACCCTGTAATAGTACATTTCCATGCTAGTGCGGAAAGTATGTCATTACTCTACGAGGCCCGAGATATCTTGCCACGAGCCGAAGGCGAGTGCCAATACTCGAGACGACTGAAGAATGACATTTCCGCGCGTCGATACACGCTATAACAATGTTTTTTAATACAGTTTCGAAAAAAAGAATACAACAGAATAAAGCCAACTTAGTGATATATCTACTGTTGTCCCTCTCCTCGCCGGAACACAAAAGCACAAGCACCGTTACTTGGCGTCAGGATTAGCGGATAAGACAATGGTAGTCATCCGGACGGATCTTGCACGAGGTCCTACCACCCGCTAGTTCTCTGGTTTCTTTACAATCTGCTCAGGTCAACCTACACTCTATTTTCGAAGTTAGCTTCGTGCCGTTCCCCTCACACTATTAGTCATTAGTTTAAGAGTGAGAGGGATATGATAGGAACTTCGAAAATGGAATTCCGGAGTAGCCCAGGTCTTGCCCAAGGCCCGTTATCATCCCGGTGTTATCGCGAGATACGGCCGTCTGCGATCGATCGAGCGGCGCGGCGTTGCCGTTCCGCGCGCATTATTATTTATTTTGTACCTAGTTGCGTCACCGTGCAATGCCCGTTTTTAGGATTCCGCACACTTCCAAGTTACTATACCACATTGCTAAGCTTCTACTTGTCCAGGTGGACACAAGGTCACTATTAAACCATCATCTTTAACCCTTACGGGCCTTGGGTAACAAGTCCTAAAGGCCACGCTTAGCATGATTATATAGATGGAAAGAGGAATCATAGCTAGGTATACACTTAAGTTATTACGTATTTTTACTAGTAAAATATGATGTTTTTGACGTTTTCTTTCGCCATGACATGACTTGAGAAATTTAAAAACTGAATCGATAAAAAAATCATGTGATTACCGAGCCTGCTCACAGAATTCTACTAGAACTTAGTTTATTATATTATAACATCTGGAACCCGTGGCAAATTCATCAGACCCCGTCTCCTTCCTATAAAATGTATCGTCATCATCATCGTCCCTTCTGTGCTCTAAGCCAAGTCAGTTTGGGGCCCTGCAGAGTTAGGGGTCAGTGGAATTTGGGCAGTCCTGCCACCCTATAGTTACGCCATTGGTAGGATTGTGTTTTTCGGCGATTGCGATTTTTCAAACTGGTAATTGACGGTAGAACCCTTTATGTTTGTAACCGACTGGCACTTCTTCGTTTTTTTCGACTGGCTCGACCAAGGATGCCAGAACATCAATCAGTGTTGAGATTAACCATTGTTTTTGAATCCGGCTAATTTGCTAACTCATTTAGTTTTTGTGTGAAGGCTTCTACTCGTATTTGGTCTGAATTTATTTTGAAATGGGATCACCAAATCACACGTTCATGTGTGAAGAGTATCGTTATCACTTTGTAACTGTGTTAAGCTACTCAATCCAGGCAATCCTACTAATATTATACAAACATACATACCTACATATCGTCACGTCTCTTTCCCACAGGGGTAGGCAAAGACTACTTTGTTCCACTTGCTACGATCCTGACATACCTCTTTCGCTTCATCCACGTTCAT
Source organism: Pandemis corylana (assembly GCA_949127965.1). Lineage (NCBI taxonomy): Eukaryota > Metazoa > Arthropoda > Insecta > Lepidoptera > Tortricidae > Pandemis > Pandemis corylana. Next base: position 13,265,910 of record OX421864.1, on the reverse strand, counting down.
CAATCTCTTCATACATGCTCGTCGGTTTCTGGTACTACTGACCTGACCTTTTTCCAAAACGTCTCCTATTTGGTCTCGGAACGTCCGTCTATGCCTTCCCCTCCCAACGCAACCATTCACACTACCCATATAGATCTGTTTAGTTAGTCTACTTTCATCCATCCGCTCTACGTGTTCAAACTAACTAAGCATATTTTTGTCTATCCTAGTCACTATATACTTCACATGTTCCCTTATCACACTATTCCTTATTTCAGTGATACACCTTCCATACTTCTTAACGCTCTCATTTCTACTGCATTTATTCTATTTTCATGATTCTTTTGCCATACCGTACATTAATGTTGGAACAAGCACCCCTCTGTGGACAGCCACACGCGCCGTCTTCGACACCTCACTGCTCACAAAGGCAAAATATTATAAATCCATAATAAAATACTAACAATAATAGTCTCTGTTTGCTATCTCTTCATTGTAACTGTAAAACTGTACCGATCTTGATCAATTCGGCAATAAGATTGTTCCGTCATCGAGGACTTAAAATAGACTACTTTTAATCCCGGGAAATCTCATAGTTCCCGAAGATGGATAAACGAATTCTTCGAAGACGAAGTAGCGGATAGTTCCTAGCTAGCATCTTAATAACGCCGTGCTTACTGGAGTACTTATAGGGAGGTTACCATGACGTCTTAATGCGATTCAATTCCGATTCAATTTAGGTTCGCTCGCTGTCAGATCCATACTAAAAATTACAGCTAAAACCTGAACTGAGCATGGTATGGCCCCAGATCGTCCATATGCGCCTAAGAGACTACGAAATTGTGTTTGAATGGCAATACTCTGCCACCAAAGTCAACATTAGTAGTGGGACGTATGTGGTCTGGAGATAATGATCCAAACAACATGCAAAGCATCCTCACTCCCTAAGACCTTAACCTTCTGAACGTTCATCGGAAGCTAGACAGGCATGCGATGCCTGAATATGCAGCTGCGAACGACTGCAGAAAGTTTGAAGAAAGGTATAAAGTTTCCGCGAAACTACGCAAGATACTTAGTTGATGCAGCACATATTGAAGTTTGATCGACTACGTTTTCACAATAGGGCTCAATGTTTGAAATCGCCCCTGAAAATATCAGTGTTGAAATGATCAACAGATGATTACAGCTAGTTTTAGCAGCATTAGATTGTAAATCAGTCGAAAGTTTCATACGAGCACTAGTTTAGTAGCAATCTTTACTACTTTCGAGTGGTATTTTTACAGATGTGACTTCATAAAGAAACCTTTGGAGTTGCCGCTTTTTTTAGTAATTCCGAAAACTACAATGGTTCCCAACGTTAACTTCGTATATTGTTCAGTATCTGAGTTAAACGCAGTCTTAACAAAAGGTACCCTGTCGAATCGAGCTGTAGATAGAAAGCTTTAAGGCTTTAGTGTGCTATACCTGTCTCGGTTGGCTACTATCTCGTTCTCGCTCACTGTGAGCATTCGCTTTTATTGCTGCCACTCTAATTTTCTACTCCAGCTTTGGAAAATGGCAAATAAAAATGGTGGTCTTGGTCAGGGTGTGTTTCTGAGTCTAAATTGGATTAGTGTCGTAAGTTACAGTAAGACGGTTTTACGGTAAATGCGAATTATGAGTACGTGGATAATTGCGTATTTAAGGATGTAAGTCATTACACACATACATTAAATAACGTTATAACTTGGGTTTAATGAGAGTTCTAAGTGATTGTCATCAAGAAATGTTTTATTATCCAAAAAGTGCTATTTCATGATGTTAACGACTGGCTGCGGGTCTATGCTTAACCTTTATTATAGTTTTATTTTGGTATTATTGCTTGTTGTTGTGTCATTCGCTACGTATGGTCGCTAAAGCCTTTGTAAAATCTGAATTATATTTATTGCTACAAAATACCGTGTTTCCATCACCACCACGCATCTTAAAGTCCACTGCTCCATAACACCTGATATTTCAAAAGTTTTATACAAGACTAGCTGTTGCCCGCGACTTCGTCCGCGTGTGTTTTTGTGATACTTACGGCTTTTCTCGATATCAAAATTATTATTATTATGACTATTAACTTCGTCACATGAACCACTGAAAGTATGTACGAAACTATACTTTTAGAATTACGTCATGAAAATAATAATTTGCGACACGGAATCTTGAAAAAAAATCAAGTGCAAACTGGTTAATGACTCGTCACATTTATTTATACTTTATTTTACAAATAGTTTTATTTATAGTTTTGTTTATTGTTTCTTTATTCAAAAAAGCTAAGTACAGTTTTAATTACATCACTATTAATTTCGCCAAACTATGACGCTTATTGGCGAATACTGCGCTCACTTTAACGATATTTGTACCCTGATTAATTTAAAAAATTAAATCTATTCTAACCAAATAATACATAAAGGTTTACCTGTTTTTACCTTACGACTAACAATTCATTTACTAATCCGTTTTAATTCATATTTTGCGACTTATTTTTTTCTAGCAGAAGCTTTTTTAATTTATTTTCTTGGTTTAAGTAGGTACGTAATTACAGATTATTAACACTTATTATCATTCTACAAATTAATTACCTACAGGGGCCTTGCCAAAGTTGCCATGATGTCTTAATGCGATTCAGTTTAGGTTCGCTCGCTGTCAGATTCATACTAAAAGCACCAACTTTTCACAATAAAATTCTGACATGTTCGTAGCGCAGGCGTAAACGCGCCCTTTGATTTTGCTTTTTATAGGCAAAGGTACCAAGAACATACAGCCAAGCGTTTCACGCCGCCCTCATATTAATATCAGGCTAGAATAAGAGTGCGTTCAAAAACCGAACGCGTTGTGAATAATTGCGCAATAAATAAAAACAAAAGTAACGGTATTGCATATTGAACTTTAGGTGTTAGGTAAAGAACACAATTTAGGACGCCAATTTAGGTTGATTTAGGTTTGACAAAAATCTCTTCGTTGAAAAAATGCCTGTACAGCATGTAATTATTATATTAATGTTTTTTCACAATTGACACGCTTTTCCGGCTATATGTCTTATGTACATTTGTATCTATCTATTTTCTTCGTAGTATTATTATGTTTGTAACTATTACCAACTACTTATACCGAGGAAAGCTGATTTTCTTGAGTTCCGCTATTTTGTGCGTAATCACCTCAAAAATCAAATTTCAAGAAAACTGAGAAATTATATTTACCTGTATTAAATTGGAAGTATTATGTAGTAACTTTAAAAGGTTACACTTCATTGGCTTTTATTGTATAGGTGTATGAAGTTAATTAATTTTAAACACAAAACCCTCTTTTTTGCATCTCTGGATGAGATTTAAAAAAAATGCTAAAACAGGTATTTCTTTATTTTTATTACTAAGCATTTACTCTGAGTTTCATGATTCTAGAACAGTCTAATTTTCTTTTTTCATACAAACTTTAACCCCCCTTTTCACCCCCTTTTTCCAAAATTTTCCAAAATTCCTGTAGCCTATATCCTATTCTGAATAAATTGGAATCGATTTGTGAACATTTCATTAATATCCGTTCAGTAGTTTTTACGTGATGCTCAGTCAAACAAACAAACAAACAAACAAACAAAAATTTTAAAAATGGTTTTAATATGTTCAGTTACCGATTTTAAGTCACCCTGGTCGGTTTTTTTTTTTAAATCTTCAATGTACAGATTTTTTGGTCTCAACGATTTTATTATATGTATAGATTACATGTACTTACATAATTTCATTCCGTTTGTTGCCATATTTATACTATTTACGATGAAATAGACGTCCAAAAATTACAGTTTTTTTTACATACATACATACATACATAGATCACGTCTCTATCCCTTACGGGGTAGACAGAGCCTAAAGTAACAAGACCTAAAGGTAGGGTTGCCATCCGTCCGGGTTTCCCCGGATTTGTCCTAGTTTAGAGGGCATCCGGGGAGCGTCCGGGGAAGGTTTCATTTGTAGACCGGGTTTTAAAAAATAAAAAAATAAAAAAAAAATCGGCCGCTCGCGAGACACGCACTATGCTCGCACACCACGATCAACCGACGAATCAAGTATATTCACGATCTTGTTGACATGTCCGGCTTTCGGACTCTAAAATCCGGGGTTTTCACGCGTCTTGTCCTGTTTTCCAAATTTTAGAGATGGCAACCCTACCTAAAGGCCACGCTTAGCATGATTGTGGGCGTATAGGTGGAAGGAGGAATCAAAATAGTGATGGGTTGCTAGCCGCATCGCCTATAACATAATTCCTATTTTCGTCCATTCCCTCGATGGGCTTTTACCATCTGTGCGGTAAGAGAAGCAACTGGTACATTCTATGTTTTTCTTTTGCTCCCAGACCAGCATGGAAGTTAGTTTAGTTTAGTTTAGTTAGTTTTTTTTTATCTACAACATAAATTTTATGCTGCGTAATTTTTCATGGTATTTTTGTTTCGTATGCCGCCTTACAAATCTTATAATTAACATTTCAACTTGAGAATAAGTAGTTGGTATCTGCCATTCTAAAAAAGTAAAAACCTCGTGTAAACATACTTTACTTTATTAGGTTGATGTCATAGCTCCTGACTTACTTCAAGGAAAACTTATAAAGTAAAACTGTTTCTAACTCACGACCTACTTTAAAAAGACTATAGCACAATAGTTAACAAGTATAACGTAACATAAGTTGCATAGACCCAGCAAATCAAGGTCACTCTAAAACGTGGACCATAAAATAAATAGAGAAATTCACTCGTCGCTACGGCGCGGCGTATCGATCCCCGCTTTCCCTGCGACGTTGCCAGCTCGCGTGGACTATTTAGAAAGATTATAAACAAGTGTCAAATTGACAATGTAGTGTACTAATTGAGTTCTAGTATTAGGTGTTACGCCATTTTTGTTAGATTTGAAATGAATAATATGGTCTTGAAGTTTTTTAGTCGAACGAAGCCTAGTGGTTTCACCTGTGCCCTCTCAAGCAGAGGGTCATGGCTTCGAATCCCGGACCTCTGATTTTTCCGGAATTTATGTGCGAACTCAGATCAAATAAAAAGTAAAGATAGAGCGCTGCAAACAACGAAGTGAAGCCGGTCAAACTGCACCAATCCGTGTGCTTACACAGTGACACGCACACACTTGCAAGCAAACTATACCAAAACCTTATTATTTGAGCTACGCATTCCCGTGGAGCACAACGTATTTTAAATTGGACTAATATCAGTAATAATGCCAAATTGCGTAGTGAAAGGGTGTAAAAACTATTCGTCCAAAAATAAAAAGCAGGATGGAATCACTTATCACACGTTAGTAAACTCGTAAACCAATATTTTCAATAAAAATCGAAATAATTTTTGCTTCTGACAAAACATCAACAATAGTGTTGCCATTATAATATTTTAGTTACCCTATTGTTCACCCAATGGTGAATGCAGCCTCTGTAATACAACCTTTTCTTTTTCATTTTAAATTCTATTCTTTATTAGCACGGCTTAAAACGTGAGAAAGTGACACGCAACCTAAAATACATACTACTTTATGTATTTTTTCAGATTTCCAAACCCATTATTAGTATATATTTTTGCAGTATCGGGGTATTAATAATTATTATGGCAACACCGGCCTACGCACACATGTTTATAAAACCGGCTTCACTCGGCTGTTCACCGCGCTCTATCTTTACTTTTTATTTGATCTGAGTGTGCGAAATTACATTTGACTGCACTGGGCCCGCGTGGGAACTGTAGGCCAAGCCCTCTCATTGTGAGAAGAGGCCTAGGCCCAGCAGTGGGACGTATGTAGGCTGGATTAGATGACGATACTTACGACTGTGACAAATATTTCTCTTTTGAATGAATTGTTTTAAATGGTAATAATGTTAACACTGATTTGTCCAAAGAATACCGAAGATGAATCACTTCATTCTTCAAGATGTTTAATTATTTTTTACAAACTGTATCCCATGAGTCATTAGCGGATGTAGACACATGTATTTCTCCACGTGTGTGGGACATAAATGAGGATTCTGCGAAGAAACATGGCCCGAAGGATATAATGTAAAGAACAATGTTATTAACGTAACTACTATCTAAATAAATACAACAAATTGACATAAAACTATAAATAGAAAAGTTGCTCTAAATCGCTGCCCGGTGGCATGGTGCCCAGAAGGCTGGCAGCATTACCGCGTTGTATGGCAATGCTTACCCTTTGTTTTAAAAAAAAACAGCCCTCGGGTCACCCGAAGCTTGTTCAGCAACAAAAGAATAATACAATACTACATTTATCTAACCTAACCAAGGCCCATGGCAAGATTTAGCTCATAGTCATTGGGAATTTGGGACCCATGGTCCTACCAGTAGTACCAATTTTTTGTACTCATCGCTACATAGTATAAAATGAAACAAAGTCGCTTTCCGCTGTTTGTCTGTCCCTATGTAGGTATCCTTAGATCTTTAAACTACGCAACGGATTTTGATGCTGGTTTTTTTTAATAGATAGTGATTCAAGAGGAAGGTTTATACGTATAATACATAAATAATTCAAAATAAATTAGTCGACCAGATACTACTACTACTGCATGATTGTGATCAACAGAGTAGCAACGTAAATTGATTTTAATTTGTGTATATGGACTGGCCTTCGCATTTTCATTAGTTAATGATCATACTAAGGTACATTTTAATCACTCTTTTTATCATTAATCATCATCATCGTAATCTTCTTATATTGCAATTTCGCTTGTAATTGCCTGCCCCTGAAAAAGTATGTCTAATAATTGTGTAGGAAAGCAGAAAATACAGACATGTACTCAAAATCTTATTCTTTATTGGAATGCGGCATAAATCTGTATTGTACTGTTTTGTACAATTCACTACAAGTGTAATTAGCTAGCTAGTAATAGTCTCAATCTCAATAGTCACGTTTTTAGCACAAGTCCTTATATCTTTAATTAAATTGATCACTTGACTCCGAAACTCTAGCTTCTGGTCCAAATTGAACTCTCTCACCGCTGGCAAGAGCGACTCAAAAAAGGACTTATCTTCGTCTTCCACCGCCAGGTTATCAGGGAACCCGGACGCCGGCGCATCCACGAATTCCATTGTTTCAGTTTTTAAATTCGGAACGCGTTTTCTTTTTAAATCCTCTATGGTCGACGGCTCTTCGTCGCTGAAGTTGGAATTGTCGTTCAGAACAACGTGGTAACGTCGTCTTTTGTTTTTGATTTTCCTGTCATCGTCGCTCTCCCAGTGGTGGGTGGAGTTGGAATCGTTCTCTGCTTCTGCTTCGCTGCCGGAATTAATTTTGTATAATGTGTTGAGGAATGATAGGTTTTTCGCGTACATGTAAGCCTTTTTCGGGTCGTTCCGTTTCATGTGTCTGACGAAGGAGTCCCGGATGTTCCGCCATTTGCCGTTCAGTTTTCTGACTGAAAGCAATATGAAAATGGAATTAGTGGGTATGGCTTAGTCCAGCACGGCTAGCATGCGAGGGCTGTGTCGCTCGCGAGATAGACTATCCGTTTCTTTCTGGAACGAACAGCAAAAAAGACAGTCCGTCTCGCACGCGCCACAGCTCTTGCTAGCCGTGCAATTACCACAAACAAAATATGCAAGTTGATATGAGTTACAAGTCTTCGACTAAGCCAGCCTTTCCCAAAGTGGGCGATAACGCCCCCTTGTGGGCGCTGCAGGCCTAAATGGGGGCGGAAAGACTCAGAAAAAAAAGAAGTTATAGTGGTTTTTAAGTAGGTGAAAAAATGGGGGCGCTAAAAAATAATTTATTCTCAAAGTGGGCAGTAGACATAAGTTTGGGAACCCCTGGACTAAGCGCTACAACTGCAATACGCGACTTACAGATATTTTGTTACAAATCTAAGCAGGGCTTTCGAATCAAAAACTTTTCATTTTGTCAGGCTTATTGACGTGCTAAGTGCTAGAATTGAGACCAGTTTTGTCATTAGAAACTAATTTTCCATCGCAAAACCAGTAGGCTTATTACTGAACTCGCTCGCAATCGCCATCGTGTTCATTGTGACAGTTCATGTATGGGCTGACAATTGGCATCGGAATCAGCTAGCTGTCACATTCATACAAGAACTGTCAAAATGAACACGATGGCGATTGCGAGCGAGTTAGGTAATAAGCCTACAGGTTGGAGCAAAGCGCTCCTTTTCCTCAACATTGTATTTAAATTTAAAACGTCACCGACGAATTCGACTAATATATCCTCTTTTCGTAAACAAAACCTCAAGAATACTATTGAATCAATCAACATTAATTTGAGTAGGTATTAGTGGAAAAAAAAAGTAATTTTCTTAATTGGCATGACATTCCGTGTTAATGTCCACAGCTGATCCGCCGCGTTCCTAATTTTCTAGACATTTAATTGGACTACAATTATAGTTTTTAATGATTCACGGGTAATACAAGTGTAAGCAGGAACGTAGTGTAAGTATTAAAAAGTAATTCCTATATATATGCCAGGCTCATGAATTAAGTCAAAACGTTTCATAACTTTGTCACGCAATCATATTAAATTATAGACATATTGTTAACAATTTCACTTCTACATTTGGTATTTAATAGCATCTCGTAAAAAGACTCCAAAAATTCTACATTCTAATCCCAAACTGTTGGTTAAAAACGTGTTGTTAAATGCACACAAAACTCACAAACATCATTCTTATCAACTTCGCTCATTCCGTCAAACTCCTCTATGAACAACCGCGCTACTTCCGACCACGCGCGTTGCTTTCTCGTCTTATGCCGGTTATCCTCACAATTCAGATTCCAGATCACGGGATGCTTTTCGATTTCGTTAATAAAAGTCTCAACATCCAAGCAGTACGTCATTTTTAAACTTTTTTTTCGTGCGGTTCGTGTGCGTGTCGGGCGCGTAACGCGACTGGCCCGCTGCGGCAGCGGCCACGAAGTGATGAGACCCCGCTGCGTTGCCGTCGCGGCGAGCTCGCAACGTCGCGCCGACGTTTTGAATGGAATTGATAATGCTCGTGTAGAATGCAGTTGTGTCTTATGGGGTGACTCTTTCTTATATTTTTCGTCTTGGACGGTTGTTTGTTACGTCAGTCGCTTGTAGTATTTTGTCACTTTATTTTCCAGTGTAGTCTTTTACGCATACCACTTCACAATATGTTTGTACATCACACTTTGTTTTACAAGGATGTCATGCTTTAGTTAATTTTTTTAGTACATGCCAATGTCGAAGAATTCTTTGCTGCTCTGAACTCCAAACTTAGTTTACTCCAAACTTACTTTTTGACACATAACACAACCTCGTTGTAAATCTCGGTTATAAATATGGGGCATATTCTTGCATGTTTCATACCGCGCATAACGCTTTGGAATCCAGGCCGAGAAAAAGTTCCAAAAACATTACTGTTACCAGTTTCACAAAACTCTGATCTATCCAGTGCCAAGTTCTTGTAAGTGCGAATTTTGGAAATAAATCTCAACCAAAAGCCCGGGTCGGTACTTTAACAATATTTTTACGCTAAAAGATTTTCTTCTCGGTTATTCTTCGTTTCACGGCTCAGAAGCTAAAGCCTTTATTCGTCAAAATAAAAAAGTAATGTGCTTAGTCTGTGAAGATTTAAAAATCTTCTTTTTTTTTTAATTTGGCCCCTATCGATCGATGCGATGATTTCGCCAATGTCAAAGTAGGTAATAAATACAGTATTCAAAAATCTTGTGACAAAAATGTCGGCAACGTTGTACGGTAGAACTCGGTCAAAAGACAGAAGACCCCCCAGGGGGGCCTGTCGGGCTCTTAGCCAACGGATAATGATATCCCTCGAAGACCGCCAAGAAATCATTAACCGATGCCCAGGGTGCACCGGACCAAGCACTGCTCTTCCCCTCGGACGGATCCAAAAACGAACCGCAGTTCTTGACCACACGCGGGGGTAACCCGACTCGAAACTCAATTCCGATTCAAAAATCAAAATGACAGATAGACAAAAATTTTTAGCGCTGGCAATTTGCGTATTAGCCACAGACAGACGCGTGGGACGTAGAGTAAACGAAGTTCAAACGTTTATTAATAGGAGTTATAGATGGAGTACAAAAAAAATTATGAACTGTTTTTAACTTATATTTACAATATTAACTATCCTAGTAGGTACCTACTATAACAAGTTAAATAAATGACAAAGTCCAAAGGTTTCAAGTTTTCAACACAACACTGCTAATCTTCGCTCTCACTCCTTCTCATCTTTATGTCTGGTTCTAAGCTGCCACCTGCCTCGTTGTATTGCCTTGCCACTGCCTCCTGCAAAACAAAACACAGATGAACAAAAGACGTGCTGTTTGAATCTTTGATCGTTCAAAGGCGTGACATTGACATTCTTTGAGAATACGGAGATGAAACGCGAGTACCAAATTAGCATTTAAGCGGACTATTTTCACCGGAGATATTAATTTTCGCGTTTCCGTATCTTTCTTTAAACGGGTTTTGCTTAGGTGTGAAAGTTATAGCCCTTGCTGAATTTTGGAGCGTACTCGTAGTTTCCTTATCATTATTACCATTGCTAGGTAAAATCCATTACTAAAGCGTTAAATGTAACATACCGTGTTGTGTACTTTTTTTTTACATAACTTCTTATTTACTTCATGGTAAAAAGCACCTGCTTCTATTCTATAGGGTATTTGCATTTACCTTTACTTAAAAAAAGGCTGCTTCGCAGGTTTAAAAACCCGACTCATCAATTGTTTTACCTGCATAACTCGTGCGATCTGCGCTCGGGCCCACATCTTAATCTTCGGCGGTAACTGCCGAATCTCTGGCAAGAAAGAGAGCAAGAACAGCCTATCGCTGTCATCCGGCCCTCCGTCCATGGGCATGGAATACTGTTGTATGGACGGTATGGATATCTCCAACTCTTCAGCCGGCCCCTCGCTGTCGGATGATGACTCTTTGACCACCTGCTTCTTGACACGAGGTTTCTTTGGTTTCTGGACCACCTTTTCGTATTCTTCACTGAAAGAAACTGCAATGCTTAAACAACGTTGATGATTGTCTGTTGTTTTTTAACTAATGGAAAATCGTATTTTATGTGTAGAATGTTTTCATGGATGACGTTAGTGATTAAATTTGAAAATTTTTAGGTTCAGATCAGACCTAAGTTTCTCGATAAAAGGCGAGGTAGATGATGTTTAGTGAGGATTTTCGCCGAATCCTTTACGGGAGATTTCTCGGTTTGGTCTGCCAAACGGACAGCTATTTAGATACCCCAACAACAGTGATATGATAACATATAGTGACTAGTGCTTTTGTCAAAGAGATAAAGCAAAATATTGACAAGTTATCGCAAGATCGGAAGTAATCTGGTGTTATCTTATACCAAAAAGATCGCCGTCATAGCGATTTTCAGTGAAAATCGCTATTAAATCCAGTAGGCTTATTACCTAACTCGCTCGCAATCGCCATCGTGTTCATTTTGACAGTTCTTGTATGAATGTGACAGCTAGCTGATTCCGATGCCAATTGTCAGCTCATACATGAACTGTCAAAATGAACACGATGGCGATTGCGAGCGAGTTAGGTAATAAGCCTACTGCTTTAATTATTATAATCAAGCCGCCAAGCTACTCTTTGTACTGTTATATTCCGTCAGCACAGCTAGCATAATTGATTGTAGCTATTCTCAGTACCCTATGTTAGCAACACGTTAAAATCAGTTTGGTGTTGCAAGTGCTCAATCATCATAGACATTGCTCCTTTGCCTTACAAAAAAAGTCAATCTGTCATTCTGACAACTTACTCCTCGCTTAAGGTCCCCTCGTATCCCCCAAGGAAGCTCATCCGTTTGAAGTGCATGTAGACGCGTGCGTTGACCCGCACGCCGGACTTGCGCGAGCGCAGCTCCCGGTTGTACGCGTCGCGGAGGGACCGCCATTTCTTCTGCAACTGTAGCACTGGAGGAAAAGTTTACATGAATATTGATATTGAAACAGTGACGTTTACTGCCTTAGCCTCTCAAGAAATTGTCTTAGAATTATTCAGATTGTTCTGAAAATTTTCAGCACATAGTTTTGGTTAGTTTGAATTAATACCTCAGTAAAAAAAATATATATTTTCAATTGAATTTTAAAAACTCCATACGTTCGAGTTTGAAAATTCACTGTGTGGCTTAATTTTGAATCAAAAATCGTAATGAAAAACCTGTACTTGTTTATCCAAAACCATAGGTGCCCGATTTTTTTTGCAAGGGGGTGTATTTAACACCATGTTCAACATAAGTCATCCAGTACGACGTACGACCGAGTCATCTAAAGTAGGCATTACAAAAGTGATTGATTTTTTTATGTTTTTAACGCCACGTTGATACCTAATGAAATTCCTACATCGGAATCGATTGTTTATACTTCATTTATTGAATTCTATTTCGCTAGGCAGTAAGTTTTTGCGCGACCCTAAACCCTCAATGACAGCCATGACTTTTGCAAGCCTTATCGGCGCGCATGCGTCATCCGTATCGGTCAGATTTGGTACATTCCCGCGATAAACGTGAAACCGGGTCACCCACACATCTGGAGCTGATTATTTCCTATTGTTTATGTTTCGTATGGCCGTAGTAGCAATGTCAATGAAAATCAAACGCGCGTGTGCGTCGTAAAAGTAATTTCTTCTACTTTAAGTTGTAGTCTCTATCCTACTAATGTTATAAATGCGAAAGTAACTATGTCTGTCACCATTTCACGTTTAGACCACTGAACAATGGATTTAGTTGGTTTGGCATAGAGATAGTTTCAGTCTCGGGGAAGGATATAGTATAGTTTTTATCTCGAAAAATCGCAGTTCCCGCGGAACAGCTATAAGTGAATTCTGCGCAGACAAAGCCGCAGGCAACAGCTAATAATATAATAAATACATAGGACAATTTAATGCCAAATCAATTTATCTACTCCCAAACTAGGCAAAGTTTACACTTTTAGAGACACAACAAACATTTGTACTCGTCCTACGTACATCTGCCCCGACCGGAGATGGAACCAGGGACCCCAAGCTTAGTAGTCAGGTTCTCTATCCACTGGGCTATCCGATTGTTAGCCGTATCTACTATAGCTTCCGTCTGGTTTTTGGATTAAATATCAATATTTTTTTTTCTATCATCATTTTGATAGCATCTGGGACGCGACCTATTCGTATGAAGCGAACAATTTTTTGATTGTTTCTCTCATGTCGTTCCGAACATTCGCTAGAAACTCGAAACAGAAAATGTAAAACTGAGTCTGATTCCTTTTTTTCGTGTTTCCTCATTTATTATTACTTTTATAAACACACCTCGATCGTAAGCCATGGCTTTACTGTAACTAGGCCAGTCATCGAACAGAGCGGCCCCAACTTCTTTCCACAGAACAAGTTTCTCCTCCCTGTCCGCTGGCTGGTCGTTCCTGTATAACCCTGGCCTTGCTTTCACTTCTTCTATTAACTTTGCAGGATTCATTTGATCGAACATTCTATAACACGCCGGATACTAAAGTTCATTCAGCTCACTTGTTTGATAACATTAAAATAATGCCACATTAGTCAATAGTCATGGTTGACGAAAGAGGGGACACATTTTACAAAACAAAAATATAGTTGTATCGTGACACCAAGTCGCACAAAATTCAGTAGCGCAAACTAACTGTATAAGTTATCTACTGCTTAGTAGACAGTCGGATGAGAAGCGATTTTCCACTGCGTTTTTGTGACTACAAACGCGTCCGCCTGCGAGCGTGCGACTGACGCACGAGTCGCGTCGCGACCTCACTGCGCATGGCCGCGGCGTTGCGATAGTCGCAGCGAATGAATGAGTTGCAGCTAGACTCATAATTTGAAAGTTGAATTATCGAACGCACTTCCTTAACGGCCAGTTCTATTGACTGTTACGGTTTTTTTTTTTAAATATCTTCTGTCGTTCACTGGAATATTAAAGATCAGTTATTGTGAATGTGGCACATTCAAATTTGAAAAAAAAACACTAATTCCTAAGGCATCCCAAAAAGTAAGCCTGTAATCACATTTTACAAAATCGTGCTGATTTTCGTGGATTCTTTAGAGAACGTTCTCAAATAACGTAACGTTTTATCTTAAACCCAGCTCTGGATCTTTTCGTTCTAATGGCGTCCTCCGGGTCAAATTACAGGTTCTAAAGAGCTCTTACTTTAGTCGTCGCTTCTGATTTCAAGTCTGCTTTCTAGAGATTTACTTCGAATGATAGGCGTTTTTAGTTCTCGACGGGCGCTATGGCTTGGACGGATTGTGATTGAAGTAGCTTTTTCTGGCATCTTTCGTCTCTAAATGTCCTTTTTCTGTTATATTCCAATTTCGACAAGATGTTGAAACTAAATAAACGAGGCTTTTCAACGATTTTTGCTTTTTAGTAATTTCGTGTCTTTAATCCTAATCTAATTACTATTGTTGTTTAATTTCTTGATACTTCCTTGGTATCATTATCTTGTTTATGAAGGCCTTCGTCTTAGATCAGTGTAATGTCTGTTTTCCTTTAACTTGTGACAGGTTGAAAAAATAATCCCGATTTGGTGTTAAATTGTATGTAGTCAAGTTAAAACAGGTTAACGGCTAAATCGTGATTTATTTCTTCCAGCTAGTGGCCATTAATACAAAGATTTAAATCTGACTTAACTACTTTATTCGAAGCAAAAGTTAAAGGGAATTCCAGCCAGTCTGTAAGTCGGAGCTACCAATTTTACTTTTTTTTACGACACTACATTCATTACTACCAAGTCATGTTGAGTTTCAAAGAGATGTGGCAAAAACGGTTTTTTGATCTCAGGAAAGAACAGCTATAACTTCTTAAAGGACGGGTTTAATTGAAAGGGGTTATAATCTCTTTATAATCAGTCTCTTTCTTGGATCAGGATCCCCCGTTTCTTCATCAAGGGGCTTTTTTATCAGAAAATGGTTTAACATTTTTTAAGCTCAAAATACTTGTGTAAAAACTTTAATGTAATGCCGAGAATGCTACAGTAGGTACATAAAGATGCTACTTTGTCTTGGATATGACAGTTGTTCTTTTCACCGAGCTTGTATCACGATTTACGGTTTTTCAAGAAGTTTCTATTGTTAATCCAAGTATTCTCCTATTTACTGTGGGATCTTATATTACTGTCAGACCAGCAGCAACGTCTTCTAACATATTTGAGAAGTTGATGAAACTAATCCTTTTTATTACGGTGACGTGTCTAATACAAGTAATACATCTACATCCTCCTGTATCAAAATAATATCTGCGAAGTCTGATCTGCAAATACAACAAGCATTAATATCTCCGCAATCAAAAATATCCGAAAGCGACGCTGCCAGACCTCTAACCACATCAATAATGTAGGTATCGAGCTGGCAACGCGCGCCGTTGCCGTTCCGCCCCGGTACCGCTATGCGACGTTGCCGCGTCGACCCACTTCCAACGGGCAACAGGCGCGATTTTTTTAATGCGAGAATTGCACGTTTATTTTTTTGTTATTCGGGTGCCAATTATAAAAATTGTTCGTGACCTCAACCTATGTCTTTACGATTGGAAAGAAAGACATATTCGGTACGATCATGGTCTAAATTATTTTTAACTAGCGACCCGCCCCGGCTTCGCACGGTATATTATGCATGTATTATACATATAAACCTTCCTCTTGAATCACTCTATCTATTAAAAAAACCCGCATCAAAATCCGTTGTGTAGTTTTGAAGATATAAGCATACATACGGATTTGGGGACAGAAAAAGCGACTTTGTTTTATACTATGTAGTGATGATGATGATAATACCTACCTACTTAAAAACTGGTCTACTTAGTCCTATTCATTGGATTGATGATAATCCCTCAGCAAGTCCTATACTTAGGCATATTAAGAATGTATTAAGAACACAAACAGTAAGTAGGTTGGTAGGTATTACTTTACAGGTACAGCACACTAGCCTAGCTAATGCTTGTAACTTTGATTCTATGACATATTCACGACTAGTTCACCTCTTTCGTCAAATAGCTCAAAACAAAATGTAGCAAGCAACAGTGCTTATGCTGTTGTCTAAAAACAACATTAGCATATAATACGCAAGCGTACAATGGGCGTCCGGTGCATTGTAGTGATCTGCATTCTGCATCTTCACGCTAGCTGCCACCCATTATGTACAAAACAAAACATAGATGGAGTTAGTGAGTGGGTTCAAAGAACTGTAAATAGGTACTAAATTTGACTCAAATTCTGATGCAAACATAAAATAACAATAGGAAACAGCTAAACAAAATTTGGTAATATGAGAATTCCTTTCAATCGTCATTGTTTCCTGACAGTTACTTTTTACCTACAGGTTAGTAGGTCAGTAGCATCCTTTCGGAAATTTGTCAATATTTACAAAATGCTTACTTATGCAGGTTTTGACTACAGTAAAAAATAATGTGGCGTGACTCGGTGCGAGTAGCCATCTTGTTGGGGTATGGAGGAGAGTGTAGTGACGTGTATA
Source organism: Pandemis corylana (assembly GCA_949127965.1). NCBI lineage: Eukaryota > Metazoa > Arthropoda > Insecta > Lepidoptera > Tortricidae > Pandemis > Pandemis corylana. The sequence goes on along the minus strand of OX421864.1, from coordinate 13,249,432 downwards.
AAAATGTTGATGAGTGTTTATATCGATGACTTTGCAAATTCTTTATGTATGCATCGCTATGGCTAGTCAGAAATCGCTAATGTCATATTAACCGCAAAAACAAGTCAGACAAGAAATTGATATTGAACAATGCAAATGTGATTATTATCTTATCACTATTTAATACAACCTGTTAGAATAAAACGGGGTTACGTTAATGAGTTAAATTATTAAAGAAATGCCTTGATAATGGAGACTCCTGGGTCAAAGATTAATTAAGAAAGTTAACTAGCTATTTTTATGCGATAGCTTAATTAATGTTGAAAAGAGACGCTCTTAGTCTTCACGATTTAAAATATTGAAGTAGTCAAAAGCTTGTTCTTTGCATTGACTTGGAATACGTCTAGGAAACGCGATATCTTTGAATAGTCCCGCATCGTATTCTCACAAAGTCATAAGAAGTTTGTTTTTTATTTCATTCCAGTCCATTTGACACCCAAATGAAGAATCAAGTACTCTTGAAATTCTAGCATTTTTATCTAAATCGCAAAGCTCTTCACATTTATCTAAATAGCACAATACGTGTCGATTTACGTTCAGTACAATATTTATGCTATTGTCTTCTTCACCTATGACAGAGATTAATAGCATACGCACATACCAACTTTATTGTTATTATCATCTACAATTTCTTGACCTTAATTTGCTCACCCATAATTTGCGTATACCATAAAGCAAGCCTTTATTCTTTTTCGCAAGCGAGCGCCTCGAGCTCAATCATTTATGTAACTCTCATTTCACGGTCCACGACTACGGTAATGACAACTGCTTTGTCCGCCAGACGCACCGACAGACGGACCGACAAATGAGAAATTGTCCGTTAATATACCACATTAAAGTTGACCACAACATTGACTGTGGTTTGTAGTTCGTTTAAAAATGTGTAAGTGAAGAATGAAAGAAGCGTCAAAGATTCGGCCGAGAAATGGTCTACAGATGAAGCTACAAACTACAAACACTGAGCTACGCAAAAGATAATTGTGATTAAGAAAATTAGGACGATAAACTGCGCAATGCATATACTAGGCATTAAATGCATAGAATCTGTGGTTATTTAGAAAGTGAAGGATTAAGAAGGCGATGATAAGAGATCAGAACTGGAGACACGGGAGAAATTAAAGTCTCAGGGCATTCGAGTTAAAGCTGTCCTGTCTGGCATCTACTAGAACTACGACTTAAGAAGATGATAAAGGAACAAAAACCAACCAGATCAGTCGAACGACCTCTGACGACGTAACTACGTATTTACTAAACATCGTCTTATTTTACCAACAACTGCTGCACACAAAGAATGTTTAGTAAACTTTAGGTACTAACCGATTACTGATCAATGTTTTCTTGCAGCTCCACTCAACGCAATTAAACAACGCACTCTACGATTGAGAATATACATATTCAACTGTTTCTTTTTCTATTCACTTCCTTTTTCTTGCTTTAAGAACGATGTATCGTTGAAACAAGATTGGAATTTGCGTTTATCGTTTTATCTACATTCATAACTTTGATATTCAATGTGTAATACTTTAAACTATTCTAAACAATGTATTCATAGTTATAAGAATAGGTAAGTACAGAATGAGATGACTTTGATGATCTTATAAATCCCTTCAAGCATTTAAATAGATTTAGAAACCGATTGAGTTGAGCCTAAACTCAAATCCGTATTAATATTATAAATGCGAAAGTAGCTCTGTCAGTCTGACTGTTCTTATCCCGAAAAATCGCAATTCCGGGAAACGGAGTCGCTAGCAATCTAGTCTAATATTTAAGTTTTGTGATGGTGCTTTTCTACCGCGACCGTTACCAAAGAGCGAACTAATGTACTTTGCTTTTATAGCTTGATACTAAAAGATAACTGTGGTTTCAACCGCCAGACTATCTCTATTTATGTTACCTGTACAGAGTCCTCGCCAGACATCATCTAGGTCTACACGTTATAAAATACAGAGGTAATAAAGCTTTGTGTGTATCTTTATACGTACCTAGTGTTATATTAATCCCTGGAATTGGGTACTTCATCCATTCTAAATCTAATTTCACAAAACAATCTACCCTGTCCTGTCCTACTTTAGGTTGCTTCTAATCTAACCCAGGAGTTTGAGGACAGCGCAGAGTTAATGCTGGACTCAGACGAAGAAGCGGGCAACAGCTAGTTACGATTATGAATAGTTCTAGAATAAGACCCTTCGTGTAACATGTTTACGTGAAACGAGGAAATAAATTCCTAGCACAAATCGTGAATGAGCAAAGCCGATAACGATTACGTTTCGCCTTGAAATGAAAAGTTACTCCATAAATAAAATAAACCCCGCGCCGTGTGAAGTGCTGAATCAGCGCGACGTTGCCAGCCCGCCAGGCGGAGCCGCATCGCGTTGCCAGCTCGTGCGTTGCGGGCGCCGCGACGTTGCCACACCGCGCGTCTAAACCGTAAATACATTCATTCAAATTAGTTGGCATACGCAATGCAATGTCACATTTTTGTGATTAATTGAAAGGTTCGGACGTTGAAAGATAAGTTGCAAACACGCCTACACTACATACATACATGCGTATAGCTACGTATGTACATCGATTGTCAGATCGGCTGAGCTCGTGTACTGTACTGTATTTACTATTGTTACCTACCTTAAATGTTAATTCATTAATCTAATTCAATAAGTATAAGTAATCTTCTTTTCACAGTACGTAGATGTTCTTTTCTTAAGTAGATGAGTTCACGCATAATGTAATTCTGCTAATATTCTTTTTCTAAGACAATAAATCAACAAAAATTGAATTGTTTTCGAACGCGGTCCTTTCAAGCCGGATATTAGAGACGGTGCCATAATACGCGAACTTACAACAACTAAAGGTATATTTAAACAGACACAACAGATTTATTAGGAGTCCAAAAGCCATTAGAATACAGCTTAAACAGTACTTTAGATGATATAATTGTAATAGTTTATAGACTTTGTAATACAGTGGTGAACCTTTAGCTTTTAATAGGTTCTTTAATAGGTCGGAAACAGGTTCTTTTATAGACCTGAATTAAATATGCAATACTGTTAGCGAAATATCTTTAATTCAAACCAATTCGCCACATCGTTAAAGTAACATTTTCGAATGAGAAGGAAAACGCTTGTTATCATTTATGAGAGTCGAGTTGTACAACACTGGTAGCCTACAAATTCCTAAACGTATCCAAAAAAAAAACTTTGAAAGAAATTGTTAAAAGTGAAGATTAGATTTTAAATTAGTAACTTCGTCCTAGCTAAATCTTATCTCAATTGTGGCAACATTGTTTTTTTAACCCCGTTGTGTTCCATGGCAAGGCAACCCAAGCCATTCAGTCCCAGCAATTTGGTCCTTTGGTCCGGAATCTCCTTGATTGCACGATTTCCGTACCCAGGCAGTGGACTTTTGCGGAATGGTCGGTTATTTCTGCTCGAGTGAGGGTTTTCATTAGACTTACAGCTACGTAGAGTTAGTTAGACTTTGGCTTGCTACCCTTTGCCTTAATTAGAAGCCAGTTTGAACAGGCGTCATCCAGAATTAAAGTCGAAACGTTTCTACCTAAAGTCAACTAAGAACCGAGCCAATAACAGTGTTGTGTTAGTATTTCTTTAGTAGCCATAAGTTCATCTAAATTCATTCATGTAAATATTAAAATAACCTCTCTGTTGCTCACATTCTGAGAAATTAAAAATAATAGAAACGGCAAAAATCAACATTCAGAACTTTAAAATTGAAAGCCTAGTCAGTTAAGAAATAACCGCAGATCGCTAGTATTATCCCTGCAGACGAAAACATTGTAGCATAATCTTATGACTAGAAAAACAATGAAGTTTTTTCGACTTACGGCATACATATTTCATTAGTTTCGCGTACTATGCCGGCGTGAACAAAATGTAATAAAGTACTTCTGTAGAATTTATGACTCCATTTTGGAGTACCGCTTTTGGGTGCTCGCGTTTTTGCTCTTTACGATTTTTTCGCATAAAACGTGTACTTACGTCAGTAATAAAAGGAGATGTAAATTAAATTTGTGCCTCGCATAGTTTGTGAGCTTATTTAAAGTCTGAGCTACGTGCACTCAAATTAAATGAACAAAGGAGTGTAAGAATGAGTTACAACTGTAACAAGTTATGTTGGTGACGAAAGTAAGATAATAAAAGTAATTAGTTATCTTGACGTTACGATAAAGAAAGCCAATAATAGGAAACAAGCCGTTGTTAATACAAACGTTACTATAAATATTGTTACCGAATATACTTTGTCTGGATCTTGCTTTGAATTTTTGTGTCGTTAAAATATTCATCGAACGGCGAAAGTGCCTACCATGTTTCTCTATAGTCTCAGACCTACAAAATAAAAGTGTATATCAGAGATTCAACGTTTTGTTTTTGTTTCAGGTAAACAACTGCCAAACACTATGACTCACTCGACGCCACTCAGCGTATAACCTGTAAGTTAAGTCCAACCACCTTGAATTGAGTTGTGGAATATTCCGTTGCTGAGCAGAACAAATAACTTGCATTGTTAACAAATACTTGCGGTCCGTAGTCCCAAAAGTCCCAAAAGCTTGGCTGTGTTGGGTTGATAGAAATCTTGGTGGGAAGCAACGTAGGTCAAGTCTATGTCACAGTCATTACGACTACTAAAACAATACTTAAGCACTATACTATACGCCCTTTCCACCTATACGCCCACAATCATGCTAAACGTGGCCTTTAGGTCTTGTTACCTTGGGCTCTGTCTACCCTGTAAGAGATACAGACGTGATTTATGTATGTATGTACTTAAGTTAAGTACGCATACAAGGAAGCGTGAAATTAGTTTTGATCAGAATTTTAGAATACATGAAAGTTTAGGAACTTAAAATCAACCGATGATGTAGTTGACTTGGCAGTCTTAAATATGTCATATCTAGTTCATCATATGCGTTTTATCGTAGTTGTATCTTTAATACACGAAGTGCCATTTGCGCCATTAATTTACTTTCTTTCTCCAGCCATTGCCGCGCTTCAATCTTTTTACATAATTTTTTCTGAGATAGATATTTATGATATTCTTCTGAGAGATCCAGAAGGTTTCAGTAAATATTTAAAACGCTTCGCTACAACATTGAAAGTTTAACCAACTTAGTACTTAATCCTTAGTCTTTCTTACGAAAACGTATATTGGGACCTAAATTACGAGTAGCAAACATAATGTTATTTATAAGTGGAACAAGTTTCTGAAGAAGGAAGTCGCGGCTCGTGAAATTTTAACTTCTGCCGTTCGACCGGAATCCACGTCTCGTGCCAGCCTGGCTTGTATTCTGTAGATGTTTGGCAGGGGGCCGATATTTACGCATTACATTTGGCATACAAACTCTGCTCTTGTTACTACTGTGGAACACGGTTTCATTGAGCGTGGCGTCAGTCAGTGCCGCGGAATTTTGATGTCTACTCCACAGTAATGGTTTAAGATTGGTTGTTGAATGCTATGTGTAGTGCAGTGTTATTTCTCTTGGCTATATGTTTCATAGTGATTCTGATTGCCTTACGATCTGGAACGAATATTTTCAAGCTTCTCTTTAGTTCAACTTACCTTCACAGTTTATCATATTACACAGTATTTCGGTTTGATGTATCCTATGGAAAGATTTATAGATGTTTTATGAACATCAAGGATTCTCTATCTTTATCTTTCGCATCTCCGTCAGTGATTTTAGTTCAAATACGACATGATCGCTGTTTATCTCATTCCGTTTATCTTCTGTCTTGTCTTGTCTTCAGAAAAGTGCTGTGCTTAAGCATTTACGTAACATTAGATTTTCCAAATACCACGTCTGTTGTATCTGTGTACCTGGCTTTAGAACACACATGGAAAGTGGACGTTCAACGAATGATACAACAACCAGCTTACAATGCCGCACGTGTATTCCTTTGCAATACTTTCTGTACTACGTATGCAAAATCTGAAGCAGGTTAATACAGCAGCACGGGGGGATCACATTCCTCCGAGCGAAGTGCACAGATATTTCCGGCGAGTATATTGACAACCGAAACTAATTTGTGGCGTCATGATAACAGTCATGCAAGTGTTCTGCGAACTGACAAACAAGGTTGCATCGCTCGTGTCGTGAAAGTCTACACTGGTCACCCGAACCGGCACATCAAGTGCCTTGAAAGTATCGTTGTTTCTTTGGAAGTGCATTACGTGAAAACTATCTTGAGTCTAAATGCTCTCGAGCGTTAGTTTTCTGTTTACTTGCTGTAGTGTCTTGTTTGCTAGCTGAAAGTATTTTGCCTTCTCTAAAATGCTTTCGTTGATGGGATACTCTTATTTCGTCTGACGAAGACTATGCAATCACAAAGTTTGAGCAATCGGGTCTGTATCTAAAGGTCTTATTATCACATTTGCTCGAAGAAGATTTAATAATATTTAAGCGAAGAACTTTCAAGCTACAGTTCAATGTAATTAACAAGCATAGTTGGCTGTGGAAGCTTGGAGATTCTAGAAACCTCGGCAAGCGCACCTGATCTTTTTCGACATTAGCATCACGGAGTCACTTTCAAATATAAGATGTCTTAAGTAGCACCTTTAATTCTCTTTATCAACAGCAACAAAGTCAGTTTTTCAGACAGCACTTCAGACCAATCTGAATCTAAACTTGAGTTAAGTTAAAACGTTAAAACATTTTATAACTTGCCTATCTCTTGAATTATCTAAAAGCTTCATTCTATCTTTTAATTTAACAGCACCAATAAAACCGAAAATAAATTGATAGCTCTGCATTCGCGTAAACAACTTGAAAGCCAGTCATCTAAAAATTCCAAACCATTTATTCATCTCCGATAAGTTTGGCTCCAAAACAGTAAACAACACGTAGAAAGTAAAAAAAGTGTTTGTAGCCGCCATATTGGTCAAGCTTGACAGCCGTTAGCCTTGGACGCTTCCTGGCCTGGATCGACAGCCATTTCTCTGCAGGTATTATTTGAAAGCTACCTAGAACTAAACCTTACGGACTTAACTTGGAGTGGCATTTTGCGTGAAAACTTTTCAGCACACGCATTTTGTCTTGTCTATGGTTTGCATTTTTTTTCTGGAGCACCGAGCAAGGACAGGTGAATGAAGTATCACATTTTCACACACATTAAAGTCTACGGATGTGTACCTGGATGATGCTATGTTAGCCGCAGTAACGAAACGGCAAAATTGACGTTAAAAGACGTGAAAGTTGAAACTTCCTTCGGCGTGAGCGTTTTTTGCTGTAATAATATTTCGAGTCTTTGTTGCCCGTTGGTAATATAAGATGATCTAGAGATGCTTTTGTGTTATAGTTTAATACAACTAAGTCTACATTGAGTAGTGGGTCGTGTAGGTTAATTTATGATAAAATGCAATACGTGCGTCAGGTGACTGTTCAATATTGAAATCACCTTTGATATTAATGTTTTCGTCATCATTGTTATCATTGATTTGTTTGCCTAATTGCTGTATTCTATCGCAACTTGAATGACATAACAATTATTTGTTAGCTTCATTAATAGTCATTTGAATAACTATAATGTCTATTACTCAAATAAACACGCGTTTGTTATAGTTAGCCTGTATAAATGTCACAGACGCATTGTTTTTATTTCGAATGTTGTAACTGGCAACTGGCAACAAACAGAACAAGACTTGGGAACGGCAACGTCGCGTGCGGGGCAACGTGGCACGGAACGGCAACGCCGCGCGCGTAAGTAATTCCATTTTATCTCGACGCGAGATATCTCGAGTTTATCTCTTATCAAAACGCCTACCGTACTTCGTTTTGTTTATTAAATTGCGAATGTTTTTGTTCTTAGAGTCTCGTAGATAATTCTTTGGAATGGAAATGAATGATTTGACAATTTGATCTGTGGTTACGAAAAGCAGAGAAACTAGTTGACGAAATTGATTCTGCAGGAAATCTCCAAGTCCCCTTCTATTTTCTGAATTCTGACAGCGAGCAAACCTAAACTGAATTGGAATTGAATCGCATTACTTAAGACGTCACGCTCTTGCATGATAAGGCCCCAGAATATGAAAACTGGCTAGAACTGACAGAATTGGCAGAACCATGTACGTCAGCTCTAACTCTGTTTGCTCTAAAGTAGGTAAGGTAATCGAATGAAAGATGAAATTGTGGGAAAAACAGTTCCTTTCTGCTAGCAAATGCTTACTTTGTGAACATGGTCATATTTTGTATCATTAATTTACGTTCACGTTCGCCCTCTTACCGCCAGTTTCCTAATTTACATAGTATTTAAAAATCTAAGCGAGAAGATAAGTCTCGCTACGCTGATATTAGAATGCTCGAAAACATCTTCAAACGACTAAATAAAAGACAAGGAGGGTGTCTAATTCATTTCACGCGTCGGAACAGTAACCCTCGATGACCTTGAGGCTAAAGTAGTGTAGGTATTCGACGCATTCAATCTGTGTTTAGCACGAGACTAAAGCAAGATGGCGGAGATGTTTGGTTTGGCTCTGCCGTTGTTGTGCGAATTGGAAGTTCGTATTCGGGCCCTGTTTTTGTAAGTACTTTAAGTGGTGAAACTTTGTGCCTAAGAGGAAGAAAATGACTGTTCTTATTATAATGTTTTTATTACGTAACTTTTCAATATCTAAATTTGGTTCCCTTCCCTTCCACCTAAACCTAGTTCTTCTTCTTTCTACATTGTTATAGAAAAGTTCTTTCTGGACATTCTGATATCATTGGATTCTAGTGAATTGAGATCCACAGGTACGCCAAATTCGGATTCCAGTCTTATCATCGACATACTTTGATTCTAGGATAATAAGTATTGTGTTCCCAGAACTTCGTATAACATTCGTGAAGATAGCCGTGTTATGCAAATAACAGCTTGTAAAAACGTCAAAAACATCCGCGACTGACTCAACGTCAACTCTATTTTTGCAGTTGTCTTGTTTTGCGTACAATAGATATTTTCCTGTTTGAATAATATCCAAGTCTGTTCGTTGTAATATTATGTTGGCTGTATTAATTTCCTGCATTTGTCCATACTGTTCTTACATGTCAGCAAGTATTATCACGCAATATAACGACTTCCCTATTAAGTTTCAGTTTTTACTTACCACTACTTTCTTTCCACTTGGTTACGTTCACATCTCGAAGTGTGATTTGAGATGTTATGAGTCAAGCCTATCCAAATCACAGGAAATCTCAAATGCGTTTAGACAATTTGTAACGTCGATTCCCTGCTCCCCCTTTAAAGCTATCAGAGTATGGATCTAGGTATATACATAGCCTTTATCGACATTTTGCCTCTCCCTCCTCCCCCCGCCTGGGGGACCACCCCGTGACTGCTAAGACCTTGAAGAGCCGCCAAATCAGCTGGTTTAACTAAGTTTTCGGCTAGAGAAAATATATTTAGTGTCATTTTAGATGTTTGAACTGACACGTTCTCAGTCAAGTCTTAATCGTTACGACTTTCAAGACACCGGCAAATTATTACTTCGTTTAGAAACTCAACAAGACATTTTTTGTGGTGAGAAGAGATAGTAACGAGTTAGCAAATTTCTTATTATTATGAAAATTGTATCTACCGACTATGATGAACGACTTTTTCGAATTTTGTCCTATACCTTATGGATTTTGGGTACCTAACACAAGTTAAGTAAGGTAATGCAGCCATTAGCAGCACATGTGTGTTACATATACATCATACTTATGGGCTATAAATATGTGAAAACGTTGCCTTTTGCCCTCCTCAACTAGGGAAAGAGGCTAGTGTGGTTTGGTTGGTTTGAATTCTGAATCTAATTGTTCGTTCGCTTCTGAAGATTGAGTATACAAGGGAAAGCCAACCAGATGGCTAGTTCATAGCTTAGCGAAGCAGTATTGCTGTGACGTGGAAAACTGGCGAACATGCTAGGCTTCTCGACATGTTCCCTATTGGTGGTTTTTTTATCCATATTTACCATAGTTTTAGTTTTATCTTGACTTGTTTCTGTAGCCTTGGAAGCTAGGTCGGTCATTTTAATTCAGAAGTGGGATTCATTAATTTTGCGTAGGTGGTGCAAAACTCTTAAAAGTTTATTAGCATTTGTTTATCTTACTCATAGCCAAAGGTCTTCTTTTCCTGAATGAATTATCACACATTTAAACGGGATTTACCCAAACAGAAACATATAGGTATATAATTTGCTTGTATTTGTAACGCCCAGCCGCCCATTTCATTCTGATTACATTATTGTCGTGGTTTTAATAAACCGTGCGGATATCTTTTATTTATTCAGGTTCAACCTTTTCACGTTATTTTTACGTGTAAAAGAAACATTCCGTTCATGACCACACCCTGCCCTACCGGACCCTTTTAAAACCGGTATCGAGCCCTTTATGCTTCAGCTAGGCAGGCTTTTTAGTATACTCAAGTATGCGCACCTGAATTAGGAAAATAATTTGAGGTCTACTTACTTTCCAACGTTGAGAGGGAAGGTTTTCAGATTCGAATTGTTTTTTTTTATTGGTGGCAAAGGCAAACGAGCAAGCAGGAGTGGCCAGTTCGTTTAAGGGCACAAACGACCATTTTTAAGGCCAGTGTCGTAATTTTCTGGGAACTTGCCTGCCGGGAGTAAATTCCACAAGGCTTGTTTAATCTGTTTTATTGCCGCTCATTTTGACAATAGGGGGTTCTAGAAAAAACCGGTGTTGGTCTAAATTAAATGCCTAGTGGTTTCAGTATTATGAATTTTTCACAGATTATAAGTTAGTTATACCTTACTGTACCTACCTATCTGAATTATAAAAAAAAAGTTGTGACTTGAAAACTTTTGTAAAATATATCTGAGAATATGATAAATATAAACAAAACTACATATTGTAATATTGTTAATGTTTTCAAAAATTAATATTTCCTGAGAATACGTATTTCTCAATTAATTATCTCTAAGTCTAATCGTTTTCCATGCAAACATGTGATTAAGTATTTAAACTTAATTTGTCGTTATATTGTTACAGGTATAGCAAGACCTAACTAGCCATGGGTAAAAAGTGATACCAATTCATCATTCACATAAAAACACTACTCATCACGTGATTCAACCGTTTCAATTATTCATTAAATCGTTTGAAACTGAATTACTTACATTACTATATTACGTCCACCATTTTCTACTTTATTTTTTAGTATTAACGGAACAGGTAGCTCACTCGACACTGTCCGTTCAATCAAATGATAAATCGGCTTTCATACGGGCTGCGGATCTGAAGGTTCAACCGCGACTGCCGGCGAGTTCATTCAACAGGCTGCGAGGATGTGGGCGGGGCGAGCGACACGCGGCGTCATTGGACGCCCGCGCGCCGTGCAATGATGGCCGCCGTCGCATTTAGCCAATGAGCGCAGCGCGGGCCGAACGCGCGTCCGTACGGCGACAGCGCGACGTTGCGAGCTTTACCGTGAAAAAATATCAGATTCGACCTTCTTAGGACCCCCGGTTTTTTTTGTGGTGTTATCATTCGGGTGCTTTGGTCCTTATCCAGTGATGTGCAGGTGGAGTTTTAGTGTTGTGTGTTGATATGGTGTGGTCGTCGCCTTCCGGGGAGGTGTTCATCCAATACTCAAGGTAACCCATTTGTTTGGTTAATAACGTGGCCTGGTGACGTACCTATCTGGTCTCAGACAAACATGTGTTCTCTTCCGTCAATAATCATGTCACTAGCCAGTATTTTCTTAATTTGTTTGCATACGCGTTAGCTATGATAGGAAGTGGCATGTTTGGACTTAAGTCCTTTTGTCGCAATGTCTTATCAGCCATGGTTGCTAAGCGCTATCTTGTTGATGCCTAAACTACAATACACATACATACATACACAAATCACGTCTTTATCCCTTACAATGTAGTAGGTACAGAGCCTAAGGTAACAAGACCTAAAAGCCACGTTTACCATGGTTGTGGGTGTATAGGTGGAAGGGGAATCAAAATAGTGATGGGTTGCTAGCCGTACCGCCTATAAGATGATTTCTAAGATTTCCGCCCATTCCCTCGATGGGCTTTTACCATATGCACGGGAAGAGAAGCTGGTAGGCACATCCTGTTTTTCCTTTGCTCCCAGACTAGAATGGAACTTCTGTAATGTTAAAATATCGTAAACTGTGAATATTGATATTGACAATACAATACAAATACTCTTTATTGAACACCACAAATCAGTACAAAACAATACAGAAACAGAACAAAGTATAACAGGCGGCGGTTACGTACTGTTTCCTAAGTTCTTATTTAAGACTTGAAGACAGTCTCCATCGTGACGATGGTCATGGTCTTTTCCGTGCCTGTCCTTAATAATAACTAGGCTCGTGGTCACCCTAACTTAAGGTGTACCTACCTACTATACCTTGGCTCTACAGGGTGATGTTAAACTGCTGCATTTATGTCGTATCGTCCCACCTAACATTTAGCGTTGCATACACATAGCGTATAAGCATATAAACTCAACTCATGGATACAGACACGTACACCAGCTGTGCTATGCTATTAACCTTTCAAGAAAGGCAATGCAGCCCTGACATCTAATTATAGCGTTAGATACAAATAAACACCTACACATGTATAATGCACTTAGCATCTTATGTTTTAAACATAAGTAGGGGTCTATTAGATGGTATAGTTTTTATGCAACAAGGTAGGCAAATGAGGAAGTGGGTTATATGATAGTCACCACTAGTCTACTATACGAGTAGAAGGCTAGGGTAATTGCCGCTGGAACACAGTAGCGAAAACGCTGCTACTAGGTGGCAGCATTAGCTAATAAGATGGTGGTAGCTATGGACCCTGCACAAGGTGCTATCAGCCACTAATATTGATATGAAGTCTAGTTGAAGAATCAAATCACTAACTATATAGGTATTGTATGTGTGTACTATTGTATGTAGTATGTATGTATGCATGTTTGTAATGATATTTAGTAGTTTATTTATGAATTGTTTGTTGTATTCTGAGATGTACACTATTGTGGCTTTTACTATATGGATATTTTAAACTCAGTCTGTCGATCTCTCGCTTAATGCTCCTCTCATTTACTAAGGTTAACTGGTAGAGATCCCTTATTGGGATAAGTTCGCCTTTGTGCATATATTTAATGTCATTTTTGTGATTTGTCTCTGTTTCTTTATATTTGTACAATAAAGCATTTACTTACTTAATCACTATTACTTTAGGACTTGTACACATTTTTTTTAGGTATGCATCATATTGTCATTTACGATGACGCTTTCAGTGGTTCTTATCGTAGTGCAATGTTATTAAAGGTCAATAGGAAAAAATACAAGTGTCTTCGAGGAATGAGATAACTCTAATTTACCTAACGTTCATTACGAACGAAACTGACACCTACGCCCTAAGTTAATATTGATGGCGTTTACGACAATATCCAAAATGTATCAAGAAGTTCTTCCATGCTGGTCTGGGAGTAAAGAAAAAACAGAATGTACCAGTTGCTTCTCTTCCCGCGCAGATGGTAAAATTCCATCGAGGGAATGGGCGAAGATTTTCATCTTAGGAATCATGTAGGCGATGCGGCTAACAACCCATCACTATTTAGATTCCACTTTCCACTTATACGCCCACAGTCTTGTTAATCGTGGCCTTAAGGTCTTGTCTTAGGCTCTGTCTACCCCGTAAGGGATACATGATTTGTGTATGTACCTATGTATGATTTTGTTCTTGTTTACCATTGCAATCATACGTTACGTAACATAACACTCATAAACAAAATATATCCTTGAAATTAACCAAATATAGATTTTTGACCACAATATGCGATTGTAATTGTGGCTTTGTGGCGAATAACAACTTCTGTATCAACTGGCCTATGAAACACCAAACATTCCCGTGTATTATGTACAGTAGAATTATACATACATTCTTGTTTGTGAAATAGCCAATTTAAAAACAATATTCTTGCCAAGTGGGTTGCTTGTGCCGCTATCGCCTAACTACAACAACATGTTATGTCGCTGGTGACACTCAAAGCCCTGTCACCATTCAGCTGTCCCTTTCTGTAACAAATACATAATACATATAAGTAATGGAAAGGTGAGACTGCGTCAATACCGTCTTCACCATAAGGGAACACGGGGCCATGCCCAGGGCCTTCTCACGTGGCCCCGAAGGACCGACAATTTCTATAATAAATTATAATTCCCTTTTTTTACTTTCCAAAAGGGCCCCAAGTTCTTGTGTGCCCAAGGGCCCCAGCCTAGTTTAAGACCCTGGTCTGCGTATAGTCCTACCGAATACATACCAGCAACTTACTCGCTTGCTGAGCTCAGAGTGGCGTAACTTTAGGGTAGTGGGACTGTCAAAATGCCTCGGGCCCCTGGCTCTACGGGGCCCAGAACTGACTTAACCTAGAGCATAAAAGGGACGATGCACTTCTTTATATTGAGGAACGACTCGGCTCAGACGTTATAGTTATGCACTGCCTGTGTTCCTATATGGAGAATTAAATAAAGCATCTTATATTTAAGGCGCAAGAAAATTTTTAACTTCGATATTTTCTCTTTAAGTATACCTAAACCGGGCTTTCTCTGACTGTATGCTTGCTTAGTGTAAGTTTTGTCACAAAATGCGTCTCGAACGCGTTTGCGTTAAAATATCAAATACTATGAGAACTGTTGCAGTTTCGATCCGCAAGTGGCGCTGCCAATTTTTCCATAGTAATTGAGACGCTTACGTGAACGCGTTCGAGGCGTTTTTATATGCGAAAACTTACACTAGAACCGAGTTATCTGTCGAGTTTACTACTAACTTGGGGTTAATAATCAAAATGTAGACAACTACCATCCAAGTCCCTAACCCAGCCCAAGCTTATTGATTTAATTTCCTAATCAAGCAAGCGGTTTATTTATATAGGATCTTATTATCGTCATTATGTCAGCCGGGAGACGTCCACTGTTAAGCATAGGCCTTCCCATGGATCTTACGAGATCGGTAGGCTTATTACCTAACTCGCTCGCAATCGCCATCCTGTTCATTTTGACAGTTCTTGTATGAATGTGACAGCTAGCTGATTCCGATGCCAATTGTCAGAATACGTGAACTGTCAAAATGAACACGATGGCGATTGCGAGCGAGTTAGATAAGCCTACGGATTGTAATAAGATCTTAAGACGCATAAATATTTCGGTGCCCAAGTAGGTATAATTAAAATTGTTATTAACAGCTAAGCTATAAAAACTATATTTGTGCGCATGAAGGTCAGACGGAGCGGAACTCCGTACGTGAGATAGGATCGCTCTTGACCGTGGGCAAGGACACAATATTATTGATTATTGACTGAGGTTACTTGGGAAGGATCACGAAGTGTTTAAAAAATAATAACGTTCATGGACGGATATTGGGCGATCCAGATCCACAAGTGAGACAATTTTCGATTAACGTAAAAGACTGAATTAGGATACAAGTAGACTGATTATCGAAAGGGGACTATACTTTCGCAGATCAACGAGCGCATTTAGTAGCTCAAAAGATCCATGTGAAACTTCTCTGACAAGTCCGTATCAGTGGCGGGGTGTCCATAGAACTCGATTCCCACCGGCTTGTCTATTTAAAGCCAGTTTGGCACTTTGTTGTGCAGAATTAGAGGAAAAGGCTGTTTAAATTCCCTTCGACTTGCCTTCTGATACACTTGACGCCTCGGCACTGGTTGCTATAGTTGCTATAATGTATAATGTTGAAAAATTAGACTCATATTGCCATTAAAGATACAACGCTAGACTATAAAGGCCTAGACCTCAAAAGATAAGATATACACGATACTACGATATGCTAGTTGTTTTCCACATGTGCTAAATGCGTGTCGGTAAAAATAAAATTATCTAGAACGACGAGTCGTCGAACCGAGACTTTGCACTGGCGCGTACTTTGTGTACTGTTAACTAATCTACTATAAATAAATGACATTTGATTTTGTTTGCGTAAGTTTTCTTCCGATTGTAAGTCCTTTTGGCTATTAGAGTGCCTTTTACTCTCTAATTGTTTACTTTCTAACTTAACACTTCCGAAGTCTTCTTTTTCCTGTAGACCTCACCTGTCTATTTAGTTCATTTAAACATTTTTTTCTGAAAATTTTTAAACTTAAATACCTGTCCCGTTAACCGTTTGGAATAACACAAATCCGGTCTGTTTAATCCGGTCAAATATGTTCAAAATGACCCCTTACCAACTGGCTATATACCAACGTAGCTTTACAACCTAGCTTTATCTTTACAGCTTCCTCTCAGCACATAAATCTATGTACAACTGTACATAGCCGCGGCTAAAGCCATTTTCCACCCTATCTCGCCTGCCGAAGACTCACGAGATGGCGCGGCTAGTTTCAAAATAAAGTTATAATTCTTGTCATGTTCCCCCCTAGCTCGATCCTTGTTTTTCGGCGTGTTCGCAAAGGGAATCCTCGGTGGTGTTTTTGCTAAAGTTAGCTTTATTTCGGTTATCAAATGCGTCACAATGGGTAGGGGAGGTGTAGGCAGGTTTGGGATTTCTTTTCGCAACCGCATCTGCTCTGAGAGTGGTCTTCACTGTCCGATGTAGAATGTTTTTGCTTCGTATAACTTCATGTGTATGGTTGACCGAGCAGTGGTACCACAAGCAGATAATCGTGGTGATAAACATACGGCGCTTAGGACATTTCTACAGCGTCTTTTGTTTTTCACTACCTTTTCGAGTTGCAACTTGCAAAATAAGCGGTTTATCAAGAAACAAATGCACTTAGCAAATTAGCATTGCTGATAATGATAACAGTTTCGTTGCTAAGATCACGTTCAAATGATAAGATATGCTTATAATGTCATTAAAATTGCTAAGCAACGGTTGTTATGGCTTGTGTACTCCGATGCTTAATATTAGTATCATATTACCACAATTTAATACCTCAATAATAGGTATATTATCTGTGCAGTATACATATCAATCTCCTTGAAACCTTATAGTCGCTGTACCTCCCACAGTGAACTATAAATAGATATTATGATTGTTCTGACAAGTTGTGACTTGTTGAAGTGATGCAGTTTCACTCGCTTTCTTTGTTAGACGTGTTTAGGTTTTGACACTACAGGAAAAGAAGTAAAGGAGCGAGCACACCGCCGCGTATACGCAGTGACGTGTCGTAGGCGTCACGTTTTCTCACCGTTTTTCCATCCATCTCAACGTCTTTTACGCTCCGGCGTGGTTGCACCTTTAACGGGCAGAATCTTGCAAAGTTTAGCATTGTCTTATGTTGTTCAATTTCAACTCGCTGCTGTCACTTGTAATTGTAACTGAGCAACGTAACACGCTTTATTCTGGCGATTGGCAGCAAAACTCTATTATTAAACCGCTTTATTGTAACCTCAGTTTTTGTTCTTAATCGTTGCTTGGGTTTCCCACTAGCCCACGCGGACCCCCACGGCCCAGCAGTGGCCACGTGCGCCCACATGCGGCGGCCTTGACTCGCACTCCAGCGCATGCCTTAGAAACGTGTTTACGCTCGTTTTTTTGGTCCCGTAGGCTTGATCCTGCCACGAGTAAGAAATATTTTTAGAGTAGGTATTCGGCAGTAGCGAACAATAAGTCGATGTTTAGAGGCGTATAGGACTCGGTGAATGACTTAAGCGCCAAAGTAGGTACTCATGTATCAGTATGGGCATGGTTGTCGATTCGAAACCTCACCTGTTTAAGCACTAAGTAACTGCCTCCACCAAAACGTGCCAGTAACTTTCAAATAAGCATTAAAAAACGTCACGTGTCCAGTCAGGTTGTTGGCCTTAAATTGATACCTATCGGTACTAATGACACCGTACTGTTATTTAGTACATAAACATACTATGCCTAGGTTTAATGAGTTACGTGTTACCTATAAATAGGTGGACATGTGGAGTCGTATTTTATAACGTAAGAGACTACTTTGTTGTGAGCAATTTAGATGCGGCCATCTTGTAATTCTGTCTTAAGTTGGTATGGCATGAAACCAAAGAGAGACGACATATTATTTAGATTCTTTACGTAAAAAAAAAATTACATATAGTGCAGAGATTTTACTCTCATCGCTCTAGTGATAGCTATCACTATGCTATGTTAGTCAAAAAGAAGTAAAGGTGTCTTCCATTTAAAGTTGATGGTAAAAGAAGATATACTTTACTTTACTTTGATGTGGTCTAACATAGTTGTATATTTCCTTATTCCTTATAATCTGTTAATCTTACATTTAAATACAATTTAAATGCAAGCGGAGTACATTCCTGAGCCTCTTAAAACTATATGGACCTTAATCTTGTTGACAATTCTGCTGTTGTCTATTCTTTGTCTCGTTAAGTATTTACCTAGCTATTTGTTCAATCCAATTACATACCCGTTTCCCTTACACATTGTTATCAATAAGTTAAAACAAACACAAATAACTACGTCTGAGTCACAACCGTATGTTGTTTTGTATGATGCAATACTATACTACGTCGCATATCCGTGCTATCTTTGCTTTGCACGTGGATCGTATTAACCTATGGCGTATACAGCTTATTCCGTTGGGGCGTGTGTGAAGTGAAAATTGTATTTTGCTCATAATTTAGTGAACTAGCGACCCGCTCCGGTTCAGCACATGTTTTTAAACTATAGGTACGTAAACCTTGAATTCTGTTGATGAAAGCTGCATTAAAATTCGATGTTTGAAAGATTTAAGCGTACGTAATACAGACTGCGTGGAGCGTCTTGTAGTACTATGAAAAAAAAGCATTGCTACTCTGCTCTGCTGCCACGGTAAATGTTTTTTGTTCGTTAATGGAATTTCGCAGAATAAAGACTGATCAATGCAGTATTTACAATAAATATAGCTACTCCGCTACCACGCGTACAAGACAAAGCCAATGTGAAATATTCAATTTTGTTTACATGCAATTTCATCGTCCACATTGTTCCTTACACTGGGCAGAATTTTTTAAGGATAAAATGACAATAATTTTATGGAACAGGGCAAAAAGTGTCATTTTCGTCCTAATAATATGTTCAAAATGACTGTTCACATTTTAAATTGAATGGAACGTACCGAACGCCTATCAAGTTGCCGTGATGTTGCGGTATTTTTCTCAATTAGCAGACGGCGGCAATATTGATATAAGATAATTAATTAGATAACTGCTTTTAGACAAATGGTAATATCTTGTTTCTATGTCGATAAGATTTGCATATCATAAATACTTATACTTGTCTTGCCGACGATATTTCTTCGACTTAACGTATCGTAACCTAATTCATTCCACTTAATTGCATTCATAACAAATTTACACGACAAAGGTTAAGCGCCTACCCTATTTGGTTAATTACTGCATGACGAAACTGCACGTAAGTACAATCATCAACATGACCTTATCTGTGTCACTTACGACCTTACATCGCCCGTTGGCATCATTAAAATAAACATGAAACTGCAAATTTCCAACATTGCCATGCGCAGTTACGCCCCGCAAAAACGCGTAACTCCATCTTTTCGACATATCAAATGACCTTCGAGCCGGCTGACAACAGCGTACGTACAGACAGATCCGATCAACAGTTCTATACATAGCGCAGTTAGCACGTTGACCCTTCCCCCAGCGCCGCCATTCCGTGACGCATCAGCGCAACCGCGGCATTAGAGCGTAAGCGCCACCGGCGAGACGTAAACACCACGCTGTATGTTGTAGTACTACGGTCGTATTTGAAGCGTGCTGGGGTCGCCTTGGGGCGTTTAAGCGTTGGAATGGGCACGGGAAAGTGGTTGTATTTATTTTTGAGCGGTACGAACGTAGCACAAGTGCAGTTTCTGAGAAATTTTGTAACGCGTGTGGTATCTAGCGCAAGTTGTTTGATGCAAGATGACACTAGTTTCGCTGCTACTTCCTTTTACGTGGCCTTTAATGTTGGAATACGTTTTGTATACGTCATAGGTATGTTTCTGTTTAAAGCTTAATACACTCCTTTATTCATAAACGCTCTATAGGCTAACTTAGCAATCGTTTGTCCTTATCTATCAAAGTGACAGATAGGGACAAGCGATTGCTAAGTTCGCAGAAGGCTACAGAGCGTTTATGAATAAAGGGGTAGATTTATCACTACATAGTATAAAACAAAGTTGGTTTCCGCTGTCTGTCTGTCTGATTTTGATGCAGTTTTTTCAATCGATCGTAGATCCTCTAAGAGCTTATTTTGAAATACGAATGAAGGAGACGTTCGATTTTTGAATTTTTTTTTTGTGTCTCGGAGAAAAAGTACTAGGACATCAGCACATTGTTAGAGGTCTGTCCATATAGAGTGTTGGAGGATTTGTGTTCCCAGCTTCAGAACTTTGATTTGAATTTATTTAAATTTGGAACGCCGCCCACGTTTTCAATATAGAATAGTCGCGTTGTGAAGGAAGTACCAGAACAGCAGCCTATAGTCAGAGGTGCGTGTGTGTAGTTTCCACTTTTGCCAGCACTCCCGGAGTATTACATGTGTAATTCCACGCAGACGAAGTCGCGGGCAGAAGCTAGTTAAAATATATGGTACATGGGTCAGTCACGTATTTTTTTAGGTATGCCCGGCTTGTTTCGAGCCAATTTGCGGTTCTTTCTCAAGGTGAGCCCGTTTACCTCGATTATAATTATGTAAGACTCATTATTTTAACAATTATGTCGGTTTTACAGTAGTTTTATTACTGAAATTGGTATAGTATACTTCGCACGCTAAAGTCGTTAATAATAAAATGTCATTCGTAATCACGTCTATCTCTTACGGGGTAGACAGCGCCTAAGGTAACAAGACCTAAAGGCCACGTTTAGCATGATTGCGGGCGCATAGGTGGAAATGGGAATTGGGAGGATTTTTCTGAACTGTATTATTATTTAACTGAAGTACCTATAGGTACCTAAGTAAATGTCATATCTAACAAAGCGACACCAAAACAAACACTGTTAGTCTTATTTACTTAAAGGTCAACGACCTAAATGTTACTATTTTAAATAACTAACATCCGTTTCCTTGTACAAATAAAACCGACCAAGTACATTTGGAACCAAATATAAAGGAGGGTTCTGAAATTAAGTGAATAACCTAACCTAAAAATTTGGAAAATTTGGAGGGATTGGGGGAAAATCTTAGGGATCATGTTATACATGTAGGCGATGTGGCTAGCAACCCATCACTATTTTGATTTCATTTTTCACCTATACGCCCACAATCTTGCTAAATGTGGCCTGTAGGTATCTGTTACCTTAGGCTCTGTCTACCCCGTAAGGGATAAAGACGTGATTTATGTATGTATGTATTTTTTTTTTTTTTAAATAATTCATTGTAGGTACAAGCTTTTTGCTGAGTGTACTTGCATTGTCATCCGTCCTACACATGTGTACCAAATTTCAAGGCAATCGGACCAACCGCTGAAGAGTTCCCTCCTGCGGAGAAGGTCCTGGAATGCTACTACCAGATTGTATTGTCATCTAACCTACACAAGTATGCGAAATTTCAGATCAGAAGGTATCTGCTTCGAAATTGAGTCGCGAGATTACACCCGGACAAACATACTTTGTTTATTGTGCTCTCTATTTATTTTATGTAGTATATTTTATTGATATATATTATAGGTAGTATAAAGTAGTTTATTGACTGGTAGGTTTTAGGTGTTTATTTATTATAATTGGTAAAGTTATGTATTGTGGCTCTCAGTGTTTGCAATTTTAAACTCACTCGTCCATCCCTAATATAATACTCCTTTCATCCACTCAAAGGTTGACTGGAAGAGATCCCTTAAAGGGATAAGTCCGCCTTTGTGCATACATGTATCTCAGTGTTTGTCTTGTTTATTTTGCACTATAAAGAGTTTACATACATACATACATACGTTGCAAGTTAATATAAAGCTTGGAAAATGGTTATTGATGCTGAACATTGCCAGTTTTAATATCAAATGAACAAGGTCAAGGTGCTTCAATAATATTCCGATATATTTAGTCGTAATGTTGTATCTAAAATTAGATCATCGTACATACATCACGTCTTTATCCCTTACGGGGTAGACAGAGCCTCAGGTAACAAAACCTTAAGGCCACGTTTAGCATGATTAAGGGCGTATAGGTGGAAAGGGAAATCAAAATAGTGATGGGTTGCTAGCCGCATCGCCTATGACATGATTCCTAAGACTCGCCCATCCCTCGATGGGCTTTTACCACCTGCACGGGAAGAGAAACAACTGGTAAATTCTATGTTATTTCTTTACTCCCAGACCAGCATGGAAGAACATCGATGATGAAAAAAAATCCTGAGAAACATACAGTTCAAAAGATACAGCATAACAAACAGACAGACAACGGAGCTTTACTAATAGGGTTTCGTTGGCACCCTTGGGTACGGAACCCTGAAAACCAGGTGGCCAAAGTAACGGTCAGTATTGCTTTAGTTGCAAATAAAAGTATTTTGCATGCGTCAAACCGTTACCGACCCAAAAACTCCCAACGAACGGCATTCAAATCGTTTCCCGTTTTATTCAAAATGTTTAAAATTCGAACGGTATTTTTTTTTCACGTTCGGAAATAGGTCAATGGGAATAATAGAGCCCTATCAATGTGTGGTTTTTAATTGCCTTTTAAATGTGTTAAGTGCATTATTAAAATAAATCGCGTTTTAATTGTTTTCCTCGTATAGCAAGTCATGTTATGACGTATGAATTAAGAATGTATTATTTTTGTGATCAAGTAAATTGGGACCGATAAAATTATTTATTACTCAACGAAAAAAATATCCTCGTCGAAGTCACCGAAATATTAACAAATAAGTAAGTATTAAATAAAAACAATTGACAAACAAAGATAATTATTTAAAAAGCAGACTAATACTAAAACAAAAACTACTACTAATTATAAAACTATAAAGTAAATATGTCGTCAAAATATTCCGCCACAGGCATCGACCCCAAGACGCTAAATTATATTTTAATTAAATCAACTAAATAAAAATCCGCTAAGTTTAATCACATTAAGAAATTACCATTCAAGATATTATTTTCATAATCCAGTACTAGCATTGTGAGAGATGACTATTTACGGGGGGAGGGGGAGAAGGTGACTCCCGTGACTCCTCTAGACCACACTCTGTTCAACTTCGACATTTGGCCATGTTTTGCGGATAGCAATCGTCTGATACATCCCTTCAAGAGTCTTTATCCCTAGACTGATCCTAAGGTGACGAGACCTAATGGCCATGTTTAGTATGTGGGTGTTAGCTGGAAAGGCGAATCAAAATAGTGATGGGTTGTTAGCCGCATCGCCTAAAAGGTTCCTAAGGTTTTCGCCCGTTCCGTTCCCTCGACGCATTTTACCAAGTACGCGGGAAGGAGCAGCTAGTTTTTTGCTCCCAGACTAGCGTGGAAGACTTGGTTGGTCTACATAACCCGGTGACTAGTATTATACAACTAAGTCTCGATCGAGGTCCCCGAGGCGCCCAAGTTTGCGAACAGAAATTAGTTCTGTTAACAAACAGTCTTACACCCAGTCTGGCGTTTACATCAACTCAATTTAGGCTATATTCCTAGTAAACTAACCAATCACAGCTTTGGTCTCAATTGGCTTACATAAGTCAGACAAGGTCAAAACATCACTACTCCCCATTTATTAACACAGCGGAAGAAGTCGCGGTGACTTTGAACAAACATGACTCAGCTTACTTCCATGCTGGTCTGGGAGCAAAGAAAAAACATAGAATACCAGTTGCTTCTCTTCTCGTGCACATGGTGTTAGATTGTTCTATTAAGCTAATGTTGGCCAACTGTTAATTCATTTAGTATTAATATCAAGCTGCCAACGTAATAGATTTGAGACTTATGTTTGTTTATGGTTCCTTTCTGTACAATTTAATTTAAAGAATATAGTCATGTCAAGACGGTGCTGATTTTATTCGTAGTTATTAATTCTAATATTAATAGATGGTAAAAGCCCATCGAGGAAATGGGCGAAAATCTTAGGAACCCGTCACTATTTTGATTCCCCTTTCCATCCATACACCCACAATAATATTAAACGTGGACTTTAGGTCTTGTTACCTTAGGCTCTGTCTAGCTTCATAAGTAGCTCTGAACATCATCTCTTTTGACAATATTTGAGAAGATGTAAAAACCCTGATTTGACCAGAGGCCTCCTTTTCTAACGCCCGGGCCACTCACGATTCACCATCTTTTTCTACCCTCATCCTTTGCTGTTTGCCAGAAGGGAATGGTGAATGCGATTGTGATTCCTAGTGACAATAAAGTGCACAAGCATTTGTTTAATTAAATATGACCTTTTTTATGGTTCGACACTAGTTGTACTCGTAAAGGCGTTTACGACATAACCCTGTGGTTTATACTACCCGTAGAATTAAGCCAACTTAACGAGTACTACATCATTATGAGTGATCAGTGTCGCTTGTGAACTTACTGTTCAATAAGGTATAAGTGACATCTGACAATCAACCTTTCGAATTTGTATCGATCAGGTTAAAAACTGGTTCAAGTTCAAACATTTACGTCGTTAAATCTCTTAAGGTTTTCCTTGTACAATTGTTTGATTATATACAGATGCAAAACTCGTGTCAGAAATCTTATGCAAATAAAACGCATACAAATCGAAATCAATCATGACTAAAGAAGTCAATGCTTGTCATATTTTAAGCCAGTGGGAATCAAAAAAATCAAAATTTTATTTTTGCAAATTGGCCGCCAAGGGCTCTTTTACGTATTTTTGAAACTACCAGCGCATTCGAAGAGACCATCATTGCCAAGAAGAATGCGCCGCAAGAAACTTGGCAAAAAAGTCAGTTTTTCAAAATAAAATACTGTAAGAATACTTAAATTATACTCAAATTAAATACATTTATAAAAGGGATGTATAAGGTCTTATAAGGATGTATAAAGCCTCGAATTATATTAGTCTATAGTATAGATGTATAAAGTCTCTTATTAGAGCATTATGGTAAAAAAATGTAATTTCCGCGTATGCGACATTGCAACTTTGATCTGACGCGTGCTGATTTTGCTGACATTGACATGTTTCGTAGTCATCGGCCGACGATGAGTTATCGCTAATGGTGGGAGGAACACATGACGTTGAATCCAACTCAACAATGTCTAATTGAAGCCACGCGGTGAGGGCAGGACCTCGACACAATGATAATAGAGTCATTAAAGGATATACCTTTTATAATTAACTGGTATGCAACTTAACTTCAATACGTTTCTTAAGCCAGCATGGAATTATATTAAGTGTTTTAGAATTGTTTCTTTCATGCTGGTCTTGGAGTAAAGAAAAAAAAATGTACCATTTGCTTCTCTTCCCGCGCAGATGGTAGAAGCCCATCGAAGGAATGGGCGAAAATCTTAGGAATCATGTCATAGGCGATGCGGCTAGCAACCCACTATTTTCCATCTATTCACTATTTTGATTCCCCTTTCCTATACGTCCACAATCATGCTAAACGTGGCCTTTAGGTTCTGTTACAAGTAAAGGATAAAGACGTGATTTATGTATGTATGTATGTATGTATGTATTAGGTGAGTTGAATACTTCTTTAAAGATTTTTTATCTTTTAGCATTAAAAATTAAGATACCCTTCTGACGCCTTACACTTCGAGTAATGTATGGGACTATTTTCCTGTGAAACATTTATAGGGTTTTTCGGCTAAACTAACCCGTCAATAACCTGTAAAAATATACTGTATTTTTTGGAACACTTGTGTCTTTTTCTTTAGGTAATTTGGTCTTAGTCAGCCTTAAAAATGTTGCAAGAAATACACATCTACCATGCAGTGCAGGAAAGGCGCATAAGACTTTAAAATTTTTCGATTGTCGTGTTCCAAATTTGAGACGATAACAAGATTAGGAATACGATAATGTTGTTTTTGACCTTGATGACGTGAGTCCAAAGATTGAGGACTGACTAATTGACAATGAATGAGCTAATTAACGTTAATTGAAGTTCGGACGTTAAGGTCAATCGATAATCTTACGAGTTCAAATCTCATCAATTTGGTTTCTTGCTAAATTAAGTCTGACCGGCACATTATTGCTCATTTACATCATTACCTATGACTATTTTTACTAGCTAATGCATGCGACCATCAACCAGCAAAGTTTTACTGATAGATAGATAGATAAAACGTTTATTTGGTACTACCACCACACACAATCAAGATTACATAAAATATCAACATATCAAGCCAAAACTTAAACCTAGAACATTATCTTTGTTTGTGTGCGCTACAGTAGCACTAAAGGGCCATGGCTCAGTGGTCAACATTGCTCGTAGAAGTACTGAGTACCCCGATAGACGCTATTATAAAATATTGTACAGTTATTAATGACTTCCATATACTGGTCTGGGAGCAAAGAAAAAAATAATGTACCAGTTGCTTCTCTTCCCGGGCAGATGGCAGAAGCCCATCGAGGGAATGGGCGAAAATCATATGAATCATGTCATAGGCGATGCGGCTATGAACCCATTACTATTTTGATTCCATTTTCCATCTATACCTAGTCCCACAATCTTGCTAAACGTGGCCTGTAGGTGTTGTCAGCTTAGACTCTGTCTACCTCGTAAGGGATAAAGACGTGATTTGTGTGTGTGTGTGTGTATTGTATTGTATGTTAGTCGAGCATCAATTGAATGTAAGTTGTTTTTATCACTAAGTTTGTGGCGTAAAGTTCAGGTACGTCATAAAATCACGTCTTAAGTTCTACTTCAAAACAGCACGGGATACAAGTCTATTATTAGAAGAATATAATGTTTTTGGAGCCCGGGATTAAGGAATTAAATATGCATGCTTCCCTCCCACGGTGACACTGACGATGTAAAAGTCAACGCCGCTTACGACAAAAATAACTGGAACGACCAAATCGTGTTAATAATTCCGTGCGCAGTAGGCTAGTGGCGTTTACGATAAAATGGGTCAAGTGGAAACATTAAAGTTTATTTACTTGGTGCGTAGTTTATTATCATTTATGCATAACCGCCTGTTTTTTTCGGCAGAACTTTCGACGGCTAAATAGGTCAGATACTTGTCGGCTCGATAGTCTAACTCTAACCTGACAAAGCTTAAGGTCCCTGATGCATGAAAGATAGGAATGTTTGTTCCCGGGTCTTTAAAAGCATTTCCCTTTGCCCGGCAGCCATACTCGTACAAGCTTTGCTTAGTTAGGGATTTGGTCAGTTGATTTGATATCGTTTGTCCCGAGATAGTTATTTGTTTTGTTATTATTTTTATTTATACTAAACTACTAAAGAAAGAAAGAAGACATTTATTCCTTTTTGCAAGACACACAAATATAAGAAAATATACACAATTTTATAGAAAAAAAACACAGACATGAAAAATAGATCATCAGTGTAGAGTGTGTCTTCGCAAAAGTGAAACGGTCGCTGGCTCAGCATTACGCTGAGGTGTTAGACACTTGCAGCACCGATTTTCAGCCAGAACCGTCTGTGACTCGCGAAACTGATTTGACACTGATTTGCATATCATATGCATACATAGCCTTTGTAGATTTCTTTAGGAGCACTGTATGCTTCAATGTTTTTATGGGTAAGCTTTCTTTTAGGTCGTATCGCATATGTCGTAACAACCACTTTTCTCAGTATTGAAAGGCGTAAAACAATGAAATGTTGAGAAATCGAGAATGCGTAGATCGTGAATAATCGTGATAATCCGAAGGAAGGCTGTTTTTTCCTTTATAAATACGAACAATGCGTATGCTAATGTTTGGTTTGAGTAACGTAAGAGTCATTAAATAAATTTACAAGGAGATACGTAGAAATAGAATACGTTCAAGTGCGAGGCAAACAAAGTATTTTTGGTTCACATACATACATACATATCTTTATCCCTTACGGGGTAGACAGAGCCTAAGGTAACAAAACCGTAAGGCCACGTTTAGCATGATTAAGGGCGTATAGGTGGAAAAAGGAATCAAAATAGTGATGGGTTGCTTTGCTAGCTACATCGCCTATAACATGATTCCTAAGACTCGCCCATTCCCTCGATGGGTTTTTACTTGAATTAGCCTCGCGATTCAACGCGGCAATGCTGCTAGCCTTCTGGGTACAATGAGCTGTGACAGCGACTATTGTCTAACTCGCTCGCAATCGCCATCGTGTTCATTTTGACAGTTCTTGTATGAATGTGACAGCTAGCTGATTCCGATGCCAATTGTCAGCCCATACATGAACTGTCAAAATGAACACGATGGCGATTGCGAGCGAGTTAGATAAAGCTTACTGTTTTCAAGGTCTTGCCCGGCAACCGACAGAGGTCTCTTTCTCGCGAACGAATAAAATGTCCCTAACTTTGAATTGTTACCGCAGACGGACGAATAAACAGAATTCCTAAAGGAATAACTGTTGAAAAGTTATTGTTCTCTACTGTAACATTGTTTGAATCGTAATCATAACTCCTGTTCGCGGTTTTATAACTTGTGCAAAGCATTTTGCTGTAAGTTGAAATTAGAACTTTCTGGAAACTTTCGTTTGAGAGTTTGAAATGTGTTTTATTTCAACGTCGGTACACGGTCGACCAAATAAGAGACTCCCTATCGTTCGTTGCGTTTGCCGATTTGATATATACCTACTTATATTTCTATACTAACATACCGTCACGTCTCTTTCCCAGAGGTAGGCAGAGACTACTTTGTTCCACTTGCTACGATCCTGCCATGCCTATTTCGGTTCATCCACATTCATCAATCTCTTCGTACATGCTCGTCGGTTTCGGTTACATATGTGTCCTTTAATATCCTTAAAACGTTGTAGAACGTGCTGCGACCTCTCGAAGTCGCGTTACTATGCTACCTCAGAAGGGCCTAGAACAAAAGTGAAAGCCATGCTCACACTTCAAATAACGTTTTAGCGATTAGATATTAATTAATGTTTCTGATAGCGGCATTAAATTCTGGTAACAACTTAACGTCTACGGGAGTTAAGATATGGATTAAGCCGAGTCCATCTGAGTTTTCCTTATTCGTGCAATAAAATTTCTAATGCGGCATTAAAAGGCTGCCGATTTAATGGGTGACCGGTTGTGAATACGGCGTCACGTGACTCATACTCGGCCTTTATACTCCGAAATTCAATTCGAACCATTCCGCTCACACGAATAGTCATAAACTTGAGAGCGAGAAAGACGGCATGATCGAATTTTGGAGTAACCCCCCGGTCACACCTTCACAGCAACGATACAGCATACCAAGTATGTCACTCAACTCGCGTTTGGTGACTCGTGTCTCGGTCAGCGACGTTTTGTTACAAATTTCAATGAATTAGTTAACCGTTGCCGCCCAGGGTGCACCGGTCGAAATGCTATTCCTCAAAGTTCCTCAGAAACCATCATCCTTGGTAGTGGAGCGAGGTTTTCGGCGTTTGTCAGTCGAAAATTCCTACTATCCCCCTTATTCCACGCAAAAACGTCGCGTTTCAAACCCTATACGGGTAGGATGGGCCCTCAAAGTCAAAGTGTACGCAAGCACTATCTAGCATGCGGACCAAATTGTTTGGTCTACCCTCAAGCTGAACCTATGTGTATCAATGAAAAGTGAAAATTTTAAGCACAAAGGCGACTCCTGTTTTAGGTAGTGTATGACTTCCATAGCAGTGTAAAATGCATCCAACTGCGCAGTTGAATGCCTCTGTGCCCTGCCAGCGACGCCCGACTGGGTTTCATGCACTCTGCCCTACAATCCGACATCACTATGTCATGTCGTACTACTTATGGCTATACAATTGGAAACTTCACACCGCTGTAGAATCTGACACTAGCACACCAGTATGAATCGTTAAATTCATTAGGGATAAAGACGTGATTTAAATTCAGTGGCGTAGCTAGGTAACCAAGGGCCCTGGTGCAAATAAAAAAATGGGGCCCCACTACTATCTAAACTGGTTACGTTTTAATAATAATAGTTCGATCGAGATGTTCTGGTAAGGATTCGAGGGCCCTCTGAGCTTGAGGGCCCCGCCTAGTCCTACGCCACTGTTTAAATGCAATCTAGTTTTTCGCTACTTTAAGAGTGGTATTTCCACATTATGTCCTTTCAAAAATCGGGCTTCTGGTTTTTGCGTAGTTCTAAAAATTCAAAAACGTACATAACAATCTTTACACGGCAATACAGAGCCATTCGAAAGTCTATCTGTAGGCTTATTACCTAACTCGCTCGCAATCGCCATCGTGTTCACTTTGACAGTTCATGTATGGGCTGACAATTGGCATCGGAATCAGCTAGCTGTCACGTTCATACAAGAACTGTCAAAATGAACACGATGGCGATTGCGAGCGAGTTAGGTAATAAGCCTACTGTTCTCTTGAGTTCATAAGCTAACTTAAGCCGATCAACCCATGCATGAAAACGATCACCACACCTTCGCAGATCGATTCTTTCTGTTCGGTGTGCTGCGTGCCAGGCGTTTTTAAATGGTTAGTCATAGCCATCATATAGTATCCCTATAAGCTAGCATTATAGGCAAACAATGAGTTCAATGATTCATGATTCACTCTCGATGTTATTATTATTGTGGTTGTGACGTTTGTCGGTCGTCTGGAAGGGAAGAGATGTAATTCAGTCATGACGTTATTACACCGAGGCTCTTGAAACTGGAAATAGTTGTTGAATTTCTTTACCACTTTGTTCATGATTACATTCAGGGCTGGACCGTGAGTTTAGGGGGCCCTGGGCTAATACTACTTAGGGGCCCACCTAGTTACTCAAAGTATAAGAAAAAAATTAGACAAAATATTTGATGCTGCAAACTTTACGATCTGTTTAATTTAATAAAATTATGGATTTTTTCGCATTATCATCTATTTTTGACTTTGACTTGACTTAGCTGGGGGCCCCTTGAATCCACGGGACCCTGGGCTGAAGCCCAAAAAGCCATATGGTAGATCCGGCCCTGATTACATTTGTGGAGTTTGACCGCAATAGAGAATTCTCTCTTCAGGCAGATGTTATGCCTGGGGATCGAAGGACTATGTTTGTATCCCGTTCTTTGTTACTGACAGCTTATTTTGTCGACAGGCCCGGGCAGTCAGAGCACGGGCACGGCGCGCTGGCGTTCGGCGGCAAGCCGGCCGCGGGGGCGGTGGTGGCGGCGCCGCAGCCCCGGGCGCCGCCAGCCGCGCCCTACCCCCCGCAGTACCCCACGCTGCGGCTCCACCAGCCCGGATATGGCTCGGCTGCACTGTCCTTCAGGTTGGTTACCGTTCAGCCAAACCCCCAGGGGTTCGCGGACCACAGGTCAAGAAAAACTGCCTTACAGGGTAGATAGAGCCTAAGTTAACAAGACTTAAAGGGCTACGTTTAGCATGATTGTGGGCTTGTATCCTACTAATATTATAAATGAAAGTTTGTGAGAATGTTTGGATGTTTGTTACTCTTTGACGCCAGAACGGCTGGACAGATCTGGATGAAATTCGGAACATAGATAGATTATAGTCTGAAATAACACATAGGTTACTTTTTATCCCGGAAAATTGCGAAATTCCTGCGGGATAGCGATAAACGAATTCTATACAGACGAAGTTGCGGGCAACAGCTAGCTTTTAAATATATTCACGAGCACAAACTACGGGTCACATTTCATACAAATTTGTACGGAAGGCTTCTTTATTTTTACTCGTCAGTGTAGTAATGGTTTGCTAGCCGCATCGCCTTTTACTTTTTATAGATTACCATATGCGCGGGAAGGGAAGCAACTGGTACATTCTAGGTTTTATCTTTGCTCCCAGACCAGCATGGAAGGCTTAAAGGCACTTCCGAGCATAGCGGCCCCGGCGACAGTGGCGACACTATTATGCAGTACGATAATGTATGAAGGAACTTCCGAGCGCAGTGTCACCGTCGCAGCCACTGCCGCTGCGACATTGATGCTGCGCTCCAGTTTGCCAGGTCGCTTCCCTTGAAAATCACATTGGCATCCCTAAAAAGTTCCATGTTTGGTAGAAAAGTTCCATTTTCATTGAAATCTTCGGGAACGAGTTTTTTTTTTTTACCTCATAGGAATTAGGAATAATATTTTTGCCGGGACCTTAAAAGTTCCGCGGGGGTGTCAAAAGTTCCGAAAAACGGAAGAAACGGAACCAAACGGCAACACTGCTGCGCTCGGAAGTTCCTTCATAACATTTTCATACTGCATAATACTATCACCCGCTCGTCGCGTCAGTCAGTGTCACTGCTTCGCTCGGAATTCTAGCTTAAGGGGTATCCAAACATCAGCTTATTTACTAATTTCATTCACTGATTTCAAGTTAGTCTCCAGAGTTATCTAACAGTTGAATCACGTTAATTAGTGTAACAAACCCATCGCCATCCGCTGATTCAGAATAACAATGCCGAAGCCTGAGAAGTGTTTTTGCCGCGAAAGATAACGCCATTAGATTGTGTTGAGTGCGGGGTTGCCAACTGGCCCAAATTACGCGGGACGTCCCGTTTCTGGCGTCCTAGATTATGTGTCCCGGAAAGGTTTCGCGCGGGACGCCGACTGTCCCGTTCTCGGGTGGGCAACTCGGGAATAAGTTCGTTTCGTGTCGTACCGTCCGTCTTGCTCATCTGTTAATAGCTCAGTGGAAACGGCACGAAATCTTCGGATTTGTAACTTCAGAACAAAGACAGACTAGTTACATTGTAAGCATTGAAACGGACGTTCATGTTCAGGGGCCTTACCATGACGTGTTAATGCGATTCAATTCCGACTCAGTTCAGGTTTTAGCTGTCATTTTTAGTATGGATCTGACAGCGAGCGAACGTAAACTGAATCGCATTAAGACGTCTTGGTAAGACCCCTGTTGTAAGGCAAATTAGAATAGTTTGAGGGCGCGTGATTTTTATTTTTCATGGCTTTCAATAGTTTCAATACGTCGACGACCAATATCCACTAATATCATGTCTGTCTGTTGCATTCTTACTTTTAAACGGCTAAGCAGATGCAGTTGGTATTTGGTACAAAGATAGTTTCAGTCTCGGAGAAGGGCATACAATAGTTTTAGCTCAGAACTTCGCAAAGTTCCCGCGGGAACTATAAGCGAATTACGCGCAGACGGAGTCGCGTACAACAACTAGTACCTTGTAAAGATAGTCAGGACAGGACATCGTCGGGAGTCCCGCATCGGAAAAGTACCGCAAATCTGTGAACGTTGGCAACCCTAATTGGTATAGTTGTGTGAAAAACGTTGCTAAAGCGATACGGGGGTTTAGATTTCGAACTATGCTTCTTGGAAATTAATTGCATTGTTATACAAGCTATTGTCATTATTATTGCGAGTAAGCAAAAACGATGTATGGAACTTCACAAGTACCTGCATGTATGTTCTAGACCGGCGCACACCAAATGCGTGCTGCGTACTGCGCGACACGCGCACGCACAAGCTGTAATGTGTGAAACTATTAGACTACAGGCCGACGTACAAAAAATGTGGGTCATATGAACCACCAGGTGACGTATATAGGACGGTATAAGAGCATAAAATAATAAGATTCAGCACTATGCCGTCACTTGTAAGCTGTCCAACTGGGTGCTGGTGAGAATTCAAAAGTGCAACCCTCGATTTTTTCCCCTTGTCGCATGATTTTTGTACGGCGTTGCGGAATAATGGATTAGAAGCTGTAGTGAAACAGTATGAAACTGATGCCGTACAGAATCAAATGACCAAATTTACCCTGGAAATGGTCAGAAAATAAAAAAAATTACCGACTTTGTGGCGCACCATTTGTACGGCATCAGTTTCATACTGTTTCAATACAGCCTCTAATCCATTATTCCGCAACGCCGTACAAAAATCATGCGACAAGGGGAAAAAATCGAGGGTTGCACTTTTGAATTCTCACCAGCACCCAGTTGGACAGCTTACAAGTGACGGCATAGTGCTGAATCTTATTATTTTATGCTCTTATATCGTCCTATATACGTCACCTGGTGGTTCATATGACCCACATTTTTTGTACGTGGGCCTGTAGTCTAAATGAGATAGATGCCAGACCAGTATGCTTAGTGTAGTCCACAAAATACGTCTCGAACGCGTTTCCGTTAGAATGTCAAGTACTATGAGAAGAGTTTGTTGCCGTTTCGATCCGCAAGTGGCGCTGCCTATTATTCTTTAGTAATTGAAACGTTAACGGGAACGCGTTCGAGACGTTTTTATATGCGAAAACTAACACTGGAGGCTCTGATGTGGTCACGCGCGTGCGTACGCCACGCATCTATGACTTATGAAATAGTACCGCGACTGACAGTGAGTCCTGGACAGCTTCATTGCCAGCAGCAGTACAAGTTGCAGATACACATACACTACACAAATCACGTCTATATCCCTTACGGGGTAGACAGAGCCCAAGGTATCATGACCCAAGCCACGTTTAGCATACGCATAGGTGGAAAGGGGAATCATAATAGTGTGGGTTGCCAGCCGCATCGCCTATAACACGATTCCTAAGATTTTTGCCCACTTTCTCTCGATGGGCTTATATCATCTGCACGGGCAGAGAAGCAACTATTACATTCTATGTTATTTCTGTACTCCCAAACAAGTGTAAGGAGTTAAAGGTTATAATTATAATGCACATATGATCCAAGAATTGCTCGTTTAAAAGTATTAGATAGATAGATTACTGGCTCATGAGGTATTGTCTTTGCCAGCTCGGTTGTTTAAAAATTGAAATGAAAATTATGGTTACTTCCGGTGTCTTAGCCCCGTTAAGTAATATTTAAATTCACCAATTGCTAAGAAAATCGGGCAGCTTGTTTAGTTGTTTATAACGACCTTGCGATGTAAATATACGCCGGCTATTCGTATATACCTAAATGGTTATTATACGAACCGTTGTTCAATAAAAATAAAGTTAAAAATAGAAACTTTCACCTCTGCATGTGAACAACCTGTTTGTTTGTCTCGCTTTCGTCTATTTATAGATTAAATAAACTGATCTGTCACGACGCTGCGAAAGGCTGCAAATATAACTAAATTATTCCCATATTTTATTTGGCAAAGCTTTAACTTTTGCTAAAAAACGAGAATGTCCTTTCTGGAAATGTAGATTATATCTGAGCGGAAACGTCTGTTGTGGTTGTCTGTGGCGCTGGTTTGGCGCCAACTTTCTATGTTGGTATGCCTACGTAATGTGAAGATGGACAACTGAAAATGTCTGTTATGTTGGCAACGGAAATTTATTTTGGCGCCAACGAGCATGGCACATTTGGTTCGGACACTTTGTATCATACATAATTAAATTAATTGTGCAACCAGAAGTATCCATATAAAAAGTAACGGCACACACTTCGTAATATTTTTTTTATTTAAAAATGTAAATGTAAATATTTTAAGCATTGGTATTAAAAAATACTTACCAACATAACAAGATTTTTATTTTTCCATTATTTGAAAATACCAAGATGGATTCCGCTCGGCGTTAAAATGTGTTCAGAGATGTCTTAAATCGTTTTAATTTGAAGCTATTTCCGTAACACGTAAGATGTAAAAATAAAACGTAAACTTGGCACAAATTTGTTATTTTCGCGTACGGACGTTCGTTACAAATAAATTGCTAGTACGCTCGGCACGTGATGCATGGTCATAACATTTTTACGGGCTTTACTATCTCTTTATTGCCTAGTGAATCTAATTACAATACCTAGCGCTTTAATCAGGTCACTGCGCAAAAAATACCAAAGAAACTTTTCCTGTTCGTCCGTATTTTTAGGATTCTGTAGCACAAAAGGAAAGCTGAACTGTTACTAATACGATCTCTTGGTTTTCCTCATGTGCGTGCGAATTTCTAAGAAACGTGTAGAGGAATTGAAATTAAAATAAAATACTAAAATTTTAAAAATGGCTTTTGTACCTAGCTGTAAAAGAATTAAGTATCTAAGAAGTCCACGAGATCAAAGATACAACCTTTTGGAAGTGAATGCCGTGCAAAAACTGGATATCGAAACATTCAAACGCCTAACTTTCCGTTTATTACATACATACATACACAAATCACGTCTTTATCCCTTACGGGGTAGACTGAGCCTAAGGTAACAAGACCTACAGGCCGTTGATTAGATTGTTAAATTTGGCAAAAATTAACTCTCCCAGTCCAAGAGCATCCAAAATCGCTGTTTTCTATTTCTAATGAGAATAACGGCTTCTTTTATTATATGTAAACAATAATTAAAATGAAACCTTTGGCACGCGAGTCTAACTCGCACTTGGCCGGATTTTTTCATTAAGCAGTTTTTGCTTCATGTTTATTCACGAACTTTGCCTATCCTAAGTACACTGAGTACCTTTCACAGATAAACGGACTACATAGTCCTTATCATTCCACCGCAATACTACACGTTCCACTCCCATATCGCTAATATCGTATTACACGTTATCAAAGGTATTGTAAGTTATTTTATTTATATCACAATTTTAATCTACGCTACAATGAAACCTACTCATTGTTAACATACATGTGCGATGACGCAAGCGCTATCTATTGAAGTTGATTTAAGAATGTAAGCACATGTGTTTAGAATGCGGCATCGCCGGCTGAATGAAAATAAAAAAGTAAAAACAATAAACTTGAACGCGTCCTTACGTTCCGCGCGGTTGGTAGCCCTCGCAACCTTGGCCTTTTCCACTCTTTATTTCCCGCGCGTAATCTGTCAAATGTCAAACGCAGGAGCGCGAAATACGAGTTCGTATTGTTGTTGGAATATATTCCGCCTATTAATTCTGTTATTTTCTAACCATACAAAGCGCTTTTGTTCAAAAATACATTTAGTTTTTTTATGTGGCTTTTATGAAGTGTTTGCCCAATTTTTTTTAATGGCGAATACTGTCTATGGCTCGGATATTCTCAGCGAATCTCGAAATCATATGTCTGGTTGGCAGATTTGACAAACGTCAGAATTTTGTATTGTTTGCCGGTTCTTGCTTGCAAATCATGTTTTTGCTAGTTAAATAATTTTTTAATTTATATTTGTAGTGTAGGTAAACTCTTGAATTGGCGCTCTGGCATAGTTTCACTTAAAATATGTGCAGTAAATTAAACCAATGCATTTGTACGAGATAACACAAATTGTTCACGATATTTGCGATGTTGCGGTTGCGGAAGTCGAAATGTATGTGCAAGTATTTGTAGATTAAATATCCGAACGTTTACAGAGATTAAAGAATCATAACTTCTTAACCCTATACTAAATACGAAGTCTGTGAAAATAATTAGGTACCAGCAATAACCACAGCACACAGACGCTCGTAGCATCACAAGTGTTTCGCGTCGTGCGAGGCAGAATATGTAGAAAGAACTGTGCACTGTGTAGGGGTACGATGAATGGCTATGGTATAAATTTCACATCCACTGTCTTAATTTCTGAATGTGCTTAAGACACTATTTGGAACACGACTGTTGGAGGTCTTGTCAATTTTTTTTTTTTGTAGAATATGGCTTGCCCTTTAAGCCAAGTCTTTAATTGAATCAACTGTTTCACATTTTCACATCTTATGTCTAACAGTGCTTGTCAACTTTTTTCAGTCCCTGACTCCTAGGTAATTAAGCACAGTTTTATTCCCCCTGATAAAAAAGAAATCAATGCGTAGTTGTTACGTGACTTGATGGAATTTATTGATATTGTTACATGGTCCATAGATGAGACTGCGGATCCCTATACGTCACTCCTGGACCCCCAGCGGTCCGCGGACCATAGGCTAGGAAATTAAGACTCTAACGTAGTCTGTAGGCTTATTGTCTAACTCGCTCGCAATCGCCATCGTGTTCATTTTGACATTTCTTGTATGAATGTGACAGTGACAGCTGGCTAATTGCGATGCCAATTGTCAGCCCATACATGAACTGTCAAAATGACCACGATGGCGATTGCGAGCGAGTTACACAATAAGCCTACAGGAGGCTTAGCACGAAATCTCACATCATCCTGACTTTGTATCTCGTTACTTTCCAGGGACACAAGCTACGGGCGCGGCGGCGGCGCCGTGGGCGAGTACCGGGCCCCCGGCACGCGCATGTCCCTCCTCAGCTCCGCGTACCTGCCGCCCCCCGCGCCGCCGGCGCACCACCCCCCGCCCGCGGACCCACCGCCCTTCAAGAAGATCAGGCTCACCGCTGAACGGCCCTCGGTTACGACCCTGCATCATCAGCCGCTCAGGGTGGATACTCGGGTGAGTACATCAAAAATCAAGTCAAAACTTATTTTGCAAATAGGCCGCCCACAAAGTTATATTTTGAAATTGTGGTCTTTTTTTAAACAACCAGCGCATTCGGGAATACCATCATTGCCAAGAAGAATCCGCGCAAGAAACTTGTCAGAAAGTTATTTATTCAAAACAAATAACTTATCTAGAAGCCAAAGACATTGGAGCTTCTAGGTGAGCGTTGCTAGATTATGTAATTGTTCCCCGTTTAGTGGATATCCACGAGTTTCGAAATTCCATCATTTTTGTATTTACCCCTATGCACTATACAATAATTAAATTCTACGTAACTAACTAGTAATAAAGGAATTTGCAATAACTATTTTTGGAATGTATAAGGTCCCCCCCCAAGTTAGGTTAAATTTTATTCATCTCCAGCTTATACGTCCTGCTGTATACAGGATCTGATGTAGAGAAGGGTTTGGGCTATAGCTTCCCATGCGGGCCCGATGAGTACTTCATGAACCGAAATAATCATTTGCCCGAATGTCATATAGCATAATGATTGATGATAATTGGCCATAATGATTCATTTCGTCGGGGATAGTGCAATATCGCGTAACTAGCAGTGGTAAATACTGCGTATCTGCACAACACCCATAGTGCAATACCGCGTAACTAGCACTGGTAAATACTGCGTATCTGCACAACACCCATAGTGCAATACCGCGTAACTAGCACTGGTAAATACTGCGTATCTGCACAACACCCATAGTGCAATACCGCGTAACTAGCACTGGTAAATACTGCGTATCTGCACAACACCCATAGTGCAATACCGCGTAACTAGCACTGGTAAATACTGCGTATCTGCACAACACCCATAGTGCAATACCGCGTAACTAGCACTGGTAAATACTGCGTATCTGCACAACACCCATAGTGCAATACCGCGTAACTAGCACTGGTAAATACTGCGTATCTGCACAACATCCATAGTGCAATACCGCACCGCGTAACTAGCACTGGTAAATACTGCGTAACTACACAACACCCATAGTGCAAAACCACGTAACTAGCACTAGTAAATACGGCGTATCTACACAACACCCAACTTTATACTGGTTTGAACTGGTAGTCGGAACGTTCGTTGGCGAGAAATCTTAATTTGGCTACTTTTGTTAGATACGCGGTATTAACCAATGCCAGTTACGCGAATTTTCTCTAGAAACGTAAAGATGCAAATGTTGTATCGTTTTCGTCATTCGCATTTTTAAATACTTTGTGAGTACGTAAAGGCAACAGACGTGTTATCAGTCTGTTAAAATAAATACGTACAGACAATGCACGGCCTAATGTTTTAAATACAATCGTCCCTAATTTGGTGACACAACACAGCAAGGACGGACGGAGGGACATCTTTTAACGGTGTCAATGTCGTGCCATCGGACATGTTAATTTTGATCATTATGTCATTACATCATTACTTACGTAAACATGCGGAGGTCAATTGTTACGTTGGGTTCTTTGTTTTTTTTTTAAACGGGTAGAGAAGGGCGTTTGGAGTTACTGGCTGTTTATTGAAGGCTTTAAAGGTCCTAATCCATATGTGACGCATACGCACCCTTTACAGACAGAACTCTAAACATTTATTTTCTCGATGTAGTTTGATAGTTATAGTGTTGTGACCTAAAAGGTGATCAGTAGATACGATATCGATCCAATTTTATATATACGAGTAGTTGAAAAGTATCCAGCTATGGAGCGAATAAAACAACCGACTTACTTGAATGTTAATTTATTACTAAGCGTGCAAAATGGCCGAATGACAGTTGCGCGTCTTTGTTTTGGTGTTCGAAACGAATACACATCATTTCTCCACCGTTAATTTTAAGACCTGACAAGAAAAACACAAAATAAACATCTCACAACATATTGAATAGTTACACTACACCTTATTATCTATTTTTTATCGATACAATATCGATATTTCAATCATAACATCACTATTTGCATTGCCATAGAATGTAACTTTATTAAAACGTTTATTGTTTATCGTACTTTAAAAAGATATTACTACATAATATATGGACTCAATTTGTCTTAGATGAATATTATATGGGATCAAGGAACAAAATTAGGCAGTTGTAATATTTTTTATACCTCGCATTTAAAAGTTAATTTTTGCGTAAAAAGCGCAGTTACATTCTACGGGAGCTGTCATCGAGAAAATAAATGATTGGAAATACTATAGTATATACGAAATATATAATACCAGCGGTTACCCGCGACTCCGTCTGCGCAGAATTCTTTTGTCGCTATTCCGCGGGAACTATGCGATTTTCCGGGATAATAACTCCTATGTCCTTCCACGGGACGAAAACTATCTCTGTACCAGATTTAATTAAAATCAGATCAGAGGTTTAGGCGTGGAAGCGTAACAGACACAGACAGACAGTTAAGTTCGCATTTATAATGATAATAGGGATTTGTTTCATTTTTTAGGGTTCAGTGCCTCAATAGGCAAAAACGGAACGCTTATTGTAACTTTGGCCCGTCTGTCAAGACTTTTCTCGGGAACACGTGGAGGTATCAAGCTGAAGTTAATATTAACAGAAGTGAAAAAATTAAACGTGAACGCAATCAAAATATGCTACAGTCATTAGAAAATATGGTTACGTACAAACCGTGGAATCAAAACCTATGGGGTACATTCAGTTGTTCTAGAAGTATAAAATTTGGTATGAAGGTAGCTCAGCACAACTAATAAAATAAGTAAAAAAACTTATTTTTAACTGGCTTCTGCCCGCGACTTCGTCTGCGTAGAATTATACCTAAATATTTATTTTATTTATTTTATTTATTTATTTACGGAGATCTAACAGCTATGAAATACAGTGTGAGTTGATTACAGTAGTGACATTAAAGCCAATTATAGGCTCTCCCAACTAGAGACAAAACCTTCCTCTTGAATCACCCTATCTATTAAAAAAAACCGCATCCGTTGTGTAGTTAAGAAGATATAAGCATACATAGGGAGATAGGGACATAGGGACAGAGAAAGCGACTTTGTTTTATACTATGTAGTGATGTTTGACCACCTATGTAAGTTACCAATATAAATCGATCTCACACTGCCTATATTATTTTGCTTAGGAGCTAGGCTCTGCCATGGCTCTGCTACGGGATATTTTTCACTAGCCGGATTTGTAAGGTCGGTGCGTGAATCCGAAACGCACTTGGCACAATTTTTTATTACCTATATATGTAATCAAATTAACATGAACGCGACGGATAGTAAACTCTAGTGTCGTTGCCCCCTAAGTGTCCGAAGGGAAATTCAAGCCGGTTAATTTATTTAAGGGGCGTTGACGGTTGCGAATACTACGTGTAATATACTTGTATGTTGTGTATTATAGGGCTTCTCTGAGTGTCATATGGTGAATAACTTAAGTTGACCTGTTGTATGTGTTTAATGTGTGCTAATAGACAAATTGACGTTCCAAATCATCACTACATAGTATAAAACAAAGTTGCTTTCTCTGTCCCTATGTCCCTATGTATGCTTATATCTTCAAAACTACACAACGGATTTTGATGCGGTTTTTTTAAATAGATAGAGTGATTCAAGAGGAAGGTTTTTATGTATAATTCTACGGAGACGAAGTCGCGGGCAGAAGCTAGTTAGGTATAAATGTCTTGACAATTTTTTCATAGTTAATTAATTTATTAGTCTTCCATTTTTATTTGTTATTACTTTCTAATGTATCTTTCTATGTGTAGTTTATAGAATACTAGCTTCTGCCCGCGACTTCGTCTGCGTAGAATTATACATAAAAACCTTCCTCTTGAATCTCACTATCTATTAAAAACCGCATCAAAATCCATTGTGTAGTTTTGAAGATATAAGCATACATAGGGATTAGGGACATAGGGACAGAGAAAGCGACTTTGTTTTATACTATGTAGTTATGTGTAAATAAATTATTATTTTATTTCCAAATTAGATAAATGTCTTAAGTCCCATATCAGTTCTGTACTACTAACAAACAGGTCATTTACATAAGTTTTTCATCTATATAAGACTGTATTCTTCTGCTCTACTTCTACTGAGACTATTGTTTTTGACAATAACGTATTCGTGCTTGCTATGGCTCAATTTGCATTGTTGCTCCGTATGGCTTGGTCCTATTCTGTTGGTCACCTTTTATATCTGAACTAGCTTCTGCCCGCGACTTCGTCTGCGTAGAATCATACATAAAAACCTTCCTCTTGAATCACTCTATCTATTAAAAAAAACCGCATCAAAATCCGTTGTATAGTTTTGAAGATATAAGCATACAAAGGGACATAGGGACATAGGGACATAGGGACATGGGGACAGAGAAAGCGACTTTGTTTTATACTATGTAGTGATATTTTTGATTCAAAATTGACGCCCTTGACGCTGTTCACTTCGAACATCGATGAATACATACATACACAAATCACGTCTATAACCCTTACGGGGTAGACAGAGCCTGAGGTAACAAAACCTAAAGACCACGCCCAGCATGATCGCAGGCGTATAGGTGGGAAAAGGAATCAAAATAGTGATGGGTTGCTCGCCGCATCGCCTATAACATGATTCCTAAGAATTTCGCCCCATTTCGTCGATGAATGTATGTAACATTTGTCAATTATGATTCAAAAGTCATTTAAAACAGCTACAGGGCTATTTAGTGAAACTAAACTAAACCAAGCTCTTCCATGCTGGTCTGGGAGGAAAGAAAAAACATATAGAACACAGTTACTTCTCTTCCCGCGCGATGGTAAAAGCCCATCGAGGGTATGGGTGATCTTAGGAATCATGTTATAGGCGCGGCTAGCAATCCATCACTACTTTGATTCCCCTTTCTATCTATACGCCAACAATCATGCTAAACTTGGTCTTTAGGTCTTGTTACCTGAGGCTCTGTCTACCCCGTAAGGGATAAAAACGTTTATGTATGTATGTAACCCAAGCTGCTGGATTATTCCGGATTAACTGTCTCTGAGAACGGCACACGTTCAAGTTTTACTATATTCAGCAATTGTTTACGTTGCGGCTCTAGGCTACCTTTGACATGTAAATCGCTATCCCGCGGAAACTGCCATATTTTCCGGGATAAAAATAATCTATCTTTTAATCTAGGGTACCAGCTATCTTCGTTCCCAATTTTGTCCAAATCCGTCCGGTCGTTTCTGCGTGATGAAGGAACAAACTCACTCACTCACGTCGTCGCAAACTTTCACATTTCTAATATTACTAGGATCAATTTAATAACACAGTGTATAGTATGCAAATGCAGT
The DNA here is from genome assembly GCA_949127965.1 of Pandemis corylana. Lineage (NCBI taxonomy): Eukaryota > Metazoa > Arthropoda > Insecta > Lepidoptera > Tortricidae > Pandemis > Pandemis corylana. The sequence goes on along the minus strand of OX421864.1, from coordinate 13,205,925 downwards.
CAGCAAAGATGCTTGAATGTGTTGTAAAAGTTATTTTTCTGTTGTTTATTGCAGGAGCCGGTGAACAGCTACAACACGGTGGAGGTGCTCTCTCCCAACCCCCCTTCGGAGCCCACTGTCGAAGACCAGAACTTCCGGACGACGAAGGATGAGCTTATACAGCAGATCAGCAAGGTATTTAATGTGTTTCAGTTACTGGCTCGTGGTCCCACAGTTATGTCATTTATAAAAATGACGAATGAATCCAGCATAAGGTCGACGGAACCCCGCTCTCGGTGGATTCCTATTTGTGAGGTGTGGGGGTGTAATTAACTCTACAAATTCAACTCTTTTAATCAGTTAAGTATCTCTCAAAGTCAACACTGTATGGCTCACTCTCTTAGTAGGTCGTTTCGTTGACACAAGAACCATCTACGATCTATCACTATGAGGGGTTCACAATGACAGTTCACAATCCTAATGCGTGGGGGTGCCGTCACACTGCCTGGGGAACCAGGGCGCGCCGCAGGGGGAGTTAACCTCAGCGCACTGCCTGGGGAACCAGGTCGCGCCACAGGGGGAGTTAAGCTCAGCGCACTGCCTGGGGAACCAGGTCGCGCCACAGGGGGAGTTAAGCTCAGCGCACTGCCCGGGGAACCAGGTCGCGCCACAGGGGGAGTTAAGCTCAGCGCACTGCCCGGGGAACCAGTTCGCGCCACAGGGGGAGTTAACCTCAGCGCACTGCCCGGGGAACCAGGTCGCGCCACAGGGGGAGTTAAGCTCAGCGCACTGCCCGGGGAACCAGGTCGCGCCACAGGGGGAGTTAAGCTCAGCGCACTGCCCGGGGAACCAGTTCGCGCCACAGGGGGAGTTAACCTCAGCGCACTGCCCGGGGAACCAGGTCGCGCCACAGGGGGAGTTAAGCTCAGCGCACTGCCCGGGGAACCAGGTCGCGCCACAGGGGGAGTTAAGCTCAGCGCACTGCCCGGGGAACCAGGTCGCGCCAATGAGGGCTCGCTCACTGTACTGCCCGGGGAACCAGGTTGCTCCACCAGGGGGGGGGGGGGGGGAGAGCCCAGGCCGAGCTGCTAACTCGGAAGAGGCAAGGGGCGTACCGTACAGTCTCGGAGCTCCTGTCTGTTACCCTTCACAATTAGCCTTGATATGATTAACGTCATGTTTAAAAGTCTTTGGTAAGCGACCCGATTTTCTCGTTGGCGTGGGGTTTGCTGACGTCTGCCCGAGTTTGTGGGGGTCCAAGTTACTATTTCCACTGCCGGTTTCGCGGAGCACGCGACACTGCTCGATACGCTGTCGGCTTTTATAGCGGCGGTTGCCACGAGCATAAGTTCGCCCCGCGTCCCCGCTCGTCGTTAATAACTAATTTGCTATTAATAGCATTAATAATTAATTCTTCCATGCTTGTTTCTTCAACGCTGGTCTGTGAGCAAAAAAAAAAGCATAGAATTTACCAGTTGCTTCTCTTCCCGCGCATATGGTAAAAGCCCATCGAGGGAATGGGCGAAACCCATAACTATTTTGGTTCCCCTTTCCACCTATACGCCCATGGTCATGGCGTTGTCACAAAAATAGCGTAATTTTTGTGACAATATACATATATTTCTGTATATTATAGAATGTATCGGAATTGAGAGAGTAACGCTGATGGAATGTTGTGTTTCCAGGTGGATCGGGAGATGGCGCTGTCCGAGGCGATGCTGGCCAAGCTCAAGAAGAAGCAGGAGGAGCTGGAGCAGACGGCCACGAAGCCCGCGGCCGCGGCGGAGCCCGAGGAGGCGCCCCCGCGGCATAGGAGCTTCGCGCAGTGCATTTACGCCGAGAACCGGAAAAAGGTACATTTGTTGGATACTGGCTGTTGCGTGTTGCCCACACTTAAACGATGCCATATCGTCAGGGATAGTGCCATACCGCGTAACTAGCACTAGTTAATACTGCGTATCTACAACACCCAACTTTATACTGGTTTGAACTGGTATATTCTAATCAAGATTTTACTTTCGTTGGCGGGAAATCTTATTGTGGCTACTTTTGTTAGATACGCGGTATTAACCAATGCCAGTTATAGGTCGCGTCATGTAAAAATAACGCTGTAATAAAGTAGAGGACCCCCCTCTGCTCATAATGTACCCATGCGCAAGCACCCCCGCTCCACTTTCTTCCAGCGTTCTTTTTACATGACGCGAGCTGTACCTACGCGGATTTTCCCTACGGGTTTTGTGCAGATACGCAGTATTTACCAGTGCTAGTTACGCGGTATTTGCTAATTTCTCGGCTAGTTGCGGCTTCGTAGAGCGGTGTCTCGCTTTATCTTACGTGTCGCCTGTCTTTTCAAAGACCGAAGTGCAATTGGGAATGGATGATTATTTTAAAAGTGCTTGGTGATTTTTCTATTGATAGGAATAACCATTCTTAGCTACGGAAAAAAGTTTCAGATTTTTCCGTCGAGCCATATATTTTATAAAAATAAAAACATTTTACTCAGTCACTCGGCGGGGTCTATACGGCAGTAAGCAGTACGCCAATGACATATCAAATTTAAAAAAAAAAATGCTGCTTAAATCTGTGGTACACAATGACATTTTGTCACTGACATTGATTAATAGCACCGCACTCGGAAGCTAAAACAAGCAAAAACAACGGCTAAGTGGCGCCGTCTGTAGATTGTTGTTGGTACTAAACCACCTATTTGGGATTTCATTAAAATTACCATAAATTTCTCATAATTACTTTCAGTAGTGTTTTTGATTCGGAGTAGAAATAACCCAATAATTCCAAAATCTGAGAAAAAAATACATATTATGGTCATTTTTATTGAAATTCCCCATGTTTGGTTAGTAACACGAACAATCTACAGACGGCGCCACTTAGCCGTTGCTTCTTTTAGCTACAAATGCCATCGTGTACCACAGATTCAAGCAGCATTTTTTTTTTAAATTTGATATGTCATTGGCGTACTGCTTACTGCCGTATAGACCCCGCCGAGTGACTGAGTAAAATGTTTTTATTTTTATAAAATATATGGCTCGACGGAAAAATCTGAAACTTTTTTCCGTAGCTAAGGATGGTTATTCCTATCAATAGAAAAATCACCAAGCTCTTTCAAAATAATCATCCATTCCCAATTATGACCGGGTATAAGAATTGCTCGTTTAAAGATTTTAGACAGATAGATGAGACAACTTACGGAACATGAAACTACCGTGAGACTTAATCATAATTACATATAAACGGATAACTCACGCGTAAAAGTCGAGTGAGGCTCAACATGTTTCGAACTAATTCGTAGTCCTTCTTCTAGGAGCGCTCGCCCCGGCGGCAGCGAAACGAACAACTGAGTGTGTGTTACGAATTAGTTCGAAACATGTCGAGCCTTACTTGACTTTTATACGTGAGTTATCCGTTTATATGTAATTACAGCTTACAGAGTTATACTTAAGGTGGACTTCCGAGCGAAGCGGCTCTGGCGTCACTGAATTTGCTCAGAAGTCTAGCTTTAGGAAGCTAGGCACATAGCGAGGAAGGCGAATACAGAATGAGACAAAATAAGAGTTGAACGATAAACGAATGGGACGAATTACCTGATTATACTTACTACGACAAATGTTTCAACATGAAACTACCGTGAGACTTAATTATCATTACACATAAACGGATAACTCACGTATAAAAAGTCGAGTGATGCTCGTAATAGTCCGAAACATGTCGAGCGTCACTCGACTTTTTATACGTGAGTTATCCGTTTATGTGTACGACAAATGTGTCCATACTGGTCGGAGCAAAGGAAAAACAGAATGTACCAGTTGCTTCTCGTCCCGCGCAGATGGTAAAAGTCCATCGAGGGAATGGGCGAAATTCTTAGGAATCATGTTATAGGCGATGCGGCTAGCAACCCATCACTATTTTGATTCCTTTTTCCACCTATACGCCAATTATGCTAAACATGGCCTTTAGGTTTTGTTTCCTCAGGCTCTGTCTACCCCGTAAGGGGCCATTCAAGTATTACGTAAGCAGATTTTTTACAATTATTTACCCCTCCCCCCCTCCCATGTTTACGTAATCATTGGTACCTATATGCATTTTTCTTTTAATGGATTCTGTTTTTTATTGATTCGTGAGCAGCAGTTCTAATCGAAACTGCTGACGTAATCACCATATCGACCCCCCTATGTCATCAAAAATAAGCAAAACAAGGACCCCCCGTCCCCCGTAAGCGCTTACGTAATACTTGAACGCCCCCTAAGAGATATAGACGTGATTTATGTGTGTGTGTGTGTGTGTGTGTGTGTGTGTGTGTTCTTTTGTTAATCTAACCTGTACCGTTCTAGGCTGCGTCGGCGCACGGCCTGCTCTCCCACCTGGGGCCGCCCGTGCTGTACCCGCTGTACAACCAGCCCCAGGACACGGAGATCTACCACGAGAACATCCGCAAGCACAAGGGCTTCAGGAAGCGGCTGGTGGACCACGTGCGGCGGGTGCGGCAGGAGGCTGAGAAGGTAAACATCGCTGTCATCAGTTTGACTCGAGGTCCCGGCTTCGATTACCGGCAGATAAGCATTATATGTACCTGAAAGTATGTTCATTAATTAATATGTTTATCGCATCATGATATCCTCTCATCTACTCAAAGGTTAACTGGTAGAGATCCCTTATAGGGATAAGTACGCCTTTGTGCATATATGTGTTAATGTTATTTTTATTTTTTTGTGAATTGTATCTGTTTCTTTATATTTGTACACTAAAGCATTTACCGAAAAAGTAAAACATAAAAATCAAGAAATAAGATTTCTTGATTCATTTGATAGTACCTATCATTTGAAAAACAGCGCCTTCTCTCGTCCCTGGTGAGCAGTAGATGTTCCACGGGAGTTTGTAATTGTGTCGTACAGACACATCATTCAAACAGATGACGCTTAGCGACAAAAAATCGCATAGTAACAAAAGGTCACGTGACAGCTAGTAACAGGTAGAAAAATTCGGAGACTACCCACCTGCTATGGATGGTGTAGGGGTATAGCACGCGTCACGGATTGACGAGGATCCGGGTTCGATTTCCGGCCATAGCTTAACTTTTCGGATTTTTCTATGTTCTAATTTTCACTGACATTTAGAAAACTAAAGCATTTACTTACTTACTTACTTACAATTTGGCACCAATTAATTGCGTCTCATATTAAGCAAAATTATTACTAGTTATCCGTGACTGTTCCAATGTTCTTGTCTTTGTTTTTCTAAATTGTGTTTTTTATTTTTTTTTATGTTCTAATTTATGGATAAAATTTAAAATTAATTAAGCATGTGTTACTTTTTGAGCAAACAGATGTATGAATTATAAGTGGAAACTGTTTTCCTATGTATTTACTGTATTAATTTAACTATGTGTGTAAATGATGCTGTATGTTTCCCATTAAAAAAAAAACTTATACACCAACCCACTCAACCTACAAACCTAGTAGTAGTTGTAAACCTGCTATGGGTGGTGTAGGGGTAGGGTTCGATTCCCGGCCATAGCTTTACTTTCTGGATTTTTCTGTATTCTATCAGTGTTGTTTAGAAATGAAACTGTTACAGTTAATTCCAATTAGCATGTGAACTAATTGATGGAGATGGTTCCACCCCTCCTTTCACAGCCGTTGGACTTTTACTAAAACCATTTTTTTTTATTTGCCTGTTAAGACATACTTTCCGCACCTGTAGCATAATGTACTATTTTTCGCAGCGGGAAGACGCGTTAGCAGAAGAGTACAGCAAAAGAGCGGTGGAGTGGGCGAGAAGAGTGGAACGGATAGAACAAGGACAGAAGAGGAAAGCGAAAGACGCGCGGAACAGAGAGTTCTTTGAGAAGGTATGTCAAGTGAGCACTCTTTTCTGATGCCAATTATGTAGACTACAAGCCCTTGGAAAAAAAAACATGTGAAATGAACCAGCGTGAATGAAGCTTAGAAGGCTGTTACTATATCATAAAATAACTCTGAGCGCTATGCCGTCATTTCTCGTGTGGCCTTTGGGTTTTGTTGCCCTAGGCTCTGTCTACCCCGTAAGGGATAAAGACATGATTTATGTATGTATTTATGTTATAATTTAAGTAGAAGCCCATAACTTATACATACATCTATAAAAGGGATGTACAAGGTCCCCAAGTAAAGTAGGTATCTTAAATTATATTAGTCTATAGTTGAGATGTATTATTATTGTTAATATATCCCTCTCGAAATGTAAATTCGTGGATTCGTCGTCAAACACAACTCGACAGTAATATGCTTCTTCCCGCCCTGCAATAATGTGCTATTACACCAGGTGTTCCCCGAGCTGAGGAAGCAGCGGGAGGAGCGGGAGCGCTTCAACAGGCTCGGCGCGCGCGTCAAGTCCGAGGCGGAACTGGAAGAGATCGCCGACGGGCTTCACGAGCAAGAGCACGAGGTGAAGAAGATGCGGTCGCTGACGGTCGTGCCGCCGCTGCTGCGGGACCCGAGGGACCCCACGCCCGTGTACAAGGATACCAACAGTCAGTACTAACCATAGATGCTAATATTAGAGGTGTAAAAGCGAAATGTGAGTGTGTATGTTTGTTCTTTCATGCTGGTCTGGGAGCAAAGAAAAAACATAGAATGTACCAGTTGCTTCTCTACCCGCGCAGATGGTAAAAGTCCATCGAGGGATTGGGCAGGAACCATATAGGCGATGCGTCTAGCTACCCATCACTATTTTGATTACCCTTTCCACCTATACGCCCACAATCATGCTGAGCGTGGCCTTTGGGTCTTGTCACCTTAGGCTCTGTCTACGCCGTAAGGGAGAAAGACGTGATTTATGTATGTATGTATGTATGTTTGTTTGTTACTCCTTAGCGCTGAAACGACTGAACAGATCTGGATGAGTATTTTATTGAATCAGGCGTTACTTTACGGAGGTCCATTTCGATGTACAAAAAAAATTGGTTTGGTTGGTTTGCATGTGTAACAGTTGTGCTCATTAAACTTTGATAATGATGCCGTATTGGGATCGAAACGCGTCAGTGTTTGTGTGGTGTAAGGGATAGTTAAGTTTGTGGGATTTATGTGTGTTTTATTGGCAGTAGAAGAGTGGGTTTGCATGAAAAACATATATATTTCACACAAGCTTCGTTATCTTGCACGTGAGTAGCGGAGTAGCAATGTAAACTTTTTGTTCATAGATCTGGACGAAATTTAGAAAAACTTTTTATCCCGGAATTGTGCATAGTTCCCGCGGGATAGTGGTAACGAATTCTGCGCAGACGGAGTCGCGGGCAACGGCTGTTCTATACTATTTATATTTATACTATTTTTACTATTTCATCCATGCTGGTCTGGGAGTAAAGAAAAAACATAGAATGTACCAGTTGCTTCTCTTCCCGCGCAGATGGTAAAAGCCCATCGAAGTTATAGGCGAATATCTTAGGAATCATGTCATAGGCGATGCGGCTAGCAACCCATCACTATTTTGATTCCCCTTTCCCCCTATATGCCCACAATCATGCTAAACGTGGCCTTAAGACTTGTTACCTTAGGCTCTGTCTACCCCGTAAAGGATAAAGACGTGATATATGTATGTATGTATGTTATACTAATTTTATAAAGAACTAGCTTCTGCCCGCGACTTCGTCTGCGTAGAATTATACATAAAAACCTTCCTCTTGAATCACCCTATCTATTAAAAAAAACCGCATCAAAATCCGTTGTGTAGTTTTGAAGATATAAGCATACATAGGGACATAGGGACATGGGGACGGAGAAAGCGACTTTGTTTTATACTATGTAGTGATTATAGTTCGTGTTTGTGTTGTTGTAGTGGGTTATCCCTTTCACCAATAGAAAGGTACAGTTCGAGTGATGTGCGTTCAAAAATCAGGACCTTTCAGGTCACTCGATAAGCCCAAGCTTAATCGCGCTACTCGGCATTAATAAACCATTTTCCGCCACTGTTGTATAATGTACTATTTCTTACCAGGACGGTGTATGGACATGGAGGCCGAGCACAAGGAGTTGGAGCTGAAGAACGTGTGGACGAGAACAGAAAGGGACCTGTTTAAAGAGAAGTACCTGCAGCACCCCAAGAACTTCGTCCAGATATCCACGTTCCTGCCCCGGAAGAGCGTTGGGGACTGTGTCAGGTGAGTGCACAAATACGCTGAAGATGTTCATCAAATTATAGAAACATTTACTTCCATGCTGTTCTGGGAGCAAAGAGAATACATAGAATGTGCAGGTTGCTTCTCTTCTGATGGTAAAAGCCTATAGCCAATGGGTGAAAATCACAGGAATATTTTGATTCTGTTTTTTGCTATCTATACGCCCACAATATTGCTAAACGTGGCCAGGTTTTGCCACCTCAGGCTCTGTCTACCCCGTAAGGGATAAAGACATGATATGTGTATGTATGTGTGTATAGAGATTAGATTGATTTTTGTATGCTCATAGCTGACAGGGAAAACATAACAGTATATAAGAGTCATTTTCAAAACACATGTACATAGTTAGGGGCCTTAATTAAAATAAAAGTTAATTGATTCCTTTGTGTTACGACTTCTTCACCCTTCCCCTTTTCATCTATACGCCCACAATCATGCTAAACGTGGTCTTTAGGTCTTGTCACCTTAGGCTCTGTCTACCCCGTAAGGGATAAAGATGTGATTTATGTATGTATGTATAAAGAAATCAATTAATTTTTGTTGTGATTAATACATACACAAATATACACAAATCACGTCTTTATCCCTTACGTTGTGATTAAGCCTTTAACTATGTATTTTTTTTTGAAAACGACTCATAAATCTTTTTTGAACCACCCCTATAACTAGTTTCGTACCTATGTTCACAAAAAAACGCTTTTCGACTCTTAGTAGAAATATTTTTCCGAAAGAGCCGTTCCTGAAGAGAACCTTGTCGACTAATATGTAAGCTTCATAAAAAAGCTTGTAGTGTAAAGTCATTAAATGCCCTCCGTTTAAGGCGTCGGGCCTCTAACTCGTTCGTAAGGCCTTTCTTACCCCTTTGATGTATAATGTACTATTATTAACCGATTTGATGATAAACAAAATAAAATGTGTGCGTGTGCTCCCGCCAGATTCTACTACCTGTCCAAGAAGCGCGAGAACTACAAGCAGCTGCTGCGCAAGCCGCGCCAGCGCCGCACCGCGCGCGGCAACCCCCCGCGCGTCGCGCCCGAGCCCGACCTCAGCGCCGGCGTCGTCACGCGCCTGCAGCGCTCGCAGGGTCAGTCGCTCCCTGCTGCCTAACCGCCAGGCTGATACAATACAATAACTCTTTATTGAACACCACATATAAAAACCAAAACAGAAAAATGGTATATGAATATTACAAGGTATCAATAGGCGGACTTATCGCTACAGAACGATCTCTACCAGGCAACCACAATGGACTGGAGAACAGAACAGATCTGAGCAGGTGGTGCAATTTAGAATAGGTATACAGGGTGGAAAATTGAAATGGGGCAGCAAGGGCAGCTACTAGATCCCTTGCTGCTACGCGAAAATGCTCTTAGGAGACCTTTACTAACTTTTTGAGTGATGACAATCGGCATTCACAGATTTTTGATAAAATGTACAGTCAGCGAAAAAATCGACAGATTTGACTTTTTTTTAAATGCCAATCGGTCCCATTTCTATCAAGGATTAAAACACTGTGAGACCAACCGAGGTTAGAGTACTAGAACACCCACAAATCAAAGAAAACTTTTTCCATACAGTTCATAGGGTAAATATTGACCAGGGATATAAGGTACCACCACGCAAAATTTCATTTAAATCTGTCCAACAGTTTTGGAGATTAGCGACCACAGACATAATTAAATGAACACATCCATACCACAGTATATATATAAGCTAAAGCAGTAAGGAACCTACGGACAAATCGGTTGAAACGAAACACGCACACAGGCGCGCGCTTTACACGGCCCCTAAGGGGACCTCGTCCACTCCGCTCAGGCTCAGGTCCGCTTAGGGGCCGTGTAAAGCGCGCGCCTGTGTGCGTGTTTCGTTTCAACCGATTTGTTCGTAGGTTCCTTACTGCTTTAGCTTATATATATACTGTGTCCATACGTACACACAGACACACAAAAATTATGAAATCTAATTTTTTGTGTTTTATTATTCTTCCCTAATCTTTAACACTCAATTTTTGATTAATTTATTTAATGTTACACGAACTTTCTACTGATTTATTATATGTATAGATTTTGTGCGTCTACAGCTAGTTATATATACTTTTAAATATGTATGTAGTATGTCGCATATTATTAACATATTGGTCCAGAAATTACGTGAGTTTTCTTTCGTCTTTGGTATTAATTTGTCGTGTTTGATGCAGGTACGACAGCCAGGCCGCCGGACAAGGACCAGAGCCCCGAGGAGCAGGCCATGGGTGCTTCGGAGATGGCCTCCGCAGCGCCCGCCGCGCCCCTGCCTCATACCCTGTAAGTACTCTATAACTTAATACCGGTTGTCAAATAAAACATCCCCCATAATTACACATAAACGGATAACTCACGTATATAAAGTCGAGTGATGCCCGACATGTTTCGGACTATTTCGTAGTCCTTCTTTTCTGGAGCGCTCGCCCCGGCGGCAGCGAAACGAACACTGCGCGCCAGCGCTCTGTTCGCGCGGCTGCCCGACGCAACTGACAGCGGCGCACAACTACCCTCGTTTTCATCGTCATTTTTATTACTGTCAAATGTAGGGCAGCACACAACACTGATCACGTCACTCCGTAAAACATCCCCCGTCTGAATAGTCGGTTGGGGTGCGAGTCGGGTTACCTCCACGTGTGATTAAGAGCTGCGGTTCCTTTTTGGATCCGTCCGGGGGGAAGAGCAGTGCTTGGTCCGGTGCGCCCTGGGCATCGGCTAATGATTTCCTGGCAGTTACTGAGGGATATCATTGACCGTTGGCTAAGAGCCCGACAGGGGGGGGGGGGGGGGGGGGGTCTTTGACCATTACCGTACAACGTTGCCGACATTTTGTCACAAGATTTTTAATAAAATTTTTTACATTGACATTGGCGAAGTTGTCGTCGCTATAACGACTTGATATGCCACAATTAAAAGAAGAAGAATAGTCGGTCTAAAATCTAAATCATTATAGTTCATAGTTACATACCATACATCACGTGTTTATCCCTTACGGAGTAGACCGTGCCTAAGGTAGCAAGACCTAAAGGCCACGTTTAGCATGATTGTGGGTGTATAGGTGGAAAGGGGAATCAAAATAGTGATGGGTAGCCAGCTGTATCGCCTATAACATGATTCCTTAGATTTTCGCCCAATCCCTCGATGGGCTTTCACCATCTGCGCGGGAAGAGAAGCAACTGGTACATTCTATGTTTTTTCTTTACTCCCAGACCAACATGGAAGTTAGTTCATAGTTATTGAATCGTTGTAACACGTAGACCGCCGAAAGGAAACGAATGAAATTCTTATTCTTTAAACAGTTTAAACTGGCTGTTCCCCGCGACTTCGCCCCCGTTCCATATTTTTCATTATTTTTTTTTAAACTTGTGTTTTTCTCCATAAGAATCTTCCGAACGCATGAAAAAAATTGGCGACTTGGTTCAGCCGTCTTGAAGTTTTGCGCTAAGCAACATTCATTTTTAATTATATAGATAATAAACTTGTAGGTAATATTGTATCTTAATTTTAAACTGGACCGAAATCGGTAGACATCTTGGGAATCATGTCATAGGCGATGCAGCTTGCAACCCATCACATTTTTGATTTCCTTTTCCACATACAATCACGTTAAGCGAGGCTTTAAGGCCCTATTTACCCCGTAAGGACGTGATTTATAATTGTAACTATTGTACATAATTCTAAGCGTAAATTTTCGAAGCATAGGGTTTAAAAACCATCATATCAAAATAAAAATTTTATTTTTGCAAATTGGCCGCCATCTTTTCATGTCTTTTTTTAAACTACCATAAAGTTGGCCGCGACGGGTATCTCCTACATTCCGATATCTAGCAGTCTTCACTAGTGCCATCTGGCGGTTCTTTGAAGAACTGTTTAGTTCGCTTAACAGTATCGCATGAAGGGCCCAATTTTCCTATTGTAACCGTACTGCCATCTCTCGGCGAATTTGCTAAGTAACATACGATAATGACAACCTATTTTTTTATTGTGTATCGAAGGCACTAGATGTCGTTATTCGCTAACGGACGTTCAGAAGCATCCGAGCTTACCCTGTGTAAAGTGGGAACGAGGTTTTACTTAAGTTTGGTTGCGTAGATGGCGGTAATTGTTTGCTAATAAATCAACAGATGTCACTAGTATGATGTTTTTAAGGATTTTGATATTGTTTATAACTAGCTTCTGCCCGCGACTGCGTCTGCGTAGAATTTACATATACATTTTCCCCTTGAATCACACTATCTATTAAAAAAATCCGTTGCGTAGTTTTATAAGCATACATAGGGACGGACTGACAGACAGCGGAAAGTGACTTTGTTTTATTACTTACGCGCTTGAGTAGACCTCCGCAAAGTAACGCCTGATTGAATAAATTATATACACTATGTATTGATTTATAATAAACTCATAATTAACACTTAACTGACCAGCCATTGTATGTTTGTTTTAGACGAAGCACTATGTTTCGTGTTATCTAATAACATTAAAATATGCTGGTCCCGCAAACGAAAAACATAGAATGCACCAGTTGCTTCTCTGCCCGCGCAGATGGTAAAAGCCCATCGAGGGAATGAGCGAAAATCTTAGGAATCACGTTATAGGCGATGCGGCTAGCAACCCATCACTATTTTGATTCCTTTTTCCACCTATCATACAATCATGCTAAACGTGGCCTTTAGGTTTTGTTATCATAGGCTCTGTCTACCCCGTAAGGGATACGTGGTATGTGTATGTATGTATTTTCAACCAATCTGATTATTGGATATATCATCCCCCACTCGAACCATTGCCTAACAAGTGCAAACAAAGTCTCAGAGAGACAAAAAAAAACCCCGTCTCTCTCTCTGAATAATTCATACCGCACTGTTGACTTGGCGTAATTAAAAACGGCTGTTATTATGGTTTTATTTGTTTTTATTTTTAATGTATTTGTGGTTCTGATTGGATGGATTGTTCTCTACTATCTTACTAATATTATAAATGCGATTCGTGTATCACTGAAAGATAGAATAAGGAATAGTGTGATAAGGGAACGTGCTGGTGTGAAAGAGGATATAGTGACTAGGATAGAAAAAAGTATGCTTAGTTGGTTTGGTCACAAAGCGGATGGATGAAAGGAGACTAACTAAACAGATCTATATGGGGAGTGTGAATGGTAACGTTGGGAGGGGAAGGCCTAGACGGACGTTTCGAGACCAAATAGAAGACCTTTTGGAAAAAGGTCAGGTCACGAGTACATGAAACCGACGGGCATGTATGAAGAGATCGATGAATGTGGATGAAGCGAAAGAAGTATGTCAGGATCGTAGCAAGTGGATCAAAGTAGTCTCTGCTTACCCCTGTGGGAAAGAGGCGTGACGGTATGTATGTATGTATGTATGCGATTCAGGATTTGTCAGCCCATACATGAACTGTGGAAATGAAACACGATGGCGATTGCGAGCGAGTTAGATAATAAGCCTACTGGGAGGGGTGTTTTATTTGTAGTTTAAGTTAGGCTAGGTTTAGGTTAATTTTGTACACACAGCAAAGCTATTCGGTAAGCAGGATAGATACGGCGCGAGCGTGCGTAGGTGCTTACCTGATTATATTGCCGTGTGTACGTAGTTACTTCCATACTGGTCTGGAAGCAAAGAAAAAACGTAGAATGTACCAGTTGCTTCTCTTCCCGCGCAAATGGTAAAAACCCATCGAGGGAATGGGCGAAAATCATAGGAATCATGTTATAGGCGATGCGGCTAACAACCCATCACTATATTGATTCCAATTTCCACCTCTACGCCCTCAGTTTATTGCTAAATGTGGCATGTACGTCTTGTTACCTTAGGCTCTGTCTACCCCGTAAGGGATAAAGACGTGATTTGTGAATGTGAATGTGAATGTAGTATTAATTTTGTAATACAGTAAATATATTTCTACCCACGTTCAAAAACTCGTAATGGCAATCTAACTGGGTACCCCATACCACCGCTTTAGCAAACACTGTTCATATTTGCCCGCCACTCACTGTTATGAGCTTCCTTCGTAACTACATTTTTCATCTCGAATATTAATCGTTGAATATCGTATTCCTATCGTTCTTTTGAGTTTTTTGTTCAAGTTTCTTGGCTGCCTTCGAAGGTTTTTATCGAATTGTTTGAATATTGAGTGAGCTCTCGTTCGGTGCAAGATTTAATTGAATACCAATACTTTTATAGTTATGGTGTAATGTCGCTAGAAGGATAAAAAACCGGTTAAGAGCGAGAGGTCCTTATTACTTGGTCATGTTCCCCATCTTATAGTTCCATCTCCGTTTCGCCAACGGACTTCCAGGCGGGGGGAGCGTTTTCACCCGTTTGTTGTCAATATACCATTGGCCCGCACGAGGCGGTTTGCTTCATCCTTCCTAATGCGAACTGCTAGGGAATGGAATTCGCTCCCATCGTCTGTATTTCCGGACAGATACAACCTATTGCTCTTCAAGGCTAGAGTGAATAGGCTATTACTGAACCAGCGAGTTACACCTTTGGCCTCATCTGCACCTTCCACCAAGTGAGATAGAGGTCAATCACTGGTCAGTTCGTAATAAATATTAATCTATCACTATCACTACATAGTATAAAACAAAGTCGCTTTCTCTGTCCTTATGTCCCTATGTCCCCATGTATGCTTATATCTTCAAAACTACACAACGGATTTTGATGCGGTTTTTTTTAATAGATAGAGTGATTCAAGAGGAAGGTTTTTATGTATAATTCTACGCAGACGAAGTCGCGGGCAGAAGCTAGTCTATAGTCTATATATATAAAAGAAAGTCGTGTTAGTTACACTATTTATAACTCGAGAACGGCTGAACCGATGGCTGAAAACTGGTGGGGGGTTAGCTTAGAACCAAGAGACGGATACAGGATTGTAGGCGTATAGGTGGAAAATGGGATCGAAATAGTGATGGGTTGCTAGCCTCATCGCCTATAACATGATTCCTATTATTTTCGCCCATTCCCTCGTTGGGCTTTTACCATCTGCGCGGGTAGAGAAGCAACTGGTACAATGGTAAATAGATTATAGTCTGGAATAACTTTGTTTTTTTTTTGTCCCGGAAACTGCTTAGTTCCCGCGGGAGAGAGATAAATGAATTCTTTGCAGACGACGTCGCGTGAAACACCTGGTATAGTGTAATTTGCATATGTCGGAAATAAATAAATACATAGTATGAGAGCATTGTATTAACATAGAATAAATGAGTCACTCGCGAAGTTGTAGTCGCGGGCCCGACGTGTTTCGGACTGAACTGTGGTCTGTATCACTACGTAGTATAAAACAAAGTCGCTTTCCCCTGTCTGTCCGTCCCTATGTATGCTTAGACCTTTCAAACTACGCAACGGATTTTGATGCGTTTTTTTTTAATTATAGAGCTTTTCAAGAGGAAGATTTATATGTATAATAAATGGATAATATAGTAGAGAAACACTGATTGCACTCGTGCGAAGTCGGGGCGGGTCGCTAGTACGTTATGTAAAAAACACCAAGCCTTTCCGGCAGAAAATCACGGTTCTTTACTTTACTATGAATAGTTAAATAAACTATGTATAATGTATCGAAATATTTGCTAACAGATCCTATTAGACTATAATATGATTTCCTTTTTTGCCGTCTCTCAATCAAACGTCCTCCCCCCCCCCCCCCCCCCCCCCCCCCCTCCCCCCTCTGCAAATAATCATGCGAGTGATTGTCAACATATCTGAGGAACTTTTTATTTATTTACTGTCAAAAAATGTTGTTATGATGAGCTAGTGTCGTGTTTTACGGTTTCACCATGTCCCTTACGGGGTAGACAGAGCCTAAGGTAACAAGGCCAAGGCAACGCTTGGTATCATTGTGGGCGTATAGGTGGAAAGGGGAATCAAAATAGTGATGGGTCGCTAGACAACGCCTAAAACATGATTCCTAAGATTTTGAAAATTATCTACTATATAAAAATAAGTCGGGTTTTCCTTCCTGACACTATAACTCCAGAACGCACGAACCGATTTCCACGGTTTTGCATTCGTTGGAAAGGTCTCGGGCTCCGTGAGGTTTATAGCAAAGGGCGAATCCATCGCAGACGGAGTCGCGGGCAACAGCTAGTCTTATTGTAAATTTTCCACCGAAGTCGCCTCATGGCAGCACAGATGGAGCCGCGGCAAAACAGCTAGCCACCCAAAAGGTTAAGCCGCCCTAATGAATGATTAACAGTGGGGAGAGGGGGGGGGGGGCGGGTAAACTCGCTCATTGTAAACATAATTAGCTCAATCCAGCACTCTTTTAATTACCCCTTTCGGGCCGGCCTCCCCGTGGGGCCTTTGTTAGGTTAGTTCGATACGTTTGGGCACAAAAGGGGTTATGTACGAAACGGAAACTTCCATGCTGGTCTGGGAGTGGAGAAACAACAGAATGTACCGGTTGCTTCTCGCGCGCAGATGGTAAAAGGCCATCGAGGGAATAGGCCGAAAATTTTAGGCATCATGTTATAGGCGATGCGGCTAGCGACCTGTCACTATTTTGATTCCGCTTTCCACCTAAACGCACACTGGCCGTTAGGTCTCTTTACCTTAGGCCCTGTCTACCCCGTAAGGGATAAAGACGTGATATATGTATGTATGAACGTTCTCAATCAACCGGTTGAAAACGATAACGGTTGTAAACAACCGCTTGTGGCTCGTTTCTCGAAACTGCAAGTTATACTAATTTTACAAGTGGCAACTGGCAACATTGGTCCGACCAACCAATCAGTGGTTAGGATTTGACAATGTTGCTATAGACCGGCCGCTTAAATGACTGAGACTATTTCTATGGCAGGGTTTCTTAAACTTTTTGCAGTCACGGACCACTTTCACAATTTAAACAACTTCACGGACCCCTCTCAAAAAATATTTTGGGGAAATAATAAAAAACCTTTTTAAATAAAAAAAAAAAATTATTGCTAGTTTCGCTTATATATATAGTTACCTTTTTGTTTTCTGTTGTTATTTAAGTACCTATTTAGTTTAACATTCGATTCGATTCGCCCGACGACGACGATACGTCTCGTCAAGTTTACGACACAATTTCCTAATAAATATGATTACATTTAACTGACCTACTGCGGACCCCTGATAGACATGCCACGGACCCCTAAGGGGTCCGTGGACCACACTTTAAGAAACCCTGTTCTATGGTGTGCCGAACTATTTGGCCGACATGGATGCTTCAAACTATGACGCTGACGACTGTACAAAAATAGAGTTTTGCTTGAATGCCATTAGGTTCTAACAATACAATACAATACAATAAAATACAATAACTCTTTATTGAATACCACATGTAAGAACCAAAGCAGAAAAAAGGTATACAGAATATTATTATTATTATTGTGTGTATGTATGTATTATTTTATTTTATTTATTTAGATATGTATTATATTTATGTTGGTATTGTTGTTTTTATTATCCCTGCATTTATCCTGTCTATTTGTTTCCGCCACCTACTTAAACTGTCTCCAACTTATTTCTCTGTCGTATTGGTTGTCTGGTAGAGATCGCTATTAAGCGATAAGACCGCCTATTGTCTACTTTGTTCTTTGAATCTGTATTGTTTTGTACTGATTTGTGGTGTTCAATAAAGAGTATTTATTGTTGTTGTTGTAATGTAAGGTAACAACTAACGCACTGTCTTTGGGATTATATGCAGTCGAACCGGAACATATCTGTTACAGTAACCCTTTCAACAATTTAGCCTCTTTTAAAAAAGGAACGTCAAAATCAAAAACCGCCAACTCCACACTCCACCAATCAACGCCGCTTCGGTATTTGAACATCATTAAAATCTACCAATTAACACAGCCAGCGATTACACGCCGCCAATCAAATTAAACCCCGCCGGGGTTATATTCAGGGGCCAGCGGGCAGAACCCCGTTTTGTGTGCAACTAGAACAATGAATTGTATCATAGTGCAATAACCCAGACTTCCGCAAAACAGACACATAGATTGGTTTATCCGTCACCTTTTCAAAAATACAGTACACAAATCACGTCTTTATCCCTTACGGGGTAGACAGGGACTAAGGTGATAAGACCTACAGGCCACGTTTAGCAAGATTGTGGGGCTAGGTATAGATGGAAAATGGAATCAAATTAGTAATGGGTTGCTAGCCGCATCGCCTATAACATGATTCCTATGATTTTCGCCCATTCCCTCGATGGAGTTGTAGCATCTGCCCGACAAGAGAAGCAACTGGTACATTCTATGTTTTTTCTTTGATCCCAGACCAGCATGGAAGTAAGTTTTCAAAAATACAATACATTTATATGTGCTGTACATAATACACGGGAGTCCTTCGTTTGGTCGAATATTCGTTTGGTCTAAAATTTCTCCAGCTGAAACTGAAAATATTTCAAAAATTATTTTACATAGGTTCTGTAGTTGGTTGGGTTAGGTTAGGTTTATTTTATGATTTTGTTTAGTTTAGGTATACCAAACGATCATTCGACCAAACATTAGATTAAACCAAACAATTATTCGACCATCCGATATAGACCCAGACAGAGCCTAAGGTAGCCTAAAGGCCACGTTTAGCATGATAGTGGGCGTATAGGTGGAAAGGGGAATCAAAATAGTGATGGGTTGCGAAACGCTGCCAAACATTTTCCCGATATCGTACCAACGTCACTTCGACAACGCAAAAAGTAACCAAATACGGAATGCCAGTCGATCTGGCTCCTAAAAAACCCGTCTGTTTGTCTGTGATTGATTTAATTAATGCAATTACAAAGATGGCCGCGATGTTTGCGTAAAAATCTAAACAAGCCGGCGGTAGGGGAACGTTTGAGCGCGTGTTTGTTCTTATTTTGCCGCGTTATGTTGCGTACTGTGAATATCTGCTGTTCTGTTAGTTATTACATACATACACAAATCACGTTTTATCCCTTACGGGGTAGACAGAGCCTAAGATAACAAGACCTACAGGCCACGTTTAGCAAGATTGTGGGCCTATAGGTGGAAAAAGGAATCAAAATAGTGATGGGTTGCTAGCCGCATCGCCTATAACATAATTCCTAAGAATTACGCCCATTCCCTCGATGGGCTTTTACCATCTGCGCGGGACGAGAAGCAACTGGTTAATTCTATGTTTTTCCTTTGCTCCCAGACCAGCATGGAAGTAATAGTTATTACATAGTAGATGTTATCCTCTATTTCGCCTGCGAATTTGTTAATCGTCCGGCCCGGTTAGTACGGGAGCGCCAGGGACTAGTCTCTAGAACGAACAGTAAGAAAAGGACGGGTAGGGTATCAGCGTGACAGCTCTCGCGCGCTCCCTTGCTGGTCGTGCAGGCATGAGACTGCGAACAATAGGTATTGCGGCGAACTAGTGGACTGTATGTTATAAATGAAAGCGGCTTATGATGATGAACTGGTTTTTAATATGTATAGGAGTAGAACAATAAAATGAGTGACCTCGTGGCAGCAGCACCTACCTTGGTCCGGACTATTCTGTGTTTGTGGTGGTTCTTATTGTGAATTCGGTTGTTTTTCTTGTGTTGTCGTTTCTTAAACTTTGACTGCATGAATAGGATCTCACTATATCGCGGAGTAGCAAAGTAAAGTTATTCATTGTTTCTTTTTTTTTTTCACTTTTAGAATTTTAAAAAAAGTCTTAAGTGGTACCACTGTCTAAGCTGATTAGGTATAGCAAAAGAATACAAAATCTCTAAGTAAATATGTCAAAGGTTAACTGTTGCTATGGACCCCCGGCACACATCTCACGGAAACTTTTAGGACACACTAGGAAACTCTGCTGTAGTGTCATTCTTATTGTCGGTTTGTCCCCAGTGTGGAGTTGACGCGCACGCCGCCGCTGCCGCCGTCGCCGCCGCCGGCGTCGTCCGCGCCGCTGGCTCCCACGCCGGCGGCGGCGGGCGGCGCCGTGCCGGAGGGTAGTCCGGCGCCGGAGACGCCTCCGGTCGACGCGCAGCCCGCAGACCAGACTGTACCCGTAAGTGTTACGTTAAAATCTGACCGGAACGATTAAGATTAACCTACTTAAACTTAGAAATGAGAGCGTTAAGGAGTATGGAAGGTGTATCACTAAAAGACAGAATAAGGAACAGTGTGATAAGGGAACGTGCTGGTGTGAAAGAGGATATAGTGACTAGGATAGAAAAAGTATGCTTAGTTGGTTTTGGCATGTAGAGCGGATGGATGAAAGTAGACTAACTAAACAGATCTATATGGGTAGCGTGAATGGTTACGTTGGGAGGGGAAGGCCTAGACGGACGTTCCGAGACCAAATAGGAGACGTTTTGGAAAAAGGTCAGGTCAGGAGTACCCGAAACCGACGAGCATGTATGAAGAGATTGATGACTGTGGATGAAGCAGAAGAAATATGTCAGGACCGTAGCAAGTGGAATAAAGTAGTCTCTGCCTACCCCTGTGGGAAAGAGGCGTGACGGTATGTATGTATGTAAGTATGTACTTAAACGAGATCAACGGTTAAAAATGACGATAGATTAATCTTAGTCGTAAGGTGTTCGATTAATTTAGTCATGATTATATTAATCGTCGATTAATTACCAGCGAATAAATTTTTAATTGGTTATTTCAAAATTTAGATTTGTCAAGTTTGTTTACGTTTAATTAACCACCTAAACAAATGGACGAATGGACGTTCACATTTTAACGAGAGCTGTAATTTTTTTTTAATCTACCTGTATTTAAAATTCAGCTCGATTCTTCACCACTTACGAGTGTTATTTTTACACATGTGCTATTTCAAATTAGGCCCAAGGAGGCGCAAAGCCTAATTTAAACGTAAGCTCTCCCTCCAGACGTCGTCTTCCACGCCGCCGGCGACGACGACGCCGACGCCGGTCCCGTCGCCGACGCCGGCGCCGGCTCCGGCCACGACCCCGGCGGCGTCCCCGCCCCCCGCGGCCGGCAGCGCGCCGCCCACGCCGCAGCCCGCGCAGCCGCCCACGCCCACGCAGCCGCCGCCCACGCCCGAAACTGGTATGTGACCTTACCTGCTCTGTCTCTATTATCTCTTCTTTTTTACATCTCACTAATGTTAGCTGAAACGTTCTGAGAAAAACAGTGTTGTCCATAGAGTTAATTACGTCTTTATCCCTTACGGGGTAGACAGAGCCTAAGGTAACAAGACCTTCAGGCCACGTTTAGCAAGGTTGTGAGCGTACCTGTAGGTGGAAAATGGAATCAATATACTGATGGGTTGCTAGGCGCATCGCCTATAACACGATTCCTATGTTTTTCGCTCAATCCCTCAATGGGCTTTTACCATCTGCGCGGGAAGACAAGCAACTGGTCATTCTATGCTTTTTCTTTGCTACAAGACCAGCATAATAGCATAGGTTGTTTATTAATATTAGCAAAGTTTTACTTTAAAACAAACGTACGTACCTATTTTTTTTTAATTTAATAAAGAAAAGAACTAGATTATTCCAATCGGGAAGAAAGGATGGAAGTTCGGCGAATAGGTACGTATGGTAACCCTAGTTAGTACTTGCCACGACAGCTACTGAAGGCAATAAAAACGCGCCAAGTTGTGAAACTGAATTTTTAATCAAAACACTTCTTAGTTCCCAACTAAAGCGAAACCAGCCGAGATATTTATTAATTGAAACTTGAAACTTGTCTTCGTGTATCTGAAATTCGTCCAATTTGTCCACAGACTTGGTAGTTAATTAATTTGTGTAATATCGTAACGTGAACCGATGAAAATTTTGCTAATGCCTCGATTTTGCCTCAATATTTCGTTCGCGAAGCGTATTTAATTAGTTTGAACAAGGATTCGTTAATTAATCGCGTTGAGGTTTAAATTATGAGAGTTAACGAAACGGTTATTGCTATGCGAGGTCTCTCAGATTTTTTTCGAAATATTTTATCAGGTGGTTAGGGTTTTACGTAAAAAACTTAAGTGAATGACTCGTTGTATGTGTGAGTAATGTGTGCGAATAGACAAATTGATGTTCCAAATTAGAAAAATTACTTCGCTTTTGTACGCTACTACATGCAACAATAGGCTTATTATCTAACTCGCTCGCAATCGCCATCGTGTTAATTTTGACAGTTCATGTATGGGCTGACAATTGGCATCGGAATCAGCTAGCTGTCACATTCGTACAAGAAATGTCAAAATGAACACGATGGCGATTGCGAGCGAGTTAGACAGGCTACAGTGCCGTAAATAGGGCGGTGCCACCGGTGCCCAGGCACAGGGCGTAGACTCTGGGGGGCGCAAGAATTAAATGGCCAGACCAGGCTGGCCAGACAATATTAGATAATTGGTCCACCAACACCAAGTTCCTTGTGCTGTATTTTATCACCCTGAATGAAATAAAGTAGGCCTATACATTGCATTGCTCTAGGGTACCTATAATATCTAAAAAAAAAACATAAATTTCTTATATAAGAAAGAAGTCACTTATTCATTTTTGCCAGACACAGATATAAGAGAATATACACAATTTTATAGAAAAGAACAAGAAGAAAAGACAGACATGAAAAATAGATCATCAGCGTTGTGTGTTTTTCAGATACACACACATACACAAATCACGTCTATATCCCTACGGGGTAAACAGACCCTGAGGTAACAAGGCCACGGTTAGCATGGTTGTAGGCGTATATGTGGAAAGGGGAATCAAAATAGTGATGGGTTGCTAGCCGCATCGCATATAACATGATTCCTGAAACCTCGACAGGAGTGTGTATTGAAATAACCTAATCACTTGGAAGTAATAGCACACATACACGTATAGTTATATGTCTTTTTTTTATGATAGGGGGCAAACGAGCAACGTGACATTCATGCGATCGCTTGTTTCGATTTTCTTGAATAGGGTATTTATTAGGTTCTCGAAAGGCTTTTTTTTGCGAGACCTTATTCAAAGTCCGTCCTGTTCGCTACTAGTAACTTCATCGCTACGTCTGCAGCCAAGCAGCAATGATTGCAACTTTGCGCTAACTACAGACCACAGATCATCCCGCTTCGGCATATTTGTTCAGCATAAAAAACTTTGCACTCACGAAACAAAAGACCATACAAAAGAAACAAATCCATATCGTTTAAACATATATTTAACAGTCACAGTAATAATTTAACCTACTGTCCGTAAAATAAGCTCGTATCATCACACTCCAATACTGATATGTCTCCAATTAACACTACGATACTTTGGAAATAGATAAAAGACCTAAGTACGTTAATTCACTGTATCTAAATGGCGGAAGCCGTTGTAGAATCTCACAGAAGTTTCAATAAAATTGTCGTGATTTCATGTCGAGAAACAATCGCGACACTTATCCCGAAAAATCGAGATATATCTCGATGACTCCTTGATGACAATTGAGTTTTAATTCATCACGGAGGACGTCGAAGGTTCCGGCTCGCTTGTCAAGTTGACAGCGCTCACGTCTTCTTGCCTCGCTTCTTCGTCAGCATGGCAACGCCTCCTGTGCTTGTGGACGAAGTAGTACGACGGGAACTTGGAACCGCAAGTCTTGCACGGATAATACTGTATTGTGGTCCGCGTTTTTCTGTGGCGGCAGGGCCAGTTGCGATCAGGCGACGACTCCGTCCAAGCGGCGTTGAGAACGCGGCTAAAGCGTACAGGTCCGTCGCAGGAGGCTATGTCGAGGACTGTGCTGGTTTGCCGTTTGGTCTCCTCCGGCTCTATGCGTTCGACGTCGAGCTCGCTGGATGTTGTTGATGACGGTGACGCTGGTGGCGGTGTTGGGGCTCTGGCTCTGCGCGGGACGGGGCGGTGGGCCCCCGGGGGAGGCGCCGGGCGCGCCACGCAGGGGCTCGGGCCCAACCAGGCGCGGTACAGAGACAACATGCCGCCGCCGCAGCCTGTAGCGGACTGCGAACGCCGCGGTGCCGTCTCCCCTTTTATACCCTCTGATTCGGTATATGTTATTAGCTGTGAACTATCTCAAAGGTAGCTGTGGTATTAAGATTACTAATATAGGTTTTGGATGGAATTAATGACACGAATATCGGGGTGTTGCTGTTCGAATTGAGATCTGTTGACTATGTCGGCTGTGTTTGTCTGAAATCAATTCTATTATAGCTACCCCGTGATAACTACGCTATTATCCGGGATGAAAGTGTCCTATGTGTAATCCTTGTTTAAGAAAAACAACCTTGCGTGTTAGACACCATATCGGTATTATTCTTAAGTATATTGTACTTCTTTACATTATTTTCTATGTGTATCGAGAGTAAATAAATGTTTTTCTCTCTCATTCTTAAGTAGTCACGATTTTTGATTTAGGACTCACTTGAAGTTTTTATTAGTTAGAAGTATTTGCTATGTTTGTTAGTTAGTTAAGATCATAACTTGCTAGTCACATTAAACACAACGATCCGATCGACTTGACATTTTTAGTACGGATAAGAGTATGTTTTTTTTTTTTATATGAATAGGAAGGCAAACGAGCAGGTGGGTCACCTGATGGTAAGTGATCACCACTACCCATAGACACCCGCAACCCCGGAGGGATTGCAGATGCGTTTGCCAACCTAGAGGACTAAGATGAATGGCCTCTTGTGCTGTCTTACTCTCCACACCGGAACACAGCAGTGCAAGCACTGCTACTAAAGAAAAGAAAAGTAAAGCTAAAGCTAAAGTAAAGCTGCTAGTAAAGAAAGAAAGGACATTTATTCGTTTTTGCAAGACACACAAATATAAGAGCATACACACGTAGCCGAACTAATTATTTTCTTTAATGGCCGGGAACACACTGAACTCCCTATGTTATGAGTGTCTATGGGCGGCGCTGATTGCTTTCCACCAGGTGACCCCCTCATTTTCCCCCCTATCATATAAAAAAAATAGATATTGTAGATAGGTTGGCCATGCGAAAGCAACCAACAAGTACATCGATAGAAAAAGCATGAATAAGATTTTTTTTTTCAACAAAAAGCCATTCATAAAGGCAGTTAAAAACGGATATCTTTTTGAAAGAGAAGGACCACTACCTCGCTGTATAATAATAACCAATTACCATCTTACAAACTCACTTAGGAGTCTGAGCGCTTCCATTTTTCGCTGTACACTTTTTTAAAAATTCCAACTTAATGTATTCCAACAAAAGATAAATAGCCGAGGAGAGTCGGCAAACACTTAATTCACTTAGACGTCCCCTGTGGCGGAATCTTGTGATCGTACTGTTAGTGTGGTTTGAGTCTGGATTGTTAGATTAATAGATAAATCCTACTAATATTATAGACGCGAAAGTTTGTAAGTACGGATGGATGGATGGATGGATGGATGTTTGTTACTCTTTCACGCCAGAACGGTTGGACAGATCTGGACGAAATTTGGAACATACAATACAATAACTCTTTATTGAACACCACATATAACAACCAAAACACCACATGTAACAATAGGCGGCCTTATCGCTACAGAGCGATCTCTTCCAGACAACCATAATGGACTGGAGAACAGAACAGATCTGAGCAGGTGGTGCAATTTAGAACATATATTAATATACTAAGTACTGAAATACGTAATATATTATACATAGATAGAACATAGATAGATTATAGTCTGGAATAACACATAGGCTACTTTTTATCTCTGCGGGATAGCGATAAACAAATTCTATGCAGACGAGGTTGCGGGCAACAGCTAGTGTGGATATATGATAATGCGAATCCTGTGATGAATCCGAAGTCACTTTTTTTTTACTTCATTACTTCGTTAATATTAGTGGCGGCCGTGAAGAAAAACGTGTCTTATTACACATACATACATACATACCGTCACGCCTCTTTCCCACAGGGGTAGGCAGAGACTACATTGTTCCACTTGCTACGATCCTGATATACTTTCGCTTTATCACATTCATCAATCTCTTCATACATGCGCGTCGGTTTCGGGTACTCTTGACCTGACCTTTTTCCAAAACGTCTCCTATTTGGTCACGGAACGTCCGTCTAGGCCTTCCCCTCTCAACGCAACCATTCACACTCCCCATATAAATCTGTTTAGTTAGTATACTTTCCTGGTACCCATAGTATACAAGCTTTGCTTAGTTTGGGACAGGGTCAATTGGTGTAATTTGTCCCAAGATATTTAAATTTCTAAACGAAAGTGAAAATTAGAACACAGAAAAATCCGAAAAGTAAAGCTATGGCCCGGAATCGAACCCGGATCCTCGTCATTCCGTGACGCGTGCTATACCCCTACACCACCCATAGCAGGTGGGTAGGCCTTCGAATTTTTCTATCTGTTACTAGCTGTCACGTGACCTTGTTACTATGCGATTTTTCGTCGTCAAGCTGTTTGAATTATGTGTGTACGACACAATTACAAACTGCCGTGGAACATCCACCGCTCCCAAATTTCCTTTTTTTTTTCATGACAATATGTAGTCGATGCCAACATAATAAACTAAATCTTGATAGTGGTTAAATATTCAGCCTGTCGCGATTCTTTGCGTAGGACGATTTATTTAACCGTTGTGAAAAAAAAAAGAATGCCATCCCTAGGGACCTTGTGGGTCTTGTCCCGAATCGGATGTCATTGTGCAGTATCTAATATAACCAAGAGTTCATATTTAATCAATAAAATATTTTTTTTTCGTTACAAGCCTTGTGCTGGATAAGTTGGTGCAAACTTTTGTTTTTGTAAAATTTAACTACATCGCATTCTAGGTTTTTGATAACATTTGAGGGAAATAAGTAACGACTTACTATGTTGTATTTTATACTAGCGACCCGCCCCGGCTTCACACGGTATATTATGCATGTATTATACATATAAACCTTCCTCTTGAATCACTCTATCTATTAAAAAAAACCGCATGAAAATCCGTTGTGTAGTTTTGAAGATATAAGCATACATCGGGACATGAGGACAGAAAAAGCGACTTTATTTTATACTATGTAGTGATATTTCAAATTTCATTTTTTACACGACTACCTTGAGACATGTTTTTTTAGATTTGAAATAATAACACATTGCTGCGTAAGCTTTTGCGTTTAAGAAATAATTGTTGAAGGAATTTCAAATCGGTCACAGTCAAATCATTTATTTGTGAAGATTTTTTCGTTGTCAGTTACAATAAATTAAATGAATGTTTTTTTACTCGAATGGGGTAATAGAGCTTAAGAAATAACTGTTTTTTTTATGTACGTACAAGTATAAATAAATACAAGTAGGTAAGCATGTCCTACGAAAAAAAAACTTAGGTAAGCATATTTTTTTGTCAAATCTGACCTCTTATGTGTGCCTGTTAAACTGTTATTATTACATTTAATAAAATACCTAATTAATATCTTCTTGGTGCCCTCCTGCATGTGTATCCCCCGGGACCTTGTCATCCCAATCGTTCCCGCGTTTTTAATCGCGGCATAGACAACAATCCAACTTTTATTTACGCGATTTCCCCCCGCGGATTGTATTGTCAATATATTGGCTCGGTTTTTATTTCTTTTGATGGTTCGGTTATATTCAATACTGCACTATACATTCATACATACTTAAATCACACGTCATTATACCTTACTGCAGCGGTTCTTAACCTTTTTGGCTGGCGACCCAAATTATAAATATTTTTGAAGTCCGCGACCCAAATTTTTTTGTAGTCATTGTAGTCATTTTTGAGTAGTCATGAGCCGGGAGATTCCAGGAGAGTGTGGAACCGTACCCGCGACCCATCCCAAAACCGCCCGCGACCCAAATTTGGGTCGCGACCCGAGGTTAAGAACCGCTGCCTTACTGGTTAGACCAGTGGTTCCTAACCTTTTCAATGTCACTACCCCTGTGAACAAGTATGGGAATTGAGTTTACCCCCTAGCTAATTTAAAATAATTAAAACCACACAAATTCGAACGAAAATATGTTTATTATGTAAGAAATTGCACGTTTAGGTAACTAGTAAGTAAAGTAATATATAAATCTCGGAGTTAACCGTACTATTATTCTGTTTATTGCTATTTTAATACTATTTCGTGCCATCCCGTGTTAACCCCCTAGAATCTCCGTTTTACCCCTGCGGGGGTAATTACCCCCAGGCTAGGAACCACTGGGGTAGACGGAGCCTAAGGTGAAAAGACCTAAAGGCCACGTTTAGCACGATTGTGGGCGTGTAGGTGGAAAGGGGCATAACAGTAGTGATGGGTTGTTAGCCACATCGCCTATAACATGATTCCTAAGATTTTCACTCATTCCCTCGATGGGCTTCTACCTGCGCGGGAAGAGAAGCAACTGATACATTCTATGTTTTTTCTTTGCTCCCAGACCAGCACGGAATATATAGCGCTGTATATAGCAATGTAAACCCATTTGAAAAAAAAATAGGCACTCAAAACTTTTTGTGCTTCGAAAAATTGCACCAGTTTTTTTCAGCAGTAGGTATTTTTTTAATTTGTTTGTAACGTTTCACTACACATCACTATCACTACATAGTATAAAACAAAGTCGCTTTCTCTGTCCCTATATCCCTATGTATGCTTATATCTTCAAAACTACACAACGGATTTTGATGCGGTTTTTTTTAATAGATGATTCAAGAGGAAGGTTTTTTATGTATAATTCTACGCAGACGAAGTCGCGGGCAGAAGCTAGTAGTATAAATAAAACAAAGTCGAATTCCGCTGTCTGTCCCTATGTATGCTTAGATCTTTAAAAGTACGCAACGGATTTTGATGCGGTTTTTTTTAAATTGGTTGAGTGATTCTAGAGGAAGGTTTACGTGCATAATATAGTAGAGAAACACTGATTGCACCCGTGCGAAGCCGGGGCGGGTCGCTAGTACTGAATAAAGGAGAAAGTCAATGGAAGTGGCTTTTTTGCAAAGGAGTTTAGTTTCTTTTGTGGTTCTACAATCTGCGCGGGGAGAGAAGCATCTGGTACATTCTATTTTTTTCTTTTCTCCCAGACCAGCATGGATGAAAAGCTCGTAAAAATAAACACCGATTCTAATTAGTATAGATTAATCGTTATCCTTACTTTTACTTCCATACTGGTCTGGGACCAAGAAATAACATATAATGTACCAGTTGCTTCTCTGCCCGCGCAGATGGTAAAATCCCATCCAGGGGATTTGTCTAAAATCTTAGGAATCATGCCATAGACGATGCGGCTAGCAGCCCATCACTGTTATGATTCCCCTTCCCACCTATATGCTCACAATTATGCTAACCGTGGCCTTTAGGTCTTGTTACCATAGGCTCTGTCCACCCCGTAAGGGATATAGACGTGATAAGTTTATATGTATAATCGTTATCCCATTAGCGGGTCTAATTCTCACACCTGAGCAGGAGCTACTCAACAATATTATTACCCTACCAAAAATGCCCCCAAAAATTCCCAGTTTATCCGTCCCGTAATCCGGACGCAGTAATCCGGCGCGCCGTACACGGAATTGTAAATCAGTCCGGCCATTTGGACAATTAACAGTTGCTTTGTCCGGCTGTTTAAGTGATAATTGGAGTTGTCTGCGTGAAAGGTTTAAATTGCGAATGACTAGCTGTTGCCCGCAACTGCGTCTGCATGGAATTCGTTTATCGCTATCCCGCAGGAATTGCGCAATTTTCCGGGATAAAAAGTAGCCTATGTGTTAATCTAGGGTATCAGATATCTCCGTTCCAAATTTTATCCAAATCCATTCAAAGAGTAACAAACATCCATCCATCCACCAACCAACAATAAGCGCTTATAATATTAGTAGGTTGTATGTGTGTATAAAACATTTACTTCCTTACATTAAGAAACTAGAAGCGCTGTCACGTATAACTGCCAATGTTTTCTTTGAACTCAAATCGCTGTAAAAGCACGACAGCGCCACCTGGCGGTAGTCACGAAGTCGCGTGAAACCATCGGTAGATTCTCTATTAGATCATAATATCTGCGTCATCCTAACTTAGACATAGAAATAGACAGTATTTATTCAAAAAAACAATACATTTATTGTATTTTATTGAATCAGGCGTTACTTTGTGGAGGTCCATTTCAATGAACAAAAAAATTTACCTTGCTACTCCGCTACTCACGTGCAAGATAACCAAGCGTGTTTGTGTGTTTGTGGGATTTATGTGTGTTTTATTGGCTTGTTTATCATGCACGTGAGTAGCGGAGTAGCAAGGTAAATTTGTTCATTAAATTAATACATTTATTGTGTTTGAAATACAGTTTAAATAAGTAACTTAACGAAGAGATAATATTACAACAGAACTACGATTATCAAAATAATAAAGAGAAATACATAATATAGGTATTATGTATTTCTCTTATTATTTAGTAGTTATTATCTTAATTAGTTATAGGTTAGGACCTATAACTAATTCATCGTTAAATACTTGCCCAGCGAGCCGCAAAGTTGGTAATTACTAAATGATCCCGCGCACAGCTTTAATCCGCAAGATGTCGCTGTTTGCGCGGCGCTCGTTATAACGTCGCGCTCCGCCGCGCGGCAAACGCGACGCCCCCGGGGCCTCCAGGGTTGCCACGACACAATATTCCCATATGCATTTAAAAAAAAATCTAAATATATATAACTCAAAGGTGACTGACTGACTGACTGATATAGTGATCTATCAACGCACAGCCCAAACCACTGGACTGTTATGACGTAGGCATCCGCTAAGAAAGGATTTTGATCAATTCTAACCCCAAGGGGATTAAATAGGGGATGAAAGTTTGTATGAAACTTTGTCAATTTTTAACCGATCGGGCTGAGGCTTTGCATGCATAAAGCTACTATGACGTAGGCATCCTCTAAGAACGGATTGCGTAATTCCTGCGGGATAGCGATAAACGAATTCTATGCAGACGAAGTTGCGGGCAACAGCTAGTTTCTAAATAAAATATGAACACACACAAATCACGTCTTTATCCCTTGCGGGATTGACAGAGCCTAAGGCGACAAGACCTAAAGGCCACGTTTAGCATGATTAAGGGCGTATAGGTGGAAAGGGGAATCAAAATAGGTTGCTAGCTGCATCGCCTATAGCACATGATTCCTGTGATTTTCAATAAAATGTCGCAAATAAAAAAAAATAATAAAATCCTTAAAAACATCCACAACACAGCCGACAACGCACTGGCATCGCGTAAAGCGCTGCGGGTGTCTATGGACAGTGGTGATCATTTAACATCAGGTGACCCAACAGTTCGTTTGTCTGGCCTCTCTGACATAAAAAAACATTATAAATGCAAAAGTAACTCCGTCTGTCTGTCTGTTATCTTTTCACCCTTAAACCGCTGAACCGAATTTGTTGAAATTTGGTATACACAGGTAGTTTCTGTCCCAGGGAAGGAGATGAGATAGTTTTTATCCCGGAAAACAGCATAGTTCCCGCGGGATAGCGATGAGCGAATGCTGTGCAGACGGAGTTCCAGGCAACAGTCAAAGTTTCATGAAGAAAATAATTTGTAATTCATTGTTACTCTACTAATGGTTCAGTCTAAAGGTATATAATTATCGAACCTACCCAACGAGATCATACTGTCTACGATGCATTTTTTTCATAAGCTGAAAGGAAGGCTTCGCGCTCGCTCTGTCAAAAAAAAAATTGCGTGTCTCTCAATGTGAAAACTATATTTTATGGTGAACCTTGGCAACCCTATCGGCAGGAAAGCCAATTTCCCTCCGCAAATATGAACAGATTGTTGAAGAAATAGACGCCGTTTGAATAATTTGTCGTCAAAGCCCTTTTGCGTAGAATAACATTTATAACGTACGTGTATTTTTTTGTCGCTGGTTTTTTATCCACGTTAGTGATCAGTAAGCGTATCGTATTGTCTAACTCGCTCGCAATCACCATCGTGTTCATTTTGACAGTTCTTGTATGAATGTGACAGCTAGCTGATTCCGATGCCAATTGTCAGTCCATACTGTCAAAATGAACACGATGGCGATTGCGAGCGAGTTAGGTAATAAGCTTAGTGATATAGACCAACCAAAACGTTCAGATAATATCTCGGCATTCATAATTGGTTATACAGCTTTTAACCGAGCAAACAGTTGAAAACAAACCAAAGTTTAACGCTAAACTGCAGCCGGGATTGCGGCGTTTCATCAACTTCAGACAGTTAGGTTCATTATGCAGTTCAGGCTGGCTTTAATACAAATGTTTGAGCTGCGATGTTAGTTGAGATGATCTGTTGTGTCTTTTGTCTAGAACATTCCATTTTAGAGCCTTGTCGCTGTGACCACTGTGACACTTTCGACTGTCTGTGTAAGGTTACCTTACTACGACAAAGCCGGCCGAATTTACCTTGAGCTTTTCTGTGATGGAAAAACATCGTGAGGCACGTCTTCGAAGCAATTCAATTGTGTGCTAAGTTCCTAATTCGCACTGGGCTCGCGTGGGAACTATAGCCCAAGCTCTCATTCAGAGGAGGCCTGCGCCCAGCAGGGGGCCGTATATGGGCTAGAGATGATGAGGATGACCTTGTATTAGTATGGTTAAAATATACTCTAAAGTGTGGGCGTGAGTCTCGTGTATACTGTGTGCAATAATATTTTTCTATGGAGACAGGGCCAAATATTGTGAAGCTGAGTATATGTAACTAGCAAATAACGTTAGTGAGTAGGCTTATTGTCTAACTCGCTCGCAATCGCCATCGCGTTCATTTTGACAGTTCTTGTATGAATGTGACAGCTAGCTGATTCCGATGCCAATTGTCAGCCCATACATGAACTGTCAAAATGAATGAGCGAGTTAGATAATAACCTACTGGACTAACAGAGAAACGCCTTAATTAGTGAATCTGCTTGATCTCCGATGGTTAGACGCTAATTGCTGTTCGCACACCGACCGTTTCACTTTGACCCGCCTATCATATCGGCACAGATTCATGGTAATAATTAAATGAGATGTTATTTAGCGGTGGTCCATTTCACCATCTCTTTCTATTTCATACTATGCAGTTTAACAGTAAAGGATAACGAATGAGACTGTAATTCCGAGGGTGCTAGACAAATGGCTTCGGGACCATAACATATACTTTGCTATCTAAAAGTATTTGAAGGCGAAAAATCGTCTTATCAATTTTGAAGAAGCTTATTAATTTTGTTCTTAACATTTCGTGTGACGTCAGATGATTTTCATTCCAAATTAAAGATTATAAACCATCAAGGGAATGAATAGGCGATGCGGCTAGCAACCATCACTATCTAATTTGATTCCCTTTTCCACCTACACGCCATACGCCTACAGTCACGCTAAACGTGGCCTTTAGTTATAAGTCTTAAAACCCTTCTGTCTACCCCGTAAAAGATAAAAACGCGATTAATATGTACTAGCGACCCGACGCGGCTTCGCACGGGTGCAATCAGTTTTTCCCTACTAACCTTCCTCTTGAATCAATCTATCCATTAAAAAAACCACATCAAAATCCGTTACGTACTTATAAAGATCTAAGCATACATAGGGACACATAGCGGAAAACTACTTTTAGGCCAGGGTCGATAATTTTTGAGACAATATAAAATTATAGTAGGATGAAACCCATTAGAAAAGGTAGAGAATATTACAAAAATTAAAGGAAAAATAAATTACGGTCGATCTGAGGTCGGGAAGGGGGGGGGGGGGTGAGTTTTTAAGGGTGAAAAACGGTTTATCCCGATTTCCGGCGAAACTACAAGTCTTATGAAAAAAAGTTAAATGGCAAAGTTGTAGGTAATAAAAAGATCTACAACTTTTACTTTCACACTTTTTTCACATAACCTCAAAATTTATGTGAAAAATTCAAATAACCAAGTTTTTGGTTTTTTATTTTTATCTTTTGCAAAAATAATAATTTTTTCACGAAACTTGGTGAAAACTTACTTTTTTATGTCCCAAACTTACAGTATTTTTTTTGATTTAAAAGATTCATTTTTTCACCTTATTTTGACTTAATATCGAAAAAGCACCCTAATTTTCAATCGAAAATTCTCACGTCAAAATATCTGTTTTTTTTTAAAAGTCGGTGGCCTTTTTGTTCGTTGAAATCTCTACTTTCTGATGGTATAAAAAAATATATACATTACAATGGTAATTTTTGTCAGAAAATGCAAATAAAGGAAAAAAACATTATGCTCAATTTTGAGCTATTTATTTAAAATTTACACCTTAATTACTCGTTAAACGTAAGATTACATGTTACATTGATAAACAAAAAAAATACGAATCCATAAAACATAAAGATTGCAAAAAACATGCGAAAATAGTTGTTCTAAATATTTAAAAATAGGATTCAAATCCTATTTTTATTGTATTTAAGAAAATTATTATGAATTACGTAATCAGTATAAAGTATCGAAATTGAATAGTACGATTTACATGTATATTTATATATTACTAGCTGTTGCGCGCAACTTCGTCTGCATATAATTCGTTTATCGCTATCCCACGGGAATCGCGCAATTTTCCGTGATAAAAAGTGGCCTATGTGTTATTCCAGACTATAATCTATATATGTTCCAAATTTCATCCCGATCTGACCAGCCGTTCTGGCGTGAAAGAGTAACAAACTTTCACATTTATAATATTAGTAAGATGAGATTTTCTATGACATAAATGTAATTAGAATTTAATAAATCAACTTTATTACTGAAAAATATTGCAACAGTCATATTTTTTAGATGAAATCTCCTTTAAATCCTATTTTTTAAATATTTAGAACAATTATTTTCGCATGTTTTTTCCAATCTTTATGTTTAATGGATTCGTAATTTTTTTGTTTATCAATGTAACATGTAATCTTACGTTTAACGAGTAATTAAGGTGTAAATTTTAAATAAATAGCTCAAAATTGAACATAATGTTTTTTTTCTTTATTTGCATTTTCTGACAAAAATTACCATTGTAATGTATATATTTTTTTATACCATCAGAAAGTAGAGATTTCAACGAACAAAAAGGCCACCGACTTTAAAAAAAAAACAGATATTTTGACGTGAGAATTTTCGATTGAAAATTAGGGTGCTTTTTCGATATTAAGTCAAAATAAGGTGAAAAAATGAATCTATTAAATCAAAAAAAATACTGTAAGTTCGGGACATAAAAAGGTAAGTTTTCACCAAGTTTCGTGAAAAAATTATTATTTTTGCAAAAGATAAAAATAAAAAACCAAAAACTTGGTTATTTGAATTTTCCACATAAATTTTGAGGTTATGTGAAAAAAGTGTAAAAGCAAAAGTTGTAGATCTTTTTATTACCTACAACTTTGCCATTTAACTTTTTTTCATAAGACTTGTAGTTTCGCCGGAAATCGAGATAAACCGTTTTTCACCCTTAAAAACTCACCCCCCCCCCCCCCTTCCCGACCTCAGATCGACCGTAATTTATTTTTCCTTTAATTTTTGTAATATTCTCTACCTTTTCTAATGGGTTTCATCCTACTATAATTTTATTTTACTTTTTATCATTTTCAAAGGTATCGACCCTGGCCTATTTGTTTTATACTATGTAGTGATGTAAATAAACAAGATTTGGTAGCAACGCTACCCCATAAATAATTCTCCGTGTTATAGGTATAAATATAAAAGATGAGCACTAATCTGGTAATCCGCTTTGCCTTGCAAATTGGCGCCCATCGCTGCCCTGAATATTGCATGCGCTGTCTGTCCCAATGAACGGATTACTGTATCGTGTTTGTTGTATTTTTGTTATCAGTATCGTGTAAATAAGGCGTTTGACTAACATTTTCCGGTGTTTTGTGTACGATAAATACACACAGTGCTTCTAGTTTCATAATGTTTTTGATAGTTGCTGTGTTTCGAATAAACGTTATTGGAAAAGTGCATTATTGGGGATGAGAGCGATTAGTTTGGACAGTGATGCTCGATGCAGCTGTTTTGCTTGCTCTCGATCATAACATTATTTTTCATTCATGTTTAAACCTAAAAGCTGGGCCAAATTTAATGATAATTAATCATACAAAACAAAGCAAAGGGATAAGCCTACCTTGGTGCATGTATTATGTTTATTAACACAATAAAGAGTTTACGCCTGACGGTAAGGTGCCGTTGTGGGTAAATTACGGATACGATTATATGGTTAATTTTCCTGTCGCAACGAAAATCTTTCATGCTTTCAATTGATTGCGTTAAGTGTACAAAGTTTTGGTCATGACCACTCTAAATGTTTTTCTCGGTGCTTTAATTGTGGTTGCCAAATGATGTTGATGTTCCAAGTGGCATCGAAATCGGGATCTTGACGGATGCATTGTTGTATGTAATGCAATTGGCGGCCATTGCGGCGCTGCATATTGCATGCGCCGTCTGTCCCGGGGAACGGATTACGCTTGGGCTTGTATCGCTGCTGCTTTTGTTGTTCGATTGGGGATGACTTTGGTTTGACGAGTTAATGGAACAAGCGGGCTCTTTTAAAAATTGTGATACAGTAGGAAATGTAAAATTGGGTCGTTTGTTTTTGACCAATTTGGATCGAAAGTGCTCGTGATTTTCAGCAAAAAATATAAATTAAACCTATTTTGTAGCCAATGTAGAATAATTTTACGAAACCTCAGTTACCAATAGTTTCAAATAATTCGCGGTTAATTGGGTACATTAAATGGACATAGCGCCAAGGCCGCACTGGCAGGATCGCCATGTGGAGTTGGGTGTTTAAGTAAGACGTTAGGCTCGGGTAAAGAGTTCTGTATTAGTTTTTCACTGAAGTTAATGATAAAGTTTTAAATAATAGTAGAACGCTGGTACATGCGTGCACACTTCATACATACATACGCAAACCACGTCTAAAATATCCCTTACGGGGTAGACAGGGCCTAAGTCAACAAGACCTAAAGGTCACGTTTCGCATAATTGTGCGCACTACAATTTCCTTAAACTAGCTCCCGATCCTTCGACGCAGTTACATGCTCATGATGCTCAAATAACATTCGTTTCCATTGTCAACAGCGGTCATAGAGCGCATCAGCACCCCAGTGACGCCGGCCGCGTCAACGGCGCCGGCTGCGGCGGCGTGCGCGCCGTGCGCCGTCTGCAGCGGGCCCAACGGCAAGCGCTGGGTGTCGGCGGCGCGCGCGCAGGTGTACGGGCTGCGCGAGGACGCGGTCGGCAGCCGCGTCTGCGAGCCCTGCCACACGAGGTGCGTCAGCACGCGGTGAGTGTGCCACGCGTTGCAGCCGACCGTGTCTGTGGCTACAGGGCCCATGGGCAACTACTGGGTGACGCAACACAATTTGTTAGAGCTGCTTACCTCTTGAGCAACCCATCTGAAAGCAGTAGTCATTACAAGAAGAATAATACAACTGGTGAAATTACTGGCGATTATAGTTGAGGCAATGCAATCGTCGGGGGCCCTTTCATCCCTTTCTAACGGTGAAGTGGCTGTTTGCGAAAGGTGGCTGGTATTGACTGGATGCGACAAGCCGAAGACAGGGTAAAATGGCGCTTTTTACGAGAGGCCGGCGGACTGCAACAGGATGATGATGATGTGTCTATTGCAGGTATACCTGGTGTCCGGTGCCGACGTGTCCCGGGCCGAAGGTGCGAGCGAAACGGCTGCGCCACCTGCCACCGAAATGGCACGATCTCTCACTCGACACGAAGAAGCCACTGATGGACGAAAGCCGTGAGTATTGCCGTTGAAACACACACACATACACGTCTTTATCCCTTACGGGGTAGACAGAGCCTAAGGTAACGAGACCTAAAGGCCACGCTTGGCATGATTGTAGGCGTATAGGTGGTAAGGGGAATCAAAATAGTGACGGGTTGCTAGCCGCATCGCCTATAACATGATTCCTAATACTCGCCCATTCCCTCGATGGGCTTTTACCATTTGCGCGGGACGAGAGGCAACTGGTACATTCTGGCCGTTGCAACATACATACATAAATCACGTGTTTATCCCTTACGGGGTACACAGAGCCTAAGGTAACAAGACCTAATGGCCACGTTTAGCATGATTGTGGTCGTTTAGATGGAAACAAAGTAGAGTTCTCTAGACACATAAATTAGTGAGATATTGCTTCTGAACTTTAATAGGCGTTTGTTTGAACCGTGAGCTTTACGTCTACCGCAATTTTAAAAACGCTCCTATGATAACCTCAGAACAATAACTAAAGCATAGAACCCGGACTAAAATAAAAACTAATTATTATAGTGCGTTGCTTCTTCTTCCAGTGCACTAAAACAATAAGTTAAAAAGAGACAAAGATGCTATTCACGAGACAGTCGTCTGTCTGTTCCGTACCAGGGTAACCTATACAAAGCGCTTTAAATTATACATGTATATATTTCGCTAGTGTAGGGAACAAACCGTCATTGATTAGTCTTCGTTCGATATTTTTTATGGGTATCGGGACGGTCGTGGATATTAATACATATTAAACGGATATCATTATAATGAAAAAAAAAATCTATTATGAAAATCGGCCAAGTGCGAGTCGGACTCGCGCACCGAGAATTCCGTTTCACCGTACAACAAAAACACATTTTTGTCCGTTCGTATTTGAATTGGTTGGTAACAAAACAACGGCAAAAAATCACGTTTGTTGTATGGGACCCGGTAAATATTAATTTTATTTTGATTTAATTATCTATTTTTAAAGTGAATATGAAACTGAATATTTCAAGCGTCTACCTGTTGCCGCTATTGATATCGAACAAATATCGCAAAAAAAAACGTTTGTGGTATGGGAGCCCCCCTTAAATATTCATTTTATTGTTATATTCATATGTGTTTTATTCATAGTATTTTTTGCTATAGCGGCAACAGAAATACATCATCTGTGAAACTTTCAACTGTCGAGCTATCACGGCTCATGAACAACCTGTTGATAGACGGACAGCGAAGTCTTAGTAATAGTCCCGTTTTTACCTTTTGGATACGGAACCCTATAAAAGGAACATTTATGCATACCTATAGATTAGTAAAAACTTGCCAAGTCAAAAAAAAGTGAAATAGTAAAGTTATGGCCAAAGAAAGGGAACAATATGGAACAATAATGGAGTCGGAAAACTGAAAGAATTAAACATATTTAATTATATCTCTATATTTACATTTAATATCGATTGACAGTTTAGTCGATATCACAGGCACATCACTAAGATAACCTATACTGTTTTCATATTTTCTTTAAAATAATATGTAAATAGGGATATCTTTGACAAACAGGATTCAATAATGGTGTTATTTTATAGAACACACTCTCAATATAGTTTAATGCGACCCTGAAGCTGATTAAAATCACTTAACGATGATAACTTATAAACGCATTATCATTTTGTTTTCTGGACGCATTAGATTTACATCCTGGCACTGCACAAGACATTTTCTAGTTTCACTAAGTAATTGGCTTTACCAATACTCGTTATTTAATCAATTTTTAACAATAATAAATAAAAAATTCTCCAAAAGTTGTCCGTCATTCACGCATCCGAAGCACAATAAGCACATACAGACAAGTTAAGTTGACACTCAACACAAGTCATTGGGCTAAGAAATCTGACTCTTGAAATCGGCATCATATATCGGAACCAAGTGACGTAAAGGAACCAAGTTTGACGTTTGGACTGGTACGAAACAGAAAAATAAGAACAAACTGACAAGTTTGTTCTCTTTTTAACTTATCGTTTCAGTACACTGGAATAAGAAGCAACGCACTATAATAATTAGTTTTTATTTTAGTCCGGGTTCTATGCTTTAGTTATTGTTCTGAGTATGATAACCTTCGCACGATTCATATAGTACATTACTGTCTAGGCCAGGAAGTAGGCAATTGCTGGCTGAGTATTGGTACGAAGCCAGCAATGCTACTCTGGCCGAGACAAGTATAGTGCTTTTCTCAAAAATCGAAAAAGAAAACAATAACAAAAATAAATGAAAATGTAATTGACATAAATTATTAATTGATTTGCTTTGCCGCCTTTTTCTATCAGTGGCGTTTGAAGAGAATATTTTTGTACCCAGAATATCTAAAGCTATTTTTTTAACTTGGTGTTTTAAGTCTTGTGCCTTTATTTTTTATAATGGTGATTTGCATTTAAAAAAAGTTCATAACTAGACAGTAATTGAATTTGTTTCCAACATTACTGGAGAGTAGCGCTACAGTAATGTATTCTTTTTTAATTTTGGTCTGACCGGCAACAATTAACTTCCTGTTCTGATATGTAGTTAACAATGACGACTTTGACGGTCATTTTTGTGAAAAATACGTTGTACTATATATATTTTATATAATTAAAAATATTGTAGGTTTCATAAGTTTGATTGTGACCCCTTTATGTCCGCGAAGACTCCTATTATTTTAACACCTTACCGAACACAGAACTTACCGTTACGTTTTCCCCACAGACATACCAAGCGACCTCAGCAAGTGCTGTCTTCGCTGCTTCAAACGGATAACGCGATGGTTGGAAACCGTCGGCGAGCCCGGGCCGACCCCGGACCCGACCGAGGAAGAGGCCTCTCGCTTCCGCACGCTACTCCGGGAACACGGCACGTCCTGGGACAAAATGGCCGCCGGCACCGGAAAGAGTCCGGCCAGCCTGAAAGCGTTCTATTTCACGTACAGAAAAAAGCTGCAACTAGACACTTTGGTGGCGGAGCGTCCGCCTCCTAAAGGAAGTGATAGTGACGACAGTGTACTGAGTTCGGGGGACACGGATACGGCGAGCGCGGATAGCCCTAGGCCTCCGCCGCCGCCCGAGCCGGCGCCGGCGAGGCACCCCAGGAGGGACGAGTACGACTCTTCGGCTACGGAAACGGCTGATGAGGAGAATGAAGCGCCGAGCGCTAAGGTTGGTGTTTTTGGGTGTGATAGAGCGTTGTACGGTTTTTTTCTGGGATTTGAACCCGCATTTCATGGCTATACGCGCTAAATAGACTACCGGGACTCCCGACCTCATCCACCTCCGAACAGACACCTCCGAAAAACTTTATCGCTTGTATACCCAATTATTGGCGTTAGAGGTATGGCGATATATTTGTTGTTTTTTTCTGATAGCAGTCTTTCCATTCGCAAAAAATCCCACTTTTTCTTTTCAATGCGTTATTTTCCTTTACAATTTTTTATCACAAACGAATGTATCATACGGACAATTTTCTTAACATAATTTTATTCTCAGTTGAAGGCACTAGATAGGTTAGTTTAGTTTTAGTGCGCTGGCTATTTGCAAAATAAACTTTTTTAATTTTGTATTTTTGTATGTTACAGCCTATTGGCTGGTATGATATTAGTAAAATATGCGAATGGAATAATCGCATTCGGTAAAAATAGATATCGATAAAATAAACTTTGGTAAAACGAGCGAAAGAAAAAGAACGACTGGCAAATCTTGGGAATGGAAAGATTGATATCAGAAAAAAAAAACAAAAATATCGGCATACCAGGCGTTGGTGGTACGGACCAGCGGCGTGGCGTCCATAGAGCTCGACTCCCACCGGCTTGCCTATTTTAAGGCAGTTGGGTACTCTATTGTGCAGAATTAGAAGGAAAGGCTAGTATTCCCTTCGGCTTGCCATCTGACGCCGCGCCACTGGTACGAAAAGTAATGCATAGTGGTATGAGCAGTATTAATAGTGGTGGTGTGCAGGTGGCGGTCCCGGCGGGCGGCGCCGCGCTGCTGCGCAACGGGCCGGGCTCGGCGCTGTCGGTGCGCGACGTGGTGCTCAACATGATCGAGATCAGCCTGCTCAAGAACAGCCAGCCCACGCCGCCGCAGCCCAAGCCGCCGCCCAAGGTCCGCAACCTCTGGCGACATTTACCCACGTCTAATATTCATTTTACAAGCTTTTACTTAACTTGCAATTATTGTATTTGGTGGCCGGGAAGTATAGGCTGATGATGAGGAATGTTTGTCCGGGTGGAACTTTGCAACTCAATTTTGAAGCAGATATCTTCAACTAACCAATAAATGGAGGAGGCCTATGCCATGAGGCATGCCGCGAATTACACGATAATTTATGAAAAAAATTATTTATTTATTTAATAAATAAAAAAAAGACTGCACAATGTACTGAAATTGTAGCGAAACGGAATAAAAGGGGCTATATTATCTTCAACTGAGTGAGCTGAAATTTTGTATAGGATCGGATGGCAATACAAGAATCTTGTAATAAAATTCTGGCGGCTCGTCTAAAAATTTCAGCACAAGCCTAAATGTGTGAGTCCGATTCGCACTTTTACTATTTATTCACTTAAGCACATTACTTTAGGTGTCATCGTCGACGGCGCCCCGCGAGTCCCTGGCCACCCTGAGCGTGGTGAACAGCGGGCACGTGAGCGCTCCCCCCCGCTCGCCCCACCGCCCCGCCACCATCACCCCGCTGGCGCAGCCCGCGCCCGCGCCCGCGCCCGCCCCCGCGCCCGCCCCCGCGCCCGCGCCCGCCGACGCGCCGCACGAGGGCGTGGTCGTGCTGCACATAGAGCCGCGCGACGCGCGCGAGCGCCCCGAGAGCCTGCTGGATCTCAGTGTCAAGCGGCCGAGGCATGAGCACGCGTTCCCCCAGCCCGGGAAGACGGTCAGTTATTTACACTTTTCCTAATTTCCCAACTCGTCCACATTTTACAATTTGCACATTCATTTTTGAATAATTTCCCGACTCGTCCACATTTTAGTATAAATAAATAAATAAATAAATAAATAAATATCTTGGGACAAATTACACCAATTGACCCAGCCCCAAACTAAGCAAAGCTTGTACTATGGGTACCAGGCAACGGATAAACATACTTATATAATGTAGATAAATACATAATTAAATACATACAACATCCATGACTCGGGCACAAACATTCGTATTCATCATACAACTGTCTGCCCCTACCGGGACTCGAACCCGGGACCTCTAGCTTCATAGTCAGGGTCACTAACCACTAGGCTATCCGGTCGTTCAAGTATAGTCTAATACATATAAGAATCGTTCAAATCTTCGTCTAATATCGAGACTCCGCTTCAAAACTCGTCCACGTTTTACATTTGTCCACATGCACAATTCGTCCAATATCCCACTTTGACTAACATTCCTAGTCTACAATTTAGACCAGATGGAAGTAAGCCATTTAGAATTCTGGACAAGACGAATGTGAACGAGTTTAGATGTGAAAAATTTAAGAATTAATCATGGGCGAAATAAATTTTTAATCTAATAACTTTAATGTAAACATTAAAAGAGTAACTCGGCTGACTTACTGGTGACAAACTTCCGACCAGTCTGTAGTCAGGTCTTTATGTTATAAAGTTTATAACCACAAGCTTAGCTATCCAGTCGTCTATAAACAAATACATTTCCACACAGGTATCAATAACCCAGCCTCAGTACCGCAACTCGGAATTCCCGACATACCGGCCGCCCGAGCGCGAATCCCCGACCCTCTACAACGCGAAACAGAAACAGGTGCAAGCGGTCCCGAGGCCCACTCTCAAGCCGGCCCCGAACCCCAAGGGGTCCATAACGCTCGGCACCCCGCTGGAGACGCGCTACGAGCCGCGCCGGACCCCGCCGGACCCCAAGGCGGGGTCCATTACGGCCGGGACCCCTGTGCACGGCACTCATCATATGCCGGATAAGAGAATGCACGAGTTCTATAACAAGAGGAAAAGTCCCGGGGGCGCGTATTATCCCGGTGCACAAAATCAACAGAGGCCGCAGTCACCATCGTTCTCACCGGTAAGTTATGTTTCATTGTACTAATATACTTTTCTCAAACATGCTCGGAAATGTATGCGTTAATGTGCCGATATGAGGACATGAAGTTTCTCGTTTATGGCTCCCTACATTACTTCTTGGCTTAGGCCACAAAAGTTAGTATGAAAATCCATTTTTGTCCGCTGCTCTAATTTTTTAAATTTCTATACTAAAATTAAATTGGCAAAGGA
The DNA here is from genome assembly GCA_949127965.1 of Pandemis corylana. Taxonomy (NCBI): domain Eukaryota; kingdom Metazoa; phylum Arthropoda; class Insecta; order Lepidoptera; family Tortricidae; genus Pandemis; species Pandemis corylana. The sequence goes on along the minus strand of OX421864.1, from coordinate 13,161,953 downwards.
AAAAATTACATACAGCCAACCACCACCACAATCTGTACCTAAGCATAATTGCGACATAAAAAAAAAATCTATGGTACTATATTTATGTGCGGTTAAACATGGTGCTCAAATAGCTGGATCAAATTAGTACATTTAAAAAATAAAAAAGGTGGCAAATCGAAAATCTTTTTTTCTGCTTATGCGTATTTCGTAGTGATTGTTATTATAATTTAACAGAAATAAAAATGACTTCTAGTGATGAAAGTGACGGGGAACTTATGAACTGTACTCCGCCTCATTTAAAAGAGGAGGCAAATTTAGCTATGCAAAATATGCTACCGGAAAAAAGTAAAGAGATTTTTCCCTATAATAAACTATGATTTACTTGATTGTCTAGTAGTTATTTTAATTTTAATATTTCCTCACATTGTTTGAGAAAAGCACTATACAAGCTTTGGCCGGAACAGGGATTGCAGGACTCGTTCTATCTGGCCTCGTCTTCGACTCGGCCACCTACCCCAAACTCGTCCAGCAATCCCTTACTTCACGGCCTCTGCAGTAATGTACTATTTCACGCCACTGCTCGGAAATGTGGCAAAAGATGGTCAGTAATGGGGCCCCAAAACAAAGCATAGTTGTAGGTTGAATGAACAGGCCAACTATGAATTCAAACAGGCCAACAATAACATTGTTGGACAGTTTCAAAGACCAAAGTCGTCCAATCACATCGGCATGCTGATCCCTGATTCCACCAATCAGAACACAATTTGTGATGCTATTACACAAAATCGACCAATCAGAACACGTCGTGTGCTGCACATAAAATTTTTTCAAGGTTTGGAGAGGCAAAGGAAACTAGGTCCATACAGCCACGTCTGACTTAAATTGTTTTGTCTTTAATGTTTAAGTCCTGTCTTAAAGTCAGAGTCGTCAGTCCGTCCTTGTCACGTCATATTAAAATTATAAGCGATTATGAGTGTGTTTAATAAGCACTTCGAAGCGCTTTGCTTAATAAAATAACATAACAAAAAAAAGCCTAAGCCTTTGCGTGACTGGCCACTAGAGCGTACTCGTTTTTTTTTTTTTTTTTTAAAGTAAAATTTGGCGGGAGAGTGAAACTTTACTGTTGTATTTACGCTCATGTTTTTTATTTCCTCGCAGTCGTCGTGAAAAGCTCTATGTAATGTCTCGGCCAAAAGTGCAATAGATGGACTCGTCTCTCTTCGAGGGCCTCACCTGCGGCTCGGCCCTCGAACTCACTCGTCCATCTATTGCTCACTTTCCAGCCTCTACAACAATGTACTATAGCGGCAAAAAATTTGGATCTCATAAGATATGTAATGATACACAGAACAAAGAGACAATAGAAGTGCGATAAGTCACATTCGCCAGGGAAACCGGTGTCGGCAAACACTCACATCGACAGTTTACTCCTACCTTGAAATCTTGGCAATTATAAGTCGTAGCTTTTCTATTATTAAAATGTAATAGGTTATGAAACTTTCCACCCGCAGAATATTGCTTAAACTCTGTACATTTATATAACCGCCATCTAGCGTAAATTAGACAAAAGATAACGGTCTGAAAATGACAGTTGTCTATATAGTTTTGCCACTACACGACAGATGTGGTTAAAATAACTGCGTTGCAAAATAAACTTGGCTGAATGGGATTTAGTTTTACGTGATTGAAAATCTAACAGATGACAGCGGAACACTCGAGAAAATCTGTTTCTGGCAGAATCATTCTGCTACTCGAACCGTCAAATTTGACATTTATACATGCATTTTTCCTCATAAAGGTGGCAGGCGTCTCTCGTTCACATGCCACTTTTAGGTTTCTCTTTTTTCTATGTAGTTATAGGTACGTTTATACGGAGATTGGGTTAATTTTTGGCTTTTGAGTATATCTCAGACTAAACACAGGGTATCTTAAAATTACAGCAGGGTATTTTGTGTATCGTTTCGTGAGTCACAGACGGTTCTGGCTGAAAATCAGTGCTGCAGGTGTCTAAAATCTCAAGAGTAATGCTGAGCCAGCGACCGTTTCACTTTTGCGAAGACACTAGATTGATGACTCATTTGTGTGGGTTTTTTTGTTTGTTATTTCTATAAAATTGTGTGTATGCTCTTCTATTTGTGTGTCTTGCAAAAAGGAATAAATGTTATCTTTCTTTCAGGTCGTTTGGTTAGTTTTAGAATTTATTATTTCTATTAGAGCCTGGATCATAATTTCTTACTTACCGCCCTTAATACACAACGTACTATTATATGTCTGTGTTTTTCAGAACCAGTTCACGCGGTACGCGGGCCACGAGCAGCGTCAGATCATAATGGCGGACTTCATCACGTCGCAGCAGATGCACGGCGGCGCGCGGCGCGAGCGCGAGCGGCCCGCGTCCCCGTACTCGCCGCGCCGCGACCAGCCCTCCGTCATCACGCGCCACTACCAGCACCCGCACCCGCACCCGCACCAGCACCCGCAGCCGCCGCCAGGTACAGCCGCCTGCACATATACCCGGCGCAGCAGATGCACGGCGGCGCGCGGCGCGAGCGCGAGCGGCCCGCGTCCCCGTACTCGCCGCGCCGCGACCAGCCCTCCGTCATCACGCGCCACTACCAGCACCCGCACCCGCACCCGCACCAGCACCCGCAGCCGCCGCCAGGTACAGCCGCCTGCACATATACCCGGCGCAGCAGATGCACGGCGGCGCGCGGCGCGAGCGCGAGCGGCCCGCGTCCCCGTACTCGCCGCGCCGCGACCAGCCCTCCGTCATCACGCGCCACTACCAGCACCCGCACCCGCACCCGCACCAGCACCCGCAGCCGCCGCCAGGTACAGCCGCCTGCACATATACCCGGCGCAGCAGATGCACGGCGGCGCGCGGCGCGAGCGCGAGCGGCCCGCGTCCCCGTACTCGCCGCGCCGCGACCAGCCCTCCGTCATCACGCGCCACTACCAGCACCCGCACCCGCACCCGCACCAGCACCCGCAGCCGCCGCCAGGTACAGCCGCCTGCACATATACCCGGCGCAGCAGATGCACGGCGCACAAGGGCTTCCCCTTTCCACCTTTACGCCCTTAATCATGCTAAACGTGGCCTTGGTTTTGTTACCTTAGACCGTCTTACGGTCTGTATAAAGACGTGATATATGTGTGTATGTATTCGACTTATCGGTTGTTTTGTAATCGCAGGCCACGAGGCGTTCACGTCGCTGGTGGACGCGGCGGCGTCTGCGCCGGCGCTGCCGGTGCCGCGCGGCCAGCCGCCGGACGCCAAGCCCGACGCCAAGCAGCCGCAACACCAGGACATCAGGTACATATACACACAGGAACAGCTTCGGAACAGGGAGTGGCCGAAACTCTCGACCATCTTTAGGCGATCATTATTATGATTTACTAACTCATGTCCGCGACTTCGTCCGCGTAGAATCAACAATTGCCATGTTTATCGCTATCCCGCCTTAACTATGCGATTTTCCGGGACAAAAAATCTAGAGTACCAGCTATCTTCGTTCAAAATTTTATCCAAATCCGTCAATCGTTTTAGCGTGAAGAAGGAACAAGCATACTCACGGATGCGGAATATATAAAGTTTAAAACGTATAATGGTTCAAAATATAAAATGGTATTTTTTATGGTATTTGTTCGTGTTTTGTTCGTGTTATTAGTTCCATTAAGTACTATGATATCTTTAATTTCAGTTCAATCAGTCGAAAATCGAAGAAGATTTACACAAACTTTCATCACCCATTTTATCACCTTAGGGGTGGAATTTATCAAAATCCGTTCTTAGAGGATGCCTACGTCATAGTAGCTTTATGCATGCAAAGTCTCAGGCCGGCGATCGGTTTAAAATTGACAAAGTTTCATACAAACTTTCATCCCCTATTTTATCCCCTGGGGTTTAGAATTGATCAAAATCCTTTCTTAGCGGATGCCTACGTCAAAACATCTACCTGCATGCCAAATTTTAGCCTGATCTATACAGTGGTTTGGGCTGTGCGTTGATAGATCACTATGTCAGTCAGTCACCTTTGAGTTATATATTTTTAAATATTAGTAAGTCTAATTCTACGCGGACGAAGTCGCGGGCAGAAGCTAGCTTATAATATTAGTAGGACAGGTGTCTGCTCCTACCAGGGTTTGAGCCCTCAAGCTTCACGGTCAGCTTCTACCATTAGGTTATTTTCGTCTCAATACTTCACCAGGTTATTTGCTTTCAGGATGCACGAGAAAATGCAGCGCGAGCGCGAGCTGGCCATCGCCCACAAGTACCATCAGCAGCAGCAGCAGCACATACAGTACCAGGTGACCTTGCACTGCTATAACTAGATCCAGGACATTTGCCGCAATGACGTCACGATAAAAATTATCCAGTGAATGAATTCTTCTAATGAATGTGATAAATATTTTTTGCAAGTTTTCAAAAGTAAATGATTTTGTGAATAGCGTCAACACAAAGCTTTTGTTGAATCAGGCGTTACCTTGCGAAGGTTCATTTCAATGAGCAAAAAATATTACCCCGCTACTCAACTGCAAGATAACCAAGCCTGCGTATTTCGCACACGTGAGTAGCGGAGTAGCAAGGCAAATGTTTGTTGTTCACAAAAGTAGCCTCAAAAAAGGACACCATCCGAAAAGATTTACGTGCCAAAAGATACCAACAATAAGATATCCTGTTCTGTAGAAAATTAATAGGAAATCTTTAGTCTCAAATCTTGGATATTATATTTGATTAGTCAATTTTGTTTGCAGCAAGTATTAACGGACAGAAGAGTCCAACAAGCGCAACTAATGGAGAGAGACAGACAGCTAGCGATGCAGAACAGAGAAAGGTGATTTTCTAGGATAAAAACTATCTTATCTAATTTAAGAGTGAAGAGGTAACAGACAGACGGATGGATGATTTTACTTACCAATTTATAATAGTAGAGATATTAGTAACCATTAGCATCATCATTTTTTTAACTTCTTTCATGCCAATGATTAAAAAAAAAAGCGTAAAAAAGTGACAATACATTTTTCTTTGGCAGAGAACGAGCGATTCAGGCAATGCACGAACGTGAGAGGCACATGGCCATCGAACAACACCAACAGCACCAACAACACCAGCAACACCAGCAGCAACAACAAATGTTGCACGAGAGACAACATCTACAACAGGTAACAGCGCAACAACAACATAGTACATTGAATGAGACGTTACTTTGCAATTTTACTCCCACTATACTCCGGTTATTTTAGTATGAGAAAAAAGGTAAACAATCTTGACATGTCACACACACACAAATCACGTTATTATCTCTTACGGGGAAGACGGAGCCCAAGGTGACAAGACCTAAGCAAGATTGTGGGGCTAGGTATAGATGGAAAATGGAATCAAATTGTCACTGGAGTTCCTTAAGTATGCAAAATTTCAGCTCAATCGGTTTAAGGTATCTGCTTCAAAATTGATTTGCAAGATTCCACCCGGACAAACATACATACATAACTTGCAAGATAATAAAAAGCTTGAAACTTGTAAAAACAGCGTTGCTGTAATCATACGCAGCGACACATTGTTGTTTTGCTATAATTTCTTAACATTACACAAAATAAATAACAATTATTCTATTCTTTATAGCAACAACAACAACAACAGCAGCAGCAACAACATCAGGCACAGCAACAACAACAAGCGCAAGCGCAAGCGCAACAGCAACAAGCCCAGCAACAAGCCCAGCAACAACAAGCACAACAACAACAAGCACAACAACAACAGGCGCAGCAACAGGCGCAGCAGCAACAACAGCAGCAGCAGCAGCAGCAGTCTGCGGCCAGCGGGCCGGATGGCGACAGGAGATTGCTCGGCCCCTACAAGCACCATCGCTTGCCTGCGTCGCCGCATCTCGACCCTAGGACTAAAGACGTGTAAGCTTAAACAAACAACAACATACTTCAGGAATTCCACCGCAGGTTCAACGCTAACGACCTGCCCGCGTAAAGTTTGAGAAACACTGTTATAGTTGATAGTTCGCAATAACGACATATTTTAAAATCCTACATTATCCCTGATGAGCATAGGCTATATTGTTTAATTCTGCGCGGACGAAGTCGCGGGCCACAGCTAGTTTATCAATATTTTAAAATGAAACAAAAATGTGTAAACAACGAATTAATTTTCCCGACACTTCCAACAGTTATCGTTATATTAAACCTAAACCTTCATTCCCGTTGATCAATTAAATCCGATCAAACGGTTTTAAAGCTGCGAAAGTTGCGAACAACCAGACAGATGCGATAGACGACTGTTCGATAGTACTATGTAGTGATATTGTAGTAATCAAATTAAAAAATATATATTTATCCCCATTTTTATTTGTAGTGTTGTTGTTGTGGTGTTGTTGAGTGTTGTTGTTGTGCAGGCGCGCTGCGGAGGGCCGCGCGCGCGCCGCCGAGGGCACGCTCACGGCCGCCTCGCTCATCGACGCCATCATCACGCACCAGATCAGCCAGTCCGCCGACCAGAGGTTCCCGGTCAGTACACGCCAACACTATAGGTTCAAACTGAAGCTCTAATTAAAAAAAAAAACTTAATTCCCATTTCACCACTCTCTGTTAAGTTCCAGTTAGCTTAAGCGTCAGTTATCTACGATGACGTCTCTGTATCGTAGTAAGAAGGGAGGGAATCAAAAATGTTGACGTAAATGTGTCGTTGCCCCAGGCGATCCGCGAGTGTTCCCCGGGCGCTGCGGGCGGGGCTGCGGGCGCGGCGCCGGCGCACGAGCAGGCCGAGCCGCCCGCGCACACGGCCAGCATCAAGCTGGGCGACCTGGCCTCCAACATCATCACGCGGGACTTCTGCAGCCCCACGGCCGCGCCGCACCATCACAAGTCAGTACCAGCCGCCAGTGTTTGCTGACGCTGTAGACGCATTAGAACTGCTAAGATTCCAAACAAAAATATTGCTGTATCATTACACAACTGGACTAATTACTCAAGCATCAATTTTTACTTTTAATTTTGTTTTACTGTTGTTTTGATTAAATTATTTTTCTGGTTACCTTGGTTTTTATTGTCTCGCAAAAGGTGAGAAAAGTAGAGTATACTCTTCGGAGATAAAATTGTTTATGTCTTGGGTGCGCTTAAATGCTTCGCTCTACTCAAGATTCAATCTTCATTCCTTCGCTACGCTCAGGAATTAACGAAAAACACCCTCACTACGCTCGGGAGTTAAATCTAGAGTCCTTCGCTGCGCTCAGTATTCAATATCGCGCCCGTGACAGTGCTTTATCCCCTCGGTGTACAGTCCACTATAAGAACGTAATTTAAATGGAACTTTTTATTGTCACTTGCAGCAGCAGATACGCAGCGGGCGTGGGGTCCGAGTACGCGGCGGGCGCGGGCGCGGTGGCGGGCGCGGGGGCGGGGGCGGGCGCGGGCGCGGGCGAGGCGGAGTGGAAGCGCCGCGACGCGCCCAAACACGCGCCCTACCTCGAGCCCGTCAGCCCGCCCGACACGCACCACGCCAACAGGTCGGTGGGGACACTACTTGCCAGTAGAGCCACGTGTCACTGGGGTCACTTTATCCGTGAAGCCACTCAGCACGGTCACTATTCGTCAGTCAGTAGGGTCACCTCATCACTTGACAGTAGGGTCACTATTTGTCAATGGGGGTCACAACGTGTCACTGGGGTAATCACTTGGCAATGGTACATTTACAGTACGAGCGGTCTAAGAATTATCACTACATAGTATAAAACAAAGTCGCTTTCTCTGTCCCTATGTATGCTTATATCTTCAAAACTACACAACGGATTTTGATGCAGTTTTTTTAATAGATAGAGTGATTCAAGAGGAAGGTTTTTATGTATAATTCTATGTAGACGAAGTCGCGGGCAGAAGCTAGTATTGACATATTTTAATAGGCGATTGGATTAGTTTGAATATTCGCAATTAAAAAAATTATGGAAAGCGTTTAGGATACTTAGTGAAACTAACCGAACCATTAGATAAAGTATTCTTACTGTATTTTATTTTGAAAAAATGACTTTCTGCCAAGTTTCTTGCGGCGCATTCTTCTAGGCAATGATGGTCTTTCCGAATGCGCTGGTAGTTTCAAAAAGACATGTAAAAGAGCCCTTGGCGGCCAATTTGCGAAAATAAATTTTCATTTTCATTTTAATTCCAGGGGCAACAGCGGGCGCCGCTTCTCGGGCTGCAACGCCGGCGGCGTGCTGACCGCGTTCGACTACGTGACCAACCGCATCGTGGAGGTGATGCGCAGCGACGCCGACGAGCGCAAGCCGCTGGCCTTCCCCAACGCCGCCTACGCCTACCCCTACAGCGCGCTCAACGTGCCCGCCAACACGAGCGCGCAGCCTCCCAACACGCACGCAGACGGTGAGTCACACACACACACTACCCACCCATATGCAATCTGTCACACTACACACACTCCCCATCCTACTAATCCTTCTAATACTATAAATGTCAAAGTTTGTGAGTATGGATGTTTGTTACTCTTTCACGCCAGAACGGCTGGACAGATCGTTTGGAATAACACATAGGCTACTTTTTATCCCGGAAAATTGCGTAATTCCTGCGGGATAGCGATAAACGAATTCTATGCAGACGAAGTTGCGGGCAACAGCTAGTTATTCATAAAAGCTCTGTAGGCTTCTGCTAACTTAGCAATCGGTTGACAGATAAGGACAAACGATTGCTAAGTTAGCAGAAGCCTACAGAGCGTTCATGAATAAGGGGGTTAGTCTCTACCCGTAAACAGTCAGTCACAACACACACACGCACACACAGTACCCGTAGACGGTCCGTCACACTACACATTGATAAATTACTGTGGAGTGTTAACAGTTTACCTTTTTGCAGGCTCAGCGCCACCGCCCACGTCGTCGGCGCCGGCGGCCGCGGCGGCGCCCGCGCTGCCCGCGCTGCCGGAGCCCGCGCCGCTGATGTCTGCGCAGTACGAGCCGCTCTCCGACGAGGACTGACGCCCGCCGCGCCCCCAGCGCCACGCCGTCTGCTGAACACCAGAAAACCGGCTTCGAAGGACCAGTCCGGCTCGAAGGACCACGGCTCGAAGGCCATGTGGGTCACCTCAATATAAAGGGAAGATGAAGGCTAGACGAAGACGCCCAGCTACGAAGAACTGTCGAGACTTGATTTAAAAGGAAGACGGTGTTCTTTCGTCTTTCTATCGACTAAAATTGCGACTGTAACCAGACTTGTCGTGATAGATGATCTAAAAAAGGAATTGTTGTGATGAGTGCAACAGAGACAGCAAGTAAGCTTGCATGAAAAAACTGACGGAGATGTAAATAGAATGAGACAGAAGATTTTAAAACATTGACTCGGCCAAGGCTTGGCTATTTGACGTAAGCTAGTATAGACTATATAAAGTAAAGCTTAAAGGACTTAGGACAGTGAAGTGCTAACATAAAGTGGACGGAAACGTGTAAATTTTAAAACTAGGTCTATAAAGCAGGGAATATAATCGAGTTGTGGCAAGCTTTAAGTCGAGAGGAATCTGCGGACCGCTTTAGGACTTTTTTTTTAAACGTCGGGGCGCTTTTAGGTAATGTGTGCGTGGTGGTGCGTATTGTAAATGACTTTGAATGTGTGCTCGCGCCCCGTCTACTGCCACGTTACCTCAGCCGTCTTCGAGTGATTACTGCCTTCCCTGATGCTTGTATACTTGATACTGCACTTGTGTCTCGCTATATTATATTATATAATATATATCCGAGATGGCAAGCAAAACCGCAAATTTCGGTTAAGTCGGAATAGTGGAAAGCTAAGGCTAACTTCCCGAAAGGGATCTCTTCCAGTTAGCCTGACGAAAACAACATTGATAAATGTTTTATTATTAACCGAACGTTAAATTGTGTACACACCGCGGGCGGTGATAAAGAAAACCTCAGGTCGCATGTTAATCGCCCTCGCCTCTGGCTCGTGCGACAAGTTCCTGCGTTCAGAGACATTCTTTAGTTCACACTCGGGATGTAATGTACTATTAATGTTTACTGTCGCAGAGATGTGACTTGGTTTTGAATGAAAGATTTTTGTTGAACCTTTTTACTGCCATTGACTTTATGGAGTTACATGCAGTGCAAAATGAACCTTTATTTGACAAGATAAAGTTGACAGTTGTGACACCAAAGCTTAGCGGTGAAAAGGTTAAATTTGGTTCAATGTTTCTCTGTTCACGTGTCAAGCTTGCCCTTTCAGAACTCCAGTTTTTACAAGACATCTTGTAATTATTTTACTGCTGTATAAACACATAGTGTCAGTACCAAGTATGTACGCATCTAGGGTACGAACGAATCTTTTAGTATCCAGGTCTTCCGCCCCATTCGCTAGGCTAGATGTCCATTAGAAGTACTACCAACAGATTCCTCAGCAACGCGATACCTTCGCGGGCGGTCGGCTAGCGCGCGTAGACCCCCCTGTATATATCCGCAAAATGTATAGACGCCGGCGCCCGCGGCAACGATTTAATTATAAATAATGTACAACGGTTTAAGGTTAATTTAATGTCTCCGGAGCAAACGGACCGGGCCACATCCTGTAGAAAATATGAAATGTGACGTGGTCTCTTTGCTGCCGAGTATACATATGTAAAAGTGTATGATCGTCATGTATACATTCTGTGCATTTGTAATTATATGATAGTGGTAAGTTACTATAGAGATTTCTTTTTTTTTTTTGTTAGCTAGGTGTCGCTTGAGGGCGAGGCGAAGGCGCCTGCGCCCCGCACGCCGGCCTTTACTCTGTGTGTGCTCCTCTAGCGCCGCGCGGCCTCGAGCCCTAAAACTACCCTCGATTCGCTTTTAATTCTAACCTAAAAATTCACAACTGTCGCTTCCTGGTCTGGGAGCAAAGAAATAACTATAATAGCTAGTTATAATGAAATATGCATAATTTTGCAGTTAGTAAAAGTTAAAAACCTACGGACGGTAATTGACACATACATTAAATTTACAGATTTTTAGGGACCTCCTCATAAAACACGCGAATAGACTTGTCACTAACAGCTTTAAACACTATACGCTCATCATAAAAGACGAGTCTGAATATTTCTATACAACAGAATGCTGTTACATGATTTTAAAGTAGCGTGATACCAGTGACAGTATAAATCAGCCCCCGCGTGATATAATAGTATTTATCCAATCCCTCGGCTGCTTGCAGCAACGCCACACTGCTGGGACTACATGGCTAATAGCGATTTAGCTGATCTTGCGCTGAAAATCCCAGAACACAAAGAGCCAGCCGAAATATAGCAAGTGACGTACGTTAGAGCGGGACGGCTGCAGCAATGCTGTTAGCACTCAAGTAAACAAAAACTTATAAGTTATTTTAGCTGTCCCCGCATACCAACTGTGTCCAGTATCAGACATGGGATTCATGCAGGCAATAGTTTCTCACTAAGGAGTTGAAATCTACTGGATTCAACACAGTGTTTGTTAACGACCGGATAGCCTAGTGGTTAGTGACCCTGACTATGAAGCTAGAGGTCCTGGGTTCGAACCCCGGTAGGGGCAGACAGTTGTATGATGAATACGAATGTTTGTGCCCGAGTCATGGATGTTGTATGTATTTATCTACATTATATAAGTATGTTTATCCGTTGCCTGGTACCCATAGCACAAGCTTTGCTTAGTTTGGGGCTGGGTCAATTGGTGTAATTTGTCCCAAGATATTTATTTATTTATTTATTTTATTTACTTACTGTAAACATTAAGCTTATGAGATTTTTTAACTGTACGTGCATCTACTGTGATCTAAAATCACGTCATCCCTTACGGAGTAGATAGAGCCTAAGGTAACAAGACCTAAAGGCTACACACCCGAATTGCATTTGCTTGCTTTATTACAGTGACAACTTAGTTCAGTTCAGTCAAAAAATTGTGAATTTTTAGGTTATCTAGCGACTTGAGAAGACTTGAGAAGAGAGGGTGGATTTTACACGCGGCTTTCTTAAAGCTCGCCGCGAGTGGGGCTCCATCAACTATGACAGAACTGGTCTGTGCCTGTTGTCGTTCGTCGTTCGTTCTTACATTGCGCTCATGCCAGCTGTGTCTTAGTTTGCACCGCTATAAGGCTTACAGTGAACAAAAGTACTATTTTTGCACCAAGTTACCACCATACCAGACTTGGTGGTCGATAGATAAAGGACAGTTGTCACTTTGTTACGTACAACGTTAAAAACTGGGTTATCTAAAATACGTAAAAATATCAAACATAAATGGTCTCTTGCATTGAGTTCTGTGAATCAATGAATCAAGGATTTTTACTTCTTGATTTTTTTGTATTTATTTTTGAGTTCTGTGTTAAAAAAATAAATATAAATAGTAGCTTTTTTCACTGAAGACAAACAGCACGCAACTAACTTAAAATGCCAATGAGAGTATGACTGTCTAAACTAAATTCTAAATTATACCTCTGCACTAATGCAACTCACGAACTCGTCTATATTCTGGTTGTGTGCGCGCTACACACACGCATACATGCCAAGCACCCTCGTGAGATGCATTACCCTTATTGACTGTTTAGACTTCTACTTGATATGGTATTGTTTTTGTTAGTTTTAGTGAGGCGAGTTGGCCGCGCGGTGTCTAGTTTATTTCAGCCTATGCGTGTCGGAAATCGCTAAATGTTTGCTTATTTACTGTAAATAATGACTATCTTCAATCTTTTTATACATTTAAAGACCTCGCAAGGAAGCGCATAAATCCAGACAATTTCGAATCGAATGTGAATTTCACGTATACCCTGCGTTTTTTGGTCGAATAATATTGATTCCGTCTTTTTCTATATTCTTATTAAAAACTATTTTTTTTTACTTTTATGAAGTCGATCTCTAAGGTCAATCAAATCCTTTCTAATCTATTTGCACTTGTAGTAATGAGGTACGGCATATTTTTATTTTTAAATTGTCAGTTTAGGAATTAGAATTACCTATCTTTTATACTTTTTTTTTACACAATTTTATGTAATTTTTATTGATGGTATCCCTACTTAACCCTATTTCTTGACCACCACTTCCTGACAGCTGTTGAATAACGTTATTTTGACAGTGATCACTTACTTATTTTTTGAGTCATCCCATTGGGGATAGGCAAAGGATTCAAAGTCCATGCAGCAACTCTACCTTGACTCTGGCAACATTGTCCTATCGGACAGTGGCAATCTATTTAATTTAAAATAATGTATATTTGTGTAAAAAATTTCGAGTGGGTTCCGACATGCGGTGGCACGATGTAAATGTTTTATAATTATGTAAAAACGACTGATTAAATTAAAGTTGCGTTGTGGTACCGGCGTGCGGGGCATTGGCGTCTCTCGACATTGTGATTTCTTTATAAATTGTAATATTAATAATGTAATTTAAGTAGCCGAAAGAAGAGATAATCCTTGTAAGTCCGGAACAAACGAAAACGTTTGGAGGACTAAATCAATAAATATGATGCAAATCGACGCTGGGTTTTATTTATGAGTAGTTTTTACCTGAATATTCCAACGCTGGGCATGGCGAGCTGGGCCAGCTGTAACGGCACTTATAGTCGGTTTGAGGATAACTAAAGAACCTAACCTAATTTTATTTCTAGTGAGGATTTTATAACACTACACAATTTGATACTAAAACCACACGGTGACTGAGTTTGTATACAGAAACCATTTTTATTAATCTGTAATTGATGGCAATTACAATTCAATTAGAAATTCGCAAAACAAACATTATATTAAGAATCCTTTTTTATTTAGGATTAAATTTTAACCCTAAATTATTGGCACCCTCTTATAATACGTTTTTGACATTTGAAACTGTTGAAGTTTTTTTTAATTACCCTATTTACGAGTTAATTTATTCGATTATTTAATTATTATGGAACCCAAATGTTTTTTTTTGCGGAAATTAAGGGTGCCAACCCTAATACTCTTAGTTAAGTGTAGCTAGTTACTTCAAAACAGGCCTTACAAGCTTAGATGGTGCTGACTAAAAAAAAGCTTATCAATTTTACAAAAATTAAATCGACAACCCTAACGCTCTATTGAAGCGTAGGTATTTATTTCAAAAAATGAGCCTAGTTTCCATACTGCTTATTTATTTCTGTGGAAATATGTAGGTATAGGTATTCAGCGGCATAAAATTTGGCTCGGTCACCATACAAAATTACCTTCATCGCCATACACGTGACGGGTCATATTTTTGCCGCCGAGTACACATTTCTCAAATTTACAGTTTACCGTTGCGTGCTGCTACTTTTTAGCCGACTTCAAAAATAGGACGTTCTCAATTCGGTTGTATTTTTTTTATAGTAATGGTGGCAATGTGCTTGCATGCTGATCTGGGAGCAAAGAAAATACATAGAATGTACCAGTTGCTTCTCTTCCCGCCCATGGTAAAAGCCCATTGAGGGAATGGGCGATCCTAGGAATCATGTTATGTATATGCGATGCGGCTAGCAACCCATCACTATTTGGATTCCCTATTCACCTATACGCCCACAATCATGCTAAACGTGGCCTAATAAAATCTTAGGGACGTCTACCCCGTAAGGGATAAAGACATGATTTGTGAGTGTGGGTGTGTGTGTGTGTGTGTGTATCATAGAATATTACTTACTCCAGAATGTAATTTCATATGTAATTTTGTAGCACTCCGTCGTACTGGCTACCGAACAAGTAGCTTCACTGCATAGTATAAAACAAGGTCTCTTTCCGCTGTCTGTCACTATCTTCAAAACTACACAACGGATTTAGATGCAGTTTTTTTAATAGATAGAGTGGATTCAGAGGAAATAAAGTTTATACGTATGATTCTACGTAGATGAAGTCACGGGCAGAAGCTAGTAATAAATAAATACAATTATTCATAAATATCATAAATATCTTGGGACAATTGACACCAATATACCTAGTCCCAAACTAAGCGAATCTTGTAATATAGGAACTAGACTAGACAACGGATAAACATACTTATATAGATAAACTAGCTTCTGCCCGCGACTTCGTCTGCGTATAATCATACATAATAACCTTCCTCTTGAATCACTATCTATTAAAAAAAACCGCATCAAAATCCGTTGTGTAGTTTTCAAGATAGAAGCATACAAAGGGACATAGGGACATAGGGACACGGGGACAGAGAAAGCGACTTTGTTTTATACTAGTTATGTAGTGATAATACCTACTTAAATACATACTAAACCTCCAAGACTCGAGAACAAACATTTGTATTTTTCATACAAATATCTGCCCCGACCGTGTATCGAACCTGGGAACTCAAGCTTTATGACTCGTCAGGGTCTCTAACCACTACGCCATCCGGTCGTTAGTAACATAATAAATAAAACATCATTTGCATTTAGTAATTGTGTTTTTAATACAGACGGCAATTAACACACATAAATCACATTTACAGGTTTTTGGGATCCCGGAGCATTCAGCAATACAAGATTATGTCCGCGAAATGCATTCCCGCAACATAGATTCACAAATAGGCTCCTTTTATCACTAAAGGTTTAAAACACTTTCGTCGCTTATCACAGAAAACGAGAGAATCTGGCATTTACATCCACCAGTTTGCATTAGGTACATAATTTTAACTTAGCGTGGTACTAATGTCACGGAGTTAGATTCAGCCCCTGCGTGATATAATTGTGTTTATTCAATCCCTCGGCTGCTTGCAGCAACGCCACACTGCCGGGACTACATGGCTAACAGCGATTTGGCTTTATCTTAACTTAAAATCCCAGTGCACGATGAATCAGCCGAAATGTAGCGAGCGATGTCCGTTAGAGAGGGACGGCTGCAGCAATGCCGTAAGCATTAGTGCCAATACAAACTTACATGATGTTTCATCTGCCTCCATGCATCCACTACATGGCATATACAAGTTTTAGTAGGAATTTTTTTCTCACTGGTATCAAGATTAACTCACGACACAGTATTGGTGATGCGAATGATAATAATATAGACAAATAGAATTGATACTTATAGCCAACATATGGGTAAAGAGATATATAACATAGCAAAACCATCACATGCTGCAATCTAAGAGCTGGATCATCTCCACCCGCATCAGCACGCCACGTCAAGATGTCTGCTGAGGTTAACTCAGAGACGACCCAATGTAGCACGCTAAGGCATGTTGCACGGACCCTCGACTGTACGCTTTCAACTCTTACAATATTTGCGGTTATATGTCACTCTAGTGTGGTTTATTAAAATCTTAATAAATTTGGTTCTTCCGAACATACAACAAGCCTTTCAGCCAAATGACTAAGAACATGTAATGCAGGACAATGGCAATATTCATTTGGTAGAAATATTGTGTCCCCTAATCCTAAACTGAAATCTAGACTTTATCACTTGCTAGAGTTGCGATCGTTGTTTTTTTATTTAGTTAACTAATATTTACGTCTGGTCATATATAAAGAAACTCGAAATCGATTACTCAGCAATAATAAATGATACTGGACCCCCACATTGATCCATTTCGTCCACCCACGACCGCTAACATTCACTGGCAGTCATTTTGCTCATTCCCGCAACAACGCATGAGTACAACACGTACGTATACTAGTTTTATTTACGGGAATTCATAGATGAAGTACTGAATCAAATGTTTAGTGTCACGATGTCGTCTTGCGCTTTACCGTATGTTATCACCGCGAGAGGACTTATTCCTTAACATCTGGACATTCTACGGCACGTAAACTGTTTTTGCAAACGTATTTGTTCACGCCTGGTGTACGAGACAACTACCGCAGGAGATAACAGCGATGATTTATTTTGTTTTCGGGTAGATTTGGAAAACGGATAATCTCCAAAATCACGATCATCCGCCTTATTCCCTTGCAATAAGTCCCATTTCGATTACTTCCGAAATGAGATCGTTACAACGGAATAAGACTGATTTAAATAATTTTCAAAATTATCCCACTTCCGGTATTACCCAAATACATGTTGTTTTAGCAACTATAACTGGCTTACAAGGAACTAGCATACGATGTTCGCGCCATGTTCATGAATAGACTGACACGACCTTCTAGCGTCCTGATCAACACAGCGCAGGACGGTGCTAGGACTAATTTTCTCCCATTTGTAAGACAATGCCAACATATCACCGTATATGGAGACACGAGTCGAACTTGTCCTTGTATAGCTGCAAACACTGCTGAGGCAAATACCAAAACACAGACAACCGACATAGTTTGTACAGACACCGACATTATGACACGAGGACAATGAAGTGTCAACCTGTCACAAGAGTACCTACAATCTTTCAAATGCAAACTCAATGCAACAACACAGATGACACCCAAAAATGTAAATCGAGATCGCCAATAAAAAAATGCCAACGCGAAATAGCTTATCCGTGAAACTCGCGTGACTGGATTCTGATCTAATTGGGATTAGCCCTCATGGATTAATTACTTGGATACAATAAAAATACTCTTGTTTTGATTAGATATTAGATATTAAATAGCTCGGCAAAGCAAAAATAATTATCCATTTCTCTATTATCTATTATCACCAAACTTCGTTTAGAACAACGTGTAGTTAAAAGTCCTGGAAAGGTGTCCACAGGTGCATAACGATTCGGCTATATTGAGTATTGTATCAAATAACTCCAATGGGACTCCAACCAGGTAACTTGAAAATGGAACTTCGTGAGACAACAGAAGAATCTTTTCCAAGGATCTACGTAGGCTGATGAAAACACGCCAAACCAGTATTGTTGTCTGAATGCAAATTTACTGGACTTATTAAAGGGAATAATATCACAATTACATCTCTTCTTTACTCGAGCTTCTGATAAGTTTACTGGTACGTTGAGTTTATCCACCAGCGTTAAATGATTTTTGCAAAAACCCCGGCACAGTTATGGGTCTTAAGGCTTGTGCTGGTTTAGCATAAACAAGAAAACTAAGCTTTCTCTGTGACGATTCCCCGTAAGAGATTACTTTTGGCGCACATGTGATACATCGTGTCTTGAAAAATTTCGTAGCAGTCCGCAAGTGCGACGTCGACGTTTCGGAGTGGACTACGCGAGTCCTGCAGTAAAGCGCTACAACGCAGTTTCGGTCCCAGGAAAAACTAGTCCCAATCGCAATTTTCCTCTGAACAAATGGTCCACTCAAAGTTTCAAAAAGCGTAATCATTTATACAATTTATTCGACGGACTGTTCCCTTCTGACAGTAATCCTAATCATAATAAAAAGCTAATTCCTGAGAAGACTCTCTGAACAAGAGTACATATACAGTCGACGTGAAAACGTTGACGCTTCATAAGCACAACAGAGTGTTAGTCGTCGGAACATCTAGCAGCGGCCCGAGGAGAAACTCGACATCTAGAACACTCGCTTTTGACGAATGTTAATTTTGAAAAAACTGGCCTGAATGCCGAGAACATTGTGCGAGGCTATACAACACTGTTTCCTGACTTTCATCGATAAGAGTGTCTTATAAAGGCATACTCAGACGTAACATATAAATATTGGAGTAAGTTGAAATATTTATATTCGGCATCATCCGAAGACCACTCACCAGTATACGTCGCGAGCTAAACACCGTGTTTCAAACGCAACTAGAAGATTGTCGCCGGCTTCGAGTCATCTCATGTTGCGACAGTTCACCTTTACTCGATGCTCGTTCACCAGTATCTATTGATTAACCCTCCCAGCTAAGAGGCAAGACAACAACTGGCGCTTAGTCTAACGAACGAAGAAATTGAAGAGTCTTAAGCAATGAATCAACGTACACGCTTTTGCCGTCAAAAATATTACCTACATGCAGTAATAAAACTTCATCGTTGAAGCGACTCGCCCAAACAGACAAAAATTACCCAGTACTTTTGAATGTTACGTAGGGTCTAGTCTTCACGCTATTTTAAGTTCATTTAAAAGAAAAACGTGCTTGACAACACAAAGCAATTTCAGTACTGCTCTATGCTTTATCTACCTGATTCGTTGACAGCTTTGCGTATGATTCGAATACGAGAAAATAGCACTGACTGGGCTGAATTTAGTAATAAACCTGCATCCTAGTCTCCTTGTACGTGTCGCCAATGGGCTCGATTTGTTTCATAAGCGGAGAAAAATGCAGAACATGCAGGCCTTACTGAGTTATGGATTAAGTTGAAGCTTCCTCCACTCGTATCAACAGTCCAATACCTTAACAGTTTTCCTGTGAGCAATATCAGTTTAGAAGTTTCACACCGTGTCAACGTATCTTGAGTAAATTTTACGTTTTATAGTGGGCTACAGCGACACGTTAGCGATATCCTTCATTTCAATGTAGAACACGCGATGTGGTAATGACATACTTTTAGCTTTGGGCCGTATCAGAGATGTTACTTTACTGACAATTCAGAGCGTGTGCACAATTTCCTTCAGCTACTTTCTATTCTATATTTTCTGGTGAGTTTTGATGATTACTTATGAACTTCGAACTAGTCCAATGTTAATTTATACCTATTGAGTTTTTGTCGAGATGAATGTAATGGCGAGAAACCTCGGCCAAAGCGCCCGCAATAGTTGCCCGTTTTGCACCATGTTTCGTATTTTATGCAGGTCGAAGGGGCAAATACATCGGTAGCTACAATGTCTGCTTATCAATTAAATGTGTCTGTTGTCAAACCATCGCTCCTTCTCGATTTCAATTCTCTATTTCGCGTAATTATTTGGCTTTAGGTCTACTACACCCATCATGTATAACAATCGGTTCTATGTTGTTAGAGAGAGGTATCCGATTATCCCGGAGCTTATTAAATATTAGGAAGCACAGATCCACTGCCTAACAATTATTATATAGGAGGTAGTCAGGGACACTTAAGCAACAAGGAAAACCCTGACTAGAGACTAAAGCGGTCGGTTATAAAAACATCCTTATCTTAGAGCATCAACACTCTGACAAAGCAGTCCGTAATGTCATTACATCAATCCAGTATTTTTCAGGACAGTCGTGCTCGACAATTATAGCTTCATAATTGCGTTAAACAGAAAGAGAAAAAGAAAATTCATCTTTTTGCATCGCACATGTCGCAGAAGCAGTTTCTCTACGTTGCTTGCACGCGCTCCTTCCACAAGTGTAGGTAGGAACATTCATAACTCGATGCCTAAAGGACTATATTATAATAACAAACAGTTGCTTCAAGATATCACACGGCTAAAAGCAAAAACGTCGCCGCCTTACATGTCCGACATGATTCCGCTGTTCACCTAGCTTTGTTCATTAACCGAAAGACTGTTGTTATTATTTTTCCAGTGTCGGTGTTTTGCCTCAGCTCAAAACAGTTCCTCGTGGCGAGACTCATTCACTTCAGCAAATGTAGTAACAAGTATAAGCTGAGTTTGATTCTACTGGATTTTGTTTCGGCACATTACATACATACATACATACACAAGTCACGTCGGCACATTACAGCATTTAAACTATGATTTATTCTACACCCACTGTTATAAACTATTCTTTTTTTCACACCACGTGTTAACGAGCCTTGACAATGTAATTGTTTGAGGAAAGCTGAAAAGGAAGGAATATCACTTTTCTATATCAGTATCAATAACAGCAGAGGTCTCGAAACACTGAACAGTTGGATGTAGACTCAAAATTATATTTACATTTGCAACTCTTAGCCTTATTTGTACTACAAGGATTCCAATCCTGTACAGACAACACCTCTGCGTTAATCTTTATCCTCTGAACCGGAGCTGCCACCAGGTATTACGGAGACTGCTCAACTATAACACAACGTATCCTAGCAACAACATTTTTAGTACATTGTGCCGCTGCGCCCTCAACACTGGTAACAAAAAAGCAGCTCGCCAAATGAAAACAAAAAAATGAAAAGACAAACACAACAACAAAATTATTACTTGCGTAATGAACTTCAATATACAATTGGCTTTATTTTGGCTATTAGAAGCATATTGTTGGGTTCTCATGGCGCTGAAACATTTACAGTCACGACTCAAAACCTCAGCTTAATGGCGTGCGACTCTTTAATTCTCTTTACATGAAGGAGCGATTATTTGTCCAAAGATATGACGAACAACACGACGGTGTATCACCCTTTCAAAGTTCTTTAACGCTTGAAGAATTAATCATCGCGGTCGTAACGATGAAGTACACAATAGTGAACATGGTGTGTGTCCCATCAATTGATCCTTTTGCGTCGCTAACGACATAGGAAATCCGCCATTCGCTGTTCCTTGAGTTGTGCTGCAGCGGGAAGATCCTATTTCCATAATAGCTCAGAGAGCGGGCTTGGAACCTGTTCTTCTTTTAAATCTCCTCCACTTTGTTTACATTTGGAGGGAACACATTGGAAGTGTAACAGAAAAATTTAGCAAAAATTTGAAAAACAACATGGACATGAATCTACTAGTACGATAAAGTATATGTAATGGATCACGGGCATTGCCAATGTAGAATTTTAAAAATAGCATCATCACCTCCCGACTTTCCAAAGCTCCGATGGAGGATAAACAGGAGACAAAGTGACGACACCCGTAGAATTGCAAGAGCACGCTCATCATACCCTTAACTAAACCAAAACCGTAAGAGCTTAGGATGTATTTTGTGGCGAATGAGACCACGCCACGACATCAGGATAGAGAGTCGGCCTCCACCTGATAAGAGTTGCCACGTCAAAAAACTACGCAGAGGTGCAAGAATAAAATTACAAAAATGGCCTTCCACTTTTCAGAGGCGTGATGGTGAAAACCTGAATTGAAAGCAACACCTGACATCCGCAAGGCATCAGAGCAATCAACCCAGTAACTAGGACATTGAGAAGAAAAATATTTGATGGCATAAGCAGAATTTCTACACAGCGTAAAGTGAAAGAAAGTCACTCCCGAAAACAATAATTGTCGGAAAACTTCCTTCGACCTGCGCGCTATAAACGTTTGTCCTCGGTCGACGAACGATCTGGCCATATACAACACAACGTATACCACAGCATATCTTTCGATACATGTATACACGTGCCTTAGGGCAAGTCAGCATAGCGTAGAGAGCAAATGGAAACAACATAACCAATCATGATTACAACCACGATAGTTAGATTGGTATTACTGTAAAGTTTAAAAGACATCCATTCATATTCAACATAAAACCATGAAGAAAGCTTTGTAAATGTGGTAACTAAACTAAATATATAAAGCATGATGATAAGTATATACGGGCCCTGGAGCGTAGTTGTACCAGACGAAACGAGGATTTAAAATCCAATAATTACGAATTGCGATAACCGTCATCCTCGCGTTAGTACTTCATAAGAATAATAAATTTTTCGCACCCCGATATTCTTTGCGGGGTAGGAAGTCTGAAAAGTTCTAATTGACATGGGACATCCAGAATAAAAAAGTGCAGTCAAAATATTCCGCAAGGGAGTCTATCTAAAATTAGAAGCATTTTTTTATATATTAATAGACGGGGAGTGCGACTACACTATTGCTCGACACACTGTTACAGAAATTACTTTTTATTTCATGCCATTCGATCGGGCTAAAGGGACCGAAAGAATGATGATATTATTTTATAAGCGTACCTCCTAACACACACACTATTTTTGTTGTGGTTTATTCCCTGACGCGGCGTAATCACTTGCATAAGAGGATTCTTTTAATTTCATCGACACTATTGGATGCTGGACAGTTTGACCGATCTGGAATGCGAGTAAACGGCAAATATGGTGTAACAATAGTCACAATAACAACAAGCCTATCAAGGGCCCCGTCACACAAAGAAGCTTCACCCAAGGATTAGGAGTAACCGAGAACGAACAGTTTATTCATGACCTTAGATATTATATCTTTGTAAAGATTAGAGTATAGACAGTTACTGACGTATTGCGACATTTTATACTGGTCATATTTACCGTAACGTATTCAGTCTCATTTTCACATCAGGTTATTTATTTGAGGGCTGGCTTGGACGATGTTCACCACGACTGCCGCACAGGCGAAGACCAAATGCGCCGTCTGAAGGATCATCAACTTCCCTTGTCAAGACATCCTGCACACCCAACCGCGGGCATCCAACAGGCTTGGTCTTAGACCGATGTTGTTTAAACACGAAAAGTAAACTATATTAAGGAAAATGCTAAAATATTACGTTAAAAATGAAATAAGGTGTTATATCTGAACGCGGTTAGCAATATTAGTGATAAAAGGAGCCTATTGATTTGATTAGCCGCATCACTGACGTGTGCAGATCCAAGCGCAAATGTATTTTCCTAATAGCTCGTTCTTCAAAAGCGTGGAGACGCAGTCATTTTGATGAATTATCAATATCAACTGCTAAAAAACGTTTTTTAAAAACAAAGGTTGTGTGGTTTGTTTAAGTCCTTAACTTAATGTGAACTGGTTTACAATGAGGTCACAGTCAGCGCCAGCGTTATACTGGTGCGCGCGAGGTGTTCCAAATGTGAACACTGGTGCTAGTGCTCACCGTGTGCGCTGCAATATATCTGGGGCTGACTGTAGCCAATCTTACTAATCATTCCTTCTTATAATTGAACTAATGAAGCTTGCCCAACAATTCATGAGGTAATGGCTATTAATTGTGATCAATATGTTGAGATATTTTAGGTAGACCTCTGACATTATCCGAGAAATATTTTACATCGCAGAGGACCCAGAATTAATTAAAATTCAACGCAGCTAATAAAAATAATAGCGATAGCGAAGACCATAAACAAAAAATATGGCCGACCTGACCTATTGTTGCTCAAGCTTCGTTAGTTGCCAGCAACAAAAAATGCTTTTATTACAAAAGCTGGGCGGTACATTAAATACTATAAAAATACTGGAGTAAAATTTGATTTTCATTAACGCCGGCAAGTATTTTCGTGTCAAAATGAAATAAATATGAGTCATCGGTCGCGACTAACTTATACGTTTCTGATGTGCCTCGTGTGTATCCTGTGGAGGCCGTGCATGGCGGACTTGACCTCCTCGAAGCAGGACGCGGAGTTGTGTATGGTCGTGCCTCCGAGCACCAGCCTGACGCCGGGGTACGCCTGGTTGAGCTGGTGGACGCACTGCGCTTCCTCGTAGGCGGCGCCGCCCACTATGAACACCACGACGTCTTAGGAGGCTATCTCCTCGCCGCCCAGCGTGGGGTACAGGTTCTCGCGCAGCTTCCCCTTGACGAGGTGCTCGAGCGAGTGCTGCGTGTAGATGATCTCCACGCCGCTCAGTCCCTGCAACAACGATAACCATTATGTTCCATATTCAGTGTCAGATAGCAGCTTCTAATGTTGCAAGTTACATTTAGCCGCTTCTAGTTGTCAGATTGACTTGAAATTTAGTGTTCAAGACTACGCGTCTAGAATGGATAAAAATGCAAGTATCTACAGTAGCAACTAATTACTATGTATGTAAATTCCGGATTGCACATAAAGTTAAATTTAAAAATGTAAGTCATTTAGCAAGTAGGTATCGCAAAAGTTTGCCAAGTTAAAACAAATGAGTAAAAATGGCGGATTTAATTAATGTTATATTTAAAAACAGCAAACTAATTCAGAATAATATACCTAAATCAGTTAAGGTTTCCGAGGATTTCAGATGTACTGTACATTGCGAGCTAAATAATTTTGTACGGTTTTTTTGTGTCTTATTTATTTATAAATATGTGGTGGTGGTACCTTAAGTAACTCTTACGGTGCTAAATAAGATTATTTAACAAAATTCCTAAGTGTATATCGCAGGAAGAAAAGTATACCTAGGTACATCATTTGTCAATAAACTTAAAACCTATCTCATAGACAAGTGTCCGTATGCCTTAATAAGGGAGTTCAGGGGATAAAAAAAAATATGTTGTGATAAAAATGATATAAAAATAGAATACCAAAGAGTTGTGTTCTTTTGCATTATAAAAAATATTTAAGAATATGTTACACATAGATTATATTGTATAACGTTACTTATCTTAGGAATCATATTATAGGCGATGCGGCTGGCAACCCATCACTATTTTGATTCCGCTTTCCACCTATACGTCCACAATCATGCCAAAACGTGGCCTTTAGGTCTTGTTACCTTAGGCTCTGCCTACCCCGTAAGGAATAAAGACGTGATTTATGTATGTATGTATGTATGTACGTTACTTATTTTTAGGTTTAGTTTTAAGTTTTGCTAGCCCTAGTAGGGTCCATGTTTGTACTAGCTAGAATAATATTAACATAGTGTAAATACCATGGTTGCAATAAATGATTGATTGATTGATTTCATTTATCGCTGTTTTAAGATTCGCCCTTACTCCGAATCCGCGAGAATGAGAACGCGTTGAAGGGTAGGTATCTAACGACGGGGACTGCAGTCTACGCGCAGAATGAGGGTAGACAGAGGTCGGCCCGGCCGTTCTAAACAACCACCCGCAATAACTTGTACCCGTGTAAATAACAAAGTCATCTAATAGGTAGTCAAATGAATCAAGAATTTTACTTCTTCATTTTTTATGTTTAGCTACTTTTACGGTTTTTACCGTTTTTAAATTTAGAAATTACATTTCTAAACGACATGAAAATAAGAACAAATATTCGTGCTCAGGATTCCAACCCGGGATGCTTGCTTCGCAGGCAGGGTCACTACCAACTACGCCAAATGCGTAGTCTTTTAAATCAACGATCCTATATATTGACATGCTAGTATCTCGATAATATTGTCAGTATAATCCATGTCAACGAATATAACGCATCGTTACCTTAAGCAGCGGGTAGGCGACGAAGTTCTTCATGTCTCCGATGCTCTCCACCTTCTCGTGGCTCTTGGTCTTCTGGAAATCGTCCATTAGAGACTTCGTCTGCCCGATCTCGCCGAAGTTGGAATACAAGTCCTGTAACAAAACAAAAATATTACAATCAAAATATACGACAATGATGTCCAAGGACTTTTTTTTATAATGTAGGTAGATAAGAAATAAGAACTAATAGCGGTATTCCCACAGGAATTATCTATGGGCAGTGGTGATCACTTACCATCAGGTAACTCACTTGCTCGTTTGCTTTCCTATTCATATAAAAAAAAATAAAAAAAAAACAAAATTTATTTTTGTAATTTGGCCGCCAAGGGCTCTATTACATGTCTTTTTCGAAACTACCAGCGCATTCGGTAAGACCATCATTGCCAAGAAGAATGCGTCGCAAGAAACTTGGCAAAAAGTCATCAATAAATTGCAACGTAAGCAAAGCCGCGGGCGTACATACATACACAAATCACGTCTTTATCCCTCACGGGGTAGACAGAGCCTAAGGTAACAAGACCGGCCACGTTTAGCAAGATTGAGGGCGTATTGGTGGAAAAAAGAATCAAAATAGTGATGGGTTGCTAGCCGCATCGCCTATAACCGGGGGCGTAAGCGGTTAATTAATAAGCCAGGGATAAGCACAGATAGGGGATCGTGTCGGAGACCCTTGCCCAGCAGTGGGATGATGTCACACGCCTTTAAAAAAGTTAATCGTTTCTTGTAAGACCGGCTTAGTTTTTACAGTCACATAGGTAAGCTTAGAGCTTCTTTCGGTTTGGGCACTATGTTTGTAAATTCACTCGCTATATCTAACCAAAACATAAATAGGTCAAATTAAAAAAATATACCCGAAACCAGTAACAAAATATTGATTTTATACATTACTAGCTTCTGCACGCGACTTCGTCTGCGTAGAATTATACATAAAAACCTTCCTCTTGAATCACTCTATCTATTAAAAAAAAACGCATAAAAATCCGTTGTGTAATTTTGAAGATATAAGCATACATTGGGACATAGGGACAGAGAAGGCGACTTTGTTTTATACTATGTAGTGAAGTGATTTGCTACATTCCGTTTTTTCTTTAACAAAAAAAACCTACCCGAAAAAACACTGAAACCCAATTTGAAGTTGCGAAAAAACCGTTACATTTTTCAAATTCAAAGTTGATAAAGTCTTTATTTACCTTATACGCGGGCGCAGCGTTTTTTTCTTGTTGGCACGAGCATGGCGACGGGATGACTGCGCGGAAGTGGCGCCGCCTGTGGTTATGTAGCCCCATAACACTACACTACCCTCGTTGCATTGTTAGACACATTGTGAAACTACCCGCGGTTATAATTGCTGGCTATTAAAGGTATGACACACTTTATAAAATATGAAAGTAGCGTGTTGGTGGATGCAAGCCGCTTCCGCGAGGCAACTGGAGGTCTATGGGGGAGGCCTATCTCCAACAGTGGGCGCCCCATGGCTGATATGATAGGATAATCTGAAGCCAAAAAACTTATTAAAAACATCTTATCCATTATAAATTACTACATAACCAAGTAGGCAAGTCCGATCCCTATTTTCCTTGGTCACGGCATCACGCGTGAACGGATGGACCGATCTCACCGATTCTTTTCTTGTTGTGTTTGTTATTGTCAGGAGAAGGTTCTTATGTAACAATATTTTGAAAAAAAAACTATTACGTGGGCGAAGCCGCGGGTAACGGCTAGTACCTACAAAATATAAAAAACATAAAAACCTAACCTAGGGTGCCTTATTCAAAAACAAAACCAAGTTTCTTTTGCAAATTCAAGTTTATTCCTTTACGTGTTCATTTTTCATCCTTCAATATTTATTTAGGTATAAGTATTCATCAACTGTACATATTGTGTCTATAAATACGTTGGCCAGCTTCCAATCATACCACCAGTCACACGTTTACCAGATATCATGGAGAGAAGCGCCAGGTTCAGCTACAGCAACCCCAAATCCCGGACCTGGTCAGGAGTGACAGTGTTCGCAGCATACCTCGTACTGCTCATGGTGGAAATATACATAGAGTTATTCGAGAACCAAACGCATCTGAGAGTGTACAACAATATCTGTAAATTTACAAGTGGATTGCATGCTGACAGGTGAATTGTTTTGGTGGCGATCCAAAAACTGGGATTTACTTAAGTAAAGAAAACTGTGTTAAAACATGAGTTATTACGAGTTAAGTACCTATTATAATTTGCTAGCTGTTGCCTGCTGCGTCGTCTATGCCCCGGTTTTTTTTTCAAAATATTGTTTTATAACAACCTTCCCTTCACAATAATAAATACCTTCATTGTATAAAAAAAAAACAGTGAAGTCGTTCCCGCTTTCACACGTGATGCCTTGACCAAGGGAATTTGGGATTCATTATTATTGTGTACGAACTGGATACCACACCACGCGTTCCTTGAAAACTATCCGGACACCGCTAAGATCGAGGCGAGTGGAGAAGATGAATAGAGGCCTTTGCCCAGCAGTGGGAAACAAGTACAATACAAGTGTTTGTTATTATTGTTATTAAATACAGAGCTGTCAGACACATGCTGTACGGCCGGTGGTTACGTACCATTAAGTTTCTGTCAAAAATGTCATTATTATGCTACAATTCTACATCACGTATACCAATTTCAAGTCGATCAAACCAACCATTGAAGTTCCCTCCTGCTTGTAAGGAGACGGCCCTGCCCCGCTAGCACGAGAGCGCACGAAAGTCGCGTCGCGCGCGAGTTGGACTACCCGTCTCTTTCTTGTTGGTACAGTAAGAAAAGGACGGGCAATCTATCTCGCGCGCGACGCGACTCTTGTGCGCTCTCGTGCTAGACGCCCCATGCTAGACCAGCAGGTCGGGGCCACCAGAATTCCACTATTGGATCATTGTATTGTCATGCGATTTAAATATGCAAAATTTCAGCTCAATCAGTTGAATCTGTTTCAAAATTAAGTTAAAAAATAAGTTAAACCTTTTGTATGCCTAGTCCCAGATCCGGGCCAAGATTAAAAGCTATATTTTGTATTTATTCCTGATCTCCAAAATTAGTATTATTTGGGACACATGAGACTAGAATGCAGGTTTTTTTATACCGACATACGAAAGGTTAAGTTCAAAAGATTGACATATTACGATTTAACAGACAATACAACTATAATATCTTGAAAGACAATATACAACACATTGTTTTAGAACATATCATAAATCATACATGTATTTGTGTTAAGTATAGACATGTTATAGGATAATAAAAGATTATTTAAGTGCAGTAAATTTTATTACCACATCCGTACACTCGAAACATTCATGCCTCCATTTAAAACATGGTAACTTTGGTAAAAGGTCTATTGCAATACCTCGCCTTGGAAATACTTTGATTCGAAAAAACTTTGCTTAAAAATGCAAAATAAAAAACGATACTCCTAACATTCTAGGGATGTTCGTATATTTTCACCTACGTAACCATGCTACGGACCAGGTCGGAGGCCACGGTGCCACAACACTAATTAATAATCTTCAAACACCAAATACCGGTTTAATTCGATTAAAAATGGCGCGACACCATTTCTCAGCATTGGTATAAAAGTATTTTGTTTATTTACAAACGATACAGTATCGTAAATATCAAAAATCAAATATCATAAGCGTTGTATCTTTACGTTACCAAAATTGGCATATATCGGATTATAAGCAATCATCTACGAAGAAAACCACACCTGTCGCGAAGTAGACAATTGTTTCAGTATGTTTTAGAAACAAAGACAAGGCGGTTCGCTTCGCGGCCTGACGCTAAATATGAAATATCTGTAAATACCGCAATGTTATATATAAATTCAATGTTTCGGCCTAACCGCCTAAAATATGTGAACTCCATTTGCCGAAACCACTGTCGTTGTGTTATTAAATATACATTTATCGTTAACATAACGTTTCAACGCCAAATCGAATAAAAAGATGACTATTACAAACAGATACCTGACATATCTCTAGAGTTGGACACTATTATCCTCAATATCTTCACTATAATTACATATCACTACACCTAAGGTAACTCCGGGCCTGGTCTACATTAAAACTCTACTTCCTGGCGAAGTCTTCTCCGGTCTTGATGTTCTTCTTCAGTTCAGGGATGGCTTCCTTGAGTAGTTGCTTCTCGTAGTCGTTCAGGGCACCGAAGCCAAGGTTCTTGGAGACGCCGTTCTTGCCGAAGGCGACGGGGTTCGCGAAGTAGGTAGCCTCGGTGAGGTCCGATTTGATGTACGCGCATTCAACGACGTTGGATTCACCCTGAAATTATGATACGGGTTACAAATTTATGGATTCATTTGATTCAGTTGTTATTTTATTGAAAACTAGCTTTTCCCCGCGACTTCGTCCGCGCAGATAACGTCAGAGTGACGTGGCGACACACCCCATACATCCACACGTCTCCAAGTACCTATAAGGTTTTTATTTCCTATCCCGTGGGAAATTCGGAAAATCCCTTCTTAGAGCACTTACTTGATCCTCTAGGAATGTTATCTACTAATTAGTGTCTTAATTATTAACCTCGTTTTTTTATCCCATGGGAAATTTGAAAAATTCCTTTGTAAGTGCATCTTTATACTAATCAAGGAATAATGTGTAGGCATGCTAAATTTAATGTCTGTAGCTTTATTAGTACAACATTTTGGAATTTTCCAATCCCGTGGGAAAATCGGGATAAAAAGTATCCTATGTCCGTCTCCTGGTTCTAAGCTACCTCCCTACCAATTTTCAGCCAAATCGGTTCAGCCGTTCTCGAGTTATAAATAGTGTAACTAACACGACTTTCTTTTATATGTATATATAGATGAGGGAACGGGCGAGTCTTAGGGAGCTACCAGTGGTAGGCTGCCACACCGATCGACCGGTCGTCGATCGATTGTAGAATCGATCGACGTCGATCTATAGTTTCTACTAGACCAACCGATCGATCGATGCCGAACGACTTAGAGTATTTGGCTTTCCGCACTGATTTGTATAGCCACAGAAGGCGTTCTGTGCACGTCTAGCACGCGAGATAGTTGCCCGTCATTTTCTTAATGTTAGTTTTAGAAAGACTCGATCCCTGCCTCTAGCACAAGATTCTTTTTTTTACTCTTAGTTTTGGAAATACTCTTGTGCGCCCTCGTGCTAGTCGGGTTGACGATACGGGGGCGTTCAAGTCTTACGTAAGCGCTTGAGGGGGGGCGGGTGGATCTTTGCTTTGCTTATTTTTGATGACATGGGGGGGGGGGGGGGTCGATATGGTGATTACGTCAGCAGTTTCGATTCGAACTGCTGCTCACGAATCAATAAAAAACAGAATCCATTAAAAGAAAAATGCACATAGGTACCAATGATTACGTAAGCATAGGAGGGTGGGGGGGGGGGGGGGGTAAGAGGTTTGCTTACTTTTGCTGACAAGGGGAAGGGGGGTAAGTAATTGTAAAAAATCTGCTTACGTAATACTTGAATGGCCCCTACGCCACAATCCGTCTGCAATATAATATGTATAGCTTACGTTGAGTCCGCGCAGCACGGCGCCGGCCAGGCGCGCGCCAGCGTACGCCATGGAGAGCGTGGCGGAGCCACCGCCCGCCTTCGCCTTCACCACCTGCAACCATCACAATATGTTAACAGCACTCTCATGGCGAGTTTAACAATAGGGAATACGCAGTGGCGTAACTGGGGCCGCGGCAAATTCGTCAGATAGGGCTCCTTCCTCAATATAAAGAAGGGCATCACCGTCCCTTCTTTATTTTTTTTACTACGAACTGACAAGTGATTGACCTCTATCTCACTTGGTGGAAGGTGCAGAGGCCAAAGGTGTAACTCACTGGCTCAGTAATAGCCTATTCACTCTAGCCTTGAAGAGCCCTAGGTTGTATCTGTCCGGAAATACAGACGATGGGAGCGAATTCCATTCCCTAGCAGTTCGCATTAGGAAGGATGAAGCAAACCGCCTCGTGCGTGCCAATGGTATGTTGACAACAAATGGGTGAGAACGCTCCCCCCGCCTGGAAGTCCGCTTCTCTGCTTTAAACCAAGCCAGTTCGGGGCCCCGTAGAGCTAGGGGCCCACGTTTCAGTTTCGAGTTCACGACACCTCAAAAAAAAAAAACAAAAATGTTTATTTGGTTTTTACATTTATGGTTACAGTAATACAGGTTGGAACCTTCCTTTAAGCATGAGAAATGCTTGTATCGGAATGTTCCGCTCTTTCTTAACTTGACGGTTAACAAAAACCAAGCAGAACCGAAACTAATTCTATCACTAACTTAAGTACGTGTCCAAGCATGTTACTCCCTGATGTTTAATAATCTTTTGCCTTGCGGTTGGCAACAAACGCCTGCCGCGCTCGACGAAGCGGCGAACAGCGCCGCACCGTGGTGAAAACCCGAACCAACCAGTCCGCTCAGCGCGCAAACACGGCGGCATGCGCTCTCACAATGATACGGCTTTTTTATTATGAATGAGATGTGATTTCGGAACAATATAACTCTTAAACTACCTATTTACTGTGTGTGATAACGTGGAAACCAGAGTAGTGCACTGGTGCTTGGTTTCAACTTCGGCGGCGGCAGCATCAACATCACCACGCGGAGCACGCGGGCTGGCGGTTCCTCCCAAGGTATTTTAGATTGTTTTATATCGGGGTCTGACATGCTTGGACTAACATTTGGGAATACCTATATAAAACACAGTACATTGAGCTATCGAAGTGGGGTATGTTAAATTCAACATACTTTTTGGTCCATCGAACCGTAAAACGGTTACGTACCTACCTATACCTACCTATGGGTTTCTTGTTAGAAAATTTGGTTGTTATTCGGTTTAATTAATCTTGTGTCGGCTTCGGATAATTCGGTTATATGGTGGTTAGGTACATAAAATTCGGCTATACGGTTACTATTCGGTTTGTTTACATTTACGCGGTAAAAAGTGTCTATTGTGGTGTGTAAATATTTTATGCCTAGTGTATTACTTATATGTAGTTTGTTTCGGAACTCGGAATCGGTGGTTTATTCGGTTTTATTCGGCTAGCATAAATACGGTTTTATTCGGTGATTTTAGGTTATCCTACATACGTACCTACTTACGTTTCGTAATTTACGGGAATAAACAAAATGGCGAAAGCCAACGAAGTCAAGTTCAAAATTGAATGCGAATGGTTTGAACATTCTATTACTATGAGTAAATCAAGTGAATACTCATCAGGTGTATTATCGGTTCGGCTCAGAAAATTAGAGGATCATTACGAAAAATTATCGGCGGCTTACGAGAACCTCTTAAATATAGTAACAGACGAAAATGCGACGGCTAGCTATGATGCTCGTTTCAAAATGGCTACTATTCAGTATAATGAGCTAGATGCGATTTTAGCTAAATTTCCCAATTCGGACGGCTCCTACACTACAACGGAAAGTGCAGTACACTCTCGTCTGCCTGTGTTAGATTTAGATAATTTTGAGGGAAACGTGTTTGAATGGTTCAGCTTCATAAGCTTGTATAATTCGTTAGTTTTGTCAAGAAAAGACTTGTCGAAAACAGAGAAGTATCATTACTTGTTCTCACATGTTCATAAAGAACCGCGCACGCTTATACAACATTTGTCTATGACTGATGAGTCATTAGATACTGCGCTGGAAATCTTAAAATCTCGGTATGAAAATAAAAGAATGATTATTGATAGGCATCTTTCCCGTTTGATTCATTTGTCCCCTGTGTCAAATAGTCAAAACCTGCGCGTAGGCATGTTGAATCCACTCTTGGAATCCGTAAGGTCTCTTAAAAATTTGGGACTTACAATTGATGATTATTTTCTAGTGTACATGTGCATGTCTAAATTACCTATCGATTTAAAAACACGGTTTGAGCAAAGGTATGGTGGCGTTAAAAACGATCTACCTACATTCGGAAATTTCATTACGTTCTTACAAAACGAATGTCATTTTATTGATACCACCAATCACTCGGCAACGGCAGCGACTTCGTCGTCGACTTCGGTAAACTTCGGTCAACCTCGGAATACGAACTTCACTCCGCGTGAACAAAATAGGTCGTTCGACAAAAGCGGGTGCGCGTTTTGCAATAATCAATTGCATAAAATTACGGATTGTTATAAATTTCAGAATTTGTCACGTGATGACAGACGCGGTTTAATTAAATCTAAAAATTTGTGTTTTAGATGTTTCGGAAGCCATTCGGCTATTTCTTGCAAACGGAATGTACCGTGTATGTACTGCAATAATACCGGTCATAACAAAATGATTTGTACGTTTGCTGCACCTCGCAATGAGAACGCTTATGTTAAGGCTGCAGGCAAAGTAGAATCGCCTCAAAACAAAAAATTTAATCATGTTTCGGTCGGTGTAGTTGATAACTTTGATCAACAAAATAATAACGGATATGATGATGATGATGACTTCAGTCGGAATGAAAATCGGTGCACTCGTTACGAGCGCATGTACAATAGCGCCCCAGCGACAGCCGCGCACTGTGACAAACATGGCGGCTGCGCGAGCCGCGCTGTTTCCCGCGAAATTGATCGCCAACGTTCAGTGTCGCCACCTAGTGTGCGACGCTCGCCTCATGCCCAATAGCAATTACAGCAAAAGAATAGTAATGTCCCTTCGCTCACTATACCTAAAGTTGTAGAAAATGTTTTGTTACCTACGGTGATTGTTTATGTTAGGTCAGCTTGCGGTGTTTATGTTCCCGCTCGCGCCTTATTAGATTCGGGCTCGCAGATCACTATAATACGGAATTGTTTTGTAAATACTCTTTGCTTGAAGCGGCATAACTGTTCTATACCCATTGTCGGCGTCGGCGGCAATAGTACAAAGTTAAGTGACAAAATGGTTATTATTAATTTCAAGTCAAAACTTGACTCGAATTCGGTCCTAACGGTTTCGGCGGCGGTCATGACGACTCCTACGTCTTATATTTCTAAGCAGTTGTCGTCAACTTATGAATGCAAGTTATCGGATTCTAACTTCGCACATTTGTCAAAGATAGACATTATTTTCGGATGTGATATTTTAGGCGAGATTTTAAATAACGGAAAAATACGGTCGGATGCGAACGGTCCATACGCCTTGGATACTATTTGTGATTATGCTTTATTCGGTCCAGTTAGAGAAAATACTATTTCGGTTTCGGTTCCTGTCAACAATTCGGTTTCGGTCTCTAAAGACAATTCGGTTTCGGTCTCTAACGATAATTCGGTTTCGGTTTCTAACAATAATTCGGTTTCGGTTTCTAACGGTAATTCGGTTTCTAACAACAATTCGGTTTCGGTATCTAAAAACAATTCGGTATCAAATGATAATTCGGTTTCGGTATCTAAAAACAATTCGGTATCAAATGATAATTCGGTTTCGGTCTCTAATAACAATTCGGTTTCGGTATTAAATGACGGTTCGGTTTCGGTATCAAATAACGGTTCGGTTTCGGTATCAGGTAACGGTTCAGTTTCGGTATCTGATAAAATGAATGTTTCGGTTTCGGTTTCAAACTCATTAAATAAGAGTTCGGTTAAAAATATTTCGGATTTACCTCACATTTCGGGTGACAGGCTTTCGGTTTCAAATACGGTTACGGATGTTACAATTTTTTCGGGAAGTTCTCTGATTGAGACGGTGGAACGGTTTTGGGCTTCGGAAGAGCCGCCTTCGGTTAAAATTATTAAGGATCCACTGGATATTGAATGTGAAAACTTGTTTACGGAAACGACAACTCGCGGTACGGACGGAAAATATATGGTGCGCTTACCACTTATACCTACTCATTCTCGGCTCGGTGACTCCCGGCAAATGGCGTACCGACGGTTTCAGGCGTTGGAAAAACATTTTCAGTTACAACCGGAATTTAAAAATAAATATTGTGAATTTATAAATGAATACATCAATCTCGGACATATGCAAAAATCAGATTTTCGGAATTACAACGACGAACATTATTTTTTAGCACATCACGGTGTCTTTAAAATTTCGGGAGATACTTCAAAAATAAGAGTAGTTTTTGACGGTAGCGGTAAAACTTCTAACGGTGTCGCTTTGAATGACTGCCTGTATGCTGGTGAAAGGCTGCAGAATGATATCACTAAAATTATTTTGAATTTTCGGTTTCCAGTTTTCGTATTTATAACGGACATACGTATGATGTTTAGACAAACTTGGATTCATCCAGACGATCGGCGATATCAGTTAATTCTCTGGAGAGAGAATAGTTCGGCACCTGTAACTGTTTATGAAT
The DNA here is from genome assembly GCA_949127965.1 of Pandemis corylana. Taxonomy (NCBI): domain Eukaryota; kingdom Metazoa; phylum Arthropoda; class Insecta; order Lepidoptera; family Tortricidae; genus Pandemis; species Pandemis corylana. Next base: position 13,125,931 of record OX421864.1, on the reverse strand, counting down.
TAACTACAAATACTTACGGACTCAAATCTAGTCCTTTTGTTGCAAATCGGTGTTTACTTCAATTGGCGGAAGACGAAGGTGACAAGTTCCCTAGGGCTGCGAAACTAATACGTCACAATTGTTACGTAGATGATCTGAACGGCGGTGCAGATACCCTAGAGGAAGCTGTTGAGATTAGGAACGAACTGATAACGATGATGCAGACGGCAAATTGCGAATTACGCAAATGGTCATCTAATGACCCCAGAATTTTACAGGGGGTTCCCGAGGAACACTGTGAAATGCCGTCCGATTTTGATAAAAATGATAAATTCGGGTGCGTTAAAGTTTTAGGCGTACAATGGGACCCTAAATCGGATACTTTTACTTACACGGTTAACTTACCTTCGGAGAAACGTATTACTCGTCGAGTTATTTTAGCGTCCACGGCTAAATTGTTTGATCCTCTCGGGTGGATCTGTCCGGTAGTATTTCGAGCAAAACTACTACTTCAGAGTTTGCTTAGCAGTGGTGATGGTAAACCTATCGAATGGGACTCCCCTGCTCCAGATGATCTTGTTCGGAAATGGCAAGAATTTCTTTCGGATATACCAAATCTATCTAAACTTTCAATACCACGTTGTATTAAATCGGACGGTAATAAAAATAATAAATACACATTACACGGCTTTTGTGACGGATCAATGTCGGGTTTCGGTGCGGTTGTGTATTTACGGACAGAAGATGAGAATAATAAAGTAACTATTCGGATTTTAATGGCTAAGTCTCGCGTAGCCCCATTAAAGAAAAAACTTACCATACCTCATCTTGAACTTGAAGGTGCTTGCCTTTTGGTAACACTAATTAATCATGTTTATGACATATTAACCAATAATCTCTCTATGAAAATAGATAATGTATACGGATGGTGCGACAGCACAATTGTTTTGGCTTGGGTTAAAACTTCTCCACATAAACTCAAAGTTTTTGAAGGAAATCGGGTTTCAAGAATAATTTCCTCTAAAGCACCTATCACATGGAAACATGTACCTACGGAACAAAATTGTGCAGATGCTGCATCTCGCGGTACCTCGGCTAAGGAATTGTTAACTCATCCGCTCTGGTGGCATCCTGCTTGGTTGTGTCTTTCTTCTAAAACCTGGCCACACTCCGGTCCAGAGTTTCCTGACACCTTACTTCCTGGTATAAAATCTAAAGTTACAGCAAATGTTTTAGTTTCGGACAAACAATCGGTTACGGATCTTAATTTGCTTGACAGATATAGTTCTTATGAAAAATTAATTAACGTCACGAGTTTCATATTACGGTTTATCCATAATTGTAAAAATCCATCTTCAAAAAATTTAAACAAAAATCTCTCGGTAATTGAACGTAGAAATGCCATTAAACATTTGATTAATTCGGAACAGCAAAATGCATTTAGTGAAGAAATAGAAGCTCTTCAAACAAACTTAAAAGTTAAATCAAGTCTGAAGAAACTTAACTTATTCCTGGATTCAGACAATTTGATTAGAGTCGGTGGTAGAATCAAACACTCTGATTTACCTTACAATGCTAAGCATCCACTTTTGCTCCCGGGGAAGGGTAGGCTTGTACAGCTACTCGTTGAACATTTTCATAAAACCTACTGTCATGTCGGTGCAAACGCATTAGCAGCAATTCTATCTCTAAATTATTGGATTTTATCGGTTAGACGTTTAACACGCACGGTCACGTTTAAATGCGTACAATGTTATAAAACACGGCCACATTTAGTACAACCATTTATGTCGGATCTACCACGTGATCGCGTTAGAGCATTACGGCCCTTTCAGAGTGTAGGGACGGACTTCGCAGGTCCATTTTACATAAAGTCCAGTTCTCTTAGAAACGCACGGATTGAGAAATGTTACCTCTGCGTCTTTGTATGTCTTGTGACAAAAGCGGTACATCTAGAGGTCGTTTCTGGATTATCGGTAGAAGCTTTCGTTGACACCTTTACTAGATTTGTATCTAGACGTGGTTTGCCCTCTCTTGTAAGATCAGATTGCGGAACTAATTTCACCGGAACGGATAAATATTTGAAGGATTTATATGTGTATATTCGTGATAATAGCTCAGATATTAGCAAAGAACTAGCTAAATCTAATGTGACTTGGTTATTTAACCCCCCAAGTAGTCCGAATATGGGCGGTTTGTTTGAGGCGGCTGTTAAGAAGTCTAAGATGCACATGTCACGAGTTCTCGGTGAACAAAAATTAACCTTCGAGCAACTTACTACTTTCTTCGCTCGTGTGGAAGCTGTCATGAATTCGAGACCCTTAACTCCACTAAGTTCTGATCCAAACGATTTAGACGTGTTAACACCCGGACATTTTCTGATCGGTGAATCGCTAGTTTCCCTGCCTGAGTATAACTATGATGACGTTAAAATTAGTAGACTCAATAGATTTCAATTACTTCAACGGCTCTCGCAACATTTTTGCATAAGATGGCGAAACGAATACTTACACACCTTACAGTTACGGCACAAGTGGAATGATCATACCACATCTCCAAAGGTTAATGATTTAGTATTGATAAAAGAAGACAATAGCCCTCCTTTGGAATGGAAACGGGGTAGAATAATAAGTTTAATGCCCGGTAAAGATGGGATCGTACGGGTAGTTCAGTTGCGAACCCAAAAGAGTACCTTAATCAGACCCGTTTCTAAACTTAGCAAACTTCCACTTGATGATTAGGTCAACCAAGCTACATCTTGGTTGGGGGGGGGAGTGTATGTCCAAGCATGTTACTCCCTGATGTTTAATAATCTTTTGCCTTGCGGTTGGCAACAAACGCCTGCCGCGCTCGACGAAGCGGCGAACAGCGCCGCACCGTGGTGAAAACCCGAACCAACCAGTCCGCTCAGCGCGCAAACACGGCGGCATGCGCTCTCACAATGATACGGCTTTTTTATTATGAATGAGATGTGATTTCGGAACAATATAACTCTTAAACTACCTATTTACTGTGTGTGATAACGTGGAAACCAGAGTAGTGCACTGGTGCTTGGTTTCAACTTCGGCGGCGGCAGCATCAACATCACCACGCGGAGCACGCGGGCTGGCGGTTCCTCCCAAGGTATTTTAGATTGTTTTATATCGGGGTCTGACATGCTTGGACTAACATTTGGGAATACCTATATAAAACACAGTACATTGAGCTATCGAAGTGGGGTATGTTAAATTCAACAGTACGTGTGTGTGCGTGTGTGTGTGCGCGTGCGTCTGTGTGTATGTACGTGAGTGTACCTGTGCGTGTGCATACATGTAAATGTTCATACCTATTACGGTAATAAAACGACAGTTGTAAAATAAATCACTATCCTTTGTTTCTTTTAAATAAGAGGCATTATTGGTTCCTTGTCAGTTACTGGTGCCGTCAACCGAGTCCTTGCTGTGAACTTACCTCAGTGCCAGCCTCTTGTATCCTCTTGGTCAGCGCTTCAATCTTGCCCTGGTCAGTGAGCTTGACGCCGGGGTTGCTCTGGCTGAGCACCGGGATGATGGTGACCCCCGAGTGGCCCCCGATGACCGGGATGGTCACCTGGCGGGGGTCCACGCCGTTGATCTCGCCGATGAACGCCGCCGCGCGGACGACGTCCAACGTGGTCACGCCGAGGACGCGGTTCGCGTCATATACGTTCGCCTGAGAAGACAACAATTACATTCTAAACGACATTGAAAATTTACTTTACTTTGCCTAGTAGATACTTTATACATGTCTACTATAGACTAATATAATTTAACGCTCGGGGACCTTATACATCACTTATAAATGTATTTAATTTAAGTAGAATTTAAGCATTCTTACTGTATTTTATTTTGTTAAATGACTTTCTGCCAAGTTTCTTGCGGCGCATTTTTCTTGGCAATGGTGGTCTTTCCAAATGCGCTGGTAGTTTCAAAAAGACATGACCAATTTGCAAATATATATAGACGTTTTTATTTTTATTTTTGAGAATACAGAAAAATCCGAAAAGTAAAGCTATGGCCGGGAATCGAATCCGGATCCTCGTCATTACGTGATGCGTGGTATGGATGGTGCAGCTATAGGCCACGATCATGCTAAGCGTGACCTTTAGGTCTTGTTACCTTAGGCTCTGTCTACCCCGTAAGGGATAAAGACGTGAATTATGTATGTATTATTTTAAACTTTATATAAACTCGGGGGGACTTGTTTGTTTACAATAGCTTTAAAATGGATTGGAATAGACTATAAAGCTTTAAGAGAACAAAGCTCTGGGTCATAACTAGCGAATCTACAGTCGTGCAGTGACAGAACCAGACATGGGCATTTCGTAATCGATCCAGACCAGCAAGGAAGAATTGTAATTCCAAAGGAATGGATTACAAAATGTAATCATTAGAAATAAGAAACGTTTATTGTATAAAACCGTGTACAATTGTGATAACATGATTTTTATAAGTTTCAACAGTTTATCCATTTCGGACGTACAATATTTAGATTTATTATTATGAATTATTTGGTAATATCTTTATTTTAATAATTTGTACATAGTACAGTGTTTTGATTATCTAAGTATAATCGATTACTGAAGAATCACGATTACTGTAATGTAATCGTATAATTCATTCCAAAAGTCGGATTACAACCAACTCTGGACAGAACAATTGGCAATGAATTCAATACATAATTAAACGCAAAACTACTACGTTTAACGACCATTTATGAGACAGAATATTAGTCGTATTTCAGGGCCAGCAATTATATGTGACTAGTAATAGTGTACTATTTTAAAAACGACTCGGATCCTGCCATTGTTCTTTCTAAGTGTTAATTTACTGACGTTTGTTTTTGAAATGTTAAGCACTAGCTGTCACTTTTCACTGCCTGCGTTTCACGAGTAGTTTACGTACGTAATTGTATTGTAATAAATGTAAATAAGAAATAGTACTACCATGCTGCAGGCTTATTACTTAAGTCGCTCGCAATCGCCATCGTGTTCATTTTGACAGTTCTTGTATGAATGTGACAGCTAGCTGATTCCGATGACAATTGTCAGCCCATACATGAATTGGCAAAATGAACACGATGCCGATTGCGAGCGAGTTAGGTAATGTGCCTACTGTTCTGGGAGCAAAGGAAAAACACAGAATGTACCAGTTGCATCTCGTCCCGCGCAGATGGTAAAAGCCCATCGAGGGAACGGGCGAAATTCTTAGGAATCATGTTATAATGCGGCTAACAACCCATCACTATTTTAATTCCCCTTTCCACCTATACGCCTACAACCATGCTAAACGTGGCCGTTAGGTCTTGTTACCTCAGGCTCTATCTACCCCGTCAGATATAGACGTGATTTGTGTATGTATGTATGTGTAAGAAATAGTAGAAGTGCACACACACGAATCACGTATTTATCCTTTACGGGGTAGACAGAGCCCAAGGTAACAAGACCTACAGGCCACGTTTAGCAAGACTGGTCTTATAGGTGAAAGGGGAATCGAAATAGTGATGGGTTGCTAGCCGCATCGTCCATAACATGATTCCTATGATTTTCGCCCATTGCCTCGATGGTCATTTTTTAAGTTTTATATAAATTGGTTGAAATATAAAGATACAGTTTGACAACAAAAATAATGCTCCACGATGTACCTGCGCAGTAGACCAATTTTAGTAGCGCGGGAAACTCTGGCGCTGTTATTGGTCGATCGATTTCGTACCAACAATAGCAAAATCGTGTAAGCGGGACAAAGCTAAGAATGCAAAGCAAGCAATACTCTGCCAGTTGCGCTTGCAAATAAAGTTCAATATAGATTATTTACACGTTCGGCTACCATCGGAAACTGGTCTGCGCTTCTCTGCGCAAACGAATACTGCCGATGCGCATTATATTTGTTGTCATACTGTAGTTGGAAGTGTCAGAAAGTCACGGTGCCTGGAAAAAAAAAATCTACGCAAAGTCGCGGGCTGTGGCTACCAGTGTGAATAAACATAATCATGATGTAACATAGTTTCAGAATGATAATCGCATGACGCGACTGTCATAGCGACTGATAACACAACGCGTTAATCTTAAAAGATGTGAAAAGCTGCACGCGGGCGGCGCGTGCGCATTTCACGCGGTCAAAAGACGGTAAATCTATTTAAGACTAGCTGTGCCCCCGTACCAGTTTTTTATTTCAAAATATTGTTACATAAGAACATTCTTAATAAACGTTTCTTAATAAATAAATAAAAAAAAAAAAAAAAAAATCTCCTGACCAGGGGCGCCGACTTTTAGAAAACCTCGTGGGTGCTCTTGCTTATTTCAATGTACGCTAAACGGGTCGTCAAGTAATGAAAAAACACCTATCCCTAAAAGTCTATTCTCAGGGGTGCTCGGCACCCACTGTTTATTTCATGAGAAATAAAACCCATCCCCCATGAGGGTGCTCGAGCCCCCGAGCACCCACGGAGTCGGCGCCCCTGCTCCTGACAATAACAAACAAAACAAATAATTAGCGAAATCGCTCCAGCCGATCACGCGTGATGCCGTGACCAAGGGAAATAGGGATTCATTTTTATAATTAAAGATATATATATATATATATAGATTCTTCCATGCTGGTCTGGGAGCAAAGATAAAACATAGAATGCACCAGTTGCTTCTCTTCCCGCGCAGGTGGTAAGAGCCCATCGAGGGATTAGGCGAAAATCTTAGGGAGCATGTTACAGGCGATGCGGCTAGCAACCCATCACTGTCTTGATTCCCCTTTCCATCCATACGCCCCCAATCATACTAAACGTGGTCTTTTAGTCTTGTTACCTTAGGCTCTGTCTACCCCGAGGGATAAAGACGTGATATATGTATGTATGTATCTACTAGACAGTTTTCGCTGCGCCTTACTTGGGTGGCGCGCTCGTCACTTTGAAAATGCCTGCTGTAACACTAAATTGGGGTTACCTTCTTGAGGACTTCCGAAGCAATGGGCACCATCGAGTTGACGGGGTTCGTGATGATGGCCATGATGGCCTTAGGCGCGTTCTCGGCCACGCACTGCGCCAGGTCGCGCACGATGGAGGCGTTCGTGTTGAAAAGGTCGTCGCGCGTCATGCCCGGCTTGCGGGGCACGCCGGCCGGGATCACCACCAGGTCCGCGCCTGGGGAACAGGGGGCACAGCTGTGTCAAGCGGGCTAGGGGAGGCTTTTTTTTTCTTTTTTATTATTATAGCTGTCGGCAAACCTCAAAATTTGTCCCTTTGTTGACTATTCTGAGGCCAAGGTGCGCGCCACTAGATGGCGCTACAAGCGCGCCTAACGAAACATCGGAGCGGGGCGGTATGGTGGGGGCAGAAGCTCGATCAGCTGCTCGCTACGGCCGCTCCGGCACTTTTGATTTGCGGACCTCCGACGGATCGTTGTGCCTCAGAATATTATCGGAATATTATTGTAAAATCAATTTGATATCAACATTAAAATCTAAGTGTGAAGCATTGTTTCTTTTTAAAGTAACGGTTCCCTAGACCAATCGAGATGTCTAAAGTAAATGAGCAGGACACTGGCCATACGCCGACATCAGAAGTGCTTAACGAACCCACGACTCAAAATAGCAGTCCCGGAGGCCAACAATCCGTCGATGTGAGCAAGCATGAGGCAGAGATTTTTCTACGAGTGCTACGTGGTATGACGAACAACGTCCCGCCGCAAACAACAACCGCGCCTGCATCAGCGTCAACGCCGACACTCATCAAGTTCGACCCAGAGGACGCCGAGGCCGACATCGAGGGTTGGTGTAACATAAACGAGGTTATAATTAAACACCGGAAGCTTGAAGGTACCGAATTATTATTATCTTTATCACACGCGCTATGTGGACGTGCAGCATCGATTCTGACTAGAATAAACACCAATGCTATTACTTGGGAAAATGTCAAAGAAACGTTACTATCCAGATTTTCAAAGCCAATGCTTATGCAAGACTATTTTGATAAAATTATAAAATTTCAAATTAACAACAGGGAAACCGCTTCAGACGCTGCTACACGACTTTGGCATATGATAGAAAAAATCCCAAAAATTGATCTACCCGACGAAGTCATAACTGGTTTTACTATATCAGTGTTATCTAATTGTGATTCCAATATTCGAAGGGAGCTGAATACCCACACTGTAACTTCTAAATTGCAACTTTTTCGAATATTGCGGGGTGTATCACTATTGAAAAGAAGAGGCGACAATTTTGATAATTACTTTGACAATAAGCGGTCACGGTACACCGACACTAAAACTTTTAGTGGCAAGTGCCATCTTTGTGGCGAAACAGGCCACAAAATAATGACTTGTCCGCGTAATCGGAATGAAAGTTCACAGGTTTTAAAACTACCCACATCGCGCCATGAAGATAAACGCGCAGTTATCTGCTACAACTGCGGAAAGCCTGGCCACGTGTCTTCTTCTTGCGGAGCCCCGAAGGAAAAGCAAGAGCACGTGCAGAAAAGAGAAGTCCACCTGTGTTGTAAGCGAGCGGTGACTGGTGAGCTCAACGTAGCAGGTAAAAGCGGCAACTTTATTTTTGATTCTGGTTCTGAGTGTTCTTTAATTACACAAAATTTTGCACAGCAAATACAGGGAACACATTTTCAAAACACAGTAATATTAGTTGGAATTGGAAATTCGGAGGTAGTATGCACCGATCAACTGTTATGTGTAGTTAATGTGCAAAACTTAACGTTAGAGATATTATTTCACGTGGTTAGCGACGATTACCTTGTGGAGCCCATTTTGCTTGGTCGAGATGTTATTGAAAAAGGGATACGTGTAGAAATTAACGAAAAAGGCGTTTTGCTTTCTCAGTCGAAATTTTCGCAAATGTGCAATATGTCTAATACTAACGGTTTTACGGGAAAGATTAGTACAGATTTAAACGGGGAAAATAAGTCTGCCCTCTTAGGTGTTATTTCAAAATTTTCGAATAGTTTTGTCGAAGGGGTACCCACAAACCGAGTAAATACTGGTGCAATGAAAATTGACCTCATAGATCCCAATAAGACAGTACAAAGACGTCCCTATAGGCTGTCTGCATCTGAAAGACAAGTTGTAAAGGACAAAATATCGGAACTTATGGATGCAGGTATTATTCGCGAGAGTTGTTCACCTTTTGCTAGCCCGATACTACTAGTAAAGAAAAAAGATGGTAGTGACCGAATGGTAGTTGATTATAGGGAATTAAATTCTAATACTAGATCTGATAACTACCCTCTTCCCAGAATCGCAGACCAAATTGATCGATTACATGGCGCTAAATACTTTACTTCATTGGATATGACCTCCGGATTTCACTGTATACCTATAGATTCTAATTCTATCGAGCGTACTGCATTCGTTACACCTGATGGACAATTCGAATATGTAGCAATGCCTTTTGGTCTTAAAAATGCCCCTTCTGTTTTTCAAAGATGCATTCAAAAAGCTTTGAAAAACTGTGACTTTGCACAAATTTATTTAGATGATGTTTTGATTCCATCCACGACGGTTGCAGAGGGCTTAGAACGTTTAGATCTTGTTCTTACAGCTCTTACTGAGGCTGGGTTTTCGCTAAACATGAAAAAATGTAGCTTTTTAAAAACTCGCGTAACTTATCTTGGTTACGTCATACAGTCAGGTGAAATAAGACCAAATCCACTCAAAATCCAGGCATTAATAGAGAGTCCTCCCCCCCGTACCGCAACTCAGGTGCGCCAATTTATAGGATTGGCTTCATATTTTAGACAATTCATTCCGAATTTTTCGTTACTTATGGCCCCGCTTTATCCTCTTGTACAACTTAAAGGACAGATAAAATGGACAGAACAACATTCTGAGGTTCATCAAAAAGTTGTAAAAATTTTAACCTCAGAGCCTGTTCTGGCCATTTTTGACCCCGATAGAGATATAGAGCTTCACACGGATGCCAGCTCTCAGGGTTATGGCGCCGTCTTGATCCAGCGACATAATAAAGCCCCCCATGTTGTGGCCTATTTCAGTCGTCGTACCAGTGAAGCTGAATCACGGTACCACTCCTACGAGCTCGAAACGCTCGCCGTGGTTAAAGCTGTTGAGAGTTTTAGGCACTATTTGTACGGGCGTCGATTTACAGTACGTACTGATTGCAATGCACTGAAGTCTTCTAGCACAAAAACTGACCTTACTCCGCGAGTTCATAGGTGGTGGGCAATATTGCAGTGCTACGATTTTAATATCGAATATAGAGAGGGTCGACACATGTCTCATGCTGACTTTTTCTCCAGAAATCCGTTACCCAACGTCGATTCAAATTTTCAAACGAAGTTAGTGCAAAGTGTCGAACTACAACATGGCTGGCTTGCTGTGGAGCAGCAACGCGATAGTGAGATTTCGGATATAGTATCAAAATGGGACAGCGGTGAACTTTCTCCAGATATAGCTCAGTCTTATGATGTTCGAAATGGCGTTTTGTATCGTAAAATTCAACGAAACAAGCGTAGCTCTTGGTTACCTGTAGTTCCACTTTCGCTGGCGTGGTCGCTTATAAGTCATGTACATAATCAAATAAAACACCTAGGTTACGACAAAACATTAGACAAACTTTACGAATGTTACTGGTTCCAAGGTATGGCAAAGGCTGTTAAAAAATTTGTTGACTCGTGCTTAGTGTGTAAAACGTGTAAAGGCAGTTCTGGAGCGCAACAAATACAACTGCATCCAATACCTAAAGTAGCTATTCCTTAGCACACAGTGCATATCGATATAAGCGGGAAACTTAGTGGCAAAAGCCAAAGAAAAGAGTACGTATTCGTTGTAATTGACGCGTTTACCAAATTTGTGTTGTTACGGCATACTCTCACTTTGAACTCTAATAGCGCCGTAGAGACCCTAAAATACTGCGTTCATTTGTTCGGAGCTCCAAAACGCGTTATCACCGACCAAGGTCGTTGTTTTATAAGTAGCGATTTCAAAACATTCTGTAGTGACAATAATATAGACTTGCATATCATCGCTACAGGAGCAAGTAGAGCAAATGGGCAGGTTGAAAGGGTGATGCAGACTCTCAAAAACCTATTAACGATAGTAGAGAATAACAGTGACAATATTTGGAGAGAAGAGCTCGGAGAAATTCAGTTAGTATTAAATTCTACGAAATGTAGAGTCACTGGATTCTCGCCGTCTGAACTAATGTTCGGAATCAATAGTCAACCATTAGGTATAGCAACAATTTCTCATGATAACACTAGCATTGAAAATAGGGAAACCGATTTGCAAGAAAATAGACAAACCGCTGCAAATAATATTCAATCGTTAGCATATACCGAACGTGACCGTTTTAATAAAGGTAAAGCTAGAGTTAAATCTTTTTGTGTCGGTGATTTTGTGTTCCTAAAATGCTGCGAACGGAATCAAACTAAATTAGATAGAAAATTTAGAGGGCCCTTTAAAATAGTAAAAGTTTTAGATAATGATCGTTACGAGTTACGAAACGTTGATGGCTCAAACAGAACGTACAAATATCCTCATGAAAGCTTGCGAGAGGTACCAAAAGGCCGGGCGGGATTGACTGAGGTGGTAGAAGCAATGTTTGATGAGATCTTTGACGAGAATGAGACCGTGTCGGCAAATAATACAGATTCTATTGAAACTAGCGTGGACGACGAGAATCAAAATGTCAGTGAAGAGAGAGTTATTGTTGGTGAGGCTGATAGCATTGCGGTAGTCCCCGGGACTAGCCGAATGTGAAGCGGTTGTGTGTTGAATAACGGTAGGCTGCATCCTCGTAGACTGGCTGCAATCATCTGGCTTGCCACGCCCTATATGGGCGCTGGTCCCCAGAATGAGGCGCAGAGCTGTGACGAGTGCAGTATGAGGCTGGTTATAATTGACAGAATCGTTGTTGAATCACTTGACGTGGCGAGGATGGTGTGAGATGCGGAAGGAGATTGTTTTTTTTTGTACCTATGTGTGAAATCAAGATGTACTATGTAACATAATTTATGTTCACAGATTAGCGCCCGAGGTCGTGCGCTAGTCAGGAAGGCCGTGTCGGCAAACCTCAAAATTTGTCCCTTTGTTGACTATTCTGAGGCCAAGGTGCGCGCCACTAGATGGCGCTACAAGCGCGCCTAACGAAACATCGGAGCGGGGCGGTATGGTGGGGGCAGAAGCTCGATCAGCTGCTCGCTACGGCCGCTCCGGCACTTTTGATTTGCGGACCTCCGACGGATCGTTGTGCCTCAGAATATTATCGGAATATTATTGTAAAATCAATTTGATATCAACATTAAAATCTAAGTGTGAAGCATTGTTTCTTTTTAAAGTAACGGTTCCCTAGACCAATCGAGATGTCTAAAGTAAATGAGCAGGACACTGGCCATACGCCGACATAGCCTTTTTTTATTCCGAATACGCAACAATTTCATTTTTGTTGTTGTTATTGTTTTTATTATTATTATTATTAAATTGTCGCGTAATTCGGCGTGCCTCATGGCATAAGCCTCCTCCGTGTATTGGAGGGTTTGAGCTATAGTTCCCACGCGCGCCCAGTTCGGATTGGGAACTTAACACACACCATTGAATTTCTTCGCAGATGTGTGCAAGGTTTCCTCACGATGTTTTCCTTCACCGCAAAGCTCATGGCAAATTTCAAATGTAGTTTTCCGAAAAACTAGAGGTGCGCGCCCGGGATTTGAACCCACGACGCTCTGCTTGAGAGGCCACAGGTCAAACCACTAGGCTACCACGGCTTTTTTACTTCTTCTTTACCACGGCAGGGGGGGGGGGCTTAGAGGATCGAAAAATGTAGCCTTTATTGACAATGTTAACTTTTAAGTTCCACTATACTATTTGACCTATTAGTGGCGTGGCGTCAAGTACATCAGAAGGCAAGCCGAAGGGCTTTTAATTAGCCTTTTCCTCTAATTCTGCACAATAAAGTGCTTAACTGCCTTAAAATAGGCAAGCCGGTGGTAATCGAGTTCTATGGACGCCACGCCACTGGTATTTAGTGAGTTTCAAAATTAAGTAGCATACACTCTTACACCGACGTAATAAGATTGTGGGTCATAGTTTTGAAGCTTGTTCCCTCTACATAACCAAGTTATATAATAATTGTGTCGTACAGACACATCATTCAAACAGATGACGCTTAGCGACAAAAAATCGCATAGTAACAAAAGGTCACGTGACAGTTAGTAACAGGTAGAAACATTCGGAGACTACCCACCTGCTATGGGTGGTGTAGGGGTATAGCACGCGTCACGGAATGACGAGGATCCGGGTTCGATTCCCGGCCATAGCTTTACTTTTCGGATTTTTCTGTGTTCTAATTTTCACTGACATTTAGAAATTTTAGTTATATAGTGTCAGTACTGGTAAAACTAATGTAGGATAATTAATTTGGATTAATTTAGGTTTAGATGTGGCAGAGGGTGCTTTTTAGAAAGTGTTTATTTTACTTTAGAATGTCCTGGTAATGTAAAATAGTTACGTATGGGGAACAAGCGATTTTTGAGAAGTTTGTATTGATACTCATTTTTACACTTGACCGTACAGGAAGTGCTTATGTGTAAGTTTATCTGTGCACGGTCAGCATATAATTCTGGGTGCTTTGCGCGTGTAACCCAAATTAATAAATACCTATTGCTGTCGGCGCATAGCGACTTTACTCTCTATTGAGAAATATTTACATATAATTAAGCTCAGTTACTTTTAGTGATTCAACCTAACAGTTTAACATAACATTTAAACATTACTCTTACATTTCAATAAACATTTTAAACTACAAAACATTCTCTTCCTACATTTCACTTTAGGCTCTGTCTACCCCGTAAGGGATAAAGACGTGATTTATGTATGTATGTATGTATGTATTTCTACTAAACAAGAAACGCTCGTAGCGTATCGGCTCGTCGCGCGTTACGAGTATAGTCTAAAGGTCCGGCCACACCAGTGCGTAAAAGACGTCAACGGTGCGTTTACGCAACATAATGTATGGAGAAACAGTGAGAGAATGTTACGCATGCGACACGTCACTGCGTATACGCAGCGGTGTGGTCACTTCTTAATGGTTGCAACCCTTACTCTACATAGTAGCACGTACCTTCTCATTCCGACTATAAATATACCATTTAAAATTGATTTCATTTCATATCATATTAGTATAACAGGTTCATACTAGATATACCTACTAAAAACACACTGATTATGTTAGAAAAATAAAAAAAACATTGAGTCATCTTGAACAACTATATAAGTAGGTTGAAAAACTTAGCATGGCATATTGCCAACTGTAAATTTAATTTTATACTCACATAGTTCAATATATTATTTAATCAAATAAACACCACACTTCTAAATTTAACAAGTGAAGTGATGCTACATTACCATGTTACAAAATACAGATAATAAAAATAACCTGTTATTTTCCAATACAATGCCAAGGTCAAATTATGTAGGCCACACTAATAACAATTAAATCGGATAGAAATCTTATAAGATTTTATTGTTACTAATGCTGGGTTTAATTTGAGCTTCATTAAAAGTTCAAGATCAAAATGTCTTAAAACATAATAAGAATAGAACTACACACTCACAAAAAAAACTAGGTTATAAATATTATGTAACATGTAACCATCACTGTTGGATGTTGCCCGGAGTGGGTGCACTCTATTCTATATTCAAAATTACCTTTGATGGCGTCGGCGAGCTGTTCCGGGCCCTTGTGCCCGCTGACCTTGGCTGGGGTGTCCATGTGAGAAAGGTCGACGGCGACGCCGGGGGTCACGGGCGCCAAGTCGTACAGGGCCAGGCGGGTCACCAGAGGGTTTTGCTTGATCAGCAGAGCCAGGGGCTGGCCGATACCGCCAGCGGCACCAGCAACCACCACTTTGAAATTCCTCTGAAAAGTCGCATTTTTGTTTAACCAATTTCTAGTTGCACTTCAAGTTGGGGCTTGGGTACACTATCCAATTTTTTTATTTTTGTTCACTTTCAGGGACTGTGACTTCACGTAAGGTAGTTTTAGATTTGTACCTGAGGAGATGTGGAGAAGTTCTTGGCTCCATTTTGTACGGCGACGGTGCCCACTGGCTTTAGTACGCGGGAGAACATCTTTGCGTGGTTATGTGAGTGGAAGTGTCTGAATTTTAATTAAAAATTAATACATTCGGTGTATGCTACCACTGACCCAGCCGACCTTTCGCAGATAACTAGTGATGTGACGTATGACGTAATTGACTGCACGTCAGCGCTGCGCACGTCACGTCATAAATCACCGAAATAAAATCGCTTTCGAGCTTTCAATGCAATATGATATGCTATGTGATATTTGTTATTATGTAAGCACTTTTTTGAGGAATAAATGAGAGCTAAAATGTGATGTTTATTGTTCCAGTATTATTCTAGCAAATCTTCTGAAGGTAAATGCAGAAATAAAACGCAATTATCAATTGACAGTTCTTTGACAGTTGAAAAAACCAGTATTGCCAGAAAGGTCACATAGCTAAATTGGGCAACTCTTAGGCTTATTAAAGGTCGGTTTTAGTTTTAGATACAAACTTAAAGTAGATCAATTTGATTTTAGAGCCACTACTAAATGACTTTTGCTGGTTATAAAATATTTAGGTATGGTTTCATAATGTTTATCAGATAATTAACGTAATTTTATTAAGTCTCTTCGAATCCCGGATAATATAGCTTGTTTTTGTGTCAACAGTCTGGTAATACTGTGGGGTGGTATCGTAAATCGTATCAAAACAATTCTCATTGAGACATAATAAATAAAGAGTTAATTTGTTTAAAATTAAATTAATTTAAAGAATACCGTGCGTATTGTGGAAAACTACGAAAAATGAACGTGATTCAAGCAGTAAAGATGTATATAACGAAGATGACGGAAGAAAGTGGACCAGGCATGAAAGTTATACTTATGGATAAAGAAACGGTAAGTTGAGAATATTTCGTCACACTTTGTTGATTTTTCGAAATATGTGTGGTTCATTCCGTTTAGAAGTAGACAGTTTTAACACGAGCATGTTTATTCATATTTAAGTGTTAAGTACTCATTTGTCAAGTCCAAATTAAATGTCATATATTTACCTTTTTCTTCATCCTTTTGGGGATAGGCAAAGGAAGTGATTTCCATACAGTCACCATTTATTTACTTTGCTTAAATGTTCCCAGACCAGTATTGTCAGCATGGTGTTCAGCCAGTCGGAGATCCTTCAGAAGGAGGTGTACCTCTTTGAAAGGATCGACAGCCACACAAAGTGGGACAACCTGAAACACATGAAGTGCATAGCATTTCTTCGTCCCACTTCAGAAAACATTGCTCTGCTGTCCAGGGAACTCAGGCATCCTAAATATGGAGTATATTTCATATGTAAGTAACTTTTAAAGGGCAACTAAATCTTATAAAATACCATAACAGTCAACTTTTGGGTCTTGTGTGGGATCTATGCATCCTCTATCTAAATGTGGCCTGTAGGTACCTGTTACCTTAGGCTCTGTCTACCTCATAAGGGATAAAGACGTGATTTGTGGATGTGTATGTATCTTCTATCTAAACGAAAGCCAATTGCACCACCCTTATAGTTATTACTAGGCTAGATGCTATCAGAATATAAAGACATTTCTTCTTCTTTTATAATATGGCCCCATCGATCGATGCAATGATTTTGCCATTTGACATTGGTCAAAGTAATAAATACAGTATCCAAAAATCTTGTGACAAAAATGTCGGCAACATTGTACGGTAGAACACTAGAACACGGTCAACAGACCTCTCCCCCCTGTCAGGCTCTTAGCCAATGGATAACGATATCCCTCAGAATCTGCCAGGAAATTAGTAACTGATGCCCGGGGTGCACCGGACCAAGCACTGCTCTTCCCCTCAGATGGATCCAAACATGAACCACAGCTCTTGACCACCGACTCGCATCCCAATATAAATACAGATAAAACACTGTTCAAACAACAAAGCTTTCCCATACTGGTGGCCTACGCCTCTCTTTAAAGGTCTCTGTGCCTCTCTTAGATGGTGCACCCTGCACTTAAAATCTCCGGTTTATACAACTATTAGTTATCTGTTACGTAACTGGAAAGGCTATGACTTATGACGATGATTTTGGTTTCCAGACTTCAGCAATGTGATCTCAAAGGCTGACATTAAGACCCTGGCAGAGTGTGATGAGCAGGAGGCCGTTAGGGAGGTCCAGGAGGTGTTCGCTGACTTCTTGGCTGTGGATCGACATCTATTCTCATTTAATATTGTCGGCTGTCTGCAAGGTGAGTTCAAGTTCAAGTTCCTTTATAGTAATAACTAGCGACCCGCCCCGGCTTCTCACGGTTGCAATCAGTGTTTCTCTACTATATTAAGTATGTTTTATGCATAAACCTTCCTCTTGAATCATTCTAACTATAAAAAAAAAACCGCATCAAAATCCGTTGCGTAGTTTTGAAGATTTAAGCATACATAGGGACGGACAGACAGCGGAGAGCGACTTTGTTTTATACTATGTAGTGATAGTGATAATGTAGCTCTTTTATTCCGAATTCGCTACAATTTCACTACATGTTGTAGTCACTTTCGTGTTTATAAAATATCGCTTATTCGGCGTGCTCTCTCCATTGAGCTCTGTCCTCTGTTACTACTATCAATAAGATTTTTTCTTCTTTTGTTTAAGCATTAATTTATTTTAATACATACATATATCACGTCTTTATCCCTTACGGGGTAGACAGTGCCTAAAAAAAAACCTTAAGGCCATTTTTAGCATAATTAAGGGTGTATAGGTGGAAAGGGAAATCAAAATAGTGATGGGTTCACGCATCGCCTATAACATGATTCCTAAGACTTTCGCCCATTCCCTCGATGGGCTTTTACCGTCTGCGCGGGAAGAGAAGCAACTGGTAAATTCTATGTTTTTTCTTTACTCCCAGACCAGCATGGAAGAAACTTATTTATTTTAAGTTTATTATTTACTAGCTGTTGCCCGCAACTTCGTCTGCATTGAATTCGTCTATCGCTATCCCGCAGGAATTACGCAATTTTCCGGGATAAAAAGTAGCCAATGTGTTATTCCAGACTATAATCTATGTATGTTCTAAATTTCATCCAGATCTGTCCACCCGTTCTGGCGTGAAAGAGTAACAACCATCCAGACATACTCACAAACTTTCACATTTATAATATTAGTAGGATTTATTTATTTTAACTGATCTAATAACATCAAATCGTCTCTAGGTCGGTCGTGGAACCAGAACCACCTCCAGCGCTGCGCGCAAGGTCTCCTCTCGGTTCTCCTAGCCCTCAAGCGGCGCGCCGTGGTCCGCTACGAGGCGGCGTCGGAGCCCTGCGCGCGGCTCGCGGAGCGCGTGCGGGACCTGCTGCGCCGGGAGGCCGTGCTCGTCGACAACAACATACCGCTCAATGGGGACCTGCCGGCGCCGCAGCTGCTCGTCATTGACAGGAGGGACGATCCAGTCACGCCACTTTTAAGTCAAGTAAGCTTATAGCGACCCTAGCGCCACCTAGACATCGACTACATCTGCTGCAACTCACGAGTAGCTAGCGCTAGTGATGTCACACATGTTCTTTATCGCGCTAACGAAGCTTCTTTACGCGGATGGACAAATACAACTTCCAACTCTCTTCCTTCGGACTCCGAACCTAATGCTAGCCCGCGACTCCACCTGCGCGGAACTATGCGATTTTCTGGGATAGTAAAAAATGAGATTATGTGGAAATGAGCAGCCAGATTTAACAGTAAATGATGTATATTAAAGCAAAATTATAAAAACAGGCCCCGACGTGTTCACGCACGCCAGTCTCTAAATCAACAAACAATATTATTGATGTCATGTCTAAGCACAACATTCGGTGTTGCTTAGACAACCGTTTAAACACTAACATACATGTAAATAGATTACATTTACAGCGAGTATATAATCAGGCGCTATACAACTTCTAATACTAAATACCCTATCTCCTTCCCTAGGATTGAAACTCTATCTGTACCAAATTTCATTAAAATCGGTTCAGTGATTTAGGCGTTAAAGTGTAACAGACGGACAGTTACTTTCGCATTTATAATATTTGTAGGGATTTAACATTTGCATGGACCATTGAGCGGCAACTCTAGTTTATTGTCAACAGTGGACGTACCAGGCGATGGTGCACGAGCTGCTGACCATCAACAACCACCGCGTGAGCCTGGCGCACCTGGACAACGTGCACAAGGACTTCAAGGAGGTGGTGCTGTCGTCTGAGCAGGACGAGTTCTACGCCAAGGTCAGCTCACTTAAAACACCCCAAACCCCTTTTAGGCTTCCATAACTGAGTCGGTAACTGTGGCCCCAGTCCGCAACAGTGGCCCTAGAATTTGCAACAGTGGCCTTAGAGTCTGCAACAGTGGACCAGCCGGCAACAATGGCTCTAGAATTGACAACAGTGGCCCTAGCGTCGGCAACAGTGGCCCTAGAGTCTGCAACAGTGGCCCTAGTCTGCAACAGTGGCCCTAGAATCTGCAACAGTGGCCCTAGACTCTGCAACAGTGGATCAGTTGGCAAGAGTGGACGTAGAGTCGGCAACAGTGGCCCTAGTCTGCAACAGAGGCCCTAGAGTCTGTAATAGTGGATCAGTTGGCAAGAGTGGACCTAAAGTCGACAACAGTGGCCCTAGTCGGTAACAGTGGCCCTAGAGTTGGCAACAGTGCCTTGCCCGCCTACCTAAAGTGCACGAGGACTTCAAGGACTTGCTGTCGGCCAAGGTCAGCCATCACATCACTAAATATAAAATATGTTCTTTCATCATCTGATGATGCCTGTAGCAGTCCACTGCTGGACATAGGCCTCCGCGACCCTGTCTTCGGCTTGTAGCAATCATTACCAGCCACCTTTCGCAAATCGTCACTCCAATTGGCTGGAGGGCGTCCCACACTGCGCTTGCTGAATCGCGGTCTCCACTCAAGAACTCGCTCACCCCATCGTTTATCGGTTCTTCGACAGATATGACCAGCCCATTGCCACTTCATCTTGCTTATCCTGTGTCCTATGTCGATGAGTCTTGTTTTCTGCCGAATAATTTAGTTGTGAATCGTTGTTTTTATTAGATCATAAATGAATATAATTATATATTCCTTTTTTGTTCACGAATTGTCAATTCAACTGTCTAGTTCGGACCTCTTCTACACCTTCAAGTTTTACACAGTGTGTCATCTCCTTAACATACATACATACATATATCACGTCTTTTATCTCTTACGGGGTAGACAGAGCCTAAGGTAACAAAACCTTAAGGCTACGTTTAGTATGATTAAGGGCGTATAGCTGGAAAGGGAAATCAAAAGTGATGGGTTGCTAGTCGCATCGCTTATAACATGATTCCTAAGACTTTCGCCCATTTCCTCAATGGGCTTTTACCATCTGCGCGGGAAGAGAAGCAACTGCTACATTTTATGTTTATTCTCTACTCCCCTTCCAGACCAGCATGGAAGAAACATCCCCTTAATCTTCTTATTAGCTAGTAATTGTATTTGCGGGTAGTTTCGAGGTGTACAACAAAGTTTCGAGGGTAGTGTAGTGTTTTGCGGCTACATAACCACAGGCGGCGCCACTCCCGCGCAGTCATCCCGTCGCCATGCTCGTCGCAACAAGAAAAAAACGCCGCGCCCGCGCATAAGGTAAACAGTCGTTATTAACTTTGAAATTAAAAAAATATTTTTCTTGGTTACCTTTTTTTATAATATTTTGTTATTTGCTTCTAGTAGAGTTTAGCCGTTTTAATTGCCTTATAAGTTTTAATTACATTTGATCTGTTGAGTCGTGAGTGAATTTAATAAAGCTCGAAGTTAAGATATGTAACACTAGCTTCTGCCCGCGGCTTCGTTCGCGTAGAATTAAACTTACATTAGGCAGCTACGGCCTTTGACATGTTTATCGCTATACCGCGGGAACTATGCAATTTTACGGGATAAATAGTAGCCTATGTGTTAATCTGGGGTACCAGCTATCTCCGTTCCAAATTTTATCCCAATCCGTCCCGTCGTTTCAGTGTGATGAAGGAACAAATGTACACACTCGCAGTGTCACATCCATCCTTGGTTCCACCCTCACAAACTTTCGCATTTATAATATTAGCAGGACAAGTAACGGTAAAAACTAAGCTAGTACAGGACACTTTTAGCTTTTATGAAAGGCTTAATTTCGCAAATACCTTGTTCGTTGTAAGGATTGCTATGTGAAATTCCAGCTTTTTTAATCCAACGGCTTTGGCCGGGCGATGATAGTCCTAGGACTTAATTTTAGTTTATTTTACATACACACATACATACATACATAAGTCACGTCTATATCCCTTACGGGGTAGACGGAGCATAAGGTAACAAGACCTAAAGGCCACGTTTAGCATGATTGCGGGCGTATAGGTGGAAAGTGGAATCTAAATAGTGATCGGTTGCTAGCCGCATCGCCGATGGGATTTTACCATCTGCACGGGAGGAGAAGGAACTGGTACATTCTGTTTTTTCATTACCCCCAGACTAGCATGGAAAATAGTAGTAGTAGTTTATTTTGATTGTAATATTTTCGTTTTGTTACAGAACTTGTATTCCAACTTCGGCGAGATCGGGCAGACGATGAAGTCTCTGATGGACGAGTTCCAGAAGAAGGCCAAGAGCCACGAGAAGGTGGAGAGCATAGCCGACATGAAGAACTTCGTCGAAGCCTACCCGCTGTTCAAGGTAGGCCGCATTGTGACCGTAAACATAGATTTAGATTATTTATTCATTCAATAAAAATTACGTCATATTGTACATTGTCAAGTTAGAAGAATATAGATTGAAATCGTCAAGAGTAATTTAAATTAAATTAAATAATACAGATCAATTGAATATTACAAAAATGTCAAAATCAAAAACAATAATTATAAAACAATAAGGAACGATTAAATTAATTCTCCGCTAGGGATCGTCACTGCTTATAAACAATGAAATAATAATAAAGGGTTAACTTAATATAATGTCAATATTGATCGAAAAACAATGCAATTAAATAAATAAATCAAAATGTCATATCCAGAAACTCATTTACAGATTAACATGGATTTTTTAACAAAAGGACTTTCAGTCTAATCTCAAATGTTTCGTCATTTTGTTCATTTTTAAGATTGGGGGGTAGGTGTTCACAGTATTTGGGCCCACTAAAGCGCCCTGTTAACGGTCAAATTTGTTTGTCAAACTTCACGTTTTCATTGTTAAGATTGTTTGACAAACTCCTCAAATACAGCTGTACACTAACAAATAATTTGACAATCAATTTGATCGTTTACAGGGCGCTTAACACGCGGGCTTTTTCCCGCTAACTCCATTCGGTGTTCGGTCATAGTATGCATTGTTGAATTGCTGTAGAAAAACAGAGGTTTCATACATTTCCATACCTCCTCCATTTGAGCTGTGAATGTGAAATCGGTAGAGTGTTTTTCAAACAGTAGATTGTGAACCGAGGGGTCGCGAAACGTTACTCAAAGGAATCGTTAAGAGAAAAAATGCAATCAATTTCTAGGTTTTAATATCTTGTTTATCTAAACTTCCATACTGTTCTGGAAGCAAAGAAAAATGTACCAGTTGCTTCTCTTCCCGCGTAGATGGTAAAAGCCCATCGAGGGAACGGGCCAAAATGTTAGGAATCATGTTGTAAGCGATACGGCTAGCAACCCATCACTGTTTCGATTCCCCTTTCCACCTATACGCAGACTATCATGCTAAACGTGGCTTTTAAGTCATGTTACCTAAGGCACTGCCTACTCCGTAAGGAATATTAATGTGATTTGTGTATGTATGCGTGTTTATCTAAAGCCTAGCAAAAAGAGTTTTTCAACGTGAAAAAGGATTATGAATATTTGAAAAAAATTAGAAACAAGTTAACTTAGAGTCTCAGTTTTTAAAAGTACCCTCTAAGTGAAATAGTTCGATATTGTAGCCGTTACAGTTCCCGCACATAGAATGTACCAGTTGCTTCTCTTCCCGCGCAAATTGTAAAAACCCATCGAGCGGGCGAAAACCATAGGAATCATGTTATAGGCGATGCGACTAGCAACCCATCACTATTTTGATTCCACTTTCCAGCTCTACGCCCTCAGTGTCTTGCTAAACGTGGCTTGTAGGTCTTGTTACCTTAGGCCCTGTCTGCCCCGTAAGGGATAAAGACGTGATTTGTGTATGTATGTATGTATGTATGTATAGTTCCCGGTGAATGTCTTGAACCTGACCTTGAATGCGCAAAATCGATGTCTTTTTGATACAAACAAGTTCTGAACAACTATTCGTGGGAAGTAGGAACAATCGTGTTATAAGTCGTCTTTGTCTTGTCATTCTAGGCTCTGTTTACCCCGTAAGGGATGAAGACTTGATATATGTACTCGTATGTATGTAAATGTAATCATTAATTTTAAATAAAATTGAAACGTTAAAACAGCGTACACACGCACATACACATCACGTCTTTATCCCTTACGGGGTTGACAGTCTAAAGCGCCCTGTAAACGATCAAATTTGTTTGACAAACTTCACGTTTTCATGAAACATAAGCTTAAACGATCAAACCAAGTATCAAACAAATTTGTTTAAGCGCCCTGCGCAAACGGTCAAATTTGCTTGACAAACTTGTTTGTCAAACTTCTTCTACCGAGATCTTGTTTGACAAACAACGTCGTACACGTTCAAACCTGTTTGTCAAACTCTACACCAATCCAGATTTTCATCAAACTCATCAAACACGTAGATTGTTTGAGAAACACGTAAAGTTTTACAAACAATTTGATCGTTTACAGGGCGCTTAAGGTAACAAGACCTACAGGCCACGTTTAGCAAGATTGTGGGCGTATAGGTGTAAAATGGAATCAAAAACAACATAAAACAGAGTAAATCCTGTTTATAACATGACTGTTAAACGGTTTGCTAATAGTATTGAATGTTTGAATTAAAATACATTCGTTATTTTGGATGTAACCATCTTATAGTCTGTTGTGGTAACAACTTTAAGAAACTGCGGGTGGATGTCGGTGCTCTGTCTACCCTCATTTCGAGGAGACTGCACTCACTATCCTACTATTATCATCACTACATAATAATAATAACATAGTATAAAACAAAGTCTCTTTCTCTGTCCCCATGTCCCTATGTCCCTTTGTATGCTTATATCTTCAAAACTACACAACGGACTTTGATGCGGTTTTTTTTAATAGATACAGTGATTCAAGAGGAAGGTTTTTTATGTATGATTCTACGCAGACTAAGTCGCGGGCAGAAGTAAGTATGGATGGATGGATGTTTGTTACTCTTTCACGCCAGAACAGCTCGACAGATCTGGATGAAATTTGAAACATAGATAGTGTGGAATAACATATAGGCTACTTTTTATCCCGGAAAGTTGCGTGATTCCTGCGGGATAGCGATAAACTAATTCAGTCCAAGATAATGTTGACCGCGTTAGCTTACCCCTCTATACCAGTGTTTCTTAACCTGTGGTCCGCGGACCCCTGGGGGTCCGTGAGTATACATATGCGGGTCCGCAGTCTCATCTGTGGGCCACTAAATAAATACCACAGAGTCTCGTAGCAGTTATTTACGCGCCGATTTATTTTTTAATTAGGGGGTCCTTAAAAATTGTGCTAATTTTCCAAAGGGTCCGTGGCTGATTAAGAAACTGCTCTGTACAGAGTCACTGTGTTACTTCGTGAATTTTGGACAAGATATGAGAGATTTTGCTGGATTCCTGAAATATGACTGTTTAAGAAGATTGATTGTTTTGCGTTGCATTGTAGGTAGATACGTGTATTTAACTGTGAGTCATTTAAAGCTACCATCTTTTTTCAAGTTATTTAACAGAATTATTGCTTTCGCGACTAAATATAGTTCAAACTCGAAATAAAATACTGAAGTATTATAGATTGACAAAATTAGAAAGTTTTGTTTTGAAGAAAAAACTTTCTGACAAGTTTCTTGCTGCGCATTATTCTTGGCAATGATGGTATTTCCAAATGCGCTGGTTGTTTCAATAAAGACATGTAAAAGAGCCCTTGGCGGCCAATTTGCATTTTTTTTGTAAATTTGAATTTTGAATAGAGTGCGTCAGATAAGGGGGGGGGGGGGGGGGGTTAATTAATAACTAACAAGTGTAAATTCTGCGAATTTGACGATTTACAATTGAAATTTTTTTAGCTGTAGAATTATTTTATACACTGCCAAATTGAAGGGTTACATTTTTGTATTGTCAGATCAGATTAACGATTCGACAGATCTTTGGTCAGTGTGGCCGGGGCATGAACCTTCAGTACGTTACTCTGACGCGCTCGAGTATTTCAAGATGGCGTTTTTTTACATTTTCAACAATTCGCTTCAAGCTTGCGTCAAATACAAATTATCTGACTCACCCCGAAATCCGACTCTCGAATATATATTTTTTCTTCATCTTTCCCATATGGCCACACCCGCCACACAATTGCTCTTGTAGTAAACAGGTAAAAGTTTTCTTATTCTATGTCTTGTGTTGGTGTTTTCTAGAAAATGTCTGGCACAGTCACGAAACACGTGACTGTGGTGGGCGAGCTATCGGCGCTGGTGGCGCGGCGCCAGCTGCTGGCCGTGTCCGAGCTGGAGCAGGAGCTGGCCTGCCAGAGCGATCACGCCAAACATCTGCAGGTAACACGCGACTGAAGTGTCTGCGCTAGTTGCTGGTCGTTGCAGAGCTGCAACAGGAGCCGGTCTGAGCTGAACGTTTTGTTTATATTGCCTAATTAATCTACTTGACTATGTTTTGTATTAATACAGTTTCATGTGATGTGTAGATATGTGTGGTGTTGACGAGTTTTAGTAACGGGCCGTGTGTTGGTCTTTAAAATTTTGTGTGTATGTGAGGGTATGTTCGCGTGTGTGAGAAAAGTAGTGTATCATGGGGGCGGCTGAAAAACAGCGTCTGTCTGTCAACAGATCGTTAGGTCTGTGTGGCACAGGCATAAGCTGAGCTGCCAACCATTTCAATAGTTTGTAGCATATTATTGTTTACTTTTACTTTTATATGTATGTAACTGCAAACTGTTGAATAAATATCTTTTATTATTTATTATTATTATATTCGGCAGCGCCTCAAAGACCTGATCGCCAACGAGGCCGTGACGTCTTTCGACGCGTGCAAGCTGGTGGCGTTGTACGCGCTGCGGTACGAGAAGCACGCGTCGTTCGCGCTCGGCGGCTTGCTGGAGGCGCTGCGCGCGCGCGGCTGCAGCGAGGCGCTCGCGCGGGCGCCGCTGTTGGTGTTAGAGCACGGCGGGGCGCACGCGCGCCAGAGCGACCTGTTCGGCCTCCGGGACGCGCACAAGATCACCAAGCGACTCTTCAAGGTTAGCGCTTTTTTCACGGTTGTTTCGCAAATTTTGTTTCCAGAGTTTTTAATTTTGAATTTAATTTTGAATAGATAAAAAAAAATCTAAATGTCAATGAAAATTAGAACACATAGAAAAATCCGAAAAGTTAAGCTATGGCCGGGGTTCGAACCCGGATCGTCGTCATTCCGTGACGCGTACTACTAAAGATACTACTAAATTGTATTATATACTACTAGCTTCTGCCCGCGACTTCGTCTTGAATCATTCTTTATCTATTAAAAAAAAACCGCATCAAAATCCGTTGCGTGGTTTTAAAGATCTATATTTTTACTTCTCCCAAAAAGTGCTGAACGCCGCTAAGGAACGTTTCACTTCAAAAAATCGATCATTCGATATACTCGGTCACGTCAGATTAAGATACGGTGGGTTAGTTACTAAGTAAAGAGTATCAATTTTGCTAATCTGACGATTTGAGCGTGACCTAAGGAGGTGGGAGGGTAATAAAGAGAATATAATCAATTTGGTATTGTTTAAGTGTAATTTAAGGGTGGGGAATTTGTTTCTGGAATGAAACTATTTGCCATACCATAGAAAGTAAATTGAAATAAACAAAAATTAAAAAAGGAAATTATAATATTTTACAAATTGAGTTTTAATCACTAAGTTACTCAAGTTAGAATCATAATAATCAATGGGTTACGTAAAATAATATACTATATATTTGAAATGCACTTTAATTTAATAATACTATTAAGATAAGGAGTAAAAGCTTGCAAAAGCAAGTAAGTAAATGCTTTATTGTACAAATATGAAGAAACTGAAACAAATCACAAAATAGACCTTAAATATGTGCACAAAGGCGAAGTTATCCCTATAAGGGATCTCTACCAGTTAACCTTAATAAATGAGAGGAGCATTAAGCAAGAGACCGACAAAGAGAGTTTAAAATAATTGTTAGGGTCCTACGGGACGTTAAATAAAATTCGTGGACTGTATATCTATAAGGCTGGTTTAATAAGCCGTCTATTAACAAATCTTAGTATTAAATTCGGAGGCTGTCCGACGCCGGTGGTGTTCGATAGGCGAGTCCCGCGCCGCGCCCGGGCAGCCAGTTTTGTTGCGACCGTGTCGTCCTCCCGCGCGCCTCGTCCCGCGCGTGGGCTGAGCTGGGTGCTCAACATGCTCCCCGGGTTGAAGTGACAAGCTTCAAAAATCTGGAAGGGGACAGATATTATTAAATGCCCTTCGAATGGTGCCGGTCCTTGTTTTTAATTCAGCGACTCTACTGACGCCGTCGCTGCCAGGGTAGAGCTGAATAACTCGTCCCAGGGACCAGAGCAGTGGTGGAAGCGCCTTGTCCTTAATGAGGACAAGCGAGCCAAGTTTCAGCTGCTGAAGTGAAGACTGCCACTTTAATTTTTGCTGCATGAGGTGAACATACTCCAACGAAAAGCGGCTCCAGAAATGCTGCTTTAAAAGCTCAATCCTCTTGAAGCGCTCGAGGCGGTTTATGTTCGTAACAGTCACTTGAGGATTGGGAATAGACAAAAGTGAGCGTCCTATTAAAAAGTGGGCAGGAGTTAGAGCGGAAAAATCTAAAGGGTCAGAGGAGAATGGGGTGAGAGGACGAGAGTTTAAGACAGCCTCTATTTGAGTGAGGCACGTAGCCATCTCCTCATAGGTTAAATGAGTGGTTTGAAGTAACCGTTTAAGGTGAAATTTAGTAGAGCGTACCGCTGACTCAGCCAAACCATTAAAGTGGGGCGTATAAGCCGGTATAAATTTAAATTCAATGCCTTCTTGAGCTATCTGACCTTCAAGGTCAGACTGGACAAGAAATTTAGCTAGCTCGTTACAAGCTCCGACGAAGTTTGTGGCGTTATCGGAGGTAATGCTTCGAGGCTTCCCCCGACGCGATACAAAACGCTTCAAGGCAGCGATAAAGGCCTCGCAGGACAACGACGTAACGAGCTCTATGTGACAGGCTTTCACCGAATTGCAGATGAAGATTGCCAAATAAGATTTTATAAGTTTGCAACCTCTACCTTTCTTGTCAGCTATCAGCACTGGCCCCGCGTAGTCGACGCTACAATGTAAGAAGGGGAACTCTAGTTCCGTTCGAGAGGCCGGTAACTGGCCCATGATGGGCTGAACAGTTTCAGCTTTATGCCTAAAACAAGTAACACATTTATGAACGGTCTGTTTAGATAGATTTTTGCCACCTAAGGGCCAGTAACTCTGCTTTATATTACTTAACAGAAGCTGTGGCGGAGCATGTAAAGATTTCACATGATAATGAGCGAAAAGAATTTTAGTAAGATGGTGTTTACCACATAAAATGATGGGGTGCTTAGTGTCATAACAATAAGGGGAATTTATTTATAATTTATTTATAGTGACCATGAAAGACGGGTAAATCTATTTTTGGCAACCTAACACAATTGTGTTTGAAAGCGCTTGCCTGTGCATCTTCGAAGCTCGATACGTCGCTGCCGTCGTGCCGCGCCGGCTGCTTGCCGAGCTGCGCACGCGCTGCCGCCACCAGCGAGTGATATTGATTTTCAAACTGTTCGCGTTCCTTTTCTTCCTTGTCGGGTTCATTCGAATTTGTTTCGATATCGCTCTGTAATGAATCGAATTCCACGTATAAGGCATCGAATTTACTGAAACGGCTTTCTAGGTCTAGCAGTTGCAGTCTACTAGGTTCTTTGCAAGTTTGAAACACCTTTAAGTAGTTACTAAAGATAGTAAGCTTCGATTTCATGCTACTGCGTTTTTTAATCATCTTTTCGTCAGCCATAATAGCAGTTAGCAACTAGATGCAATAAGGTGTGGAAGGAAAACAATATTTGTTTTGAATGCAATAAAGTGCAAATAACTATGAGGTGAGAAGAAAGAATTTGCTACGTAAGCAACTTGGATCGACCGGCCGGCTAGATCGGCCGCTGATAAGAAGCGATCGCTTGGCGTAAACAAGTTCCCGTTATTCGAGATAGAAGTATTGTGGAAAAAAGGCTTTGTAAGCGTTCGAAAAGGTCGACTTTGCTTTGAATAAGCTGTAAAGGCAAATAAATTAATAAATGAAATATGAATGTTGGTAGGAAGATCGAATATGGTACCAAATGAATTTAAATAAGAAATTGCATAGAAAGTGCATGAACAGAGCTCACTAAAATAGATGCTGTCTAAGAATCATAAATGGGAAAAAAATATATGATTTTTGATAAAGAAAAAGGTGAAGGAAATGGAATAATGGAACGAACTCACTCAATTGTCTAAACCATCCACAAGTGTGACTGTATCTTCTTCCAAAATGATCCCTCTTGAATATGAAGACGACTCGAACTTTCGATGGTTGCACAATCCGACGCGGTGTCGACCTCCGAGCGACCTCCGTGGGGCTGATGTCTCTCAGCGTGTGTGGTTGCCCGTTGAATTACCCTCGACAGGATAAACAGTAATGTTCTTGAGGGTTTCTTCGACTGCTGCTGAAGACCACAACTGAAGAGCTTCGAGATGCGCAGGCACGTAGTGTTCAATCGCGTAGATTGCTTATAGACGGTGAGAATCCTAAAGGACCAATGTTAGGGTCCTACGGGACGTTAAATAAAATTCGTGGACTGTATATCTATAAGGCTGGTTTAATAAGCCGTCTATTAACAAATCTTAGTATTAAATTCGGAGGCTGTCCGACGCCGGTGGTGTTCGATAGGCGAGTCCCGCGCCGCGCCCGGGCAGCCAGTTTTGTTGCGACCGTGTCGTCCTCCCGCGCGCCTCGTCCCGCGCGTGGGCTGAGCTGGGTGCTCAACAATAATCATATAGTGAAAGCCACACTAGAGCGTACATCTCAAAATACAACAAACAATTCATAAATAAACTACTAAATATCATTGCTTCCATACTAGTCTGGGAGCAAAGGACAAACATAGAATGTACCAGTTGCTTTTCTTCCCGCGCAGATGGTAAAAGCCCATCGAGGGAATGGACGAAAATAGGAATCATGTTATAGGCGATGCGGCTAGCAACTCATCACTATTTTGATTCCCCTTTCCACCTTTATGCCCACAATCATGCTAAACGTGGCCTTTAGGTCTTGTTACTTTAGGCTCTGTCTACCCCGTAAGGGATAAAGACGTGATTTATGTATGTATGTATGTAAATATCATTACACACATGCATACATACACACTACATACAATAGTACACACATACAATATTTAAGGAAAGCGAGTCGATAACCTTTTTTTTTTTTGCTGAACATAATACTTCATTGTTGCATTCTCATCGGACTCGCAAGACATGTACCAAATATGAAGTCAATCCAACCAGTGGCAGTTGGAAGCGAGTAATTTGCAATATTTGAAACTGCTATCCGACACCCTTAACATGGAACATAATGGTTATTGTTGTTGCAGGGACTGAGCGGCGTCGAGAACATCTACACGCAGCACACGCCGCTCCTCAAGGACACGCTCGAGGACCTCATCAAGGGGAAGCTGCGCGAGAACCTGTACCCCACGCTGGGCGGCGAAGAGATAGCCTACGGGCGCCGCCCCCAAGACATCGTGGTGTTCATAGTGGGCGGCGCCACCTACGAGGAGGCGCTGTGCGTTCACCAGCTCAACCAGGCGTACCCCGGCGTCAGGCTGGTGCTCGGAGGCACGACCATACACAACTCCGCGTCCTACTTCGAGGAGGTCAAGTCCGCCATGCACGGCCTCCACAGGGTACACACGAGGCACATCAGGAACGTATAAGTTAGTTGCGACCGATGACTCATATTTATTTCATTTTAATACGATAAAACTTGCTGATAATCGTAATGAAAATCCAATTTTTATTCCAGTATTTTTGTAATTTAATGGCCAGCTTTTGTGATAAAAGTATTTTTTGTTTCTGGCAACTAAGAAGCTTGAGCAACAATGTCGGGTCGGCCATGTTTTTTAATCTATGGTCTTTGCTTAAATACTATTATTAAGTGCATTGAATTTTAATAATTCTGGGTCCTCTGTGATATAAAATATTTGTCGAATAATATGAGAGGTTTACGTGAAACATCTCTTATTACACATTAGTTTAGTTTTAAAACCTTTACCAGAATTGTTGGGCAAGCTTTGTTAGTTCAATTATAGGAAGGAATGATTAGTAAGATTGGCTACAGTCAGCCCCAGATATATTGCAGCGAACAAGGTGTACAGAATTTGTGAACACAAGTAGGTACACAGTGAACACTAGCACCAGTGTTCACATTTGGAACACCTCGCGCGCACCAGTAACGCTGGAGCTGACTGTGACCTAACATTGTAATCAACTGTAAATTAAGTTGCATAAGTGAATGATCTTTATTCTAAAGGGCTTAAACAAACCAAACAATTGTTGTTTTTAAAATTCGTTTTTTTTGTAGCAGTTTATATTGACAGTTTGTTTTTAATGACTACTTTTTTTTCCTTTGAAGCACGATAGTTGTTAGAAGAACTCGTTTGTGCTGAGATATGCGCAAGTTCTCGCTGAATATTGAAGCATTAGCCTCCTTTTGTCACTAATATCACTAAGCGCATAAAAGCTTGCTCGTTTAAGTTTTTATATAAGTATTATTTATTTATAGTTTCTCAGAAGAAGTTTCCTCCTTCCATTCATTCTCGTGTCAGTTCCAATATTGCGCGTAAGCGGTTTTCTGCGCAGAAGACTTGTAGATGGGGGTGATAGTTAATGTTTCAGAAGCCGCATTTTGTTCTTTACCCCATGTACATAATGAACGTCGTCTCCTGCCTTTATTAACAACTCTGCTTGAATAAAATTCTGAATACCCTGTTGGTAATATGGCTAGTATAACACGCACATATGTCAACAAGTGGCTTTTCTCTTGTCTTTATCAGGTTGACAGATCTAAGGACATGAATATGTTTTTTCCTCGAAGCACCTAGTTCTTTAACAATGTTTGTTATGTGACTGAATCCCGTAAAGTTCTTGTTATTGTGGTTATTGTTGCGCCGAATTTGTCCTTTTCTCGCATTACAAACCGGTCAGACTGTCCAGCATCCAAGTGTGTTGATGAAATTAAAATAATCTTCTTATGCGAGATATTACGCCGAGTCTGCTAATAAACCTCAACAACCAGTGTCCGTATTAGACGGTTTGCTCATGTTTGTATTTTAGGTCTTTCGTTTTCTGCAATGCAGGTATAATGCCGTGGAATTAAACTTAATCTCTGTAAGATTGTGTAAAGTGATAATTGTGGTCTCGCTCCCCGTCGACCCATTTATATAAAAGAATTGCTTTTAATTTTAGATGGACTCCCTTGCGGAGTTTCCTGATCGGTTTTTTTTATCGGGCGAATCCATGTCAGGGCTTCTTCGACTGTCCTACCCCGGAATAAATATAGGGCTCGAGTAATTTATCAATTTTGTGACTAATTAACATGTGTGTCGGATTAGCCGTTCACAGTTATTCGATTCTAAATCTTATTGTCCGGTATGATTAAACTCGATGGTATCTATATACTTTGTCACTTGTTTCTATACATTGTTACATTAATAGATTTTAGCGTCATGGTTCGGTGAACAGAGGACTACTCTATACTTTAAGTAGTCCGTATTTATTTGAGATGATCGGTCTTCTTGTTTTGTTCTATTGTTTTACGTTCTCCTCTGCGCTATGTCCAGCTGCTCGTGGTCACGCGTACACGTTGTGAAGCGACAGATGTGCTGGCTTGGTGATCACGTTTGTGCGATCGTTTGTATTCGTGAGCAACTTTTAGAGCGCAGGTTGGAGGTTTTTATTCTAAAATCTATGGTAACGGGAGATATATTCTTTAAGTTTGATGCGCTGTAGCTCTGCTTCATGCCACCAGACATTTTTCTGTCAAGGTAGTAGTTATTGCACAAATTGAAATGGTCCACCGCGAAACTCCAATTTGGCTCTCTAGATAATTTTTCTCCATCGGACCTCCGAAAATAGTGGAAGGCCGTTATTATTATTTTATATTTACACCTTTGCGCAGTTTTCGGACGTTGAAACTTTCCACTCGTTGACCAGCTCTCGCTCATGTGGCGTGGTCTCATTCGTCACAAAATGCAACCCGAACTCTCCCGTTTTCGTTTTAGTTCAATTTTCGTAGAGCTGATAAACCTCTAGTCGTACGAAAGTATGTGTGTCTCAACTTTTTCTTGTTCCTCCGTCGGAGCCCCAAGAACGTCTGAGGGTGATGACGCTGCTAGCGTTTCTCTACTTTTAGCAAAACACTCGATCTACGTGTACTTTATCGTGCTACGTAATTTCTGTCAGTGTTGTTTTTTAAAATGTATGCGAAACATTTCTTTAACATTTCCAATGTGTTTCCTTCAAATGTAAACAAAATGGAGATTTAAAAGAACAGGTTCCAAATCAGCTCTCTGAGTTATTATAGAAATAGGCTCTTCCCGCTGTACAGTCAGCGTCATATAGTTTGAAGCATCTAAGTTGGACAAACAGTTCAGTACACCATCGAATTAGTACGGTGTCTCCAACATTTTGGTCACCTTGAATGCGTCATACTATATGACGCTGACTGTACCATAACACCTTAAAGAACAATGAATGGTGAACTTTTGTCGTAGCGACGTACAATGATCAATCAATGCGCGCGCAACGCGTCCACTGCTGTGTAGTTCGTTATTGCGGCATCTATGCTTATTCACAGGTTATAGAACATAGGAAAAGGTTTATAATATTGTATTGTCGTATTATTAGTGATGTGTTTTTTGGAAAGATAATTGGTACCACGCCCCGACAGCTGAGTATCAGTGTTGGGAATGTTAATTGTTACTAGCACCATAAGTATCCAGATACGATGAATTGTAAAAGCCTGAACTACAGGGGAAAATTATATATTGCAGTACACTGCGCAAATGATAATTTTGTGTCTGTTTTTTATTTATTTATTCGATTTCAACATTAATTTGGCGCAAGCAGCTTTTATGCAGCGGAATAATATAATAGTTGTTGCGATGATCCAGCGTGTGCTGTGAATTGACAGTTGTTGCTGTTGGTGGCTTCTCTGGTTAGAGATTAAAGATTAACGCAGAAATGTAGAAAATGCAGGATGCCGAGGAACTTTTGCACTACGAATGGATCTTGGAGTTGGGAACGTAGTTTTGCGTCAGCTTCAACGGGTGATGTGTTTCAAGAACTCTTTGCTGCTGTTAATACAGATGGAAACCAGGTTTTATCGTTAGTCTTCAGCTTCCGTCCAATAATTACTATTGTTTCTCCGTCGTCACTCTTTATTAACATGGGATGTGAAATAAAAGTGGTTTGTAACAGTGTGCGTGAGTTAAGTCTTCGTTTTAAATGCTGCAACAAAAACGGAAACCAGTAGAATTAGACTCTTTAATTTTTTACGTTTGCAGAAGTGGTTTAGTCTTGCAATGCGGAAGTGTTGTGAATTGAGGCAATAACACCGACAAAACAAACAGTCTCAGTTGAGCAACAAAGCTAAGTGAACATCAGAATTATGACCGACGTTTGAGGTGGCTTCATTATTTGCGAGCAGCCGTGCGAAATACTGAAGACTAAGTTGTTATAGTCTGTTCTAGGCATCAAGTTATGAATGTTCCTACTTCATAGGAAGGAGCGCGTGCATGCTTGTGAGACTTTGCTTCGGCGTCGCGTGCGCAAGATGGTTTCCAACTTTTTAAACTGCTTAAAGCTTACATGATACTGAAATTGTTGAATGTGACGACCCTGACAGGTGTGGGGTTGATGTAATGAGATTATTGGATGTTTCGTCGGAGTAACTGCTCTACGATAAGGATGCTTTAAGAGATTGCTCGAACCTTAAGTCATGGGTCTTCCACGTTGCTTAATGTATGTTACAATCTACTATATGACAATTGTTGGACATTGCTTTTGTTTCTTCTTATTTTTAATAAGTTCCCCGGGGATCCACTGTCTGTAATAAAATAATATAGAACCGATTGTCATGGATGATAGTTACGTAGTAGACGAGCCAGATAATTATACAAAATAGAAAAAGGGAATTGACAAGGAGCAATGCGTCTCAAACAGACGCATTTAATTAATAGATATTCAGGTAGTCCTCATGTACTGACTTGTTCGTTTGACATACTCGCGTCGAATCGCGCGCATTTTGCAAAATGCAAAACTATTAGGGGCGCTTGGCTCTGTTCACCGATCAATAGATTCGATGTAGTCCAAAACTCAAAATATTAATCGAACTTTGGCTGGATGGAAATTAACACTTAGCTATCAACTCTTTAATATTAAAATAAAGAACAGTAGGAATATACAATTAAGCTTCATTGCACACAAAAATGTAATTGGAGAAGTACATAAAAATAAATTATGCTCACACTTTCGGGTGTGTGCGAGTTCTGTGACATATCTCGGATGCATAAGGCGTAAGGCGTAATTCGCGTACCATGTATGTTCCGCATTGAAACTAGCAATTACGCCAGCGTATCATTGTGGTCTACTATGAGGGGTCAACCCTACTCGAGATAAATAATTAACACAATACGAAACTACTCAAGCCGGGACAGCTGATGGGACAACTTAACGTTGTTGATGGTTGGACCGAGTGGGGGGAAACTAACTCTGTCCGCTATACAATATCGCTGCTAATTCTTCATTTTTCTCCGCTTGTAAAACATAAGTCGAGCCTATCCGAGTCGAGACAGATGTACAGATACATTGCTAAATTTAGCAGTTCCAATCAATGCTATTGGCTCTTATTCGCATCACACGTAAGCTGTGAACGAATCAGATAGATAGAGCATAGAGCAGTAGGTACTGAATTTGCTTTGTGTTGTCAAGCAAGTTTTCCTTTTAAATGAACTTAAAATAGCACAGTCTAGACCCTACGTAATATTTAAAAGTGCTGGGTAATTTTTGTCTGTTTGGGCGAGAATCTTCAACGATGCCTTATTGCTGATATGATAGGTATTCTTGATGGCAAGAGCGTGTTACGTTGATACATTGCTTAACTCTTCAATTTCGTCGTTCGTTGGACTAAGCGCCAGTTGTTGTCTAGTCTCTTAGCTGGGAGGGTTCATAAATAGGTACTGGTGAACGAGCATCGAGTAATGGTGAACTATCGCAACGTGAGATGACTCGAAGCCGGCGACAATCTCTTGGTTCCGTTTAATAACACTGTGTTTAACTCGCGACGTATACTGGTGAGTGGTCCTCGGATGATGCCGAATATAAAAATTTAAACTTACTCCAATATATATCACATCTGAGCATGCCTTAATAAAACTTTCGCGTCGATTACAGTCAGCAAACGGTGTTGTATAGCCCCTCACAATGTTCTCGGCATTCAGGCCAGTATTTTACAAAATGAACGTTCGTCAAAAGCGAGTGTTCTAGATGTCGAGTTTCTCGTCGGGCCGCTGCTAGATGTTCCGACGACTAACACTCTGTTGTGCTTATGAAGCGTCAACGTTTTCACGTCGGCAGTATATAGGTACTCTTGTTCAGAGAATCTTCTCGGGAATCAGCTTTGTATTATGATTAGGATTACTGTCGGAAGGGAACAGTCCGTCGAATAAATTGATTTGACGTAAATGTTTACGCTTTTTGAAACTTTGAGTGGACCATTTGTTCAGAGGAAGATAGCGATTGGGACTAGTTTTTCCTGGGGCCGAAACTATGTCGTCGCGCTTTACTGCAGGGTTCGCGTAGTCCACTCCGAAACGTCGACGTCGCACTTGCGAACTGCCACGAAATTTTTCAAGACACGATGTATCACATGTGCGCCAAAAGTAATCTCTTACGGGGAATCTCCCCAGAGTCCCGGAGCTTTGCTTTTTTGTTTGTTAAAGCTGCATATGGCTTGACACCTATAACTGTGCCAAGGTTTTTGCACAATTTATTTAAGCCTGGGGGATAGCCCAAACATACCAGTTGACTTATAAGAAACTTGAGTAAAGACGAGATGTAATTGTGACAAGAGTTTAGCTTAGACACGTCTCCTTTGTAAGTGGACCCAGTTGCATTGTTAAAGTTATTGCAGTCCCCAATACTGGTGTGGTATGCTTTCATCAGCCTACGTAGATTCTTGTGAAATAGGACTGTGTAACTGATTGGGGTGTCATACGAGTTACTCGGTAAGGACTCCCGGTGGAAGTTGTTTGATACAATACGTAAGGTTGTAGAGGAGTCGTTTTGTACCATCTGTGGACACTTTTGTGGTATCTTCACTACACATCATTGTAAAGAAAGATTGATGATAACAGTGTATTACGATAATATTGCTTTGCCGAGCTATTTAATTAACACATTTCGTCAAATCTCCTCAGCGTTGTAATGGTATCCAAATAGGTAATTACCATTTGGACCAAACTCGAGTTTAACAGAATCATGTAGGCGAGATTCACAGACAAGTGATATCACGTTGGTAATTTTAAACCGATGTTTTTAACGAAAACGTATTTGGCTTTGTCTCTATTGTTCTAGTTGAGTTTATATTTCAAGTAAGATTGTTCGTTTGTGGCATTTTAACACTTCACTGGTCTCGTATCGCAATGTGGCAGAGTATCACAATAAAGGCCACGATAGGAGGTCTGGGTTTGGCGGCATGCATCAGCTGTGTTGTAAGTTGTGCATTGACAAGTTTGACTCTTGTCCCGATACCCGGTGATGTGCTGATATTGTCTTACAAAGGAAGAAAATCATTACTCGGTCTTGTGATGTGTTGATCAAGATTCGAGAAGGTCGTGTCAGCCTGTACATGAACATGGCGCGAACATCACATCTTTGCTACCCGTAACCCAGTTATAGTTGCTAAAATAATCAACGTCATAGCTGTATCTCTTGCGGCAGTTGTCTCATACACCAGTCGTGAACAAATACGTCTGCAAAAACATTTTGCGTGACATAGAATGTCAAGATTTTAAGTAATAAGGGTTCTCGCGGTGATAACATACGGTAAAAGCGCAAGACTACGTCTGTGACACTAAACATTAGATCCATTGTTTCATCTATGAGTCCCGCGAAAGAAAGTAGTTGGTGTGTAGTATTGGTGTGTTATTCCGGCAATGAGAAAAACGTTCCAGCGAACTTTAGCGGTCGCGGATAGATGAAGTGGTTCGATGTGGGGGAGCTCTTTTATTTATGATCTCTGATTAGTTGATTTCTAGTTTCTTATATGCGACATATTAATATTAGGGTAACTACATCGAAACAACGATCAGCTCTAGCAGCGTTAAAAAGTACAAGGCTAGATTTGAGCGCAGGATTATAAATTTCCATTGCATATTAATTTCTGTGCTATCTTGTATCACATATAATTAGTTTAAGGACCTTGGCAACTTGTAGTTTGTTAAGTAAAACTAAATCTATTGCTACTTATAAAAAAACCGCAATTGATAACATATTCAACCGCAAGAATGGTTCAAGGTAGTGTAGAGTGCGGGCTGCGTTCATGTCCGTGTGCGACACGATGGGTCGTCTCTGAGTTAGCCTTCTCAGAGATGGCGGTGACGTGCAGATGTGGTTGTGGATCTGGACCCCTCGTACATTATCTAGATGTATGTTATGGATATGTTTTGTTTGTATCACCTTGTTCACATTTTTGCTATAAATATAGGTACATTCAATCGCTTTATGTTTACAGTAAGCACAAGCAACCAGTGTTGCATGCAGTAGATTTCAACTCCTTAGTGAGAAACTATTGCCTGCATGAATCCCATGTCTGCTACTGGACACAGTTGGTATACGGAGACGGTTTAAATAACTTATAAGTTTTTGTTTACTTGAGTGCTAACAGCATTGCTGCAGCCGTCCCGCTCTAACGTACGTCACTTGCTATATTTCGGCTGGCTCTTTGTGTTCTGGGATTTTCGGCGCAAGATCAGCTAAATGGCTATTAGCCATGTAGTCCCGGCAGTGTGGCGTTGCTGCAAGCAGCCGAGGGATTGAATAAATACAATTCTATCACGCGGGGGCTGATTTATACTGTCACTGGTATCACGCTACTTTAAAATCATGTGACAGCATTCTGTTGTATAGAAATATTCACTCTTCTTTTGTGATGAGCGTGTAGTGTTTTAAGCTGTTAGTGACAAAAGGAGTCTATTCGCGTGTTTTATGGGGATGCCTGAGGCTATATTTACCATATATTTGACTGTTGGTTTCCTGTAAAACTTTTATGTAATTTATGTGTTAATTAACGTCTGTATTAAAAACACGTTTACTGACTGCAAATATTGTTTTATTTATTACTAGCTATCTTCCTTCCAAATTTGACCCAAATCCGTCCAGACGTTTCAGGGCGAGGAAGCAACAAACATACACACGCAAATCATCACAAACTATCGCATATATAGTTTTAGTAGGTAACCTTTGGGCGAAAGTCTTAGGAATCATGTTATAGGCGATGCGGCTAGCAACCCATCACTATTTTGATTTCCATTTCCAGCTATACGCCCTTAATCATGCTAAACGGGGTGCAGATCAGAATATACAAAGCTTAAAATACATAATTGTTCAAAATATACAATGGTATTTTCTGTGAAACCGTTAGCTAAATGGACTTTTTTGATACTGTTATCTATAGATTGGTTTAGGTTAGGTATATTTTATAAAAATCTTATTAATTTGCCATTTTCTGAGAAAATCGCATTATGTTCTTTAACCCATTATGCATTTCAAACACAAATCACGTCTTTATCCCTTACGGGGTAGACAGAGCCTTAGATAACAAGACCTACAGGCCACGTTTAGCAAGATACCCATCTACCCCATATTCTCGGAGAGACGAGAAGGACTTCGTATTCATTTTGTTTTATTATAATTTTCTCTTTTTATTGCAATTGACGATCCTTTTATGGATTACTTATATTTGACATTTAAATGTATTGCATTTTTAAAAAGGTTCTGTCTACAAATTAAATCTAAAACTGAGGGTAGTTTTTAACGTTCGTTGATTCTCAACGTTCTTTTAGATTTCTCATCACACAAATTTCATTTGATGTTTAGCAATAAAATTGAAACTTTTAACGTTTATTAAAAGGATGACAGTCACCGTCTTTGTATTATACATATATATTTTTTTAATATTTTAATAATAGCCTTCGCAGCTAGTTTTGAAATAAGCTTTTGATTTTGAAATAGAACATTTTTAGCTTATAAGCAAAATTAATATCGCACATTATTCTGGCGAATAACGAATATAAAATATGCCCGAATAGGCCGAATATTAATTGGCAGACAAATATTCGTGTCGTCTCACATGATACGCGCTTTAAACTAAACTGTCTAAACTTGCCTTTATTTTAGTTTCATAAGTACGTTTAAATTTAAACAGTCACCTGAATTCTAGATAGGTACTCTACATACATACCAAGATACACATTTTTAATTACATTTACTTGTACAGTTTGACAACAAAAATAATGCTCCACTATGTACCTGCGCAGTAGACCAATTTTAGTAGCGTGGGAAACTCTGGCGCTGTTATTGGTCGATCGATTTCGTACCAACAATGGCAAAATCGTGTAAGCGGGACAGAGCTAAGAATGCAAAGCAAGCAATACTCTGCCAGTTGCGCTTGCAAATAAAGTTCAATATAGATTATTTACACGTTCGGCTACCATCGGAAACTGGTCTGCGCTTCTCTGCGCAAACGAATACTGCCAATGCGCATTATATTTGTTGTCAAACTGTACGTCAATTATTGCCCGTGACTTAGCCCGCACGGATTAAACACAGCCTTCGTTACTTAGTGATGATATCGCATGCTAATAGAAAAACTATTTTTTAAATCGGTCCAGTAGTTTGTGTTTGTTACAAACAAAATTACAAATGTCTTTTTATACAGTGTGTCACCTCCTCAATAGCTAGCAATTATATCTGCGGGTAGTTTCACAATGTTTATAACAATGCAACGAGGGTAGTGTAGTGTTATGCGGATACATAACTACAGGCGGCGCCACTAGCGCGCAGTCTCCCGTCGCTTTGCTCGTTGCAACAGGAACAAAATGGCGCGCCGGCACATAAGGTAAAATAAAATCATTATTAGGTTGTTAATTTGTAAAAAAAAGTGTCTTCTTTTTTTTGCTCTCTTTGAGGAGATTTAGGTTGCTGAATAAACAATGGAACTTGAGCAACGATTAAATTATTACTTTGTGGTTTCTTTCTAGTACATTTCAGCCGTTTTGCGTTAGAATTTTTGACTGTAATTTTAAGGGCATTGAACTTAAATCTATTGTATAATTTTATGTTTTGGTTAAGTTTAGTTTAAGCTGACACTGGCACAAGCCTTACGGTCGCCATTAAGCGAAAATAGAATAACGTTTAGTTTTGAAATTCGAAAACAAATTGCCCAAAACGAAAGAAGCTCGTAGCATATAGGTATACTTTATAATAATTTTGTAATTTAGTTAAAATATCTGGTTTTGAAAAAGTGATCTTGCTAATGCCGTTAATCCGTAACTTAAAGCTGTTGTAAATAATGTATGTATGTATATTTATTGTGCAAAATAAACATATAATAAATGCAATTGACAAACACTGAGATACTAATAGGCAAAGTTATAAAAGGCTGGCATTAATATAGTGATCTTTGCAGAGTACTCGACTCGCTGAGTGATTTAATTAAATGAAGTTATCATTATATAGGTACGTATACCGTGACCATTAGACTGTTAAATAATTTTATAGTTTAGAAAGTATCTAAAGTAGTTTACTCAAGTATCTAAATTTTGCATGCTGGTCTGGGTACTTCCATGCTGGTCTAGGAGCAAAGAAAAAACATAGAATATACCAGTTGCTTCTCTACTGGGAAATGGGCGAAAATCATAGGAATCGTGTTATATTATAGGCGATGAGGCTAGCAACCCATCACTATTTTGATTCCATTTTCCAAATATACGCCCACAATCTTGCTAAATGTGGCCTGTAGGTCCCTGTTACCTTAGGCTCTATCTACCCCGTAAGGGATAAATACGTGATTTGTGTGTATGTATGTATATAATTTTTATAAAGTAATCGTTTTAAGTACCCCCTGATACTAATTAAACATTCTTATTGCTGTTCTAAATAATCGATTATTGGAAATTAATTATATAGATTTAACAGTTTTAAAATAAATCTATCCTTCTAAATATATTGTGAAAAAAACTTGAAATAAACTGCATCAACTGCATGTGGATGTAAAGGCTAATGCTATGTGGACTGAACCCTGTCTACCCTCATTTTGATGCGTGCGTAGACTATTCACCGTCTTTAGATAACGTTGAACAATAAATACAATGAATTGAATTACAGACGAAACTTATAAAGAAACCGCTGGGTACCAGAAATGTGACGGTTTAACGAAATCTCGCTATTGATTTGCATTGCGTTCTGAGTATGTATATCATCACTATCACTACATAGTATAAAATAAAGTCGCTTTTTCTGTCCTCATGTCCCGATGTATGCTTAATATCTTCAAAACTACACAACGGATTTTCATGCGGTTTTTTTAATAGATAGAGTGATTCAAGAGGAAGGTTTATATTTATAATACATGCATAATATACCGTGCGAAGCCGGGGCGGGTCGCTAGTTAAAAATAAAATAAGACAAATAAAAAAGACATAATTTCTAGCGCTGGTTTTCATGCCGGTCCCCTGGCAATTTAACCGTTAGACATTTAAAGCTGCCATCCTACCAATATTTCTTTACAAGTCATGGATACCTATACTTTATACTTTATTATAAGTACCCCAAGAGCTCAAGATATATAACAAATTCTTTTTCGCGACTGTATACCTCAAAACGTGTGTCCGTCGGCGTCATCTCCGGCTGGGTAGGTACCGGCGATTAGATTTACTTAATACATACACGTATTAAGTTATCAAGTGATTAACTA
Source organism: Pandemis corylana (assembly GCA_949127965.1). Taxonomy (NCBI): domain Eukaryota; kingdom Metazoa; phylum Arthropoda; class Insecta; order Lepidoptera; family Tortricidae; genus Pandemis; species Pandemis corylana. Next base: position 13,082,719 of record OX421864.1, on the reverse strand, counting down.
AATATTGACTTAATTTCAAGCGACTTAAATCGTGTAAACATTTAGTAATTAAGTATTAATTAAGCATACAAGTAAACAAGTGAATTAGAATTTTGTCTATTTTTCGGTAAAGTGGGTTCGCGTGAATTATCACATATCTACACGTTTGGATAGGCACGACTTAGTATAAAATTTGTTAAGTGTAGAAGTTAATAATCTCTGGCTAACTGAAGAACTTAGCTGATGCGGAAGAGCGTATGTTACCTAATTTTGAACCTTTGACTAGATACATATTGACACTTGACTGTACATCAGTGGCGTGGCGTTCATAGAACTCGATTCCCACCGGCTTGCCTATTTTAAGGCAGTTGGGCACTTTTATTGTGCAGAAGTAGAGGAAAAGGGTAGGGTAGCCTTCTGATATACTTGACGCATGCCACTGTTGTACATATAGGTTGAAAAAGTTTTCATATCCCATGTGTTGGTGTTTTCCAGAGCATGTCTGGCGCAGTGACGCGACACGCACGGCGCTTGCGCGTCGCCGCTGCTGCGCGGGAGCACGGCAGAGCGGCCGGTCCTGCCTGCGGGACGCACACATCACCAAGCGACTCCTTAAGGTGTGCACTATTTTCTATTGTATAGACTCTATACTATAGAGAACTAGCTTCTGCCCGCGATTCCGTCTGCCTAGAATTATGCATATAAACCTTCGTCTCGAATCAATCTATCTATTAAAAAAAACCGCATCAAAATCCGTTGCGTAGTTTTAAAGATACAAGCATACATAGGGACGGACAGACAGCGGAAAGCAACTTTGTTTTATAGTATTTAGTGATTAGCTGACGCGGCAAACAGCGTTTCGCTTTAGAATCAGTTTTCGTAATGTCATCAGAGATGGTGTTGCATAAAAAGCTTTTTTTCTTCGAATTTATAATGACTTTAGTTATTTTGCTATTTAAGTTGAGAAAAAGGCAACAAATCAAATATTATAATGGTGTACCAGACTTTCGTTTTTAATATCTTCAGATTTTATTTCCAGACTTTGTTTTTATTTTTGGGTGGATTATAAAACTTACTAAAATGTAGGTAATGCAAACAAATTACAACGTGAAAAATCTACCCTGCAATACGAAATTATATTTTTATCCAACTGTCATAGCCATAACGAATAGTTTCAACATTATGGCTATTTATGATTGTCAAATTAATTAAGCATTTTACTTCTTGATTTTTATATTTATCTTTACGGTTTAACATATATACATACGTACATACAGGGTGTAACAGACACCCCGTACGATATTCACTGGGGTATATAACCATACCTATGGAGGCTAAAAAATATTTAAAAAAATTAGCACTTCTTGAACACAGAAATATCAAAATTTCAAAGTAAAAAACGATCTTCAACGAAAATGTTCACCACACCTGAACAGCTGATAACGTTAAGTTTGTTGAACTCTTGATACCGTAAGCCTCTATTTCTATTGGTTTTCAAAAAGTAGTCAAACATGGCCGACGCTCCGCCCTATTTTCATTCGTTCCGTCAGAGTAAGTGTTGCTTGCGGCATTTCCCGAAAATGTGCGAAGTAGGCACCTCTTTTCGTAATTCATGGAAGTCATTTTTGCGATTAATTATGTTACTATTGTTTTACTTAACTTCTTTCGATAAAAAAACAATCAGGATAACCTAGCTAAATATATCACGTCTTTATCCCTTACCGGGTAGACAGAGCCTAAAGTAACAAAAACTTTAGGCCATGTTTAGCATGATTAAGGGCGTATATATACGAGGGGTGCCTTTTAAGTTATGTCGTTTGGAAAAACTAAAGACAATTTAAGTGTTAAATGGTATTTATTGTCTTTCAAAGTAATCACCGTGATATGTAATACACTTTTTCATTCGATCGAAAAAGTTTTCGAAACACTTATTCCAGTCCGAAGTCGGGGTCTCGAAAAGGGCCGTTTTGTATGCCTCAACCGCTTCTTCAGGCGTTCGGTACGGTTGACCACGAAGTCGTTGCTTAATTTTTGGAAAAGTGAAAAAATCATTAGTGCTTAAATATGGGCTGTACGGCGGGTGTTCCCGATTTTCGACGTTTTGGTCTTTTAAAAACGCAATTGTCTGCCGAGCGGTGTGCGAGCTCGCATTATCGTGGTGCAGTACTATACGACATCTTGGGTTATTTTTTCGGAACTCGCCGATAACATTTGGTAAACAAATAGTGGTATACCAGTCAGCATGAACTGTTTTACGATCTTCAAGCACGATGGTGGCAACGTGACCACTTTTCGCTACAAACGTCGCGACCATTTTTTTCGAAGTGCTCCGTGACCGCATTACTTTGGTCGGTTTTGGCTCATTTTGGAACACCCAAACAGTCGACTGCTGTTTAGAATCTGGATCGTAGGCATATATCCATGATTCGTCATTACTGATAATATCATAAACGTGTTTAGAGTCTCCTCGGTTGAATTGCCGCAGAGTTTTGCGACACCATCTAACGCGAGCCGTTTTTTGATCTTCACTAAGTAAATGTGGTATCCAGCGTGAGATCAATTTTTTTACACCTAAGTGATCATGTAAAATATTTTGAACACTGGTCCCTGAAATGCTTAATGAAGCTTCTATCTCACGGTATGTCGCATGGCGATCTTCGACGATCAGTTGCCGTACAGCATCAATGTTCTCTTAGGTTACGGATGTTTTTGGTCGGCCTTCACGATGCCTATCACTGAGATGAGAGCAACCACGTTGGAATTCCAAATACCAGCGTTCCACAGTCCGGATGCATGGTGCTTTATTATTAAAAACCGTAGTCAGCTCCGCAAAGCACTGAAGATTCGTTAAACCCCTTTTGAAGTTGTAAAAAATGATCGCACGTAAATTTTCCTTCGAAATTTCCATTTTCACAACTGACTTGTCAACTTTGAACTGACGCTGTATTAAAACGGTTCGGCCAATCTCGAGCCATTCTTTTGTTTTCGAATTCTAAATTCAAATATTTTAATATGATACTATTTTTTTTTAAAATAATCACAGGAGGTTTGCGAACGACAGAACTTAAAAGGCAGCCCTCGTAGCTGGATCGCCTGTAACATGATTCCTAAGACTTTCGCCCATTCCCTCGATGGGCTTTTACCATCTGCGCAACTGGTAAATTCTATGTTTTTCTTCACTCCCAGACCAGTATGGAAGAATTACGGTTTTACCAGTTAGTTATTAAATTTCTAAACGAAAAGTAAAGCTATGGTCGGGAATCTAACCCGGATCCTCATCATTCCGTGATGCGTGCTATTCTATTACCAACACCTACGCAACCCATAGCAGGTTTTCAGTATGTAGTTTAAAAATATTTACTTTATGTACAAGTGGCCGAGATTGAACCCGGATCCTCAATAATCCGATGATGCGTGTTGTACTACACCGCTTCACCACACAGAAGTTTGGTGGCGGGCAGACATTCTTTAATCAGTTTTAGTAAATATTATTTTAAACTAGTAAGTGATTTTCACTATTTGAACTGCAATCTGACAGTCTAACATGGAACATAATGGTTATCGTTGTTGCAGGGACTGAGCGGCGTCGAGAACATCTACACACAGCACACGCCGCTCCTCAAGGACACGCTCGAGCACCTCGTCAAGGGGAAGCTGCGCGAGAACCTGTACCCCACGCTGGGCGACGAGGAGGTAGCCTACGGGCGCCGCCCCCAAGACGTCGTGGTGTTCATAGTGGGCGACGCCACCTACGAGGAGGCGCTGAGCGTCCACCAGCTCAACCAGGCGTACCCCGGCGTCAGGCTGGTGCTCGGAGGCTCGACCATACACAACTCCGCGTCCTACTTCGAGGAGGTCAAGTCCGCCATGCACGGCCTCCACAGGGTACACACGAGGCACATCAAACGTATAGGTTAAGTCGCGACCGATGACTCTTATTAATTCATTTTAATACGAAAATACTTGCTGGCTTAATGTTAATCCGATCTTTACTCCATGAATTTGGTATCGCCCTTTGTGATGTAAAATATTTCTCGGATAATGTCTTAGGCCTATAACTAAAATATCTTAACACATTAATCACAATTAGGTAATAGCCATTAGGTACCTCATGAATTGTTGGGCAAGCTTCATTAGTTCAATTATAGGAAGGAATGATTAGTAAGATTGGCTACAGTCAGCCCCAGATATATTGCAGCGCACACGGTGCACAGAATTTGTGAACACAAGTAGGTGCACAGTGAACACTAGCACCAGTGTTCACATTTGGAACACCTCGCGCGCACCAGTATAACGCTGGCGCTGACTGTGACCTCATTGTAAACCACTTCACATTAAGTTAAGGACTTAAACAAACAACACAACCTTTGTTTTTAAAAAACGTTTTTTAGCAGTTGATATTGACAATTAATTAAAATGACTGCGTCTCCACGCTTTTGAAGAACGACTTATTAGTAAAAACATTTGCGCTTGGATCTGCACACGTCAGTGATGCGGCTAGTCGGATCACTAGGCTTCTTTTATCACTAATATTACTAACCGCGTTCAGATATAACATCTCATTTCATTTTTAACATAATATTTTAGCATTTTCCTTAATATAGTTTACTTTTTATGTTTAAAAAAACAACATCGGTCTAAGACCAAGCCTGTCGGATGCCCGCGGTTGGGTGTGCAGGATGCCTTGACAAGGGAAGTTGATGATCCTTCAGACGGCGCATTTGGTCTTCGCCTGTGCGGCAGTCGTGGTGAACATCGTCCAAGCCAGCCCTCAAATAAATAACCTGATGTGAAAATGAGACTGAATACGTTACGGGAAACATGACCAGTATAAAATGTCTCGATACGTCAGCAACTGTCTATACTCTAATCTTTATGAAGTTATAATATCTAAGGTCATCAATAACTGTCATTCCCGGTTACTCCTAATCCCTGGGTGAAGCTTCTTTGTGCGACGGGGCCCTTGATAGGCTTGTTGTTATTATGACTATTGTTACACCATATTTGCCGTTTTTCCGCATTTCAAATTGGTCAAACTGTCCAGCATCCAATTGTGTTGATGAAATTGAATCCTCTTATGCAAGTGATTACGCCGCGTCAGGGAATAAACCACAACAAGAATAGTGTGTACGTTAGAAGGTACGCTTATAAAATAATATCATCATTCTTTCGGTCCCTTTTAGCCCGATAGAATGACATGAAATAAAAAGTAATTTCTGTAACAGTGTGTCGGGCAATAGTGTAGTCGCACTCCCCGGTCTATTAATATATAAAAAAATGCTTCTAATTTTAGATAGAATCCCTTGCGGAATATTTAGACGGCACTTTTTTCTTCCGGATGTCCCATGTCAATTAGAACTTTTCAGACTTCCTGCCCCGCAAAGAATATCGGGGTGCGAAAAATTTATTATTCTTATGAAGTACTAACGCGAGGATGACGGTTATCGCAATTCGTAATTATTGGATTTTAAATCCTCGTTTCGTCTGGTGCAACTACGCTCCAGGGCCCGTGTATACTTATCATCATGCTTTATATATTTAGTTTAGTTACCACATTTACAAAGCTTTCTGCACGGTTTTATGTTGAATATGAATGGATGTCTTTTAAACTTTACAGTAATACCAATCTAACTATCTTGATTGTAATCATAATTGTTTAGCTAAGCTATGTTGTTTCGTTTTGCTCTCTACGCTATGCTGATTTGCATTAGGGCACGTGTATACATGTATCGAAAGATATGCTGTGGTATACGTTGTGTTGTATATGGCCAGATCGTTCGTAGACCGAGGACCAACGTTTATAGCGCGCAGGTCGAAAGAAGTTTTCCGACAATTATTGTTTTCGGGAGTCACTTTCTTTCACTTTACGCTGTGTAGAAATTCTGCTTATGCCATCAAATATTTTTCTTTTCAATGTTGTAGCTACTGGGTAGATTGCTCTGATGCCTTGCGGATGTCAGGTGTTGCTTTCAATTCAGGTTTTTACCATCATGGCTCTCTGGAAAGTGGAAGGCCATTTTTGTAATTTTATTCTTGCACCTTTGCGTAGTTTTCTGACGTGGCAACTCTTACCGCTTGGAGACAAACTCTCCATCCTGGTGTCGTGGCGTGGTCTCATTCGCCACAAAATACAACCTAAGCTCTTACGGTTTTGGTTTAGTTAAGGGTATGATGAGCGTGATCTTGCAATTCTACGGGTGTCGTCACTTTGTCTCCTGTTGAGCTTTGGAAAGTCGGGAGGTGATGGTGCTATTTTTAAAATTCTACATTAGCAATGCCTTTGATCCATTACATACATACTTTATCGCACTACTAGATTCATGTCCATGTTGTTTTCCAAATTTTTGAGAAATTTTTCTGTAACACTTCCAATGTGTTTCCTCCAAATGTAAACAAAATGGAGGAGATTTAAAAGAAGAACAGGTTCCAAGCCCGCTCTCGGAGCTATTATGTAAATAGGATCTTCCCGCTGTAGCACAACACCTTAAGGAACAATGAATGGTGAACTTCTTTTGTCGTAGCGACGCACAAGGATCAATCAATGCGCGCGCAACGTGGCCGCTATTCTGTACTTTATCGTTACGACCGCGATGATTATTCAAACGTTAAAGAATATAAAAAGGAAATATACACCGTCGTTTTATAGTGATGTCTTTGGGCAAATAATCGCTCCTTTTTACAAAGAGAATTGGAGTCCCACGCCTTAATGTTGTGATGCCGAGAAGAGACTGTAATTTGTTTCAGCACCATCAGAATCCAACTAGACTTGTAATAGCTAAAAATAAAGAGGCTTTTGGAATATTGAAGTACCATGTACATTACGCAAGCAATAGTTTTGTTTTTTGTGTTTGTTTTTTCATTTTTTTGTTTTCATTTGGCGAGCTGCTTTTTTGTTACCAGTGTTGAGGGCGCAGCGGCACAATGTACTAAAAATGTTGTTGCTAGGATACGTCTGTACAAGACAGTTAGATCTAGTCCTTGTAGTACAAATAGGGCTCAGCGTTGCAAATATACCTTGAAAATAGCATTTTATTTTGAGTTTGCATCCAACTGTTCCAAGTTTCTAGACCTCGGCTGTTATTGATATGGAAAAGTTTTATTCGTTACGTTTCAACTTTCCTCAAACAATTACCATTGTTTCTACATTGTAACGCCTCGTTAACACGTGGGGTGAAAAAAAAATTGTTTGTACAAGTGGGTGTAAGATAAATCATAGTTTAAATGCTGCAATGTACCGAAACAAAATCCAGTAGAATCAAACTCAGCTTATACTTGTTACTACGTTTGCTGAAGTGAATGAGTCTCGCCACGAGGAACTGTTTTGAGCTGAGGCAAAACACCGACACTGGAAAAATAATAACAACAGTCTTTCGGTTAATGAACAAAGCTAGGTGAACAGCGGAATCATGTCAGACATGTAAGGTGGCGACGTTTTTGCATGTAGTCGTGTGACATCTTGAAGCAACTGTTTGTTATTATAATATAGTCCTTTAGGCATCGAGTTATGAATGTTCCTATCTACACATGTGGAAGGAGCGCGTGCAAGCAACTTAGAGAGACTGATTCTGCGACATGTGCGATGCAAAAAGATGAATCTCCTTTTTTTTCTTCTGCTCAACGCAATTATGAAGCTATAATTGTTGAGCACGACTGTCCTGAGAAACAGTGGATTGATGTAATGACATTACGGACTGCTTTGTCAGAGTTGATGCTCTAAGATAAGGATGTCTTTATAACCGACCGCTTTAGTCTCAAGTCAGGGTTGTCCTTGTTGCTTAAGTGTCCATGACTATCTCCTATATAATAATTGTTAGGCAGTGGATCTAAATAGTGGATTCTAATATTTAATAAGCTCCGGGATAATCGGATATCTCTCTCTAACAACATAGAACCGATTGTTATACATTATGGATATATTAGTCATCTTGTCACACAATTATGCGAAATAGAGAATTGGAATCGAGAAGGAGCAATGGCTTGACAACAGACACATTTAGTTGACAGGTATTCTGGTAGACAGTGTAGTTACCGATGTATTCGGTCGACAGACTTGCGTATAATCGAAACATGGAACAAAACGGGCAACTGTTGCGGGCGCTTTGGCCGAGATTCATCACTAGATTCCTGTCGACAAAAACTTAATAATTATAGGTCTGAACAAGTCTTAACAATCCACTATCAAAGCTCCAATATTAAAATAATAATAAACAGCAATGATGAGGGTTAAAAGCCTCTACCATAAAAAATCCAATCGAAAAATACCTTAGTAGCTAAAAGAAATATGCGCACGCCTTCTGAATTGTGTCAGTGAAGTATATTTCCCAGATACGGGCTTATAAAGCTATCGGTTTGTGATTCCCACATCGCGTGTACCACATTGAAATGAAGGATAGCGCTAACGTATCGCTGTAGTTTACTCAAGATACGTTGACACGGTGGGAAGCTTCTTAAACTGATACTGCTGATAAGAAAACTGTTAAGGTATTGGACTGTTGATACGAATGGAGGCAGCTTCAACTTAATCTATATCTTAGTGAGGCTAGCATGTTCAAATATTTTCGCCGCCTATGAAACATAAGTTCAGTTTATAGCCTACACATGCAAGAAGATTGAATACTACATTTCTAAATTCAGACTTTCCAGTCGGAGCTGTTCATTCGTATTGTCCGCAACCTGTGAACTACTTTGGTCATAGTTTAATACTGATGCCTACAGTGACATCAAGCAAGTATTTTTAAAGGAACTTTAGATAACACGAACAGAGTCTACATAACATTTGAAAATATTGGTTAGTTCTCATCTATGTTATAATACTGATGTGATATTCTTGACTGCGAGAGCGTGTTACATAGAATAGTTGTTAAAGGCTCTTCGATTTCGACGTCAGTTACATGAACCACTTGGGAGGGTTAATGGGGTGAACTGTCGCATCGTGAGGAGATTACTCTAAGCCGGCTGACAATTTCTGGTTTTACCTGTAACACGGTGTTTAAGTCACGACGTATCTAGTGAGTGGTCCTTGGATGATGCCGGATATAAATATTTAAACTTACTCCAATATTTGTAGCATTTGAGCATGCTTTTACGAAATACTCGTGTATATAAACCATAAGACAGTGTCGTATATTTTCAGACTGATCTCTGCGTTCATGCCAGTTTTTTTATGAATAAATTCGTCAAAAAGCGGGTGGCTTAGATGTCAACTGTATCGTCAGGACTGCCGTCAGATGACCAATACTCTGCTGTGATTTTGACGCGTCAACGTTTTCACGTCGACAGTGTATATATATTTTACTCTTCTTCAGAGAGTCTTCTCAGGACTTAGCTTTTTATTATGGTTGGTGTCAGAAGAAGGTACACCCTCGAATAAATTGTTTTGATATAAATGATTACGCTTTTCGAAACTTTGAGTGGACCATTTGTTCAGAAGAAGATTGAGATTGGTACTAGTTTTTCCTGGGGCCGAAACTATGTCGTCGCGCTTTACTGCAGGACTCGCGTAGTCCACTCCGAAACGACGTCGTCGCACTTGCGGACTGCCACGAAATATTCCCGACACGATGCATCACATGTGCGTCAATAATAATCTGTTGCGGAGAACCGTCCGGAGCTTAGCTTTTTTGTTTATGTAGCAGCACAAGAGACCCATAACTGTGCCAGGCCTTTTGCACAAATTACTTAAAGCTCGTGGATAACTCAAACGTACCGTTTACTTATGTCGAGCTTGAGTAATGCAGAGATGTAATTGTGATTCAAGCTCAACCAGACATATTTCCTTTAATAAGTGGATCCAGTAAAGTTGCATCGTTAATACATCTGCAGTTGGCAATACTGGTTTGGCCTGTTTTCATCAGCTTGCGTAGATTCTTGGAAAATGTAGATCCAGTGATTGTCAAAGATGCATTTAGTTTATCTGGTTGTTGGAGTCCAGGTGGAAGTTGTTCGATACAATACTCAAAGCCCATTTAGCCACATGCAAGAATTGCATGCAAGTTTCATTACGTTGCGGGTTGCCGGGTAAACCGGATTCAACCGGTCAAACTCCGAAAAACGACTATAATGGCATATAATTCTTGCACGTGACTAAATAGTCCTTAAAAGCCATTAAATGCCATTATAGTCACATTGCGGAGTTTAACAGATCGCTTGAATTCGGTTTACCCGCAACCTGCAACGTAATGATACGCATGCAACTCTTGAATGTGTCTAAATGGACCTTGAAAGTCATAGTCGAACCGTTTTGCACCTGCGGGACAACATTGTATGACTTTTAACTACACGTTGTTCTAAACAAAGTTTGGTGATAATTAGAGAAATGGATAATATTTTGCTTTGCCGAGCTTTTCTATATCTAATATCTCATCAAAACAAGAGTATTTGGATTGTATCCAAGTCAATTATCCGTGAGGCTAATCCCAGTTAGATCAGAATCCAGTCACGCGAGTTTCACGGATAAGCTATTTCGCGTTGGCATTTTTTTATTGGCATCTCGACATTTGCATTTTGGGGTATTATCTGTGTTGTTGCATTGAGTTTGCATTTCAAAGATTGTACTCTTGTGACAGGTTGACACTTCATTGTCCTCGTGTCGTAATGTTTATTTGTCTGTACAAACTATGTTGGTTGTCTGTGTTTTGGTTTCAATGTATTAGCAGTATTTTAAGCTTTACTGGGACAAGTTCGACTCATGTCCCGAAACACGGTGGTATGCTAATATTATATTGTCTTACAAAAAGAAGAAAATTAATCTTCTGCCCGTCTCGTGCTGATCGAGATTCGAGAAGGTCGTGTCAGTCTGTACATGAACATGGCGCGAACATCACATCTTTGCTACCCGTAACCCAGTTATAGTTGCTAAAATAATCAACGTCATAGCTGTATCTCTTGCGGCAGTTGTCTCATACACCAGTCGTGAACAAATACGTTTGCAAAAACATTTTGCGTGACATAAAATGTCAAGATTTTAAGCAATAAGGGTTCTCGCGGTGATAACATACGGTAAAAGCGCAAGACGAAATATGTGACACTAAACATTTAGGCTACGTTCAGATGAACGCGCGGAGCCGCGCGGTGCCGCGCGGGTCAGCTGTTCACATGACGGCGGCTTGCGCGTGGCAGTCTATGGTGGACATTCAGCGATTTATTATTTTATCTCAATATTGCTTCGAGTTAAGATTTCAAATCGCATCTCTTTTTTCAATTTCGTCAATAAGTAAATCGAGACATATTTCGTCCTCCATTTTGTACCTCGCTCCGTGCCCCCAACCGCCTCAAACCGCGCGGATCATCTGAACAGGTCGAGACAGCACTGTAGTTCTTGTTCCGCGCGGCGCCGCGCGGGACAAGAACTTGCGCGCGGTGCACGGCGGCGCGCGCGGTCCCGCGCGGCACCGCGCGCTCATGTACACAGCAACATAGATTTGCGATCTTGAACCGCGCGCCGAGCCAACCGCGCGTCGCCGCGCGGTCATCTGAACTTAGCCTTAATTCAGTACTTCATCAATGAATTCCCGTAAATAAAATAAAACTAGTATAGGTACGTGTTGTACTCATGCGTTGTTGCGGGAATGAGCAAAATGACTGCCAGTGAATGTTAGCGGTCGTGGGTGGACGAAATGGATCAATGTGGGGGTCCAGTAGGTCCTATCATTTTTTATTGCTGAGTAATAGATTTCTAGTTTCTTTATATATGACCTGACGTAAATATTAGGTACCTAATTATATAACAAAACAACGATCGCACCTCGAGCAGTGTTAAAATAAGGCTTTATTTAAGCTTAGGATTAGTGGACACAATATTACTTCTAAATTAATAATCATAATGCCATTGTCCTGCATTACATGTCCTAGTCATTTGGTAAAAACCTAAAGGCTTGTTGTATGTTCGGAACCAAATTTATTAAGATTTTAATAATAAACCACACTAGAGTAACATATAACCGCAAATATTGTAAGAGTTGAAAGCGTACAGTCGAGGGTGCGTGCACCATGCCTTAGCGTGATACATTGGGTCGTCTCTGAGTTAACCTCAGCAGACATGTTAACGCGGCGTGCTGATGCGGGTGGAGATGACCCAGCTCTTAGATTGGTGAAGCATGTGATGGTTTTGCTAAATATCTTTTTGACCATATATTGGCTATAAGTATCAATTCTATGCTATTTTAACATTATGCATCATCAAAACTGTCTTCAGTTAATCTTGATACCAGTGAGAACATTTTTCCTACATGAATTGGTAGCCTGGAAATGCCACATAGTGGATGCATGGAGACAGATGAAAAACCTTAGTTTTTGACGCCATATTGACCTAACAGCATTGTTGCAGTGCGCTAGCTTTGAAAGCACGTCACGCTATATCTTGACCGACTTTCATATGGACTGATATTTTGAAATTAAAGATACCTAAGTCAAATCGCTATTAGCCATGTAGTCCCGGCAGTGTGGCGTTGCTGCAAGCAGCCGAGGGATTGAATAAACACAATTATATCACGCAGGGGCCAAATCTAACTCCGTGGCATTAGTACCACGCTAAGTTAAAATTATGTAATGCAAACTGGTGGATGTGAATGCCAGATTCTCTCGTTTTCTGTGATGACGAAGTGTTTTAAAACTTTAGTGATAAAGGGAGCCTATTCATATATGTTGCGGGAATGCATGTCTCACGTAGTCACGTATTGCTGTTGGGTTACGGGATCCCAAAAACCTGTAAATGTACTTTATATGTGTTGATTACGGTCTGTATTAAAAACGCCTTTACTAATCGCAAACGATGTTTTATTTATTTAATTACTAGCTTCTACAAAATTACAGCTGAAATGATATTCTGGATTGAGTAATCTTCTATAATACACACACACACATAAATCACGTCTTTATCCCTTACGGGGCAAACAGAGCCTGAAGTAACACATACTAAGCCACGTTTAGAATAATTGTGGGCGTATAGGTTTCCACCTAAAGGGGAATAAAAATAGTGCTGAGTTGCTAGCCGCATCGCCTATGACATGATTCCTATGCCCATTCCCCCGATGGGCTTTTACCATCTGCGCGGGAAGAGAAGCAACTGGTAAATTCTATGTTTTTTCTTTACTCCCAGACCCGCATGGAAGAAAGTCACAATTATTACTATGAAAAATTGCAGCGCCTCTAGCGGCACACAACGGTAATCTCTATTGTATTTGACATAACGTGAGCGCGAATGATGAATTCTTTGTGTAAGTTGCACTAAATATACGTCAAAATCGTCGGTTACAGTTAATGTTATAGTTAAGTTGGTGCAACTCACACACGAGTTATGAGAAATGTTTGTTGCCGTTAAAAGGCCTAAGTACTCTAAAGTTAGTTTCGGCCGTTCCATTCTCTGTAATAGTCACTATTAGGGAAGTGAGAACGACGGCACGGTACTAAAAATTGTTACGCTTTAGGCTCTGTCTACCCCGTAAGGGATAAAGACGTGATTTGTGTATGTATGTATGTATAGGGTGGCAAGACTGGCATAGTGCCACAGGCCCTAGGATTGGCCTTGAGAACAGGGGGCCGATTTTTGAAAGCACATCACTCGAAAGTGGTATAAATCAGCTTATATCTCCAAAACTACAGCTCTGATCAAAGTTTTGACTAGTTCACACGATTAATGAGATCTGTGATTGTGGTCTATGCTACTCTTATTTTAAATTCAGTGCATTTTTTCATCACTTTCGAGTGGTATTTTCACACATGTGCTTTCAAAATCGCCCCTCTGATGGAACGTTAATGTAGAAATAAGTACATTATCTCGGTGTCTATATTTTATCCCATAAAATACAGTTCCGAGTAAAAAGTATGTTTCTTCGTGGATTTGGATCTCGAGGAAGGAGTTGAGGAGATGCAATAAGGTGTGTACACAGTTAGATTTTTGTTTTTATACTTGGCAAGCGGAAGAAAATGGAACTAAATAACTAACAACTTTGAGATCAGCGCCATCTATCCAGCTCTATTAGAACTTTTTTTAATAGCAAGAAATCAAATAAAACGATTAAAAAGTTAACTAGGTATCTGATGGATGGCGCTGCTCAGCCTCCGAGCTACGACAGCTTGTCTTTAGTAGTAATTTTCGATATCATGAAGCGTTTTATTCCTGAAACAGTAAGTTTTTTTTTCACTATTGAGAATTAAGTAACTCGACCTAATAATTAACCTACTGCATTCTGATGACATTTCACAAATTATCAAAAAGTTCACGATTTCATGCGAACAAAAAATATTGACCAATGAAAATATCGGGTACAAAGATTCTATTATGTACCAAACCGACTTGGATGCTTCAAACTAGTGATGCAGCGTATACGAATACTAATATTGGTATTCCCCGAATATACCTATAGACCCATTAACGAATATTCGTTTTTTTTTATATATATAAGAGGGGGTAAACGAGCAGACGGGTCACCTGATAGAAAGCAATCACCGTCTCCCAGGGACACCTGCAAGACCTGGGGAATCACAAGTGCGTTGCCGGCCCTTTGAGGAACAGGAAGGCTCGCTTTTTAAAGATCCCTAAATTGTACCGCTCAGGGAATGTTGCAGCAGGAAGTCGCCGGATATCGAAAAGGCATTCGTAAACAACGCTGTTGGCTAAAACGGAACGTTCCCACTTAATCTTTCGTGTATTACACACACATACACACACTTCGACAAATTTCACAAATCACTACATAGTATAAAACAAAATCGCTTTATCTGTCCCTACTTATGTCCCTATGTTATGCTTATATCGTCAAACCTACACAACGGATTTTGATGCGGTTTTTTTAATAGATAGAGTGATTGAAGAGGAAGGTTTTTATGTATAATTCTACGCAGACGAAGTCGCGGGCAGAAGCTAGTTAGAAATAAATTAGAGCTGCAATTTTCTTCTTATCGTATGTGCTTTTAAAAATCGAGCGTATTGTTTTTTCCAACAAAATTTTATCAGCAGTTTGTTGATCATTTAAAATAAGTGTAATTACATTATAACAATTTGTATATTATACATCATAAATTGCTTTCTTTGCGTTCTATTGATCATGTTTGCCTATTCGTTTTGATACTCGTATTCGCAGAATAATAAAATCGTTATTCGTAAAGGTAGTATTCGTTCCATCACTACTTCAAACTACATAATTATGTATATGACGTTGACTGTACAGCTTGCTTGGCTGACCGTACCTACCAATCAAGTCCATCCGACCACTGGGATTGCAGCTGAACGACCGGATAGCCTAGTGGTTAGTGACACTGACTATGAAGTTAGAGGTCCCGGGTTAGAATCCCGGTAGGGGCAGACAGTTGTATGATGAATACGAATGTTTGAGCCCGAGTCATGGATGTTGTATGTATTTAATTATGTATTTATTTACATCATATAAGTATGTTTATCCGTTGCCTGGTACCCATAATAGCTTTGCTTAGTTTGGGACTAGGTCAATTGGTGTAATTTGTCCCAAGATATTTATTTATTTATTTGAAGCTTGCAGATTTACTTATCCTTATTCCTGGTCTCAGCACAGCAAACGCCGCTCCTCAAGGACACGCTCGAGGACCTCAAGGGGAAGCTGCGCGAGATCCTGTACCCCACGCTGGGCGGCGAGGAGATAGCCTACTGTTAGAATAGGTTTTATAGGTCTGTGGACTGGAGCCCGATTTTTGAAAGCACATGTGTGAAAATACCACTCGAAAGTGGTGAAAAATTGTACTGAATTTTAAATACGAGTAGTTTGGAAGATACCTACTTACGTTTACGTATCTCATTAATCTTGTGACCTAGTCAAAAATTTGATCAGAGCTGTAGTTTTGGATACAAACAGATTTATACCACTTTCGAGTAATGTGCTTTCATTAATCGGCCCCCTGGTTGGTTTCGTGTTTGTGCTCAAGTTTTAAATCGAACACTTGTTCGATTTTATTCAGGTTAGGACTTTAGAATCAAAATAATGATGGGTTGCTAGCCACATCGCCTATAACAAGATTCCTAAGTTTTTACCCATTCCCTCGATGGGCTTTCACCATCAGGTCGGGAAGAGAAGCAACTGCCAAGGGCGTCGCCAAGGGGGGGCAGGGAAGGGCAGCTGCCCCCCCTAGAGATTCTAAAAAAGTTGCCAAATATAATGCAACCAAAGTCCCAGATTAGTCATAGAGAATGAGAAAAGTATGAATTGTAGTAGGTAAAGTCAACTTGCCCCCCCCCCCCCCCCTGCGCCATCGGCTGGCGACGCCCTTTGCAACTGCTACATAAAGCACGTCTTTATCCCTTACGGGGTAGACAGAGCCTAAGGCATCAAGACCTAAAGGCCACGTTCGGCATGATTGTGGGCATGGGTGGAAACTAGTTGCAGCATTATAAGAAATCTCCCTAAAAATAGTAAAATTTGGTTAAGATGGGTAGGTCGTTTAAAAAAAAAAATGTACATAGTAAAGGGCTTAATCACAACAAATTTAATTGATTCCTTTGCGTTACGACCGTTTCACCTTTATTACATTGCAATAAGGGTGAAAAAGTCGTAACACAAAGGAATCAATTATTAACTATGTAGGTCTATGATTCCCCAGGTCTTGCAGGTGTCCCTGGGCGACGCTGCTTGCTTTCCATCAGGTGACCCTTCTGCTCGTTTACCCCCTCTTACATACAGGGTGTTACAAAACTACCCGTAAAGCCGAAAGGAGGTTAAATGGGGCCTTATAACGAGTCCATTCACAATATTTAAGAACCGTAGTAACGCTGTATAACATACCCCAAAAAATTAAAAAAATATTATTATTTTCACTGATGTGCAAACCCTATTTCAGTAAAATTAAAGAGTAAACTACGCAGAATGTACCTACCTAAGAAACCTCGAAACAGTTGTAGGATAATAGATTAGAAGATTTGAAATTGACAACATTTTTTTTCCAATTTTTTGAAGCCAGTACTTGAGTATGATGACATCCGTGTATTGAGGTAGCAAACATTTATGAATGAAAAATAGAAAAACTATTAAAGTAGACAATTATTAGGTAAAATAGGTACGTAGGCCTTTCTGTTAAATAATCTGGTTCCCTGACATGACAGCTTACTAGGGTTGACAATATTTTTGGCTTTAATGATTAATTATATTTTTTACGGGGTATTTTGTAACACGTTGTATAAAAGGTACATGTGTTTTGAAAACGACCCAGACACCTTCAAATGTCAGAAGGAAACTGAACATAAATAAGAACCCCGTCGACCTTATGGTGGTTACTATTTTTATGAATAGCACGACTATACTGACGAGCAATAATCACGGATCGCTTTTCATGCAACTTTGCACGAGTGATCGGTAATTTTTGCACGGTAGTGTAGTTAGTTGTGCTTATAGATTTGGCCTATGAGGAAAGCGTGGTTCCGGTTGACATTTTCGCCACGAAGACCAATTTTAAATTGAGTGAAATTAAGGCAGTCTTGCTTTACTAAATCGAGCTTTCACTTTTCCCAGCAAGATCGCTTAAAGGACATAAAACAAATAAATGAAACACGCAAGTGTTGTGTTTAAAACACGTTTTTTTAAACACTTTTTATTGAAAAATCATTCGTAATGACTGTTTTTTTTGCGCCTTTGTAGTACAACAATTATCTAAAAAAGACATCTGCATAGAGATTATACACAAGTTCATGACGCTGCATATCAAACCATTAAACTCCTTTTATCATCAATATTAAATGTCGCATTATGAGCTAACCGCTCATTTTACATTTCACATAAATATTTTTGCACTTTCCTAGAGCCAGTTTGCTCTTTATATTCAATCAAGATCAGTCTTTCCAATATTAGAAGAAATTCCGGGATGTGCTTAGTGTACTTAACAAGGGTAAAGGACAATGATTCAGACAGCACAATTAGTATTTTAAACTATGCCACAAGGATGAATGCCGTCTAAGGCCGCCATATAATAAATACCCTAACGAGAAAATAAACTGAATTCCTCATTGGGCACATGGCCAGCAAAAACAGGCGCAGTGCGTCAATAAGAAAATATTCTCTTATCTTTACAAAGTTGAAATAATCTAAGCCCACGAATAAATTGTTTTCTCGAAACACCTTCTCCTTGAAAAAAGATCCACCTGCGACTAAATGCCTTGCTAGTCCATGTTGTTGCCATGGCCATTGTTTCACCAATCTTTGCGTGGTCGCATTCCAACCGGACCTACGATCCAGACAGACAATCTAATGATGAAATTTAATCAAATCTTCGTGTGCAAATTACGTCGAGCCAGGCGGTAATCCTTAAAAACGACAGTGTCCATATTAAAAGGATTTCTTATAGTTAATATTACAGTTCTTTCGATCCCTTTAAAACCGGTAAGAACGATATGGAATAAAAAGTTAGTATTCAGTAAAAATGTGTAGACAAATATCGCAGTCGCACTCTCCATAGAGTATATCATAAAAAGAGAACGCACATAATTTCAAACCCATCCCCGTATGGATTTTACTGACTGATTTTTTTATTCGGGACAATTCATGTCAATGAAAACTTCTGACTTTTCTCCCCTCTAAATACATAGGGATATCTTAAAATTTATTATTTTCATGAAGCAAAAACATGCGTATATCGGCCACAGCAATTCTTAATTATTGGAATTAAATCCTTTCATCCGACACAATTAATTCTCAAGGGCACTTATATACTTGCCAATATGCATTTATATACTGTGTCCATATTTAAATAAGTTAGATGCACGGTTTTTCGTTAAATATTAAGACATCCTAAATATTCTAAACAATCCGAATCTTACTGAGATGACTGTATTCATAATTTATTATGTTTTGTTGTTTCACATACTTCTATACGCGATGCACACCTGGGTAAGGGCACGGGTGTACGGTGATTGAGAGATATGACGCGACATAGTGTTCACGTATAGGCCGGTGGCTTGTAACCGCGAACAACTGCAAGCGTTCAGGTTTACGGCAATTTTTCCAACAACAATGGTAGAGGAAGATCACTTTCTTTAAATTTACGCGCCTTAAATTCTGAACGATGACATGAAACATTTTTCTTTCAACAGTAGTCACTGGATACCTTGAGGTGATCCCGCGCGAAACTAGAAATTGGCTATCAAGATGATTTCCAACATAGTGCACCAAGGAGAACAGTGGATCGCGATCATTGTTTTTTTTAAATCTTAAACCTGGGCATAGTTCTCTCACACTGGAAACTTATCGTTTGGTAACCGACTCTCTATACTGAAGTTTAGCTTAGGTATATTGATCACAAAATTCACCCACACTCTTAAGCGTTTTCATTTCAGTACGGTATACGAGATAAAGGTTGTCGTACAAAAGCTACGGATGACAGACTTCGGCTTTGCCTACCCACATTAAGCCTACAGAAAACGTTCGGAGGTGATAATGCCGTCTGTAATCCTCAACCTTGGCAAGACGCTCGATCAAACTCAAACACCTAATTGTACTGTTGTATTCATGCCGATGTTGTCCCTTAGATTTTTGTGAAACTTTTCTTATACAATTCAGACGTGTTCCAAATGAAAACAAGTGAAGATGAAAAGTAAGGAGGCGGTCGCGAATAAGCTCTCTTCGCGGTCATACAAATAAATTCTTCCAATGTGGGACAAGAACCACACTAACAATGAATGTGTTCTTTTGCAGAATCAACGTGTAAGGATCAATTGACGAACACGTAACGCATGCACCATTAAATCATTTTTCATCACGGCATCTATGATTTTTCAGAAGTTACAGAATATCAAAAGGGGAAATACACGGTTGTATTATTGGCAACGATTTGCTCAAATAACACATCGTACAAAAACAATTTAAACACTCCACGCCGCAAAGCTGTGGGACAGAGTTGGGAATGTCAAAAGTTACCAGTTCCATTTGAACGATCAACTTAAACCTCATACGAAACAAAAGAAAATGGAATATTGAAAGGACAAATCGCATGTAATAGTTTTGTCATTGCATTTTAGTTTGTACATTCATTTTCGGTTCATTTGGTGAACGCAAACTTTGTTGTTACCAATTACGAAGACACAACGAAATATTGTAAGAGAACGTCGTCGCGAAGACTCAGTTTGTGTAATGTATTAAACGATCCCTGCGGTAGCCAGTAGCCGCCATGTTCTTTGAGTCAAGGACCAACGCAGAAACGTCGGCCGTACAGGGTATCTGGAACCCAGGCAATGCAAATAGGCCAGAGCGTTGTAAACTTAAATTAGAGTTTTGGTGTCACACAACCAAGAATTCAGCGTTTCGAGCACTCTGAATTGCCTTTAAAACCGATGAAATAAGTTATAATATTCATCACTTTTCAAAAACTGTCCAGCTATTACTTTTGTTTGACGTCGTAGCGGTTTTAACAATCGATGGGAAACAAAGGATTTGTAACAGTGAGAATAAAAGTTATCGTTAAAAAGCATCTAACGTTCAAAAACGAAAACGCACGAAGAATAAGACTGCTCTTATGTAGTTACGTTTGCCAAAACAGCAGAGTAAAGCATCGAGGAAATGTTCTGGACTACGGCCAACGACACCTGGAAAAGTTAAAAACAACGAAGTTCCGCAATGAGCCGACAAAGCTATGTGGGCTACTGAATCAGCCAGTCATTTAAGTTCGCTACTTTCTTGCGAAGTCATATGCGAAATCGTGAAGTTTATTCGTTATTATAATATAGCCCCTTGAGGAAGCCAGTGGTAAATATCCTGACCCCATTCACGTGGAGCTCCCGCATCCAAAAGTGAAAGACATCTGCGACATGAGTGATACGAAAAATGATCTCCTCCTTTTTTTCCTGTTTAAGTCAAACATGTAACTAATGATGTCGAGAAAGGCAAGCCAAGACGTAGGATGGATGTTGATATCACTGGGTGTTCTGTCAGCGTCAATGCTTTACATAAGATGGTCTTTAGATAGGATCGCCAAAGCCAACAAATATGGTCAAGGCTTGTTACTTAAATATACTGATCACAACCTACTGCATGATAGCGGTCAGATATTGATAGTGTTTCTCCATATTTAAGGAGTACGCCGGGGTAATCGGTGCACGTCCTATATCAACACAAACCGGTATCTGCTATGCAAGATGGATATATAGTAGACAAAAAGCCATACAATTGTACAAGATAGGAAAAGCGAAACCATGAACGAACGTCGAGCCTAAAACAGACACTTTAATTAATCTGTGCTCTGGTTAAATAATGTACAGATATATTCGTTTGATCGACTTGAATAGAATCGTGAACATAAAACTAAACGGACGCCCATCGAGGGCGCCCTGGCTCGGTATCTCGTCAATAGGTTATGTAGACAAAAACACTCAAGTAATAATTAAACTTTGACATGACCGAAGTGAACAGGTAACTAACAACTCTCAATACGAAAATATACAAGAAATAAACGGTAATGAACGATTAAGAATCTTACCACACTAAAGTTAATATCGAAGAAGTTACCTGTAAAGAAACTGTGCGCATACCCTTTAGGACTATGTTAGTTAAGTGACATTAATGCGACACGAACTTTAATGGCAAATTGTAATTACCGCACATTGCGTATTCTACAGAAAGATGACAAATACTGTTGACGTCTCGTTGCAGTCGACTGTGAAAGGGTCAAAGAGACTCGAGATAAATTTTTAAGTTAATATGAAATTAATCAACCAGAACAGCTGGTAAGAAAACCGTACACGGTGCTCGCTGTGGATTATTGTGGAGGACGATTCAACACAGCCAATACAGTAAGGCTGCATCTTCTTCAGCTTTCATTACCCACGACACAAGTCAAATTTTATTACCAACTCGCACCAGAGAATGATATGCAGGAGTATTCCTAAATATAGCCGTTACAATCATTGTTATACATTCATATTCCGGGTCATACGAAAACGGTGAACAATTTATGTAAATAACACAAGAACTAACACTGACCATGGCTGAGATGTTGCCAAACTGTTTTTTTTATTATTAAATCGAACTTTAAACAGAACGAAGTCTAGACTCTTTGTAATTTGCAAAAATACCGGCACTCTTCATCTACACGTTTCGAGTGACCTATTGCAACGAGGAGGTTATCACAACTTAATATTAAACGACAAGAGCAAGTCATGATCACGTTACCGACTCTTAATTTCAACGCCCGCTAAACTATCGCAAATAGTTGCGACACTTCTGTTTGCCGGGAGGGTCGACGAGCGGCACTGATGGAACTAACGATGGAGGAACGGTAGAATGCCGCAACAAAAGAAACTGGCAACATGGGCTGCAAGTTCCAGGTTGCGCCTGAAACACATGACAATGAACTCAAGATGTACAAACGTGCGCGTTGCTTGGTTGTTGTCGAATCCAAATTTGAAACCAATTCTATTATTTAGTAACATCTGAGCATGCTTTAATAAAATATTCAGGTAGATAAGAGCCAGGAAACAAGTGTCGCTAAAGCAACAGACGATGTTCGCAACCTTCGCCAAGTTTTTCTTTCAAATGAACGTCGTCCGAACACGAGTAGCCTAGATGTAACTCGATCGTCAGGACCCTAGCAGCGGTTCAGGCGACTGCTACGCTCTACTGTAATTATGAAAAACCAGTCACCAAGTAGACAGTTTCTACTCTAGTTCAGAGAATCGTCTAACAGTACAGCTTTTTGTTATGATCAGGTTAATCAGAAGAATGTATTCCTGTACCCGAATAAACTAGTTTTGAAAATAGTAATAGTCTTCATGGAATTCCAGTGCAAGAGTTATTCAGAAGAAAATTCTGATACTATTCTCGTTTTCACTAGACCGAAATTACCTCGGCATGCTCAACCACAGCTCACGTAGAGCATTCCTAGTTATGTACAGTCAGCGTCATATAATATGGAACATCTAAGGTGACCAAAAAGTTCGACACACCATACAATTTCTATGGCGTACTCAACCATTTGAACGACTTGGTTGCTACAAACTATATGACGCTGACTGTACGTGGCAATCGACAAATGCGACGAAAATTTCCGACGCGACGGATCACATGAGCGACAAAAATGTTCCCTCATCGCAAACCATTGCAGATTGGCCAAAGGGTAACCTTTGTGTCTATATTGGAGCCACACACGGAGTGAGACCTACAACCGATTAAAGCGTTTATGCTCGAATTATTTAACACTTTTAGATAACAGACGTAAGAGTCGCTTCTAAAAAGCATGCGTAAAGAAGAAACGCCACTGTGATAAATGTTGAACGAGGCCTGTTCCTATTTGTGAGTTGACAAGAGCCATTATAAAACTAATTGCAGCCAACAATACTGATTCGCCACGATCTGATCAACCTTTATAGAGCGCGGGAAAATGTGCTACTGTATCTCACGACGATGCATTTAGGAGTTACTCGGGAAGGTGTGCCGGTGTTGATAATTTCATACAATATTCAAGGTCGTAGTCGAATCATTTTAATACCGGTGGTAACTTCTGCGTGACTCTTAACTACACGCAGTTATAAAGGAAGCTTGATGATTCCGGAGAAATGGATAATATTGCTTTGCCGAGCTAATAAAAATCTCTTTTTTCATCAAAGACAACCTCAGTATTTTAATCGTATCCAAATAGTTAATACAGTGAGGACCGCGACGTTGAAGCAAAATAATGAAACGCAACATTCAAAGAGAAACAACATCGCGTTGACATACTTAGACCGACATCCCGAACGATTATATTTATGCTATCATTTGTGTTGTTGTATAAATTGAATATCAAATAATATGATGCGGCTCGCGTCATGGAAACACTAAACTTGATGTCATTACGTCGAATGTGACTGTACAAACCATGCTGGATGTCAAAGTTTGGCGTGAATACATCAGCAGTGTTATAAGCATTACTTGGACAAATTAAACTCCAAGCTCAATTTACAGCGAAATTGCTAACATACTATCACGCAAGCGAGAAAAGCAAATCTTGCGCAGACTTGTGCTGTACGAATCAAAACCAAAGGACATTCAAGGCTCTACAATGAACATAGAACTATCATATATTTGTTACGCGTTTGCCAATTATAATTTTCCTAAGACAATCAACATCAACCAAACAAGTCTGTTTGGGATCGCTGTGTCGTTGAAGTCAGTCAGAAAATAATACGTGCAACATGGAGCGCGATCGAGAATACCAGAATGGCAGAGCGATAAGTCAATCTCAAAGTGCTAACATACAATTAAAGATTGGACGACTGTTGGGGCAGCTAACATTTTGCTCATTATTTCATCTATAAACCACGCGAATGGCATTAAAACATTTGTCATACTATACTGGAGTGTTATTGCAAGACAAACAACATGGATTCCAGTCAACAATAAGCTGATAATGGCGAATTGATGAACGTGATCGACGTGGGGGCGCAGTGTTATTTATGATTTCTGTGTAGTAAATGTCAAGTTTACTTTAGATGCAAACAGGTGCAAATATTAAGTTAATTATACATCAAAACATCGACTACAGCATGAGCAGCCTGAAAAATAAAACGGCTAGATTCTATCTTGGGATTGACGGATGCTTGGACAATTTACCTATCAAATATGAAGTTGCGGTTACCCTGCATTGCATATAGCAGTCAATTTGTTATAACCAAAACAGCGCGCAGTGGGTTCAAGTAAAACTAAATCTACTCATACCTTTTAAAGACACCGGAATCCACACATTTACAAACCACAAAAACGGTTAACGTCGAAAGAGTGACGAGGACACGTATCGCACGTCCTAGCGTGACACATTTCGACTTATCCGAGCAAATCACCGCTTCAGAAATGATCACGCGGCGTGTAAACACGGGTGTAGATGAGCACTAGCTCTTACCTTGACAAAGTATATTGTGGAAATGTGTTGTTTTGATCTCTTTGGCCATTCATTAGCTACAATTATCAATACTATCATTCTATATCATAACATAGGCATCAACCAGTATTACAGCCAGTAGGCCGTAGCTCCTCAGTCAGAAAATTTTGCCTATAGGAATCTTGTACCTGTTACTGGACACAACTAATGCAGTGAGACAGATAAAAAAATTATATACGTTGCTGTCGGCATTAGTCCTTACAGAATCCTTACAGTAGGACCGTTCAGAGCGCGACATTTGGCTATATTTCGATCGACTCTTTAGTGCACTGAGATTCTGAGTTAAGATACGCCAAACAGCTCATTCCGTGAGCCTAATCGGGGAGTGCAGAGTTGTCATAAGTAAACGTGGGATTAAAAAAAAAAGCAATTCCAACACAAGGTCTAATTTAAAACCGTCTCATTGGTTTCACGCCTTAGTAAAAACTATGTAACAGCAGACAGTTGCAAGTAAATAGCAGATCTAACTCGTCTTTTCTGATAAGCGCAAAAGTGATTAAAGCATATTGCTGATAAAAGGAGCCTACGTATATATTTTGCGGGAATGCTTGTCACTAGCATTATCATAGATTGCTATCTGTTCTACGGGCTTTCCGAAAAAGCTGGTAATGGCATCTATGCGTGTTAATTATTGGATGTATTGAAAACATCTTTACTAAATGCAAACGGTGTTGTATTTCTTGTGATAGGCGTTCGGTAGCCAGTACGAACGACTATTATAAAAAACAGTTTGTTAAAATCAGGGTTAACGCGGAGGTTCAACTATAACCAGAGTGTTGTTTTGATCACTAATAATGATTTAGAACGGAAATTATTCAACTACACGATCAGTGACCTATCACAAGTCAGAAAATTGTTATCCCGGATTTTATTATTCCGAAAACGATAGACTCTTTCTTGGGTGGATTACGATTTAAAATATTAAAAAATGCTCCTATTTGTTTCGAATAAAATCAATAATAAAAGAAATTAGATCTAGAAAAAAAGAAAACTGGGAAAAAAATAAGAAAAGAAAGGTTTATATACCGAAAAGATAAAGCAACCGGGCTGCTAAATTGTGCAAACAAAAAAATAGAGGGCTGGCAACGCACCCATAATCGACTTGTTATAATTTAATTAACAAAAACAATTTTTGGACAAAGTTCAGAAAAAGGACAGGTCCCAATCAGTGATCTTTTATTTCTGGAATGCTTGTGTGGAGGCATCTCTCCGTGGGTTATCACGATCTGATCCACATAACTTGATCCCTTACCCACTCAACGAGTATGAAGGGGATCAAATGATTAAAACATCTGACCAGAATAACCCCCTCCACCCTCTGATCAAAACAGACTGCTATTTATGTATTTTAAAATTAAGGGCTTCAAAAAAACTTTTAATGATGTTTAGGTTTATATTTCGTGTATCAAATTATGTGTATAATATGTGTTTGTATATAAAACAAATTTGTAATAACTATTTCACTCGCGATTTTAAATTTAGCATGAAAATATTATAACTAGATACACGG
Source organism: Pandemis corylana (assembly GCA_949127965.1). Lineage (NCBI taxonomy): Eukaryota > Metazoa > Arthropoda > Insecta > Lepidoptera > Tortricidae > Pandemis > Pandemis corylana. Next base: position 13,056,372 of record OX421864.1, on the reverse strand, counting down.
CGTTAAAATCTATTACACTTAAATAAAAACCAAACATAAAGCCATTTAAAAAGAATTAGGAAATTCCCGATTGATACAGAAGATTTTTAAATAAAATCGAGTATTCGTTTTAAACAGGATTTATAACCACGGTGTCTAGGGTGCAACGCATTATATGCGCTTTCGAAATCACTTCATCCCAGTGAAAATATCAAAGGCAGTGTGTGTAGTGCACAAAAATGTTTCCAAAATATCAATTCTAGAAATTTCCTAAATTATACTCTTAATGGGAGAAAACGAGCCAGCGTACACGACTGTAAGTAAACACCACCGCCCATTGATTCGCGCAGCACCAGTAATTGCAGACGAATTGCCGACCAAAAGGTCGTCTAAGCACCAGCTATTACCTAGATGTTGCGACGAGCCATGGGCAGCGATAAATACTTACAGCCAGTTAAACACACCCTTACTAATTCTCCCCCATTAAAAATGGGAAAGGGGAACGAGGGAATAGGGGTGGGGAGGGGGGAGTCAGGCCTCCGGCGCTCTCACTGACCGAACGGAACGCAACAGGTGCGCTGCTGCTTAGCGCCGGTGTTCTGTGAGAGGGTGGTACTGCCCCGAGCGAGCCGGCCCATTCGTGATGCAGCAAAGCTACACCATGGCTCTACCACTACTATGAAACTTGGTAACTGCTGGAAACTTTGCCAACTGGTTTAAAAATGGCAGAGTTAGAAAAGATAAATACCTTTTCTTAACTTGACATTGCATTATGATGTAATTTGTAGAATGAATCATCATCATCATCATCATCATCATCATCATCATCATCATCTTCACTCTATATACGTCCCACTGCTAATTTACAGAATGAATCTAAATCGAAATCTACAGGGAACGATAAAAAATTTAGGAATTATGTTATAGGCGATGCCCATCACCATTTCGATTCCCTTTTTCACCTACACGTCCACAATGATGCCAAGCGTGGCCTTTCAAGTCTTGTTACCTTGTCTCTTCTACCCCGTAAGGGATATATACGTGATTTATATATAGATCTAAACCAGTTTAGATAATGTTGGCGCCAAGTGGCAAAGTTGCAGCAGTTAACGTGCGAACCTTAACAGGAGAACTGCATTTCAACTGCAAGGGAACTGCCAACTGCTGACTTCACACATTTTCCATTGCACTCTGTACAACTGCACAATCACTGCGATTAAAACATGAGCAACCGACAGCTGCAGTCACTTTGCAGTCGAAATGCAGTCGAGATGAAATTTCTAGAATTCTATTTTAAAACATTTGCCTGCACTTTGAGCACAACCTTTTATGTAAAAGAAAAATGGTATTGTATATTGAAAAATAAAATGCCCCCATAATTTTGGACGTTAACACACTAAAGGGGACCCCCTAGTACAGACCCAAGCTTTTGATACCTCAGAAGTCAAACGACAGACAGCATTCGAGTAACCCACATCCAACGTCAGAATGTCATGGCGTATTTACGAAGATTCAATACTCAGCAGCACCTACTTTTAGAAAACCGTTTCAGTGCACGTTACGCCGGCAAAACAGTTAGCTTATTGCGAGATTGAAACGTCACACGGTTAATACCACCCCACGGATATCGAGTCAGCGGTGCAAGCCTATCCTACACATTGTTTATTGTCATACTACCGCGACATAGTACCGGTTTTTCCTTGAATTACGCGATACAGTTTTCATTTAGAAGCTGATTATATTTTATTTTAGCATCATGGTTAAGTTTCCCTTTGGCCACATACAACGTTTCTACAACCACAACAGTAAACTTCAAGATCTGACAACACAAATTGCTGTATGGACACTGTTTCCTTTGCCTATGCCTGAAGGAAAAAAAATCAAGATTTGACAGCTTTAAAAAACACTCCCAATATTTAAAAAAAAACCCCGGCAATCGCGTTCGTTTGCAACCATATGAACAATATTCAAATAATATCTTTTGCGTGTGTGGAACCACAAGTCCCTCCCGCGGACCACGGGGGTCATTTTGAGTATTGTTCATACGATCCTAGCGGTCGCGGCTGCCGGCGGTACCCCCGTGACCCGCGGGAGGGACTGCGGTTCCACAGATGAACGTCCATGGAAGCAAGTCCTAAGGCAGAATGGACTTCAGACACCTCTGGCCCCTAACTAATGCCGAACTGATCACAAACTCTTGTTCTTAGTGTTATTTATTTAACAGTTGTTTACGGCATATGTTTATTTACTTTTGACTTAACTTTGTATTTGATTAGAGTACTGTTGTGGTTGTTGAATATTAGCCATAGGAACTTTTGTATGACAGAAACTTTACTGAATTAGGCAGCTCACCTACATATTTTTCGTTGGAACAAAATTCAACGTAAATTGGGCAATATCAATTGTTTAAGCAATTTAACTGTTTAACAGTTTTTATCATAAGTATATTGTATAAAACAGAGCTTTATCACAGCCCGTAGATCACAATGTACGGGTTCATATAAATACTAACAACACAAACGTTCTCGCTCCCGCCCCGCTTCCTCTTAACAATATACTCGATAGAAACTGTTAAACAAAATACTTCATAGTTTCAGCTTTTTCCGCGTCAACGTCGGATCCGTTTGCGCTTCCATTGTAAAAGCTACCTAAACGCGTTCGCGTAAGATTTCAATTGTTTCCTTATCTGCGCTGGACGTGGTGTTATATTGGTTGGAGCCACACACGGAGCGGTAGCGAGAGCGGGGCGGCAGTGAGAACGTTTGTGTTGCTAGCATTCGTTTGAAGTTCATATTGATAGCGTCGCCTCAACCGCCTCGCTCGCTCCTCGTATTAACGATATTTAAAAAAAACTGTCTCACATAATCTACCAACACCAGCGCGATGCTACCTAGTTATATAATTATATATATACAGTACAAGACAGTTAATAAGGCACGTCGAAAGCAGAGCCAATAATAGCTGTTTACATCAACGTTTCAAAAAACATAGTGTCGTTATTGTTTTTAAAACATACAATGTAAATCGTCTGTCTCCATTGACGACGTAATTTATTACACGCGTCGCACTATACACGAAGATTCCTGACAGGTACATCCTGACAGCTGTCATCTCAATACAATTTATAACCTACAACGATTAAAACTGTACTCAAATGACAGCTATCAGAAGTTAGCAGTAAGAATTCTTCAATTATAACATTGACTACTTGCACACAACTCGCAGCTCTGAACAAAAAACACTATAAAAATATCAAAAGACACGGCGGCGGACGCGGCTACTATAATATAAAAAAAAAACACCGTTTCTTAACGAACGGCAGAAATGCATATCCGTACTGACGATACGGAAAAGTATAAATAAATTGAACCATGGTTTTCTATAAACGGGCCAATGATTCGATCAAAGCTGCCCATACAATTAAATTGTACAATGTTATTGCACAGTTTAGTATCAAGTTTAAATAGCCCGAAGTCAATCGGGTACCGATTTTGTATTTTACAAATAGAATAGACCGCGTCGGATCTACTTTCAAGATGATTTCCCGACCATCACTACACACGTTGCTGTAGCCAGGGCATTGACCGTACAGCTAATCCGGACCTACCGATACCACAGATAGATACACGCGACACTCAACGTACACCGATGTATGTGAAGTGCGCCACGCGCCTCTACCCACTGCAAGCCAACATCTCGTACCACTGTTCACTCATCTCAGTCACCCAAGCTCCACAAGCTTCGAAAGTCCAGCCGCGACCGCCGAAGTAATTGACGCGAATCGAAAACAATAAACGAAGAGCAAACGTCTAACAGTACTAAATAAATATTTTTAAACGCCGAATCTGTAAGACCCGGTCTTAGCGAAACAAAGATGGCCGACGGGCGCGACGCGCTGGGCAGGCGCGCCGCGTCGGCCAAAGGAAATTATCTAACTATATTACACGCCCTGGCTAGTCTACGTTCGTTGTTAGCCAGGTGCCGCCCACTCACCTATACTTAGATACGAAGATACATTATTTTTTTTTATATTCCCCGCCGTGCTAAGTGAACCGTCTTTGCTAAGTTTCATCGGAGCGCACTGGCCATCTTCACACTGGCAACACTTCGTGCATCACAAAAAAGAAACATTCCAAATTTAAAAGCCATTCAAATCGAACAGTACCTACGACCCCGCACGGTAGTGTTGCCAGTGTCAAAATTTTGAAATATCCTTGGATATATCTATACGCGAATTAATATTACATGTAAATATTAATTATTGCAGTGACCGTGTTGCCATTTGCAAAACAAATACTTAGGCAAATTAAGTTTACATCGTTTTAGTGTATATATTCATATAAAATACGACAGTAGGCACCAGTGCACTGCAGGTCGGTAGTCGGTACAACATGGAGCTTAACAAAATGTGAGTAAACTTTACTGAAATTATATTAAATTCACTGGATTTTTTAAATTTTTTGGACTTCATAATATGTTTAAATAACGAAAAAAAAAGAAAACGCCTGCATAGTTAATCAACAAGAAAATAATCAATAAATCAACTCTTTTTTTTTGTACACTGGAAAATGAATAACGTTTACCCACATTGCACATAACATCCATATTAATCATTAGTTTTCATACATTCAGGTTTCTGTGACATAGACAATCAATCACAACTAGAGTTATTTGTCACATTATTTATACAGCTAGCGTTAAAAAGTAATTTAAATTAATATTTCGCTTCAATGTCACGCCAGCATTTCAGAGCCAGCGCGTTTATAATTTGACAAATACCACCAGCATAACAACACGCACGCGCAAAGTATTCAATGATTTACTTGAACCATTCATCGGTTGACAAAACGTCTGAAATCAACATCAGATAATAACAAAAGTCGACCATCGACCAGAGATGACTTTACACCGCAATTGTCAATATTAAATCAGCTTTCATTTCCACTACTCAATCTAGCCTCAGTTCCTTACCAATCGTGGTATTACCAGTGCTTTAATTTGAAAATAAAAAAACTCTAGCAACACCAAATTAGTACCTATCAAATAAGCGAAGCAATTCGACACAGGAATCCAAGTAAATCATGAAACACTTAGAGTATAAAACTTACTTATTACATAACAGTCTTACTCTAAGCACAGAAACCTTTAGATTTTATTAAGACGACACAGTCGCAATACAACTGGCTCTATCACTTAAACGCGTACATCGATCGGTTACAAACGATGCAGCACAAGTGTCCGATAAACAACCAAAGCGTACACTGCTACGTGTTACAACCGCACACTAGACTTTGAAGGAGTAACAATCAACAATTGGCATTACGCGCCTTATCATTTCAAAGTCGTAACACAACATCGCCGCAGCCTCAAACGCCGCGGCAATAACTATAGCAACTTACACACGACTGTTACTATACCGCGACGACAACAGGAATGAGACAGACGCATAGATATAGTATGTTGATGAAATAAACAAAACGAGACCGAAACATTAGACAGCTTTCGGCGCGATTTAAAAAAAGAAGCTACTTTTTTTCAAATACGCGTATTACGTGGCTTTCTCTCGCGTCACAGATCCATTATCACACTAAATCTATGTTAATAAGAATACCAATCCCATTCTGATCGCGGTTTAATAAATACTGGAGACGAACGCGTACGATGATCGAGTATAGAGTCTTTCAATGTCAAAATTGACAAAAACCTATCTGTTCGTTCGAGGCGTTCGGCGAGGCGTTGGGCCAGTCTGATCGCGTGCAGTCAGTGTGGGCGGTAGCAGCGTGAGCCGGTGTGGCCTAGCACGGCGGGCGCGTGGAGCGGGCGCGCGCTGTGGCGGCGGCGGGCGCGCGGCCGCGTTACTGGTGCGCGTGCAGGCCCGGCGTCGACGACCCGCCCGACGCCTGGTGCTGCGGCGGCAGCAGCTGCAAGCGCACGGGACACGCGTTAACATTGATGGACTAACACTGTGTTGTTTAAAAAGAACTTCAACCATCTTTCAGCTATAAACAACTCCAGATAACTTTTAAATATATGATTTTTTTCGTTACAACAAATATATGCGATACCAAATGAAACAAAAAGTATGGAACTTCATCTTGCGGACGTTTGAAATTTCACCGGTCTCCACGTAATACATAGTATTAATGTGAGGGTACTGTTTTAGTGTATGTGAACGTTATTTTAGTGTGTGTGAATGTAATTTTAGTGTGTGGGTCCTATTTTAGTGTATGTGAATACAGTTTTAGTGTGGATGGTGCTCTTTTACTGTACTTGAACGTCATTTTAGTGTGCGTACTGTATTTTTTTGTGTGTAGGTGCTATTTTTGTGTCTATATTATTTTAGTGCGTGTGGGTTTTATTTTTATGTGTGAATGATATTTTTTATCGTATAAGCGTGCTATGTGTGTGTTTGTGTGTACCTGCAGCTGGTGCGGGTGGGGCTGCGGCGGCGAGGCGGTGGGCGGGGCGTGGTTGAGGTAGGCCACGTGGTGATGGTGGTGGTGCTGCTGCCCGCCCGGACCCATCAGCGGGCATAGCACCTGAAAGACACACATTACACACGCTAAAATACACAATTATATCAACATTCTACAAAGTACATTTTTAAATTAAAACATTTCTATCGCCATCATCCGTCCAGCTACCAAGTGTCGCATTACAGTTGGCCGCGGAGTAGGGATAAAGTGACAGGCGCCCGGCAGAGCAGTCAATATGGTGGCGCCCATAGCTCGCTTCAACGGATTGTGTAGCATTTAAATCATTTATCACTCCCATTTGGAACGAGACAATTGGCTTCACGTAATTTAGAACGAGAAAGCGCTCTACGAAGCCGAAAAGACCAATGTGCAATCCTTATGGCCGGGTGCTGAATGTCACGAGTGTCTATGGTCGTAATTGCTTTCCATCAGGTGACCCGTATGCTCGTTTTTCAAATATCATATTTAAAAAAAAAAACTAGTCAACTGACCTGGAAAGGCGGCTGCTGGAAATGGTGATGGGGATGAGGGTGAGGATGTTGGTGAGGATGCGGATGCGGCTGCATCGGGTGCGCGTGTGCGTGCGCGTGCGCGTGTGCGTGCGCGTGCGTGTGCGCGTGCGAGTGCGGCGTGTGCGCGGGCGACGGCGGCGGGTAGAGCGCGGGCGAGGCGGCCGCGGGGGAGGGCGCGGGGGGCGCGTACTCGCCGCCGCCCATAGAAGACATCGAGCCCATCGACGACACGCCGCCCGAGTGGAACATGCGCACTTGGAAATTTGGCTGGAAACAAGAGAACACTCGTGTTAGTTACTGCGTCGAATAGCCATGTTAGACGAACCAATTTTCGCTTGCAGACCAGCAAAGAAGGTCGCGATAATACAGACTTTAAAATACTGTGTACATGATTTTATATCGGTAAATTCTTTTTCGATACATGCGTGCAGTTTGCAGGAAATTATCCTTAAGACTGCTCAAGTTACTGGCACATAAAGCATTTCATCTGAATCCTCTAGGCTGACGACGTATCTGCATTGTATCGGAATGGCGAATGCCCATAAGCATTGGTTATTGCTTACCATGACAGAGGTAACCTCCACGCTTTTTGTCTATCATTTTATCTCAGTACGGCTGGCACGAGAGCGAGCGAGAGCTGAGTCATGCGCGCGATATATTACCAGTCTCTTTTTAGAACGAACAGTAAACAAAAGACTGGCATATTATCTCGCGCACTTGTGCTAGCCGCACAGCCAGCTTATAGCACTCTGCCATAAGGATCTTTCGAAAGAGACAATAATTGGCGTCACGTACGTTAGAGCGAGATAACGCTCTATGAAACCGAAATCAGCCGAGAAGACCGATGTGCAATCTTTACAGGCGTGTAGGGTGACGGCACCAGTAATGTACATGGACCCAATAATGCACAATAACTCTTACTTAAAAGACACTAAGGCATACACATTTATTTTACTACATTCAATTTAAAACCATACATACACATACACATACACAAATCACGTCTTTATCCCTTACGGGGTAGACAGAGCCTAAGGTAACAAGACCTACAGGCCACGTTTAGAAAGACACTGAGGGCGTAAAGGTGGAAAGTGGAAACCATATCATTCATTTATCGTTTAAAACCATATCGTCTTTAAATAAAAAAAAAACTCTTAATTGCCATAGTATGACATAGGTGTGACACTCAAAAACATTATCAAAATAATAAAATTAGGACTACACTTTGGCAATGGGTACCGTTCTCAGCAAATGCTGGTTTAAGTTTTCAGCGCGGTCCCTTTGGCAAGAATGCAAATTAAGAATGAAGTTTTTTTTTTTTTAAATGAATAGTAAGGCAAACGAGCAAGTGGGTCACCTGATGGTAAGTGATCACCACTGCCCATAGACACCCGCAACCCCGGAGGGATCGCAGATGCGTTGCCAACCTAGACGACTAAGATGAAATGCCTCTTGTGCCCGTAATTTCCCCGGCTGTCTTACTCTCCGCACCGGAACACAGCAGTGCAAACACTGCTACTTAGCGGCAGGATTAGAGAGTAAGATGGTGGTAGCGATCCGGGCGGACCTTGCACAAGGCCCTACCACCCGCGTGTTCATTACTAGTGTTTATCAGCTTAAAGTGTCCAACACTGATGTCGCCACCCTACTGTATTTCAACTTAGCATGCCAAAGGCTGGTCTTCTCGAGTCGTGGGCTGTGGGCTATCCGCCGCTGCTCTCACCCACTGTCGGAACTCGCCACGACCTGACCTCAGGCGCGCACTTAGTGCAGCCTGTTTATTTCAACTTAGCATGCCAAAGGCTGGTGTCGTCGAATTATTATAATTTGCATGCTGATGTATCGGCTGAATACTGCTTCCAGCGCTAAATTAACATCCTTTTGTACGTGTTCTAGCAAATAAACAGTTCTTTCTTTCTTTCTTTCTTTCGTATAGCCGTAGACTAGCCGCTGTGGGGACTCACCACGTGCTGGTAGTGCAGCGCGGGCTGGTGCTGCTGGTGGTGCGGCGGCGGGTACACGGCCGGCACGAACGGCTGCATCGGCGCTGGCGTCAGCAGCGGCTGCCCCGTCGCCGCGGCTACCTGCACGCCGCTGCCCACTCCCACTGTTGGGAACACGATAGCAAAATTAATAGCCATCAGACCGGCAAAACAAAGTCTCTCCGCTGAATGCCCCTATGTATGTTTAGATCTTTAAAACTACAATACAATACAATACAATACAATAAATCTTTATTGAACACCACATATAACCAAAAAGGTAACAATAGGCGGCCTTATCGCTACAGAGCGATCTCTACCAGGCAACCATAATGGTCTGGAGAACAGAACAGATCTGAGCAGATGTACTGAAATACATAATATAATACTACGCAACGGATTTTGATGCGGTTTTTAAATAGATGGGACTGATTTAAGAGGAAGGTTTTATATGTATAATTCTACGCAGACGAAGTCGCGGGCAGAAGCTAGTTCAAAATAAAAGAACGTCAAGTTAACATAAGGGGTAAAGCTGCAGGGAACTACGTATTACCTAAATCACAAAATTATTAACACAACCTCGATGAAACACTACATTAGAGCTCTAAAACTTGTATAATGGGGAAAGCAACCGCCAGGCTGGAATGGCACCGCATGCACCCAGAGCTGGAGACGTTAGCACTCAGTGGATGCCCCAGGATGGCTAGCGGCGCCGCGGAAGCCCAACACGTAGACGGCTGGATGACCTAGACGCGTTCTCGAGCGACTAGCAGACAAGTCCCAAGCGCATTGGGAATCTAAGGGCTACCTTTGCCCAGCACGTCTAGCACGAGAGCGCACAAGAGTCGCGTCGCGCGAGAGATAGATCGCCCGTCCTTTTCTTACTGTACCAACAAGAAAGAGACGGGTAGTCCAACTCGCGCGCGACGCGACTTTCGTGCGCTCTCGTGCTAGCGGGGCAGCAGTGGGCACACTAAGTGCTAGCAAAAGAAACACCTGGACGGATGAACTGAAGATAAAAGAACCATTAATCGACATACCTTTTCTGAAATTCCTCTGCTGCTGCGAGGGCATGGGGCCGTGCTGCGCGGCGCCCGCCGCACCGCCCCCCATAGCGCCATACGCCAACTGCGACACAAGAACAACAATAAATTCAGAGCCCGAGGGTAGATACACGGTTGTGTCGATGGGGGTAGGTTATAAAAACAGAGTTAAAACAATGGAGAAGCGAAAGGGTACGTTACGAAATTTTAGTTTGAAATGCGATCAAAATAAATGATTCAAAATATATAATGCAGTTTTCTGTTATGAACAAAACTAAAGAATCGCTTTCCTTAAACAGTTGTATGAAAAGTGGCTAGTTTTTTTGATAGTCTATTAGCAAGAAGACATTTATCGATCGCGTAATCTACAGATTGGAATTACGGAATGGCTGTGGAAGTTCCTGACGCTACGGGATCTTTCTTTTTCACATGACCATTCTTTTGGTTACCATTATTCTTGTATTCAAAAGTCTATACCGAATAAATTAGTTAAAAAAAAAAACAGATATGTCTTTATTCCTTACAGGGTGGACAGAGCCTAAGGTAACAAGACCTAAAGGCCACGTTTAGCATAATTCTGGGTGTATAGGTGGAAAGGGGAATCAAAATAGTGATGGGTTGCCAGCCGCACCGCCTATAACATGATTCCTAAGATTTTCGCTTACTAGACTTTCCCTCGATGGACTTTTACCATCTGCGCAGGATGAGAAGCAACTAGTACATTCTATGTTTTGAAAACTGGATTAGGTCAAGTTTATTTTATAACAATCCTGTCAAGTTTTCATTCTCTGAAATAATTACATTATATATTGTGAACCATTATGTATTTTGCCCAATTATGCATTTCAAAACTTTATTTATATCGATACGTATCCAAAGCTAAACACCGAAAGTCTCTGACCAAATAAAAATGACAAGAGTCCTCTGAAAGGCGGAGAGCACCTGGTTAAAAACTAAGCCCATGTGCATGTATACTCGGGTGCAAAGAAACCGTGCCACTTCCCATGGAAAGTATTATAAAAGTGAACCGGTTTCTTTGCACCCAAATATAGTGCACGCACACAAGTGCAACCAAACTTCGCCGAGCATTAGTTGAGCGTATGGGGTAAGGCGTAGCTCAAACCAGCCTCACTTGCGCATTCGTATAACTCAATCTTGACATTTCATTTGTTCAGAATAGAGAGATGACGCTCACATTTAGTAAGGTTAGTGTTGACACAAGTTTTAACATTTAAAAGTGTTAATATTAACCCGTCAAGCGTCCAAGCGACTACAGTAGTCGCTAACTTTTCGGGCGGGAAATGTCCTAGGGACTGCATATATGCAGTCCCTAAAAAAAGTCCCGAAAAAGTTAGGGACTACTGTAGTCGCTTGGACGCTTGACGGGTTAAGGCAATATAACAAAATGCAGTCATCGCATTTATGCATTTTCGTGCTGTTACGAACTGCATTCCGACTGCAGCGTAACTGCAACTGCCATAGAATATGTATAGGCAGTCGGTGGATGGCAGTTACTTTGCAGTCGAAACGCAGACAGTCAGTAGCCCCTTAAGTCGAGTGCTGTTGTAAGATGTTTGCATCCGTTTGAAAACACATGGGATCGAAACGGCATTGAAGTTTCAACAAGACTGTATTAAATTTATTCAATGGTGAATTTATTGTATAATTCTACCGATTTATTGTATGTATAGATATAGTTTTATCATTATTTATCTAGCGGACCGGATGAAACTTAATTGCTAGGCAGACACAAAAGATTAAGTAGATTGTAAATGAAATGAATACCTACTTTTTAATTATCACATGGCATTTTTAGCCAATCAATAAAACTTGGAATAAGTACAAAAGATATACTAGTGTTTTCATCTGACTTTGCGCTACAATTAAATGTATCAATGAGAATGAAATGGGAAACCTCCTGGAATTATTTACTCAAGCTTCATAGGTAGCACTACTAACCAGAACCACTAGGCTGTCCAATCGTCAAAAAACCAGCCAAGAGCGAGTCGGACACGCGTATCGAGGGGCAAGTTATTATAAAATCCAGTGTTAGCAGAGCCCTGCTGTTACAGACAGAGACAGACGGACATAAAAACATTCTTTTTTTTATTATTTGTTGTTCTAGCGGCAACAGAAATACATCATACAGCCTGGTGACAGACGAACAGAGACTGACGGACAGCGAAGTCTTAGTAATAGGGTCCCATTTCTACCCTTTAGGTACGGAACCCTAATGTTACTAGCCAAATTCTAGATCGGATAGCGCTTGAAACGCAAACGAATACATTATGTTTCTAAATGTCAGTGAAAATTAGAACACATACAAAAATCCGAAAAGTAAAGCTATGGCCGGGAATCGAACCCGGATCCTCGTCATTCCGTGACGCGTGCTATACCCCTACACCACCCATAGCAGGTGGGTAGTCTCCGAATTTTTCTACACATTACTAACTGTCACGTGACCTTTTGTTACTATGCGAATTTTTGTCGCTAAGCGTCATCTGTTTGAATGATGTGTCTGTACGACACAATTACAAACTCCCATGGAACATCTACTGCTCACCAGGGACGAGAGAAGGCATTGAGAGAATACATTATGCTTTAGTAGGACAGACAGACACCCACACAATACTAATATATCGATATAATTGCACACATTGTCTCTAATTATGACGGTAAACATGCGTTTATAACGCATTCAACTGATGGACTTTGTCATCATCATCTACTTATTGTTAGCAACGCGTAACCAATTTTGTAATATACTACTTTACATTAAGGTTGATAGTGGAGGCGAGATACAACATTATTATAACCTTAATATCAGTTTAAGGTCGCGAATAAGTTTATTGATAAGGTATACCTAACGTGACCTGATTGTAGACTATATCTATGCAAGATTAGATTAATGTGAGGTTTTGTTAGTTTGTTCGTTGTGTGACGTGATAAGTAGGATTATTAGCAGTCTTAATGAAGGATTAAGAGATTAATAGAAGTGTAGATTTCACACCACAATCTTGCTAAATGTGGCCTGCAGGTCACCTTAGGACTGTCTACCCCGCAAGGGATAAAAACATGATTTGTGTATGTGTCGAAGTGTTCGAGTTACATTTTGATTTAAACTGTTAACCAGGCTTCTCTAAAAAAATGGCAAGAGGCCACTGTATTTATAAAGAGATTTTTTTTAAACAAAATCTGAGGAAATAGATATAGGGGGATGACCAACCGTGGACTTGCAGGAGCGAAGAGTCAATGAAGAGAAGATGCTTCGACCATGGTTATGATAAAGAAAAGGAAATGAAAACGAATTTATCGAAATTCCCAAGGGAAAGGGAGCCCTAACGCAGGCAAAGCCGCAGGTATAATGTAGTATAATAACAGAAAAAAAGCATAATACACGTTAGAAAATAAAGCATAATAAATTAACGCGAGCAAAGCCGCGTTAAAACCCTAGCGGAACAACAACGATTAAATTTGACATTTGCTATTAGATAATGCGCCTATATCTGCAGTCGCTCAATAACATCCAACAAAAGCGGACCACAGTTCCATAAAACCAAATCAAACATGTGGTACTTCTGGCTGGCCGGTTTCTTCGTGTTCCTGAAGATCTACAACAGACTATCTTCAGGGATATGCTACTCTGACAGCCTCATGACCGGCAAAGTGGTCATAGTGACGGGCGCCAACAACGGCATTGGGTTCCAAACCGCCATGGAGATAGCCAAGAGGGGTGCCAAAGTGATACTGGCTTGCAGAGACGAAGCCAAGGGGAAGCGTGCTGAAGCATCCATCAGGAAAGTGTCAAAGAACAATCTAGTGAGATACGAATATCTGGACTTAAGCTCGTTGGCGTCCGTCAGGAAGTTTGTTGAGGAGTTCAAGAAGAGAGAAGCAAAGTTGGACGTGCTTATAAACAATGCTGGAGCTAGTGGCATGGGAGGGCAGAAGACTGCTGATGGTATAGTAAGAGATATGCAGGTGAACCATTTCGGACCGTTCCTGCTAACAGTCTTGCTAGTCCCGTGGCTGAAGAAAGCTGAACCGAGTAGGATCGTGAACGTATCCTCATTCTTCCACCGCTTCGGTACTATCGAAGACATAAACGAGGAAAACCGCTACGGCTTCCTAAGGCTATATGCAAACAGTAAATTATGTAACGTGTTGTTCAGTAACGAACTAGCTAGGAGGTTGCAAGACACCAACGTGGCGGTGAACAGTCTGAATCCGGGACAAGTCAACACGTCCTTCTATAAGAACGCAAAGTTCCTGGAGAAGCTGAGGAGCATGGTACTATTCACGTTCTTCAAGAGTCCGTGGGAGGGAGCCCAGACGTCGATCTTCTTGGCCATCTCGGACGACTGCGACTGTATGACGGGCAAGTACTTCATGGACTGCGAGGAGAGCAAGATGTCGTTCAATGCTATTGACGAAAGCAACGCTATGAAGCTATGGAAAGTTTCAGAGGAACTAGTCAAGTTGAAACCGGAGGAAGCTATCTGAGAAGGCGTCTTTCACAGAGATTTTTAAGATTTACAACTACGTAAAGGAGCACCCTCACAGATCATGAAATTTGGCGTCGAATATTCGAGTGGTGCGGACGTTTATTAGTGTTACAATGCTTGATTGGTCGCTTACAAACGTTCGGGTAAGAATGCTCTCAGTGAAGACTCTTTAAAGAGTACAAATGTGGTATAACTTTGGAAACGTGCTAAAGAACAGTTGTCTTAGAAACTAAAGTAAGTTGGCTGTGTATAATGTATTAGGGGCGGACAGGCTGCAGACGCCTTGTAACAGAGTCCAAGCGCAATCTTGGATAAGGCACAATTACTTGTTGCCATTTTGTTTTGTGAACAAACTTAATTAGCTTACGATTACGGGTTATACTTTAGATCCGGTTCATATCAGCATAAAAACTGTTTTAAAGTTCAGATTACATCATTTTAGTAAGTCTGGCAACGACTAAACGATAACGGCGAGCAATTTTGTGATACATTGCGTGTACTGTTAGTTAAAACTTAACGGAGAACCAAGAAGACTGCCAAGTGGATCGTCTGATGATAAGAGAGTATCCTAAAGGGCTAGAGTTTTTTTTTTTTTTTTTTTTTATATGAATAGGAAGGCAAACGAGCAAGTGGGTCACCTGATGGTAAGTGACCACCACTGCCCATGTGTTGAGTGGCAACGCATCTGCAATTCTCTAGTGTTGAGGGTGTCCATGGGTGGTGGTGACCCACTTGCGAGGGCTACGATAGAATATTCTCCACGCCGGAACACAGCAGTACAACCACTGCTGCTTGACGGCAGGATTACAGAGTAAAACAGTGATAGAGATTCAGACGGATCCACCCGTAAAACCTCCGCAATAAAGCCCGTTCTATACATACATAAATACACAAATCAAGTCTTTATCCCTTACGGGGTAGACAGACCCTGGGGTGACAAGACCTACAGGCCACGTTTAGCAAGATTGTGGGCGTATAGATGGAAAATGGAATCAAAATAGCGAGGGGTTGCTAGCCGCATCGCCTAAAACATGATTCCTATGATTTTCACCCATTCTCGCTGGGCTTTTACCTGCGTGGGAAGAGAAGCAACTGGTACATTCTATGTTTTTTCTTTACTCCCAGACCAGCATGGAAGTTTCATAACAGTTGGTTAACAGTTCTGTAGGGAAGGTCTTGATGCACAAAGAACAATGTCGTCGCTCGCTTTGCCAACGGTCGCGTAAGTCCTAGCAGTTTTAATTGAATTCCTGTGCCATTATATGTTGTCCATGACTAATATAAATATGTTGAAGAGTCGTTATCACTGACTAGTGTCTAGACATAACATGGTTGCGTAAGAGCGATTCCATGGATCTTAATTAAAGTCCTACGCGACCTCTTATACAGCTGATATTCCTTTAAAATTGAAAGCTGTAATTAGAATCATTCTACTGTGGGTAAAGATTTAATGAGATGGCAACTTATCAGTTAAATAAATAATTAGTTCTTTGTATGAGATACTTAATTTATAGCTGCCTATCAGAATGAAGGAATGGCGTGATGTTATATTATTGTACATATTAAATAGGTTAAAAATTGACTGCTTGTTCCACTAGTTAAGTAAAAGTAAGTAGAAATTAAATAATTTTGTAAAACTATTATTTCTTTTATTTAAAAAAATGCACCAAAATTATACCTCTTTTTGAAAGTTTTTATATACCTACCTAATTTGCTGTTTTAGTATGTATGTCTGTAAAAGTCACATCTTGCTACTAATTCGAATCTGACGCTGATGATGATGATGATGATAAGTTTGCTTTAAAACAGGACTATTTTGCGACTTGGCAATCAGTGCAACTTTTTGTTTAAGAATCAACTAGAAAACACGCATTATGCGACTATGTGAGACACAGACGCTTGTGCTAGCCGTCTGAAGTCAGTTGACCGAAGTAAAATATAAAAAAACAGCTTAATATGAACAGTTTAAGACAGATAAGTATTATCCGAGAATATGAAGCGTAGCGTTCGCAGTTTTTATGTAAGTATCAATAATGCTGACATCAATATCTATTTTATAATAAAGTGAATGCTAAATATATTTAGAATGTATTAGTACAAACACACAAATGTGAAAGCAAACACCAAAATTAAAAAAAAACGCGTATTAGTCAAAAACACAACAAACTGTTTTAGTGACAACGTAAACTTCTCAAATGTGAAAATGTGCCAAATGTGTAAAACAAAAACCGAATTCCTATACAATAAAAAAAATAAACGCAACAATACAAAAAATAGACTTAACATCCCTAAAAAAACAATAAAATAAAAACAAAAAAGCTTGTCAGAAGTGGGATTCGAACCCACGCCCACAGAAGTGGACTGCGACCTGAACGCAGCGCCTTAGACCGCTCGGCCATCCTGACACATGGCGGGATAACGAAATTAATCAAAGCTTTCCATTACAGACAGTCTCAAATAAATTTATTCTCAGTAGAATAATAGCAACTGCGTATACATTTTTATCGATCAATCTGTTAGCAGGAAAATATATCGTAAATTAGTAACACGTACGTACGCCTCACAACTCGATTTAACGACCGACAAATCTCAGCGGTTTAAGCATTCATGTCTATTTTAATCGTGACGTGAATCAGACCTATTGCTAGTGATTTGAATGTCCCCGCAAATGACAACATTAAAATGAATGAAGTTATATTCTAGACATTGGCTATCAAAATTTGTAATAGCAAAATTGGACTTTTAATCACATAGATATATTATCCATCTACATCGGTCTCGCGCAGAATCGTAAAATAAGTTGGTGTTGTAAACTATTTCATTGATCCTACATACTCAACAAATATAAGTCAATCAGCCTACTAGAAGTGTTCGAAAAATGGTTGCTAATGTTAAAGCGGACACTTGAACAGTGAAAGTTTAAAAACTATTAGAAAAGAGGGTAGTTACAAGTATTAACACGTTTTACGCCACAAAACCAACTGCACTGCATTTAATAACTCTAAAGAAGATATTTCGCTTGTTTTCTACAATGTGTAATATTCCATACCAGTCTGGGAGCAAAGTAAAAACATAGAATGTACCAGTCGCTTCTCTTCCCGCGCAGATGGCGAAAGCCCATCGATCATTTTATATAGGCGATGTGGCTAGCAACCCATCGCTATTTGGATTCCATTTTCCATCCATACCGCCCACAATCATGCTAAACGTGGTCTTTAGGTCTTGTTACCTTAGGCTCCGTCTACCCCGTAAGGGATAAAGGCGATTTATGTATGTATGTAATATTAGGGGGGTCTAAGATATGAACATCTTTTACAAACACGTAATTAACTCGCAATTTTCGACTTACGCAGGTCAGTCTTGTTTGAAAGTCAAATGAGACAGACTTCTAGGGATCGGATTAACTTGATATTTGGTATACATACATTAAAAGTAAAACTTAAGATCAAACAAAATCTAGCTCGAAATCGGGTCTTTCCCATATTCGAAGTTCGTAATGTGGCGTCCCGCTCACTGATAAATGTCCAATAGGAACGCGACAGAGACGGCATGATTAGAACTAGTACTTGCGCTCCGATGACAAAGCAATTATCAAGTACAGTCTTAAAAGATTTTCTTACGCGATCAAGTCCAATTTTACTAGAAATAATAAGTGATATTTTTTAACGTCTAGGTCAGTATACACTGTTATAATGATTCAAGCGCACTCAACACATTGTTACACAGCCGAACACTTCAAACGCACGCATCGGGCTCAACAAACGCACAGACAGACTTATACGGGCGATTAAAATTGCTAGTTGCCGGCAACTAGTTGCGCAACGTGGAGCAACTTTGAAACCTAGATAAAGTGACACGTTCTCGAGCAATCCAGTTCAGCATAACCGCTATTGCTCAAAATTGCTCCACCAGTCGCTTCACAGCCTGGCAACAGTTGCTAGCAAATAGTTTCTAGACCTTAACACAAAAGCAGATGTTAAATATCTTTTTTTTTTGTGGTAAGACGGTAGAACGACACCCATTCCACGTATAAATAAAGGTCACCACCGATTGCTTCCACCGCGGTGGCAGAAGTGCGGGCGGCAGGCGCACTACCCGCCCGCACCTCTCGGTCCCCTTCGTCGTCCCACCCCGCGCCCCTGCACCGCGCGGGCGAAGACTCATTTAAGCGGTCGGTGCAGTTAGGCAGGGCTCCCTATCAGCACCCAGCTAGTGACGTAAGATATTTTAAACGTGGAATGGCAGTGGTGACCCCGTCTGTTTGTGCGTCGGCCAGTTTCCTCACCGCGTCGGCACGGTCTCGCTTGTCGACGACGAGTATGGGCGGCGCGTACTGCCGGCACTCGCACCCCATCTCCATCTGACGTGGCACATGACGGTATAGAGCCAGCACGGCTAGCAGGAGATCGCGCGGGATAGACTACCGGTCTCTTTCGCACAGTAAGAAAAAGACTGGCAGTCTATATGATGAAGGTTTTTTTTAAATTCCGTCATAAAAGAGGTTAAGTGTTGGCGGAAAACTTTAAGACTCCCATCATATAACATCAAACTGCAGACTAAATAAAAGTTAAGAGAATATTACGAACAAAATGAGGTCGATAGATAGATATAATTGCACGAGTCGCCAGCCAGGGCGAGGTATTTACCTTAAGAGCTAATAATTGACGGTAGTCTCACTATCCACTGTGGAGAGCAAGAAAGACGGTGGTAGCGAGAAAACTTTAACATGACCTCATTTAGTTCGCATAATTCTATCTTTCTTCATATGACCAGAGGGTTTTACGTGGCAAATATTATCAAGTATTGATCATGGGCAAAGTTGCCTTCATATACCATTGCTAAATAAAATGGTGGCACACATTGGCCACGCAACATCACGTCCAAGACTGGCCACTGCCACGGCAAACATGTTGGGTAGATCACTATTACACATTACAGCTAGGAAAGAATAAGGAATTTGTAAATTCAGACGTACCGTACGTTCTATTTATACACTAATTAAATCAACGTTGCGACTTCAGCATTATCAAAATTAGTGATAGGGGGATCACGTAGTTTCAGAACCACAAACGCACAAAGCAGAACTACCCTCCATTGAATTTTTACTAAACATTTTGTCGAATACAAGACTACATACGACAGACGCATAAGACAAGAAAACTGTTGAAAAAGAAAACGAACATCTGCATTAAAAAATTGTGACCACATTCAGCCAGTTTTGTAGAAGGTGACGCCTACCCTACATTTAATTTCTACCAACTGTCCGTTAAAAATTTAAATTCATCCGACAACTAAGTAAATAAATAAATATCTTTGGACAATTAACACAAATTCACGTAGTCCCGAAGTAGGCAAAGCTTGTAATATGGGTACATGACAACGGATAAACATACGTATACAGATAAATATATACTTAAATACATATTAAACGTCAAAGACTCGAGAACAAACATTCGTATTTTTCATACAAATATCTGCCACGACCGGGGATCGAACCCGGGACCTCAAGCTTCATAGTCAGGTTTCCTAACCACTAGCTAGGCCATCCGGCCGTCGATTCCGCCGTAGGCAGTCGTCGAAAACTGAATTGGATTTCGATTTAAAGCAAAATAATGACATTAAAAAACATTTTTAGGAAAATACTAACACGGAAATAATAAATGATTGGGCAAAAATCTTTGGAACGATGTAAAAGGCAACGCGGCTAGCAACCCATCACTATTTTAATTACATTTTCCACCTATACGCGTAAGCTTGTCGTAACCTTGTTGTAAGTCTTGCTAAGCGTGCCCCGCAGGACTTGTTGCCTTTGGCTCTGTCTACCCCGTACGGGATAAAGACGTGATTTGTGTATGCACGTAACTAATACTCGCGAAAACGTGGGTAGTCGATCAAAGAGTAAACTGCACAAAGTGGTACCGGGACTTGCTCAATAACCCTCCTAATACACAAGTTTGGTAGCTATAGATTATTCGATCGTTTCAATTGTATAATATAATTTACACTGATATTATAAAGAAGAAAGATTTGATTGTTTGATTGTTTGGATTGAATAGGCTCCAAACTAAGGGACAGATTTGAAAAATTCTTTCACAATTAGAATCCTACATTATCCCTCATGAGATGAACGTAGGCCATATTTAATTCTAAGCGGACGAAGAAGTTACAAAATCGAAAAGATTCGCGGCGCGAAAACTCACAGGTAAACCTCCCGCTGCCCGTAAGCCTTTCAAAAGGTCATCAACCTTATTTAAACTCGTAAAAAGGACTTATGGTTATTGTAAATGACTACAGAAACCCTGGGCTGTTAATGTTAAAAATCAGTTTCGCGTTTTATGTCCGTTAAAACCACCTTCATACCCCCGTATTCATAAGAAAAGAAATAATGAGCACTAAATCTCGGGAGTTAAGAACACACACCAATAAAACACCACACAGTTCAGCCGAAATAATATTTAGAAAAACCGCAGATTTTTTATGAATTCAACTACTTAAATTAAATCGAAAGTCACTAAGACCTCACAAGCATTTTCAAAACTTCACTATCACTATCACTACATAGTATAAAACGAAGTCGCTTTCTCTGTTCCTATGTCCCTATGTATGCTTAATATCTTCAAAACTACACAACTGATTTTGCGCCGGTTTTTTTAAATAGATAGTGATTCAAGAGGAAGGTTTTTATGTATAATTCTACGCAGACGAAGTCGCGGGCAGAAGCTAGTTTAAATTTAAAATTGTGTCACAAAGGAATAACGGTAAAAAAAAAGTACTCACAACATTAGGGATCCGTAGTCTGAAGCTTCTTTCGGCAGTGTTCGCGAAAATAATGAGCCGAAAATGATATCCCTCCTGTTTTATAGTCTATCATTATCATTCTACCCTCAAGAGTGGCGTATCGATGCCAAAATGTGTGAGTACCCTCAAATTATCGTGTGGTTTTGTAATACAAGCTATTTCACGCGGCTACGTCTATGTGAAATAAATTAATTCGTATCGATGCCGATATTTTTTTATCGATATTATTAAAGATAAGACACAAAATAACCTAATTTGAATAATTAATTTACAAGTGTTTTGTGCGTTAATTCATGAATACAATATATCGTTACTTTTGTTTCAACAACGCATACATAAAAAGTTTAATTTAAGCAAACTAAGCATTTTAACTTTTGATACTACAAAAAATCTGTAATTTAAATAAACATTCTTGTTTTTAATACTCGTACATACATAAATCACGTCTTTATCCCTTACGGGGTCACCAGGGCCTAAGGTAACAAATCTAAGGGCCACGTTTAGAATGATTGTCGGCTTATAGGTGGAAAAGAAAATCGAAATAGCGATGGGTTGCTAGCCGCAACCTATAACATGATTCCTACGATTTCGACCAGTGTTTTTAATTGAATGAAAATAATGAGAAATCAGGTGAATTAAACGATTTCATAAATATATTTTAATCTCAGGCCAATTCAAAGGTTTTATTGTCGACTGCGCGTGCGCTCGCGATCACATAGATCTTTCTCTTTCTACCCTCATCTTGTATCGTTTTGACAGAAAGGTGATATTGATTGCAAGTTAGTTAAGCAATATGTAGGCTTATTACCTAACTCGCTCGCAATCGCCATCGTGTTCATTTTGACAGTTCATGTATGGGCTGACAATTGGCATCGGAATCCGCTAGCTGTCACATTCATACAAGAACTGTCAAAATGAACACGATGGCGATTGCGAGCGAGTTAGGTAATAGCCTACATGGCCTCTCGTCGTAACTTAACGGGTCGTCCATGGTCGACTACCTAAAAATCCGGTATTTGTGTTTCAATTGTGGTCTAAGATCCGGTATACGAAATATACCCCCCTCTGTTGTTTATTATAAGAAATAACTATAACATGGGTGCGTCAACTTATTCTTGTCACTCGTTGCTATGGTTACGTTTAAAATCTGCTAAACACGCATTTTTGTGGTAGTTTTAAGGCCTGTTTCACCATTCTCTGTTAAGTCCCAGTTAACTTAAATATCAGTTAACTATGATAACGTCTCTGTTTCGTAGTAATAAAAAGAGACGGAGTTATAGATAACTGACACTTAATATAACTTGAACTTAACAGAGAATGATGAAACAGGCCCTAAGCTACATATAAAATTGGTCATGTACCTACTAAGCATGTTTGACACAAAATTTCTTCTAACAAACTACTACTGTTACTCACTTCGTCGGTCCCTCGTTTAGTGCTTCTCTCATCTACTCAAAAGTTAACTGGTAGAGATCCCTTATAGGGATAAGTTCGCCTTTGTGCATATATTAATGTTTTTTTTTTGTGAATTGTATCTTTCTTTATATTTGTACAATAAAGCATTTACTTACTTTTGTCGTACTACTTTTGTCCTACTTTTGGGACGGGTTAATAAGAAATAATTGATTCCGTAGAACCCTATCGCAATAACGTGACATGTCACTCGAGATTGAGTGGCTGCGGCATGTCAATTGCGACAGGGTTCTGCGGTGGCACGTGAACACATTTCCCTTACTGTACACATTGACGAATCGCATATAGTTTTGTCATGTCTACGCCTGAACGTACAAATTCCTTAATTGAACCCGATATGTGGGTATCGCTTGTTGTACATAACTATTTTACATTACCAGTACAATCTAAGGTAAAATAAAGACTATTTCTAAATTAAAACAAACATGTTCCCGGCTTAGGGCCACCCCGCCGCACCTAAACCTAAATGAATCCAAATTAATCATCCTACATTGGTTATACCTAGGGTTGCCATCCGTCCGGGTTTCCCCGGATTTGTCCTAGTTTAGAGGGCATCTGGGGAGCGTCCGGGGAAGGTTTCATTTGTAGACCGGGTTAAAAAAAAAAAAAAAAAAATTTGGGCCGCCCGCGAGACACGCACTATGCTCGCACACCACGATCAACCGACGAACCAAGTATATTTTCCTAGTATATTTACCTTTCCCCCACCCCTCCCGTCACGATCTTGTTGACATTTCCGGCTTTCGGACTCTAAAATCCGGGGTTTTCACGCGTCTTGTCCTATTTTCCAAATTTGAGAGATG
This sequence comes from Pandemis corylana, assembly GCA_949127965.1. Lineage (NCBI taxonomy): Eukaryota > Metazoa > Arthropoda > Insecta > Lepidoptera > Tortricidae > Pandemis > Pandemis corylana. The sequence goes on along the minus strand of OX421864.1, from coordinate 13,032,801 downwards.
GCAACCCTAGTTATACCAGTGCCGGTTATGTACGGGGAACAAGCTGTTGGTACGTGGATGTGTGTGTGTGTGCGGTACTCACCGGATGCGGGTGCTGCAGGTACGCGGGGGGCTGCTGCGCGGCCGCCGCCGCCGCCGCCACCATGGCGTAGGCAGGCATCGCAGCCACCTGTTCACACGGACCACATTACACGGTGCATACAATAGATTACACAAATTGTGATACAAGTGGCGGACACTAATATAATGTATCTCCCGGTACAATCAAAGGAACGACGTTAGATAAAAAATCTAGTGTAGCTTATGCCCGCTTATGCCTTATAGTGTAGTGTTTCTGATAACCGAATAGACTAGGTCAGTATTAAAATTGGTAGTATTTGTGGGGGTTGAGTTGAGGGACGTCGCAAAAAATGGCAAAGTTCCAAGGGCGTCACCAAACAAGTTTGGGAAGCCCTGTCCTATCCCATAGCAATTTCTAGAGAGTTGTCTGTATTCTTTTTTTATATGATAGGGGCAAACGAGCATGCAATAAAAGAAGAATAAGAAAAAATAAGCTCGTTTTTTGAAGAACCCTAAGTTGTCTGGTCAACTAGGTCTGGACAAATTGGTGCCGCTAGCTGTTTCCAGAGTTTAACGGTGCGCGGTAAGAAGTAGTCCTTGCTGATCAGCAAGGGAACTTCTATACAAAATAACAGCTTCGTAGTCCTAAAGATTTACCCCCTTATTCATAAACGCTCTATAGGCTTCTGCTAACTTAGCAATCGTTTGTCCTTATCTGTGTAGGTAAATGTCAAAGTGACAGATAAGAACAAACGACTGGGCTGGACTTTGATGAGTCAGTCACTCGGTGTTAAGTATTAATAAATCGAACTTGGTTCTGCATAAACATCAAGTACTTAGCTATGTAGTAACGTTAAATTCTCGCATACCACTATTATGAAATAGAGGGTAGATAGACATTTTTGTCATTCGCATCTTAGTTTGGTAATTTAATTAAATAAATGTTTTAGTATTGTTACATTTTACGTAAAAGACAAAGGTTTTTAAATTACGATACAATATACAAAAGCTGTTTTTTACTTTGGAATTGAATTTAATCGAACCAAGTATCAATTGGACTCACCGTGGTTTAGGGTAGATAAAATAAACGTCAACATTTTGAGATTTTTTAAATAAACATCGACGGGCGGGTGACGGAATGCAGCACTATTGTTTTATCATTTTGTAATGCCACGGTTGCATCGAATAAGTGAATTATGAATAATAAATCACTACACAGTATAAAATAAAGTCACTTTCTCTGTCCCTATGTATGCTTATATCTTCAAAACTACACAACGGATTTTGATGCGGTTTTTTTTAATAGATATCTAGAGTGATTCAAGAGGAAGGTTTTTATGTATAATTCTACGCAGACGAAGTCGCGGGCAGAAGCTAGTACATACATAAATCACGTCTTTATCTTAAGGGATAGACCGATCCTAAGGTAACAAGACCTAATGGCCACGTTTAGCATAATTGTGGGCGTATAGGTGGAAATGGGAAACAAAATAGTGATGGGTTGCTAGCATCGTGTATAAAATGAAATGATTCCCAAGATTTTCGTCCATACCATCTGCGCGGATTTATGTTTTTTCATTACTTTGAATGGACAGATTTCGCTAATTCTTTTTTTGCTGTATTTGTTGCCAGAAGATAAAATATGAAAAGTCAAGATAAATGGAACGGGGGTAGAACCGAGGGCAACAGCTAGCATGTAATAAAACTTAGCCATCTAGAATAATACAAGACAGCAATGGGAATTCTATTCGTACTATACCAGGCCGATCTAGCGGCCGGTTAAGGCAAGATGGCGGTAGTAAAACATTTCACTTTGTCTTGCTGCACAGTAGTTGTTTTGTTTGTATCACACTGTTGTAAGGTTACTTAAAATGAACTAGAATGAATGCAAGCACAATGAAATGAAGAGCATATCAATTTTTAAATGCCTAATGTTACAACACCAACTTCCACGCTGGTCTGGGAGCAAAGAAAAAAAACATAGAATGTACCAGTTGCTTCTCTTCCCGCGCAGGTAAAAGCCCATCGAGCGAATTGGCGAAAATCATAGGAATCATGTTATAGGCGATGCGGCTTCTGTAGGTGTTGTCACCTTAGGCTTTGTCTTCCCCGTAAGGGATAAAGATGTGATTTGTGTATGTATACATACGATACCAAATTGATGCTCGGGGATAGACACTGTCGATTATAATCGAATGACGAATTCAATGCCTAGTTTGGGGTTCGTCAGATATTTCTTTTTATGTTTACTTGTGTTTTATTAAGCAAATAAATTATTATTATTATTATTATTATTATTAATGCTTAGCTTAGTCAATATGAAGCAAATCAACGTAGATTCTTGTCTAATTTGTAATAGCAAAGAGAATTGTCATTGACAATTTCGTTTTAGTGAAACAGTACGTTTTTGTTGTCTGTGTGCCAGGCTCCTATTTCACCAATACGACAATTCTCAATTTTTGTTTTACATTACAATCACAACGAGAATCTACGCCGGTTGACTTCATATTGAAAACACATGGCATTTGGAATTGCCAATGATCACTGACAATTGTATTGGCTGCATAGGGGCCTGATGTTGCGTGTGCGTGGTGTCGTGTGCGTGGCGCGGCGTACGTACCATGTGCGGCGGCGGATGCGGCGCGGGCACGTAGCTGACGCCGGCGCCCACCACGCCCACGCCCGCCGCCAGCGCCGCCACCGGCGTGCCCGGCGTGTGCGGCCTGCCGGTACAACGCTACTGTTAACGTCCGCGACAGAGCTAGTGAGCCCGCTGGCGGGTAAATATCAACCCAGGGCTGGATTAACTAAGTCACAGACTGACACAATGGGGGCTATCGTTTCTTTGCTCACCAGTTGGCGCCACTGTTGACTGAGGTCCAGAGGTATCAAAGGCGACTTTATAAGATCGGCGCCAAAACAAAGTTTTAAATCTTGAATCTCATTAGGTTCATTCATTATAAATTATAAATAACTATCATCATATCCAGCTATTATTTGCGATAATTTCACGAAAAATATCACTTTTCAACAGGTAAATGAAAGAAACCCGCCAAAATCAGTGAAAAGTGAATGTTATTGGACCTCACGCAACACTAGCGCCTATAGTGGCAAATTCATTCGATAGCCCCCATTACTCTGCTTATCACAAATAAAGGAATTAAGAATTTTACTTCCCAATTATCCTTTTCCAGTCGTTTAGAAATATATTAATATTTCCATCCGTACCGGCAATCATGTCTACTAAACAATATTGAGGCCAAACGCCATCTGTTTGAACGATATCTCTACGACACAGTAACAAATTCCGTGACACATCTACTGCTCACTGTGAACGAGAGATGGCGCTTATCTTACAGGTATTCTGTTAAATACTTTTACAAGTTATTGTTGAAATATCTTAGTACAACTCACCAGTCTATTCTTTTACATAAGACACTAAAACGACATAACGTATGTTGCCTGTGTTTTGCAATTCAACGTGTAAATAATAATTTTAATCTCAGCATACAAGGCAAGAAGAAATCGGGTATGTAATTTTTTTTGGTACTATAATTTAATAATGATTTACAGTCAGCATATAAGTCAGTGTAATAAACTAATAAACCTTTAAATTTACTTGATAATATCAGTTTTTTTTTCTTAAAATATAACATGGCCAAACCACTCGTATCCAGGCCACAGACAGAATTAAAAATTGGTATCATTATTCGACAGCTTGACATTTGCACTTGTAACTTATTATCCGATATAGAAGAATGAACGCTCTCGATAGAATGAATGAATGAATGAATGACTGACCGGCTGGGGTTGGGGGTGGTGGGCGAGCGCGTGGCGAAGCTCTTGGTGGGGTTGAACTCCTTCGCGTTGGGGTTCAGCGTGGACTTCTTCACAGCCGCCGCGGCCTCCGCGCCCGGGGAGCCCGGGGACGCCGGCGCCGCCAGCGGCACGGGCGGAGGCTGCACAAACACAAACGTCACTAACTTGTTCCACAATCAGGAATGGGTGATTATTTTAAAAGTGATAGGAATAATCATCCTTGGCTACTGAAAAAAGTTAGACTTTTTCTTGACCCACATATTTAGCGCCCTGTAAACGATCAAATTGTTTGTCAAACTTTACGTGTTTGTCAAACAATTTGATAGTGTACGGCTGTGTTTGAGGCGTTTGTCAAACAATCTACGTGTCAAGTTACAACGCATCAAGTTTGATGAAAATCTGGATTGATGTCGAGTTTGACAAACAGGTTTGAACGTGTACGACGGCGTTTGTCAAACAAGATATCGGTAGAAGAAGTTTGACAAACAAGTTTGTCAAGCAAGTTTGACCGTTTGCGCAGGGCGCTTTAACAAATTTGTTTGATATTTGGTTTGATCGTTTACGCTTATGTTTGATGAAAACGTGACATGTTTGTCAAACAAATTTGATCGTTTACAGGGCGCTTTTTACTCAGTCTCCTATCAGTCCCACGACGGCTGATACGAAGTACGTCCATAACATCATAAATAAATAAAAAATGGCCGCTTAAATCTGTGGTATACAAAAAATTTTTCACTGATAGCACAAAAAAAGTTGTTTACGCGTTTTATACATTTTATAATTGTTAAAAAAACACAATGTTTGAATAAAAACACTGATCATTAAACCTCAGCCGGAACGGCGATGGCTGACTAGTATAATAGAGGGCTTCACTTCCGTTCGGCCTTCTATCACTACTCGTCCATCGGCGTGCAGTAACGTGTACCTTGTGGTGTTCTGGCGGCGTGTGCTGCTTGGGCGGGCGCTCGCGCTTGGCGTGCGGCTCGGAGGGCGCGCCCGCGTTGGCCGACACCTCCGGCGTGCCCGGGGCCGGCGGCGGCGCCAGCTGCTGCTGCACACGACACAAACGTTATTTCAATCATGTTTTATTGAATTAAACATACTGTCAATGAATCGAGACTTTTGCTTGGCGTTTTCGACCAACCGCCGACGGAAAAAATGGGGTGTTATAAGCAGTGCGGGAGCGGGGACGACACAACATACTACAAGCCTTTGGAAAAAAAACCGGTCAAGTGCGAGTCGGACTCGCGCACCGAGGGTTCCGTATCATTATATCTATAAATATATAAAACCAGTGTAAGCAGAGCCCTGCTCCAAAGCAAAATGTACGCAGTGTGGGGTTACTTTATATTGGTCACTGCTATATACAGACATACATACACATTTACGGTTTTCGCAATTATTCTTTAATCTGTGCTATAAGACCTACCTTCATACCAAATTTCAAAATTCTGCGTTCACGGGAACTACCTTGTAGGTTTTGATTCCCTTGAGAGTTGAAAATTTGCGGAAATTTGCGGCATAAACGGCTGTATCTTTTGATTGCGTTGGCTTAGAATTTTGATTTTTTCACAGCTCCAAGGGGCAGTAGACCTAAGTATTTGATATAAATTTCAGCTTGATACCTCCACGCGTTCCTGAGAAAAAGGGTCTTGACAGACGGACGGACGGACGGACAGACGGACAACAAAGTGATCCTATAAGGGTTCCGTTTTTTCCTTTTGAGGTACGGAACCCTAAAAAACACGTGAAATGAACCAGCGTGAATGAAGCTTAGAAGTCTGTTACTATATCATAAAATAACTCTGAACGCTATGCCGTCATTCTGAGCGGCACATTTATGGAATTTCTCAGGTACAAGTGAGGAATTACGACTAATTATTGATTTACGGCGTTTTATAGCTTATCGATGATTAAAAATAAATGTCGAAAAACCTAGTGCCGCTTTAAAGTGGTGGTATAGTAACAGCCTTCTAAGCTTCATTCACATGTTTTTTTTTTGTCCATGGGCTTGTAGTCTACAAGCTTGTACTGTGTGTAGACTAGTTACCGGCGGCGGCTGCGCCTGCGGCGGCGGCGCGCTGACGAGCGGCGCGGGCGGCGCGCAGTGCGGCGGGAGGGGGGACGACACCAGCTTGAACTCCGCCCCGAACTTGCGCAGCTCCTGTGTAACACATACACTCTTTACATATGAACACCATTTATCTACATCTATATCATAACTTTCCTACAATATGTTCAGGAACGATAAGCAAACGGCCTACATTAAGAAACCTGTATCTGTTGTTGTACTTTAATGTTCACGTTAGAGTATCAATATCGATACTCTAATAACATCCAAACTTCGAACATCTTGGCATTAAAACACTAGTTTGATCTTATTAATGTTATAATGCCCTTCATTATAATACAGTCACAACTATCGTTCTATAGATCCGAGAAATGATTCAAAATTAACTAGCCGATAAGGTGAACGCGGTCTCTCGTCAAGACCAAGCTCGACACGGCTAGCACAGAAGCGCGCAGTGAAAAACATTTTTTTTTATATTGTTTGCTACATAAATGAGTGAAAGCCATGAAACAAATTTAGTAATCGAACGAGTTTAGTAGTTAGTAGTGTACAGACCTGCACTTCGTCCTGTCGCCGCGGTTCGGGCGCGTGCGCGCGCGGCCGCGGCGCGCCCTCTGCCGGCGGCGCGGGATTCTGTAACAGTCATAGTTCCATAGTAATGTCAAACTCTCGCTGCGTGTGTAGTTGAAGAAAATATAATTTGCACCGATGAATGTTATCTATCGGGCAGGGTGTTTCAATAATAATATAGCCCCTTTTATTCAGTTTCGCTACAATTTCAGTACATTGTGTAGTCTTTTTTTTAAATAAATTATCGTGTAATTCGGCGTGCCTCATGGCATAGGCTACCTCCATTTATTGGAGGGTTTGAGCTATAGTTTCCACGCGGGAACTGTTTCAACAGAGTGATAAGTTTTAGTTTTGAACAATTTATACATACTTACATCTGTACTCGAAAGATAAAGCGATAAGACGAATCGGTGCAAATTATATTTCGTCAACATACATACCGTTACGCCTTTTGCCCAGAGGGGTAGATAGAGACTACTTTGTTCCACTTGCTACGATCTTGACATACTTCTTTCGTTTCATCCACATTCATCAAACTCTTCATACATGCTCATCGGCCCCTGGTACTCCTGACCTGACCTTTTTCCAAAACGTCTCCTATTTGGTCTCGGAATGTTTGTCCAGGCCTTCCCCTCTTAACGCAACCATTCGCACTCCCCATATAGATCTGTTTAGTTGGCTACTTTCATCCATCCGCTCTACGTGACCAAACCAACTAAATATACTATAGTGTACAGCAGGGATGTAACGGAGGTAGTTTTATCGGAACCGAAGGCGGAGTCGGAGTTTATAAATTTGCTTTATCGGAGTCGGAATCGAAGTCGGAGGCAGGGTCGGATAATTGACGATAGAGTGCACGTAATGGGAGTGGGGGGGATTCCCCGCGCGACATGTATGAACCTGTTCATAACAGTCGACACAGGTCGCCGCCGCCGCTATGCTATGCTTCGACCTCCGATAAAAACCTTCGATTTAAAAGTGTCGGAGCCGAAGTCGGAATCGAAGGTGTAATAATAATCGGAAGTTCCGACTTAACGGAACCGGAGTCGAAGCTCCGTCACATCTCCGAGTTAGTGGTGTGTGTGTGTCAGTGTGTGTGTGCGTGTGCGCTCACGTGGTGGTGCTGCGGCGGGAAGCCGGGGCGGGGCGGCGGCGCGCGCGGCTCCCCGTTGAGCTTGGCCCCCGCCCCGCCCGCGCCCGCAACGCCGCCCCCCGCCAGAGCTCTAAGGACACAAACGTACATTGTCAATCACGCTGTTATAAACGGTAACATTGTTGCGGTGCCCGGCACTTAGGCTGCTACCAGACGAGTATGCGTAATACGAGTCGAGCGATCGCCATGCCTGGCGAGGTTGATGCAGTGCTCTCTTAACACGTGAAAATATTAAAATATCTGCTGGGACTAACACCACGGGTTGGCTGGTTGATTTAAGGTCGATTTATGGGCCATTTTTATAAATATTCAAGATAAAGTGCGTCCGTATTAACTAAAAATCTTAATGTGTTGGTAAATGGACATAGTTAAAGGCTTTATTTAAAACAAAAATTAATACATTCCTTTGTGAAACGACATTTTTACCCTTATTGCAAAGGAATAAAGGTGGAAAAATCGCCACACAAAGGAACCAATCAGTTTTCATTGTAAATAAGTCCTTAACTATGTATTTTTCAAACAACTCTTAGTGATTCAAATGAACTCGGCACAACGACATCGTTGTATTTATCAAAATTCTTTTCAAACTTCTCCTCTAAGCCACCATAGAGATTGTCAAACTGCTACATGCATACATACATAAACTCGTCTTTATCCCTTACGGAGCAGACAGGGTTTAAGGTAAAAACGCCTAAAGGCCACGTTTAGCATGATAGATAGAAAAAGGAATCAAAATAGTAATGATTGCTAGGTACATCGCCTAAAACATGAACCCTAACATTTTCACCCATTCCCCCGATGCTTTCACCATCAGCGCGGGAAGAGAAGCATCTGGTACATTCTATGTTTTATCTTTGCTCCCAGACCAGCCTGGAAGGATGGCCAAACTGTTACCCCCCTTATTCATAAACGCTCTATAGGCTTCTGCTAACTTAGCAATCGTTTCTCCTTATCTGCGAAAGGTAAATGTCAAAATGACAGATAAGGACAAACGATTGCTAAGTTAACAGAGGCCTACAGAGCGTTTATGAATAAGGGGGTTAATGTTTAATTATAAAGCAGCGACTCACGTGTGCTGGTGCGGAGGGAAAGGCGGCGGCGCGTGGTAGCCGCCGGCCTGCGCGGCGTAGCTCTTGCCGCCCGGCGCGCACGGCGGAGGCGCCGCGGGCTGAAACAACAACTAAATTCTAAACTTACACACGTACACAAATCACGTCTATATCCCTTACAGGTAGAGAGCCTGAGGCAACAAAACCTAAAGGCCACGTCTAGCATGATTGTAGGCGAGGTGGAAAAAGGAATCAAAATAGTGATGGGTTGCTAGCTGCATCGCCTATAACATGATTCCTAAGAATTTCGCCCGTTCCTCTAATGGGCTTTTAGCATCTGTGCGGGACGAGAAGCAACTGGTACATTCTGTTTTTCCTTTGCTCCCAGACCAGCATGGAAGTAATATGAGATAAGAAGTAAATTCTAAAGTACATTTTGCAAATAGGCGGCCAAGGTCTTTTTTTGAAACCACCAACGGATTCGGAAAGACCATCGTTGCCAAGAAGAATGCGCCGCAAGAAACTTGGCAGAAACACATTTTTTTAAAATAAAATACATTTACTACAATTCAATAATTTTATTCTCCTAAGACTTTCACCTATCCCCTCGATGGGCTTTTACCATCTGCGCGGGACGAGAAGCAACTGGTAAATTCTACGTTTTTTCTTTACTCCCAGACCAGCATGGAAGAAATATGATTGCATAATAGTACATTATGATACAAGTGTGCTATGTTGGTAATTACACACGAGGCGTATTGTACGCGCGAGCGACAGCGAGCGCGGGTAAGAGAGCCGAGATGTGTAATTACCAAAGCACACGCGTCGCATACGACGTTTTTCAACACATTTGCGAGGAAAAATAAATAAAATTTAGTTAATAAAAGGACTTTAAAAACTTTAGTTTACCTTTGTTACCAGACATTGCTTACCTGGAGCTGCTTTAGAACTTTACTTTATCATTTGGTAATTAACACCTTGGATTTCTTACTGATATAACTGTCCGAACATTGTCCGAACATATTTTAGTATTTCCAGCGACGGACACTACATTTCTTTATTACTTGAACTCGTAATTTTTAAAGTAATAAAATAACAAAGTCTGAATCAACAATATCAGTGAAAAATGGCGGCAGATATTATTTCTCCGCGCCAATCCGCGCGCAGCACTCGCGCATGCGCGCTGTGCACTTAGCACGCGCGTGACGAAGACACTGACACAGACTCCTAAACAGCCTAATATTAAAATTATAATAAAAAATAATTAATCAATGCCTGAGATTGCAAATTATGTTCAGTTTTAGATAAAAATGAATAATTTGTCGAAATTAAATGTTTATTTATCATATTTTCCCTAAAATAGTTTAATATTCACGAAAATATTCCTTGTTCCTATAGATAACTGAACTTTTTGCTGAGATTAAAAAATATATATATTACCGCACTCGTGCGGTAATATATTACAGCACTTGTGCGTAATATGCTCAATTATGAGCTTAAATGCAGTGCAATAAGACTCACTTTACGAGCAAGTGTGTTGAAAAATACTATTATAAAACCGTTACAACGGATCGGTTTCGAGTATAGGTTAGCAATGGCGTGTACCGGCGAGTCGTCGCTGCGGCGGTCCTCCGGGGTGAGGTGGTGCCTGGGCGGGCGCTCCTTGTCCTTGGGCGGCGCGTGGTAGGCGGCGGGCTTGGGCGGCGTGCCGGCGCCTGCGCCGTTGTTGCTCGCCGGGCTCGGCTTGCCCGTCAGCTTGCCGGTCTGCAAACACCAACACGTCTACACTACTTTGCCACTATTATTTTACATTATTCTGCGTATTCGTCAATTATGTGAAGTAATTTTGGTTATTTATTTCGACCCCCCTTGGTGAGATTTCGTGAAATTTGGCTTGACACCCTCCCCGCATCCCAAATCCCACGTGAGATTTTTAAATATGGGGATTTTAGAGTAATTCATTCATTAAGTTTGATTGGATTACAATTGTAAAGAAACAGACGCAACTAACAAAAAAAACCATTTAAACATATCCACAAAGGCGAACTTATCCCTATAAGGGATCTACCAGTTAACATTTGAGTAGATGACAGGAGCATTAAACGACTGAACTCAGATTCATAAAAAAACAACCTAGTTTTTACGCCCGGCCACATTACAATGATAAAACATACTTCATTTACAACACATTTCTCTCGCAACGTCAGTTTCTTGTTTATAACTGAACAGTTTAAAGATGTGGTGGTAGAACCAGATCACTACCACCATTTAGTCATGGAGAAAGACAGCCGATAAAATTATTGGTACGTGAAGTATCTTATCACGAAGCCTTAATTAGAATATGATTGGAACTGACAGTTACATCATATTCTTACGTCCAATCGGGTATGCCGCGGTCCTCCAGCTGTGTGCGAGGCTCGTGTGTCTGTGTGTGTATGTGTACTGACCTGCTGCACGCCCTTCCTCTTGTTGGGTATGACGTACTTGCCGGCGTCGGCCGGGCCGGCGGGCCGCACTACCGCCGCGTAGCGCTCCTCCTCGTCCCCATTCTCCAGCTGTATGCGAGGCTCGTGTGTCTGTGTGTGTATGTGTACTGACCTGCTGCACGCCCTTCCTCTTGTTGGGTATGACGTACTTGCCGGCGTCGGCCGGGCCGGCGGGCCGCACTACCGCCGCGTAGCGCTCCTCCTCGTCCCCATTCTCCAGCTGTATGCGAGGCTCGTGTGTCTGTGTGTGTGTGTGTACTGACCTGCTGCACGCCCTTCCTCTTGTTGGGTATGACGTACTTGCCGGCGTCGGCCGGGCCGGCGGGCCGCACTACCGCCGCGTAGCGCTCCTCCTCGTCCCCATTCTCCAGCTGTATGCGAGGCTCGTGTGTCTGTGTGTGTGTGTGTACTGACCTGCTGCACGCCCTTCCTCTTGTTGGGTATGACGTACTTGCCGGCGTCGGCCGGGCCGGCGGGCCGCACTACCGCCGCGTAGCGCTCCTCCTCGTCCCCATTCTCCAGCTGTATGCGAGGCTCGTGTGTCTGTGTGTGTGTGTGTACTGACCTGCTGCACGCCCTTCCTCTTGTTGGGTATGACGTACTTGCCGGCGTCGGCCGGGCCGGCGGGCCGCACTACCGCCGCGTAGCGCTCCTCCTCGTCCCCATTCTCCAGCTGTATGCGAGGCTCGTGTGTCTGTGTGTGTGTGTGTACTGACCTGCTGCACGCCCTTCCTCTTGTTGGGTATGACGTACTTGCCGGCGTCGGCCGGGCCGGCGGGCCGCACTACCGCCGCGTAGCGCTCCTCCTCGTCCCCATTCTCCAGCTGTATGCGAGGCTCGTGTGTCTGTGTGTGTGTGTGTACTGACCTGCTGCACGCCCTTCCTCTTGTTGGGTATGACGTACTTGCCGGCGTCGGCCGGGCCGGCGGGCCGCACTACCGCCGCGTAGCGCTCCTCCTCGTCCCCATTCTCCAGCTGTATGCGAGGCTCGTGTGTCTGTGTGTGTATGTGTACTGACCTGCTGCACGCCCTTCCTCTTGTTGGGTATGACGTACTTGCCGGCGTCGGCCGGGCCGGCGGGCCGCACTACCGCCGCGTAGCGCTCCTCCTCGTCCCCATTCTCCAGCTGTATGCGAGGCTCGTGTGTCTGTGTGTGTGTGTGTACTGACCTGCTGCACGCCCTTCCTCTTGTTGGGTATGACGTACTTGCCGGCGTCGGCCGGGCCGGCGGGCCGCACTACCGCCGCGTAGCGCTCCTCCTCGTCCCCATTCTCCAGCTGTATGCGAGGCTCGTGTGTCTGTGTGTGTGTGTGTACTGACCTGCTGCACGCCCTTCCTCTTGTTGGGTATGACGTACTTGCCGGCGTCGGCCGGGCCGGCGGGCCGCACTACCGCCGCGTAGCGCTCCTCCTCGTCCCCATTCTCCAGCTGTATGCGAGGCTCGTGTGTCTGTGTGTGTGTGTGTACTGACCTGCTGCACGCCCTTCCTCTTGTTGGGTATGACGTACTTGCCGGCGTCGGCCGGGCCGGCGGGCCGCACTACCGCCGCGTAGCGCTCCTCCTCGTCCCCATTCTCCAGCTGTGTGCGAGGCTCGTGTGTCTGTGTGTGTATGTGTACTGACCTGCTGCACGCCCTTCCTCTTGTTGGGTATGACGTACTTGCCGGCGTCGGCCGGGCCGGCGGGCCGCACTACCGCCGCGTAGCGCTCCTCCTCGTCCCCATTCTCCAGCTGTGTGCGAGGCTCGTGTGTCTGTGTGTGTATGTGTACTGACCTGCTGCACGCCCTTCCTCTTGTTGGGTATGACGTACTTGCCGGCGTCGGCCGGGCCGGCGGGCCGCACTACCGCCGCGTAGCGCTCCTCCTCGTCCCCATTCTCCAGCTGTATGCGAGGCTCGTGTGTCTGTGTGTGTGTGTGTACTGACCTGCTGCACGCCCTTCCTCTTGTTGGGTATGACGTACTTGCCGGCGTCGGCCGGGCCGGCGGGCCGCACTACCGCCGCGTAGCGCTCCTCCTCGTCCCCATTCTCCAGCTGTGTGCGAGGCTCGTGTGTCTGTGTGTGTATGTGTACTGACCTGCTGCACGCCCTTCCTCTTGTTGGGTATGACGTACTTGCCGGCGTCGGCCGGGCCGGCGGGCCGCACTACCGCCGCGTAGCGCTCCTCCTCGTCCCCATTCTCCAGCTGTATGCGAGGCTCGTGTGTCTGTGTGTGTGTGTGTACTGACCTGCTGCACGCCCTTCCTCTTGTTGGGTATGACGTACTTGCCGGCGTCGGCCGGGCCGGCGGGCCGCACTACCGCCGCGTAGCGCTCCTCCTCGTCCCCATTCTCCAGCTGTGTGCGAGGCTCGTGTGTCTGTGTGTGTATGTGTACTGACCTGCTGCACGCCCTTCCTCTTGTTGGGTATGACGTACTTGCCGGCGTCGGCCGGGCCGGCGGGCCGCACTACCGCCGCGTAGCGCTCCTCCTCGTCCCCATTCTCCAGCTGTGTGCGAGGCTCGTGTGTCTGTGTGTGTATGTGTACTGACCTGCTGCACGCCCTTCCTCTTGTTGGGTATGACGTACTTGCCGGCGTCGGCCGGGCCGGCGGGCCGCACTACCGCCGCGTAGCGCTCCTCCTCGTCCCCATTCTCCAGCTGTATGCGAGGCTCGTGTGTCTGTGTGTGTGTGTGTACTGACCTGCTGCACGCCCTTCCTCTTGTTGGGTATGACGTACTTGCCGGCGTCGGCCGGGCCGGCGGGCCGCACTACCGCCGCGTAGCGCTCCTCCTCGTCCCCATTCTCCAGCTCTATGCGAGCCTTGTATGTAGCTGTGTTTTCTATCTCGGCGGCTATTTCGTCAGCCTTCGCCTCCGCGTCTCTGTAACGACAATTAAGAATTTAACCTTTGCGATTTAGAGTTGAAAACGGAAGTTGGGTGTAATGTTAAAAGGTTAGTTCACCAAAGGCTTTGACCATATTCGACCTATTTGATACCTCCAAGGTAGCCAAGCGAATTAGAACAGATGGTTGTTGGGGCCGAAAGTTCTCGAAGGTTCTCGAGTGGAGACCGCGGATCGGCAAGCGCAGCGTAGGACGTCCACCAACGAGGACGGATGACCTGGTTAAAGTGGCGGGTTCACGGTGGATGCAAGCTACCAGCCGAGGCAGCTGGAGGTCTATGAGGGAGGCCTATGTCCAACAGTGGACGCCCTATGGCTGATATAACGACGATAAAATAAGACATCTTTGATAATGAAAGTCGCTATAGACTTAACTTAAATTATTGATACACACACACACACACAAATCACGTCTTCATCCCTTACGGGGTAGACAGAGCCTAAGGTAACAGGTACCTACAGGCCACATTAAATTTAGTAAGATTGTGGGTGTAAAGGTGGAAAAAGGAATCAAAATAGTGATGGGTTGCTAGCCTCATGGCCTATAACATGATTCCTATTATAATCGCCCATTCCCTCGATGGGCTTTTACCATCTGCGCGGGTAGAGAAGCAACTGGTACATTCTATGTTTTTTCTTTGCCCCTAGACCAGCATGGAAGCAATATATTATTGATAACTTTCAAATATACAGTCACGTGTTATAGACCTACCCCCTTATTCATAAACGCTTTATAGGCTTCTGCTAACTTAGCAATCGTTTGTCCTTATCTGTCACTTTGACATTTACCTTTCACAGATAAGGACAAACGATTGCTAAGTTAGCAGAAGCCTATAGAACATTTATGAATCTGCGGAGAATCCGTTTATCACGCATCCGCGTAAACGACACAATTTTCTGTAACGGAAGTACACAATGTCCTTCTCAGGGTCTCAAACTATCTCCACGCCATATTCTATCACGATCAGTTGAGTAGTTTACGGATGAGAGCGTAACAAACAAACGTGACATTCACATTCATAATATTAGTCGGATGGAAGATCAACTATGTGGCTAACGGTACAACATTGGCGATGTTAAGTTGTCTACAAATTTATTCTTAAATATTATGAGTCACCACGCTTCACATGGTGCCGTAGTAAGTAACTCACCTGTAGTCTTGGGTATCTTTTCTTTGTAACGGCAATGTATATCCTGCCAAGGAGTGGTCGTAGGTGCTGTGGACACCATACACCTGAAACAAGGATGTCGGATTCACTTTAGCGTTTGATGAAGACACAAAGCGCTTTGCAAGTGAAACAAAAACTTATACAGTCAAGATCATAAATAAAGACCGGATTATATGCATTTGCATATTCGCATATGCATTTGCATATTTCAGCCATTCTCAGCGGTATAAGCATATTTTACCTAAGATCTAGTTATGATGTATATTATCGGTACATTTACAATATTTTTCACTCGCCCTGCGTTCCGAAATGCGACCAAATTTAATAACAGTCACAAAATATAAGGGCTATTGAGTAATAATTGTGACTTTTTACTGCATTTCGGAACGCAGTCAGTAGCCGCGCGCGAATTTTGTTTTGACAGTTACGATAATAAAATGAAAGAGACAGAAGAACGTCGCGTTCGCCTACTACAAAGTCGTTCCACCTATTACGCATATAAAGTGTTACTTGTTCATACTTGACGTGCGTGCTCATATTGATCTGCAGTTTAGTTTTTTTATTTATTTGTTTGAAATTTTTCATTTAATTTCGCATATTCTGCATATTTCAAGCATTTTCGTGCATATTTCAAGCATTTTTCATGCATATTTGCATGCATATAACAAGCTTTTTATGTTGCATATAATCCGGTCTCTAATCATAAATATATGTACGTTACCAACACGTCGAAAACATCTATACACCTTTAAACCACAAACAATAAGGGCGGTGACACATATATTTGACGTGTTTGGTTGTACGATATTTATACACTCTACTGTACCTATAAAGAAACCCACCAAGTATCTTGTGAATTATATTAAGTGTGTCTATTGAACCATGTAGAATTAATTAAATAAATAAATAAAAACACAATGGAGCAATTTTTATTTTTTAAATTCGGTAAACGTGCGAGTGGGTCCAGTCAACTGATAGTAAGTATTCTAACTAGAGGGCTAAGACCAAAATAGCTCACAAGCAAATCTCACCGACTGCGCGAGCACTGCTTAGCGGCAGAATTAGCGAGTAAGATGGTAATAAGACCCTGATCAAGGTCGTACAACCCCCAAAACAATTTTAGGGGAGAAACTGTCGGGCAAGGGCGAACTCTCTGCTTAGGGGATCACCAGAGTAGGCCATTAGTACAAATTGTGTTGCCTCATCTGACCGCTGCCTACCCTGACAGCTAGAACACAACCTAGCTATCACTACAGGGTGCACTGACCTCCTCGTTCTTGCGGAACATGTCGTTGGCGTCCCAGCCGTTGGCGCGGTGGTCCAGCTCCAGGTCGGAGAGCCGCGCCGAGCCGTTGACGGAGGGCGCGTCGCCCGCCTCGCCCTCGCCGTCCCACGGCTCCAGGTGCCGCTCCTCGCCGCGCCCGTTGCCTGATATTATTACTGACAAATAAATACCGGTTATTTTTACACTTGTTTTCGAGATAGGGTGGGCATATTGATGGCTTTCTACCAGAGGTGTACTACGCTGCGTTGGTAAGTGATTGATATCCACCAATAATATTCATTGGTTCAATGGAAGCGAGTCAATTTGACCTGAACATACAGAAAACCTTGCAATTTAATAAAATCAAAAGTTTCGTCACTAAAAATCTTGTTAGAACGATGAGGATCTTGATTCAAATACGCTACCATTATTTTAACAGCGACCGAGCTGTTCTTCACAACAAAGTGACTCACCGTTAAACTTGCTGGAGATTGCGCTGTCAGTCTGAAATACGTCGTGCGTGGCGTACTCCAGATCGGAGTCCTTGGCGCGGATGGAGACGACATCCTGGGGCTTGAAGATCAGCTTCTCCACAACGGAGTCTACCGCCACCACGCCCTCTTGGTCTACGCGGTGCGCCACTTCTAAAACCACCTGGAAGGGAGGGAAAAAGAAACATGTTACATGTGAAGACTGCACGCAGTTGGAGGACTTAAATCTTCGATTTATTTGAGTGAAAGAATAATTATATCGACTGTTCTGACTGAAACTACCATTTTGTAATTTCTGATTTAATTAAAGTCTTTATATTAACTTGTAACGTACGCAAGTATGTCTGTCCGGGTGGAATCTTGCGACTCAATTTTGAAGCAGATATCTTCAACCGATTGAGCTGAAATTTTGCACACTTGTGTAAGTCAGATATGGTAGTGGAATTCTGGTGACCCAGCCAGGACCGTCTCCGCAGGAGAGAACTCTTCAACGGTTGGTCCGATTGACTTGAAATTTGGTACACATAATGTAGGACGGATGACAATGCAAGTACAGTCAGAAAAAAAGCTTATATTAAAAATTTTAATGTTTGAGAGAAACTTATTAAAATACCACGTTGCTAGCCATGAGCCAGTTGTCAGAGACCATGTTTGCGCCCCGTAGGTTAGGATAGGCAGAAAAAGTCAAGCTGACCAGGATACAAATTTCAATCCTGTTTTAAATAAAATTATTACTACCACATTCTTTATAGCTAAGCTGAGACAATGAAGTGTTTTCACATGTAAAACTTACAGGCATGCCTGCGCTTGGCCAAGAAACACTAGAGATCTGAGACTGGGATTCCCTACCACTGATCACCAACACGAAGACAAAGGGATACAAGCACTATAATTAAGATATAACTATTTGACAATAGTTTCAACAGCAAACGTAACAACTGGACCAACCAGACAAACAAGTAATTAGCGATAATGAGAGTGCAACAAAACTGTAGAAGTTATACGAGGGCGCCACTGTCTATGAAACTCACGTTTTAACCTAAAATGTTAACGTAACATAAATACGTCTTCATCACTTTCGGGGTGCACAGAGACAAGAACTAAAGACCACGTGTAGTATTGTGAGCATAGGTGAAAAAGGAAATCAAAATTTTTAACTTTAAATGCTTGTATACGGCCACAATTTTGTATCATAATGATTCATAATTCTTAAGGTTCCGTACCTCAAAAAGGAAAAAAACGGAATTCTAATAGGATCACTTTGTTGTGCATAAGTCTATCCGTTCGTCCGTCTCAGTTAAAGATCCTTTTTCTCAGCAACGCATAGAAGCATAAAGTTAAAATTAATACCAGATACTTTGGTCTACGGTCCCTGGGAGCTGTGAAAAACGGAAGACCAGCGCTGGCAGTAAGGCCAGCAAATGCCGAGTTGGCACCATTTTGTGTTGTGACAAACTATTTATCTGTAGATTTTTTTAATTGTTTTTTGTTTCCTTTAACCAATCGTGTTTGTCATAAATAAACTTCAACTTTCAAAAGTCAACTCAATCAAAAGATAGAATCATTAAAAAACGTATTTCTATAAGAAATGCCGAGCTCCAAAATATATGGAGCTATTCCAGCTGTCCTACAAATTTGAAATTTGTTATGAAGGTAGCTCGTATAGCACACCTAATGGAATAAATCTAAAAATCGAGCTTTAAATAACCTTCCTCCTTCCAAAGTCTTTAACATAAGTCAAAAAGTCAAAAAAGCTTAATCCACTAACCTGCCGGCGGAGATCACACATGGTCAAAAATTTCACGGCACAGGGGCAAGAGCACGTGCCCGGCTAGAAGCCCTTGCGATACAAACAGCGCATGCGTTTCTACTTCTAATTTATACTTTAGGTAAGTATAGGAATATTTGATAGAAAAAACAATTAAAAACGCATTACTGTAACGACTATCATTCGCCAAACCTCTTAGTAAATGGTTGCAATATTTGTTAATAAATTAAACGCAGTTTTTAGAATCATTAGGCCGGGTTTTTTTTTGGTCAACACACTCACAATATATTCTTAAATACATACATACATAAATCACGTCTTTTTACCTTAAGGGGTAGACCGAGCCCAAGGTAACAAAACCTAAAGGCCACGTTTAGCATAGGTAGAGCTAGAACGACCTAACAGATCTGGATGAAATTTGGCTAAAAGATGGATTATAGTCTGGAATAACACAGGCTACGAAGTCGCGACCAACATCTAGTAATCCTACTAATATTATAAATGCTTATGATAATCATCATCATCATTATCATCATCATTATAAATGCGAATGTAAGTTTGTTTGTTACGGTTTCACGCGAAAACTACTCAACCGATCATCATGAAATTTTGTACACATGTTTTTGGAGGTATTAGAAGTAACATAGGATACTTATTATCACAAAAAAAAATATTTTATGTCGTCACTCTGGCGTTATCTACGCGGACGAAGTCGCGAGCAAAAGCTAGTAACGCATAAGTATGAGTGTCGCACAACCGTACCACAGAGAAACAAAGTAATTGGTTGCTGTTCATAGAACTTTTAACAGCTTACTTGTGTTATAGTAAGTAAGTAAGTAAGTAAATGCTTTATTGTACAAATATAAACAGATACAATACCAATAGTCGTTGTTAAGGTTTACTACATAATGCACAACTGGAAAGTATGCAAGCAAATTTAAAGTTTTCTTTTATTATTGAATCATTCTATCCATTAAAAAAACCGCATCAAAATCCGTTGCGTAGTTTTAAAGATATAAGCATACATTATACTATGTAGTGATTTTCCATACACTTTGTTTAACGTAAGGAATTTATGTGATTATGTGTGTATTTATGTAAAAAATTTAAAGTGCCAATTTATTTTGAGGATTGCTCAGCTACGAATGCGGGCAACCTTCAGCGTTGGACGACTTGGTGGGGCTAAGTTACTACCAACGGGTCCGTCTGGATCTCTACCACCATCTCACTCGCTAAACCTATATCGGAAGTTGGCTGTCGAATGCAGTCTCACCACTACAAACTTGCATATCGACTTTAATATAACATGCACGCCCGTGTTTCTGTTATGCCCGCCGCAATGTAAACACGTACGGCGGCGCGGGCGCATTGTTTTAATTGTGTTATTGTTTCCAAACGTTTTTGTATGGGAGCGTAGGTAAATTCGTGTGTGAAGTTTTGCACGGATGCGTGTTCGATCGTTGCGAAAGAGTCATTTTTTGTCAAGGGTTAATCATAAATTAATGTCTCGTCGATTTTTCTCATCACGCAATTACATAGACAGACACATACACAAATCACGTCTATATCCGTTACGGAGCAAACAGAGCTTGAGGTAACAAAATTGTAGGCGTACCTATAGGTGGAAAGAGGAATCAACGTAGTGATGGGTTGCAAGCCGCATCGCCTATAACATGATTCCTAAGAATTTCGCCCATTCCCTCGACGGGATTTTACGCGGGAAGCGAAGCAACTGGTAGGTACATTTTATTTTTATGGAATTAAACCTATGCAAATAGGCAAATTTAAGGTTTTGGTCGGTTTTTTGCGTCAGTTCTGGTTTCATAATGATGTCATGTCAATCGTTCGAAGGTGCAAGCCTCGTATATCATAAAATGGTGTTTAGCGAGTTCGGTTCCCAACCACAGTGGAAATAAAAAAAAAACACGAATTTACTTTTATTTCTTTTCAAAAATAAAGGAATATTTCCCTAGTGGAGAATTAACTATTTTTCAATGTTTAAGATAATTGCCCTCCATGTGGCGTTGTTTCTACCAGCCTATATACGTATGAAACAAGAAGAACAAGAACCAAGTAAGTTACCTGAAGGGAAGTGAGCATCACCACCCATGAACACCAGAAACAGAGGGTTGCCGATGCATGGGTAGCCTAGAGAGCTAAGTAGAATTCCTCATGTGCCAGTTATTTCTCCGGCTCACATACATTCCACGTTAAAATTCTACAACGCAAATACCGCTGATTGCTGACAGGTTTAGAAAGCAAGATGGTGATACCGATCCGAACGGACTTTGCATAAGGTCCTAACCACCCGCAAGTGAATAATTAAGTGAACAGACGAAGTTGCGGGCAGGGATCGGAACCGGTTTTGAAATACCGGTTAATAAAGTTCAGAAAACCGGTATAATTCCGTTCCCTAATTAACCGGTTAATGAAGGGAACTAAATTAACCGGTTAACGGAGGTGGCGAAAATCATAGGAATCATGTTATAGGCGATGCCGGCTACCAACCCATCACTATTTTGATTCCATTTTTTGCCATCTATACGCCCATAATCTTGCTAAACGTGGCCTGTAGGTCTTGCCACCCCTCTGTCTACCCCGTAAGGGATAAAGACGTGATTTTTGTATGTTTGTGTAACAGAGGGAACTAAATTAAGAGTATTAAAAATAATTCCGGTGGCCGGTTAATACGAAGAACGAAATTTTAGAGCTCGCGCTCACCGACACGAAACCGGTTTAATCAAATCAACGCCGTCCCCACCGCACCGCACGCGCTCGCGATGCTCTTTCTATCTCTTTCCTGCATACGCTGGCTACAGGGAAAGTTTGAAGAGAGATGTCAAGAAATGGCGTTTTAACTCAAGTTAACCGGTTAATTTCGCTCACAAAAACCTGAATTGGTGCGAAAACCGGTTTCTTTAATAACCGGTTTAAAACCGTAAACCGCAATCCATTTTGGTTTCGGTCACTGACCCCAAACCGGTTAGTTTCAAAAACCGTTTTATCTCCCTGGAAACGACTAGTAATAAAAGGCTATTGGCATAACATTTAGCATGTAGACAAAGAACAGCAGGAATTTTACGGGATAAAGGACTTCTGGACAGGTGAAGGCGTTGACGGACGTATCGTGACCAAATTGGGGAAGTTTTCACAAAAATTCGTGGCGTGCCTCACCTTAAAGGTCGATAGATTGTTAACTCTGACAGTGCCGAGAGATGGCGTGATTTCGGGACGGTATCTAAAATGGCGTCTTGTGAAGCTTTATTTAAACCCGACTTAATACTATCCACATCGTTTTGCTTTGCCTCCACCTTCCATACTTTCACGGATCCAAGAATCCGACATTGGTGACCCAGAGTAGCCTAAACCGACGAGCATCTATGAAGAGATTGATGAATGCGGATGAAGCGAAAGAGGTATGTGAGGATCGTAGCAAATGAAACAAAGTCTCAGTCTACCCCTATGGGAAAGAGGCGTGCCGGTATGAATAAGACTTCTGCAACGTGGGCGAAGCTATTTTGTTCTAAATATTATGCTTCTTACACGAAATTGCAATGTAAACTGAGCTTTATATCTGAGTAAGGAAGTCCACTGGGGCGTGTCTGTCTATCACTGCACGCTTATCGCATAATCTAATGAACGGCTATTGTTGCAGTGCTACAAACAAAAATGGAGATTATATTCTGAGAACATTCAATGACATCGAAGGTGTTATGATCATTTTAAAATATATACTTAGTTATTTGCACCAAGTAACTTCAACAATACCTATAACTATAAACGACGATTTTCACGTATATTTCATTTCTTTTCTTTACCATAGGGGTAGGCAGAGACTACTTTGTTCCACTTGCTACGATCCTGACATACCTACGTCTTTCACTTCATCCACATTCATCAACCTCTACACACATGCTCGTCGGTTTCGAGTACCTACTCCTGACCTTTTTTCGAAACGCCTTCCCCGAAACGCCGAGGCAAGCGCTCCAAGAGGAAGGACTACGGTCTAGTCCGAAACATGTCGAGCATCACTCAACTTTTATACGCGCGTTATCCGTTTGTGTAATAATGATGCCTAGGGTGCTAAGGTTCGTGAAACATCAGACTATTTTCAATTAAAACTCGTGTCAATTACACAAATGTCATAAAATGAAACACTGTCGACAACACTTTAGCTTAGTTTGAGACTAGATCAAATTTAATCGCGTGAATTGTCCTACTTATTACGGGTGATTAGACTAGCTTTCTATTTTTTTTTTAAACTGCATCCGATTATTATATCCGTTTAGAAGCTACAACGTCACACAAGTCAAACATTCTTGCGTCATATCAACCGTCTGCGCAGATTCACGTATCGCTAACCCGCGAGAACTATTACGACTTTAATATTATTCTATGTCCTTTCACTGTACTGAAACTATCTATGTATATACCAAATTCCAATCGATTCAGCAGTTTAAGCGTGTAGAGGTAACAGACAGACACAACCACGACTTCGTCGGCAGCTTGCTTTTTACCTAACTCGCACGCAATCGCCATCGTGTTAATTTTGACAGTTCTTGTATGAATGTGACAGCTAGCCGATTCCGATGCCAACTGTCAGCCCATACATGAACTGCCAAAATGAACACGATGGCGATTGCGAGCGAGTTAGACAATAAGCCTACCGTTCAGTACATTTTGACTAAACAGACGCGACTTTTTTTATAATACGCAGTGATTTGATTAGTATGAACCTACCCGCACCGCAACCATTCCTGAACAGCTGGCAACAAATGAACCCGAAAATGCATCAAATGTTTCGTGCAAGCGCCACCGCACTGAGCCAGTATTATATAACAGTGGTTAGTTATCTGCGCCGGCGCCGGCGTCCTTGCTAAACAATGTACTATTGCGATGCGACTTTCACTAGCATACCCACTGCAGATTTCCTGTCACAGCGCACGCGTGCAGTGCGTCCACTCATCACATACCAACAACAAAAACTGTCTACAAAAAGCTTCAAAAAACGTTTAAAAAAATCGAATGCAACAACAAAAACAAATGATAGCTGCATTCATGTCAACAACTATGAATTATTCTAGAATCAATGACGAAACAGAGAGTGCACTATACCTTTTTATAACCGAGCCGTTGCCACTATCTGTCAACACATAGACACTTCCCGTTGCGCTGCGACGGAACGCCATTCTCAAAGGTTTAGTCTTAAAGTTCATTTTACGCTACGTTGCATTTATGTTGCGATATAGATATTGTTTTGACATTTTAACATTTCATTAAGTTAATAGGCGTGTTAACGGAAACAACTTTATTGTAACATAATTTTTGTAGATAGTGAATGATAGACTTAGAAGATAGATTAGATTAGCCAATCTGAACGAACTGAGGAGAGATCAAAAAACGTCGGCAACTGTTCTCGCTTAAGTGAGTCGCCAGGTTCCTACAGGCTCTTAACGTGTAAGAAACATGGCCCGGTCTAACTATCTCACCCTATCATACGCGGTTTACATTAATTATTACTCTCTCTTGTATCGACAATGTTTACGATAGCACATTCTAATCTAAACCATGAAAGACGCCTCAGTAGTGAGATTTTAGTATTCAAAAATTATTCAAATTATGTCTATATTTGATCAACATGATGCTCAAGCATTTTTGAGATTGAGCGTTGAGTGTACGCGTGATATGCTCAGCTCTTTTTGCCACTCGGCGCATATTTGCTCAACCCCTAGTCTTTTGTTACAAAAACGTCTACGACTGTGGCTCAAGAGAGAGCGAGAGACGGCAGCGCATCTGCGATGCAATTACTAAGTTGCCTATCCCATTCTATTAAAGAAAAAAATTGAGTGAAAGACCTAGATAAGTTTTTAGATCTTTGTTTAGTTTTCAACTCTTAAATCAGGTAAACTGGAAGAGATCCATATCATTTTTGTATTTATTTTTACTTGCTTATGTGCAATAAAGAGTCATTACCCTGCCTCGCCATTTTTGATGCCTCTAAACATGTGTAGAGAGAGGTCATTCACGTATAAATTCTGACACGCGTTTCTACATTCCATATTGACTTCATTTCTCCAGTTGCCTCCACATCCCTTCACGAAATCACGTCGTTAGTAGATTATTAAATCTCAACAGAACACGCGTACACATGTCAAATTCGGAAGTAGCATCCTCCATGGCACCGCAAAACGGCGGCATGCGGAAGCAAGATGTTAAGTACGCGCTGCGTTTATTGATTCGACCTACATTCGCCGGGTCGCGGCAGATAACCAGAAAACGGTCCATGCACTTTTGGGCAGAGCTGTCACTCGTACAACACTAAAGTTTGAGATGATACAAACGTTTTCTAACCTATTTCAAGCGCAGAAGCTCACAGGTGAAAAACTTGACCTGTTTGCATGTAGTAGTGTACAAAACTGATATGAGACTTAAGTCATTATGTCATTTTTCTAATTTGGAACGTCAATTTGTCTATTCGCACACATTACACACATACAACAATAGGTCATTTACTTAAGTTTTTCACCTATACAGATTTATTATATAATATAGATAATCTATTCTAGGTATATAAAATTGCACTTAGTCTCACAACACGATAATAGTTTAAGAACTATAAAAAAAGGGTTATAGTTAAGAGTTAGAGTGACAACCGGATGACCATGTGGTTGGGCTAGTTAGGTTCCAAATGTTTATTGCTATTTGTTTTTAGCTAATCTTAACCTTAGTTTACCCTATTAATTACGACTTTAATATTGTTCTATAGATTTTATCTGTATTTGCGATGACTTGTATAGATGGAAAAGGGAATCTATTGCTGAAGATTCATCCAACGAGCGAGTTCAGAAAGCACAATGAAGGCACCACAAGCGGGTCATCGATTCCATGGCAAATCTAGGCTAGGTCATCCAGGGAGATTCGGTCTCCTGTTTCGTCCTGCACCCAACACGCGTCGACAATTCGCAGAATTCTATATTAAGTATCGCGCGATAGCTGTGATACAAAGTGGGGTTTATTTTGAATCTATGTTATTTATTTACATCGAGACTCGTAAGTTTAACCGTTACAAATGCACTCTGGCTGAGACTATGCATAATTATACGCTTAGAGACGTCAATTTATATTTATAGGTAATGGTCTTTAGCGATGACTGTTGCAATTGCTACTCTTTGTGCATAAGACAGTGAATAATCATCAGAACAGTAGGCTTATTGTCTAACTCGCTCGCAATCGCCATCGTGTTCATTTTGACAGTTCATGTATGGGCTGACAATTGGCATCGAAATCAGCTAGCTGTCACATTCATACAAGAAATGTCAAAATGAACACGATGGCGATTGCGAGCGAGTTAGACAATAAGCCTACTGAACTGCATAAACCATCGTATGCGGAAAAAAAAAGATGTTCTAGTCTCGTTTTTCTCAAATAATATCAATCCTGCTGATTACAATAAAAATAGAAAAATATAGCCTTATATTTGGCATGGAACATAGTCTTCAGCATAACCACTAGGGTTTAAACCAGTTCCTTTCTTTCACAGTTCGACCTGAGTTAGAAAAAATATTTGTCATCTTAGTCTTCCGAATTTATGTGCAAACGTTTGAAATTTTCCATGAGCTTTTCGGTGATGGCAAACCTGCACACATCAGCGAAGCAATCAATCATTCCGCACTGGGCCCGCGTGGGAACCATAGCCCAAGCCCTCTCATTCTAATAGGAGGCCTGTGCAACAGTGGGACGTAGTCGTATATAGGTTGGAGATGAAGTATCTTGATATATCGAAAAAGGCGTTGTTTCCCAGATCCTTGTGCTACAGAACGGGCATGTCTATAGACCGCCCGTTTAAATGAGTCCTCGCCCGCGCGGTACAGGGGCGGGGAGGGTCGGTCTATAATTGAAGACCACTCTTTTCAAAGTTCTAATGACATTTTGCGGGCATCAAATCATGCCAGAACGATATCGTTTTAATTACAATTAGCAACTTCGCGGCTATGGCCTCTTAATTTCAACTGGTACTATTTATTTAGCTTCCATGCCGGTCTGGGAGTAAAGAAAAAACATAGAATGCACCAGTTGCTTCTCTTCCCGCGCAATCACGGAATCATGTTAGACGATGCGGCTAGCAACCCATCACTACATGAACATGGACATGAAGCTCCAGATTTAAAATATTTATGTTGCTATGCCCTTGCAGGGTGTCACGTCTGTACTACTTTATGATTATGATTTCCACCTTTATACTGTAATGTGACTTGCAATAAACGATTCTATTCTATTCTATTCTATTCACTATTTTGATTCCCTTTTCCACCTAAACGTCACACGCCCACAATCATGCCCTTAACGTTTTGTTACCTTAGGCTCTGTCTACCCCGTAAGAGATAAACACGTGACATGTGTATATATGTGTATGTACTATTTATTTATTAACATTTATTGCGTTTGGCTTGAAATGTCTGTTTCGGTTTAAACACCATAGTTATTCGTAACGATTACGAACATTTGGCAAAAAAGCCACGGCAGCCTAATGGCTTGAACTATGGCCATGTAAGTTGCATCTCCTACACCTACAACATGATTCCTATATGCGCCATTCCCTCGATGGGAATTCCCATTCCATACCATCTGCGTGAGAAGAGAAGAAACTGGTACATTTTTTTTCTTCCAGACCACAATATGGCCTTGCTATTTACACACACACACACACACACACACACACACACACACACACAAAATTCACGTCTTTATCCCTTACAGGGTAGACAGAGCCTAAGGTAACAGGTACCTACAGGCCACATTTAGCAAGATTGTGGGCGTATAGGTGGAAAATGGAATCGAAATAGTGATGGGTTGCTAGCCTCATCGCCTATAACATGATTCCTATTATAATCGTGCTAGTTACATCTCCTATAACATGATTCCTATTTGCGCCATTCCCTCGATGGGAATTCCACTCCATGCCATCTGCTTGGGAATTCCAGCAACTGGTACATATTTTTTGCTTCCAGACCACAATGAAAATATCATTGATACTAACAAACTAAAAGTTACATTATAACATGCTTACCTCAAACTGAGCGCTAAAAGTCTTGAATACACCCTCCCAGAGACTCCCCGACTGGGTGAGCACCTGCACGATGTCCCCGACGTGCGACGTCGCCGCGTGCATGAAGTGGGCGTTGTTGTAGACGCCCTCGGCCACCACGCGTCCTCGCGGCGACCTGCGATCAAAACGCGTTAGTCACGTTATAGGTCCCACTAGTAACTCGAAGAAGGTAAATAACCCAGTTAAGAAAAAATCCTACACTTCCGTAACTATTGTTAACACGATTATTTAAATTCTCCATTGCATACATCGTTTTAAGGCGCGAGCACACCGCCGCGAATACGCGGTGATGTGTCGTCACGTTTTCTCACCCATTTTGTTGCGTAAGCGCACCGTCAACGTCTTTTACGCATCGGTGTGGTCGCACCTTTATTCAACAACATAAAATACTTGTTCAGTTTGACCGTCGCATTCGCGAAAAGAACAAGCCAGGAGCCTCACCAATATAATATTTTCATATAGATCTCTACTTCTCCTACTAACATATTATAGAACTAGCTTCTGCCCGCGACTTCGTCAGCGTAGAACTAGCAATTGAGATGTTTAGTTTATCGCTATCGCGCGGGAACTATACAATTTTCCGGGATAAAAAGTAGCCTTTTTTTTATATGAATAGGAAGGAAAACGAGCAAGTGGGTCATCTGATGGTAAGTGATCACCACTGCCCATAGACACCCGCAACCCCGGAGGGATTGCAGATTCGTTGCCAACCTAGAGGACTAAGATAAAATGCCTCTTGTGCCCGTAATTTCCCCGGCTGTCTTACTCTCCACACCGGAACACAGCAGTGCAAGTACTGCCTATAACCTGGCCTGTGATTCTCAACAGATTAGTAAAGTTTGCTTCAAAATCCGTCCAGCCGTTTTCACGTGATGCGTTCGCAAATATACAGACAATAATTCTAAAAACTGTTGGTAAGTGTTCTGTTATCGGTTCTAAGTACCCCAACCCATTTTTTTTAAATATCTTCCATGTACCACAGACTTTCGACATTCTTCAGCTTCATTATATGTAAAGATCGATAGAAAAAACTTCGATCATATCACTAAGCTTATTGGCTTCCCTCAATCAGAACAACGATACAATCTCGAGCGTTTAGCGCCAAAGAGTGACGTTGACATTTCTGTCAACTGCCAACCTCACTGCTCTGCCGAACGAGTGCTCTGTAACCAAAATCTGATTTCAATTACCAAAAACGATTGGTTTTTGATTTCTTAACACATTATGAAGATCTGTAGGCTTATTAGTTATTACCTAACTCGCTCGCAATCGCCATCGTGTTCATTTTGACAGTTCTTGTATGAATGTGACAGCTAGTTGATTCCGATGCCAATTGTCAGCCCATACATGAACTGTCAAAATGAACACGATGGCGATTGCGAGCGAGTTAGGTAATAAGCCTACTGGTTCTACAGCGGTGCGTGATCATGATCCATTTTGATGAATAGAAAAATTGTTTTTGTTAAATACATAATCCTATTTGTTTTCGCTGTAGTCGGTTAATTTTGGAAGGTAAATTTTATTTGCGTACAGTGAAATTCAATAAAAGGGTAGTTCGGGAAAATATACGAATGTAGGTACATTACGTTTATTTATACGTTTTCGAATCAGTAGGTACGACGTTGGTTTGCATGTGTAACAGTTGTGCTCATTAAACTTTGATAATGATCCCGTAGAGGGATCGAAATGTGAGTAGCGGAGTAGCAAGGTAAATATTTTTTGTTCAGCGGTACGCGATTCTCTCACTGTATCCAAGCATGCGCATGAGTGGGCCCCACGAGAGCGTCATCGCAAACCTCCACTCTCATACCTTGACCCAATACACTTAAAGCTCATAAATATTCATTCGCTCACTAATTACAATAGTTTTCAGCGCGCTTGTACCAACTTACAATACCAAACTGTAACCTTTACACATAAAGTGGATTCTTGTCTTGGCTAGTCGACAGTATGTAGTACGAAAAATGTTAAGTACTTATGGGGCATGCGTTATAATGAATTAGTGTCCATAATTCCATAAACCTTACTTGTTACGGTGTTATTTTAAAATGCTTGAGTGTAGCTATTAACGCATTTGCTCCTTTGGTTTCAAATCAATGAATGCCACATTGTTTTTATTTATAACCATTGATTTAGTATCAACACGTCGCTCAAAAACATGCATAAAAAAACCTTCACTCCTCAATTCTCAAGTATTCTGATGGCCCAATTGGATGGTAAGACGGTGGTAGCGATCCGAACCTTGACGACCCGCAACAGCACGGCTACCCGACTACGCGTCTCTTTCTAAAACGATCAGTAAGAAAGAGAAGGACAATCTATCTCCTCTCGTCCTAACCATGCCATGCTGCTCCTGTGTCGTATATACAAACGGCTAGCATAAGAAGGCGCGAGAGCAATAAAAAAATGACGGGTATTTTATATCGCACGCGACTTCTCGCGTGCCCCTCGTGCAAGCCGTGCTGTAAAACACGGGCAGTCTATCTCGACGACACAACTCTCGCGCGAACTTTTGCTAGCCATACTGATAGTCCACCCCAAATCTACTCAATGGCACGCACAATAAGTCAACTCGTAACAATAAACATTATACGATGCCGTACAAATAGAGCCATAAAGGTGCGACCACACCGGTGCGTAAGACGTTAGCTTTACGCAACAAAAATACAGACGAATTGAGAACCTCCTCCTTTTTTTGAAGTCGGTTAAAAACGGTGAGAAAACGTTAAGCCTACGACACTTCACTGCGTATACGCGGCGCTGCGGTCGCTTTTTAACTCATAGCAAACGACCTACATGCCTAACTGTCTCTGAAATTAATTTCCCATTGAAAGCGAGAATTCTAATGAAGCGATCGGTAAATAGATGCACCCCTTACAATGTTGCGCGCTACATCCTGTAGCGACCGAGTTGTACGAGATTTGGAGTGTGTCAATGTTGTGCAGCATCTTTAACAGGGTATTAACCTTACGTATGTGAAAATTTAAAAAAAAAAGAACTTGTAGGCTTATTATCCAATTCGCTCGCAATCGCCATCGTGTTCATTTTGACAGTTCATGTATGGGCTAACAATTGAACTGTCAAAATGAACACGATGGCGATTGCGAGCGAGTTAGACAGTAAGCCTACTGCTCTAGTCTCGTTTGTCTCTGAGAACACCAATTACTGATTTCGGTGCAGCCTTAAATTTTAATAAATTCGCAACATTAAATAAGGTTAATAACATCAGAACACGCAATTCGCCATAAATATAAGAGCAGCGACCTTTCAATAAAATCGGGACGTCACTGATCGTCAAAGGTATTGATGCAGTCAGGCTGATCATAAAGATCAGAACATTTGTGGAAAATATACCTTATCTTTGTAACAAACAGTTTAAATTACAGTGAATTATGCATGCAAACGAGTACACTATGACACGAGTACACGGTGCTATCTTTTATTTTGGCATGACGTATGAGCCATATTAGTATTTGTTTGAAATTCGAATCTGTACTTATTTTCCACAAATGTTCCGATATTTATAATCAGCCTGACTGCGTCGCGATACCTTTGACGATCTGTGCCTTCAGATATTGTACTGATTAAACACTAGCAAAGTAAGCCTGTCGTTTAATGATCAGAATATGTTAGAAAACGTATTCCTAAACATATATCTACAGAATTCGCTGAGGAATGTAAGCGAGCTGGCATAATCATCTAGGCATCTTAATGACCACTCGTGCAAATGACCTCAGGCGCGTTGCAGTTTGTAGAAATGAAATTGATGACAAACACAAGGTTAGCGTGCATCTACAACCAGATATATCACGTCTACTATGAGAGCGCGCAAGAGTCGTGTCGCGCGCGAGATATATTGCCCGTCTTTATCTTACTGTTCTTTCTGGAAAGAGACAGGTAATCTGTCTCGCGCGTGCTAGCCAGGCTGATATATCTTTTGATCGAGCTACCTTAAACGCAAGATGCGAATTAACGCGTTATACCAAAAATTACTTTGGCTCAGGAGCCAGGGGTAGACAATCTGCTCTGTCTCTCACCAACAAACTGCATGTATGCCATTTTAAAACCAATATGGACCTACGATATCCAAATGTGGTCCACCGCCAGCAAGTCGAACATTGAATGTCTACAAAGAGCTCAAAATAACATCCTGAGAGTAATAGCAGGAGGGCCTTGGTTTACTCGGAACGACGAAATTCACTCCTACCTTGAAATGCCAACAATACGTATGGAAATAGAGCAGTACAAGAAGTCCTATAGAGAACGTCTCACTCTTCATCCCAACCCGCTAGTAAAGGAACTGCTGGAGCCTAGCAATATCAAACGACTAAAAAGGGCTAACGTGTTCCCTTAAGGATTAAGGATGTGACTTGGTTGATGGTCCACCTCCTCACAATGGCCACTAAACTCTCAAAAGATCTGATTATAGTCTTGCGACTGATGGCAGATATAATAATAATAAAAAAAAACCTAAACATGAAATTTGCCTTAAACGAGAGATGCCAGGGAAGCTGTATGTCGGAAGTACAGAACAGTGGCGTTCAAAACGTGTTCACGCGTTGCACTCAATTAGTGATTCTATTGCAGGGTTTCTTAAAGTGGGGTCCATGGACCCCTGAGGGGTCCGTAACATGTGTGCCAGGGATCCGTAGCAACTCAGTTAACCCTTAACATAGGTTCATGTCAAATATACGTGCCACCGACCTTATTTTTTGTAGCATGATAGCGTATAGATCTTGTACATTATATTCATGCCCTTGACTGTGATCCTTTAATTAGGCTTTGTGTTCCTTTTCCGTAATAAGCTTTGACAGGGGTCTATGGACCTTTTGAAAGTGGTCAGTGACCACAAAAAGTTCAAGAAACACTGTTCTATTGCCTATAGCGTTAATATGTACAGGTTTTCCCACTCTATTCCATACATACATTAAATGCCCAAATTCCAACAACTACAGATAACTACCAAATCAAACGGTAGTCTGAAACAGACTGCGAATGACAACCGGTACTATTACGCGCTACTATCAGCTGTGATAGTGCGAACTGCCTATGGCCAGATTATGGGGGCTCCATACCCGACCATTTTAGTAGTTGTCATAATAGGTTTTAGTGGTATTTTAAAGCTTTTAAAGTTAATGCCCGCTGATTTTACGATATCGATTACTGGCAAAATGGTTAGTGCTGTTAAATCTTGGCTAATCACCAGTGGCGTGGCGTACATAGAACTCGATTCCCACCAGCTTGCCTATTTTAAGGCAGTTAGGCACTTTTATTGTGCAGAATAGAGGAAAATTCTAGTTAAATGCCCTGATCCAAATGTGTCACTAAGACTAGGGAGAAGTCAAAATCTGTAAGAGTTAGGGGAATCTGTTTGTAAGAACCACACATACATACATATATCACGACTTTATCCCTTATGAGGTAGACAGAGCCTAAGGTAACAAAACCGTAAGGCCACGTTTAGCATGATTAAGGGCGTATAGGTGGAAAGGGAAATTAAAATAGTGATGGGTTGCTAGCCACGTCGCCGATATTCGCCCAATCCCTCGATGGGCTTTCACCATTTTTTTTTTTTTTTTATGTGAATAGGAAGGCAAACGAGCAAGTGGGTCACCTGATGGTAAGTGATCACCACTGCCCATAGACACCCGCAACCCCGGAGGGATTGCAGATGCGTTGCCAACCTAGAGGATTAAGATGAAATGCCTCTTGTGCCCGTAATTTCCCCGGCTGTCTTACTCTCCGCACCGGAACACAGCAGTGCAAGCACTGCTACTTAGCGGCAGGATTAGCACATATATATATATATATGCACATATATATATATATATATATATATATGGATATGCGCGGGAAGAGAAGCTGAGAAGGGATACTCCATAGACTTATGAAATTCAGTGTGGTCCGTGACCACTTAACGTTTAAGAGACACTGGTTTAAACTGACAAGAGTATCTAGTGCGGATAGTTTACTTACAAAAGCCCTCACACAATTTATAATACAAAGTACGGTTTTTCATATTTCATGCGACACATTTTCTAACTCCGCGATTAGTTACAAATAGTTGTGAGCTCATATCACTCCGAAACTGGGACGGCAATTAAACGAAAATCGTTCACGAGTAATAAAATAAGCGACAGAGTGGGACACTCGCGTAATTCTATAAAAGCGAACATTTACATGAGTATTTTGAACTTGTTTTAGGTCCAATTAGTTTGGAAAAATGGTCAATTAAGTATATAAGCTCCCGAAGCAGACTAAATTCCTTAGTCGATTGCAGAAAAAAAACTTTTACAGCAAGAGGCGCATAGCACGTCTAAAATCGATGCCATGGTTCATGCTGGTCTGGGACTAAAGAAAAAAAAAATAGAATTTACCAGTTGCTTCTCTTATCGCGCAGATAGTAAAAGCTCATCGAGGGAATGGGCGAAAGTCTTAGGAATCATGTTATAGGCGATGCGGCTAGCAACCCATCACTATTTTGATTTCCCTTTCCACCTATACGCCAATCATGCTAAACGTGGCCTTAATGTTTTGTTACCTTAGGCTCTGTCTACCCCGTAAGGGATAAAGACGTGATATATGTATGTATGGTTCTTACAAACAGATTCCCCTAACTCTCACAGATTTTGACTTCTCCCTAGTCCTAGTGACACATTTGGATTAACCTGTATATCATCTCCAGCAATACGTCCCACTGCTGGGCACAGGCCTCCTCTCAGAATTAGAGGGCTATAGTTCCCACGCGGGCCCAGTGCGGATTGGGAACTTCACACAATTCAATTGCTTCATAGTCGTGTCCAGGTTTCCTTCACCAAAAAGCTAAGGGTAAATGTCAAATGTATTTTCATTATTACACATAAACGGATAACTCACGTATAAAAAGACGAGTGACGTGATCAGTGTTGTGTGCTGCCCGACATTTGACAATAATAAAAATGACGATGAAAACGAGGGTAGTTGTGCGCCGCTGTCAGTTGCGTCGAACAGCCGCGGGAGCAGAGCGCTGGCGCGCAGTGTTCGTGTCGCTGCCGCCGGGGCGAGCGCTCTTGGAAAAAGGACTACGAAATAGTCCGAAACATGTCGAGCATCACTCGACTTTTTATACGTGAGTTATCCGTTTATGTGTAATAATGATTAAGTCTCACGGTAGTTTCATGTTGAAAATGTAATTTCACACATTGTGTTTGTCAAACCCTGTACTGTATATACCGGATAAGCCAAGATTTTGAAGACGGCGTGCTTTCGCAAACGTCACATCAAGACATCAAAATAACACCAGACAGGACATCTTCAAAATTATGAGTCACGTTAGCCAACCACTCAGCATCCGTAATATCAAGCTGTATTATAGAACCCAACACGATCATGACTCAGCTACAAGTGGATCTATTGGGTGTATGCGATTTTGCACGCATATATGTTCTGTAAGTAGGTATGTTGGGAAAAATGCAGCGTAATATACGGAAGAATGCGTTGTTTATAGCTTAGTTTACGAGTGTTATGGCTAGTATTAGCATTGACATGCAAAAAAGCGATTGCGCCTTGCATCTAATCGGAATTCTTAGAAATGTCAGTCCGAATCCGACGTAGTACTTGGTACTATCTTTGTGACAAATCGAATGTAATTCGTATCTATTGCGAATTCACTCATACAAATAGTATGTATACATGTATGTATACAATTTTCTAGGTAATGAGAAAAACAGATGTACAAAGGCGAAATTATCCCTTATAGGGATCTCTTCCAGCTAACCTTCGAACGATTGACAGGACAACAGAAACCAGAGTATATAGAGAGTAGACATACTAAAAAGACCCTAACTTAACCTAAACAAATAAAACATTAATATAATAATAATAAGATTACACCTAAACAACAATACAGGTACACCCTAATACATAAAAAAAATACGATAAACTAATCGATGTCCGAAATATTATCACTACATAGTATAAAACAAAGTCGCTTTCTCTGTCCCTATGTCCCTGTGTATGCTTATATCTTCAAAACTATACAACGGATTTTGATGCGGTTTTTTTTAATAGATAGAGTGATTCAAGAGGAAGGTTTTTATGTATAATTCTACGCAGACGAAGTCGCGGGCAGAAGCTAGTACTACATATAAAATACATAGTAATAGTTTTAGATACTTGAGGGAATGGGCGAAAATTTTAGGAATCATGGCAACCCATCACTTTTTTATTTTGATTCCCATTTCCACCTACACACCCACAATCATGCGTGGCCTTTAGGTCAGGCTCTGTCTAACCTGTAGGGGATAAAGACGTGATATATGTATGTGTTATTAGCGATACTTCAGACAGCTAATCGACATTTCTTGCATTACTCTTATAATCCAACAGTAGGTCTGATGTCATAATCACCAGAGCCTCTTTGCAACACACACAGGCTTTGGGGGAATACCATACCGTTTAACTTCGGCACGTCATACCTACTTAGATAGTGCAGTTGATGCGTCAAGCTAAGCTACGCATCGATATCGCCACAGTATATCACTTTGACGTACCACTAAAAATATGCGAATAAGACTCCAATTCTTGCTTCTGTTTCTGTACTTTTTTAATTGGTATTCAGAATAATCAGTCAGATTTAATTGTGACAAAGACATCGACATCCTACAAACTGTAACATACATAACATGCATGAGATTAAAGTAACAAGACCTAAAGGCCACATTTAGCATGATTGTAGGCGTATAGGTGGAAAGGGAATCAAAATAGTGATGGGTGGATGGATGGCCTATAACATTATTCCTAAAATTTTCGCCCGCATACACTCTATTGCGTATAAATTCGAACTGTCGTCTATGTATACATTCAACATTTTCCAGTTTAATCTATACCTACCATTGGCTAGTCTTTAGATCCCCACCAGGTAGAATCGAAAGTGAATGTTCTAACGTAAATTAGAACAGTAATAAACACTCAAATTCCAGTACATAAGATAGGTAATAAATATGCGTAATGCATGCTAAGATTGACAAGACAAATAATGTGTGTCATTTAATTTGCCACTAAACAGAGCTATCAAACACCTATCAATATCAATAGAGAAGTTCATTGACATTGTATAAAACTAAATATACTTCGGGAAATTGGCTAGAAGCTAAACAAGAGACGTCTGGTTAGCACAAGTTGTCTCTTTTTAACAATGTAGGAGAAAACGAGAGGCAATCAGCGACAAAAAGACGCACGGCACAGCTGTCTCTTTTTATTATGTAAATAAATCAGCTATCCCTTTCAGGAAGAACGCAAGTTTTATCCGCAATATCCACGTGCAGCAACAGCTGTGTTTAATAACATGAAGATACCTATAGCAAAAAAGGGTCGCGACGTAGGTAATAATATTACGAGACAACAATAGCGCATTTTTTTTCTTGTTGCAAGATTAAACGGTATGAAAAAATCTGTGGATGGAACTGTGGCTAGGTGTGCATGAAGTTTAAAATATAAACTGTATCCCGGGTGGGCATAAATTCCCAAACCCTCTCGTTACGAGAGTGGTCCTGTGTCCAGCGGGTCAACATAGTAAATGATACTAGAACTTGAGAAAATAATTTAAATAAATAAAAAAGCTGTGCTCAAAACCTGTCAATTTGTCGTGAAACACTTTCAGCAAACAATTTTAAATGATATATGCGAGCTAAAACTACTTCTCTTATCACATTGATTTTTATCAGATAAGTGGGCACACAAACTTTGTGAATTCCACAACAAACCAACTAGGAACAGGGATAAGTGGGTCAACCAGAAAAACGTAAAATGTTATCTCGGAATATGCTGATAAATCAGTGAGGTTTTTGTTCAAAAAATCATTGTTAATACAACATTTTTTTCGCTGACTGCACTTATTTTTGACTATAGCACTGTCATACAATGAACAGTTTGTCTGCTCAACTCATTCACAGAATCAGCTCTAGCTACATGACAAACACCAACTATCCGAGTGGACATAGTGTACTTGCGTATACAAACAAATTTCTATCCTTATAAACATTACAAGTTAAATACTACTAAGCTACCATTTAACAGGGAGAAAGAGAAATTTTATGTGAGAATTAGTGTAATTGTGTGTGTGTGTTGTAGCTGAAATGGCGATGGGTAAGATGGAATGACGATAGAGGGTCAAAGGCGGTCACAGAGTGGTGTGCAAGACTGGGTCAAAGGTCAGTGAGCAGACCATCAGCCCGTTGGTCAGATGACACCTGTCATTCGGCTGGAAAACTGTGGATGAGACTGGCACGAGACCAGGTAAAGTGGCGTGAAAATGAAGAGGCCTTTACTCAGCAATCGGTGGATGTGGGCTGATTAGAGAAATGTGTACCGAAAGTGATGTGAGCTGTTACGAAAACGAGAAATAAAGCGTGTCAATTCAAATTTTGTTCTAGAACCTGTAATCTGGCTCTGGGCAGTTATACCCACAGGGAATTTAAGGTTTATGTTAAATTAACTGTTTGGATTTCTTTGTTTTCCGTCATCTCTAAGTGAAGTCTTATTCAGTGTGCACTGCTTTTTCATTCAGTTCTGGTCACCAGCTGTTATAACCTACCATCAAAAACAACTGCAAAATTTGAGCTGACAATAAAGCACTCATAAAAGTATAATTACAAGATGTGTGTTCTAATAATTAATAAGTTCAGGATTTAGAGGTAGCCCAGCTTCTGTTTAAAGCAGGGGTCGGCAAGTAGTTTTAGGTGGGGTCCGGATGCTGTGAGGAAATAAACGAACCTGCGGTCCGCCTGTTGCCGACTGTTGGTTTAAAGATTAGACTGCTAATTCTAATTACATAATCTGATTTTTATAAACATAATTTGTACAATAATATTTTTTCTGCCTACATTGCCATATCGGTCAATAGCCACAATCAAAATATAAATAAATTGCATTCTAAAAAGTGTTTACCATTTGTTTTGTATTCCAGTTTACAGGTTTCAAACGAATGCACATACAAGGATTCAAAGAAAACTAAAAATCATTATTAGCAGATCAATGGAAATTCACAATATTAAGGCACCTTAACAAAGAGATTGTTTTCTAAACTAAACAAAGATAAGGAATCATGACAAACAACCTTTGTGTTTGGAAAATTGAGAGAATATGATTGTGCCCTATCATTCACCATCATGATTCATTCTGCTCCATAACATCCTAGCAAACAAATGGGATGTATTAACTAACAATCTTTACATTGTAAAGTGAAAGAATGGTATTGGACATAGTCATCTGTCAATCAGAGACTGCCACAAAACAAAAATAAACTTCCGAACACTCCAAAGTTTAAATTTGACCAAACCCATACTAGAGATAAGAAAGTGTTCTAATTAATATTTGGACGTCTGCCAAATACCATCATTTAGTTCCTACAGGCTCAAACAATAGTGAAAGCATATAGTGATAATACATACCAGACAAGGCCCGGGGAGAACTAAAGTAATCACAGACACAACACAGCAATCCTTCGAGCTTAATGGGTCGTGCACTCGATTTATTTACACTTGATCACGGCAGCGACGTGCTTTACGTATCAAACGAGATTAATTAACTCAGTTATTATCCCAGGCTGGGAGATCAGCTGATCGCACGCGGCTAAATTAATCAAGAGTACACGATAAAGTAGGGCAAACATTTAGACTAGCGGCGTCCGACACGACTCGGTCGGCACGGCGGCGGTCGCACGAGCTACACGCCTCGCGGCGCGCCGTATCCACGACAAAAAACACCACGCAGTCGTGTTTACCACCAGCCTTACTTGCTCAGACACACAAAAACTGTCAATTTGACAACACCAATCGACCAAATTCGCAACGTGAGCCTGGCGATACGAGCGAACAACAAAGACATGTCAACTCTTTCGAACTGAACGTAAAACTATAGTTACCTCGGCGGCCCTTGGCGATTTTTGCGTTTGTTGTTCATATCTCCTTCGCCCGACTGCCCCGGCGGGTAGGCACCTTCTCGTCTGCGCGTAGGGACCGGAATTTTGGCTAATTAATATCACTTCTTTTACAACACAGTCCTTTCAACTTTCGCGGATGCACAAAACTGCAGTTGAAACTAGGAGTTAGCACTTGAAAGGAGACAACAGGGATTCATCGAATTCACTAATGTTGGTTTACATTTGCCAACAAATATAAATTTAACATATATTTGAGTACAAAATCGCAGTTCGATTTATTCTCGGGAACTAATCCCGAAAAATAAACGGGTTGGCAGATTTCTCGTGCCTGCAATCAGCGCAGGAATACAACATGGCGCTGTGACGTATATCAAGCGAATTGCAAAAAAACAAAATCACACTTTTATGAACACGTTTTAACAAGCAATAATCACTTAAAATATATCTCGAATTTAAGATATTTTTAAAGATAAATATTATCACACACGAGTTAGAAAGAAATTATAAGGTCAACGTTTGAGTGACTTCCACATATAGCACATTCAATATGGCGGCCGAAAGGTATTTGACTTTTGGTGTTGCCATGCACCATTTGAGAGCTCCATAAACAAATTGTTATCACGTTTTTGCAAAACTCAGCAGTTAATTGATAAGAAAGAATTAACTTGATTATTTTAGGACATTATAAAATAGAAGAAATGTTTATAAAAGGCAAAGCTATTAAATTTAAATTACTATATGATGCCAGTGACTATTACAGATAATTATTTACATTTTACATCACTTAAGAATATGTTTCTTAACTAACAGAGATTTGTCATGGTTTTTGCAATCAAAATGTGGTTTTCCAACAATTATACACCTACATTTTCAATCTTGTGTTTTAGTTTATTTATCTGAGGTTTTACTATTGCACTCTAGCAGTGAAGCTCATAAATTCTTCTCCCATTTTTTAAAGAAATAATTGCCATTCTTGCAGTGTCATTGACTCCGACAAATCAAGATTGCAACATAACGGCACGACGAGGAACGTTCGCGCGCGCGCGAATTTCCATCCATCGATAAACGCGTCGCGAGTTTATATTGATCGTCGTGGGCGGATTTATAGGTCACGCTCAAAATGAGTCTCAAAAACGGGATAAAAATGTCCCAACGTGAAAAATTTGAGTTAATTAACTCAGAAGTGCGTTCCTTTTACGAGTATTGTAAAGAAGCGGGTATGAGCGATGCGGAAATGGATTTAATATGTCGGCCCCTGACCAATGCAGTGCGGAAGGCGTCTATTAAAAGATGGACGCGTGTTTTTTTGTTTCTGGTGATGGTTCTGGCCATAGGTTACACTGTGAGCCAGACGGAAACGTTTCAGTGGCACGCTTCGGCCGTGGCAAGGATTGTAATGATTAAAATCCTGCCTATTTGGGACTGGACTCCTCTCTACTACAACAAGTGTCTAATCGAGCGGTCGCAGCCCCAAAACTTGGATAACTTGGTATCACCAACGGACTGTATTGCTTGTGAAGCAGTCAGTAAGTACTCCAGAAGTTGTGACACTTTTTACGTAATTTTAATATTAGGTACAGAAGACTCATACATTTTAGCCCATCTGTCTAGTGACGACGAGTAAATGAAATCAAATGTAAATAGCACCGTTTACGAGTTTTAAGGTCTGCTGGATTTGAACGCTCCAATAATAGGGTTCATTCAGGGTCATCAGAATTCGTTTGACCTCGCTTTACCAACTTAGTAGGAAAGAGACACACACACAATGAGCGACAAGCGAGGAAACTGCGTGTGCTACCCGCTCTAAAATTTTGGCAAGATACACCTACAAAAAAAATTGCACTAACACAAACAAAAAATATATTGTTAAATTAAACTTGTGTGTTACATGATTTTTTCATCTGACGAAAAATTACTTTTGGTTAAAAAAAATAGTCAAACAGTTTTAGTAGGTGTATCCATCGTAGAACAACGTAGGTATTGGAGATTGTTTATTCCCATTTTGTGTTTGTCCTTGTGTGGTCTGCGTATATGAAACCCTATGTTCGTGATGGTTCGTATCCAACTGGGCTAGTTTTGAGATTCCGTGTTCAAAAACTGCATGATATGGGAAGTGTTTTGTTGTCAGTCTCACATAAGACAGAACCTTAGACAGAACACGTCATTTTGATTGTGCTACAAAATTAAAAAAGATAAATTTCGTCCAGAGACATCCTTCCCGCATATTATGATCTCGGCTCTGTCTGTTAAACAACAGTTGGGTAAAGACAAAAGGACGACACAGTTGTCGGACCGTATCATATTCTCTAATCTAAAGCTTTAATCTTAATATTATATTACTTTATTGTCAGTCAGATAATTTATTCGTAAAAACAATTATATACTCCTTAGTTTTAAATACTTATCTTTTCAATTTCTAGAATCCATCGTCCGCGTCTCTGACACGAACTACAACGAAGTGTTCAACCACCACTTGCTGCGAGGTGCGCCGGTCGTCGTCACCGACGCGCACTACGATTGGTCCATTTCCCGCGCCGAGCTGAATCTCACCACTCTGATTGGCGGAGACGACCGCCTCAGAGACTCTGTGCCGTGCCGCATCCTCACCAACATCCGCTTAGGACGACAACCCATGGACTTGGAAGAAATCGTCTCTCGTATCACTAACACCAATATCCCTAGTTGGTTCGTCCACTTCCAAAACTGCGACATACGAGCAGTGAAATCCTTTAGAATCCTCGCCCCTAGGCCTTACTTCCTGCCTCCCCACATCCCGCCTTCCCATTTTAACTGGTTGCTACTATCAAAGAACTATGATACTCACAGATACAAGTACTTAGAACTTGATATAGGGTTGATAATCATGTCTCAACTGAAAGGGAAGTCTTGGGTTCAGTTGAAACCGAGAGCTCCTTGCGAGGAAGACTGTTTTATCCTTAACCTAGAGTTGACCGAAGGGGAAACTCTGGTGTTGGGGAATTCTTTGTGGGAGTTTGAATATCTCCCGGGCAAAGGGGAAAATGTTGCCATGATCACGGAAACTGACTGGGTGGAGTCGTAATGTAAAATAATTGAGTATCAAAATTGTTGTGGTTAACGTAAGTTAATTTTAATTCATCGTTAATGAGGTACTTGTAATTCCGGATTTTGGAAAACACTTGGGTTAATGTGGTAATAAGGCAATGACTAAGGGACATGGTGTAATAGAAACTGTGACGTACATAAGGTTCCTTTTAAGAACAATCAGTCAAGATGAAACGAGATAAAATATACCAACATATTCCAATATACAAGTAACAATAATACGTGAATGGCTGAGCCGCATTAGTACCTATTCAAATGCAAAAGTTTTTAATACCTACAAATAATAGTAAGAACAAAACTGTTAAATTTCATTAATTACTCAGTGAACAGAATGTTTGCACAATAAATACAAGTTTTGTCGGTATTTTAACGATTTGACGATAATTGCTTTTGCTAACGACATTTAGTGAGAATTCGGGCACTTCACTTTGCATCTCTATCGCTCTTGTGAGACACGATACAGTTCGTCTCTTTCGACCACGCTAATGTTTAAGCGAATACAGTAGTGAGGTGCCAACATGCAAAAGATCACAATTCCATTTAGATTTATTCAAATATTATAACCATTTTCGAATAATATACCTTTACATATTAAGTCATCTCAGCATATATAGACTGAATTGTTGGTACATATCAACACATAAACCCATCGAATCACATTTCATTATATACCTAATTCATATAGGCGTAAGTTTTAAAATAAATCGCTGGAGCAATGTGAGATACCAAAGAATGAGACAAGAAAAACAAGGACTGCTCATACTTGAGCATTTATTAATTTAAAATGAAATGTTGCACTGAACTGTATAACAAGGATACCCAATATGTGATAAAAGAGATGGAAATGTATACTCGTACGGGAACACTTACAGTCTGTTGAAAATGTCATCAAAATCTTATGTACGTATCCGGTTGCTCATAAAATTAAGCATTCACGAACTTGTAACTCTGCACGTAGGTATATTTTAAATTTCGATCGACGAATTACCTCAGTATTACATATTAATATATTATAATGTGAAGCAACGGCGGCTCTCATTTGTCCTATCACCATAAGCTTATGTAAACGTGCAAAGGTCTATGTCAACCATAGATTTAGAATGCACCCAGATTAGATGGGCTTTGAAATATATGGGACAAGACCAGGGGCCAGATTTTTGGAAGCACATGTGAAAATACCACTCGAAAGTGGTGAAAAACTGTGCTGAACTTGAAATACGAGTAGCTTAGAAGATACTTACGGCTCTCTATATCTTTTGAACTAGTAAAAAATTTGATTAGAGCTGTAGTTTTGAAGATTTAAACAGATTTATACCACTTCCGAGTGATGTGCTTCCAAAAATCGGGCCGCAGAAGATTTTTTTTTCAACTATCTATCTCGTCCATTCTCCTATATATTCCTAACATACTCGTGTTATGTATTTATTAAAACATTACTTTTACATAACTAAAAAATGGCTACATCAATTTCTATTAT
This sequence comes from Pandemis corylana, assembly GCA_949127965.1. NCBI lineage: Eukaryota > Metazoa > Arthropoda > Insecta > Lepidoptera > Tortricidae > Pandemis > Pandemis corylana. The sequence goes on along the minus strand of OX421864.1, from coordinate 12,988,432 downwards.
GTTTAATTGTTGGGTTTGTCTCCACCTCGAATAGGTACATTGAAAAATTAACGAAAAAAAATATTGGAGGCAGGATTGATTCTTCGAAGAAAGAGGGTAGTCAGAAGTTTCTGATAGTTCTATTTTTAGCCATGTCAAATGAATGAGTAGATTTTACAGGCGTCGCTTAGTTGTTTTAAAACAGTTTGGAAGATCAAGTTCTTGCCTGAGTAGGGGAGAAAAGTAGGACTTAATCGATATATCGACTACTTTAAATAACATTTTCAAATGAACACACAATAATAAAAACTTAGTTACATTTATTAATATAATTTACATCAACTATACTAATACAATAAATAATAATGAAATGACAATATATATCGACCTGATTCAACCATAATACTAATTGTGTTCGCCAATGTAAAAACGGCATAAAAATCACTTCAGTAATCCACTGTTCTGAACTAAATGACCTACGAGTGCTTAGTCTTTTGATCCTTACAAAATACCTTCTAAACTAGCTCAACAATAAAGGAATAAATGCTCGCAGTCGTGTCATAAGGTAACTAAATAAAATCCCACCAAAACAATTGGATAAGTAAACGCCGATTCAAGTAAATATTAACTTTAATTTGATCAATTTCAGCCATCTTATCCTGCCCGGCAATGAACAACGTATTAACCTTTTGAACGCCAACTTAGGCTATAATCGACACAGAGTAGAAATGTAAAAGTGTATGACAATGTGGCCGTCATATAGTTTCAAACTATAGGCACTAATTTAACTAAGCTAGATTTAGCTAAGCTCGGCGTTCAATGGGTTAAATTATTCTCATTTGTTAATGAACTACAAAGAGCCAGTACAAACTTTTTATCATTCATCTAGGATTCAATTGTTATCAATAAGTAACTCAACGCCCGCGTTTGTACTTGGCGTTCACGACTCATGGCACCGCAGGCAGCTACAGACCGACCGCTTAAATGAGTCCTCGCCCGCGCGGCACAGGGGCGCGGGGTAGGCGACAAAGGGGCCGAGCTCTGTGCGGGCGGCAGGCGCACTACCCGCCCGCACTCGGTCCCCTTTGTCGTCCTGCCCTGCGTCTCTGCGCCGCGCGAAATCATTAACCGATGCCCAGGATGCACCGGACCCAGCACTGCTCTTCCCCTCGGACGGATCCAAAGACGAACCGCATCACACGCGGGGGTAACCCGACTCGCACCCCTTTTTATGACTTGATAGTTAATTTACTATGTAGGGAATGACAATCAGTCGACGTCAATCACGGAAGTTTTATATGTTATCTGCTTGTTTAAAATATCTGTAACGGTTAACTAAAGTGGTTGATAGTAATAAATTATTACGAAAAAACTAAATTAAATCAGCCCATATGCTATGACGTCGAGTTTATGTCAACTTCGAATTCTGATAACTTCGACTAGCCCCACGCTAATACAAGTCGGCATGAAATAAAAAGAACAATTGCTAAAAAAACAGAACTGGTGAAATAAAACAAAGAATACATAAATTAAATACCGAGCTAGAGCTACCTACAAAGATACTTTGGTATTTAGTCAGCCTTTTCCTTGTGTAGCGGTTTACCACGCATCCATAAGAACAGGTTCTTCAGAGACAACACTACTGGGAACATGATGGGCAGGAAGAGCGGTATGTAGATGGCGTATCTGAAATACAAAGAAAACGCTGTGAAGAAAAACCCAAGGATTCCTAAGAGAATTCAGCTGCCAGTATCAGTCCCATTTTTACAAGCTTGTATTTAGTTTCACCTGATCTAGTCTCTATTTCTGTTATCAAATGTTGTATGTGAATTCTGACTCATTTCCTGTGGTCAGACTGTCGTGAAATTCGACAAACCTGTTTCACTAATTCGACAATTGTTGGTGACAACTGACAATTCGATTAAGCTCACCGGTGTAGATTCTTGTCGTGTGTGTAATGGAAACAGAATTGTCACTTGTTTCTGACAGTCAGGCTGGTGAAACCAGTGGCGTAACTATACCATCTGGGGCCCGTGGCAAATTCTTTTGATGGGGCCCTATCAGTGAAAATCGTCACGTTGTACTCAGTTTAATTTTAATATTTTTGAGCTCGCGGGCTCTTGGGCCGGGGCCCTCTTGGGTCGGGGGCCCCTGGCATTTTGCCAGCCCTGCCTCCCTATTGTTACGCAACTGGGTGAAACAATGGCCTAAATAATGGTCCCGCTAGGCTCATCTCCACAGGAGGGAACTCTTCGATGGTTGGTCCGATTGACTTGATATCTATACTTCTATACTAATATTATAAAGATGAAAAATTTGATTGTTTGTCTGTTTGTTTGCATTGAATAGGCTCCGAAACTACTGGACCGATTTTAAAAATTCTTTTGCCGTTAGAAAACTACATTATCAGTGAGTGACATAGGCTACTTTTTACCGCGGGAAAATACATATTCCTACGGGAAGGTTAGTTTGGTATAAACATGTAGGATGGACGACAATGCAAGTACAGATAACAAAAAGTACAATCAGCAAAGAAGCTTGTATTACAAAAAAGATATTTTTTAAGTCAAGTTTCTCTTTCCGTCTATACCACTCACAAACATGCTGAGCATGGCATTTGGGTCTTGTCTACCCCGTAAGGGATTTTTTAACCTCTTCAACATCAAGCTTGGCCAAATAAATAAGCTAATTTAAAGCTTATGCCATCACGTAAAGGTTATCTGTGTTAGATGAATATATCGGTCGTAGGTGTTGAAAAGGTTAAACTACCCTCAACTTACTTCTGGTCGTCGGGGAAATACAGCAGCGCCAGCAAGCTGGGATCACTGAAGGCCGCCTCGGCAGCCAAGAAGGCCTTCTGCGAGACCTCATAGGCCTCCTCCAGGTGCCCCTCGGACATGAGCTCCGTAGCCTCGTATATGCCATCGACGGCCGCGTTGATGGACGTTCCAACTTCATCGTTGATAACTATGTTGGATATTTCAGCTGCAAAGATAAATTGAAAGTACCTATGTCAGACAAGACAGACGGGTAAGGTTACAATACTCAGTTGGCGAACTCACCACCGGAGTTTCAAAAGCAAACCCAAACCGTGGAGATGCCCGTGGATAAGTACAGATATGGGCACAGGCCCAGAAGTACATACATACATAAATCACATCTTTATCACTTACGGGGTAGACAGGGCCTAAGGCAACAAGACCTAATGGCCACGTTAGCCAGGAGTGGGACACTTTTTTTTTTTTTTTTTTTATATAAGAGGGGGCAAACGAGCAAACGGGTCACCTGATGGAAAGCAATCATCATCGCCCAGGGACACCTGCAAGACTTGGGGAATCACAGGTGCGTTGCCGGCCCTTTCAGGAACAGGAAGGCTCACTTTTTAAAGATCCCTAAATTATACCGCTCAGGGAATGTTGCAGCAGGAAAATGGATTACTATAGAGTAATCCCTACTAATATTACAAATGCGAAAGTAACTATGTCTGTACATCGGTTATCTTTTCACCTTAAACCGCTGGACTGGACAAAGGATAGTTTTTATCCCGGAAAATTGCACAGTTCCCGCGGGATAGCGCTTAGCGAAATCTGTGCAGACGGAGTCGCGGGCAACAGTTATAATAATAATAATTCTAATTTAGTAATGATATCAAGCCAGGCTAGTTTTGAAAAACAAACAGTCTTCTCACAAACTTCGGTTTCTCTCTTTTAGTCAATGGTATCAACTTCTGCGGGGTCACTGACGGCAGCGGCAGCACTGTGGCGCCATCTATCCTCTGCAACACGTACCGAGCAGCTGCGCGAGCGACTGCAGCGCCAGCTTCCCGGAGGCGAGCTGTTCCTGCAGGCGCAGCCGCTGCAGCGCGTCTACCTCCCAGCGCCGCGGGGTCACTGACCGCAGCGGCAGCACCGTGGCTCCATCTATCCTCTGCAACACGTACCGAGCAGCTGCGCGAGCGACTGCAGCGCCAGCTTCCCGGAGGCGAGCTGTTCCTGCAGGCGCAGCCGCTGCAGCGCGTCTACCTCCCAGCGCCGCGGGGTCACTGACCGCAGAGGCAGCACCGTGGCGCCATCTATCCTCAGCAACACGTACCGAGCAGCTGCGCGAGCGACTGCAGCGCCAGCTTCCCGGAGGCGAGCTGTTCCTGCAGGCGCAGCCGCTGCAGCGCGTCTACCTCCCAGCGCCGCGGGGTCACTGACCGCAGCGGCAGCACCGTGGCGCCATCTATCCTCTGCAACACGTACCGAGCAGCTGCGCGAGCGACTGCAGCGCCAGCTTCCCGGAGGCGAGCTGTTCCTGCAGGCGCAGCCGCTGCAGCGCGTCTACCTCCCAGCGCCGCGGGGTCACTGACCGCAGCGGCAGCACCGTGGCGCCATCTATCCTCTGCAACACGTACCGAGCAGCTGCGCGAGCGACTGCAGCGCCAGCTTCCCGGAGGCGAGCTGTTCCTGCAGGCGCAGCCGCTGCAGCGCGTCTACCTCCCAGCGCCGCGGGGTCACTGACCGCAGCGGCAGCACCGTGGCGCCATCTATCCTCTGCAACACGTACCGAGCAGCTGCGCGAGCGACTGCAGCGCCAGCTTCCCGGAGGCGAGCTGTTCCTGCAGGCGCAGCCGCTGCAGCGCGTCTACCTCCCAGCGCCGCGGGGTCACTGACCGCAGCGGCAGCACCGTGGCTCCATCTATCCTCTGCAACACGTACCGAGCAGCTGCGCGAGCGACTGCAGCGCCAGCTTCCCGGAGGCGAGCTGTTCCTGCAGGCGCAGCCGCTGCAGCGCGTCTACCTCCCAGCGCCGCGGGGTCACTGACCGCAGCGGCAGCACCGTGGCGCCATCTATCCTCTGCAACACGTACCGAGCAGCTGCGCGAGCGACTGCAGCGCCAGCTTCCCGGAGGCGAGCTGTTCCTGCAGGCGCAGCCGCTGCAGCGCGTCTACCTCCCAGCGCCGCGGGGTCACTGACCGCAGCGGCAGCATAGTGGCGCCATCTATCCGTCTCTGCAACATTCAATGATCACCAACTTCAGCATTTTTCATGGCAACCGCTTGCTTTATGTTAAATCACGAGCTCCGACAAGATAGTCATTCATACATTGGCAAATACTCTATCTGGACAAGAGATAATAAATAAATCTACTCAATGAAAAAAAATATACCTTGCTACTCCGCTACACCACACAGTTGTGCTCATTAAACTTTGATAATGATCCCGTAGAGGGATCGAAACGCGTCTGTGTTTGTGTGGTGTAAGGGATAATTAAGTTTGTGGGATTTATATGTGTTTTATCGGCAGTAGTGGAGGGAGGGATTGCATGAAAAACATATACATATTTCACACAGGCTTGGTTATCTTGCACGTGAGTAGCGGAGTAGCAAGGTAAAAAATTTTTGTTCATTAAAATGGACCTCTGCAAAGTAACGCCTGATTCAATAAAATATAAATCTAGGTACTCATCAAGAGAGAGGGGAGTGGTCGGTGGTTTAAAAAAATTACTCAGTTACTTATGCCATCTGATTTTGTCTAAAGTACAGCAGCTGTCAGAGAATAACGATAAGAGACAGACAGACATCATGAGGTAGACAGAGCCTAAGGTAACAAAACCTTAAGGCCACATTTAGCATGATTAAGGGCGTATAGGTGGAAAGGGAAATCAAAATAGTGATCGGTTGCTAGCCGCACCGCCTATAACATGATTCCTAAGACTTTCGCCCATTCCCTCGATGGGCTTTTACCATCTGCGCGGGAAGAGCTTGGTAAATTCTATGTTTTCTCTTTACTCCCAGACCAGCACGGAAGAGCACTATAAGAGCGAGGCTCTTAAAAGTACAAGGAGAGAGAGAGAGAGAGAGAGAGAGAGAAAGAGAGCAAATTGCAGATTAGAATGACATTAAATTCAAAATTTTAAAAACGCCCCACGCATTAATCGAGTATAATCATATGAAAAAAACAATGTTATGTCAAAAATGCATTACATCATTTTGGAAAAGAGCTGGTACTGTACTTGCTGGACAGATTTTTACCAAACATGGCTAACAACCACCACATGAAAACTGGCTTTCGAATGAAAAAAACCGCATCCAAATCCGTCCATCCATTTGAGAGCTACGATGTCAAACTCATAACACCTCTATTTTTGCGTCAAGGCTTTAAAAACGTACCGGGTCCAAGATCCCCAGCAGCGGGCGGAGATGGCTCACGAACAAGGCCATGTAGCGCTTCGGATCGGGCTCGTGGCGGCCCGCGGCGCACTCCTCGGCGCTGGGGTTGGCGAGCGCCACGCCGCCCCACTTGGGGGACATGAAGCCCTGCACCGATTGAGCGCCAGGACTGGCATCTGGATAACATTAATATTTACTATCGGGGAACAATTTTATAGAAAAAAAAAACAAGGTGTTAGACACCTGCAGCACTGATTTTCAGCCAGAACCGTCTATGACTCACGAAACGATACACAGATAATATATACTACATAATCCATAAACTTTTAAGTAAACAAAGCAATAATTAGATAGAACCCGACTTATATGTAACTTAAGAAATACATAAATTAATTAAATAGTTTACAATAAACAAAAAATAAAAAAGGAGGGAAAACTAAATTGTTCAAAAACAACAGGCTGGCATATCAAAGTGCAAAGTGCTGGAGTATGAGTGGTCATTCAGCTTGCGCTTGAAGGTGTAACTACTTGACGCTCCTTGGATAGGGGGAGGAATATCATTCCAGCACTTGGACGCCTCAAACTGCTGTGAGCGAATTAACCTTTGTCACCGTCCAGCAGCTCTAGTGTCAACTGTCAACTTTATCTTGTCAACTGAAGGTGCACTTTTGGGGTGCGACTTGGGTTACCTCCGTTTGTGGTCAAGAGCTGCGGTTCGTTTTCGGATCCGTCCGAGGGGAAGAGCAGTGCTTGGTCCGGTGCACCCTGGGCATCCATTAATGATTTCCTGGCAGATTCTGACGGATATCATTTTCCGTTGGCTAAGAGCCCGATAGGGAGGGGGTCTTTTGACCGTATTCTACCGTACAACGTTGCCGACATTTTTGTCACAAGATTTTTGAATTCTGTATTTATTACTTTGACATTGGCAAAATCATCGCATCGATGGGGCCATATTAACGTGCATTTTACACTACATGCATTGACTTCATAACAAGTGAATGGCGGCGAAAAAGTTAGTAACATAGTAACGTTAAAGCCAATCATAAGATGTATTGACAAGATATACATACCGTCACGCCTCTTTCCCACAGGGGTAGGCAGAGACTACTTTATTCCACTTGCTACGATCCGGACATATTTCTTTCGCTTCATCCACAGTCATCAATCTCTTCATACATGCTCGTTGGTTTCGGGTACTCCTGACCTGACCTTTTGCCAAAACGTCTCCTATTTGGTCTCGGAACGGCCGTCTAGGCCTTCCCCTCCCAACGCAACCATTCACACTCCCCATATAGATCTGTTTAGTTAGTCTACAAGATATCATGACTAATTTAAAACATTTCACCTGCCATCTTACTCTCCAGCTTTGTGCTATAACAATTAATTTTAGGATTGCGAAACTTTTGAGAATGAGATGAAAGCACAAAATCACAGATTTTTACCTATTTGTCTATCTACAAAAAATAGTACATTACTGCAGAGGCCGTGAAGTAAGGGATTGCTGGACGAGTTTGGGGTAGGTGGCCGAGTCGAAGACGAGGCCAGATAGAACGAGTCCTGCAATCCCTGTTCCGGCCAAAGCTTGTATAGTGCTTTTCTCAAACAATGTGAGGAAATATTAAAATTAAAATAACTACTAGACAATCAAGTAAATCATAGTTTATTATAGGGAAAAAAAGATTTTCGATTTGCCACCTTTTTTATTTTTTAAATGTACTAATTTGTTCCAGCTATTTGAGCACCATGTTTAACCGCACATAAATATAGTACCATAGATTTTTTTTTATGTCGCAATTATTTTAGGTACAGATTGTGGTGGTGGTTGGCTGTATGTAATTTTTTCCTTTGCCAATTTAATTTTAGTATAGAAATTTAAAAAATTAGAGCAGCGGACAAAAATGGATTTTCATACTAACTTTTGTGGCCTAAGCCAAGAAGTAATGTAGGGAGCCATAAACGAGAAACTTCATGTCCTCATATCGGGACATTAACGCATACATTTCCGAGCATGTTCGAGAAAAAACTATTCAATGCCAGATTTAGAGGTCTTGAAACCTCTGGGCAACAAAGGAGTGGAGGCCCCCTAGCCACAAACTATTTTCCTTCCCAAGTTGTTTATTGGTCTGAATTTGTTTTTTTCCGAAGTGTCTTTTGTGGAGACCCCCGGGCTGTAGCCCTCCCTTAAATCCGGCCCTGTTTCTATTAAAATTGTTATTGCATGATTCTTTTTCTACACCCTAGTCGCTGCTAACAAAAAAAAACAGAATACCTAGTCCATCACTACATAGTATAAAATAAAGTCGCTTTTTCTGTCCTCATGTCCCGATGTATGCTTATATCTTCAAAACTACACAACGGATTTTCATGCGGTTTTTTTTAATAGATAGAGTGATTCAAGAGGAAGGTTTATATGTATAATACATGCATAATATACCGTGCGAAGCCGGGGCAGGTCGCTAGTAATTAATAAAACGGACCATGTGATCTAGTATCAGCCCTGGCAACCCAGTCTTCCGGCGGCCTTTCACTACGTCCTCCAGCGGATGACGACTCACCCTCAGGGTATATGATGAGCGGCGCGATCTTGCAGGGCACAGCGTACAGCACCAGGTTGATGGTCGGCAGCGGGGACACCTGCGTGGCGGTGCGCTCCTCTAGCTTCGTCAGCAGGAGGTACAGGTTCATCTCGGGGACATAGAAGTGGCGGCCCAGAACTTTGTCATGCTTGACCTGAAAAAATAATGCAATAAAAGACGTTTACATCCGCCCGAGTCATAGGCGAGGGTCGATAGTCAAGTCGAAGTTAAAATGAGTAGTATCTATTATAGTAAAATAAAATAAAGTAAATACAGAAAACGATTTAAAAAACATTTATCTCGAAATGGTTTTCGATTTACTATACATTGTAAAAAAATAGACAATCCCAATTAGGCTTTAAAACACTCTTGCAATATTTATGAAACTCACCTTCGCTTCGTTCCATAAAATCCCACTCGTATTTTAATGCCTCTCATTATGCCCCAGCCACATAAACAACTATTATGATGAACAATTTATAAAGGTTACCCCTACTTTGCTTTTCACTTCAATTGCGTTTTTTTCTTTAGTAAGGGGTCGCGTAGTAGTAAATAAGTTAGGGAACTTCTGGTTTAAAGAATGACCCAGGAGAACGTAGCCATAGCAACGAGTGGCAAGAAAAAGTCGATGCACCCTAATCAATGTTCAGCGACAGGGCGATCGAGCTAAGCTCGCAAAAAAATTACAATCTAGTAAAAGCGACATACCTCTGTCTCTTCGAAGTCAAAGTCCAATAGATATAGCCACTGCGACTTGAGCGTGAAGTTGTGTATACCGCTCAACTCGTCCACAAACGACCCGATGTAGTCTGGAACCAACACACACAAATCACATATCCATCCCTTACGGGGCAGACAGAGCCTAACGTAACCAGACTTAAATGCCACGCTTAGCATGATTGCGGGCGTATAGGTGGAAAAGGGAATCAAAATAGTGATGAGGTTGCATCGCCTATAGGTGACATGATTCCTATGCCCATGCCCTCGATGGGCTTTTACCATCTGCGCGGGAAGAGAAGCAACTGGCTGACACTTATAGGCGCCTATTGTTACCTTTTAATATTCTGTATACCTTTTTTTCTGTTTTGGTTGTTATATGTGGTGTACAATAAAGAGATACCCCCTTATTTATAAACGTTCTGTTGGCTCCTGCTACCTTAGCAATCATTTGTCCTTATCTGTCACTTTGACATTTACCTTTCGCAAATAAGGACAAACGATTGCTAAGTTAGCAGAAGCCTATAGAGCGTTTATGAATAAGGGGGTTATTGTATTGTACTGTTCTATGTTTTTCTTTACTCCCAGACCAGCATGGAAGCAATCTCTGGAACCAATCGTAAGCATGATGGGGCTACTGTATTCGTGCTCACCAGTTGGCGCCACTGTACTTGTAGAAGGTACGAGGGCTCTTCAATAAGTAATGAGTATGACAAGGATGCAGATATATTTTCAGTAACTTTAATTTTTTTTTTTTCGAACAAGTCATCATTTATAATTACATGGTAGTGGGCAGGGGAGTGTTTGATGAATCTGACCCAAGAGACATCCAATGAGGCTGGCATAGTCACACAAGTGCACTTAAGCCTCGTAAAAATATTAGATAAAAAAAATATATATATAATTACAGAAACGGATAAAAGTGATGCTCAACATGTTTCGGAGTTGTTCGTAGTCCTTCCTCTAGGAGCGCTCGCCCAGGCGGCAGCGGAACGAACACCTACAATTGAATAACTGTACTGTGCTATCTCCGCGATATAGTCTTCAAGTCATGGATTCTATTTTCAAATTATCAGATCCGACATCCGTGTCGGACGACGATTTCCGAAAATATGTGCCGATTTCACATATTTCCGACAACGACAAACTCGTTCATTTATTTATTTATTTATTTATTCATGACAAATTTGCACCTTAACAGCTAAAGCCAAAACGGCACAAACTTACAGATTAACACAAAATAGCTATATATATTATTATCTACTAAACATGAAATTACATTACTTTAATTTATAGAGCTCACAGGCATCTGGCCTTCAGCCACCGTCTTGCACTCTGTCATCAGCCGCCCTATTGCACCGGCAAACAGGTCTACGTGCGGCGCCGCCGCGAGCACAGAGTTGAGCAGCGCGAGCGCTCGCGTGGCCGGCGCATGCGCGAACGCGCGCGTGCGTCCTGCGGGCACTGACAGCACAGCGGGTGCCGTCGCGCGCGCGTGTAGCGCTCATATTCAAAGACGCGCACAGAGACAATGCAGGTACACGTAAACGTAAAGCACACATACATAAAAACATTACCGTCCGACGGTGCCGCCAATATATCCATAGATCAGACAACCAATATCGAAGTAGACAATGTGAAAGTCGGGTAAAAACAGTGTTTGAGTGGCGCTGTTTGCTTACTTGACGGTCGTATGCCTCTAAAGATGATTAGGTCCTTACCCTCCATAGCTTCCTGCGCCGGGAAGGTCACCCGGCGATCAGCATCCGGCACGGCGACGGACAGCATGACGTGGTAGCCGGCATCGGGCGGGTAGCGCATGCGCAAAGCCTCGTCGTCGCCCGTCGCCGCGCCGGCTAGCACAGACGTCTGGTAGATCCACTCGGAGAGCACAGAGACCAGAGGCGTTCCCGCTAAGGAGATATAAAAGTTGTTATAGATTTTGTTTAAAGACTAGCTGTCGCATGCGGCTTCGCCTCCGTTTCAGTCAGTTTTCTTTTCAAAATATTGTGTGCCTTGTAATATTCTGTATACCTTTTTTCTGTTTTGGTTGTTATATGTGGTGGTCAATAAAGAGTTATTGTATTGTATTGTATTGTCATAAAACACTTGGCCTGACAATAACGAACATAACAAAAAAAATTATAAACCTCCCACGCAAAAACTGCTGGGCCGATTTTTACCAAACATGACCAAGAACCACTGCATGGAAAATGGCTTTCGAATGAAAATATCCGCATCCAAATCAGTTGATCCGTTTGAGAGCTAAGATGCCAGTCAGAAAAGCTTCATTCTTTCAGGCATACCTTACGCAATAGAGTCCAGAATACGGCAATTCGCTGAAGAACTAGAATCACTGTCAATCTTGAAGAATATGTAAGTGGCAATGGGCAGACCATGGTCATGATGCTGATGATGGTGGTACCTGCAGCGTCTCTGAAGAACACGACCCGCTCCGCGCTGACCCACACCTGCTTGTAGAGCGGCGCGCGCTGCACGCACACCAGCGCGTTGGCCGCCACCGCGCCCACGGCGGAGGCCACCTCCTCTGCAGCCTCCACCTCGTCCGCGACCGAGTCGAGGGTGTTGCGGAGCGAAACCGGCAGCACGCGTTTGATTATATTCAGCTTTATTACATCTGGAATGCGGATAACTTAATAGTAACAGGGTCTCTGATAGTATTTTATACAATCGTTGCATAATGAAGGCTCTTAAAATCGAGTACCGTGTTTAGGCCACGAGGCTTGCCGAGTGGCCTATGTAAGGTACGAGATTTTAAGAGCTAATTATGTAACTATTGTATACAATACTTTTTCTACGAGTCATCATCATCATCGTCTATCGAGGTACATACATAACTTTTTGTAAAGTACATTGGGTTAAGTTTGAAAATTGTACCTTCCACTTCGACTTAATAGTAGTTATCTCCTCTGGAGTAGCGGCGAAACTAATCTCGTCACTGTCACTCATGTTTAATTCGAATTAGGGATTATTTATTTAACACCATCGATTTCGCGTCAAATAACAAACGAAACTTTTAAATTTTCGTAGCACAAAAAAGAACTAATGAGACGTCGTTATAAGACTGTTTCTGATTGGCCAATTACTTCAATTAGGTACTAACCAATCACGTAACAGAAGAAAAAAATTATTGTGTTCAAAATTTCAAATGGAAGCAAATTTGCCAGATATTTCCAACTTTACATTGGGTGCGTTCCACTAAGCGCTCACGACGCTTAATCGAAGTAACTAAGTTCTAATATTGAAATTATTATAGTCGTCTAGAGCGTTGTATAATAATCATTATAGTTGACTCCGAAGTGCCATAGACTATCCAAGATTAAAAAGTATGTGATTGCAATTTTGTCTATAAACACATAATTGACGGATTAAAATCAACGAGCAGAAAAAGAATATTATGCGCAGGTGGTTGGGTTGGCTGTCGGTCGGTTGGCGTAACCCCGGCCCGTGGGCGCCGGGAAACGTGGGCCGCTGTCTTTTTCAAGACAGGGGCCATGAGGAGACAACCTCTATAAAAAATCCAAGCGGCACCAGCGAGGGAGGGCGGGATTTCCCAAACCTGCATTGCACAGGTGCCGCGAAGAGGGAACCCCATCCCGGGGTGGTCGTGGGGCGTCGCGGTGACACCGAGTGCTCCTGTAACGCCTCACATAACGACCGAATAGAGAATCCGTGTGGTTTTTACTGGGTATGCCTGCCGTCGCGGGAGAGCCCCACATACCCCCGGTAAACCCATAACGGGCGGATGCATAAGGCGCATTTTCCACAAGCCACCAAGGTGGCTTGGTTGATCATATTTTTTCATACTTTTTATCAAAGTTTTATTTTTAGGACTGCAAAATGTAGTCCGTTGGGTAAGCAAACATCGAAACTTATTAATTAGCGGAACAACGTCGCAAAAATATGAGACACACTTTAAGCACGTACGAATCCTCGAACGTCATAAAAATATGTAGTGGCCTTACGAGGTTAAGCCAAGCCTGTGGTTTAATGACAGCTAGGTATCGCCTATGTCAATAGATTCAACAATCAATCAATATGTACTTGTTCCATATACTAGTGGGCGCTTCAAGATTTGCCAAAAAGTACTATCTATAAAAGAAGAAGGCACTTACTAGAATGTTCGAAAGACTTTTCGATAAGTTCGGCGATGTTGGTAGCGGTCGCTTCATCATTCGCCAGCACCACCAAATTTGTGGCGATAGCGAACGGCAGGGCATCGAAAGCGTCGATCTTGTCGAATGGCAATGACACTCTGAAAGACAAAACACTATCAAATTTCTAAACATTGAAAATTAGAACACAGAAAAATCCGAAAAGTAAAGCTATGGCCGGGAATCGAACCCGGACCCTCGTCATTCCGTGATGCGTGCTATACCGCTACACCACCCATAGCAGGTGAGTAAGCCTTCGAATCTTTCTATCTGTACCAGCTGTCAAGTGACCTTGTTACTATGCGAATTTCTTGTCGCCAAGCGCCATCTGTTTGTTTTAATTTAATTTCTAACGGGTAAAACCGTTAAAGTAAACATAAAAAATCAAGAAGTAAAATTCTTGATTCATTTGATAAAACACTAGTCTATTCTTTTGCAAATAGGCATGCGTTTGATCACAATCACGCTTGATGGCAAGCGAAGATGTTATGATATTGAATTCCTAAAAACAGTTCTTATAAAGGTGTCTGAATGGAACGGAATAGCGTGGGAATAGCTGCCGAAACGCCTGTCAAAGTGGAGGCGTTTTTCCAACTGCAAGCATGGTTTTTAAGGTTCTAAAGGCAACAGTAGTTTTTGTGTTTCTACAATTTAAATATTTCTTGAAATATATATGAAAGCTAACAAAAACTCTTTTGTCAAAAATTTTCAGTGCCAAAGTTAGAACTGACTTTATTCTGTGTTGTATTTTTTTCGCGCCTGTATTAAAACGTGCAGAAATGTCATTTGTATAATGACATACTTTCCGCACTAGCATCAAAATGTACTATTACCGCTTTCAGTGACTGCATGTGAATTAATATAAAAAAAAAAACTATCGACAGGTCGAACTGGTCACGCGTTTATATAATGATAACATCATGTTAAATAAATAATGATAACACACAAGCACGTTCAAGAAAAACTACTTAACATACTTGGCGGTTAAGCTGTTTTTACCATCTTCTCTGTTCATGATAAACTTGAAACGTCGCTAGCGCCAAATACCATAACGTGTATTATTTAATAGACCAGGGTTATACCATGACGCCATGACATAATAGATACCATGGGCGATAAATTCATGTGCGCAAAACCATGGGGTTATCAGACATGGTGTTATCAACGCTCATGGCTTTTTTTATTTAATAACAACGAGGATCACATGATGTGGTGATGATTAGTACACGTTTCAAACAAGTTTAAGACCCTTTCACATAGCCTAGTGCAGGGGTGGCGAACCTTTTTTGGTGGACGTGGCATTATTTCACAAATAAAGTAATATTTGGCTCTGACATGTCAACAAAGACCCTGTTGTCTTAAGAGTGTGTTGTTATTTTACCATCATATGACCACATTGCCCGTTTTCCGCCCTATTTCATAATAAAATAATCTTAAGTTGGTGATTTAATGGACAAAAATAAACGTTTTTTATTATTGGCGTGCCAACAGTGGCACGCGTGCCATGGGTTCGCCATCCCTGGCCTAGTGGTTACAGAAGCTGATTATGAAGCTTGAGGTTCCAGGTTCGATCCCCGGTCGAGGCAGATATTTGTATGATTAGTGAGAATGTGCTGTGGTCTTGGATGTTTAATATGCACACAAGTATGCATTACCTACATGAGTATTTTCATCCGTCGCCTGGTACTAATAATACAAGCTTTGCTTAGTTTGGGACTGAACGTTTTCCAAAAAAAAGTGCACATGAACATTTTTTGAGTTTTTCTTAGTCAGAATAGTTTACCTTATCGATTCTTATACAAAAAAAAATGTGTCCCAGGTTTTACTATGGTTTTTTTTCTTCGTCACATTCCATACATACTATACATAGCTACATTCAAAAAAGTGACGAACTGGAATAGAAATAGCTGCGACCTTTGACATGTTTATCGCTCGCTATCCCACGGAAACTATTTAATTTTCCGCACAAAATTTCATTTAAATCGGTCCAACTGTTTTGGAGATTAGCGAACACAGACATAGGTAAATGAACACATCCATACATACAGACAGACAGACAAAAATTATAAAATCTACTTTTTTGTGTTTTATTACTCTTCTCTAATCGTTAGCACTCAATTTTTTATGAATTTATTTAATGTACAGACACGAACTTTCTACTGATTTATTATATGTATAGATAGACTAGCTGTTGCCCGCAACTTCGTCTCCATACAACACGTTTATCGCTATACCGCAGGAATTTCGCAATTTTCCGGGATAAAAGGTAGCCTATGTGTTATTCCAGACTATAATCTATGTATGTTCCAAGTTTCATCCAGATCTGTCCAGCCGTTCTGGCGTGAAAGAGTAACAAACATCCAAACATACTCACAAACTTTCACATTTATAATATTACTAGCTTCTGCCCGCGACTTCGTCTGCGTAGAATTATACATACAAACCTTCGTCTTGAATCACTCTATCTATTAAAAAAAACCGCTTCAAAATCCGTTGCGTAGTTTTAAAGACTTAAGCATACATAGGGACGGACAGACAGCGACAGCGACTTTGCTTTATACTATGTAGTGATTATGTATAGATAGATGTACTATACACAACTTTCACTTATTAACCACTCTGAAAAAACTTAGGGCTTTCATTATCACAACCAATCTAAAATATTTACGTAACCTCATGCGAAGTAATTACTTAATTTAATGTATTTAATATTTATAATTAGATACGATGCGACTTATATTGGGGTCGGGGGGGTTATCGGGAAACGTGCGACAACCGGTGTCCTTACCCGATGTGTGACATTACATTACTTATCGGCGTTTCGGTGATCGCACCCATTGGATGGCAAAAAACGTGACCAAGCTACATAGTTGCGAAATTTTTAGGGTTCCGTATACAAAGAGTAAAAACGGCACACTATTACTAAGACACCACTGTCCGTCTGTCTGTCACCAGGCTGTACTGTATCTCAGGAACTGTTATAGCTAGACAGTTAAAATTTTCACAGGTTCCGTTGCCGCTATAACAACAAATACTACATACATACACAAATCACGTCTTTCTTACGATTTCGACTATTCTTCCATGCTGGTCTGGGAGCAAAGAAAAAACATAGAATATACCAGTTGCTCTTCTACCCGCGCAGATGGTAAAAGCCCATCGAGGGAATGGGCGAAAATCATAGGAATCATGCTATAGGCGATGAGGCTAACAAGCCATCACTATTTTGATTCCATTTTTCACCTGTACGTCTACAATCTTGCTAAATGTGGCCTTTAGGTATTTTTACCTTAGGCTCTGTCTATCCCGTAAGGGATAAAGACGTGATTTATGTATGTATGTATGTAAAAAAATTAAGTGCCAATATATTTTGAGTATTCAGCGTTAGACGACTTGGTGGGGCTAAGTTACTACCAAAGATGAAGGTCCGTCTGGATAAAAACTATCTTATGTCCTTCCCCGGGACTAAAACTATCTGTACCTATACCAAATTATAGCTAAATCGGTTCATTGGTTTAAGCGTGAAAACGTAACAGACAGACAGACGAAAGAATTACTTTGGTATTTATAAATTTATAATCACTACTTAGTATAAAACAAAGTCGCTTTCTCTGTCCCCATGTCCCTATGTATGCTTATATCTTCAAAACTACACAACGGACTTTGATGCGGTTTTTTTTAATAGATAGAGTGATTCAAGAGGAAAGTTTTTATGTATAATTCTAAGCAGACGAAGTCGCGGGCAGTAGCTAGTATTATATAATAGGAATGAATTTACGGTAAACGCTAAGGAATCATTGCCATTCGCAGTCAAAATTCAAATTTTATTTTTGCAAGTTGGCCGCCAAGGGCTCTTTTACATGTTTTTTTTTAAACTACCAACGCATTCGGAAAGACCATCACTGCCAAGAAGAATGCGCCGCAAGAAACTTGGCAGAAAGTCATTTTTTCAAAATAAAATACATTAAGCTACTACAATACTTAAATTAGATACATTTATAAAAGGGATGTATGAGGTCCCCGAGCCTTAAATGATATAAGTCTATAGTAGAGATGTATAAAGTCTCTACTAGTCAGATTCTCAAACCACTAAGGTATCTGACCACCATACTGTTAGGACAGTGGCCAAGACCACTGCACCGTACCTGTACACTTCCGTGGTCTTCCACCACAGCGGCACTCCGATGATGATCAGCACGCCCACAAACGAAGCACTCGCCCACATCCGACTCGACTCTGGAATCAATTAATTAACAATGGGTTATATATACATATATATATATATTTAAACGGTAAGAAAATATTGAAATTTAGAAGATAAAAAACGGGAGTGAAGCCGCGGGCAACAGCTAGTTTACAATAAAAATACGTAATAACACAAACGGATAACTCACGTATAAAAGACGAGTGATGCTCGACATGTTTCGGACTAGTTCGTAGTCCTTCCTCTTGGAGCGCTTTGTACTTGGTGGTGGTGGTGAGTTATCCATTTGTGTAATTATGATCGAGTCTCTTAGTAGCTTCATGTTGAAACTAAAAATACGTATTTTTAAAACCTCGCGTAAGGTTAGGTAGGGAGAAAGTGTCGAATCTTCAACGACCGGATAGCCTAGTGGTTAGTGACCCTGACTATGAAGCTAGAGGTCCCCGGGTTCGAGTCCCGGTAGGGGCAGACAGTTGTATGATGAATACGAATGTTTGTGCCCGAGTCTTGGATGTTGTGTGTATTTAATTATGTATTTATCTACATTATATAAGTATGTTTATCCGTTGCCTGGTACCCATAGAACAAGCTTTGCTTAGTTTGGGCACAGTATATATATATAAGCTAAAGCAGTAAGGAACCTACGAACAAATCGGTTGGAACGAAACACGCACACAGGCGCGCGCTTTACACGGCCCCTAAGCGGACCTCGTCCACTCCGCTCAGGCTCAGGTCCGCTTAGGGGCCGCGTAAAGCGCGCGCCTGTGTGCGTGTTTCGTTTCAACCGATTTGTTCGTAGGTTCCTTACTGCTTTAGCTTATATATATACTGTGGTTTGGGGCTGGCTCAATTGGTGTAGTTTGTCCCAAGATATTTATTATTTATTATTATATAAGATATCTCATCAGGGGGGAAAAGGCCCGCCGTTCACAAACTTAACAAAGAGCCTAAAGTGATAAATAAACACCCCCTAACACACTAGAGCTGGTTTAGTTAGGTAATAATGAAACATGACAAGTATCACAACACTAGTGACACAAGTGCATGTAAATAAACTGGTGTCACGTCGGCATTGTGCCACCGCCATTGTTAGATTGTTGACAGAAAAACGATTCGGAAAACACCTTTGAATTCCTTTTTCAATGGCCAGTTTGGACAGAAAAAAACGATTTTTAAAAACGCTATTTGACACTCGTAAAGCCAAAGGGAAGTGACTCCTTCTCCGTCAAAAGACTTTGTAGGCAATGAACAAGATCACATTGCTTATAGGTCTGTATCGGATGGTCGAACAATTTTCTAAATGTAATGTTTGATCGAATGATCGTTTGATCGAAACCCAATTTTTAACGGAATCATCAACACAATTCTGTAATTCACGAGGAAGGTTTAGGGTATACCTTTAAATTGTATGTATATGTAAACTCTTTATCGTGCAAAATAAAGATAAGAGAAATAAAATTGACAAACACTGAGATACACGCACCTCTTCCAGTCAAACTTTGAGTGGATGAAAGATTATATTAGGGATGGACGAGTGAGTCAAGATATTGTGTAAATTGGTTAAAATAAAATGATAATTGTTGGAAGTGACGGAAAGACTCAAAGTGGCCTGGGAAAGAAACTTTAATTCTGCATGGACGAAGTCGAGGGCAAGGCAACGGCTAATAAGAATTAAACGAAAAACGAATGAGACCTATTAATATGATACCTATATTTCGCACAGTTTTGGATGTTTTATTAATGTGGTAGCAGAGTAGTTAGCAAGGCAAGGCGTTACTAAGACGTCAAAAATATCTATACACCTTAGGGGGCGTCCATTAATTACGTGAGGTATTTAAGGGGGGGGGGGGGGGGGGGTCGAGCCGAATCTTACTAAATCTCACTTGAGGGAGAGGGGGGGGTCTTGGCAAATATCACGTAATTTTTTTTTAGCAGAAAATAGTGTAAAACTGCGTGAAAATTAAGTTAAATTAAAGTTGAATGAAAATAAAAAACGTATCTTGAATAAAATATGACAAAATCTGACACAATTATATTTGTCTATAAATCCAATACTTTTATACCCATAAGTACAAGTTTTGAAAAATCTCACGTGAGATTGGGTTAGGGGGGAGGGGGTCGAGAAAAATCTTACGACATCTCACCAAGGGGGGAGGGGGTTCAAAAAATCCTTAAAAATGCCTCACGTAATTAATGGACGCCCCCTTTATGCCTCAAACAATAAGGTCGGCGACACATATATTTGACATGACGGCTGTATCGATATTAATGCCGTCGACTGTACATTACCAAGACGTCAAAAACATCTATACAGTTTTAAGCCACAAACAACAATGCCGATGACACATATATTTGACACTAGCTGCTGCCCGCGACTTCGTCTGCAAAAAAATTAGTTTTTCGCTATCCCGCTATCAGCTAGGGTATCAGCTATCGTTCCAAATTTTATTCAAATCCATTCAGTAGTTTTTACGTGAAAGAGTAACAAACATCCATCCATCAACACTCACAAACTTTCGCGTTTATCATATTAGTAGGATGACGGCGGTATCGATATTTTTGCTCTCGACTGTTCATTAACAGCAGTACCAAAAGCCTTCTCATACTACACCCATTGGACCTTGCCACCATGCGTAGCGTAAACAGATCGTGTAAATTGGTCTCAATTCGCACTCGTCTAAACACTTGACTCCTGCCCCCGTGTCGTCACCGCCGCGCGTGCAAGCTCTACTTGCAGCCATTCCTATGCATTCATTTAATACCTACTTCCTTCCATGCTGGTCTGGGAGCAAAGAAAAAACTGAATGTACCATTTACTTCTCTTCCCGCGCAGACGGTAAAATCCCGTCGAGGGAATGGGCGAAAATCGTAGGAATCACACAATAGCTTCTAATCACTATTTTGATTCCCCTTTCCACCTATACGCCCACAGTCTTGCTAAACGTGGGCTGTAGGTCTTGTTTTCTTGGACTCTCTTTACCCCGTGAGGGATATAAAAGTGATTTGTGTATGTATGTATGTACTACTAGCTCAACTAGCTCAACAGCAGGATGCAATCAGAAGACGTACCTCGTTCCTCGAAAAGCTTAGAACGTGGTTCAATTTGAGCACTAGATCTCTGTTCCGAGCAGCAGTGATAAGGATATCATTATAACCGATCTCCCATAGGAGATGACGTCCTAAAGAGGAAGAAGATAACTAGTAGCGAATCTAGATCTGCCTATGGGGCGCAAGCCCCCCCAAGCAACCTCCCCTTGTACAGAAGGGCAGATGTATGAATCCTAGCTTTATCTATTTTGGTAGGTACTAAGTGAACTGGTGTCAAACGTTCTGTGATATTCAATAAGTCATACGCCGTAATAACCATTAAACAGAGACCGCCACACGTATGTAGTGACACAGCGTGGATAACGGGAGCTGTGTTGATAGACCTCCATTTGACCCTAGCATTGGACACAAGGTGGCCTTTTATAGTTCTAGTACGTAAACAGTTAAACGCTGGAATTAGCGGACATTAGAGCCGTTGTTTATAGTTATAGCGTTACAATATCTAATAGTAAGCGCACTTCTTTAGTCTCGACGCTTGCTTTCTACAATTAGCACAGTCGTGGCGCGCACTGAAGCTCAGACAGACTGTGGGATCTACAAAAGCATTGGGGGAACTAAGCCCTGTCCTGTGCCGCATCGCGTAGATAATTGCTGTCTAAACGGCCAGGTTATCTCACTTGTTCTTATTACATTACGCTATGGTTTGACGTATGTAACATGATGTATAACGACAAAGGAAAATTATAGGTTTTATGTTATAGTATAGCCATGATATTTATTGCTAGAACGTACTGAAGCCGTTATAAAACAAATCTTGAATAAAGGAAATATATACGGGACAGTTTCCAACGAACATATTGCTTGGCCATTTTGGAGATACAACACAGACAGTATTAGAACTTCATATGCAATCTAGCGTTAAAATATAGAAAACAAAAGAAACTCAAATACGCGTAAATAGCAACACGCATTACACTTTAAATAGTTGAAATATTTCCTGTTTCAATACGCACTGTAGACGCTCTTAAAGTACCTAAATCAGAAGGCTTATTGTCTAACTCTCTCGCAATCGCTATCGTGTTCATTTTGACAGTTCATGTATGGGCTGACAATTGGCATTGGAATCAGCTAGCTGTCACATTCATGCATGAACTGTCAAAATGAACACGATGGCGATTGCGAGCGAGTTAGACAATAACCCCCTTATTCATAAACGCTTTATAGGCTTCTGCTAACTTAGCAATCGTTTGTCCTTATCAGTCACTTTGACATTTACCTTTCACAAATAAGGACAAACGATTGCTAAGTTAGCAGAAGCCTATAGAGCGTTTACGAATGAGGGGGTAAGTCTACAGTTCAGTAGTCGTTGAGTAACAGATCTTATTATACCAGATTACTGAACCGCATGACATAACACGTGATTATTTTTTCATTTCAGATCCTCCCACACGTCCCGATCCATTTCACGGCATAACAAATACACGTAACGCTACGTCATCAGGCACAGTATAAAAACAGTACGTAGTCTATAAACTCGTCAAAATTATGCATTACAAAATATCAGCGTTGCCAATCTGTAGGGAATTTCCCAAACTGCGGGGAAAGCGATGCTGATTGGAGAATGCGTAGGGAGAGTATCAATTCGGAGAAAATGCAGGGATTTTAAGTATGAAACACGCGATATTTAACATCAAATTAATGCCAATCTTGATTGATTCTTAAAATTTGAAATGTATATTTATAAACAGCCATCGTTTATATTTCCCCAAAAGTGAGGAATTCAGACAATGCGTTTGGAGATTTTAGCGTATTACTGTCGGCAACATTGGAAAATACATAATGCGAGCGGGTTCCTGTACGTATTTTGGCGTGTTGTTTATAGATGATTTACTAGGTTTATTTGAGGACCTTGCGACTCGGTGATCGGACCGGAGAACTTCTGCCAATACGGTCATAACATAAGTAGACTTTGAACGCGCCTGCTGCGTACACCAAGCCTAGCTAATTGGCATTGTTCATTTTTTTTAGTATGCTCCAATTCGAAAACCATTTCGAGGAAAACCATCAATTATCCGATTTATCTTGTCCGATTTCAAAAATACTTTATGATTGCAGATATTTTTGTAAAAGTACTTTGAACCTTTGTTTGACCGAACGACCGGGTTTTTAGACAGAATCCAGCATCGAATGTTTGCCACAAAAATGAAAAAAAAAGTTTGGCTACGGCAACTGTCACGTGTCACTGTCAAATCTACAAAACCATAGACAAAACAGTTTTTTTTATAGCCAGCCGAACGAAGGCGATTGGGATTCTGTCTAAATTCACGAATTATCAAACAGCGAAAAAATATTTATTATTAATTAACAAAGCTACGTAAAAGCATAATATTCAAATTAGTTGCTTGAAATAGTCCATTTTATCAAATAAAGGTGTTAAAAGCACAGCTTAAAAAAAATGAACAATGCCAATTACACTTAATTACACTTACAAGCTTAGTACTCTGAAGTTTTACTTGTAGTGCAAGTCTATCGCATGCCAGAGTTACACTGTGTAGGTATTCAACAAATTAAATATTATGTGTAATCTTAACATGCTCAAAACCAGATACAGACCCAGATAAAGCAGTTTTATTTGGTTCTGTCTATTTGTTAAAATACTTTGCAAATGCGTCAAAGCAATGTGTGGTTTAACATATTAGGGAACTGTATGAAATTGTCACGACTTCAAAGTTTTAGTCACGGTTTTATATTCGGGAATATATTCTCTTAAAAGTTTGAGTTTTAACGTTCGTAACTCTAGATTATATGTGTTGTCGTGCAGTTCCATGGCGCTTCTTCTTTATCCACCCCTTATTCCACTCAGAAACTTTGATCATTCACCATAAGTAAGCAACTTTGTATGTTGACACTAACTCGTAAGAGTTGCAACTGGCGCGCTTAATTTAAAACTGACAAATCCGATTCTGAATTTCTTATGATCTGAATGTTAATGTTTTAAAGATTCCAATAATAACAATTTCAGAATTGGAATTATTCGATTTTGAAATTAAGCGACTCGTGCAAAAGCCTCACTCAACTTCTCACTCAAGAGCGCTACAGTAATGGAAATTACCAGTGAAAATGAATTTAGGTTAACAATATAATTATATTTGTTCATTTGACCGCAGGATAATAAAGATATCTCATTGTTTTAGAGATAAGACAGATTAAATGATTCAATTTCAGTTTAAACAGATGGAACAGACGAATTTAAGAAGTTTTCTACATAATTGTCGTACAAGTGCTACGCTATCTGAGATAACATTAGTAATCCTCGTGAATCACGGTTATCGTCTCAAGCGAGACATCCAGCGAAATAGTACTTTAAGAAGACTGAATCATTTGGAATTATAGCAAATCTTCGGCCGGGTTTAACAGCAGTTAAGAAGCTTTAGGCACAAGAGATGTCAACTAGCATTACATATTGCTTCTTCTAAAAAAAAAGTAATAGATCTATTAATTGACGCAGCTACTTTCAGGTATATCGCTAATGGCACTCCACCACTATCAGTTTCAAGTCTCAAAAAGTCACCCCCATCTACATCGCCTCACCTCCTCCCTCACTTCCCAAACAATACAATACTACTACTACAGTCGGTCCCTCATGTCTGAGGATCGTGGTCATCACTTTCTGGTTTGCATCTCGAACGGACGATCTGCCTTCACCGGTTTCTGTCCTGCGCGTCCTTTACGACTGAGTAGAATTTACAATACAATACAATAACTCTTTATTGAACACCACATAACCCCGAACCAAACGTCATTAGTTGACTCTTAAAACTTGAAGTAGTGTAGGAGCGCCATAAATATACTGCCCCTTTTCATTGACCTTACTTATCCGTTATCTTATGGCTGATTAGAAGAAAATTTTAACGATAGAACTAAATTTCGTGTCGTATCCCGTATCGTATCGTCATCGATGTTACTACATTTGTCATTTCTAAACTATAATTACATAAACGTATTGTTATAAGAAGTAAATAAAACCACTAAGCAGATCCAAACGCAAATAATCTCAGTTATAACATAGTTATATCAGCGCGAAATCGGTGCGCATGCTCCGTAACGATTAGATCATCCACATACATATACGGTGGACGTCTTTCACATATCAAGGACGCTAGCCAAAACTTAGAACTAACTTGTCAATGCTTGACATCATGTTTATGACTTGGCACTTAAGGTATGTCCAGTCCAGTTTTTTTCCTATATTACTGAAAATCGTTCTAACTTGTAAATCCTGTGCCTCTAAAGTAGGACTTCGGGGGGCGGGGGGACTTAGTGGGGCGTAGAGAAATGACAGGGGTGCGTAATATGTCTGTTTGCGTTCCCGAAAAAGTAAACTATTTAACGTGTAGGTAAATTAGCTGTTCCGAATTGCCATTATATAAAATGTGTTTCTTATTTTGTTGAAACCGAAGGAGGGACATGGTTGGAGGTTCGCCGAAATAAAAAGTAAAAGTAGTGTCACTCTCACTACTAAGACGAATCTAATGATACCTAACAAACTCAAATGCGACAAGCCGTTTAGGCTCTAGAGCGTGCCAAAGAAATCCACAGACACCTACATACACTCGAAAAACATAACCCTCCTGGCGCAGTCGGGTAAAAACGAACGCGTTCGCGTTAACTCATTAAATTCAACGATTAGACAGTTCAGCTTTAGCTTAATCCAGTGAATGAAGTCTAGATGTCATCTAGCCTTAGACATCTAGGCTAGGCCATTTTAAACACAACACCATGACGAAATTCCAGTTAGTATGTACACTCAAGGACTAAAAATGTTGAGCCACTTTGGAACGCTGTCATATTAACACTGCCAATCTTTTGCAACGTGCTTGGAAACCCACAAGCAATCGCCTCACTATGACAGCGTTTCATGTATGCTCAACATTTAAAAGTGTACTATAGACACATGTTCACCAGTATTTAAAACGACTGAGGGTTGACCTTCACACGCAATTTTGGTGATGTCAATGGCTCAAAAATGGCCAAATAAAGCATTAGATACGTTCTTTGTCTTACAGACAAGCACCTAATCGTCTTGTTAGTGTAATAGTGTCGTTATATAGATTCGTATCAGATGACATTACTGTCCTATCTAGTGCATTAGGATTAAGTGAGAATTTTTCGTCATTTTGTGAAAACATGACGTTTTTTGTCAAAGTTACTTATGTTCTTACTATTGTCTCATTTATTGCTATGAGACACGCGTCAATTAATAAACGTCCGTGTCCCTTGTAGAATAATATCAAAGTTAACAAGCCACCTTAATGTGGATACTAATAATTAGTATTTCTTTATACATTAGATACATTTTAAATACAACAAAATTGTCTTTCTCTGTTTATGAACCAAGTTTTAAATCAATCCTTGGCTTCTGATGGCATATTACCATCTGGAACACCAGTAGGCTTATTACCTAATTCGCTCGCAATCGCCATCATGTTCATTTTAACAGTTCTTGTATGAATGTAACAGCTAGCTGATTCCGATGCCAATTGTCAGCCCATACATGAACTGTCAAAATGAACACGATGGCGATTGCGAGCGAGTTAGGTAATAAGCCTACAGAACTTGGTCTCCTAAAGCCAAGTTAAGTAATCAGACGACAACAGACAAAGGACAAACTTCAAACCTATAAGCTGCTCCGAAAACAACTTTAGAAGTAAACCAAGATTTACGTTTCTTCCGGTTTTGATCAATCCGTCGCACGCAAAGCAACGAAGCCATACTTGTCGCCATAACAAATTAGTATGCCGAATGACTCGCTCGCGGTCACGGCCAAGGCGCCCGCGCCTTTGTCGATCATGAACATTGACATTAGCATAAATGAGCTTTGCAGATGCATACGATATTGATTGCAAATAATTGATAAATAGTTATTTGTGTGATAAGCGAGCAAAATGATGTATTTACGGCGAGGGCGCTACATTCAATCCAGAATGTAGCGTAGCGAGGGAGGGACTCAATTTTGAAGCAGATATCTTTCAACCGATTGAGCATCTATGCTGGTCTGGGAGCAAAGAAAAAACATAGAATGCACTAGTTGCTTCCATTCCCGCGCATATGGTAAAAGCCCATCGAGGGAATGGGCGAAAATCATAGGAATCATGTTATAGGCCATGCTGCTAGCAACCTATCTGCCCTTGATGTCAATAAATCATTGGAGACTGTACCTGGGGACGTCGCCATCGCGCATCAGTCAATCAAGGGCCCAAAATCCATGTCACATTCAAAAAAGAGCAAGGGAGATGTGAATTTCAACTAAAATGCCTATTGCCCATGAAATATTTTTACAAAGAACAAAGTACAACACAACATTCGCCAAGAAAAAGGGCTCAAGCCAACTGCCTAGCAAATTAGTACAGCGGCACTTGACGTCTTATTTCCGTCACAAGCGCTCAGTGTTGCCAGGTCTCCTGATTTTAGGAGTTATTCTGATTTTTGACTATGTCTACTGATCTACTGAATTTTATGAGTCTTTTTTTGAACCTAATAATTATTACCCTGATCAATGTTTCTGAGGTAGTCAGCTAAACAGATAACACGTGACGATACTTTTAAAACGAGTGTGTAATTGCTATATCACATCATGTCGATCTTTTATACCCACGTGTATGCTAAAAGTGGTACTGGAATATAAGTTTCCCCGTTCTACCCCTTTTGGGAATAAAGGCGTGAATCTATATTACATAATACATATACATACATACATACATACATAAATCACGTTTTTATCCCTTACGGGGTAGACAATCTGGTTTCTCTTTGTTTGTCCATTTGCTTGTGCTGGGTCGAACAAAGAGATGCTGTAACTGTAACATTCTGACTGCATTTTGTTACTGGTATACAAATTATTTAAACCAGGAACACAATGACCACCATACGTTTTGTAATGTAATGTAGTAAGTAAGTAATATATATATATATATATATATTTCTAACTAATCATTTTATACATTTTATATCAGCATATTAAAAACAAAATAATCAGAATACTTGAGAAGATTTGCATTTAGGCAAGTTTTGTGACTTTTCTAGCGTTAAAACTGATCTATTGTTTTTTTTTTCAATCTCCTGATTTCTAAGATTTTACTCTTCTGACATTTCCAGATTGGACCTGGCAACACTGCGCTAACGTCCACATAAATGAAAAAAAAAAGCCAAGGACCAGCCTCTGACGCCACGCGGCGCTTCCGCGTTACATAAAATTCTACAAGTAGGTATGTATATAACGCTTGTTTTTAAAATAAAACAATGTGGTATGCAAATGTTGGAATATTCGTACACGCGTAAAGTTTGATAGCAAATACTGTATTACATAGTTAGTTTTCGGTCACAAAATACGTCTCCACCGCAATTACGTTAAAATATTAAACTTAAAAATTAAAAAACCCCCATTAATACATACGTACATATATCACATCTTTATCCCTTACGGGGTCGGCAGAGCCTAAGATAACAAAAGCTTAAGGCCACGTTCAGCATGATTAAGGGCGTATAGCTGTAAAGGGAAATCATAATATAGTGATGGATTGCTAGCCGCATCGCCTATAACATGATTCCTAAGACTTTCGCCCATTCCCTCGATGCTGCTCGATCTGCGCGGGAAGAGAAGCAACTGGTAAATTCTATGTTTTTTCTTTACTCCCCAACCAGCATGGAAGAAATAATCAAATAGGTACAATTTTATGCCAAAAAATGCCTAACGTTATTTTGGAAAAGGGCTGGATAATCTTCAAACTGCTAGACCGATTTTTACCGAACATAAATCTATCTGTAATGATTCCGAATCTAACGGGATCAAAACAATAAATCAGTGTATTCAATAAAAGCAACAAAACTTACAGTATATTATTCACTATTTAACCTAACGTATCACCATAATCCCGATCGTTGTCACCTACAGTTCTAAAAGTCAACATCCTAAAAAGTGTCTATGGTCTTTTTTTTCCCTCGGCAGCGTCGATCGATAAAAAAGATTAGAGCACACGTCAAAAGGTCAAAGACCCGGTTAAATTAGGCGTGCTTTCCCACAGATCCCGATGCATTTCGGATGACTCCAAACGTGTTAATATTGCGTCATTCACTCGATGCATCTCGGATTTACATAGCACAATAAAATTATGATAGCAATAAACTCGTGATCAAAGTAGGAATACGTGAGGAATTCCTATTGCCTCACTTAGGCGATCTTACACGAGCTAGGGTCGACAATATAACCCCGAGTTAATTGGTAATTTAGAGTCAAGCAGTGTCAAAATGCATAGGACTATTAACAACACTAAACCCGCGTTGAACGATTTGATTTTGTCACTCTAAAACGCGTAAGCCGCTCTTAGCGATGATACATACATACATACACATACATACCGTCACGCCTCTTTCCCACAGGGGTAGGCAGAGACTACTTTATTCCACTTGCTACGATCCTGACATATTTCTTTCGCTTCATCCACAGTCATCAATCTCTTCATACATGCTCGTCGGTTTCGGGTACTCCTGACCTGACCTTTTTCCAAATCGTCTCCTATTTGGTCTCGGAACGTCCGTCTAGGCCTTCCCCTCCCAACGTAACCATTCACACTCCCCATATAGATCTGTTTAGTTAGTCTACTTTCATCCATCCGCTCTACATGCCCAAACCGACTAAGCATACTTTTTTCTATCCTAATCACTATATCCTCTTTCACACCAGCACGTTCCCTTATCCCACTGTTCCCGATTCTATCTTTCAGTGATGATACATATACGTCTTTATCCCTTAGGTACGGGGTAGACAGAGCCTGGCATAACAAAATCGAAAGGTTAAGCATGATTGTGGGCGTATAGGTGGAAAGGAATAAAATGAGCATCGCCTATAACATGTTTCCTATTTGATATTTGTGGTTTATGTGGTTGTTCTTGTTGTTTTCTGGGTCGTGTATGAAAGGGTTGAACTTTAGTACCTACAAAATTAAGGTTCTATTAAAAACCCGACGTGCGATTCGATAACATTAATATTATCGGCCCACAGAATAGAAATGACAGGACAAGTAACAAGTGAAGTAATGGGGCCTATCGTTTCTTTGCTCACCAGTAGGCGCCATTTGTTGACTAAGGTCCAGAGGTATAGCTGTCAAAAGCGACTTTATAAGATCGGCGCCGAAACAAAGTTTTAAATCTTGAATCTCATTAAGTTTATTAATTATAAATAACTATCATCATATCGAGTAGTTATGCCGCAATGTTGTGCAGTTCCGTTTTGTTCGGAAAAATAAAATCCCCTTTCAAAGCGTTCACATTCATCGCCAAATAATCCAAATTTGCGATAATTTCACGATGGAGATCCCTTTTCAACAGGTAAATGAAAGAAATTATAATTTATGTCACGAAGCCCGCCAAACCAGTGAAACGTGAATGTTTTTGGACCTCACGCGACACTAGCGCCTCTAGTGGCAAATTCACACGCGATAACCCCTATTGAGTATTGAACACTATTGTTCTGATTTTAACTATCATCAATTTCAGCGCAAAATCCGTTTGCTATGTTATAATTGCCATAAAACAGTTATCAAATAAATTTAAGTGCTTTTTGATAGCACATACGTAAATAATGAACTTTTTTATGGTTTCACGATAGTTCAAGTTTATATAACAGATGTGTAAATATAAACAGAGAAGAACATAAAATACAGTGTAATAACAAAAACAAGAGCCATTGCATACCGTGGCGCAATAGTGAGACATTAAATGCAAATTAACACAATTTTATGCATTTTTCAATCCCGAATCATTCCTAGGCCCTTTCTACTTGGTGCTATTAAAATTAAGAATTTGTATGAACAAATAAATAGGGTAGTTTGGGAAAAAATATGAATGAAGGTACATTATGCTTATAAATACGGTTTGAGATGAGTACGACGTTGGTTTGCATGTGTAACAGTTGTGTTCAGTAAACTTTGATAATGATCCCGTAGAGGGATCGAAACGCGTCAGTGTTTGTGTGGTGTAAGGGATAATTAAGTTTGTGGGATTTATATGTGTTTTATTGGCAGAAGTGGAGGGAGGGTTTGCATGAAAAGCATATATATTTCACACAGGCTTGGTTATCTTGCACGTGAGTAGCGGAGTAGCAAGGTAAATTTTTTGTTCATTGAAATGGACCTCCGCAAAGTAACGCCTGATTCAATAAAATATTTAAGAATTTGTGACAGAAATATTTTAACCACCCTTCTAGTTTCTTTGGCAGCCTCGTCCAATCCACTACTGTTTTTTTATTATTATTATATACCCCCGCTGGACAGGCCTCCCTTCTTTCAGCTCGTTTTTGTCAAGACCATACTTCCATACTGGCCTAGAAGCAAAGGAAAAACATAGAATGTACTAGTTGCTTCTCGTCCCGCGCAGATGGTAAAAGCCCATCGAGGGAATGGGCGAAATTCTTAGGAATCATGTTATAGGCGATGCGGCTAGCAACCCATCACTAGTTTGATTCCTTTTTCCACCTAAACGCCTACACTACAATCATGCTAAACGTGGCCTTTAGGTTTTGTTACCTCGAGACTCTGTCTAGCCCGTAAGGGATATAGACATGATTTGTGTATGTGTATGTATGTATATACTCCTGCCACGCTATTCGATATGCATTAAAGTCGTCCCTCCTTCTCGTCTTTGGTCTGCCTCTGCATCGATAGCCATCCCACAGGATATTTAATAATTTAGACCCATTGTTGTGGGTGCATTCGGCAGAAGCGTGACCAGCCCAGTTCCGGTTAATTCCACTGTTAAATTAACAGCACAAAAATAGACACTAGTCAATTATATTGTATAGACTTAGTTACTTCAGCAATTTTGTCTACAATCTACAACTTTATTACTGAAATCACGATAAAGTTTAAAAAGTAAGTTAATTTATGTCAGCAATACTTTTGTTGGAGTGGTCCTTGTTTTGTATTCTTTCCTTTATAACATTACTAGCTTCTGCCCGCGACTTCGTCTGCGTAGAATTATACATAAAAACCTTCCTCTTGAATCACTATATCTATTAAAAAAACCGCATCAAAATCCGTTGTGTAGTTTTGAAGATATAAGCATACATAGGGACATAGGGACAGAGAAAGCGACTTTGTTTTATACTATGTAGTGATAGTGATTGGTAAAATTGTTGTTACTAGCTCAAAGGCAAGTAGTATAATCATTACGTAACCAAATGCATACCAGTCTGTCCTTTTATTATGAAATCACAGCCCCGTGTAAACTTCATAATAAAAGGACAGACTGGATTCAGTTCAGAAAGCTAGTAGAACAAAATTTAAATACAGACATTCCCCTCAAATCTAATGATGACATCACAGAGTCAGTAGAGATCTTCAATAATTGCATTCAAGCAGCTGCCTGGGAAGCTTCTCCGTTGCCTAACTCAATCCAGGATAAACTACCAAATTACCCTAATGCTGTAACTATTTTGGTCCAAGAAAAAAGACGTGCTAGAAAGCGCTGGCAAGAAACAAAATATCCAAGAGATAAAAGAGTCTTGAATAATTTGACTAAGAAGCTAAAAAATATTCTGCAAAGTTACAGAAATCAAAATATTGAAAATCACCTTATTAGCCTCGATGCTACGATGACAACGGACTACTCCCTTTGGAAAACGACTAAAATGCTAAAGAGACCAGCTCAATTCCAATCTCCACTTCGCCGAAGTGACGGAACGTGGGCCAGAAGCGACATTGATAAAGCAAATATGTTTGCTGAACATTTGGAAAACGTTTTCACCCCGAACCCAGACTTAGGCTCATCAAAATTGGATGAAGTAATGGAGAAATTGTCGATAACCTATCAGTTGGCTCCCCCCATAAGGAAGTTTTCTAAACATGACGTCACATCTGCGATAAAAAGTTTGGCACTAAACAAAGCCCCTGGGTATGACTTGATAACAGCAAAGATATTTAAGGAATTGCCTGAAGTCGGAGTGATTTACTTGACACAGTTGTACAACGCCATCTTGAGACGGGAATTCGTTCCGGCGCAATGGAAGATAGCAGAAATTAAAATGATTCTAAAACCGGGTAAAGAACCAGATAAAGTGGAATCCCATCGACCTATAAGCCTGCTCCCTATAGCTTCTAAAATATTAGAGATCTTATTTAAGAAGAAACTCTGGATTGAAATAGGAAATTCAGAGCTAATTCCTCCCCATCAATTTGGCTTCCGCAAGTCGCACGGAACTGTCGAGCAAGTGCATCGCCTGGTAGCTAAAATTAATGAAGCCTTCGAACTCAAAAAGTATTGTTCCGCGGCCTTCCTTGATATCTCCCAAGCCTTTGACCGCGTCTGGCATGAAGGATTGCTGTTTAAGATAATGATGGCATTGCCGATAAACTACTATCTGTTCATAAAATCATACTTAAACCAAAGACACTTCTATGTGAAACATGGTGAAGCTAGAACCGGTCTCTACAAAATAATGGCTGGGGTCCCCCAGGGAAGTGTGCTGGGACCCGTATTGTATCTCATATATACCTCCGATCTCCCTATAACAAGTGACGTCCTTCTGGGAACATTTGCAGATGATACCGCCCTAATAGCTTCAGACAAAAATCCAGAGATCGCATCCGATCTATTGCAGAAAAGTCTAAATCGTATTACTATGTGGCTAAGAGACTGGCGTATCAAAGCAAACGAAACAAAATCCGTCCACGTAACCTTTTCACTGAGACAGGGCTCTTGTCCACCGGTCAAGATGAATGACATCCAAATACCACACTGTGATGATGTTCGTTACTTGGGAATACATCTGGATAGACGTCTCACATGGAAAAAACATATTTTCACCAAACGAAAAGCACTTGGAATGCAACTCAGGAAAATGTACTGGATGTTGAGCCGTAAATCAAAACTTTCACTGGAGAACAAGCTTCTCCTATACAAATGCATAATGAAGCCAGTATGGACGTATGGAATCGAGCTGTGGGGTACGGCAGCGAAATCAAATATTGAAATACTTCAACGGTTTCAGTCAAAGATGCTTCGTATGGTAACGGCCGCACCTTGGTACATGACAAATTGTCAACTACATCGTGACTTAAGAATACCTACAATTAAACAAGAAGTAACGGTCAGACTGAAAGCGTATGAAAAGAGAATCCAAAGTCATCCAAATCATCTGGCAAATAAATTAATGGACAAATCGACCAAAATCTTCAAGAGGTTAAAAAGAACAGCACCTCAAGATTTGACCTAATACAGATTTAATAAATGGTTGTGCCACTGGGTTCATGCCATTCCCGTCTACGAGTTAAATTCTTAAACTCTAGCTCAATGCTATAAAAGGCAGATTGCAAGAATAAGTGGAGTTAAAAAAAAAAAAAAAAAAAAAAAAAAAAAAAAAAATGCATATCAAAGTTACCTAAATCAATGCTTTAATATCATAATGTGAGTTCTCTACAATGTAAGAACGCGCATAACTTCCAACTGCACCAAATTACATAGTTTTTTAAATGTTTCCGTTATATGTAAAGAAAATAACGCGAAAGAAAAAACTGGAACTGAGGCAAAGCCGCAGACAAAAGCTAATAAAATACAAAGCTCGAAATGCAGCACCGGTTTTTGAAGACTCGGGCGATTGACATGCATCGTCACATACATATATAGGTAGTATTGTATTGACAAGTAGATACACGACATGTATTAGACTAGGTCGCGTCACCTGTTTCCTAGGTTTACAAGCGGATTACCTTCGGTCAAGTCAGACAGGAACTGCAGCACGTCCTAGGTCAGGGCAAATTGTTAGACCGATAAAATCTCTAACAACCAATCAAGTTCAAAATCAAAGTCAAATCGTTATTCTGCAACTAGGCCGCAAAGGGCCCTT
Organism: Pandemis corylana; assembly: GCA_949127965.1. NCBI lineage: Eukaryota > Metazoa > Arthropoda > Insecta > Lepidoptera > Tortricidae > Pandemis > Pandemis corylana. Next base: position 12,953,678 of record OX421864.1, on the reverse strand, counting down.
TTACATATTTTTTCGCGCTGTCGGAAAAACCACCATTGCCAAGAATGCGCCGCAAGAATGACATAAACACAAAAAAAAAACAAAAAAAACGATGATAATGCTGATGTGATAAATATTGTTAAAATATTATTTCAAATATTGTTTGCTCAAACAGTATGCTTTAATACGCGCAAAAAACGGATAGAAACCACGGCTTCACATGAAACTCCATAACTGCTTGTCTATGGGTATTTGTTATAAGTAGTTAGGTATATGTGGATCTATGTAGGTAAACAAGAACGTAGCATTAACGCAGTGCGTGATTTTCTGAAGATGCAAGCAAATTAAACTCCCTTTGTGATACTTTGGGATCATTTCGAAGTATTTTTAGACATAAGTATCGGTCTGAACTGAACACTTAACCGCATATTTTATGTCTTTAAAAAACCTTTATTTTTCAAGCCTTGGGTTTTTGAACGTCCTCAATTAACCTTGACCTGGGTTTTAAAAAAAAACAAATTTTAATTAATGACTGAATTTGAACCTAACCCCGAACATGCGACTCTTATCACACCTCGTCTATTTTTAATAAATAACATAACCTATAAAACCGTCAAATGGTCACTCGTATCACAGCCACCGATAGTCCACGCTGAATGCACACGACTTATAAAAACAAACCTGTTGCCATCACGTGTTGGTTCACTTCACTAAATAAAATTAAAAATAAAAAGCGGCAAAGACAAACGCGCCTATGCGGGAACTAGAGGAGAGACTGGCTGGTCAGTTGGATGCCGCGGCGCGCGCACGACGCGCGTGCTAAATTTCCCGCCAAACCGAGATCGAATAAAAATAATAATAATAGTGTTGTGACTACTTTAAAAAAAATAAAAAAGGATTTCTTTGAATCGGTAAGTTATTCTTCCAAATAATTTAGGTAGAACTATGTTTGATATGTTGTCGTAAGGATTTTAGTAACAATTTATAAATACACAGTCCATTTGGGGATTGACCGCAGATACTGAATTTCCTGTGTATACATACTCATGGTGAAGATAACGCCATTATTTTCATGTATTTAAAGCAGCTTACGTTCAACAGTGAACGCGGTAAAACGTACGAGGTAAACATTGAACTTCAAAACAATAAATACTTATTTAAGTTAAACAGAAATGAAACTTGAAAAGGTACTGATCACATAAGTAACGTAGAAATGACAATAAAGCTTAATTATAGCATATAAGTACATAAGTACTATGCAGTACTAATTCTTGATATAATAAACAGATTACAGTAACCCAGAGCAGCTGAGAATTAAAAAAAATATTTAACGCAAGTACACAACTACTTCACGTGAAAGAAAAATCAGAAAATGAACTGGTCTCATTTTCACAGTTTTAACGGCCGTGAAAATTGCTTTGCAATGGTGAAAAATCAAGGTTTCCATGTGCAAATCCGTTTACTACTACTAAGAAATAAAATTTAGTTCTTTTTCACGTAGCACCGAAATCACTAAGACAAATCATCGATGTACAACGACATGCTGCATTCCATTCTTTCAGGAATCATTCTTAGTTTACACTGAAATCTGACTTAGATTTATACGTCAAGACTATTTTAAGATTCCATTCCCTCCAGAGATGTAATGCAACTCAAATACTTGTTTCTGCAAGTCCTTATTGTTATAGGAAAATTATCGACGTTTTCCACACACCCCTTACCATCAACGCCATATTTCTGACCCCAAAAAAACAAAAGTAGTTCACTCATTAAATCACCGTACCTTGCATGTTTCCAGTTAAAATGTTAATCCTCACGACAAACAAGAACGTAGATAATATCCTTAAAAACGTTGTAAAACTAAGCTTAGCCACAACGACTCGCTTAGTGTGATCTCCTGATAACAACACATTACATTAACTGCGTCTATGCATTGCTAAGCACCAACCGTTTGAACACGTCCCTGTTACACAACAATGGATCCATAAAACTGCACCGGATACTCTGTAGGGTATAGGAAACTTTACATTGAAGGTAAATACAGTAATATTATGAATGGGAACAGCGGCACAAGACACTATTAATGAGTACACCATGACACCTTAAGACCACGTTAAGACACCTTAGGCATAAGGATGTTGAACGGGAATAATCATTTACGTAGCTACTGTCTAATTTGACATCTGACAAAGGATACTGGATGAATCAATGTCACATTAAGATGGCTCATATGGTAAAAGGAACATGTTCGTATACTTTTACTTTCCGGAGGGTTCATCTTTGAAACTCGTTATGGTACGGGATCTACCTGTCTAAAGGAAGTATTGTTAGTATTATTGTATATTCTGTAGAACCACTGCTGGGCAAATGCCTCTACCCTAGATTTCCAACTCGCTCTGCCCGCACTTACGCCTGGCCAGTCGCTCAAGAACGCGTCTAGGTCATCCCATCATCTCCGCCTCGGCCTAGAGCAATACTAACTAGATAGCTAAGTATAAATATTTCCAATCTCAAGAATATGAAGTCATGTCGTTAGCGTCAGTAAAATATCTCCGTAGCCAAAAAAAAACCTCAATTACTTATGTCATGAAACAAACAACGAGCCTATTTATACAAAGTTCCACCAGAATTGTTTTCCATACAATTAGCACTAGGCGATGACTTTTGATTCTTTCATACGCGTCAATTGTCATTTACGTATGAATTGTTTCGAGTTATTGTTCGAATACACACAATGAAATAGAAGTGACGGCCCCATTTGTTAATTCAACAATTGTTTATTGGGTGAGGCACACCTCCAAAACTTCAGACTGTACCCACATACATTTTACCTATTTCTATGTACCAATATTATTCTTACGATCCCGAATCGTATCAGAATTGAGTACTTTTGCGAATTAGACCCAAGGCCTCAAAGCTTCAAGGCTACATATCTTGACATAGCACAAATATAAATAGTAGCTTTTGTTTCTGTGTAGTGTACACCTGAACTATCTTCGCAAATTGAAGACTATTCAAAGTATGTGGGTGGAAGTTTTCGAATATTCAGACTTATCGACAATGCTAGTTTATTTGCATGACGAATTAACAGTACTGTAAAAAAATATTCAACAATCATTGTTAAATAAATGCACCAAGTCATCTTGAAAATGGCTCAAGAACTACAGTGAACATCATAAGCATTTATATTTTTGCTGAAATTGTTGAAAACCACTTAAGGAAATGTCCATAATAATAAGTTCTTGACATTGAAGCATCGTTTATCGCTGATAAATGCAGCACGGAATTGTAGGTAAATGCGCATAATTTAGTCAAATCTGGATCCATTGCCAGTATTATTGTAGTTATATGTAGGCAAAGAAGTCCAACAGCATTATTTCATTTTAACAAAGATTCTACTGCCATGCCACTTTAGCTAAAGTGGCTAAATTGACAATAACGCTTGAAATTTCGACACCTTTTCATTGTGGCAGGTGTTAATAGATCTATGTAACAAACGGATATGACAGGATAACTTAAAAAAAAAAGGAAAATTTCACCGTAGACGTTACAAAAACAAGCATTATTTAAGATCTAAAAACGGGCATAGAAACACCATCGAGACCTAGACAGTATCATGTTTAAGAACATAACATAAATAGTGTCGGCTTGCCAGGTGACTTACATCTCGGATGACTCAGACAGACAGCCGTGTCAAAATCTAAAACCAGTCCTTAAAGAGAATTGCATGATATTAAAACAATACAGGAATTAATAATATTGATATTAGAACAGAGGAAATGTTAATATGACGGAATAGTAGAGACTTCCTCCACCTTGGGTTAAACTTGGAAGACATTGGATTTAATGTTGCCAAAACAAATGAGATGGCTTTCAATGCTAAGTATAACGTTAAGAAAGGTTTTAATTTTAGTAATCCCTTTAGCGACAAAAGTAGTACAGTTTATTCGAAATGTTGTGTCACATACTATCATGCTTACTATATGATGACCATTTATTCAAAACTAACACAAAAACGCATGTTTGGCAAATAAAAAGGTTCATAGTGTCCCAGGATATCGTAACAACGAGTGACTAGAAAAAGTTCATCTTCCCAATTAGTTTCCGTCCAGTAAAATATTATCCCGGTCACACTCCAGTCACAAAAACCAATTTCGCGAAACACTCGGCAACTAAACAAGACATAAAGGGCAATCTCGGGCAATGGCGACTCTTTATTTACCCAGGAAAAACAAAGCCGCGTAGGAAAAACAAACTAACGTTAAGGCAGAACCACACGTGCTATGCTCTGTGGAACTAATATCAGATACATTGATATAAAACGGCATGGAATTCAATGTCTCAATTGGCATTCTCAGATTGCTAGAAAGATCCTTGTCTCATTTAATAAGCGTTTAATAGATCACAATTTCACGACGTCCTTATAACAATAACCCCGAAGATCTGTGTCAATAATTTTTTAGCATCGTAATTTCTCTTCATTTTGCGTTGCGTTTCGTCATTATTTGTTTTATGACTTTCCTCTTCATTCAGAAGACTTTAAAACGAATCAACTGTGAATATAGCTAACATTACTGTTACTATAAGAATCGTATAAATCACCTGACACTTATCAGTTCGCATAAAAGTTTCAAATTCTATTGTGCAAACTAATATCAAATGACAGTGCAGTCGGCACGTTTACGAGGCAAGATAAATTGTGCTACGTCAGTTGAATTGCGTCGTCGATGTAACGGAGGGTGTGTCCAATTTGGCCAATGAGGATCAAGATCGTTCCGTGTGCGGATGCAAAGATAGTAAAGATCGAAAAGGTTAGGTTTAGATGTTGTGAAGCTTGTTGCACTTTAAGGTCATATTGACGCGTGATCAATAAGCAATTGCGAACATAGATACTAGGAAATAAAACTGTTGTAAAGTGGAATATTTTTCAAACGACGATATCTTCCTTGGTTTATATTGACATATGTTACAGTAAATGACCTGTTGTATGCGTGAGTAATGTCTACGAATAAACAAATTGACGTTCCAAATTAGGAAAATAACTTAACTCCCATATCAGTTCGTACTCTAATACATACAACAGATTTTACTTAAGTTTTTTACCTATATTAGTATTACGTCTTAAAATAAGATTAAACATTACTAAAGATAAAAAATCGCATACAAAATCAAAGATGAATATGTCAAAAAGGCTACAATAGGTCTAGGAATAGCTTAAGTATCAACCTAATTACATTTACAACATCTAGTTAAAGAGTCGCCAGTGAAGAATTTTACTTTAACGGTCGCTAGTCACGGACGGAACCATTATTAGTGTCAACTGTCGAGGGCATAAACATCGATAGAGCCATTATGTCAAATATATGTGTCACCGACCTCATTTTTTGGGGCATAATGTTTTGACGTCGTGTTAACGTAACATATATTTATTCAAAACACCACCTCAGCCCGCAAGTGAGGTGTTATTGCCGAGACATATTCGAGCAACCGAAATTAATATAAAATCTTATGCGACAAATACTGTATAAAATTAATATTCAATGTTCAGTACGATTACGATGTGAATGGAACGCGTTTTTGCAATAATCACAATAATTCTAATACCGCTGCAAACTGCATAGTTAAGCAGTTACCTACTAGCTGACTATAATGTTTACATCAAATGACGAAATAAGTTAGGTGTGATCGAATAACCACAACTATGTTCAAGACAAACATGTAGGATGGTTGATTCACATGTTCAGTACCTACGTAAAAGGTATAAGTGATATAAATGAGCATACAAAGGTTGGAAGTTCTCCAAACATACAGTGATTCACTGAAATAAAGGGACAAAGACAGTGCGAAGACCTGAAAACAGGAGATAAGAGCTTCCATCTTTGTTGATTCAAAAATACTAAGAGATTGGTGTTCGGGATTCAAGTTTTGGTATCAGCAGTGCCACCGTGTCTTCCTACATACATAAATAACGTCGCTATCCCTTACGGGTTAGGCAGAGCCTAAGGTAACAAGACCTAAGGGCCACGTTTACCATGATTGTTTGCGAATAGGTGGAAAGGGTAATCAAAATAGTGATGGGTTGCTAATCGCGTCGCCTATGACATGATTCTTAAGATTTACAATTTTTTGTGTCTTCGTCTTTTCCTGCACTAACACATTACTGTTTTCAAAGTTTGGAACTTACACATGAAACTTTTGTCGTCATCACTACATGGTATAAAACAGTTGCTTTCGCTGTCTGTCCCTATGTATGCTTAGATCTTTAAAACTACGCAACAGATTTTGATGCAGATTTTTTATATACATAGTGATTCAAGAGGAAGGTTTGTATGTATAATTCTACGCAGACGAAGTCGCGGGCAGAAGTTAGTAAAATATAAACAAAATCATTGTTTCTTAGTTTTTAGCGGTCACGGACAACTTCCCAAATTCCACAAACTCCATGGGCCCCTGTATAAACTTAATACATTTTAAGTAAACCCCCCGGTACACGGACCCCTGGCACACATGTTACGGATCCCGAAGGGGTCCATGGACCCCGTTTTATTAAACCTCGCACTAAGCTTACTTTGTGTACTTTGTAAACGCGACGTGACACACAGAAATGAACGGGAACAATAACTTAGTGCATAAGGTTTCTAGGCTAATCTATGCAGTCACTGTACGAGAAACTTTCCCGGGTGTCAGTGCATTGCATACGTGACTTGCAGCATTTCCACTGGGAAAACGAGGGCAAACAGGATAAATTAGTCAGGTACCTAGCAGTGGCGTGGCGTAAAAGGTAAGCCGAAGGGAAAACTAGCCTTTTCCTCTAATTCTGCACAATAAAAGTGCCCAACTGCCTTAAAGTAGGCAAGCCGGTGGGAATCGAGTTCTATGGACGCCACGCCACTGGTAACTAGTGGACAGGAAAAAGTGTAGAATTATCCACTCTTTACAGTTCTATACCCTGAGAATTTATTGAATAAGCCGTTACTTTGTGGAGGTCCATTTCAATGAACAAAAAACTATTCCGCTACCGCGTTGATATGCGAGTTAAATATTGATCATTCTTATACCCTAGCAATTTTCCACGCTGGTCTGGGAGTAAAGAAGAAACATAGAATTTATCAGTTGCTTCTCTTCCCGCGCAGATGGTAAAAGCCCATCGAGGGAATAGGGGAAAGTCTTAGGAATCACGTTACAGGCGATACGGCTCGCAACCCATCACTATTTGGATTTCCCTTTCCACCTATACGCCCTTAATCATGCTAAACGTGGCCTTAAGGTTTTGTTACCTTAGGCTCTCTGTACCCCGTAAGGGATAAAGACGTGATATATGTATGTATGTACCAATTTAGCAGTCTGTAATTTTTCCTCATCCAAATTATAAAGGGAACCTCGGTCAAATTTAACATTTCCAAGTCCAAGGGTTTTCGCTGGGCGTTGATGAGTCAGGGCACTACCGGGTGACGCAATTGTTTGCCACCCCATATAAAATACTGAGCGCTTCCCTTTTGACCTCGAATAGTTTTACGTGTTCCGTTCGCAATTCCGATAATATTGATACAACGAAAAGCTGAATGACATTGCGAAGGATATTTGCTGATAATAGTTGTTTTATGAGCTGCCAATAAACTTGACGGCACGAGGCGTGTTAATGATATGTATGTATGTTATAAACGTTATGTTGCAAACATAATCACGACGTTACGAAATAATCTCTCCAATTAATTAACTCGATAATTAGCGGTGCCAACTTCATCAAGTGTGATAGCTACAAAACATAGTAGCTACATTTTATTTTAATTAAAATAAGAAATATATTATAATTCATTCCTGTCTATTACACGAGCCATTCGTAATTTGAATACACTATAATATTAACGCTTGTTTTGTGTTTTACAGCTTTTATTTAAGTTTCAGTGGCGGTTGTCAGGTTATCTTGCCAGTATTTGACCCACTTTTAGTACCTACTCGGATTGACTTGAAATTTGGTGCACATTATTATTATTATTATTTTATTTATTTAGGTCACATAGTCACATACAGTCACATAGTTGAACATAGTATTGATACATAAGGTGTAGACCTGGAGTGCCATAACAATAATAAAGTGAACATCGGTAAACTAAGTAAAGTAGGATACATGACAATATTGTATGTGTGTACTCATATTGTATGTAGTGTGTATGTGTGCATGTGTGTAATGATATTTAGTAGTTTATTTATGAATTTTTTGTTGTATTTTGAGATGTACGCTCTATTGTGGCTTTCACTATATTATATGGATATTTTAAACTCACTCTATGTCGGTCTCTCGCTTAATGCTCCTCTCATTTACTCAAAGGTTAACTGGTAGAGATCCCTTATAGGGATAAGTTCGCCTTTGTGCATATATTTAAGGTATTTTTTTGGGATTTGTCTCTGCTTCTTTATATTTGTACAATAAAGCATTTACTTACTTAATTACAATATAAATACAGTCAGCAAAAACAATTTCAAGTGACTAGGCGAAGTCGCACTTCGTCATTTTTTGTTTTTATTTATCAACTAGCTTTTGCCCGCGACTTCGTACGCGTAGACTTTTTGATCGACATAGCCAACGCATAACCAAAAACTCGGCGCCCCTTTAAGATACCTTGTACATTAATTATATAAAAACTAAGGTTAGGTAACATGCGGAAAACGATGTCTTTCGTCGTGTATGAATCTTTTTCGTCGCTTTTATTTTCGAATCACACAACCTCGGCCCAGACCGAAACGAAAATATAATATTGGAAGTCCGGATAAAAATATAGCGGCATTTGGCGCGACCGAACACAAAGTAAGAAACGCAGTAACATTTATTATTTTTCACGGTTTATCTGTTGAGGATTCATAGACTGCACGACTAAAAGGCCTATGTGATATCGGATAAAGAGCAAAGCGATAGAGTGGCCAGTAGGCTTATTACCTAACTCGCTCGCAATCGCCATGTTGTTCATTTTGACAGTTCATGTACGGGCTGGCAATTGGCATCGGAATCGGCTAGCTGTCATATTCATACAAGAACTGTCAAAATGAACACGATGGCGATTGCGAGCGAGTTAGATAATAAGCCTACCGATCCTTCAAAGTAAGTCATTCAAAAATGGTGTAAAAAAAAAAGTAAAAAAGTCTTTATTTATAATATGCAAAAACATGTTTGTTCAGCAGCGTCCGCACTAGACCTGTGTCGCGGAGACGAGAGACAGTTATAACAATAAGGGACTAACAAAAAAATCCGAAATAATTTGTGTGCGTATGTGTGTGTGTGTGTGTGTGTGCGCGCGCGCGTAAATCACCGTATCTATTAGGTACTATACATTATTAATTTAGACTAATTGTATGGTCGCCCTAAATTTCTTGAAGTGCATAATACGTCAACGTCAGATATAAGACAAAAAACGTAGTAGGTATAGGCATGGGGTGACAACAATTTCGTGTCCAGAGCTGCGGTTCGTTTTTGGATCCGTCCGAGGGGAAGAGCAGTGCTTAGTCCGGTGCACCCTGGGCATCGATTAATGATTTCCTGCCAGATTCTGAGGGATATTATTGCCGACATTTTTGACACAAGATTTTTGAATAGGTACTGTATTTATTACTTTGGCATTGGCGAAATCATCGCATCGATCGATGGGGCCATATTAACAAAGGAACACAATAATTTCACTGTGTGTCTACTCTTGCTTCATACTTATGTCCTGTCAATCGTTCAAAGGTTAACTGGAAGAGATCCCTTTTAGGGATAAGTTCGCCTTTGTGCATGTGTGTTATCCCGTATTCATCTTTTTCTTGTGTTTTATGTACAATAAAGAGTTATACATACATACATACATTTCAGTTTAAAATTAAATCGTTAATAAAAAAAGGATTCTTATCATAATGTTTGTTTTGCGAACGAATGTATTTGCCATCAATTATGTTAAGTAATTTTTGTTTTATTATGTACGTTAACAGTTATATGATATCTACGAAGGAAGTAGGTATGTGCATGCAATGTTCCGTATATGTATCGGCAGTTTATATTATTACTAGCTTCTGCCCGCGACTTCGTCTGCGTAGAATTATACATAAAAACCTTCCTCTTGAATTACTCTATCTATTAAAAAAAACCGCATCAAAATCCGTTGTGTAGTTTTGAAGATATAAGCATACCTACATATGGACATAGGGACATAGGGACAGAGAAAGCGACTTTGTTTTATACTATGTAGTGATAATAGAAAAAAAGTATACTTAGCAGTGGCGTGGCGTCAAGTACCTATATCAGAAGGCAAGCCGAAGGGAATTTAACTCGCCTCTCCCTCTAATTCTGCACAATAAAGTGCCGAACTGCCTTAAAATAGGCAAGCCGGTGGGAATCGAGTTCTATGGACACCACGCCACTGATACTTAGTTAGTTTGGTCTCGTAGATTAACTAAACAAATCTATATGGGGAGTGTGAATGGATGCGTTGGGAGGGAAAGACCTAGAAGGACATTCCGGGATCAAATAGGAGACGTTTTAAAAAAAGATCAGTAGGCTCATTACCTAACTCGCTCGCAATCGCCATCGTGTTCATTTTGACAGTTCTTGTATGAATGTGACAGCTAGGTGATTCCGATGCCAACTGTCAGCCCATACATGAACTGTCAAAATGAACACGATGGCGATTGCGAGCGAGATAGATAATAAGCCTACAGGTCAGGAATACCCGAAACTGAAGACATTGATGAATGTGGATGAAGCGAGGTATGTCAGGATCGTAGGGTGCAACAAAGTAGTCTGCCTATCCCTGTGGGAAAGAGGCGTGACGGTAGGTATGTATGTTTGTATTAAAGAGCAACCACACCGTCGCGTATACGCAGTGACGTGTCGTGGGCATCACATTTTCTCACCGTTTTTTCATACATTTTGTTGTGTAAACGCACCGTCAACAGACGCGTTCATCCCTTACAGGCATATAAGCAGTGCTTGTTTGTAAGCATACACAATACGGGTTTTGTTGTCAATATGCCTACCCTCTGTCAAAACCCACTGCACGCCCCTGACCGTCAACGTCTTTTACGCACCGGTGTGCTCGCACCTTTATATTATTAAATGCGTATTGTCATTAATTAAATGCGTATGTAATACTAAAGCAAGGCTACTACGCGTCGCCAATTCATAAAACAGTAATGGCTACAATAAAAACGTAACACTGGATTAGCATATTATAGCAATCGTTCTGTTCGTTTTATTGGAGCAATAAAATGTGACACATCTTCAATAGAAGAGGGAAAAACGAGCAGGCGGGGAACACGTTGGTAAGTTAACGCGGGACATTACATTCCTCGAAGCTACAAGTTACAATTTAGGCTTCGTATAAACTGCATTATACATACATACATCATGTCTTTATCCTTTACGGGTAGACAGAGCCTAAGGTAACAAATCCTTAAGGCCACGTTCAGCACGATCGTTGCATTATACCTACCTATATTCAAAAGGGATCATGAAAAAACAAAACATTATAAAATTAACAACGCAAACAAACTTCCTCTTGGAGTGCTTGCTCCGGCGGCAGCCAAGAAGAAGAACTACGCAGTGGCATGGCGTTCGTAGAACTCAATTCGCACTGGCCTGCCTATTTTAAGACAGTTGGGCACTTTGTGCAGAGTTAGAGGAAAAGGCTAGTAAGATTCCCTTCGGCTTGCCTTCTGGTATACTTTTTTTTATTTTTTTATTTATTTATTTCCACTCTTACAGCTATCTTTACAGGAACTAAGCCTAAGACAATAGTGTACTTAACAATTTGCACATCATATAAAGTGACTTACATATCTACATCATTCCACTTATAACTAATAATGAACACCGCTAACTTTGTGAATTCATTCATAGAACACGAAAACAAATCAATGTTTTCCGCTATAAGGTTTAGAGTGCGCAATGCGCGCGACAGCGGAGCCATGCGGAGCAGGATGGTGCGCCCGCGCGGCGTCGCCAGCAGCCGCGGCCGGCGGCGGCGCCACACGCACCCATCGGGGGCGCACATACTAATATATCTTAACACTATACTTATAATTAACTGAAAAATGTATTTAACTAGACAAAGCTCCCTACGTACCCGTAACTCGTTGTACCCCACCATACCCAGTATAAATAGATTTGGGTACATTAGTGGGTAAAAAGGGTATACTTGACGTCACGCCACTGCGAACTAGTCCGCAACATGTCCAGCATCCGTTGCAGCATCAGTTATCCGTTGGTGTAATTATGATCGAGTCTCACGGTAGTTTCATGTTGAACAAACTATTATCCGATTACTAGAATGCAGCGGTGCAACGAAGACGCTCTATTACGCGCTATTGCAACTGCACTCGATTGCACAACTAAGTACCTACTAGACAAGGCCGTGCATTTTTCAACGACCGTATTTATTTTATGGTTCAGTGTAAACGTAAAAGTGTAAAAAGCGTACAAAGTATATATAGAGAGAGAGCGAGAGAGAAACATTTATTTACACACATTCGATACACATAGATATTTATATAGTATGAATAAATACAATACACCTACTTATCGAGTAGCTATGCCGCTTTCAAAGCGTTCACATTCATCGCCAAATAATCCATAGGTATTTAGGTATAATCGATAATTTCACGAAGAACACTTTTCAACAGGTAAATGAATGAAATTATTATTTATGTCACGAAGCCCGCCGAAACCAGTGAAAAGTGAATGTTATTGGACCCCAGGCGACACTAGCGCCTCTAGTGGCAAATCCACAAGCGCTAGCCCCCATTACTCGAGTTTACTCTACATACTCGTATACTACACTAGCCTTCCGTCCGCAGCTTCGCCCGCGATAAATTAATTTTCCCGTGGTAAAAAGTGGCCTATGTCACTCAGTGATAATGTAGCTTTCTAACGGCAAAAGAATTTTTGAGCCTATTCAAAGCATACAAACAAACAAACAATCAAATTTTTCCTCTTTATAATATTAGTATAGAAGTATAGATTACAGTTGCGTGTGGTCGCGCTGGGAGAGTAGATCGTTCGGTTCCCAACAACAATGCGCTATTAACATAATAGGGCACAATTACGAAGGACACATACGTCACAGGCTCACAGGTCGGCTAGGGATGAGTGGGTACAGTCGATCAAGGGATATCTTCACCATTCTATCGTTCAGCATCATTAGGGGTGTCTTAACATCAGATTATAAATGACAATCAGCGTTTTTTCCTTTTTGTGTAGGATGTGTGTTCAAAGCGCTAACTTAGCCTGTACATGCATTATACAGGATCTCTAAATTGTCTCGAAATATTTCAGCAGGTTGTGGGGTTATATACATACATGCGTACACAAATCACGTCTATATCCCTGATGGGGAGACAGAGCCTGAAGTAACAAGACTAGGGGTTAGTTTCACTAAATAGCCCTGTATGTTTTTCAGGATACAAGGGCGACACAAATTTTTGTATCAAATGAGAAACCTTTGGTAGGAATGGAAAAAATCCTGGAGACCTTGTGCTCAAACAAGTTATATCCTTATATTTTAGAGTCACAAAAACAGAGCGAAATAACGCGCGGACTCGACCAATCACACGAATAGAAATCCATCACAATTTCACATTACAAGGGGCGTGAACTTTTAAAGATCAAACAGGCTAACAATACTAGTCCGGAGAAATGGAGATCAAATGTACAAGTAACAAAGTTGTCAGCAGCTGGTTAATGTAAAACAAAGTGCAATAAATCGCAACCCGGAAGAAAGGCTAAATCAATGAAGGCCAAACAGAACCGGTCGCAAATTAAATGTCATTTACAGCGACAATTATGTTCCGCGACAAAAGAATTGATAAGGAAGCTTGATAGCATTTCTAATACAGAAGGAAAGGACACTATCGATTGTTATTAGAACGGAAGCAAAGGCCAATTCAGAAAGCTACTTCTAGACACTTAGAGTGAAGACCACGATCACACTGCCAAGAGTGTAACGAAGGAGAAGACCAATAGCAGTCGGAAAACTCCCCCTCCCCTTCTCTTGAGAATACAGGGATTGTAGATAAGTCTACGTAATAACACAAAAGCAAATAAAAGACGAGACTAACTTTCAATTTCCCGTTCTTTTAGAAATTGAAAATCACAACACGTTTGTGTCAACTACAGAAGGCACGGATATTAACAATTTAGTTTAGCCTAGATTGCCGAAATTAAATGACAAATAGGTAGTTTCCAATCCAAACGACGCGCCTGATTTAACGCATACAGTTCTACTAGTGACATCTTAAAGAGACCTTGAATTCGTCATAGATTTGATGCTCATGTATAAATAGTTTGTAGACCTAGTTTTACTCTTCTTTGTCTTTAAGTTCTTGATGGAATAAAACGGATAACAGAAATAATATTCAATGTCATTCACTTTTATTACTTAAATCAAGCATTTAAAATGAAAGTAATACATGAACATAATTAACGGATGTTGTTGTCGACAACAAAGAAGAAACGGTCAAAGAATTTGGGATATTCAAGACAAACTAAACAAAGAACATGATGCAACCAGTTTAACATAAAGCAAAGTCCAAGTGTTTAGCATACAACTTGTTTCACTACACGCTAATGTTATTAAATATATTCAAAGACATAACGAATGCAAGAAGTAAGTAAATACTCGTAACGTTGTTGCCATGGAAGAAAGAAAATAAATAGGATACCATGCGTAGACTAACGTAGATGACGTAACAAGAGGTGTGGTGCCGATTTATAGGAGACACATCTAAAAACTACCATCTATACATATAATAAAATCGTTGAGACCAAAAAATCTGTACATTGAAGATTTTAAAAAAAAAACCGACCAGGGTGACTTAAAATCGGTAACTGAACATATTAAAACCATTTTTAAAATTTTTGTTTGTTTGTTTGTTTGTTTGTTTGTTTGTTTGACTGAGCATCACGTAAAAACTACTGAACGGATATTAATGAAATGTTCACAAATCGATTCCAATAAATTCAGAATAGGATATAGGCTACAGAAATTGTGGAAAATTTTGGAAAAAGGGGGTGAAAAGGGGGGTTAAAGTTTGTATGAAAAAAGAAAATTAGATTGTTCTAGAATCATGAAACTCAGAATAAATACTTAGTAATAAAAATAAAGAAATACCTGTTTTAGCATTTTTTTTTAATCTCATCCAGAGGCGCAAAAAAGAGGGTTTTGTGTTTAAAATTAATTAACTTCATACACCTATACAATAAAAACCAATGAAGCGTAACCTTTTGAAATTGCTAAATAATACTTCCAATTTAATACAGGTAAATATAATTTCTCAGTTTTCTTGAAATTTGATTTTTGAGGTGATTACGCACAAAATAGCGGAACTCAAGAAAATCAGCTTTCCTCGGTATAAGTAGTTGGTAATAGTTACAAACATAATAATACTACGAAGAAAATAGATAGATACAAATGTACATAAGACATATAGCCGGAAAAGCGTGTCAATTGTGAAAAAACATTAATATAATAATTACATGCTGTACAGGCATTTTTTCAACGAAGAGATTTTTGTCAAACCTAAATCAACCTAAATTGGCGTCCTAAATTGTGTTCTTTACCAAACACCTAAAGTTCAATATGCAATACCGTTACTTTTGTTTTTATTTATTGCGCAATTATTCACAACGCGTTCGGTTTTTGAACGCACTCTTATTTGATAGCCTGATATTAATATGAGGGCGGCGTGAAACGCTTGGCTGTATGTTCTTGGTACCTTTGCCTATAAAAAGCAAAATCAAAGGGCGCGTTTACGCCTGCGCTACGAACATGTCAGAATTTTATTGTGAAAAGTTGGTGCTTTTAGTATGAATCTGACAGCGAGCGAACCTAAACTGAATCGCATTAAGACATCGTGGCAACTATGGCAAGGCCCCTGTAGGTAATTAATTTGTAGAATGATAATAAGTGTTAATAATCCGTAATTACGTACCTACTTAAACCAAGAAAATAAATTAAAAAAGCTTCTGCTAGAAAAAATTGAGTCGCAAAATATTAATTAAAACGGATTAGTAAATGAATTGTTAGTCGTAAGGTAAAAACAGGTAAACATTTATGTATTATTTGGTTAGAATAGATTTAATTTTTTAAATTAATCAGGGTACAAATATCGTTAAAGTGAGCGCAGTATTCGCCAATAAGCGTTATAGTTTGGCGAAATTAATAGTGATGTAATTAAAACTGTACTTAGCTTTTTTGAATAAAGAAACTATAAACAAAACTATAAATAAAACTATTTGTAAAATAAAGTATAAATAAATGTGACGAGTCATTAACCAGTTTGCACTTGATTTTTTTTCAAGATTCCGTGTCGCAAATTATTATTTTCATGACGTAATTCTAAAAGTATAGTTTCGTACATACTTTCAGTGATTCATGTGACGAAGTTAATAGTCATAATAATAATAATTTTGATATCGAGAAAAGCCGTAAGTATCACAAAAACACACGCGGACGAAGTCGCGGGCAACAGCTAGTTCTTGAAATAAAGCCAAGGAAATGGCTGATGATAAATTGGTATTTATTTCATCAACCATCCATGTAAATACCACATTTAAAGGAGAACTATCATTTCGTAATTTCCCCGTTTACGGATTTCATTCTTACGATTACATATCCATCACTTGAAACGATAAAACTTGAATCCTAGACGTTGAACTCGGACAAATCGAAGAAACAACAAGTTAGAATTAACTTCAATCAATGGAAAATCATCGAATATAATAAATATTCTATGCTCGCCAATGTAAACGGCAAGCACGCGGAAGGAACGCTAAACTCGGATTACGCTATTTCCATCGTACCAGCGACGCGTGCGCAGCTTTTCGCGCGCTACTGTTAACGCCACCGGTTCCGACCAGTCGTCATTGACAGTCAAGGAAGCACGACATTGACTCGTATATTAATAGTCTTTTTTACAGCTGCGCTCTTTTAAACGGACGAGTAACCTAGTTGTGATTTGAAGATAATAGTAACCTTGTGTATTACGACTAAAATGCGGGATAAATTGGACATAATTATCTGGTCTATTGCCGTTACAGGATCCTTGACATATTTTGTTTTTATTGAAAAGTTTTTCTTTTCTAAGAAGCGCATTTCTTGCGTTTTTAGAATCCTTGTTACACAAGTAATGTTTTATCATATACAAATTACATTGCATCTAAAAATGTTGTTAAGAAACTGCAATTTTTTTAATAGCTATTCGCCACTGTGGAAAAAAGGTACATCAACTCTATAGACTATGAAGGTGCCTAAGAGCACCGGCAAACAGAGTCATTTTTCTGACGTCTATTTTTCGTTTATTTCTTTGATAAGTATTTTACATTAATATTATGATTAATAGTTTAGTTAATGAACTAGGTAATTTATCTGTATCTGAGTCTAGAATTTGTGAAGCCAAGAGTTGTAAACAGCTCCAATGCACTTTTAGTAACTCGCTATCCATTTTAACGCAAAATATTCGCAGTGTTTTTAAGAATTTTGATAATTTTAGATCATAATGCCGGCCTACTAACCTTAAAACGTAAAATACCTAGACTAATCAACACTCGCACAATTGCTAAATTGAATATAAATAAACTCGAGGAAGACTTATGCAACGTCGATTTTGACCCAGTTTATAATTCCGCTGACCCACAGTTTAATGTAATGTGTAGTTAGGAAGTAGATTATTTTTGTAAACTTTCTTTTTATTGGATTTTAATTTTTATAAGATAATCATCATAGTTTTAATTTAATAATTTCTTTATATTTTTGTCATGAATACTTATTTTTCCCTTGTGATTGTTTAATTATTTAATAGCCATTTTGTTTAGCTCTTATAGCCTGAGACACAGGATTTCCTAGTTCAGGCATATGAGTTGTTAACTTAGATTTATAAGGAAACTTTGTTCTTAGTTATAATTTTGTAAACATTTATGAATAAATTATCTTTATCTTTATCTTTATCTTATCTTATCTTACTGTTGGGCAAAGGCTTCCCTTTTCTCTTTCTAGCTTTCTAGCTCAAAAGACTCCAAATCGTCTCGCCATCTCTTTTTTGGCCTGTGTCTGCTCCGGTACCCGTCATATGGAACACAGTCGGTGATAATTTTTAAATTCATCTTTGCATCTATATATAAATTTCAAAAAACATCATCACATTCCCGTAAATTTCTAAAGTCACACATCTGCGTGGTAATGTGAAAATATAAAATAAATCAACACTATTCTTGTACAATGTCATCCAGAGGAGTTTGTTGCAAAATTGACGTAAATCTAAGGATAAATCATTCGCTACTCGTTAGTAAACAGAGCTGAATAGATTGGTCGAGCTTTCCCGCACCGTCGGATGAGAACCTTGATACGTGGCGTCTATTTTCGGATTTCGGTCGCTTTGGCTCCAATAGCAGCGTATGAAGTATCGCATTGAGCTTTAACACGAGAAGGATCAAGAAAGCGTTTAATTTAGTCTATTTGGAATTTTACATCAACAAGATCATCTATAACTGCATTTCTTTGCACATTATCGTCCAAAGCTTGAGCCTTAGTAGCTTAGTTTTTGTCACGTTCCTGAATATCGAGGCTTCTCTTATTTTCTTTTTTAGCATGGATTTTAGAAAGAGGACCGCTCTTTCAAAGGCCATAGGTCAAACTGCAGTGGCGTAACTACGACAGGGGGGCGTGGCAAACGGGGCTTCAATATAACTACATAGTATAAAACAATGTCGCTTTCCGCTGCGCTGTCTGTCTGTCTGTCCCTATGTATGCTTAGATCTTTAAAGCTACGCAACTCTGATGCGGTTTTTTTAATGGATAGTGATTCAAGAGGAAGGTTTATATGTATAATTCTACGCAGACGACGTCGCGGACAGAATCTAGTAAAGAATAACATCAAGCTCTTTTGTGCTCTAGGTCTAGCCAGTTTGAGGCCCCATAGAATTATACTAAGCCTTCTAGGGGCGTGCAGTGGGTTCTGACAGAGGGTAGGCATATTGACAACAAAACCCGTATTGGTACGAAGCGTGTCGAGCACATTTACGTATGCTTACAAACAAGCACTGCTTATATGCCTGTAAGGGATGAACGCGTCTACCTTCTGCCACCCTATTGTTACGCTACGGACCACTAGGCTAGGCTGCCACGGCATTTTTTAAATTAGCTTCACATCACATCACATTAATTAACAGGCATAATAAAATCAAGAGATCTATTAGGATACGCTTTGTAAAACGTAATACGTGCTCATAGCACCGTAACAGCAGTACTGTTATGGCTAACCACTGTTGCTACATTAGTCGTTTTCATTTCAGATAACTTCAGTTGTTCGCTTCCCATTGGTGATATTGTAATGAAGCAATATTAGATGGGTTAAGCCCGTCACATGCACTTTTTAAATTACATACTCTTTTATATCATTTTTGACCTGGATGCTAAGCCTTTTCAGCCAGCCGCTGCATCACGCCTACTTTTACAGTTGCCATAAAATAACTGTTAACTGGTAACTGTGGTGTTAAATTAACTGTTATTAAAAGACATCAGAGCCACAATTAAAGGAATTAAGTAGTAGTAGTATCGTGTGTTTATTGCACATAATATTATATGTATAGATAACTAAAAAAAAAACAGAACCAGAGAAGAAAGTTTTTGCGCGCCGTACCTTCCAAGATTAGGTAGGCAAGTAGGTACGTAACTAAAGAAATACACATTGTAGTAAGTACGTAATGTTACATCATACGCTCTTTAATTTATGATAAAATAAGCTCGTAAATATTTTAAAAGAGACTGTTTACGCATAACTTGCGCTCATCAACAACTGAAAAAAAAAACAAAGCGCCGCCAAAAAAAAATGACGCCAAGTTAGAGCCGTCACTCAACCTTTTTTTTCAGTCGCGGAAATAGAACTGAATGGGTGTTCTTGGTTAGCATGTGACATTTCTATTTAGAAATCTCCAAATAATTCGGGGAAAAGCTATTCTGTCTGCTTCGTGATGTAATAGTTTCTTATTAACATTATTTACCTTTAACAATGCTGTTTTAGGACTCTATAAAAAACCTTGTTTTTAACTGGGTAAAACAAAACTTTCAAACTAAAAACATTGGTGTCCTGCCGTCGTTAAGTACGTGTGGTGCGTGGTTTGTTGTGTAGCCATTTTAGGGTACCAAGTTATTGAGACAAGTGCATAAAAGTTTCGGAAGATCGTGATTGAAATATATACATACATAAATCACGTCTTTATCCCTTACGGGGACGACAGAGCCTTCTTTTTTTTTTTAACGGAGAGGAAATCTTTATGGATGCCCTAGGCACGGGGATGACTAGGGTTATGTGGGACTCCCCCCCCGGAGGGGTATACCCAAACTAAAAACTCTCCGGCGTTGCCTCAATCCGGTGTGACGGGGACGCAGTGGGATGCCACTAGGGTTTCAACCACAAACGCCCCCCGGTGGCCCCGGCTTCCGCCAGGACCGCGCCAAGAAGGGGAGGGCCCGTACGCTGGGCCCGTCTTCCCTTAGACAATGAGACTGTGCAATGCAGGTAGGTAATGTCCCGTTACCGTTCCCGCTGGCCCCAAGGGATGGGGCGAGCGGTGCAAGCACCGAGTTCGCCTTTTCCCCCCTGGGACGACAGAGCCTAAGGTACCAAAACCTAAAGGCGACGTTTAGCATGATTGTAGGTTGTGGGCGTATAGTTGGAAAAGGGAACCAAAACAGTGATGGCTTGCTACCCGCATCGCCAATAACACGATTCCTGAGATTTCCGCGCATTCCTTCGATGAACTTTTAACATATGCGCGGGAAAAGCATTGTACATTCTGTTTTTTCTTTGCTCCCAGACCAGTAGGCTTATTACCTAACTCGCTCGCAACCACTGACAATTGGCATCGGAATCGGCTAGCTGTCACATTCATACAAGAACTGTCAAAATGAACACGATGGCGATTGCGAGCGAGTTGTTATAAGCCTGCAGCATGGAAGGGCCAATCGGAAGCCATTAGGGCTTTAAATAAAGTGCTCACTACACGCTACACGCAATTAATCTACGTCATATCGCTAACAGCATCAAATTAGCTTCATCCTATAATTGCTACATCTAGTTGTCATACATTTTCAATGCCATGAATGTAAACATAACTCCGGTCCAGCCCCGACAGTTTAATAGCACGTTTGACGCTTATTGTAAGGCTTGTTGAAATGACAACACAATCACAGTAGATTTATTGGAAGCGTTCAAATCCAACAAATAAAACATCGTGCTGGTGTGAAAGAGGATATGGTGATTAGGATAGAAAAAAGTGACGCAAACACTGACGCGTTTCGATCCCTCTACGGGATCATTGTCAAAGTTTAGTGAGCACAACTGTTACACATGCAAACCAACGTCGTACTCACCGTCGTCGTCGTTGCGTCGCATGAAAAACATATATATTTCGCACAGGCTTATTATCTTGCACGTGGGTAGCGAAGTAGCAAGGTAATTATTTTTTGTTCATCACTATCATCACTACATAGTATAAAACAAAGTCGCTTTCTCTGTCCCCATGTCCCTGTGTCCCTATGTATGCTTATATCTTCAAAACTACATAACGGATTTTGATCCGGTTTTTTTTAATAGATAGAGTGATTCAAGAGGAAGGTTTTTATGTATAATTCTACGCAGACGAAGTCGCGGGCAGAAGCTAGTAAATTGATAAAAAGCTGACCTTACGCGTGTTATATCGGTTTGTATTTTGCCAATACAATATGCCTACGCCTATTGCCGAGTTTTCTTGAGTATAATTACGTGGGTAACCCTACAGCCTTGCTATTGTCATGTTATTAGTTTTCTAAGTGCAAAGGTCATGCAATGACGTAAATTAGCACGTTTAACACTTGTTATGTCCATAAACCAAAAATCGTGGAGACACGTTTAACACACCGCAATTTACTTACAGAAATCGGTGATAATACGTGTCAACATAAAGATCACGATTTTTTATTATCATGATTACATTTTTTGGCTTATTTTGAAAGGCCTGCTAGCGGTTGTAATTTTTTTATTTAATGTCATTATACAGACTTGTCCATTCATGGCAACAATTACTAGCGTTTCAATATTTTATTGAATCAGGCGTTACTTTGCGGAGGTCCATTTTAATGAACAAAATTATTTACCTTGCTACTCCGCTACTCACGTGCAAGATTGCATGAAAAATATACATATTTCACACAGGCTTGGCTATCTTGCACGCGAGTAGCGGAGTAGCAAGGTAAATATTTTTTATTCACGTTCCAATGTTTCTATCGGAAGCATGGCCACTAAACTAACTGTAAGAAAACAAATTAAGTGCGTATAACAAGGCAACCAAGCCTACTCAGTCAACCGTGTACAATAACTAAGTCTTTAGGCGAACGCCATAAATGTCGATTACGCGATTGCGTAAGCTTTACGCTTCGCGTTGAATCAGCTGATGGTGGTGAGGTCAATAGTGCGCAACACATTTTCAAACAATGCATAAGTTTATGTTTTTTCATGATTTTTAGCGAGTTCCTAGTTGAACACCACGTCGTAGTCTAGAGGCACTAACCTCATAATAAAACACGTCTGTAGCGGTATGTCGTCTAGTGAAAAGGGGGGAGGGTGATTCTAAATTTTTTACATAGCTATTTTGCTATCAAATGACGCAGACAAACAGATCACAAACATATGACGCTTGGCGACAAAAATTCGCATATTAACAAGGTCACGTGACAGTTAGTAACAGATAGAAAATTTCCAAGGCTTACCCACCTGCTATGGGTGGTGTAGGGGTGTAGCACGCGTCACGGAATGACGAGGACCCCGGTTCGATTACCGGCCATAGCTTTACTTTTCGGATTTTTCTGTGTTCTAATTTTCAGTGTCGTTTAAACATTTTATAGCTATTTTAGACTTTAATCTTTTTACAGTAGAAAAGAAAATAAGTTGTCATTTATTTCAGACAACCCCCTTTTCACTTGGACTAATATTCACTAGGAATAATTAAGAGTGAAATTGCTTTGTGTTAGCAGATTTTACCAAAGATTTTTGTAACCGTTTTGTTTCCTCAATCAGTCCATTGATAAGCCACATAATCGTAGCTAGAGGCAAAAATAACGACGAAAAATCTTTACAGGGGTCTTCAACGGAATACTCCACAATAATCTCAAGACACCTTGACTCTTATACAAACAAGACTGCGACTACGATAAGTACATAAAAACACAAAATCAATCCCGCCTAGAATCATGTCTCGATTAAAAAATGGGACAACATAACAGACAATACCAACTGACCAGTTATTTACAAACTCAACCAATACTCCGTTATTGACTATCCAATATCCATCTAAGATTTACGTTTCTAACAGAATCCAAAAGACTAGTGACGTCAAACCACGCCTCTATTTATAAATACACTCCAGGCTTGCGTAAGCGAATCACCTTGGACTTTGTGGTATTCTCAGGCGATGCGTGGGGCAGTTTTTTGGGAGTATCTGATGCCAACGAGCTCCCATTGTGGGGGTGACAGGTCATACCTTGTTGTTCGGTTTTCAGATAAGTGCTGTAGATTAACGAGGTGTGAAAGATTGGCCTAAAATAATGTCTCACCAACATCCAAGAGCTTAAGCCAGGTTTGGTGCCTCTAGTGTAAGCTTTCACAACAAAACCTCTTCAAAACGTTAACGTAAATTTCTTAGTTACCTACCATGGAAAAATTGGCGGCGCCACTTGCGGATTGGAGTGGCAAAGGCAACAATCTGTTCTAATAGTTTGGACATTTTAACGCAAACGCGTTCGAAACGATTTTCGTGTCGAAAAACAACACCATACGTAGAGGACTGGCTAACCGCGCGGGGTAGGACGACCAAGGGGACCGAGAGAGGTGCGGACGGGTCGGCCCCCTTTATCATCCAACCCCGCACCCCTGCACTACGCGGGCGAGGACTCAATTAAGCGGTCGGTCTATAGCTAGAGGCTCTTATGGATATTTCTAACTAGCTATTGCAAGTAATTTCGTTCACGCACAATGGGGGCTATCGCGTGTGAATTTGCCACTAGAGGCGCTAGTGTCGCGTGAGGTCCAATAACATTCACTTTTCACTGGTTTTGGCAGGCTTCGTGAGATAAATTACAAGTTCTTTCATTTACCAGTTGAAAAGTGAACTCCTTCGGGAAATTATCGCAAATATTGATTATTTGGCGATTAATGTGAACGCTTTGAAAGCGGATTTATTTTTTCCGAACAAAACGGAACTGCACTACATCGCAGTATAGTCGATATGATGATAGTTATTTATAATTAATAAACTTAATGAGATTCAAGATTTAAAACTTCGGCGCCGATCTTATATTCGCCTTTGACAGCTATACCTCTGGACCTTAGTCAACAGTGGCGCCAACTGGTGAGCAAAGAAACGATAGTCCCCATTAAATATAGCCTATGTCACTCAGGGGTAATGTAGCGTTCTGGTGAAGGATTTCTTTAAATTATATTCACACCTTTTGTTTATTTAATGTATTCAATGTGTTTAAAAACAAAGCGCACGCGGGACGCTGACGTCCGTACTTCGTACGTAACGTCTAAATATGCGCCATAATTTAATCCTGCGCCTATAAATACAATATTTTATAAGTGAATAACTAACATCGTAACAGTAGACTTATTACCTAACTCGCTCGCAATCGCCGTCGTGTTCATTTTGACAGTTCACGTATGGGCTGACAATTGGCATCGGAATCAGCTAGCTGTCACATTCATACAAGAAATGTCAAAATTAACACGATGGCGATTGCGAGCGAGTTAGATAATAAGCCTACTGATCAGGATCACAGTACGAAAGGTATCCAGATATCCATTTGTGTTTGTAAGGAAGATAGCAAACGATGGGACATTCGAAATTATTTCTCGTCTGACCGGATGGCGTAGAACTACACTTGACAGATGACGCTTTGCGACAAAATTTCGCATAGTAACAAGGTCACGTGACAGCTAGTAACGGATAGGAAAATTCGAAGGCTTACCCACCTGCTATGGGTGGTGTGGGGGTATAGCACGCGTCACGCAATGACGAGAATCCGGGTTCGTTCGGCCATAGCTTTACTTTTCGGATTTTTCTGTTCTACTTTCAGTGTCACTTAGAATTTTTTTTTTTAGAACTTTGCGTCTATGGGGGCCATTGGTCTTATCTACAAGTCATTTTCGGTATAATAAATAGAGGGTCTCGTGACAAGAGTTCTGGTATTTTATTAGCGCAAAAAAAAGCAATGCTGCCAGCCGTTACCGTCAATGGCGTGAAAATAATATTGATAGAATTATCTTCGCTTTGATCTTGCTGAGAAACTACTGTATCACCATCATCATTATCATCAGACTTAAGGAAACAATATGCGAAGATAAACATCATGTAAATAAGTTAACCAGAGAGATTGTAATCAAAATAATTAATGACAATAAGGCGCATGATGCAAAGCTTTCAATTGATGGAATCCGCATAACATTGTAATATACATACATACAAATCACGTCTTTATCCCTTACAGGGTAGACAGAGCCTAAGGTAACAAACCTACAAGAAAACACAAACACTGGCTGTAAACTGTAACTTCTTCCATGCTGGTCTGGGAGCAAAGAAAAAACATAGAATGTACCAGTTGCTTCTCTTCCCGGGCAGATGGTAAAAGCCCATCGAGGGAATGGGCGAAAATCAGAGTAATCATGTTATAGGCGGTGCGGCTAGCAACCCATTACTATTTTGATTCCATTTTCTATCTATATCTAGCCCCACAATCTTGCTAAACGTGGCCTGTAGGTCTTGTCCCTTTAGGCTCTGTCTACCCCGTAAGGGATAAAGACGTGATTTGTGTATTGTAAACTGTAACACTGGCGCAATATTTCACAACAATGCTGTAGGTATCAAAATAACCACAAACAAATTAAAATTGTAATGACATCAGCTCAAAAACTTGTTGACAATCTAACGTTGTGCAATCTCACCTATATAATATACTAGCCTTCCGTCCGCAGCTTCGCCCGCGATAAATTAATTTTCACGTAGGAAAATTTTCCCGCGGTAAAAAGTAGCCTATGTCAGTGATAATGTAGCTTTCTAACGGCAAAAGAATTTTCGAAATCGGTCCAGTAGTTTCGGAGCCTATTCAATGCAAACTAACAAACAATCAAATTTTTCCTCTTTATAATATTAGTATAGACTAGCTGTTGCCCGCGGCTTCGCTCCCGTTTTTTTTTCTTCTAAATTTTAATATTTTCTCACCGTTTAAACCTTCCCTGGACTTCCACGAATATTTCAAGACTAAAATTGGACAAATCGGTTCAACCGTTCTCGAGTTTTAGCGAGACTAACGAACAGCAATTCATTTTTATTTATATAGATAGATACTAATATACTGGGGAGCAAAGAAACCGGGTCACTTTTCATACAATTTTTTACGGGAAGTTACTCGGTTTATTTGCTACCGAGTACATTTATAAAGAGGTAAAGTTTACCAGTTCCTTCTCTTCCCGCGTAGATGGTAAAAGCCCGTCGAGGGAATGGCCGAAAGTCCCCATCACTATTTTGATTTCTCTTTCCAGCTATACACCCTTAAACATGCTAAACGTGGCCTTACCTTTTGTTACCTTAGGCTCTGTCTACCCCGTAAGGGATAAAGACGTGATATATGTATGTATGTGGTAAAGTTTGTGTGGTTCTAGGGGGTATCCGGATCTACTGAACCGATTTTGAGAATTCTTTTACCAATAGAAGCTAAATGCCGTAAGTTACGCTAAGGCGCAGTTTAAGCCAGCCTCACTTCTCCGTTGACTTTTTATTCGGTAGCCCAATAACTAACAAATTAAATAAACATTATAACACGCCGTTAAATTGATGATTCTACTCTTTAGCAATGTTACCGAACATCGGCTGGCATTGAAAACAACTGTGTAAATAAAAAATATGCTACCAACTTCCAAAGAGCAAGTCGATATTGTGTCATATATTTAAGGTCTAACAGAAATTCAATTACTATTATTATGCACATCAAAGATGCAACAATTTCGTCCATGCCCTCGATGGGCTTTTACCATCTGCGCGGGATGAGAAGCAACTGGTACATTCTATGTTTTTCCTTTGCTCCCAGACCAGCATGGAAGTCTTGGTAACATACATATATTTATGCCTTTAATTGTACATACACCCTCAATATCAAAGGATTGCAGAAGCGTTGCCAACCTAGAGGACTAGCACAAAATATTTCATATTCGTGTGTGTAGCACTGGTGCTTGGGAGCATTAGCGAGTAAGATGCTGGTAGACCTGGACAGACCCTGCGTAAATATATTACCTGAAGCCAACCTTCCTACTATGACGTCAGCTACCATTGTATGCAAAACATGCTCTTAATTACTATGTGCATTTACTAGAGCTGGTTAAAAATATAGTATATGTTAATGTATTAACTACATAAGTATGACGTCAGCTGCAATTACAGAAAATACATACATACATGAATCACGTCTTTATCCCTTGCGGGGTAGACAGAGCCTTTTTTTAACGGCGGGAAAATGCTTTACGCATACTCCCGCGCCTTGGGGACAGCACTGAAGTTATGTGGGAGGCATACCCACTAAAAACCCACCGGTATTCTCTCGCTGCCATTGGGGGGCGCTGCGGAAGGGGTAGACAGAGAGGCGTAACAAGAGAGAGAGGGGGGTTGGCTATGTTTAGCATGATTATGGGCGTATAGGTGGGAACAGAAAATAGATGCATTATTTTGCATCTGTCAATAAAGTAAAACCAATTTGTACATGTGTCGCATCTTCCATACTGGTCTGGGAGCAAAGAAAAAACATAGAATGTACCAGTTGCTTCTCGTCCCGCGCAGATGGTAAAAGCCCATCGAGGTAATGGGCTAAAATCTTAGGAAACACGGTATAGGCGATGCGGCTTGCAACCCATCACTATTTTGATTCCACTTTTCCACCTACACACCTCCAATAATGCTAAATGTGGCCTTTAGGTCTTGTTACCTTACGCTCTGTCTGCCCCGTGTGGGATAAAGACGTGATTTGTGTGTATGTGTCGCATAGACACCTATTTTGAATGTGCATTCACAGAGCATTGTAAAAGAATTTATTTATTTTACCTCCTGTTTTAACTTGTTAGCTTCATTGGCTGTGTAGTGTGTATTTAGTAAGCAGTTACGTTCAATTGCTGTGTTGCCTTAGGTGTAATGAGATGTTGGTCAGCTGAATGCTGTATAGGGCTTCTATTTTACATAACTATATGAAGATAGCATATACTTCCATTCAGAGTAAGATCGCTGAGATCAACAACAAAGCAAACTGGGCTGTCTATGAATGAAGTTGGGTACTCAATCGAGAGCTATAACCGTTACTGTTGCCGGTTACAGGAACAAAAAACCCTAGTGAGGTTGCGGCCCGTAAGCCTGCCGCAAGTGGAACGCCACGTCCACACTATTTATTTTGCGGGTGGTAGGGCCTTGCGCAAGGTCCGTCCGGATTGCTACCACCATCTTACTCGCTAATCCTGCCGCTAAGTAGCAGTGCTTGCACTGCTGTGTTCCGGTGTGGAGAGTAAGACAGCCGGGGAAATTACGGGCACAAGAGGCATTTCATCTTAGTCCTCTAGGTTGGCAACGCATCTGCAATCCCTCCGGGGTTGCGGGTGTCTATGGGCAGTGGTGATCACTTACCATCAGGTGACCCACTTGCTCGTTTGCCTTCCTATTCATATAAAAAAAAAAAAAAAAACACTAGTAGATATTTATACTGGACTGATTTAAACTTAAACTTGGACTATGAGATAGGCACATCAGCAACTCTGCTGCTCGCCTATAATTCAATAATAATAATAATAATAGTTTTTGATTACTGTAATGTGCAATGGGTACGGGTACAGCTTGCAGTTTACCGGGCCTTGCTGATTTTAAACAATAAATCAATAATTAGTACAATAGGTTCCATTTTTTTATACCATTACTTTATAAAAAGGTGTATTGTAGATCAATTTAAGCGTGTTGGCGACCATACCTTTTCTGATTGGAAAAAAAAAATGAAAAGTGAAAGCTATAGATAGATACATAATTGACTATGTGATTTTTACAAAAATGGTCAGTTAGGATAAAACAGTAGCAGTGATTGCTCTTGGAATAATTCTAATGTCCGCCGGCTATGTGTAGAAACAGTTTCTACCAAAACATAACCTATAAATTCAAATAAAATCTATCAATATACCGATCTATGTGGGTGTACTTGTGGCTAAATTGATATCTTAGCCCATTTCGGCCGAAATAGCTCAATAAACAGGATCAAGTTTAGTTCTAAGTGGAAAAACATCGGTAAACACGTAAGAAATACTGTGAAGTAAAATCACTTGTAGCGACTTACCTTCCACTTCCGTCTTTACTTCCTTCACCATGATGTATTCATATAACTTAGAACACTTACAAATAGTAGTAAATTAATGTTTTATCCTGTTAATAACAAATGACTAAGCATCGAAATTCAATTGTTTTATTATCATTGAATTGTCAAAATTGACGTTTTTGTCGTCAACTGTGGCAGCACTGGTCAACAGTAACGTTTATAAGGAAAGGTACACGTAAATTTTACCGAATTATTACAAACCTTTTTATCCCTTAACGACCAAAAAAGCCATCTTAATTTTCATTTACGCATTTTTTAAAATATTTTAGCCCTTTATTGAATTGATTTGCGCATTTGCTTAATTAAAAGTTTAAAAACAGAGATTCAATTAACTGTAACATTCTTTGGAAACAAGATAATTACGTTTTGTTCGTATACAAAGTTTTTTAATGATTTTTACAATTAAATAAACTCTCGAGATATTAAACCCAAAAGTAATGAATTTTGATGATTTATCAATCTTAAAAGACAAATGTAATGTTTTAATTACTTTGACTTATATAATTTATATTTTGTAACATAACGGAACGCAATACTGTGTGCCAACATCAAGATATTGCATTTCCGAACTTCCGCTTTGAATGACATTGACACTTGACAGCTGACGGATGACAGATGAATACTTGACTTGTCAACTTAAGTTTGTACATTTTACGTTTTGTTTGAATTTTTCTCAAGCCGACCTTAATTATGTTCACGATAATTTTCTACAACTTAAGAACAAACGTAATAAGAACATGCACTATGTAAGTATGTTACATCTACGTGTTTTCTTCAACGTTTTTTTTTTATTTCCAGATATCTGTGGGAATGTAACCGAAGCGTCAACTCCACGTGTTTTTCTGAATAATACTTCAATCGAAAGCTCAAAGCCGCCAAAATGTCGAACGGCAACACAGGATCGGGGGATACCACCAGCCGAGTGGAAAATGGAGTTCCCGAAGAGAGTCGGTAAGTGTTACTAAAACTAAAATAAAAATACTCCTTTAAAATGTAATGCAGTTCAATTTGAAACCCACAACAAACTTAATGTAACTTTTTTTACTCTTAAGACCGTATTTCTTAGTCAATTTGTTATAAAATTGCTTTAAGTTCTTACAATAAGTAAAACAAAAAATAATAAATAACAATAATGACAAATATTATATGGTACCGTTAATGTGTAAATCCGACTCACCCTTGGCCGATATTATTTGTCTCAATCCAATAAGAGTCACTGAGTTACCTAATACTTTTTTTTTATGAAGCTAAGTCCAGAGCAAAAGCTTATTCATTATGTTTTTGGCTGTTTGAATTATGTCAGAAAAATAGTGTCTAATCTAAGCACTACCATTATTATTATGGTGGGGAGCACAAACAGCTGGGCAATGACAGCTATTTTTATTATTTGCAATTAAAAGTTCAAAATGTCATAATTTTCTTTACAGAATTTGTAAAGGAATTTCGATGCTTTTATCAAATATTGTAAACTACCTGCCAAGTACTAACAATGTTTTGTAAGTTTCATAATAGCAACCAACTGTCTATTTTTTAATGCACTTTGTATGATTTTCTTACACATTTTTTATTTAAATAAAAACTAGTGTTGCAAACTCATTTCATGACTCAAACACTAAACTAATGAAATGCACACTTAACAATGTTAAAAAATGATTTTTCATTTTTTTTCTTTGTCTCTCTTTTTTACTTTAATCTAGAAGCTTCAACAATATTTATTTGAAAATAAATAATAAACTGCAACATTTTAATAACGAAAGGTACTAGTGAAGGGCACAATTAGGTTTAATTTTCTTCACAGCAATTTATTTCTAAAGCAGTTTCATGGGTTACCGAAAATTCCTTCTTTTGTGCGTTTTTTTTCTATTTTTGCACTTTTTTTTTTAAGCAAGTGTAATTTAATTTTGTAATATGAGTATTGACGCAAATTTTACTATTTTCTTCTAGTTGGTATGTTATTTGTTTCATATTCAACTTAAAAAAGGGGCTCTTTATTTCCACCATTTTTTTTTAATCTGTCAACATCGTCACTGGCTGAAGATTACATTTGAAACTGGATAAAATTTAAATTAAAAGAAAAAGTTCTACCAACAATTGCACAACCTTCTCTATTTTTTAACTACAAATAATTTCATAAATTTTTTTTTTTTTCTATTAATCTTGTAAAAGGCCCATCCGACTTGTTTTTTTTTTAATATCCACTTGGCATGTTTTTTATTTCAGTCCTAACTGCATGGGTTGGCAGGTGTTCATAATATTTTTTTCTTTTTCAGCGCAACAACATACTTCTTTTCTAGACCAAGATCGAGTGCTACATTATGCCAAAGAATGCGATTGTTTTTCTCAATATACTGGAAGTCTCTACTGGTTGTATTGACACCAATATTGCTTTTGCCTATCCCAATAATCAATCATGATCCGGTAAGTTAAATAATTATTTTTTTTGCGAATTGTGTTGTCACACACACACACGCACACACACGCACACATACGCACACACACACACGCGATATGAATGCATGAAATAGAGTAGACAACAAGTTAGTGGGCCACCTGATGGTAACTGGGCACCACCCTTGGACACCCGCAACACCAAATTGTAGTGACAAGTTTGTACTAATACAAGTGTGCATAACAAAACATACCAGTGATATAAATATTTGTAAATGAGAATTCTTACAAATATATAAATTGTAGTAGCAATTTGTATCTCTCTCGTAAGACATTTGTTATTGAGCGTTTTTCCAAAAAAAGTTCACGTATGATTTTTTTTTCCAGAATTTAACTTTTATAGGTTTTTCTTATTCAGAATCGTTTACCCTATCGATCTTTAAACAAGAAAAAATGTGTCCTATAATTTCACAATGTCACTTTTCTTAATAACGGCCTTTTGACCGTGTTCTACCGTACAACGTTGCCGACATTTTTGTCACAAGATTTTTGAATACTGTATTTATTACTTTGACATTGGCGAAATCATCGCATCGATGGGGCCATATTAAAAAAAGAAGAAGTTTTGTGTCCATAATATCATCTATTCACCAACAAAAACTTATATTAATAAACTTAGCCTTCCGTCCGCAGCTTCGCCCGCGGTAAATTAATTTTCCCGTAGGAAAAGGTATTTTCCCGCGGTAAAGAGTAGCCTATGCCACTCAGTGATAATGTAGCTTTCTAACGGCAAAAGATTTTTTGAACTCTGTCCAGTAGTTTCGTAGCCTATTCAATGCAAACAAACAAACAAACAAACAATCAAATTTTTCCTCTTTATAATATTAGTATTAGTATAGATTACTAGCTGACCCGGCGAACTTTGTTCCGCCTTAAATTTGAAAAATTCCTTTGTAAGTGCAAGTTTATACTAATCAAGGAATAATGTGTAGGCATGCTAAATTTAATGTCTGTAGCTTTATTAGTACAACATTTCGAAATTTTCCAATCCCGTGGGAAAATCGGGATAAAAAGTATCCTATGTCCGTCTCCTGGTTCTAAGCTACCACCCTACAAATTTTCAGCCAAATCGGTTCGGCCGTTCTCGAGTTATAAATAGTGTAACTAACACGACTTTCTTTTATATATAGAAGAAGATATAGATTAGTATAGATAAATAAATATTTCAGGCTTACAAATGCATGTACGTGGTCCTTATAATGGCCACGTACTGGGTGCTGGAGCTCCTCCCTCTGCCCGTGACTTCCATGCTGCCCATCGTCCTCTTCCCAACTATGGGCATCCTGGACTCCGACAAGACCTGCGCAGCTTACATGAAGGAGACCAACATGATGTTTATGGGGGGTCTGATGATAGCAGCAGGTGTACAGCACTCGAAGCTGCCGAAGAGAGTGGCACTCTGGACTGTACAGGTCGTCGGGTGCTCTCACAGAAGGTAAGTTAATCCCTTACGGGGTAGACAGAGCCCAGTGGCGTAACAATAGGCATTGCCTATTACAATGCCAGGGGCCCCCGACCCAAGAGGGCCCCGGCCCAAGAGGCCGCGAGCTCAAAAATATTAAAATTAAACTGAGTACAACGTGACAATTTTTACTGATAGGGTCCCATCAAAAGAATTTGCCACGGGCCCCAGATGGTATAGTTACGCCACTGACAGAGCCTATGGTAACAAAACCTTAAAGCCACGTTTAGCATGATTAAGAGCGTATGGGTGGAAAAGGCAATCAAAATAGTGATGGGTTGCTAACTGCATCGCCTGTAAGTTTCTCAGACTTTCGCCCATTCCCTCGATGGGCTTCTACTATCTGCGCGGGAAGAGAAGCAACTGGTAAATTCTATGGTTTTTTTTTACTCCCATTTCTGTCTACCTATACGCCCTTAATGATGCTAAACGTGGCCTTAAGCTTTTGTTACCTTAGGCTCTGTCTACACCGTAAGGGATAAAAACGTGATATATGTATTCTTTATATTTGTACAATAACGCTTACTTACTTACTTACAACCTTTAGTCACTCTAACCCTAAAGACTTATGACAAAATAATTTAAATTCCAGATTAAATTTCGGCCTGACGTTTGTGACTATGTTCATATCTATGTGGGTGTCCAACGCGGCGGCCACCACGATGATGGTGCCCATCGTGGAGGCCATCCTGGAGGTCCTGGAGTCCCAGGGCCTGGGAGACGTCTATACCAACAGGAAGAGGAACCAGCAGGAGAATGGGAAGGAGGTGAAGCCTGCCAAGGACAGTCAGGATGAAGAGTAAGTTCATCAATTTCATCATGAGACCCCTATATTTATTTATCTTGCCTAATTCAGCCGCTTCTGCAGCCCCGCCTGCTCTAATCGTGGTCAAAATTAAATTAAAATTAAAAACATTAAATTGGCATGTATCGTTGCACCAGTAGGTGTTAGGACCCTCATTATGTATCAGTTGAATAAACTACTATTATTGCACCAGGCCGCCAATGCCGAGCGACATCACCATCTGCTATTACCTGAGCATAGCGTATGCTTCCACTCTCGGCGGTTGCGGCACCCTCGTCGGTACTGCTACCAACTCGGCCTTCAAAGGAATATTCGACAGGTAATTTTAATGATACATTAAATAAATACCTACCTAACAAAATTTATTTTCAGACAATTTGTGGTCCAGTCCCCATCAGATCGTAGCGGGTGAGGTCCTCAAATATTTCGGAGCAACATTAAATTTCATTATAGTACATTACTGGCTAGGCCAGGAAGTAGGCAATTGCTGGCTGAGTATTAGTTTGAACGGACGAGCTTGCGAGTATAGTACTTTTCTCAAAAATCGAAAATAAACAAGAACAAAAATAAATGAAATCAAAATAGTGAAAATTGTTTTGCTTTGCCGCCTTTTTTCTATCAATGGCATTTAAAGAGAGTATTTTTCTACCCAGAACACCTAAAGCTATTTCAGACACGGATAAACACGTTGTCGTATTAGCTTTTTTTTAATTTGGTGTTTTAAATCTTGTGCCTTTATTTTATAATGGTGATTTGCATTTTTAAAAAGTTAATAACCAGACAGTACGACAACGTGTTTATCTGTGTCTGAAATAGCTTTAGGTGTTCTGGGTAGAAAAATACTCTCTTTAAATGCCATTTTAATTTTCTTTTTTTTTAATTTTGGACTGACCGGCAACAATTAACTTCCTGTTCTGATATGTAGTTAACAATGACCACTTTACCGGACATTTTTGAGAAACATTCTATACACGATAAGGTTAATAACATCAGAACACGCAATTCGTCATAAATATAAGAGCAGCAACTTTTCAATAAATTCGGTACGCTTGTCGCGTGTAGCCTTGAAGTCCGGCACTGAAAAATCTATATAAATTATAAAATTTCGTTTATGATAAAATCTGGACACAATGCAATAATCGTCAGTTTCCAGCCCTTGTTTAACAATAGCACATTGTTGCAGCGAGTTCCCTGAGATCTCGAGCTCGGTCAACTTCTTCTTCTTCATGCTGTACAGCACCCCGCCGATGTTACTGATGCAGATCCTCGTGTGGATCTCTCTGCAGGTCACATACATGGGGATGTTCAGGTCAGTTACTATATCTGTCTATGTCTTTCTTCGTAACTGCTTAACTTTCTTCCATGCTGGTCAGGGAGTAAAGAAAAAACATACAATTTACCAGTTGCTTCTCTTCCCGCGCAGATGGTAAAAGCCCATCGAGGGAATGGGCGAAGTCTTAGCAATTATGTTATAGGCGATGCGGCTAGCAACCCATCACCATTTTGATTTGCCTTTCCACCTTTACGCCCTTAATCATGCCAAACGTGGCATTAAGCTTATGTTACCTTAGGCTCTGTCTACCCCGTAAAGGATAAAGACGTGATATATGTATGTATGTATCTATCTTCATAACCTGATTACTATCTATTTGGCTTAATTCTTGTATTGTTGATTTTGTGGTGTTCAATATAGAGGCAGTGGCGTAACTATAGGGTGGCAGGGGTGGCAAAATGCCACGGGCCCCTAGCTCTACGGGGCCCCAAACTGGCTTGGTTTAGAGCACAGAAGGGACGCTGATGCACTTCTTTATATTGAGGAAGGAGCCCCATCCGACGAATTTGCCGCGGGCCCCAGACGTTATAGTTACGCCACTGTATAGAGGCATAGTATTGTATGCAACGGGCTTTACTATTTGTTCTGTTACAGGCCAAACAGCGAGGCCGCCAAAAAGGTGGACCTGGCTTCGGGTTCCACTACTACCATGAAGGTCATCAAGGAGAAGTACAGGAACTTGGGGCCAGTCACCTTCCACGAAAAGGTATGGGTTTTTTTTATAAATCTCAAACAAATAAAATAAATTCCGTTAATAATAGTTTTAAACTCCGACGCAAAAAGAAATTTTGTATGGCAACTATTAAATAGTAGATTGTACAACTAGACCATAAAACAAGCCGTTTTACCCGAGACGTTCATATAGCCACGGTGGATAGACATTTCTTGGGGAAAATGGGTATAATAAAACAAATTCGTAGACATTGTGTAATGTCGATTAATTTTGTTTTTTGACCGCACTAAAAATTCGGCTAGTTGTGACCAGATAATTAGTATCCTCCTACGAAATTTTTTTTTTTAGGTCGCGATATTCAATGATGAATTTTCAGTGACGTTTAGAATATGAATTTCTAACGGTAAAACCGTAAAAGTAAACATAAAAGTCTTGATTTATTTTGATAGTACCTATCATTTAAAACACAGCGCCTTCTCTCGTCCCTGGTGAGCAGTAGATGTTCCACGGGAGTTTGTAATTGTGTCGTACAGACACATTCGAACAGATGACGCTTGGCGACAAAAAATCGCATAGTAACAAGGTCACGTGACAGCTAGTAACAGATAGAAAAATTCGAAGGCTTACGCACCTGCTATGGGTGGTGTAGGGGTATAGCACGCGTCACGGAATGACGAGGATACGGGTTCGATTCCCGGCCATAGCTGTGTTCTAATTTTCAGTGCTGTTTTTTTTGCGATATTCGACTACAGTCATAGTTCCTTAATGCCAAGTTACAAAACAAATATTTATTTTTTTACGTACTTTTTTATGTTCATAAATTTACGCTTAGTAATCTTAAATTTGTATTTAAATAGCTAATTGTTTTAAGTAATTAAATTGAGATATAACTAACCTTATCTCATATAAACTTGTCTATTAAATGAAGATAGTGTATGTGGCGGTTTGACCACTTGCCTCAGCTACAAAAGATAAAAATACTTTATGCACGAGAGGATAAAAAGCAATTTTATGCAGCCTTCTACTTTCAAGCATGAGAAGTAAAAATGTAATTGTATATAAAACAAAATTAGCATATATTTTTAATGAACATAATGGCGTTTAATTTCTCAGGCTTCGGGTTTCCTGTTCATCTTGGCCGTGTTCCTGTACATCTTCAGGAAGCCAGGGTTCATGCCCGGCTGGGCTGACGTCCTGACCACCATGTAAGACAAACCTGAGTAGTATAATGAACAAAAACATTTATCTTGCTACCCCTAGGCCGGGAGGTGGAGATAGAAAATTTCAGCTCATTTGTACCAGTATGGCGGTTCCTCAGGGGTCTAACTAAGTAATAAAAAAAAGGAAACACACACACACAGAGAGAGAAAGAGACACACACACACACTGACACACACACACGCACACACAAATCACATCTATATCCCTTACGGGGTAGACAGAGCCCAAGGTAACAAGACCTAAAAACGTTTAGCAAGGCTGTGGGCGTATAGGTGGAAAGTGGAATCTAAATAGTGATGCGTTGCTAGCCGCGTCGGCTATGACGTGATTCCTAAAATTTTCGCCCATTCCCTCG
This sequence comes from Pandemis corylana, assembly GCA_949127965.1. NCBI lineage: Eukaryota > Metazoa > Arthropoda > Insecta > Lepidoptera > Tortricidae > Pandemis > Pandemis corylana. Next base: position 12,915,958 of record OX421864.1, on the reverse strand, counting down.
ATGGGATTTCACCATTGAATTGAAGCAACTGGTACATTCTATGTTTTGTTCTTAACTCCCAGACCGGCGTGGAGGAAATATTTTCCTTATTTTCCGATAGTTTATAACCATCGTTTTCGTTTTTTTTATTAGAGAGAGAGAAAGAGAAACATTTATTTACACACATTCGATACACGTAGATATAAAACAAGGAGAAATACAATATACTAAGGAATAGTACCAGTACCAGTAGTAGTAGTAGTAGTAGTAGTAGGAATAGTAAGGGTAGTAGTAGTAATAGTAGTAGTAGTAGATATAGTAGTAGTAGTAGTAGTAATATTATTACGTAGTTAGACCCCTGAAGAACCGCCATACTGGCACAAATGACCAGAAATTTTCTGTCTCTATCTCCTTTCTATTTCATCATGATCTCCATTCTATTTCTAACAGTTATTGTTGTTTTTTTGCCCGTTCGCCCCTTGCCTGTTTGCAAAATAATACTTTTGAATTTTTGCGCGACTTGCTGTTTCTGGCGGTAAATTGTCATTCATCTTTTTTATCTTACCTTTTCAGGAAAGTGAAGGACGGCGTCACGTCGATGTTCATAGTGGTGTTGATGTTCATACTGCCCATGTCGATGGACTTCCTCAAGTTCTTCTCAGCTTCTTCCTCATGTAAGTTTCATGTAACCTTCACGGTCCTGTGCCTCATGCATGCACACACACACACACATACACACACAGGGTACCTCCCATTTGTTCTATGGAACTGTGACGTCATAGAACTGTTAACATTTTTCTTTCCCAACAGTTCCATGGTAGAACTATTGAAACAAAAAATGTGCTATTGGTTCTATAGAACTAAAAGCACCTCAAGTTTCCCATCACAAATTTGAGGTGCTTTTAGTTCTATAGAACAAATAGCACATTTTTTGTTTCAATAGTTCTACCATGGAACTGCTGGGAAAGAAAAATGTTAACAGTTCTATGACGTCACAGTTCCATAGAACAAATGGGAGGTACCCCACACACAAATCACGTCTTCATCCTCTTACGGGTAGACAGAGCCTAAGGTAACAGGTATCTACAGGCCACATTTGTGGTGCAACCCTAGTGGCATCCCACTGCGTCCCCATCACACCGGATTGAGGCAACGCCGGAGAGTTTTTAGTTCGGGTATACCCCTTCGGCGGGAGTTCCACATAACTAGGCATCCCCGTGCCTAGGGCTCCATAAAGATTTCTTTACTTGCGGAATTGGCATTGTTCATTTTTTTTAAGCTGTGCTTTTAACACCTTTATTTGATAAAATGGACTATTTCAAGCAACTAATTTGAATATTATGCTTTTACGTAGCTTTGTTAATTAATAATAAAAATTTTTTCGCTGTTTGATAATTCGTGAATTTAGACATAATCCCAATCGCCTTCGTTCGGCTGGCTATGAAAAAAACGGCTTTGTCTATGGTTTTGTAGATTTGACAGTGACACGTGACAGTTGCCGTAACCAAACTTTTTTTTTTCATTTTTGTGGCAAACATTCGATGCTGGATTCTGTCTAAAAACCCGGTCGTTCGGTCAAACAAAGGTTCAAAGTACTTTTACAAAAATATCTGCAATCATAAAGTATTTTTGAAATCGGACAAGATAAATCGGATAATTGATGGTTTTCCTCGAAATGGTTTTCGAATTGGAGCATACTAAAAAAAATGAACAATGCCAATTTGCACGAAATCCTCGGTGCGCGAGTCCAACTCGCACTTGACCGATTTGTATATATTTATAATTAATTATGCATTTCTACTTCCAGATGAGGAGTTGGCAGCGACCAAGCCCTCGGCTGGTGTGGTGACGTGGGGTATACTGAAGGAGAAAATCCCATGGGGTCTGCTGTTCTTGTTGGGTAAGCCATAATTTCCTATATAGGTTCTCTTCGTTTCGGTTCCATGGAACCGGTTAAAAATTATCTGTAGCCAAAATACCGGTTCTCTGTAAAAGTTCTTACGCATGCATGCGACTTTTACGAATGCGAAACTTTTAGGATACCATTTCTCATAATACCGGATCTTAAACTTGATACCGGTACCGAGGAACCGGTCCCTGTTAAATACCGGTTCCGAAAAATACCGGTAGTTTAAGCCCTGGCTGCAGGTTCGCTCCCCAGTCGGAGCAGATATTATGTATAAAAAATAGGAATATTTGCTCTCGGGTATTGGTTATTTCATATGTATTAAAGTATGTTTTTATTACTTTAAGTACCCATGTTTATTAATATGTAACTAGATCAATTGGTGTCAATTGCCCCAATTTATTTATTTATTAACTTTAAAATGCTCAGACAACTACGAAGGTGTGATATTTTTTAAATATTGAACATTATTTTACTGTAGCAAACAATAATTGCATTAAAACTGTACATCAAAAATTAAATAATTAGCTAAAAATTATGTACAAAATTAACCTAAACCTAGCCTAACTTAAACTACAAATAAAACACCCCTCTCAGGTCACTGTCACTGCTCATTGTGCCCAAAAGGCTGGCAGCATTGCCGCGTTGAATCGCGAGGCTAATTATCCCACGGTCCCAAGGTCTCAACGCCAAACGGCGTAATTAATTAAACAAGGTTCGCAGGACTAATTTTAGAAGGCCTCGTCTGCGCTCGGTCGTTTCTCCCATACTCGTCCAGCAATGGCGGCGTGTGCTGTACCGCGCTTGTCCGCAGGCGGCGGGTTCGCGCTGGCGGAGGGCAGCAAGGCCACGGGGCTGTCGGGCATGATCGGCGCGTCGCTGAGCGGGCTGGCGGGCCTGCACCCCGCGCTGGTGCTGCTGGTGGTGGTGCTGGTCACGCAGTTCATCACGGAGTTCACGTCCAACGTCGCCATCGCCAACCTGATACTGCCCGTGCTCGCTAACATGGTTAGTTTACAATATAAAAAAAAAGAAAGAAAAAGTTTATTTATGACAAACACAATTGGTTAAAGAAAACCATTAAAAAAAATACATACATACATAAATCACGTCTTTATCCCTTACGGAGTAGACACAGCCCAAAGTAACAAAACCCAAAGACCACGTTTAGTATGACACACAAATAAATACACATAAATACAACAAAATAATAATATAGGTATAAATAGTTTGTCACAACACACTACCCCACCCACCCACTACCCACTAGTTCGTTTGTTTAGCCTCTCTAACATAAAAAAAAACTAAATCCCAACTCAGCATTTAAGACCGGTTTCACCACTCCCCCCCCCCCCCCCTTTTCTATTTTGATTCCCCTTTCCACCTATACGTTCACAATTACTCTAAACGTGTCTACTCCGTAAGGTATAAAGACGTGATTTACTCTCCGTTAAGTTTCAGTTATCTTAAGTGTCAGTTATCTATGGTTCCATCCCTATTTATTACTATGAAACAGACGATTGGATGCTTAAGTTATTGTGAACTAAGCTGCATAAGTTATTATAGTTTTTTAACTATCCCACGGGAACTGTTTAATTTTCCAGGATTAAAAGTATTCAACATATTGACCAGGGATATAAGGTACCACCACGCAAAATTTCATTTAAATCGGTCCAACAGTTTTGGAGATTAGCGAACACAGACATAGGTAAATACATACATACATACAGAGAGACAAAAATTATAAAATCTACTTTTTTGTGTTTTATTACTCTTCCCTAATCGTACTCTATTTTTTGATGAATCTATTTAACGTACAGAGCTATGGGTGGTGTGGGGGTATAGCACGCGTCACGGAATGACGAGGATCCAGGTTCGATTCCCGGCCACAGCTTTACTTTCGGATTTTTCTATGTGTTCTTATTTTCAATGACATTTAGAATGATGTACAGACACGAACTGTTTATTTATTATGTACCTATGTACATAATAAATCATGCTGGTCTGGGAGCAAAGAAAAAACATAGAATGTACCAGTTGCTTCTCTACCCGCGCAGATGGTAAAAGCCCATTGAGGGAATGGGCTATTATAATAGGAATCATGTTATAGGCGATGAGGCTAGCAATCCATCACTATTTTGATTCGATTTTCCACCTATACGCCCACAATCTTGCTAAATGTGGCCTGTAGGTACCTGTTACCTTAGACTCTGTCTATCCCGCAAGGGATAAAGACGTGACTTATGTGTGTGTGTGTGTGTATGTATGTATGTATATGTGTTCGTTCCAGGCCCGCACCCTCGGCATGGACCCTCGGTACCTGATGATCCCGGCGACGCTGGCCTGCAGCATGGCGTTCCACATGCCGGTGGGCACGCCCCCCAACGCCATCGTGGCCGGCGTCGCGCACATACCCACCTCCAAGATGGTGAGTCTAAACGATTTCAACCTTGCACTAGGTGGTCTCGCTGAACTCGGACATTTTAACAGCTTGTGTATGTGGGGTTGTACACTGTGTTTTAAAATTAATCGGGAATATTTCAGCATGTGGTTGGGTTCATAGAAAAGAGAGTAAGTAAGTAAGTAAGTTATTGTACAAATATAAAGAAACAGAGACAAATCACAAAAAAAAACATTAAATATATGCACAACGGCGAACTTATCCCTGTAAGGGATCTCTACCAGTTAACCTTTGAGTAGATGAGAGGAGCATTAAGCGAGGGACCGACAAAGAGTGAGTTTAAAATATCCATATAGTGAAAGCCACAATAGAACGTATACATCTCAAAATACAACAAAGAATTCATAAATAAACTACTAAATATCATTACACACATTAATGTTATTTTATTTTTTTGTGAATTGTATCTGCTTTTTTTTATTTGTACAATAAAGCATTTACTTACTTACTTATGCGCTCTCGTCCTAGACATGCTAATAGGATTAAAAAAATGTACCTTCCTTTTGTTATTTCCAGGCCATCGGTGGCATAGGTCCTAAGATCATAACCACCCTCATAGTCTGGGGCGCCTACCCCACCTACGGGTCTCTGATCTTCACGGCAGACGACATCAAAGCTCTGCACACCGCGCCGGCTAATGCCACCGCGCCTGCAACCCTGGACTTGCACTGTAACACCACCACAGCCTCCATCTTAGCTGGCAACAGGAGGTTCGATTGTTCACTGCCAGGTCATAATGCGACGTTGAACGGGAAGATTAGGTGTGATTTTGTTAGTAGGAGATAATAACTGTGATTCTGATGTGTTTTGAAAGTCTGGTGGGAGAATGTTGGGGAACTTCAGAAATGGTGGTATAATTTTTTTTTGCATAGCGCTAGAAAAATAGTGTCCCGAGGTCAGTTTTGTTTGGAGGTAACAAAGGACACAATTTTTTTTATAAAATTAATGCAAAAAAATGAACATAAGTAAAAAAATTCTGGGGACAATTGACACCAATTGACCTAGTCCCAAACTAAGCAAAGCTTGGAATATGGGTACTAGACAACGGATAAACATACTTATTATATTAAACATCCAAGACTCGAGAACAAACATTCGTATTTTTCATACAAATATCTGCTCCGGGATCGAACACGGGACCGGGAATTGTAGCCTATTTCTGAAATGCCCCTAATGATGGTATTTAAATAGGGTTTTTTGTGTGATAGAGGGCAAAAGAGCAAGCACCGCTGCCCATAGACTCTCATAACGTAGGGCGTTTTTTTTTTATCAAAATGAAGTAATTTTGAATTTTTCAAAATCAATCAGTTTCGTTAAGAAAGAGAGCGTTCCTTATGTTTTTTGACATTTTTCTTTCACACGATTTACTTATATGGCTCGTCTCACACAAAGAAAATGTATGAAAAATAGAAGGTACTTTTGTTCTTTCAAAAAAAATTGGTGGTGATTCGGATTCCGAAAAAAAAAAACTTCATTTTGAAACAAAGTAACGGTGCGCTTTTTTTTAAAACGCCCAATCACAAAAAAAACTGTCTCAGTTGGTACTTGTTGACATTTTCCTAACCTAAACGATTTTTCACTCACAGACTTATTATTAATGAAAGCAAACAAAACGCCACTTCTACTGGCTTACACTAGAGTTTATCGCGTGTTGCATCTCTTTCGCACTAGCCTAGGGAGAAAAGGATGCGACATGTTCTTGATAAAAGCTAGCGTGCCTTTGTTGCGTGTATTTAGGTTGGTATACGTGGAATAAAAAAAAAATGCGATCGCCCCGTACAGAAACAGTACGATGACTTTACATACTCTGTCAGTGAAAGCTATCGTTTTATGCTCACCAGTTGGCGCCACTGTAGAGGTATATAAGAGTATTGCTATCGCAGATTCTCTTTATTCAGGATTTGTTTTAATTAATCGTTAATAGCGAATTATTTATTATTGTCAGTGTGGCGCTGTTCCCTTTATCTTCTGAATTAGTTGCCTTTTTATGCCTAATTGCTCATAAAGAAGGGAAGTGCAACTTTTGCTACTTATTTACGTTTCTGTAGAGCTCACGCTACACTAGCGCCTCTAGCGGCGAATTTAGGTAGCCCTCGTTCTGTGCTCTGACCAATGTATTACGTCATACACAGATAGTTACAGGCAGTGGCGTAACTGTAGGGTGGCAGGGGTGGCAAAATACCAGGGGCCCCTAGCTCTACGGGGCCCCGAACTGGCTTGGTTTAGAGCACAGAAGGGACGCTGATGCACTTCTTTATATCGAGGAAGGAGCCCCGTCTGACGAATTTGCCGCGGGCCCCAGACGTTATAGTTACGCCACCGGTTACAGGTCATTGACAATTGATAAATCGTCAATATTTTGCTCTGAAATGTTCAAACATCATATTTGGGTATAAAATTGTAACTGCAGAGAAGAAAACCTAACGTTACATTTAAATTATTCTCAAACTTGAACATGCAACGTTTTTTTTTAAACTGAAATGACCAAAGCGTCTTAGCCATAGAACCAAGCCAATGTAAATAAAGATTTTTTTTTATATTGCGAATGAAATATCGATATTACCGTATTTAATTTTATATCTTTAGCATTTGAGGGGGTCTTCCCAACCTTGGTTAACTGTGACTATATTAGATGCCACTAATCTCTTCCTTCTTTCGCCACTTCTCATACCACTCGTGTGGCCGTAGCATAAGGCCGAATGGAAAGAGAAAGAGAAGAGGAAGGGTGACCTACACGCATTTCTATATCGTTAAAACTATTGCTTTGTAGATTGAAAGTTAAACAAGATGGGCTCATGTGCCGAGTTGTGTATGTAGCAAAATGTCCAGCTATGCTTGACCAAATAGCAAAATGTCCATAACGCAAAACACCATAGCAATATAATCCGTATAGCAAAATGTCCATAACGCAAAACACCATAGCAATATAATCCGTATAGCAAAATGTCCAATACAAAACTGACAGCAGAAATGTCACGTGTTTGAATCCGTTTGAAAATACGACGTTGCACATATTTAGACATGTCGTGTCGTAAGCGTCTTTTGCTCTATGGACTGTAATGCTAATTGTGTATTTAATAATTTTGACATCTTCACAAAATGACATTCTGCTTCATAAGCCATCTGGTGTCTGGTCATTTTGGTACGATGATTCGGTACTACGCCGTTGATACTTAATTGTGCATTGCTAAATAACCTGTCAATTACTTATATTTTTTTATATTTCTCATTTACATATTAAACAAATTTATTTTGTCAATTTTATGAAGTATGCGGTTTGAATGTGGTGGTAAGTTAGAAAAAAATAAATGAATGTGCGATCTGTTGTTTTAAATAATTGTGACAGCCAATATACCCATTAGCAAATGCAATATTTTAATAAAAAACTACAGTGCCTTATAAAAACATACTTATATGTTTTTTATACCAGTGTCTCTTATTTAACTATGTTAGTTATTGAGGGATTAAGGAATTTACTGCAGTTATTTTATTGATGGGGTTACAATGTTGCCATGTTAAATAGTGTCATTTAGAGATATAGATGACAGATGCATTTTACTGATGAACATACTATATTTTTATGAATGTGATATAATGCTGATGGATGATTTCAAGACGAGATGTCTTAAATGTACCTATTGTAGATAAATTTTAAATTGACAAATTATGATACATAGCACGTTTTTTTTAAATAAATGGCATCGAACAAGCCAAGCACTAGTCCCACCAAGAGCGAGAAAGCGATTGTTTCCCATTCGTCCGATCGGTTGACTGGCGAATCGGACCAACGGGTTTTAATTTTCCTGATAATCATACTAATTTGTCCCATATGTCCGATCATAATAAAAACATGTACGGTCATTTTGAACCCTATGATAATTAAAAGGGAAAAATAAATCCCGTTGAACCGAGCGATCGGTCAACCGATCGGACGGACGGGAAACACTCGCGATTAGCTATCGACTATTTTCTCGCTTACGAAACGAACAATAGATATAGATCCCCTGTTGATAAGAGACAGATATATTTGTAGTTTATCGCTGGCTGATCACACCGTCGGCTATACTTTCTCCCTGCTAGTTCTCTGTATTAGTAAGAGACAGCGACCACTCGCTATACTCGCTTCACGGTCGGCGGTGGGACCAGTGCCTAAGATTTGGCTCCACTATATGTGTATCTGTTCGCACTAGTAGTCATAATATGAGTGTGAGAGAGACGGCATGTTACAGACTTCGAATTTGGAAGTAGGCCCCAGAATTATAAGAATCTCTTGATTGTGGAATACAGGGTAGGTATATAACAAATGGGAGACTTTCCACTTCCACCTATGCGCCTACAATCGTGTTTAGCGTGGCCTTTGGATCTTGTCACCATAGGCTCTGTCTACCCCGTAAGGGATAAATACGTTATTTATGTATATATGTATGTATAACAAAAAAGATTAAATATTTATACAGAATTAGAGGCGATGATTTGTGAATGTGCGTATGTATCATTTTTTGTCTTAAATATAATGTAGATATATGATCATTGTGTAAATAGAGGAGCTGATTTGTATTGTATTGTTGTTGCAATAAGAAATAAAAGGTTTAAAGTTTGCCCTGATTTTTATTTGTTCAAATATTTCGAACGCTTGCTGTCGTAGCTGTCGGGGATGTCGCAGGCGTCGAGTCTCGGTCGTTGCCCGTGATCCACCTACAGTTTGTCCGCCTAGTTTTCGACGGTGCCCCTTTTTCTGGGTATTTGCCCTTCGAGAAAATGAAGATACCTAACTAACCTAACCTACCTATTTTTGTATTAAAATAATCAAGGATTCGAAATAATGCCAGCGTTTTTTCCGGGGACCCATAGCGCTCGAAACTGTCGTGAACGGCTGGCATGTCGCAGTTACGATATAGTATTGATTAGCATAGTGGTTATATTCTCTTTGATGCTTAGAACCGACTATAATATCGATAGATATACTACTATCAAATGAATCAACAATTTCACTTAGGTATTGATTTTTTATATTTAGTTTTACGGTTTTGTCCTAAACGATACTGAGAACTGGAACTCAGAAAAATCCGAAAAGTAAATCATCATTCCGTGATGCATGCTTATTACCCTGAGCCTACCAGCTGTCACGTGATTTTGTTACTATGCGAATTTTTGTCACCAAGCGCCATAATCTGTTTGAATGATGTGTCTGTACGACACAATTACAAACTACCGTGGAACATCTACTGCTCAACAGGGACGAGAGAAGGCGCTGTTTTTTCAAATGAACAGATACATAAGTTACTTTTAAAAGTGTAGTTACTGGTATTATAGAAATATGAGTCCCAATGCTAGAAAAACAACCGCGCAGGTCGCGCACGTTCAGCGTCGACTTGCTGTCGCAGAGCAGTCGCAGGTGTCGCAGGCGCCGAAGCCGTCGTAAACGGTCGGCATGTCGCAGTTACGACATTATATGCTTAGGATCGGGTTGATTAAACAAGTTAGGTACTATTAAAAATGAATGTATTTGAAAGCTAGTTAGATACAAATGAGGACGTGATATCCTACGCTAAAAAACAACTAGACGGAATATCTGTCTGAATAAAAGCTACAAACGGTGGCAGCTCGAGAGCCACATATAGTAGTTAGTTGATACTCATTTAGCAGTTAATATGTATCTGGGTCCTTAAACGTTCTTAAGGTTCTGGGGGCACTGCGACGGCTCCACGCACTTGCCGGTGCGCAGGTCGCGCACGGTCACCCGCGGCTTGGTGTCGCAGAAGCAGTCGGGGATGTCGCAGGCGCCGAAAGTGTCGTGAAGCTTCGGTGTCTCGCAGTTCGGTTCAGCTTTGCGAGGGCAGTAGAGTACAGAGTGCTCGCCGGGAGGGCATTTCTCTGAAAAAGGGAAGATTGGGTTACAGGTTGGCTGAGATGCGTTCCGTCAAGTTTGCCGTTAGGCAAACCGTCTAGTAACTATTTATCTCTTTTAAAATCTAAGTATCTACATCATCTTCATCATTATCTCCAGCCTAATATATACGTCTCACTATCGGGCATATGCCCCTTGTCAGTATGAGATAATTATTTAATTTACACAAATAAAAAAGTTTGATAAAATGGTTCAGAAAACTTACTAGTTGGTATACCCTGCCCATTGACGGCCACAACAGCCACAAGGGCACACAAAACCACGGACAAGTATTTCATTATAATATTTATTAAGTCAACTCAATAAGAAACTGTTTGCAGGCTCGACTGTGGCACAGTAGGGTATGATCGTTTGTTCAAGTACCGTCATGATTTTATACTAAATATACGTTGCGCGTGAGCATGTTTCCATTGTTTGTCCGTTTGTTCAGCTGTTCTTTCAAAATTAATTAAAAAAGTGTGGTTGTTTGGTTATGATAAAGTCATCTGTGTAAATAGTACAACAGTTACCTAGGTAGTTAATGTCCCACTGCCAAAATGAATGACATTTACAAATTGAAAATATTTCGACAATTTTACTTCACATTTTAATATTTATGGTAAACATGGCATGGCCGCTATGGGTATGTTATAGTGGTATGCACGCATTATGGATTGAAAGATCCGGGTTCGATTTCCGGCCATAGTTTTACACTTTTCCATGCGCTCTAGTATTCCGTAAATCGGCAGCAAAAGGCTTCATGTTCTTTTCATTCTCTAGCCTAGCGTTTTCGGAAACCCATTTCCAAGCTGCAAAGTTGGCAAAAAACCGAAAAACCAAACATAATTTGTAGGTAATCTAAGTTAACATTGACGGAAATTAATTATAACAAAAAAAAAATAGAATAATCTTATTCTATTTTAGCTAGCTACTATGTTTCATTTCTTATCAATATATTTCCGTGACGTACCTAACAATGCGAACGTGCTCTGAACTGAATAACAAAACAATATTAGCATAAAACGGGGAATAACTTTGTACTGTGTTACTCAAGAATATGTTTTTCCTTGAAGGAAATAAAAGATCCCCGTTTAGTGTCATTTTTGATGACGACATTATGACGACCATTTACGAGGGGCACACCGAAATGATCGAGAATAAAGTACTTTAAACTGAGTTACATTAAATCCTTTTTTATCACATGCGTACTGGCGACTGACAGTCACGATGCCGTTTTCACAATTAAAAAAAATAACGTCATATTTTTTTAATTCCATTTTCAAATTGACAAGTCGATGGACAAAATGGAGCTCACGCGTGAAAATTTTCGTGCAATTATTTATCACAACTTTCGTCGAGGGTTATCTCCAGATAACTGTCTTAATGAGCTTGTTTCTATATATGAAATTGAAGCACCTAGTCAAACGACAATATATCGTTGGTATGCAGAGTTTCGACGGGGTCGTGCCTCTCTCAGCACCGTACCTTCAACAGGTCGGCCGAAAACAGCGGTGTCGCCTGAAAATGTCGCGGCTGTGGAAAAAATACTAAAAGAAGATCGACATGTGACATACGGCCAGATTCGGGCAACCATAGGCATTGGAATGACTGCAATCCACACTATTCTGCATAGTGAGTTGGGTGTCAGAAAATTGATTTCCCGGTGGGTACCCCATAATTTGTCAGAAGAGCAAAAGGCGGCTCGTATTGATTGGTGCCGATCTACTCTAAAACGCTACAATGGAGGAAGGTCAAAAGCCGTTTATAATATTGTCTCGGGTGACGAATCCTGGATTTATTCCTATGAGCCTGAAAGAAAGCACCAGTCGGCAGTTTGGGTCTTCGATGACGAGGTCAAACCAACGAAAGTTGTGCGTTCCCGCAGCGTGTCGAAGAAAATGGTGGCTTCGTTCGTCTCAAAAAAAGGACATATTGCCACAATTCCTTTACAAGAACAAAGAACGGTTACCGCTGATTGGTATATTACAGTTTGTTTGCCAGAGATGCTGGCCGAACTTCGCCGAGGGAACCCCACACGACGTGTCATCTTACATCACGATAATGCGAGTTCCCACACCGCCCGTAAAACAAATCAATTTTTGAACGAGGAAAACGTTGAGTTGATGTCCCATCCTCCATACAGCCCTGACCTGAGTCCAAATGATTTTTTTACGTTCCCTAGAATTAAAGATTTATTGCGTGGTCAGCGGTTTGAAAACCCAGAAGCCGCCGTGGAAGCCTATAAATCGGCCATTTTGGCAATGTCTAGTTTAAACTGGAATTACTGTTTCAATGACTGGTTTAAAAGAATGCAAAAGTGCATTGATTGTAACGGAGAGTACTTCGAAAAACAATAATATATAATTTGTGTATCAAGTGTACTTAGTTTTTTAAATTCCCGATCATTTCGGTTTGCCCCTCGTAAATATAGTTAGGAGTGCGAGTCGGGTTATCTCCACGCGTGGTCAAGAGTTGCAGTTCGCTTTTGGATCCGTTCGAGGGAAGAGCAGTGCTTGGTCCGGTGGACCCTGGGCATCGATCACGGTTACTGAGATACAGCCTGGGGGCCGATTTTTGAAAGCACATCTATACATCTCCAAAACCAAAGTTTTGACTAGTTCACAAGATTAATGAGAACAGTAATTGTCTTCTATGCTGCTCGGATTTCCAATTCAGCACAATTTTTGACCACTTTCGAGTGTTTTCAAAAATCGGGACCCTGGTCCTGGAGACAGACAGACTGACGGACAATGGAGTCTTAGCAATAGGGTCCTGTTTTTACCTTTTGGGTACGAAACCCAAAAAAACACCAGCTTTACTGCCAACTAACCAATTATTCGAACGTGTGCTCCCTCGCCCAGGGTGGGTAGGTGCTGGCGTCGACCCACACGGCCTTCGACCAGATGCTGACCGTGAACCAGGGCACCACCGCCGCGATCACCATGGGACCCACGCCCGCTGACAGCTGAGGGTAACAGACACGCTAAAACAAGGATCAACTAATTACGGTGCTTCTAGTTTCCTAATGTGTTTGACAGTTGCCGTTATCTGAATAAACATGAATGAAAAATAATGTTGTTAAGATCGAGAGCAAGTGAACAGCTGCATCGAGCATCCCTCTGTCCAAACTACTCGCTCTCGCCCCCTATAATGTATTTTTTCATTCATGTTTGTTCGAACGGCAACTGTCAAAATAATTATGAAACTAAACTCGTCGCAAAATAAAAGGCCCGTTTTGACAGTTCACGCCTATGAAGTTCTCTATTTTTTACCGATCGAAATGTTCTGAAGGTAATAACATTTTTCATTGATGGGTACCGCCCACTCGGCTAAGTGCTGTGCATAACGATTTTTTCATATTGTCCACAGACTAATAATAATCGGTTAAAGAAAAAAATAAATCGACCAAGATATTTTTTTAAGGCCGACTCGCACTTGGCCAGTTTTATTTTTTTAAATACTAGTGTTCATCAATCAATTAATTACTGAATTTCACTGACATTTAGAAATTTGATAAACTTTTTGTCGATTTTTTTTGTGAATATTACTGTAACAAAAATATTAAATGAAAGAAAATTGACCTTTTGTAACATTGTATCATTTCAAAATCTACAACATCAGTGTAAGTTAAATTTTCTAAACAGAACTTTAATCCAATGCACTTTACAATAGATATTCAAATCGATCAAGTACTCATGCAAACTTGAATCGATTTATCGTGAGTATCGAGTACCGAGTCGTATGGTTACATCACTAGTTACGTCGCGAAGACAAATGTCAAAACGGGCCTTTTATTTTGCGACGAGTTTAGAGGCACTGTAGGTAATATTTTAAAAAAAAGTTGAAGAAGAAGCGAATATTGCCGCCAAGCACCATTTATTTGAATGAAGTGTCTATACGACACAATGGGGGCTATCGCGTGTGAATTTGCCACTAGATGAGCTGTGTCGCGTGAGGTCCAATAACATTCACTTTTCACTGGTTTTAGCGGGCTTCGTGACATAAATTATAATTTCTTTCATTTGCCTGTTGAAAAGTAATCTCCTTCGTGAAATTATCGCAAATATGGATTATTTGGCGATGAATGTGAACGCATTGAAAGCGGTTTTTTTTCCGAACAAAACGGAACTGCTCAACATTGCGGCAGCTACTCGATATGAGATAGTTAGGTATTTAAAATTAATAAACTTAATGAGACTCAAGATTTAAAACTTTTAAATCTCATAATCTCCTTTGACAGCTATACCTCTGGACTAGACCTTAGTCAACAGTGGCGCCAACTGGTGAGCAAAGAAACGATAGTCCCCATTCCAAACTCCCGTAGATCATCTACTGCTCACCAAGGACGAGAGATGGCGCTGTTTCCAATGAATATACGATGGTGATAATCGACCCAATTCTGGCAAAACTTGACTCACCATCGTCCAGGGCGGTATATGGACGTACTGGCTGACCATCGCATTGGCCGGCGTCCCGGTGGCCAAATAGCAAGGCAGCGAGCTGGCCAGGGTTGCCGCCAGCATTAGGTAGTGCGGGTGTACTTCTGACACCACACTCTGGAGGTTTAGAAAGACTAATTGGGTAGTTAAAAATGGAGTAGTTGTTGTCGAACAACTCAGCCTCGGCGAGAGACTATTATATGTGCTAGATATACAAATAGAGTCTGTAGTGGATCCAGGGCTCAAGCCGAACGCCTTCGAGTTTCTTCGTGGCAATGACAGGTTTTTCCATCCCTTTCTGATCCCGGTTTAGTAAAATACGACAATAGGGAATATCCATTAAAAAGTTGTCCCACATTTCTTAATCCATTCCTTACTATATTTTAATATTTTAATATTATAAATGCGAAAGTAACTCTGTCTGTCTGTCTGTCTGTTACCTTTTCACGCTTAAACCGCTGGGCCGATTTAGTTGAAATTTGGTATACAGATAGTTTGAGTCCCGGGAAAGGACATAGGATAGTTTTTATCCCGGAAAATTGTATAGTTCCCGCGGGATAGCACAGCCCAAACCACTGGACAGAGACTTGAAATTTTGCACATAGATAGGTACCTTATACAATGTAGGCATCCACTAAGGAAGGATTTTTGGAAATTACCACGGGATAAGGAAAAACGGGAATGATCTATTTTCATGTTGCATCTGTGTGTCAAAAGCGAATAAATGTCTTCTTTCTGTAATTCTTTCTTTCCATACTAACCAACTCACCAGTCTAGCAATCTCTGGCAGCAGAGCATGTACGACGCAGGAGTTCCCAGCGAACTCCGTGAACACCTTGCAGAAGAGTATGACGACCAGCGCGAGCGCAGCCGGCGGCCACGCTCCGAAGAGCTGGAGGAAGCGGCCCAGTTCAGCGCACATGCCTGACTGCTTCATGGCTTCGAAGGTCATGCAGCTTCCACCTGGAAGGTTAAAAAAGGAATATTTCTTGATGACCCAATATTTTTGCGGTCATTATCATCTCTAGCCTATATGTATACGTAAAAAACAGATACTTCAAATGTAAATACGAAACTAAAACTACTGTTAAATTAAAACACACAAATCCGTCTTTATCCCTTACGGGATAGATAGAGCCTAAGGTAACCTGAAGGCCACGCTTAGCATGATTGTGGGCGTATAGGTAGAAAAGGAAATCCAAAATAGTGATGGGTTGCTAGCTGCATCGCCTATAACATGATTCCTAAGATTTTCGCCCATTCCCTCGATGGAATTTTACCATCTGCGCGGGAGGAAAAGGAACTAGTACATTCTATGTTTTTTCTTTACTCCCAGACCAGCATGGAAGATAAAATAACTAAATAAACTTTAAAGTTAATTACCAGAGAGGTGGGCCTCTTGGCAGGGTGCCCGTCACGCAGGCAGCATTCCCGCGCTGAACTGCGATTGCGATTCTTTGCGCAAACTTTGTATATGTATAGATATTAATACCTATCGTTAATAGAGTACTCCATAGCATATTCCCTCGAACCGAGCTCCAGTTGAGACAAGCTCTACTTGTCGTGGTTGGCAGAGGATCGTTTAATGCATCTGAAGAATAAAACATATTTAGCTTTTGCGGACGGTAGGAGCTCGTGCAAACTCTGTCCGTCTACCCACTGTCTTACTCGCTAATCCCGCCGCCACCGAGTATATATATAAACTAAAGCAGTAAGGAAACTACGAACGCAAAATGGTCGAAACGAACGCACACATAGATGCGCGCTTCTACAAGGCCCCTAACTAAGCCGATCTCGCGGTGCCGTCAGTCGCGGGTGCCGTGTTGAGACGAGCGGCCGTCTGCTACGTGCGCCCAGACAGTGTACGATCTTTTCGTTTTCGACATGCCCAGAGCGTATTGCGCAGTGTTAGACTACAAGCCCATGGAAAAAAATATGTGAAATGAACCAGCGTGAATGATGCTTAGAAGGCTGTTACTATATCATAAAATAACTCTGAGCGCTATGCCGTCATTCTGAGCGGAGCTTAACTTACCATGACTTCTTTTGAAAAACTTCAAGAAATCAAGATTACTCGGTGCAGCGAACAGTATGATCACGCTGACGATAGATGGCGTTGATACTTGGACGTGCCTGAAATAATTAAATTTACAAATCGGAGGAACTTGACGCACGAGCCAAAGGCGAGAGCGATAAACATGCGACCAAAGGCTTTCTTTATCACCGCCCGAGGTGTGTATACAATTTTAGGTCTCCCATGGCCAGGAATATGGGCAGTAAATTGGTAGGTACTTACGGCCCGAGGTAACGTAATAGTACATTATGATACAAGTGTGCTATGTTGGTAATTACACACGAGGCGTATTGTACGCGCGAGCGATAGCGAGCGCGGGTAAGAGAGCCGAGATATGTAATTACCAAAGCACACGCGTCGCATACGACGTTTTTCAACACATTTGCGAGGAAAAATAAATAAAATTTAGTTAATAAAAGGACTTTAAGAACTTTAGTTTACCTTTGTTACCAGACATTGCTTACCTGGAGCTGCTTTAGAACTTTACTTTATCATTGGGTAATTAACACCTTGGATTTCTTACTGATATAACTGTCCGAACATATTTCAGTATTTCCAGCGACGGACACTACATTTCTTTATTACTTGAACTCGTAATTTTTAAAGTAATAAAATAACAAAGTCTGAATCAACAATATCAGTGGAAAATGGCGGCAGATATTATTTCTCCGCGCCAATCCGCGCGCAGCACTCGCGCATGCGCGCTGTGCACTTAGCACGCGCGTGACGAAGACACTGACACAGACTCCTAAACAGCCTAATATTAAAATTATAATAAAAAATAATTAATCAATGCCTGAGATTGCAAATTATGTTCAGTTTTAGATAAAAATGAATAATTAGTCGAAATTAAATGTTTATTTATCATCTTTTCCCTAAAATAGTTTAATATTCACGAAAATATTCCTTGTTCCTATAGATAACTGAACTTTTTGCTGAGATTAAAAAATATATATATTACCGCACTCGTGCGGTAATATATTACAGCACTTGTGCGTAATAAGCTCAATTATGAGCTTAAATGCAGTGCAATAAGACTCACTTTACGAGCAAGTGTGTTGAAATAGTACATTATGATACAAGTGTGCTATGTTGGTAATTACACATGAGGCGTATTGTACGCGCGAGCGCCAGCGAGCGCGGGTAAGAGAGCCGAGATGTGTAATTACCAAAGCACACGCGTCGCATACGACGTTTTTCAACACATTTGCAAGGAAAAATAAATAAAATTTAGTTAATAAAAGGACTTTAAGAACTTTAGTTTACCTTTGTTACCAGACATTGCTTACCTGGAGCTGCTTTAGAACTTTACTTTATCATTTGGTAATTAACACCTTAGATTTCTTACTGATACTGTCCGAACATTGTCCGAACATATTTTAGTATTTCCAGCGACGGACACTACATTTCTTTATTAATTGAACTAGTAATTTTTAAAGTAATAAAATAACGAAGTCTGAATCAACAATATCAGTGAAAAATGGCGGCAGATATTATTTCTCCGCGCCAATCCGCACGCAGCACTCGCGCATGCGCGCTGTGCGCTTAGCACGCGCGTGACGAAGACACTGACAACAGACTGCTAAACAGCCTAATATTAAAATTATAATAAAATAATTAATCAATGTCTTAAATATGCAAATTATGGTCCCTTTTTAGATAAAAATGATTAATTTGTCGAAATTAAATGTTTATTTATCATCTTTAAACTAAAATAGTTTAATATTCACGAAAATATTCCTTGTTCCTATTGATACTGAACCGTTTGCTGGGATTAAAAAAAAGTTTATATTACCGCACTCGTGCGGTAATATTATTACAGCACTTGTGCGTAATAAGCTGTATTGTGAGTTTAAATGCGGTGCAATAAGACTCAATTTACGAGCAACTGTGTTGAAAAATATCTTACATAACCTAATAGCCTCTAGTGCCTGGGTTTCTTAACGGTCAGTAAAAATGAAAAATGACAAGAAACCTAATGATTTTGAAAGACCCGTGCAGTGATATTCCACGCGATGGTTGAATTTTTTTCAGAACGCAAATTTTAGCGCAAAGAATTCGATTCGAAAGATTCGATTCACTATTTTTGTGTGAAAAATTGTAATAAGTTTAAAATACGAGTAGGTAGTAGTATGTATGAGAAAATTGCAATTCTAATAGATGATCAAACGAACTTCTCAAGCGAAGTTCCATCATTATTATATGAGTTGTTTCATTCGAAGATATAACATATAACCAGGTAGTCCTTTAAACCTACAGGCGACTTGCACAGTGTTTAGAGACAATCAATTGACTATTTAACGAACTTTTAGTTCACTCGTTCGTTCAATCTACCCTTCCAGTCAATCCTCCATTCCTTAGGCCTCATTCTTTTGAGAGGTGCAAAACTTTTTGGGGATTAATTTGGGTGGGAGGGTGCTTATATCTTCGAATGAAACGACTCATATAATAATGATCGAACTTCGCTTGAGAAGTTCGTTTGATCATCTATTATATTTCGTCGTTTCATTCTTCAGATATAACATTATAACCAGGTAGACGTTCAGAGCTTTAAAAGTTTTGCTTCAGCTTCTGCTTCATAATCAAATAAAACAGAAATATTACAAAACATCAAGTGTTTATAATTTTTCTTTCCTGGCACAAAGTGGTTTAGGTAAATAACACCGCCACGTCTATACCACTTCCCGACAGCACGTTCTTAATCCATCTACTGATGGTTTGGGAAGTAGCAGCTCTGTGTGGCAATTTATATGTCAGTAAAAGGTTTCCTATGCTATCAGCTCTCTTATTTTTTGTTGTAATTAGTTACAAACCCAACACATTGCAATAGCTTTAGTGTTGTGTTTATTGTAATTGTTTTTTAAATTTCATAAGTTGTTCTTGACATGAAATGACATAAAATAATGATAAAAATGACATGTAATAACTATAATTATTACGAATAAATGAGTATGAGTATGAGTATGAGTAGGTATATTATCAAGGCATTCCTGAAAGCTATCTGCTATGCATAAAATATCATCTAATGTCCACGGGATCTTAAGTTAGCTATCACAAATTCTTTCATAATTTTGGTAAATACTCTAGGGGCCACGGAAACACCGTACGGTAAAGCTGTAACCTCATAGGTAAGATCACCGTATTGAAACCGTAAGAATTTTCGGTCATGTTTTTTTTTTTTTTTTTTTTTGGGACAAGGAGATAGGCTTCTTTTAGGTCTATTGTGGCTAAATAGCTGTTTAGAGGAATACGTTTTGACGCGGTGCGAAGATCCTCTATCTTGAAATTACCGGGCCTTATAAATTTATTAAGACCTTTTAAATTAAGGATAAAACGTTTACTCCCGTTAGGTTCTGGTGCGAGAAAAAATTTAGAAATAAATTGATCTTTGATCTGAGTACACTGATATGACTCCTAGATCGAATAGTTTTTGTATCTCTAATTCTATGTCGTCTTCTTCGCTCTGTGAGAAGGTGTTTTTTGGTACAGTTATTTGTTTTAATTTCGCGTTGAAAGAAACCGAGTAGCCATATCTGATCCAATCTAGGATCAAATCGTTTGAGGTTATTTTAAGCCAACAATCATAAAAAATGGAAGTGTCGACCGGCATGTACCTGTGCTACTGTGCTTGCTGTACGCGTGGTTTGGGCGGCTGCGCCGTCCTGGCCGGCTGTGGAGCTGCCTGCGGTCGCCGGGCGGCTGGTGGCGGCCTGCGGGTTCCCCCGCGCGGCCCCTGTGCTTTGTGTACCAAGGAGGTGCTGGCCAGTTTCCCGTGTTTAGGCGCTCGCTTGTACGTAGACTGAGAAGTCCTTGCTTTTCTATAGTCTTCGTGGCCTTAACTTTCTCGGACAGGTTAGTTCCGAATAATGTTTCGTTACGTCCGACCTCTTGAATTATATGTAAGGACGTTTTGTCCAAACTTGTTGTAACGAGTTTTATGCGATTCTGAGTGGATACGGCATGAAGATCACACAATATGCGTCAGCCGTTGCTGAGATGTTTCAGAGCTTGGATTTTATCGGCATCGAAGCCTTTTAGTAAAACATCCATAGCTCTATTGACAGCGGTAACCGAGCCCAGCTGTTGCTGCATAGCCGCAAAATTTTTGTCTCTGTTCCGGACCATGTCGGGGACAGCAGTCGGAATTTCCGCGTTTATTCTTGGGGCTTGCAACAAGCGACAATTATCGGGAATGAGATATTCCTTCTGGATTCTCTTTGCCGTTAACGTACCCTTTTTTTTTTTTTTTTTTTTTGTGGGTATTTCGAAAAATTAAAGGTTAACGATTTTCTATTCAAAATTCCCGTATGAAAAGCTATGCATCATCGTTGGAGACCCGCAGTCAAACCCGATGTGCTATAATCATGTTACTGACTCGCAGTCAGTCCCGTGTGAGCTTGTATACGTATGTAAAGCTTAATATCATCATTGGGTACTCGCAGTCAACCCCGATGTGTTTTAATCATAACTACTGGCTCGCAGTCAGTCCCCATGTTAACGTGTATTTCTTTTGGAGAAAGCACGTATGTACAGCTTTAGATGCATCGTTGGAGACTCGCAGTCAACCCCGATGTATTTTAATCATAGGATACTGACTCGCAGTCAGTCTCCGTGTGAACGTGTATTTCTACTGGAGAAACACGTATGTAAAAGTAAAATCATCGTTGGGGACTCGCAGTCAACCCCGATGTGTTTTAATCATAGGATACTGACTCGCTGTCATTCTCCATGTGAACGTGTACTTCTACTGGAGAAACACGTATGTAAAAGTAACATCATTGTTGGGGACTCGCAGTCAACCCCGGTGTATTTTAATCGTAGGATACTGTCTCGCAGTCAGTTTCCATGTGGACGTGTATATCTACTGGAGGAACACGTATGTAAAAGTTACATCATCGTTGGAGACTCGCAGTCAACCCCGATGTATTTTAATCATAAGATACTGACTCGCAGTCAGTCTCCATGTGAACGTGTATTTCTACTGGAGAAACACGTATGTAAAAGTTACATCATCGTTGGAGACTCGCAGTCAACCCCGATGTATTTTAATCATAAGATACTGACTCGCAGTCAGTCTCCATGTGAACGTGTATTTCTACTGGAGAAACACGTATGTAAAAGTTACATCATCGTTGGAGACTCGCAGTCAACCCCGATGTGTTTTAATCATAGGATACTGACTCGCAGTCAGCCTCCATATTGTGAACGTGTATTTCTACTGAAGTAACACGTATGTAAAAGTTACATCATCGTTGGAGACTCGCAGTCAACCCCGATGTGTTATAATCATAGGATACTGACTCGCAGTCAGTACCCATGTAAACGTGTATTTCTACTGGAGTAACACGTATGTAAAAGTTACACCATCGTTGGAGACTCGCAGTCAACCCCGATGTGTTATAATTATAGGATACTGACTCGCAGTCAGTCTCCATGTAAACGTGTATTTCTACTGGAGTAACACGTATGTAAAAGTTACACCATCGTTGGAGACTCGCAGTCAACCCCGATGTGTTATAATCATAGGATACTGACTCGCAGTCAGTACCCATGTAAACGTGTATTTCTACTGGAGTAACACGTATGTAAAAGTTACATCATCGTTGGAGACTCGCAGTCAACCCCGATGTGTTATAATCATAGTCACTGACTCGCAGTCAGTACCCATGTAAACGTGTATTTCTACTGGAGTAACACGTATGTAAAAGTTACATCATCGTTGGAGACTCGCAGTCAACCCCGATGTGTTATAATCATAGTCACTGACTCGCAGTCAGTACCCATGTAAACGTGTATTTCTACTGGAGTAACACGTATGTAAAAGTTACATCATCGTTGGAGACTCGCAGTCAACCCCGATGTGTTATAATCATAGGATACTGACTCGCAGTCAGTTCCTATGTAAGCTCGTTAAATAAAACACTTCCAAATACAAAAAATATGTATAAAATGGCTGAACTTACCCTCATTTTCAGATAATGATGAGTAAATAATTCTCGACCAACGCTGTTGATCGTGTTGATGGTAATACTTAATATTTTCTTCGTTTCTGCGTTTCGACATGCTAATTGCCGTGTCGTAAGCAGGAACTACTTGAGGGCGCGTGCGCTCGTCGCCGTGCACGAAAAAAGAATGAGGCCTAAGGAATGGAGGATTGACTGGAAGGGTAGATTGAACGAACGAGTGAACTAAAAGTTCGTTAAATAGTCAATTGATTGTCTCTAAACACTGTGCAAGTCGCCTGTAGGTTTAAAGGACTACCTGGTTATATGTTATATCTGAAGAATGAAACGACGAAATATAATTTAAATCTATACGGAGTATAAATTTAACGAAGAAATTACCTGTAAAAGGTTTTAAATCCCGCCACATCATCGTCATGCCGCGTAGCGCTGGCCATCACTTGCAGAGCTATTGTCAGTAACAATGTGGACCCCACGACCTACAAATATGAATACTAATTTAATTATTTAGAAATATCCACTTTATTCATAAAAATAGCCACACTTATGGCGGCAACCACGCTTGTGGCGATAAATACTTTAATGGCGACTCCCACACTTTGTGACAAGTAAACATTCTTGTATATAAACAACCACACTTATTTATGGCGAGTACCGTACTTGACGACAACCGCACTTTTGGCTACAAACACACTTGTGACAGAAACAAATGGCTGTGGCGGCGGTCCGACCACAAGCAACACTGGGCGACTTTTTTTTTAATATGGCCCCATCGATCAATGCGATGATTTCGCCAATGTCAAAGTAATAAATACCTACAGTATTCAAAAATCTTATGACAAAAATGTCGGCAACGTTGTACGGTAGAACACGGTCAAAAGACCCCTCCCCCCCTGTCGGGCTCTTAGCCAACGAATGATGATATCCCTCAGAATCTGCCAGGAAATCATTAACCGATGCCGAGGGTGCACCGGACCAAGCACTGCTCTTCCCCTCGGACGGATCCAAAAACGAAGCGCAGCTCTTGACCACACGCGGAGATAACCCGACTCGCACCCCCCGCCGCCATCTTGAGTGATGACGTTTGACAGTGACAGTACGTCCGTCAGTCCGTCAGAAGAGAGTTTTTCCCTCCCACGAGGAGATGCCGATTTTGTATCTTTGTTAATATTAAGTACTGTAACTTTCATTATACGTGGTACAACAACGTCCGCCATTTCATTCTTCCTCGAGGCGTAACCGACGCCAAATGGCTAATGTAATTGTGATTCCGAGTGCACTAAGCATGGTGGTTCTGAGATCCCCATAAGATTAGTACGGAGTCGCCTAATAATAAAATATATCGCCATACACTAGTTTATAGACTTACTCCATACATACATATAATATCACGTCTTTATCCCTTGCGGGGTAGACCGAGCCTAACAAAAGGCCACGTTTAGCATGATTAACGGCATATAGCTGGAAAGAGAAATCAAAATAGTGATGGGCTAGCCGCAACGCCTATAACATGATTCCTTATACTTTCGTCTGTTCCCTCGATGGGCTTTACTATGACTTACTATGACTTACTATGTCGTGAAAAGTGACCTTGCCAAGCTGCCGGTATTGGTTCTTCAACAGTGTGTGTGTGTAGCGCGACTCTTCTTCTGTCAAACCGTTCTGCATAGCCACATCGTGGTTCCTGTTGGTACAATACAAATAAATCTAAATCTTACATACGTACATAAATCACCGTGTTTTCCCTTATGGGGTAGACAGAGCCTTAGGTAAATTCTATGTTTTTTCTTTGCCCAGACCAGCATGGAAGTTAAATAAACAACTAAACATTAAACTTACTTCCATGCTGGTCTGGGAACAAAGAAAAACATAGAATGTACCAGTTCCTTCTCTTCCCGGGCAGATGGTACAAGCCCATCGAGGGAATAGGCAAAATCATAGGAATCATGTTATAGGCGATGCGGCTAGCAACCTATCACTATTTTAATTCATCTTTCCACCTATACGCCCTTAATCATGCTAAACGTGGCCTTAAGGTTTTGTTACCTTAAACTCTGTCTGTCTACCCCGTAAGGGATAAAGACGTGATTTGTGTGTGTGTGTGTGTTGTATTGTAATATTTACCTTTAGATTACCTAATTATACTTCAGATTTTTTGCAACTAATTCTCCTTCTCCGACTCATTACGACGACAAATTCGCCAATGTCAAACTGTCAAAGTAATAAAAAATTACACAGCGCACAAACCGTGCGGGCCAGAAAAACAAAGTAATAGTACATTATGATACAAGTGTGCTACGTTGGTAATTACACACGAGGCGTATTGTACGCGCGAGCGCGAGCGAGCGCGGGTAAGAGAGCCGAGTTGTGTAATTACCAAAGCACACGCGTCGCATACGACGTTTTTCAACACATTTGCGAGGAAAAATAAATAAAATTTAGTTAATAAAAGGACTTTAAGAACTTTAGTTTACCTTTGTTACCAGACATTGCTTACCTGGAGCTGCTTTAGAACTTTACTTTATCATTTGGTAATTAACACCTTGGATTTCTTACTGATATAACTGTCCGAACATTGTCCGAACATATTTTAGTATTTCCAGCGACGGACACTACATTTCTTTATTAATTGAACTAGTAATTTTTAAAGTAATAAAATAACAAAGTCTGAATCAACAATATCAGTGAAAAATGGCGGCAGATATTATTTCTCTGCGCCAATCCGCACGCAGCACTCGCGCATGCGCGCTGTGCACTTAGCACGCGCGTGGCGCGCGTGGCGAAGACACTGACAACAGACTGCTAAACAGCCTAATATTAAAATTATAATAAAATAATTAATCAATGTCTTAAATATGCAAATTATGGTCCCTTTTAGATAAAAATGAATAATTTGTCGAAATTAAATGTTTATTTATCATCTTTAAACTAAAATAGTTTAATATTCACGAAAATATTCCTTGTTCCTATTGATACTGAACCGTTTGCTGAGATTTAAAAAAGTTTATATTACCGCACTCGTGTGGTAATATTATTACAGCACTTGTGCGTAATAAGCTGTATTATGAGTTTAAATGCGGTGCAATAAGACTCAATTTACGAGCAACTGTGTTGAAAAAAATAATAATTCAAAAGTCTTGTGACAAAATTTCGGCTACCTAAGTACGTTGTAGTTACGGTAACACGGTCAAAAGACCCCCTCCCACCTGTCGAGTGATATTCCCCAGAAACTGCATGGTAATCATTAACCGATGCCCAGGGTGCACCGGACCAAGCACTGCTCTTCCCCCCGTATCTAAAAACGAACCACTCTTGATCAAACGCGGAGGTAACCCCACTTGTACATTGTCACCTCGCTTATGGAATGTGTTGTTAATTTTTTTCCGCTTTTATTACCGCTTTTTTAGCTTTATCTTGTGTGCATGATTATTTCCTGATTAATACATTGTGCAATTAAATTAACATACATACATAATAACTGACACGGACTGCCTCCATAATTTTTTCCGCTTTTTGTAATCAATTTTTATTACGTATTGTTTTATATTCACACTTATCTTGTTTGCAATTCATCCCATCGTCACAGACAATGTCGTAACTTATAAAGGTTTTTTTTTAAATTATTACAACAAATTGTGATAAAACTGTAAAAAAAAAAGTTGCCCTAAATCGCTGCCCGGCGGCATGGTGCCTAAGGCTGGCAGCATTACTGCGTTGTATGGCAATAATGCTTACCCTTTGTTCCAAAAAAAACCAGGCCTCTGGTCACCCTATTTAAGGGACTTTTTAAAGTAAATATTAATAAAAATATTTTTATTATTTACACATACACAAATCACGTCTTTATCCCTTACGGGGTAGACAGTGCATAAGGTGACAAGACCTACAGGCCACGTTTAGCAAGATTGAAGGGCCAGGTATAGATGGAATGTGGAATCAAAATAGTAATGGGTTGCTAGCCGCATCGCCTATAACATGATTTCTATGATTTTGCCCATTCCCTCGATGGGCTGTTACCATCTGTGCGGCTTTCCGAATAGATTTTACAAATTAATTATGAAATACCAATGTAATTTCTTAATTTATTTGTGAAGTGTAAAGATTTAGATTTTTCAAGTGTATATTTCAATAAAAAGACATGTCAAGATTGCTTACATTTAGTTAATTAGGTATCTAAACCTTTCTAGTATAGCTAGGTTTCATTTTTAGAAACCAAGTACTAAAAAACCACCACAGGCGTATACTCTAATCCAGCCAACTTCTGAAATATTTATATTCAGAACAATTCCAAACCACTACGTAAGTAAACCTCTAAACTGATATGCTTAAATGTAACTATTCGAACAAATTGGTTCCTGGCCCATTGGGAATCTTTTCGCAGTGTCATCAGTGACTTAACATTGAATTGGCAACGGAAATGAATGTGACGTTTACTGTGACATCGTTCTACGGTGGCTTAGGAATTATGTGCTAGAATTAGCACGGTCCCAAAGCTACTTCGAATCTAACCTGAAAACTTTCATGAAGTAGGAGTTCATCCAGACATAGAGGAGCGACTCCATCACCAGAACTCCAGGCAGGTTCAGCAGAGTGAACTGAGGGAACTCTATCTTTGGACCCTGGGGAAATATCCTGCGAAATAAAACAACTTCAAAAGTTTTGCATATGCACAGTCAAGTAGACTTAAGTTACGAGTAATTCTCTTGTCTGTGTGCGTCTCTTGCTTCGTAGCAGCAACTAACAGTTTTTCAATTAATTAATTTCAGTATACTTTTTGATAGTCACTGGCAACACCGACTAGAACTTGACAGAACAGGGGGAGGTGGGGAACGTCCGGCCGCCATCTTGTTCTCTGACTTCAAAACTGTCACGGACAACGCTAACGTACGTAGTTACTAAAATTTAATTCTTTCAAAAATTTTTATTCTAAGAAGAAATATAGCAATTTCTTTAAAGTTTTGGCAGTTATTTGGCTTTATTAATTAGTGCTCCAAACAGATAGTATGTTCCGTTCTTCATTGTCTCTAATATAGTAATTAGATAGATGGATCCTAATACACAATAAATTGGCGACGAGGCTAAGCAAAAAAAAATCTATCAGTGGCCTGTACGATACAAGAGATCCACAGAGACGAGAGAACTAACACCATAGCAAAACGTTTTTTAAGTGGCGCTAGAGGCCCTTAATAATCGGATGAGTAGTTTCAGAAATTACGCTCTACATTGATTTAATATTTTGTGTAGTACTAAGTAGTAGTAGTAGTAGTAAATAGGTATGTTCGAGTATGAGAGAATGAGATTATTGATTCAAACTTGAAAATTATCAACAGCACTCACGATTCACAATAAGTCTTGAAAATTTGATTTGTCTGACTTCCCAGCAGTGTTGCCATACCCCCTAAAACATTTGGCAAGTTCATAGTAGTGTTAGGTTCAATTCATGTGCAAGCATGAATAACATTACCTCAAATAATCGTTATGCCTGCTTGCAACATTTTCTAATTGAGTTTTGGCGGCAAAGCCGATATACGTTTGACAGTCGCTGGCTTGGGGGATTCTGGATTGGGAACTGATGATAAAAGGTTGCTTCAGAAATAAGAAACGAATATTAGGATTAAGAGTACTAGATAATGGTATTGTATGGTTGTCCTGGAGGAATAATATACATGTTAACAAGGTGAGTATGTTTTATTATAGTAGGTAAAATAAAATTGCATCAGCGTTGAATCATCACCAAACGTCTATTGGGGTCCGTGGCAAATTCATCGGATGGGGAACCTTCAATTTAAAGACGAGCATCACTTCTGCGATCTAGGCCCAGCCAGAATACCTAGTTTAAGACGCTTAAATATGTATAAAAAATAAGCTAACCGTTGTCGCTCAAGGCGCATGCTAAATATTGCTTACTCCTTCTCACCAGAGGCCAGATTTTATGTTTTTCCTTTGAGCCCAGACCAGCATGGAATACCAACTTCTACGCTTAATAAGTTGTTTTAATACCTATTGAGCACGAGTAGGCGACACCAAGAAAGTAAAACACTGTGAAGTATGTAGGCTTGGGGTTACTGAAACAAATAGTATTTTAACTGAAATAACAAAACAAATGCATAGGTACTTCAAGCAAGTCTTCAACAGTAAGTACCTCATTTCATGGCGTCTTGATTTCAGCTCTGCTTTAACTACTGTCTGGTATATTTCTAGTATTCCCATCTGTAATTCAGACAAAGAAATTGTGGCAGGCTATATCTGAGTATATACACGCCTAGACAAGAAGCTATAACAGTAACAGCTACACGTTGCAATCAAGATAAAGGTCTTCGCACATTAGACCAACTCCACGCCAATCCGACACCAACTCAACTCACACTCTCGATGAGTAGTCAACTAGTTGATCCACCCAATGGTCACTAGTGGGCAATGCGTTGTCAAGGAGTGGACAACGCGGTTTCAACGAGTGGACGAACGCAGTCAACGATCAGTCAACGCAGTCAACGAACGCATAGTCGTTGCGTGGACAACGTGTGGTCGTTGCGTGGACGACGTGTGGTCATTGCGTGACAAACGTGTCGGGGTTGACCTTTAGTGTACGATGCGTAGGCCACTCGTTGTACACTACTTTATAATCATTTTTTGAAATTAAACCTAGAACATATGACACAGGGCTTAAATTTCAATGTCTAGCATAGAGTCGAGTCGCCGTTGAGTTGTTTTAATGTGCGAAGACCTTAAACGTGGCCTTTAGGCCTTGTTATCTTAGGCTCTGCCAAACCCATTCCCAAACCTGCATTGCACAGGTGCCGCGAAAAGGGAACCCCATCCCGGGGTGGTCGTGGGGCGTCGCGGTGACACCGAGTGCTCTCGTATTGCCTCACATACGACTGAATAGGGAATCCACACCATAAAAAGAACATCTTCCATGCTGGTATGGGAGCAATGAAATAACATAGAATGTACCAGTTGCTTCTCTACCTGTGCAGATGGTAAAAGCCCATTGAAGGATTGGGCAAAAATCTTAGGGATCATGTTGTATAGGCGATGTGGCTAGCAACATATTTCTTTTTTTAAATTCTCCTTTCCATCCATACGCCCACAATCTTGCTGAACGTGGTCTTTAGGTCTAGTTACCTTAGGCTCTGTCTACCTCGTAAGGGATAAAGACGTGATTTATGTATGTATGTAGGAATAGGATTGTACCTTCTCGAGGGTTTGCAGCAGTGCCTTCACGAAGGGCATCATGATGCCGCAAGCCACTGCGTTGGACATCCACATTGACAGAAACATGCTGCTGAAGAAGAGCACCAGGCTCAGCCTGAAAATAACACAAGTAGACAGAGCCTAAGGTATCAAGACGTAAAGGCCACGCTTAGGATAATTGTGGACGTATAGGTGGAAAAGGGGATCGAAATAGTGACGGGTTGCGACAAGCACCCCGCAACAGTGCGCCTCCGGATATTGAACTGAACACGTGCGTCGCGAGACCTGGTCAAAGGGTCTTCCAAATTCTGGGACTTGCGAACTATCAAGTGGTAATAAGTGTTAATCATGGGTGACTGCCGATATCATCAGTCCGGGCCCGTGTCATCGCTACGAACAGTTTGGACACCTGTGTGGCTGGACCGACCCTCATCAGCCGTGAGTACACCCTGATCCTGCTGTGTACCCCTTTTTCCACTACACATTGTCACAAACTCATGATTGACAGTAGCTGTTGCTCGCGGCTTGGTCCGCGCAGAACTAAAATTAATACCCCAGGCAGCTTGACTTGACAAATTGGGGATGTTTTGAAAAAAAGGTCAGGTCAAGAGTACCCGAAACCGAGCATATATGAAGAGATTGATGTATGTGGATGAAGTGAAAGAGGTATGTCAGGATCGTAGCAGGTGTGACGGTATGTAATGCTGCTCGACCTTTCTCGACACTTCCAACATTATAGTTATATTTCAACCAATTTCCACAAAACTTCGACAAATGATACACCTACATAAACCTTCCCCATGAATCACTATAAATATTCCGAAATTCGAAGTTTGTGTCACATCGTCCCTCTCACCCCTTTACTAAGCTCATTGGTGTGAGCGGAGCGGCACTAAAATAATTGCGAAATTGAGTTTCGGTTTATAAAGCCTAACCTTCTTCTCCTTCTTTTTCTAATATACAATGATATCCCTCAGAATCTGCCAGGAAATTATTAACCGATACCCAGGGCGCACCGGACCGAGCACTGCTCTTCCCCACGGACGGATAAAAAAACGAACCGCAGCTCTTGACCACACGCGGAGGTAACCCGCCCGACTCGCACTCGCACCCCAAAGCCTGACCTGTAATGCGAGCAACCAATGACAAGCAACAGTTTGATAGCCACGCGTTTGTGCACCTGGCTTAGTTCCACTGCCGTCATTATCATTATAATGCCCATACAGTCCAGAAGGCCGCTACGCAAGTACACCTAAAAATAAGATATTTGTTTATCTTTTAGAGCCACTAGTATACGTTTTCTCACAAAAAAACCGTCTCGAACGAGTTCACGTAGACGTTTCAATACTATAGAAAAATTGGCAGCGCCACTAGCGGATCGAAACGACAACAACCGCCGGACAAGTATAACTTAGGGATGTTCAAAAAACAGGCCCATTCTTTTCTTAAAGAGCTGGCAACACACTCTTAACGCCCTTTGTTTATGAGTGTGTCTATGGGCGACGGTGATTGCTTTCCATCCGGTGACCCGCATGCTCGTATACCCCTACCATATATTAAAAAAAACTACTATAGTAGGTATTTCATATTTCAACGCAAACGTAATCAAGACACTACCAAAAACTTACTGGTAGCTAAATAAATAAACTGCCAAGCTAAGCTACTTTGATATTTCTCACCTGAGTGATGTACCCAGTCTCATGGGTACCAATGATGCTGTACCAGGCCAAAGGTACAAGGGATATAGCGCCTGGATGTAGAACATCCGTGGCCCAATACACTGCACTCACGAGGAACACATAAAAGCTAGGATAAGCCTGCAACCAGCATTAAATCAAGACTAAATCACTAGATGTCGCTAGCCAACTATAGTAAGGAAACTAGCACATTTAAATAATACAATTTGTGAGATTTGTGATTACTTACATGGGTTTGACCAATAAAAGCAATTGGCATTAATACAACAGGTGTAAATAATATCACCAAAGACCGCCAATACAACTTGCAAAACAAAATAAATCGATATTTCTTCGTCACAATGACAAGATTCGTTTCACTGAAACATAAATTAATGCGTATTAAATAAAATAACAAAAAATATATGAAGAAATATTAAGCTTACGAGGAATCAGAATCCATTTTTCCTTAATTCACAGAAAAGTAGTCTACGGAAATTATAATAATCGCGTAGGTTTAGTAAAATCTACCATGAATAGTAGAAACTGTATGTTTTTTTCTGCTGGTAACAATGTACGTCAGATGTCGTATAACCTTGAAATTTTCGCAATCACTAATAATCAGTTGTCATTCTGCAGTTATAAAGACAGGTTGTGTGATTCGTGTTGAATTGTTCGATCGTAATTATTTACGAACAGTGTCGTGA
This sequence comes from Pandemis corylana, assembly GCA_949127965.1. NCBI lineage: Eukaryota > Metazoa > Arthropoda > Insecta > Lepidoptera > Tortricidae > Pandemis > Pandemis corylana. The sequence continues at coordinate 12,883,672 of OX421864.1, read as the reverse complement.
CTAAATATTTAATAATGTCACTGGAAATGGAGTTTGATTATGACGCTACGACGGCTGTTATGGATAAATTCTCACAGAGCGATATCGATCTTTTGCGCGAATGGACACTAGGTTTGGATATTAATAAACATATACCAAAAGACTTGACTAATCAGCAATTAGTATTGTTTTATAATGCGTGTTACGGCAACTTGGAAAAAGCTAAGATCTGTATTGAAAAAAATTACGCGTTGAAGAAAAATACGCCAGAAATGTTCGATAATCGTATAGTTTTTTCGGATGAACTGAAGTCGTCTACTGAAGCCCTGTAAGTGCATTTAACTTAAGTATTTAATTTTAAGATGAATAACATCAAACGTTCTGCTATAAAACATCGATTAACCTCATTTTAACTTATGAAGTTCGATTTTATTAAATTAATTCTATTGACGATTAAAAATGATCAAATTTACTCTGAATAGTCTGAATACGTTCGATACCCAACAAGTACTTTCAAGTCCGCTTTTGAAGGCGAAGTCATACATACTTGACAAGTCAGGTTTACTAACGAAGCTGAAAGGCTAAGCTTCTGCCGACCTTCGGCTTTATGAATAGGCATTGGGTAGGTATTTACAGTAACAAAATGTACGTGTGTAAGTAAGTTAATACCTACCTAGCGGGGACGTATGGTGTTGGCATGGCACCAGTGTTCGACACTTTAAGCTAACAATCACCAGTAATGGACACTTCATTATTAATTTAAAGATAAATATAAATATAAATAAATATAAATATCTTGGGACAAATTACACCAAGTGACCCAGCCCCAAACTAAGCAAAGCTTGTACTATGGGTACCAGGCAACGGATAAATACATAAATACATACATACAACAACCATGACTCAGGCACAAACATTCGTATTCATCATACAACTGTCCTATCGCGATTCGAACCCAGGACCTCTAGCTTCATAGTCAGGGTCACTAACCACTAGGGTATCCGGTCGTACAAGAAAAAGTGTGTCCCAAAATTTCCATTCCAGTTCGTCACTTTTTGAATATAGGCCTATGTATGCAACGTGACGAAGAGGAAAAAAAATGCATAGTAAAATCTGGGACACATTTTTTCTTGTATGAGGATCGATAGGGTAAACGATGCGGAGTAAGAAAAACCCAAAATAGTTAAATTCTGAAAAAAATGTTAGTGTAGACTTTTTTTGGAAAACGCTCACTTATAGAATTGTTAGTGACCGAGCGGGCGAGCGAGCGGTCCGCATCGCCCCTCCCTCACCTCTCCTCGCAACCGCGCCCCCCGCGCGTCTCACCTGCCGTCGGCTTCGAGCCTTTAGTACGTTGTGTATTATGTACATTGATATATTGAAAAACGGGACAAGTACGGGACGTATGGCAACCCTAACTATGCCGTTTGATGTTTAAAACACGTAGGTACCTATCTTATCGTAAAAGTATGAAATGTGCACCGAATAAAGAGATAAGAAATACTCTGATCTAAAATAATAACAGCTCAGTATCTATCTAATACATACCGGCCCGCCTCTTTGCCATAGGCGCAAGCAGTGTTGCCAACCAACTTTTGCAAAAGTCGCTAGCATATTCAGGATAAGTCGCTAGATTTTAGAAAATATCTTCCAAAAGTAGCTGCGGTAACACGATGGTATGTAGTTAGATGTACCTTGTTTTTTTATTTGCGTTTTTTCATGTCGCTAGCAACACTCGTATGTTTTGTACGATATTTTGTTACTGATGCACACAAATACATATATATATCTCATATTAATCTGGAATAAATCGAGTCTTGACTTGACTTGACATTGTCAGTCGTGAGAAACACGTTGGATATTTCTAGAAACGCGGCGGGTGGTGGACAGAATAAAATAGATTTTCGTTTTGACAAAACGATTAAGTTGGTGTACGGATTTGCCCCACTGTTTAAAATTACCCCAACAACTTTTATACACATTATGAGACTGATATGAATGTAAAGTTAAAACCGAATTGTTATCACATTTAGTTTTGTGTTTTAATTATGATTATAAAATATAGTAATATATAGCCATGTTAGATGAATGGGGTATTTTTACAACCTTTTTATTATTAATTGAAACTAGACCTGACTATGAGGCTAGGGAATAGGATAGTAGTAGTCTGTATACTCACAATATTATGTATACATCTACGTAATAATACTATGTGGGATTTTTTCATTTTTGTGCTCACCACTTCTAACGTGAATGTAATTACTTTGTCTAATGTTAAAAAAAAAACCTCATCCATCATAGCATCAGCATTTTCTCAAAATATTACAACTATGGAAGTGACAGTGTTGCTAGATAATGGAATTGTTCCCCTTTTAGTGGATATCCACGATTTTCGAAATTCCCCCAATTTCGAATTTACCCCAATGCATCTGTGTTTAGGTATTAAATGGCCTTTACATAACTACAAGAGTTTATTCAAATAATGATCAAAAACCAAAACCAAACTGTACCTAATTCTTTTGGCATTGTTCTTTTTTACCATAAGTTAAGTGATTATTCGATTATTTTTATTAATTTCTTTTGCAGAGAGCTTGTGTTCCTCCCGGAGAAGTCCGTAGAAGGTTATGACATCATATACCACAGATTGCACCAAAAAGAACCATCCAAATACCATCTGGAACCTGCTTGCAAACTCTTCTTCATGACTATAGGTAAGTAAATTTATTCTTAACAAGTTACAAACCGGCAGAGTAGGTGCAATCCAATATTTTCCAATTTGATTTTCGAAGTCCGTTTCGTGTCGTTCCACTCATACTAATAGTCATTAATTTGAGAGTGAAAAGGACGGTATGACTCGAACTTCGAAAAACGAACGTCGGAGTTACCCCGCACGATATGGCATTTTCGTACCTACGAGGAAATTCGCACAGGTTAAGCAATAAATAGCATTATTTCATATTTTCCTTTCAATGTTTCCCTGATAATTGTCAAAACAGTAGAAACTTCCAATTAACCATCAATCGAGTTGCAAAATTGTGAATAAAATATCAGGATACAATACAATACAATAATTAGACTGGAGAACAGAACAGATCTGAGCAGGTAGTGCAATTTAGAATATATATTAATATACTAGGTACTGAAATACATAATATATTATACATGAAAACACATTTATGATAAATGGAGATATAAATAGACACATACACACATACCTAAAAAAATCAGCTACAAGATTCATGCACAAGGTGACAGATAGTGCTCCTTCAACATATACTTAAATATGGGTAAAAATTTAGCGCGCCTTATAAAATATAATAAATAATAAATAAGTAAGGTAACGTAACTAAATCGCACTATGAGGTAATGAGGAGTTGCAGGATTAAAAAGAATGCTGTAGAGAAGGATGAGGATGTGAGAATTTCAGCGAAAACGGATTGGGAACCACTTGAGCTGTGATCGAAAGTGATATCCTAACTTTTAGGTTTATAAGTTTAATACATAATATACCGTGCGAAGTCGGGGCGGGTCGCTAGTATTCTCTATAAAAGATATCTATACTCGGGAACAAAAAAAACCGGGTCACTTCCTGTAGAAATATGTATGAAAAGTGAGTATTTTACTTAAACATAAAATTGAAGCACAAAAAGCACTCAAGGCGTATAGATCGAGTTACTTGAGACAGTAAATAGATTTAGGCAGGGAAGGATTTCGATAAATGACATTTTCCATTCCTATAACTAGATAGAGATGGATTTATTTATTACGTTGTTTAAGATTATAATGTAAAACCATGACAAATTCACAAAAAGATCGAAATAAACCTAAAACCTTATTGCCAGATTTGTTCGTCCAAATAAACTTTTATTCCCAAAGTCATTCGGTCTCGTTTTAAATTTGAGCAAAAAAGCAAAAAGGTCGAATGATACGTCGACGACTGGTTACATTTTTTAAAACCTGAATTCGAGTACCTGATTTTTGACGCGTTTTTTGTGAATGCTTAAATACTCTTTTGCATTTGTGATCTGCGTGGCAGGAATGGCCAAGTGACCTTTACATTTTTAATTTTATGTCTTGAAGCATAAGTTCTAAAAATTACGAATTAAAGACCAGTTTTAGCTAAACATTTGCTCTAGCCTGATTGACATCTCACTCCTTGTTAAACCAATCTATCTATAAATTTTCTATCATCACTACATAGTATAAAACAAAGTCGCTTTCTATATCCCTATGTCCATGTATGCTAATATCTTCAAAACTACACAACGGATTTTGATGCAGTTTTTTTAATAGATGAGCGATTAAAGATGAAGGTTTTTATGTATAATTCTACGCAAACGAAGTCGCGGGCAGAAGCTAGTATTATATAAAACTGAGTTGCTGTTGGGTAACTCTCGCTTAAACTCAATTTAAAGAAGTCCGAGGAAGGTTTAACGGTGAGAAAATTTTGAAATTTAGAAGAAAAAAACTGGAACGAAAACTATGCCGCACACGTCAACTTATAAAAAAAAACATAATTTATTTGCCTTTACCTGTGGCCAACAACAGTGGGACGTACACGCCACATGCCGAAGATAATGATTTTATAATAGTTTAAATCGTAAACGAAGAATTCGCATTGTGTATGTGTAATCAACGATTATTTTGCTATTTTATTATTCCTTATCATTAATCTGTGTAAGCGGATTTATGCTGTGATTATATTTAAAACTGATGACATCAGTAAAGCCGTCGGAAAGGAGTTTGCAACAATAATTATACTACTTTACAAAAATAAAACGATTTTTCACTAAATATTTCTTCTCTTTTATATCCTAACTTTTTTTAAAACTGAAGCAAGTCTTAAATGTAAAAACAAACTAATAAAATATATATTACTAAACTGAATTATCAAGTATTATTGCAAATGGATTCAAACAAATTGTCACCATTTTTAAAATTAAACTGAAATAACTCGGAACTTAAAAAATAAACTATTTTTTTTAATGGAATATAAAATAATTTAATATTTCCGATTACTTATTTTAATCTGCTACTTATTGCCCTGTAATTTAAGACCAAATGCTTCAAAATAGGATCGTAAATACGTGAAAGCGACGGCAATGTTTCCAACACGGTAGAAGCTCAAAACTTTGACTGCGATTTCCCACAAAACTGTTTTTTTGAGTTATTCCGGTTTATTATTAAGCGTGCGATGTATTGTTGTAATTTTTGCCGAAGCTCACATTACTTGACAATAGCCTGACCTAAAAATTTCGTTTTTTATTCAATTATTTTTGCTGACTTTACTTGCATTGTCATACCCGCATATGTATACCTAATTGCAAGTAAATCCGACAAACCGCTAGTTCTCTTCTGGGCCCCGATTTTTGAAAGCACATGTGTGAAAATACCACTCGAAAGTGGTGAAAAATTGTGCTGAATTTGAAATACGAATATATTAGAAGACCATCACAGCTCTCATTAATCTTGTGAACTGGTCAAAAATTTGATTAGAGCTGTAGTTTTGAAGATATAAACAGATTTATACCACTTTCGAGTGGTATTTTCACACATGTGCTTTCAAAAATCGGGCCCCTGGTCCTGGCTGGGTCCAGAATTTCACTTCAAAATTATTGTCGCCGGATATACTTAACCAAATTTCACGTCAATTCTGTTATTGGAAGTGGTTCAAAATTCACGTGCGAAATTTGATTATAGGACTAAATGAAATATTGCAAAAAAATCATAAACGGATTATTATGTATGTTAAATGGACATGATTCTTAACACCGACAAGTAAAAAGAACGGTAAAGGAACAATTGAGAAAATCTATTTACCATTCTGGCTGTTTGCCAACATTTAGTTTTTTGTCATTTGATAGTCCTGATATTTTATCGTGTGTTACAAGCCAGTGAAGCAAATACACCAGGGCATTGAGGTTTTATGAACACGTATCAAGACAAGAGACACTGACAATGAAGTCGGAGGTCCTGTAGGCTTATTATCCAACTCGTGCGCAATCGCCATCGTGTTCATTTTGACAGTTCATGTATGGGCTGACAGTTGGCATCGGAATCAGCTAGCTGTCACATTCGTACAAGAACTGTCAACCTACTGCTGAGTTGTTTGAATGCCGATAGAGGCAGGCACTTGTACAATATCGCGGTTCACGAAAGTTCTCCCGTGGTGTCCTACAATAGTGCCAAATTTGGGAATCCGTGTGTTTTTTACTGGGTATGCCTGACGCCTCGATAGAGCCCCAGATACCCCTGGTATTCCCGTACCGGGCCGGATGCATAAGGAGCATTTTACACACCATAATAAAAAAAAAGGCACTTGTACAATGAGTCATGGATGTTGTATGTATAAAACATAGTTCTCCGCAACGTCTGTCTGTCTGTCTGTCTGTTAACGATAAACTCAGAAACTAACTGAACGGATTTTAATGCGAGTTTCAACAATGAATAGAGTGACCCACAAGAGAGGTTCAGGTATGTAAATTGTCTAGGCTTTGTGTAAATTGGTTGAAATAAAACTGTAATTGTTGGAAGTGTCGGGAAAAGTCAAGCTGCTGGATACGAGTACAATTTTTAATTCTGGGCGGACGAAGTCGCTGGAAACAGCTAGTATGTATTGAAGTATGTTTATACGTTGTCTAGTTAGTACCCATAGTGGTATAAGGTCAATGAGTCAAAAAATATCGAATGCTATTTATTTACGCTGAGTTTTTAAACAGAGACGGTATTACAGATGCACACACACACACACACACACACACACACACACACACACACACACACACACACACACACACACACACACACACACACACACACACACACACACACACAAATCACTTCTTTATCCCTTACGGGGTAGACAGAGCCTAAGGTTGCAAGATCTAAAGGCCACGTTTAGCATGATTGCGGGCGTATCTGCGGAAAGGGGATTCAAATGGTGATGGCTTGCTCGCCGCATCGCCTATAAGTCATGATTCCTATGCCCATTCCCTCGGTGGGCTTTTACTATCTGCGCGGGAAGAGAAGCAACTGGTACATTTCTATGTTTTTTCTTTACTCCCAGACCAGCATGGAAGCAGATATTACAGATACAACTGTCAGATATAACACCACGAACTTATCAGCGAGTGATGTTGACAGATCCGAAATCACGTTTCGTTCAAATACACGTGTTATTCGGTGTTATTTAGCGAATTAATTAAGTAAAAATACTGTGAATCATAAATTGCGGGTGCGTCAAAGCCGGTTAGTTTCGAATGGGTAATTTTGACTATAGTATATTGTTATATTTTTGTTATATTTTTGCGTCATGTGATATGTTGACAATCGTGTTCTCATCGAACCTTAAGCGGGGTACTCATCTGTGGGTCTGTGGACTGTAACCCTAACAGTCGCACGTTACAGTGACCAAAAACCCTAATGTGTGTCCCGAGTCCAGGGTAGAACATTAAGAAAGAAAGAAAGAAAGAAGACATTTATTCCTTTTTGCAAGACACACAAATATAAGATAATATACTCAATTTTATAGAAAATAAATAAGGTAAAACAAAAAAAAACATAGACATGAAAAATAGATCATCAGCGTTGTGTCTTCGCAAAAGTGAAAAGGTCGCTGGCTCAGCATTACGCTGAGGTGTTAGACACCTGCAGCACTGATTTTCAGCCAGAACGGTTTTAGTTTTTCTGAATTATGCCTTAAATTTTGATTATTTTATTTTATCGCACTGAATAGATAATTATAAGATAGCACGTTATAGATTTGTAAGGATATGCGGTCTGAATTCCTCTTTTTTTCTGTCACACTTGGACAGCTGTTGAAAATCCCTAACAAAAATGACGAAGCGCCCCGAATAGCCTAAGAACTTATCGCGACGTCGGATTGTGTTCGGCAAACTGACATTTTGGCGACGCCGAATAGCAAATTAAACGTTAGGCTCTGCTAATGGTTGGTAATGGCTTAGGCGTGCCAGCGCCGAATAGAGGCCCTGTTATGTACTGTATGTATCAGCTACAGACAAATCATCTACCGTCGCAAATATTGTTTATTGTGACATGCTTCTTAGAATTGTACAAGCTGGCCTTGGATGGAGCTTGGGTTTCGCTCGAGCGACCGAGAAGGGCTCGTTTCGCAATCTCGAGACCGGTCTGCGTTCTCATCTTATTAAACTAACAAACATAAGGAGAAATACTGGATACGTCATGGCTCTTATTTTATATGTCTAAAGATAAAGAAAGAATATTTATTCCTTTTTGCAAGACACACAATTATAAGAGAATATACACAATTGTATAGAAAAAAACAAGAAAAAAAACACAGGCATGAAAAATAGATCATCAGCGTTGTGTCTTCGCAAAAGTGAAACGGTCGCTGGCTCAGCATTACGCTGAGGTGTTAGACACCTGCAGCACTGATTTTCAGCCAGAACCGTCTGTGTTCTACGCTAGTTTCTGTAGTCCTGTTAGCCGTGCGTATATTTATCCCTTTTGAAATCCCTTTAATGGATAACTTCACCTGCTTATCTTGTGACCTACAACTAACACCGTAAAAAAACTTGCACCCACACAGACATCGACTTCTATGCTGGTCTGGGAGCAAAGGGCAAACATAGAATGTACCAGTTACTTCTCTTCCCGCGCATATGGTAAAAGCCCATCGACGGAATGGACGAAAATAGGAATCATGTTATAGGCGATGCGGCTAGCACTCCATCATTATCTTGATTCCCCTTTCCACCTGTACGATCATAATCATGCTGAACGTGGCCTTCAGTAGGCTTATTACCTAACTCGCTCGCAATCGCCGTCGTGTTCGTTGTGACAGTTCATGTATGGGCTGACAATTGGCATCGGAATCAGCTAGCTGTCACATTCATACAAGAACTGTCAAAATGAACACGATGGCGATTGCGAGCGAGTTAGGTAATAAGCCTACTGGTCTAGGTACCTTAGGCTCTGTCCAACCCGTAAGGGATAAAGACGTGATTTATGTATTTATGTATGTATTGTGTCGGTGGTTAAAATAAAACTAAAAGAATATTTAATTCATAGGGATGTTCAGTCAAATTAAACCACCACTTGCTTAGGTATTCTAAATTTATTTTCAGACACAGTATAATTTAATTGAAGTAAATACGCAAAAGTTTGCTGTTATTTAACTTTCTGTTCAGTATTTGCCGTCTCTCAGTTACTTAGTTGCTAAATACTTGGTATTTACTTGTCGTTTACAAATACAATGGGGTCTTAACCGATTTCTTATTAGTTCCGTTTATGTTCCTTTATTTACTCGAACTAGGTAGTAAAATACAAGTTAAATTTATTGGTACGTTTAGTAAATACTATGTTTTCCGTCCGACCCTGTTCGCTGGGCTGTTTTTTACAGTTCACCACGCCTTAGTCATGCCGGAATGACAGTTTTCCAAAAACAGACGTGTGTCGAAAACATTTTTAACGGTTTTCTAAGGTTTCTCGCGGGAAATATGAAATTTTACGTTACTACTCGTATGTCCACTAACCAATAAATGAATTACATTTTTTCTTTTTTTTTCTATTCCGGCCTGGATTCTGGGTCCTGTTGGAAACAATTTGTTGCCAGTGCGAATTAAAAAACTGTTTTGGTAATTTTTTTATGTCTTGTATTTCCTAATATTCTTATTTATTTGTTTCAATCTGCTTACAGAGGGGTGCTTAATTAAAAGAGGTCCCACGCCTGGACATATCTTCCTTTTCGATATGACAGGCGTCCGACTCGGCCATCTCACACGAGTAAGCTTATCGTAAGTATACATATAAATTATTGAATTAATAATACATTGCCGTCTTTTATATCTGATAGACTGTGTAAATATGCTGACAATGTTCTGTAAACTCTCAGAGCTTGATTTCATATTATTAGTTCAAGTAAAAGTTGAAAACTTTTTCCAAATTAAATACTTATTTAGTAAGCAGTCAGGCTAAATAAAACGTCAGGACAGAGTGAGGCCGATTTAAGCTACACCTTGCCGTGTGCATACAGTTTTACGCTTACAAGAGCAACCAACATTCGCCAAGCATACTAGCTGAGCTAGCTGGCAAGGTGTAGTTTAAATCAGCCTCACTTTGCTGTTCGCTGAACTCCGACTTGATATCTTATTTAGTCAGAATAAGTAGAAATGAACAAATCAGGTACTGAGTAATAAATTTGAAGGACTGAGTTAGTTTTATTTCACACGAAAGCAATAAACGTACGTTGTTTTTTTAATATTTCTGATGTTTTAGCTTCCAAAAGGACAAACAAAGGTAAAAGACGAGCAAATCATATCGTGTCATTTTTCCAAGAATTCATTTAGTCTAGGCTTTTCAATGAGCGGAAATATCTGTGCCACCTCATTTGTTTTTCTTTGTAGTAGGTACTATTAGTTGACCCCACAGACATCAGATACTATAGATTACGCAAAGACATCTACTTCACGTGTCCGAACTAGCCCTTCCAATACTGGGATACCGGAAAATTTTCGCCATTTTTCAATACCGGTATTGAAAACTAATAATTCCGGTATTAGTGGTTTTATGATTTTTTTGTTATTTATTACACTATTACAGGTATAAAATTGACTACAAAAGGCAGTGTAATGTAATTATTCACATTTTAATGCACTTCATAAGTATTATTTGAAATACGAATAGGTTGGGCATCCCGGGATCCCGGTATTGAAACAAAAAATTCCGGTATTAATACCGGCATTGAAAAAATCCGGTATTCGGAAGCCTTAGTCCGAACCCCAACCAAGCGTGGCGTTCTATAAATTTTTAAAATACGAAGGCATTTCTAAGGGCGGCGGCTCTAGTTGAATCTTTTTAATTCTATCGGGGCCGGGGAGCATCGGTGTTTTTGATTCAGTTGGTATTACCCCTTAGTAAAAAGTCAGCACACTTGGTTTCAATTCATATTGTGATATTCGCGTAGTGGTGTATCTGATATCTGTGACTGACCCCTTCACATGATGTCAAAAAGTCAGGTGCACAGATATTTACGACGGCTATATGCAAGGCAAGCATTTAATAAACAGCTGCGTTCCGATTATAATTTAATTCAACGTATGCAAAGACTTTAAATCACTAGCTGACGTAACTCGTCGTTATTACATTTTGTTTATTGCTGGCCGCATTTAATTTGTGAAAGAAAATATTACAGTTAATTGTCGTTTCTGTGTGCAGTTAAATTAATCTTAAGGCATCTGAAGTTACAAGGCCAATACAATAGTACATTGTCTCAGCGATCGCTGCTAATAATGACAGTAATTTTCATATTTACACGCTTCGCTTCAATGGCGTGGTTGTTGATGGAAAATACCTTTTGTCAACAATATTTCCATAATGCTCGAACGTTCCTATATAGTTCCTACATAGTATAAAGCAAAGTCGCTTTCCGCTGTCTCTCTGTCTGTCCCTATGTATCAAGTCAAGTCAAGAGGGTTAAGGTGCATTGGGGTAAATTCGAAATTGGGGGAGTTCCGAAAACCGTGGATGTATCCACTAAACGGGGAACAATTATATAATCTGGCAACGCTTATCTAAACGCCAATGACGGTGGTGCTTGATAGTTCACCATTTAGTTGATATCCACGAGTTTCAGAATTCCCCCAATTTCGAATTTACCCCAATGCACTATATATGTATAAGTCTTCGCAGGCGAAGTCGCGGGAAGAAGCTAGTTAGCTAATAAATAACTCTGCTATGTTATCGCGACAATTAGTGATTTCTTGTAATGCGCCTTTAAGCGTCTGTTTGACCACTGTCTGTTAAAATCCAGTTCTTTATCTTAAGTGTCAGTTGTATATGATTCCGTTTCTATTTATTGCCTTCCGTCCGCAGCTTCGCCCGCGATAAATTAATTTTCCCGCAGGAATAGGTATTTTCCCGCGGTAAAAAGTAGCCTATGTCACTCAGTGATAATGTAGCTTTCTAACGGCAAAAGAATTTTTGAAATCGGTCCAGTAGTTTCGGAGCCTATTCAATGTAAACAAACAAACAAACAAACAATCAAATTTTTCCTCTTTATAATATTAGTATAGAAAACAGACAGACGTCATCATAGATAACTGACACTTCAGATAAGTGGAACTTAACAGAGAATGGTGAAACAGGGCCTAAATATTTAAAGTAATGTCTAGATTTGCCCCACGTTTACGTGTTAGTTGGGGTAATTGCGAATTATGGGGTAAAAATGAACAGCGATTTTAAAGATCGAGAATCAGCGGCGCTGCCGTCGGCATTCAATGTATTCATATTTATTCTTGCATGTTCCGTTTTATATTCTCTTAGTACGAAACTACCCCAACTCCCTGTAGTTTTAAAAGTCATAAAATTTTGACAAAATAGATTTTTTGAGTTCTGTGGGGTTATTGTCTAACTCGCTCGCAATCGCCATCGTGTTCATTTTGACAGTTCAAGTATGGGCTGACAATTGGCATCGGAATCAGCTAGCTGTCACATTCATACAAGAACTGTCAAAATGAACACGATGGCGATTGCGAACGAGTTAGACAATAAGCCCACTGAACACAACTAAATTTCTAAGCAATGTACATTTGATTGTCAATTGTCATATGGTTATTTTAAAGGGACACTGACATATCTATGTGAGTAATTATTTACAGAGATTAGCGATGTTAAGAATATTCGCATTCGCCAATATTCGCATCTTTAAATTTTGAATATTCGAATTCGTGAATTCTTCCATGCTAGTCTGGGAGTAAAAAAACATAAAATGTACCAGTTGCATCTCTTCCCGCGATTGTAAAAGCCCATCGAGGGAATGGGCGAAAATCTTAGGAATCATGTAATAGGCGATGCGGCTAGCAACCCATCACTATTTTGATTCCACTTTCCACCTATACGCCCACAATCATGCTAAACGTGGCCTTAAGGTTTTGTTACCTTGGGCTCTGTCTACCCCGTAAGGGATAAAGACGCGATATATGTAGTATGTATGTGAATGTGAGAAATCGAACATTCGTAACATCACTAACAGCAGTATTTCAGTTTGTTGTGTTTTACTTACTCACTCTTTGTTGGTCCCTCGCTTAATGGTCCTCTCATTTACTCAAAGGTTAACTGGTAGAGATCCCTTATAGGGATAAGTTCGCCTTTGTGTATATATTTAATGTCTTTTTTGTGATTCGTCTCTGTTTCTTTACATTTGTACAATAAAGCATTTACTTACTTGTGTCTGTGTGAGTTAACCATTAAGCTATCTATTCTTAGAATTACTTAACCAATACCGGTAAGGCCATTAAATTACAAAATTCATTAGTGATGTTGAACCTAATACGTGTTTTCATTCCCCTTTCCACCTATACGCCCACAATCATGCTAAACGCGGCCTTTACTTTAAGTCTTGTTACCTTAGGCTCTGTCTACCCCGTAAGGCATCAAGACGAGCTTTAAGTATTATTACACATACACGGATAACTCACGTATAAAAAGTCGAGTGATGCTCGACATGTTTCGGACTATTCCGTATTATATCAGGTTTGATAAGGTGTCAGTACTGGCGAGAGAAAAGTTTTTCATTCCGCGGAAAGTACGTGAAGCCATTGAAATAAGTAGGTATCCCAATTTCAACCGGGATAGTGGATGGTCGGTGCCCCCGAGTTGGAAAACTGTTTTAAATATTGACCAAACGGTCACCGTATGATATATCTCATATTTTCCAACTTCCAGGTCTCTGAGGAAGTTCTTCCAGTTCGTGCAAGAGGCTCTCCCGATTCGGATGAAAGCTATCCACGTGATGAACTCGGAACCTATTGTCGACAAACTGATGCTGCTCATCAGACCGTTTTTGGAGAAGAAGTTCTTTGACATGGTGAGTTGAGTAGCTAGCGGCGACCGAGCTAAGCGAGGTGTTCAAAACTTGGAATAACGCGTTTTCCCCTAAAACAACAAATTTCAATGCCCAAGATAACAAGACTCGAAATAGTGATGGGTTCCTAAGATTTTCGCCCATTCCCTCGATGTTTTACCATCTGCGCGGGAAGAAAAGCTAGTACACTCTTTTTCTTTATTCTCAGACCAGCATGGAAGAGCTCACATATAATTCCATAAAGAGTTCACAAGTTTAGTTTTAAACTTGTTTGTTCAAAACAGCGAATCCGAAAATAGCTATCGGTGTAAATAAACAACATATTTTCGTGGCTTAATTTATACTGAGTTATGTGTTGATTTATATTTTGTCTCTAGTATCTTTGATTGATAGTTTTTTTTCTACTGTTGCATAAACAATTTTATTTGTAACTAGCTTCTGCCTGCGACTTCGTCCGCGAAAAATTAGTTTTAAGAACTGATGTTGATTGTTATATTCTGCAATACGTTACGACTCTAGGCAGCAACGACCTTCGACATGTTTATCGCTATCCCGCGGGAACTACAATTTTCCGGGATAAAGCAGCCTATGTGTTAATCTAGGGTACCAGCTATCTCCGTTCCAAATTTTATCCCAATCCGTTTAGTCGTTTCAGCGTGATGAAGGAACAAACATACACACTCACATCGTCACCGTCTTCACAAACTTTCGCATTTATAATATTAGTAGGACTAGCGGTTGCCCGCGACTCCGTTTACGAAGTATTCGTTCCTCGCTATCCCGCGGGAATTATGTCATTTTGCGGGATAAAAACTGTCCCATGCCCTTCTCCGGGATTGGTACTATCTCTATACCAATTCCAACTAAATCCGTTCAACGGTTTAACCGTGAAGAGGTGATAGACAAACAGCCAGACACACTTTCGTATAGTATGTATTCATTCCTAGGTTAGATTTCTAAATGTCAGTGAAAATTAGAACACATATATAGAAAAATCCGAAAAGTAAAGCTATGGTCGGGAATCGAAATTCGGAGACTACCCACCTGCTATGGGTGGTGTAGGGGTATAGCACGCGTCACGGAATGACTGATGGGTTCGATTCCCGGCCATAGCTTTACTTTTCGGATTTTTCTATGTGTTCTAATTTTCACTGACATTTAGAAATTTAATTTCTAACGGCAAAACCGAAAAAGTAAAACATAAAAATCAAGAAATAAAATTTCTTGATTCATTTGATAGTTCCTAGGTTAGGTCGAGTCGAAACTTAAATTTCTTTATTTTAAAATTCAGAATATTATTTGGCTGCTTTCAGTCACTCAACAAGTGGTTTTACCATTTTTATGACGTTTTGGTTCGTCAGTAAGAGATCGTATCTATACAACTAAGGTTAACGGTCGCATTGACATAAGTTTTTCATATTTTATGCTGAACAGCTGACATTGAACCACGGACCTCATTTTAAACATAGATGACGCAAATCGATCATGTGTGCCAAAAAAACTTTTTTACTTTTGCCTGGAAACAGCTACTAAATGACATCAGTCAATTTTAAACCCAGTATTCGCTTGAAAAAGCTTTATCTTATCTTATCTTAGTCTAGGGGTCCCTACGGATACACTTCGACCCATTCGTGGATCTTATGTGTAACTAGCGACCCGCCCCGGCTTCGCACGGTATATTATGCATGTATTATAACATATAAACCTTCCTCTTGAATCACTCTATCTATTAAAAAAACCCGCATCAAAATCCGTTGTGTAGTTTTGAAGATATAAGCATACAAACGGACTAGGGGACAGAAAAAGCGACTTTGTTTTATACTATGTAGTGATTGATTGATTATCCCTCCTTCGCACTATTCCATCGCTTTTACCTCATTCATGAATTGAGTGATTGGGCGCAGTGGTAGGTAGCGCCTTGAAATATCCTGGTTCAGGGTATCCGATGCCGAGTTTCATTCTTAGTCCGGCGAAAGCACTTTCGCGTGTAAGGTGTTCCATTGTTTCAACCTCTTCGCCGCATATTCTACAATCATTGTGAAAAAGCGTTAGTTTGACTTTAAATTTTGTTTCTTTATTGTATTAGTTTGTCATCTTTGCGCGTGGTAGGGTCTTGTGCAAGGTCCGTCCGGATCGCTACCACCATCTTACTCGCTAATCCTGCCGCTAAGTAGCAGTGCTTGCACTGCTGTGTTCCGGTGTGGAGAGTAAGACAGCCGGGGAAATTAAGGGCACAAGAGGCATTTCATCTTAGTCCTCTAGGTTGGCAACGCATCTGCAATCCCTCCGGGGTTGCGGGTGTCTATGGGCAGTGGTGATCACTTACCATCAGGCGACCCACTTGCTCGTTTGCCTTCCTATTCATATAAAAAAATAAAAAAAAAACTTTATCATATTCGCAAAATTGTATGGCCATTGTCTTTTATCATGCGGTCACTGGCGACCTGTGCTACATGTGACATTAAGGAAATAGACGCACTGAGGGGCTACTCCGAAATTCGATTTTCGAAGTTCGTTTCGTTCCGTTCCGCTCACACTAATAGTCATTAATTTGAGAGTGAAAGGGACGGTATGACACGAAGTTCGAAAATCGAATTTCGGAGTATAAGGCCTGTATTTACGTCATCCACTTGAACATAGGTCCGTGTATTGAATCGTAGGGTGACAAAGGAATATCATGGACTACTGTAAATTTCTTTATATATTACTATTACTTCCATGCTGGTCTGGGAGCACAGAAAAACATAGAATGTACCAGTTGCTTCTCTTCCCGCGCAAATGGTAAAAATCCATCGAGGGAATGGGCGAAAATCATAGGAATCGTGTTATAGGCGATGCGGCTACCCATCACTATTTTGATTCCACTTTCCACCTCTACGCCCTCAGTGTCTTACTAAACGTGGCCTGTAGGTCTTGTTACCTTGGGCTCTGTCTACCCCGTAAGGGATAAAGACGTGATTTATGTATGTGTGTATGTATGTACTGTAAATTTTAGACATTGTAGTATAGTATTTATAAATACATACCCATGTCACTGAAATTTCACTTTACTTTCCATTTGTGTTGCGTAAAGCCGCTAAACTGAGAACTGCGAATGTTGACATTGTGTATATGCGCAAGCGCACATTAAGTTCATAGAAAACTGACAGTTCAGGTTTCTCTAAGACGTCTAAAAGAGGGAGCTCTTGCGGTGTGTTATTCTATCTTATCTATATTTCTATATCTTACATGCATGCATAAATCACGTCTTTATCCCTTACGGGGTAGACAGAGCCTTATGCTGTTGCCTAAAGCCCATTTTTAGTATGATAAAGGTGGCAATGGGAGTGAAAATAGTGACGGGTCGCATCGCTAATAAAATTATTCCGATTTTCGTCTATTCCCTCGATGGGATTTATATATTTATATACATACATACACAAATCACGTCTATATCCCTTACGGGGTAGACAGGGAGTAACAAAACCTAAAGGCCACGTTTAGCATGATTGTAGGCGTATAGGTGGAAAAAGGAATCAAAATAGTGATGTTGCTAGCCGCATACACTTACGCTTTGTTTGATGTACATAAAACAAAGTCGTTAAAACATTGGTACGCAACGCCATCTCTGATGGGGTGAGTAAAACTCATAAGGCGAAACGATGTTTCCGGGTCAGCTAGTTTTCTATAGTCTTTAGAATGTTTCCGACTTGGAAGTTTTTATTTACACAAATATCATATACACATATAATGCCATCAAAAGCCGCATAGCATAAAATAACAATTTTCATAATAACATCGTATTCTTTGTTATTATTTTCATATTAACATCGCCAAATCTCATACTATGACATTCAAATTTCGAACATCTCTGAAAAACAAAACACTATCTCGACCTCAATTCTAATACCAGTCGCGATGACGTTTTATTCGAAATTGAGTGTCGATTACAAGACAAATCTTATGGTATTTGATATCGAAAGTTATGATAGTTGGGACCGACTCGTAGTTTGTTTTTTCTTTTTTACGAAATAGGAAGAGGTTGCGTGACATGCGCCGAAAAGTTTTATTTACCGCTCAACGGACGTTCAAACAGTTAATTAAACGACAGCAAAATCTTGCTGGTTACAAATAATATTTCCATTATTTTTGAATCCCTAGCCTATTGGATATAGATGTATGTAGTAGGCACACAAACTAAACGAGAAAATAATTATATACCTACACAAATTTAGATTTATCTGATATCAAATAAATAAAAATACCTAAACGACACGGACCGTATCACACAGTAATTGCACACGGAACCATTGTGTTCTGTATCATCACTACATATTATAAAACAAAGTTGCTTTCTCTGTCCCTATGTCCCTATGTCCCTATGTATGCTTATATCTTCAAAACTACATTACGGATTTTGATGCGGTTTTTGTAATAGGGTTTAATGTATAATTCTACGCAGACGAAGTCGCGGGCAGAAGCTAGTTTTAAATATGATTCACATTTACGACTAGTACCCGCATAGAGATTTCTTTACAAAAGTTACCTTAGGCAGTCTACCCCGTAAGGGATACAGACGTGATTTATTTATATAAGTCTGCAAATTACTTTCTTACTTTCAGATCAAGTTCCATAACAAGAACGAGGACCTGGAGAAGTTCTATGAGACAGTGATACCGCGTTCATCTTTGCCACCGGACTATGGGGGCACTTTACCCGACACCCAGACTCTTCATAAGAAGTGCATGCAGCAGCTCCAAGCTATGGAGCCTTACTTCAAAGCCGAGGAAGAGCAAAGGGTAGCTACCTACCCTGATAAAAAGAGGGATAAAGCGTTAAATAACAGCTTTAAGAAGCTAGATATAGATTAGTTTATTTTAGGCAGGTTTACTGGTAACGCAGTTCCACCGCTGACGCTTGTGTTGCAGTGAAACCAGTGTGTACAGTACAAAGCCTTATTTATTTAAGCACATGTGAAGGTAACACTTGAAAGTGGTGAAAAATCCGCTTGTTCCCCATACATAACTATTTTACGTAACCAGTACGTTCTAAGATAAAATAAAGACTTATTCCTAAATTAAAACAAACAAGTTCGCGGCTTAGGGGTGGCAAGGGCTATAAATTGGCATTGTTCATTTTTTTTAGTATGCTCCAATTCGAAAACCATTTCGAGGAAAACCATCAATTATCCGATTTATCTTGTCCGATTTCAAAAATACTTTATGATTGCAGATATTTTTGTAAAAGTACTTTGAACCTTTGTTTGACCGAACGACCGGGTTTTTAGACAGAATCCAGCATCGAATGTTTGACACAAAAGTGAGAAAAAAAGTTTGGCTACGGCAACTGTCACGTGTCACTGTCAAATCTACAAAACCATAGACAAAGCCGTTTTTTTTTATAGCCAGCCGAACGAAGGCGATTGGGATTCTGTCTAAATTCACGAATTATCAAACAGCGAAAAAATATTTATTATTAATTAACAAAGCTACGTAAAAGCATAATATTCAAATTAGTTGCTTGAAATAGTCCATTTTATCAAATAAAGGTGTTAAAAGCACAGCTTAAAAAAAATGAACAATGCCAATTCATCCTACATTGGTTTTACCAGTGCCGGTTATGTAACTTGGTTATGTACGGAGAACAAGGCGAAAAGTCGAAAAACCGGGGTGACTTTGATTTAAGCGACTTTAAAAAGTACTTGTAATGACGAAACCATTAGTTTTATTTGCGTTTACTGCTTCCAATCGATGTCTTCATTGATCGCCGTATCGTCTACATAGCAAACATTCACCGCATGTGGACAATATCGATTTTATAGCAATTTTAACCCTTGCCAGTGTTGATAAATAAATTAATACGGTCTTTTTGTATTTTTTAAAATGATTTTTGTTAGTTTAACATGCATCTAATGACTTAACACTATGAAAGTAACCCCAAAATTATAAGATACTCCGGTTTACGGTAGCTTAGCAGAAAATGACGGTATGAGATATAAGATTTTTACCATTTTCGAATGGTACTTTCGTGTGATGTGCTTTTTTTAATCGGGTCCCAGTAGAGTTTAACGTCACTTGCTAGAAAGCTTTTCATAAAATCATTTTACAAACTCGTCATTCGATATTTTTTTATTATCTGCTTTAATATTTACTTTTCCAAAAAGGTGTGTAGCGAACCTTAGCTAACCTAGCGTAAGCGACGCGAATAGATTTTGGACTAATTTTAAAATTTACGAATTAACAGATAAAGTTTTGTGAAATGATAATTTTGTGAATTATTTTTGCTTGTGATGAGCTCCCGTGAACCAGGGGTTCCTTAAGTTATTTATTACGCGTTCTCTTTCTAACATTAAAGACTTGATTCGCATTGTTCGTATGTAGTGTAAATGAAATAAATACGCGAGTTTGTCTGCATTTGCAAACCAAATTTGAGGCACTTTTGGTGATCGGAACGACCTGATATTTGTTATACATTATGTATGATAAATGACAGTGCAAAGTATATTTTAATCAACAAAAAGTTCAGTTAGCTAAATGGCTTGTAGTAAAGTTTTTTTTTTATAAAAACTTATTATTGTAGTGTCAGGGTCACTCAAATGAAAATGCTTCTTAAATGCTATCTATTAGTTTAGTAGTTCAAATTCCAAATATTATTTTGCGAATAGGCCGCCAAGGGCTTTTTTACACGTATTTCTTTCTAATTCTATTTGACTACATAATAATGCATTCATAAAAGGAAGCTATGACATAAATAAGGAATATGGACATGTTTGTATTTCGAGTAAATCGCCATAAAAATGTTTGTTGCAGAATGTTCTAAAATCTTGGTGAGCAAGTTTTTCTTGCAACAATGATCAAGATATGTTACTCAACTAGGTAGGTATACCTAAATGATTTTGACAACCGATGTTAGTGTTGCCATCTAAAAAGTTCAACACAACAAAATTCTCAGTCATCATTCGTTAGATAAATTCTAGAAAACTAGCCAGTTGCAAGAACAGGCTCTCTGTATCTGACAGCATTCTCATCTCTTGCACGTTTACGCGGGACCATGGTCTATACTAGTCTATAGCTAGTCGTTGACTCGTCGGCGGTGGAACAAATAGTACGCGTGATCTCTTAGTCTATCCGTCTTTTTCTTACTGTTCGTTCTAGAAAGAGACGGGTAGTCTATGACGTGCTTATAAATTTTTAACCTATTTATTAGAGATATTGTTTTCTTTGTGACATGTAAGCCGCGGGAAATATTAAAACTTTCTGCCTTAAAGTTTCGTTTAGTAACAGCCTGGTGTAGTACAATTGTTTAATTTTAGATTTCTCGTCAATTCCACTAGTAGTAGTTTTTATAAATAAAGGTAAAATTAAAAAAAAGTCTAAATAATGTTGCTCAGTACTAGAGTCTGACCATGTAGGTTACCTTTTGCACAGCTTAAAGTGACTTCTGAGAGTGTGAAAGGGGCTTTAAAGTGGCTAAGTGGTAAACAACGCTGACTGTGGAGCTAGAGGTTTAGGGTTCGAATCCCGCTAGTCTTGGATGTTAAGTGTATTTTTTGTAAGGATAAATAAATAGAAAGAGCGAAGCGGTCTCTGCTGTAAAGTCCCTTTTGTCTGTGAAAGTCAATGTATTTATGAATTTATATAAATGTTTAACTATACATTATACATCGTATAGCACATCAATATCTTATTAGAGTACAAATTATGTATATCAAATTATTAATCAATTATGGTAAAAACATTTTTGGTAGCTTTAGCCGTGTGAGGTCTGGCAATCCCACGCAATTCAAATCAATGAGGGTGTTCTGGCAGATGAAATGTCGCTAGATGGCGTTAGTATCGATAGCTCCGTTTGACATATCTGTCAAGTTAGGGCTTGACTGCTTAAGATTTTCTTTATAAAAAAAAAATGAGGCTTTGTCCATTGGACAATTTTGCCAGTGTCAAAGTAAAGACAGTTTCAAAAAATGTCTGCCATTGTACGGTAACACAGTCAAAAGTCAGAAGTCAGAAGTCTGGCGCTTAGCCAACAGTCAACGATATCCTTTAGAATCTGCCAGGAAATCATAAACCGATGCCTAGGGTGCACCGAACCGAACACTGCTCTTCCCCGCGGACGGATTAAAAAATGAACCAGCTCTTGACCACACGTGGAGGTTATCTGAGTAGAACTTCGACTGCTTCAGTTATTTATAATCCAATCTTGAACAGTGACAGATATGTCAACCGAATCTCTTGATACTAATGCCATCTAGCGATATTTTTTCGATAAAATCCCTATCTCGTGGTTTTAGTTGCCACAGTGCTCAAGCTAGTGTTTTTACTAGAGATGGGCCGAGTACTCGTTTGATACTCGGTACTCTGCGTACTCGGCGGGTTTTTTGATACTCGTACTCGGCCGAATAACTCGGTTATTAGATAACGAGTAACGAGTATACATACTTTGTTTAAGAAAAGCAATATATTTATATTTATTTACTATGACGCGCAACGTGACGTGTTTGTTTGCAAACAATCAAGTGACTAGTAGTTGAAAGGTGTGGGCGGGGTGAGGGGTGTATCAACGCGAGCCGACGTCTTGACCGGCGCAAACCTGTTTGTACTTGTTTACGCGCACGAAATGCGAATTTGATTGAACCGAGTTACTCGGCCGAGTACTCGGTTGAAAAAAAATTGAGCCGAGTAAAACTCGGTACTCGTTACTCGGCAAAAGTGTTACTCGGCGCATCTCTAGTTTTTACCGTAAAGTATATTTTTCAAAACTGTATTAATGTAGATAGAATTATCTTTTTCCAATGAAACACTTAAATACTAATTGCTTTTCGCATTTATACCTATAATTAAATAAATTATGCAACCAGAATCTTAATTAAGAGTAAATTGATAATATAATTTAATTAACTGGCTTAAGCGCTGACGTAGACTGAATTCAATATCAATATTTTCACTATACAGTAATTTACTTAGGCCAAATAAAAAAGTCATGACGAAGTCCTCCAAATGGAAAAGTCCCAGCAAATTCGTTCGAGGCCGGTTTGAACTACACCGTAGCGTGTACGTACAGTTGCACGCACACAAGTGCAACGAAACAGCCAAGAAAAAAGATTGAATCACGCACACGCGCCCACGTCAAGGCTTACTTTGAATCAGTCTCACCTTCGTTCGTTGAACTCCATGTTGGCTTTTTATTTGGTCTAAATCTATTTAGGAAGAGATCTATAGTCGGTTAATTGAAGTAGTTTACAGGGTCTGCCTTTGCTAAAATATAACTGGCTCTCTCTAACGTCAGCATCGGAACTAGACAGCTGTTTTTTTGGTTAACTGTTTGAGCAACCGAGTTGCGTGACATTTTTTCTGTGGGATATGTGCAAGAAGGTGAAATAAAACGTTGGTTAAGATTATGTGATGTTTATTAAAATTAGGTGAAACGTACTTAATTTTGATGTATGTTTGTTTTGTGTATTCTATGTCTGTTTGATATTTGGTGGGTTTAAACATTGGTGGTGGTGTTTTTCCATGTTTTTAGTCTGCGTTGTTGCTGTTAGTTCCGTTAGTTTAGTAATGAGTTGTGATAATTGTCATTGGTGATAGCTTACCAATATTGTACTTATAATATAGTATGTGAATTATTATTATAATAATTTACGAAGCGTTTCCAATTGTTTTATTACTGCGAAACTTTTGATCCACATCCACGCCTGAACCCTGTACATCCTAAATTATAAAGCATGAAATCAAGCACAGTACATTTTAGTTATTTGTACAAAACTGGATTAGAGATTCCGGTTCAGTCTATTTCGGTGAATTTATTGATTTAATGGATCTAACAACGAGTTTTGAAATAAGCGCCACCTATTACTTAGTACAGAAAATATTTAATGTACTCTATGGCTATGGTAGAAAATGAAATTTTGCGGTGGCAACTAGACCAAGCTGTCAAAAAATAACCGTCATAAAAGACGCAAGTAACACCTGCCGGTTTTTTGTTTACTTATTTTAAACGGAAAATCATGAATGAAACTCATTGTTTTACATTAAATGGTGAATTGGAATCTGATTCAAAATAAGTGGCATGTGATTCTGTGTATTGATTCGTGATTTTATGTATGAAACTTCGATGATTTGAGGTAAGTTTGTTTTGGATTATGATTAGCACTTACAATACGTATTTTTGTGTAGAAATTTGTTTTTTCAATTGAATGCGACCCTTTGATGATAACATATCAGGAATTTAATTAAATTCGTCAATATTTTGTAAAGCAAACAACCAATAATGATCCTTCTTTATCATTAAAAGCGTGTAGGCTGAAACCTAGTACCGAAATCGGAATGCCTTTTTTATTTAAGACTTCAACTGTACCTAAATAAATGTGAGCATATGCATTAAATTTTGACGTTACTATTAATTTAAAACAGCTATAATTTTGTTCAGAAAATGGTGAGATGTTTGTAGAACAATTAAATGCCATGTATGAAGTTCTACTTCGCATAGAAAATATGATGTTATAAGTTTAGTCTCCAACTCTGTTCTCTGTGTTGATGCTAGCTAAAGTTTTTTGTGTTATTAATAATCAAATAGACTGGACTTGTGATACAATTTGTATTGAGAATGTGCTAGGCCGCTGTGGCCATTCCTGCACTCTGATTGGCCAATTCAAGGCTACATGGGACACTTGGAGTGGGCTAGCAGATATCATGATTGATATTGATAATAAATGTTTAGTTGTTGTATGGCTCAATGAATAAAACTCACTTGATTTTTATTTAAAAAAAAAACTTTTTTTTTAATGACTTGAAGACTATTGCTAAAAAAGAGGGGGTGTATGATGTGAATCGCTAATATGTTGTTATATTAGATAGCCTACATTATAACACTTAAGTGAAATAGATGGTTGCTTAGTAAGACAGTGTCTAGTTGTTTTAGAATATGGTTAATCTATTTAAATTATACTTACATAGATCAAAACCTCAGGCTTCTTCTCTGTAGGATGACCCAACCTAGATGTTGCGGCTACAGTGGTAAAGGAACAAAACAATAATGAGTGTTTTCTGAAAAAAAGTTCACATGAACATTTTTTCCAGAATTTAACTATTTTGTCTTTTTCTTACATAGAATCGTTTACCCTATCTATCCTTATACAAGAAAAAATGTGTCCTAAAATTTCCATTCCTGTTTGTCACTTTTTTTAATATAGCATGTATGGAATGTGACGATGACGAACAGGAAAATAAATTCCATAGTTAAATCTGGGACGCTTTTTCTTGTATGAGAATCGATAGGGTAAATGATTCTGAGTAAAAAAAAGCCAAAATATTTAAATTCTGGAAAAATGTTCATGTGGGCTTTTTTTTTGGAAAACAGTAATACACTTCTTGATATTGTGAAGGAACCATGTAATTGCTTAAAGTGAACTACATATGCTTAAAAAGCAATGAGAGTAGATCCTTTAGAGACCAACTGTTTATCTATTTCTCCGTATTTTAAATATGTACTTTGTTCTTTGTTTCTGTATTGTTTTGTACTGATTTGTGGTGTTCAATAAAGAGTATTTGTATTGTATGTACAGTAAAGTTGGTCATAAAATAAGTTTTGGTTATAAAATTGTTACAGACTCCATGAGTTAGTTTAGTACTGGTCCTCTACTAAGTACTACTACGAGTATTTAACTGGTACTATTCTAATAAGTTAAATTTAAATTTTCAGTGTAATGGACAACATCGACAACAACCAATTCGAGATCAAACCAACAGCAAATTCCAAGCGGAAGATTGTACCACCAAGTGCAAACGTCTACCTCAACCCAGCGTTGGACCTCCTAGCCAACGACGACCCCATGTGCAACACTGCCATGGAAATAGTACCCAAGAAAAGAAAGAGAACCAAAAGCTCCGACATCACTACTTTTGAGAACACAGCCTTAGATCTGGGCATCAGTAAGGCTGCCGTAAATGAATTTTTGGCCAGAGAACTCAATAATGTTAAAAGAAATGCCAGAAATTATGATTTGAGTGCTGCATCGAGTAATGATGAACCTATATACGGTAATACAACCGTATTGAATATGCCACCAAATTTACCTGTTACTGATGCATCTTTGCCAAGTTATATTCAAATATTCAATGAGAATGTAATAAATGCAGATCATAATTCACATAACGTTTTCAAAGAAACCATTGCCCCTATTCCCAGAGTATCACATCCAATGCATGATGAAACTCTAGATATATCTGAAATAAGAGCTAGTGATGGTATACTGGATTCTGGTATTTCTGAAACAGGCCACCAAACTTTAAATCCTGCTGGTGACAGTGAGATATGTAAAGATTTTTCTGAAGCCAACATTACTAATATTCAAACAAATGTTACAAATCAAATATTTGTTAACAATGCTAGCAATATAAGCCTGAGTTTTATAGATAGACTGGCATTAGACTCTCCAAGCACATCCAATCATTCAATATACTTTGATGACGATTTGAATGAAAGCAACATAATGGAAATAAAAACAATCACAATCATCACCAAAAAGAAGAAAGCTCAAGAGAAAATCAACACCAACCCATTTCTTAATCCTAATATTGGTGATGATGTGGTAATCAAAGCAGAAAATCCATTTTTGGACCAAAATGAAACCAAAGCAGAGCCAGAATACAATGCTGAAGCTAACTTAGACGAAAATGACGTACAAACTGAGACATTAATACCAAGAAGACTCTTTTCTGGTGATACTAACAGTACAATATCGACTGTCAACGAATCTGTAGCTGATAGTCACGAATATGAAAATATTGATGGCTATCGATCAGAAAGCCCTATATACGAAAACAGTGATGACATTCTTAACAAACAAAGCAAAATACTAGGCTACGACGTCTCTCAATTTAGTGCAATAGACATAATGAATTTAAACAAAAACAGACAAGCAAACAGCTCCAACGAATCAACTGATAGTAAGAAAGATTTCAAACAACAAATTTTGAAAGCTGGCAACAAACTATCAAGGAAAGTGTATAACACTTTAAAAAGGACTTTTAAATCAGATAAACCTAATCCTAATTCTACATTAAACCCGTATGAAGTACCAAGGAAACCTACTAAAAGCAAAGTGAAAGATAAAGACGCAGGTTTTGAAAATCCAGCGTTGAATTTAGATATATCTGATGAAATCGAAATAGAAGAGATAGATGGCGTAGAACACACATACGAGACTGTGAAGACTTTGAGAAACACGCGATTGAACATGAATGTAACGCCTCTTAGAGAGAGGAATTGTGAGGCTGAGCTGTCGCATAACAGGACTAATACTCCAGGGAAGAAGGTTCGTTTTGATACAACATTGAATCAAGAGAAAGTTATTACAGGGGATAGCTTTGATGACATACAGAGTCCTGGCTTTGACGCGAAAATTGATAAATACCATGATGAGTTGGAGAATTGTATTAATGAACGGAAGTTTATACAGCAGAATATGTAACATGTAACTAAGAACTTTGGTCAACCAAATATGGCGGAGTGCATAAATATTTATCTTGTACTATGCTACCACATGTGCAAGACAGCCATGTGCGAAATATTGTTTACTTGCAGACCCACCAGTGGCGTGGAGTCACGTATATCAGAAGGCAAGCCGAAGGGCATTCAAGTAGCCTTTTCCTCTAATGCTGCGCAATAAAAGTGCCCAACTGCCTTAAAATAGGCAAGCCGGTGAATCGAGTTCTATGGACGCCACGCCACTGAGACCCACCCTCCTCTGCTTCCACATAAATACAGTATGTCGTCGTCATTCAACATAGTTCTGTAAATCTGTTTATTATTCGATCTTCTCTATACATATTACATATAATGGATTACCAAAAATTTTTTTGAGCCAAAGCAAAAACATTCCCAAATTATTAGTAAACATTTTTTATTTACTGTTTTCATTGTTCACTTATGTGTTATGTGGTTAGTTTAGTACCAGACTAGTTTCTAATATTTATTATTTTAAGACCGTTTAGGTAGCGAGAGAACGTATAATCTTGCAAAAATACATTCTACATGTCTATATAGAGTTAGTATAGTGCATTGGGATAAATTCAAAAATGGGGAATTTCGAAACTCGTGGATATCCACATAACGGGGAAAATTATATAATCTGGCAAACGCTTACCTAGAAGCGCCATTGTCTTTGGCTTCTAGATAAGCGTTGCCAGATTATGGAATGTTTCCCCGTTTAGTGGCTATCCGCGATTTTCGAAATTCCCCCAATTCCGAATTTACCCCAATGCAGTGCAATGCTTAAGCATAATTTACTAATTATACTTTTGTACTAATTTTGTCCTAGTTCCTGACATTTTGCGAGTTTAAATACATAAACATACTTTATGGTTGAAGAAAATAAAACGACTAAAATTATATAAAATAACCCTTAAATTAGAAATTTATTATAATTCTATGAATGTTAATATCAGAACTTTACGGGGGAGGGGTTGAACCCCCAAAACCCCCTCTCCCCCTGGATACGCCGGTGCACTTGACTATATTTAAGATAATGCGGTTAGAACATATAAACCAAAGTATTTTTTACCAATTTAAATTTAAATGAACGTTTGTATATGAGGCTTTTGGATAAAATATCAGTTGTATTATTTTAAACTTAACTTTAATTTCTATAATTTATTTCTTATTTAAAGACTGTAAGTAAAGCTTGCCAAATAAAGTAAAATAATGAATGGAACAATATTTTTATTTAATTTATTAAACTAACAAGCTGTATAATCATCACTATTTTGATTCCCCTTTCCACCCATACACTCACAATCATGGTAAACGTGGCCTTTAGATGTTGTTACCTTAGGCCAGGGTTTCCCAAACCATGGGTCGCGAGCGAATATTAAGTGGGCCCTGCCTGTAGAACGACACACCAAAAAAAATTATTAACATTTCGTTTCTTATTTGAAAAATCCTTTCTTCATATTGGTAACGGTTGAATTTCTTAGAGGTGGGTCCCAAGTTTGTAAACTTGTATTAGATGGGTCGTAGCCCAGACAACTTTGGGAACCCCTGCATTAGGCCCTGTCTACTCCGACTTTTTAACCCGGAAAATTTCATATTTCCCGCGAGTTAGCGATAAACATGTGAAAGATCGTAGCTGCCTAGAATGTACTATCAACATCAAATAATAAGTCTAATTCTAAGCTGACCAAGTCTCAGGGCGAAGAAAGAGAGAAAGAAGACATTTATTCCTTTTTGCAAGACACAAATATAAGATAATATACACAATTTTATAGAAAATAAACAAGGTATAACAAAAAAAAACATAGACATGAAAAATAGATCATCAGCGTTGTGTCTTCGCAAAAGTGAAACGGTCGTTGGCTCAGCATTACACATTAGGTGTTAGACACCTGCAGCACTGATTTTCAGCCAGAACCGTACAGAACTAGTACGCTTATCATAAGGCGGCCAACCGTCCCGCATTCTGCGGGACCGTCCCGTAATGACAGTTGTAATCCCGCATTGCAATATTTAATAAAATAGTCCCGCAAATCGTCTAAGGTGTCCCGTATGTCCCGCATTCCTCGTTTCCCATCGTCTCGCTCGCATAAAAGTGTTCCACGTAGTATTATAGAGAAATCATATCATTCTCTTCATTTATATAAATAATCTCACATTTTTTCTTCCGAGACAAACGAGATTTGATCTTTTTGTTGGTATTTTTTTTTATTTTAGCTACTTTAGTATCCTTTTTTAACTTCCTTACAAGGAAGTTCAAGTTATTGAGTTCACCTCGAAAACCAAAACTGGGAATGACGTCATATTTTGAAGTTTTAAAGGTACCAAAATGTTTGTCTGTGTGTGTGTGTGTGTGTGTGACGTTTCGAGACTCCCGAGAGTTAGAGGGTTAAGTACACCACCATCAATTCCAACAAATCCTCAGTCTTATTGTGGATGGGGGTGGGTGTCCCGCATTGACTTATTTGAAAGTTGGCCGCTTTAGCTTATCAATGTCGCAGTTGGTCTGAGCTGACCTCTTCCTTCCACATTTAGGGCTCCGCAGGCGCTAAGTGCGTCTATTTGCAGCGTCCCCGCGGTGCAGCGACCTTGGCTGCAATTGCACGCGACAGGCTGCAGGATTATTGGATAATCGCACGCGCATGAAACAGTGTTAAAACAGTAAGTATTTACGGTGACGGTACCAGTGTTGCACACTTTAAGATGACAAGCACCAGAAGTGGACACTCCATTCTTAATATGAAGATAATGGGTATTCGATCATTTGACCGACGAACGTTTGACAAATGTATCGTTTGACAAACATTTCATTTGACGAACTGGGCCATTACTGGTGCCGTCACTCTGTGACGGAGGGAATACTCTTTATTGAACACCACAAATCAGTACAAAACAATACAGAATCAAAGAACAAAGGGAATTTCAATGAACATTTATTTCTATCTGCATCGACGAGCAAAAATGTAGGTAGCTAATTTAAAAAAGTTGCACACTGCTCCGGTGTTGCGGGTGTCCATGGGCGGCTGTGATTACTTATCATCAGATAACCCACGTACCCGTTTGCCTTCCTTGAAATAAAAAAAAACACTAAGTTTGTAAAATGTTTGCCAAGTTGTTTGCAAAGCGATTATCGGATGGGTGAAAATAGTACGAATCATTTTATAGGCGATGCGGCTAGCAACCCATCACTATTTTGTATCTCCTTTCCACATTTAATACCTTAGCTTAGGCTCTGTCTACCCCGTAAGGGATAAAGACGTGAATTATGTATGTAAGTATTTGCAGAGTTTTTTGCAAATTACGTTCGTAAGGTTATCGGCCAAGTTGTTTAAATCAGTTTGTTTGCCAAGTTATTTGACAAGATTGCTAGACGTACCATTACAATCTTTAGTTTTTCGCCCTCTCGCTACCATAGAATAAAAAGTAAGTTTTACCAACAAGTTGACCTCTGTTGTAATGTATAGGTAGTTATTGCTTTACTGTACCAGTTCTGTCTACTGCGCTAACGCACGCAGCTCTTCCCGGTCTTCCCACGTGGCGATAATTGACTTGTTTGTGTGCCTTGCATACTCTGTCCAGCCCGCGGCGTCGCCTGACTTTGATAGCTATTTGAAAACTTTCACGTCAGCCTCCCACAGTCCGCCAAAATTGGGAACGCAAAGTGTATTTTTGTAATATCAAATCATTACGCTTTTCTCTTTTACCGTTGTGCAAAATCTTTAAAAGATTTGGGATACACTTCAACGCAACGGAAAATTATATGAATTCTCTCCATTCACAGAAATATGTTAATGCCAGCTTAGTGTAAGTTTTCGGTAGCAAAACAAGTTAATCGCGTTTACGTTAAAATGGCGACTACGAGAACTGTTTGTTGCCGTTTTGTTCCGCTAGTGGCGCTGCTGATTTGGGCATAGT
The DNA here is from genome assembly GCA_949127965.1 of Pandemis corylana. NCBI lineage: Eukaryota > Metazoa > Arthropoda > Insecta > Lepidoptera > Tortricidae > Pandemis > Pandemis corylana. The sequence goes on along the minus strand of OX421864.1, from coordinate 12,852,465 downwards.
AATTATAGACCGACCGCTTACAAGAGTCCTCGCCCGCGCGGTGCAGGGGCGCGGGGTGGGACGACAAATGGAGCCGAGGACTCATTTAATCGGGCGGTCTGTAGACGTTAAAAATCGCGTTCGCAACCTTTTTCTTGTTTCAAACACAATAGAGACTGAATATTCTTTCTTGTACGCCATCAAATTAACCGAGCAATATTCCATATAGAAGATACATATATAGCATTTAGTAGATATAGACAGGGTTGTGTAAACAAGCGCAACCAACAATAAAACTTAATTGTTTGAATAGATTTTTTATTAGAAGCTAATCAAAAACTGATTGCGTGAAGTGCTTTGTCATTGTCAATGAGATATTGGTACAAATGATAATACTCGCACGGATAGCAAAGAAAGTAAATAGGCACTACATTTTAGTGCCTAGATCTTTTTGAACTCTTTAGACGAGTGTAGCTGCTAAATGATCTTATTTTAATGTAAGGCGCAGTGGAGTTAAACTACTTCATTATAAATACGTTTTATAATGTCTTATATTTGTAACATTAATACTCATTTTTATTTGTAACTCATGTAGAAAGTTAAAACTTTCTAAAGCGAGCAAGAGCAAGTTACTAAGCGTTATTTATCAAACGATGATTTTTATGAAGTGTTGAGATGTGTAGTTTTTAGGATTTTTACATTTATTTGCAGAATGTTGACTAGAATTTGAAACTTTGCTACCTAGGCTCCGACAGGCGACAAAGTTCGAATAAAAAAATCACTACATATGAATTTATTGTAATAATGGATGACATCACTACATAGTATAAAATAAAGTCGCTTTTTCTGTCCTCATGTCCCGATGTATGCTTATATCTTCAAAACTACACAACGGATTTTCATGCGGTTTTTTTTAATAGATAGAGTGATTCAAGAGGAAGGTTTATATGTATAATACATGCATAATATACCGTGCGAAGCCGGGGCGGGTCGCTAGTAGGCTATATAATTTATTGAGATTGAGAAGAGTACCTAATGCTTAAATTCTTCTAGTCTACTGAACAACAAAGCAATGCCTGATAAGATACTTAAAGGCTGCAACTTCCAACAGATTGTTGTTTCGTAATAAATTGAAGCGAAAAACAATCTGTAACTATTATAAAGTTACGGCGATGTTCAAGTAAACTTTGTGGAGAGTTGTTTATTACTTTAACGTTCAAAGTGAGATGCATTCCTTACATAAATATATGTACGTTACCAAAGACGTTAAAACTGTTGAGAAGTGTGTGTGGTATGGCTTTAATTACTCTTCATACTCAATGGCTCACGCCTATATTTTGTTTGTGGTTTGACGTCTGTTCCTCTTCTCTCTGCAACCCCGCCATGACTTGAGCATTGTGATATATTATTATATTATAATGTAAGTGTATTGTTTTTACTCTAATTAAAAAGACTCCAAAAATGTGTTGCGTAAATCATTTATCTAGAATACACAGCCTTGCCCTGCTCCGTAGTATATTCATAATATTTCCACTGCATCTTACTTTGTGTCAAATAATCGACACACCATAAGAAAAACATCTATACAACTTTATGCCACAAGCAATAAGATCGGTGATACATATTTTTGACATGTTGGCTGTATCGATACTATGCTCGACAGTACACATTAATATAGATCTTAAATACAGCTTAATAACGACCTTCGCCGACCTGTCGAGTCGACCTGACGAGTAGATTAGAGGAAAATTACTGCTCTAATAAATTGGGGTTCGAGTGGAAAAGGGGTAGGTAACTCTGAAATAAGTGATAATCTATTTTCTTTTCCAGTGTAAAAGAAGTTAAGTCTAATATAGCTATGTAGAAAGTTCTGAATTATCCCCTTTTCACTAGAACCCTAATGTATTTTTGTAGATATACACAGAAAATTGGCGAAAATCGTAGGAGTCATTGTTATAGGCGATGCGGCAGACAACCCATCACTATTTTGATTCCCCTTTCCACCTATATCTACGCCCACACTCATGCTAAAAGTGGCCTTTAGATCTTATTATTTTATTTTATTTATTTATTTATTATTGGGAAACAAACAGCTTAAAATTAAACCTTAAGATATAGACAAATGCAACTTATAGTTATGTTAGTAGTTAATTTTGTAGTATTGTTGCCTTAGGCTCTGTCTACCTTGTAGCGTAAGGAATAATGATTGCTGTACCTATGTATGTAATACACAGATTTATTACCACTTTTCATGAGCTCAATACAATATCTATTTATTATACTCGTACTGAGATTGTTGTATGTGTTCCCGGACATTAATGGTTGAGCCACGATACCTGACGCAAAATGTAAATGTCAAAACACTTCTTCTTTTTCTATTATCCGTTGGCTAAGAGCCCGACAGGGGGGAGGGGTCTTTTGACCGTGTTCTACTGAACAACGTTGGCGACATTTTTGTCACAAGATTTTTGAATACTGTAGTTACCTATTTATTACTTTGACTTTGGCGAAATCATCGCATCGATCGATGAGGCCATATTAAAAAAGAAGAAGACTTGGCGTTACTTAACTAAGACAGGTTCCATGAATGCTCAACAATACCGAGTCAAGTGTATCATGTAGTAAGATTAGTTTATATTTTCCTTCGCTAAATAAATAGGCCGCAGAGCACTAACCCGAGCTGAACAAACGACATGCAAACGCATTTTATTGTCTAAGTACATTTCATGTTATTCTGTTATCTGACAGTTTGCATTTTGTAATTTACATATACCTGAGCTATAGACACAACATACTAAATACTGTCTAAAGGTATACGAGAAAGGTAGGTGCGAGACGGGTTACCTCCACGTGTGGTCAAGAGCTGCGGTTCGTTTTTGGATCCTTTCGGGGGGAAGAGCAGTGCTTGGTCCGGTGCACCCTGGCCATCGTTTAATGATTTCCTGGCAGTTTCTGAGGGATATCATTGACTGTTGGCTAAGAGCGCGACAGAGGGGGGGGGGGGGGGGGGTCTCTTGACCATGTTCTACCGTACAACGTTGCCGACATTTTTATTACAGGATTTTTGAATACTGTATTTAAGTAATCGCATAGGTCGATGGGGCCATATTAAAAAAAGAAGTATGTTTTTTCTTAGTTCCCAGACCAGCATGGGAGAGTAGAGAGAGCAGTTTTAACACGACTAATACTGATATATCCCTATATATCCCTACTTAAAACAAAACGAAATTTGAAGACTAAACAATCAATCGATTTCTAGGAACTCATTCATAACTGTTCGTCTAGAATATTAGCGTTCGCGGCACTAAAAGTTAATTTATTCTGTTTGTTTAGTTAATCAAGCATAAATAGGCTGTACTCAAACATTCAAATTAATTGTTATCTATTACTGAAAGCTAAATATTTATACAACAATTAAGATAGCCCAGAATTACACAATAGTTATTATACCTGGAAAATACTAATTCGTAATTTAAACAGTTCATTCGAGCGGCAAGTGTACATTGTTATCGTTACTTATCTGTATTTATATATTGTTTCTAATATTTTAGTTGTGTTAGTTATTTATAAACTATAGTAAAACGCTTTTGTAATAAAACATTAAAATGAAACACCATCTTTCCACCTATACGAGTACAGTGCAATTTACTACATTCGTGATTTTACACAGCCGTTATTAGGTATAACGCAATCGGGATTCTTGATTCTACACAAAATAGATTGCTCACAATTGCAGTTTACTACACTCTATTCTAGTTATTTTATTTTGGAATTTACTTATATATTTTTATTATATTGATTATTATATTGGTAAACTAGTAGTAAGTAAATTACGGGCACAAGAGGCCATTCATCTTAGTCCTCTAGGTTGGCAACGCATCTGCAATCCCTCCGGGGTTGCGGGTGTCTATGGGCAGTGGTGATCACTTACCATCAGGTGACCCACCTGCTCGTTTGTCTTCCTATTCATATAAAAAAAAAGTAACAACATTTTTTATGTATATATCTCTCTTAAATGTCGTGAAACAAATTATGTATATATACTTTTTGAATTATAAAGTCGTGAACAGGAGCTCCGCTTCAAATATTAATTATTCGCGGATGAGGACGTGGGCAAAGCTAGGATATATATCATACTAGCTGCTGCCCGCGACTTCGTCTGCAAAAAATTAGTTTTTCGCTATCCCCCGGGAAATATGCAATTTTCCGGGATAAAAAATAGCCTATGTGTCAATCCAGGGTATTAGCTATCTCCCTTCCAAATTTTATCCAAATCCATTCAGTAGTTTTTACGCGAAAGAGTAATAAACATCCATCCATCCATCCATACTTAAAAATTTTCGCGTTTACAATATTAGTAGGATACCCCCTTATTCATAAACGCTCTGTAGGCTTCTGCTAACTTAGCGATCGTTTACCCTTATCTGTGAATGGTAAATGTCAAAGTGACATATAAAGGACAAACTATTGCTAAGTTAGCAGAAGCCTACAGAGCGTTTATGAATAAGGGGGAAAGTCTCTAATCATATTACTACTATTAAACGTAAATTTGACAACACAAACATAACATGTCGGATACGTCTGTAACTATGTGGGCACACACACAGTGTCACTCTTAAATCGAGTAAATATACGTCTTGCTAAAGCATTTTGATCTTCAACAAACTATACGTCAGTTTCAGACGCGTGTCTATTTGCTCGGGGCTCTGTAAACAGTAGGATGAGAATTGGCATTGTTCATTTTTTTTAAGCTGTGCTTTTAACACCTTTATTTGATAAAATGGACTATTTCAAGCAACTAATTTGAATATTATGCTTTTACGTGGCTTTGTTAATTAATAATAAATATTTTTTCGCTGTTTGATAATTCGTGAATTTAGACAGAATCCCAATCGCCTTCGTTCGGCTGGCTATAAAAAAAACGGCTTTGTCTATGGTTTTGTAGATTTGACAGTGACACGTGACAGTTGCCGTAGCCAAACTTTTTTTTTCATTTTTGTGGCAAACATTCGATGCTGGATTCTGTCTTAAAACCCGGTCGTTCGGTCAAACAAAGGTTACAAAAATATCTGCAATCATAAAGTATTTTTGAAATCGGACAGGATAAATCGGATAATTGATGGTTTTCCTCGAAATGGTTTTCGAATTGGAGCATACTAAAAAAAATGAACAATGACAATTAAAGTTGCTTTGCTAATTATTATAGCTCACCGATCTTTTATAAACTTCCGTACCTATAAAGAAAAAAAGGTACCCTTATAACATCACTTCGTTGGCCATCTGTCTATCTGTCCGTCTGTCAAGACCCTTTGTCTCAGAAACGCGTAGAGATATGAGATTGAAATTGATACCAAAAGCTAAGGTCTTTGGTCCCTTGGAGCTGTGAAAAAATGAACCCTCTGAGTCTACTTAATCAAAAGATACAGTCATTAGTTAGTGTTTCCAAACCAATTGACGAGATCGAAAAAATTATGGGGTACCTACTTCCAGTTGTCCTAGAGTTGCTGTCAACAGAACTGATGAGGAGGACGATAAATGTTTGTCATGGGTATCTTAAATTTCTAAACGACACAGAAAAATCCGAAGAGTAAAGCTATGGCCTGGAATCGAACCTGTAGGCTTATTACCTAACTCGCTCGCAATCGCCATCGTGTTCATTTTGACATTTCTTGTATGAATGTGACAGCTAGATTCCGATGCCAATTGTCAGCCCATACATGAACTGTCAAAATGAACACGATGGCGATTGCGAGCGAGTTAGACAATAATCCTACAGATCCTCGTCATTCCGTGACGCGTGCCCCTACACCACCCATAGCAGGTGAGTAAGTCTAGTTACGTGACCTTGTTACTAAGCGAATTTTTGTCGCCAACCGTCGACTGTTTGAATGATGTGTCTGTACGACACAATTACAATGTACATGTAGGTACCTTGTTTTTACTTTGGATACAAGTAGGTACGTAATATTCTCGTCTTTTATCTAGTAGCTCTAGGTCAATACGAATGTTGGCTACAAGTTCCAAGGTAGCTATGTTGTGTACCATTGAAACTTCTAATATTGTTTGCTGAACTTTTTCCATCAAACTATGCGCTCTTTTTTCATCAGGACATCTAATATGGAATAGGAATGTAAATAGGGAAACTTTATTGAAGATCATCTGATTGTGACTTTTATTATTGGTCATTTCATAGACAGAAAACATAGGGCCGTAGAATTTTGAGAGAAGAAATTCTATTATACCTAGTACCTACGTTCGTTGGATTATGAAAAAATATAGGACACATTAACAAAAATCATTTTACAGCTATAGTTGTAGTTCATAACTAATTAAAAATTTAATTTTTCAAGATCATCATTTTGTCTGTTTTACACGTTAAATATATATAACAAATAATATAGTCTTTTTTATTCCGCTTCGCTACATTTTCAGTACATTGTGTAGTTTTTTCTTTAAACTTATTGCGTAATTCGGCGTGCCTCAGGGTATAGGCCTCCTCCATTTATTGAAGAGTTTGTGCTATATGTAGTTCCCACGCGAGTCCAGTATGGATGGGGAACTTCACACACACCATTGAATTGCTTCGCAGATGTGTGGTTTCCTCACGTTTTCCTTCACCGAAAAGCTCATGGCAAATTTTAAATGTAATTTCGCACATAAATTCCGAAAAACTCAGAGGCCGAACCCAGGTTTCGAACCCACGACCCTCTGCTTGAGAGGCCACAATAAAACGCGAGGCAAGTTAATAAAACGTGTCCCCAAAGCAGCACGTGTTGAAGTTGCGCAGGCTCTCGGAATGCGTGCCCAGCACGTCTAGCACGAGAGCGCACAAGAGTCACGTCGCGCGCGAGATAGATTGCCCGTCCTTTTCTTACTGTACCAACAAGAAAGAGACGGGTAGTCCAATTCGCGCGCGACTCGACTTTCGTGCGCTCTCGTGCTAGCGGGGCAGTAGTCAGTGAAAACTCGGTAAGCGCGGAAAATCTACTCACCTTTTTTTACTCAGCTCTGCGACCCGATGTTTGAAAGCACGTGTGAAAATAACACTCGAAAGTGGTGAAAAGTTGTGCTGAATTTGAAATACGTGTAGCAAAGACAATCACAGCTCTCATTAATCTTGTGAACTAGTCAAAACTTTGATTAGAGCTGTAGTTTTGGAGATATAAGCTGATTTATGCCACATACGAGTGGTAGTTTTGTTTTGAGTGATGTGCTTTCGAAAATCGGGCCCCTGCACATAGAAACCAGGCCACAACAGTCGTTCGTTTTCGGGCAATTTAAATCGATAAAATTAATAATTCGTTTCATCTATCTATACCTACCTATAAATGAGTAATCTGACTGATTGAACGCACAGCCTAAACCGCTGAAGCTTCAGACTTGAAATTTGGCAAAATATTTCTTTAAAGTTTAGATCAAAGAAAGATTTTAAAATTTACCACGGGATAGGAAATAATAGTCAGTAAAAGTAAGAGTAAAAACGGTTTATTGATGAACAAAGATTTACAGAATTACAAGTCTAAATACCCAATATAAATATAAAAATGAAAACAAACAAGGAAAATATAAGGCGAACTCCAAACTAGGCTAGGCCCGTATCTTGGGGTCAAGAAGGTGAGTTACGAAATTGTAACTTTAACTAACAAAGTGGTAATTGAGGGTATCCGTTACGGTGCTAAATAGGAGTTATTTGTGTAATTTTCTTTTAGCCGCAGTACATTTTTAAATTTTATAGCAATGAATATTAAGCTATAAAAACAAGTCAATCCAGGAAATAGTTTCTTGGCACCATACTCGGTTCGTCTGGCGTCAAGCAACCCGACCAAAATAGGTAGTTGGGCGACCACTTGATTCTATCCTTCTGTCTCTGTCTACCCCATTTAGCTGGGTTGGAAAAGGTTGATAACCGGGGTAACGAGGTCAGTAGGGTCTGTTTGCAAAGAATAAACCAATATTATTGTGTAGAAGCGTCACAATTGTTCTTCCTTTGTCGATGTCACTAAAGGTACAGTCACAGACCACCTACCTACCTACCTACCTACCCTGGGGTAGGTGGTCTGTGGGTGCAGTGGAAGAAACTGAATGGCGTGCCAGTGTAAATCTTTTCACTATGTCTCGGCTTACCATACACCTGCCAAAGAAATTGAGAAATTGTTTGAGAAAAGGTTCCACAGAACGTGATTCAGTTTCATCGATCGTACCTTACAGTGGCGTCCCGTGATAATATATATTAGGCAACCCGGTGTGATTTACCTATCTTTAGTTTATTTTTTGTGTGTCTTGTTACCTTAGGCTCTGTCTACCCCGTAAGGGATAAAGACGCGATTTGTGTATGTGTATGTACCTATGTGTATTTTTTGTTATTAGTAGCGAGCATAAATGTTGTTTTGTTTGCTAAGTATGTAGAAGATAAGTTTCTGTAAAATTCGCATGCTATTTTTGAATATTTTTTAATCAGGGGCCCGAATTTTGAAAGCACATCACTCGAAAGTGGTATTAATCAGCTTATATTTCCAAAACTACAGTTCTAATCAAAATTTTGACTAGTTCACAAGATTAATGAGAGCTGTGATTGTCTCCTTTGCTACTAGTATTTCAAATTCAGCACAATTTTTCACCACTTTCGTGTGGTATTTTCACACATGTGCTTTCAAAAATCGGGGTCTTGGCCCCAGTATCGTCCCGCGACACAACAGCGACAGCGCTGATGCTTAGCGGCAGGATTAGCGAGAAAGATGGCGGTAGTGATCCGGAAGTACCTTGTAGATACACTGTTCAGTCCGTTCTTATTCATCTTTGCCTTGTCTTTATGGTGTGAGTGACGTAATAAGTGTCCATAGAAGGATGCCCATAGCCATCGATTGTATTTAAAGAAGGCTCCATTCGGAGCCACCGGCATTCCTCAGCTAGCTATCCTGCAAATTGCGCTATCATATTGCTAGTAATAGAGCTTTACGATATATTGAACTGCGATTTATTTATAGATTTTTAATACTATGGATTCTAAACAATTATAGGTTTATCTTACTTCTTGTCCGCGTAATTATCCCGCGGGAACTATGCGATTGTCCGGGATAAAAAGTAGCATAGGGGATTTTCTTGGCAGATTAGTAGTTTGCATCGAAATCCGTTCAGCTGTTTTCACGTGATGCGCTCGCAAATATACAGACAAACAGATAGACAAAAATTCTAAAACTGTTGGAAAGTGTTCTGATATTGATCTCCAGTCAATTTTCTCTTCAGCTTTATTATATGTATGTAAAGATATTAGTAGGATAAGACATATAGATATATTAGTAGTTTAAGTTAGGCTAGGTTAAGGTTAATTTTGTACATATAGTATTTAGTTATTTTTTTAATTTTAAATGTAGGTACAGAGTTCTAATGTAATTTTTATTTATTACAAGTAAAGTTAAAAACTTAAATCTCAACAGGATAAGGTTAATATGTGAATATCTTACGAATACGTACTAATAATATCTGAAGTAAGCCGGGAACGGTAGGACGGATGAACAGACGGACAGATGCACTTGAGAAAACTATAAAAAATATATTAATTATTATGACGGTAGTTTTTTTGCAGGTAAATTCATTCTCATAGCTGTGTGCAGGTTTGCTCACGATGTTTTCCTTTACCGAAAAACTCATGGTAAATTTCAAATGTAATATCACTACATAGTATAAAATAAAGTCGCTTTTTCTGTCCTCATGTCCCGATGTATGCTTATATCTTCAAAACTAATATTTTCATGCGGTTTTTTATAGATAGAGTGATTCAAGAAGAAGGTTTATATGTATAATACATGCATAATATACCGTGCGAAGCCGGGGCGGGTCGCTAGTAGCACATAAATGCCGAAAAACTCAGAGGTGCCCGATTCAATGGTGTTTGTGAAGTTCCTAATCCGCATCGGGGTGGGAACTAGTCCAAGCCCTCTCATTGTGAGAAGAGGCATCAGTGGCGTAACTATAACGTCTGAGGCCCGCGGCAAATTCGTCAGATGGGGCTCCTTCCTCAACATAAACAAAGTGCATCAGCGTCCCTTCTGTGCTTTAAACCAAGCCAGTTCGGGGCCCCGTAGAGCTAGGGGCCCGTGACATTTTGCCACCCCTGCCACCCTATAGTTACGCCACTAGAGGCATGTGCCCAGCAGTGGGAGGTAAGTAACCTGGAGATGATGACGACATACATTTAAGTCATACGGACGTCACTATATCAAAGGGACACCACAAAAATGACGTCATACTCTTAACGTATTTCATTAGTGAAGTCATCACTTGAACGACTCCAAAAATCCCTTCCGATCATCATCCAATGATGAGTAAGAAAATTACATTTTCACAAAGAAAAACCGCAGTAGGGAATACCCATTTTTGCGACGGGAAAAGATCATACAATGTATTTTACGTATTTACACTATGAGATACCTAATAGTAATTTAATTATATTAATAAATTTTGTTTAAACAAATCTTATAGTTTGTCGAAAAATGCGTTACGGATTACGTTTTACAATTACAAATATCTTAACCGATTGCACTAAATATTACATACCTACATAAACGGGGTAGACAGAGCCTAAGGTAACAAGACCCAAAGGCCACGTTTAGCATGATTGTGGGAGTATACGTGGAAAGGAGAATCAAAATAGTGATGGGTTGCTAGCCGCATCGCCTATAACATGATTCCTAAGATTTTTACCGTCTGCGCGGGAAGAGAAGCGACTGGTAAATTCTTTGTTTTTTTCTCCACTCTCAGACCAGCATGGAAGAATTAAATATTAGGTAAGTAAAAAGTAAAGTGCTGATGATGGGAAATAAATAGGTACGATGGTAAAGATGGATTATCTTAAAATTCTGGTGAGTTATCTCGCGGTTCGGTAGATACCTACTTTCTGTCTTACTTTCGAGAAAACTTATGTACCAGCGAAAACAAAAATAATCTTTGCTGAAACAAATATACCTAGTTGAATACGGGTGAGAAAAGATGGAGGTCTGAAAAAGCAACATAAAAAACCTATAAAACACCAAGCTAGTATCTAAAACCTGTACCTACCTAACTATTGTTAATTTTGTTGACTTTACTGACATCTTGCAAAACAATAGATAAAGCTGTCCAATTAAGTTGTTATCATTTTGTTTTACTGAATGCTCTGACTCTCTAATGTCACAAGCGGTCATCTCGTCTTAAAAAAAAACAATCTGTCAGCTTTCCCGCCTTTTCCGAGTCTGCGCTACGCATGTCCCCTCAGTATTGAATGGGAGCGCGAGGAGTGAACTGTTCTAACATATTGATTTTCAACGCAACAGTCTGTTTTATTTAGCATAGAACGACTTAGGACCTCGTTAATACGTGTTGTGGTTTTTAAAATATATTGTTAGTAAAATCAGTGCCTTTGTAAAGTGTTTTTTTGAGTTTGTTTACGCCAAAAATCGCGGTAAGTGATTACGCGGTAACGATTGATTGTAACCTTTTTATGTCGTGATTTAAGAAAAAAATATAGTCATAGACTATTTTCGTTTGGTTTTCTGAGGCGTAGCTTTTGACAAATAGGCTATGTTGCGAAGGTTGAATGGGTGAAAGTGTTTTTGTTTACTGTAAATGCGTATTGATTGATTGTATCAGTGCCTGGTACGGTGGTTTACCTATTAAAAAAAGACGTTTTGTGTTATTTTTCAATGTATCCGGGTGATACTACGCATTTATAAAATGACTCTACTAAACAAATTTATTTGTTAATTGCGTCGATGATATATGAATTGAGGTCAAGATTTAAATTCCAGTTAAACATGTTACTTCCTTACAATATACTTATGCATACACTTATGTATTGGTAGGTTATTGACATGCCGTGTCGTAGAAGGTGCTACGCTTCCGTCGTAGGCTTTATCGTTTTGACATTAATTGACACATTTAACAATAAAATGTTACGGAAAATGTGCACCCCTTAAAGGGTGAATTGATTTGAACAAATAAGTTCATGTAGGTACATCTCATAGATGTTAAAAACGTGTTTTAGCCATTGTCACCGTGATGATTGAACATTAAAATTAAATAGATACATACCTAAACCGGATTTTTTAAATTAAATTCATAGACAGGTCTCATATTATCAAATTAAGCATAAATTAAAGGAAAAAGAATTAAGCAATAAGTCACAATAGGACAATATCTAAATTGAACGCACGTTTTGTATCTCTCATAATTATAGTGCTTAAGTAGTTGTGTCCTTTTATCAAAATAAACTTTCAAAAAAAATGGCGAATGAGTTAGTCCACTTTTAAAGCTCCCAATCTGCGCTGGGCGCACGTGGGAACTATTTAAACCAAGTCCTCTCATTCTGAGAGGAGGTCTGCGCCTAGCAGTGATACGTATTTATAGGTTGTAGAGAGAGAAAATTCGTTCAATGTCAATCAATTTAAAAGTCAAATATGAAAAAGTTGTATTGAACGTCAAAGTAGAACATCATAACACAAATGAAACACAGCAAGCAAAAAGAAAACTATTTTCTTTCTTGATACGTTGAAAGACTGTTCTAAGCGTAAAATAAAGTTGAAAATGTTAAAACACTTAAAATAATAACCCCCAAAAATAAAATAAAAAAACTACTACGCAACATTATCGTGTTTCTTCCCATAAGTTTTGCATGGAGTTATTTTCATTTCACATCCGACAAAATTTACATTTTCAACAGTCCCCAAAATAAGCTACGCTTCTTTCATACGTTACATCAGCATTTCATACATTTTAACCAACTGCGTCACTTCGCGCCAGACCATAGATTAAATTTTAATATTTTATTTTTTCCAACAAGCCTCAGCCTTCACCTATGTATTAACGTATGTAAATAAAACCAATGTAAATAAACCGCGCTTAAAAACAAGCTTACTGAATAATGGATTAGATTTAAATATGTATCCTACTTTGCATAGTCTCGGAATTGTTTAATTTAAATATTATATACTGTCGAACTATTGCGCGTTCGCTTTCAGTCTTTAACGTAGGTAATTCTTAAAAAAAAAATCGGTTGCGTTCACTTTAAACTATAAAATAAAAGTAGGTATAAAATAATTTAGAGAAAAATATTTACTTACACACCATCGATACACAGAGAAAAAAAAACAGTACCTACAAAAAAAAAGTATCAGCGAAAAAAAAAATTGAATACTAAACGATATTATCTTAAAAATTGTGCAGCAAAGCAGAACAGAAGTTTCTAATAAAGTAACCATGAATTAGGATATCCAGAAATAAAAATGGTGATTACGTTAACTCGTTTACGGTCAGTCAATCGAAGATCGAAATATATCCACGTTAAAAGCCAGTCAAGGCCAGTGTTGCCAACTCAATTCTATTTTTTCTCGCTTTTATAGCTTACCGGAGCGAAAGTACAGCTACCGTAATGATAGTACAGCTTACCAGAGCGAAAGTACAGATCACCGCAAAGAAATACCAAAAGATCCAAGTCGCTAGGCCGTGAAATGTAGCATTTGCTCCAGAAAGGCGCTATTTTGGAGCAGGAGGCTGTTCAACCAATGTTTTTGCCATCCTTATTCATTGTACGTTGTTCTGACATTAATTATTAAAATTGATAAAGTATCCAAACCACCTGAAAATGTAAAAAAAGCAAAAGTTAATGACCTCAAAGTCGCCAGAAAAAGTCGCTAAAACATGTCGCTTGGATCAAAGCAAAAGTCGCCATTGTAGCGATATAGTCCCTTAATTGGCAACACCAAGGCTAAAAGAATCAGCTGTGATCATAGATATTCATCCAGTTCCGATGTACTTGAACTGAAATGCGCAGGAGTCTAAAATAAACCGGAATAACGCATCATAATATTTTGATAGCCCGTTTGTATTTATAGGCGGCGCGCAAATAAGAAAAACATGATAAACATGTTCTTGTTGTTTGCTTAATATACATACCTACATAAATCACGTCTATCCCTTACGGGGTAGACAGAGCCTAAGATAACAAGACCTAAAAGCCACGATTAGTAAGATTGTGGGCATATAGGTAGTTGAAAATGGGGATCAAAACAATGATGGGTTTGCTAGCCGCATCGCCTCTAATTCCTAAATACTTAATAAAAATCTAACTGACAGCGATAATAACTAACTATAATAATTAATACATACATACAGTCACGCTTTTTCCCATAGGGGTAGGCAGAGACTACTTTGTTCCACTTACTACGATTCTGACATACCTCTTTCGCGTCATCCACGTTCATCAATCTCTTCATAATAAGGAATATAGTGCATTGGGGTAAATTCGAAAATGGGGGGATTTCGAAACTCGTGGATATCCACTAAACGGGGAACAATTACATAATCTAGCAACGCTTGCCTAGAAGCTCCAATGTCTTTAGCTTCTAGATAAGTGTTGCCAGATTATGTAATTGTTCCCCGTTTACTGGATATCCACGATTTTCGAATTTTCCCCAAGTTCGATTTTACCCTAATGCAGCTTAATAAAAGTAACATATAGTAAAGAGTGTGTATAATCGGTGTCTATTCATATCTAGCTGGACAAGTCGATATTTCATTCATATTTTATCGTCTTCTATCGCACTCCTCCAAAGTTTTACTACAGCAAGCTACTGAATAAAGGAACAGATAAAGAACTACACGTATACTTATTCCGTTTAAGCATATTTCATCAAAGGAAAAGGGAATATTTATTTATGATAATTCTTTCTTGTACCTATGTACATATATAGATAAATCACGTCTTTATCCATTACCTACGTACGTGTGCAAAACTGCCCAGAGGTAACACAAATCGCCCTATTACTGCAAATACCAGTTAAGTGACGATATGTCAAAAATGATTTTATTACACCATTAGAATGTACTCTTCAAGCTCTACAAACTGGTAAAACCCGTTTTTCGATAGCTCATTCCGTTGCGAAGATAGCTAAGCCACGCTAAATGCTTAAAGTCCCTTAACAGTCATTTAACAGCAAAATAGTAGGGAAAAACTGTAATGTGGATGTTAATATAACGATTTTTTGTTTACGTGTACAGGGAAAACAATGTATTGTTATTTAATGCTTTTTTGCTTTCCAATTTTCCAGCCAAAACCAGTTAAGTGTCGAGGAAAACCCGACTGCGTTATATAAATCGCATTTTTCTCAGCAACATACCCAAATATTAAAATTTTCACTAGGAAATCTAGAATATATTGAGATAAACTAAAGAAAAAACATAATTGGAATGACTAATACACGCGTTTGTTGGTAAAAAAAAACTCACGAACATTAAAATTGAATTATCTCGAAATGACTTTTTTGCAGATTTTTGCAGTAATAGGACGAAATACGCTGATAACTTATTAATATTCCTATGACAAACTATTAGATACACAATGATGAAAAAAGTTTGAAAAAGTTAAGCTTTTCGAAGCTCATCGTGTACTAGCTTATGTTCGCGGCATTTCTCACGACAGAATCATAGTTCCATTGCCCATAGGGAATACAAAATATTCGTTCTTACGTGTTTACGGTTTAAAAAAAATCTTCATATTTATTTTCAGTTCTAGGCTAAGATTTTCATGTCATAGGCGATGCGGCTAACAACCCATTGGTAGGTACTGCTTTCAAACTCAAATTCAAACATTTATTTGCTTTGATACAAGATACAAGATAAAACCCTTTAAAGGCGCTGCAAATATTACATTTATTTTTTATTTTTATTTTATTAACTACTTACATCTAAACTAGGGTAGATTTGATTTCCTTTTCCACTTAAACGCCCATAATCAAGCTACATGGCCTTTAGGTCTTGTTACCTTAGGCTCTGTCTACCTCGTAAGGGATAACGACGTGAAAAATGTATGTATATATGTCTAGAATAAGAACGGCTACGACATTGGGATTTCAACAATCACATCGAATCACAAACAAACCGATAAAGTTACATCACATTTGTCATATCATTAGAATTACGACGCAATATTCTTTATCATTCCGTCCGATGGTAAGGCAAAAGTTCCAAAGTTTAAGTAAAGATAGCAAGGAATACCTAAGCGACATGTAGTTACATGGCTCTGTCCCCAACATTACATGTCGCTTAAGAACTTTTGCCTTCCAGCCGTCGATAGTTACATGTTATTAACTAATCGAATATGTATCGATTCAGTCTTGAAACTTTAATACTGTGCGGTTGCTTGTACGACTGATTGAATATTAGATTGGACCCTGTAATACATAGACGTAGTAGTGTAGCTAATTTAGCTAAACCAGGGGTCGGCAAAGTTTAAAGAGCCAGATAATAATAATAATAGCGAAGAGCCTTGACCGTCACCTTAAAAGGCTCTCGCTAGGTGGTTGGGTCAAGGGCCAGATACAGAAGGCGGTACTCCTGGACACGGCTCGGATAGTCGGGAGATTCCTTTCTCCGTCGCCCTGACCACCGGTAGGCCGGCGGCACCCTAGGTAGGGTTTTTATAATGTCTTTATATTTTGTATTAACATTGTTTTATTACTTTTTATATGAATATTGTAAGAACCTAACTTAAGATAAAAAGAAATATACAGATAATAATAATTTATTTGCTTAAAAAACACTAGTACATAAAAAGGAATGTCTGACGAACCCCAAACTACACTGAGCCGAGTATCTTGGGGTCCTAGAGAGCATTATGTGAAACAAATAGGTAAAATAAAATATAACATGCATTTAACAGAACAAAAAGTATTACAGAATGTCTCCGATTTATAGGCAGTGTTGCCAGGTCACTTCCCTTGAAAATTACATTTCCAACCCTAAAAAGTTCCATTTTCATTTAAATCTTGAGGCACGAGCTTTTTTTTTTTATTTACCTCATCATAGGAATTAGGAAATAATATTTGTGTTAATAACAGAAAAAATTGTCTGTATTATCTTTATACCGGGACCTTAAAAGTTCCGAAAAATGTACCAAAATACAAAGTTCTTTCCAAGTTCCGCGGGGGTGTCAAAAGTTCCGCAAAACGGAAGAAACGGAACCAACGGAATGGCAACACTGGTTATAGGTCTCAGCTCAGTTATTTCAGCGCAGTACTTGTCTGACGGTGACCTGGTATAATTAAGTAGGTACAGTTGTCGGCAAATCGCGGCTCGCGGGCCGCATGTAACTCTTTGATGTTACAGTTGACAATGAATTTGGGTACTTACCCAAAAAACAACGAGCTCAATAAGTAGTATATAAATAGACGAACGTTCCTTGACCAAATTGACGTTTTGACAAAAGGTCATGTGAACAATAACCTATCCTAAACCAACGACCATGTTTGAAGAGATTAATGAATTCACATTCATTAAACGAAGCGAAAGAAGTATGCCAGGATATAGCATACATACTTACATACATAAATCACGTCTTTATCCCTTATGGGGTAGACAGAGCCTTTTTTTATGGTGGGGGAAATGCGCCTTATGCATCCGCCGGGTTCACCGGGAGTATGAGGGGCTCTCCCACAACGGTAGGCTTACCCACTAAAAACTGGTCGTATGTGAGGCGTGTGAGCACTCGGTGTCATCGCGACGCCCCACGACCACCCCGGGATTGGGTTCCCTCTTCGCGGCACCTGTGCAATGCAGGTTTGGGAAATCATGGGGTAGACAGAGCTTAAGTAAACAAGACCTAAAGGCCACGTTTAGCATGATTGTGTGCGTATAGGTGGAAAGGGCGTAGCAAGTGGAACAAAGTAGTATCTGTCCGTGTCCACCCCTATTGGAAAAAGGTGTGAAGGTATGTATACATTAATTTGAGTGTATACATTACATACAAGACCTAAATAAGAATAAAGAACAAAAGTATGTTAAAAATGATTAAAAATTAACCGAAAAATACCCGTTTCGTGCTTGGTTCAAAGGTTCCCATTATGCTGGCCGCGTTGCCTCTGAACTGCAATGGAAACCCTTTGAACCAGCCACGAACTAGAGCGGGAATCGCAGCTGTCAGTCTGCGGCCCAGCTCCCTGAAATTTGAGTGTGAAACTCGCAAACTAGGCAAATGCTTACCCTACCGTTCTAAGTTAAATACAAACCTATGACCATGAAAAGAAAGATTAAATTAAACACGATCAAACCAGTTCAAGTTCAGCTA
This sequence comes from Pandemis corylana, assembly GCA_949127965.1. NCBI lineage: Eukaryota > Metazoa > Arthropoda > Insecta > Lepidoptera > Tortricidae > Pandemis > Pandemis corylana. The sequence continues at coordinate 12,834,392 of OX421864.1, read as the reverse complement.
ATAATTTAACTTAACACGCACACCGAATCCACGGCCTAAAGCCGGGTTATGTATGTATGTATAACTCTTTATTGTACACTAGCAGTTGCCCGCAACTTCGTCTGCGTAGAATTCGTTTATCGCTATCCCGCGGGAATCACGCAATTTTCCGGGATAAAAAGTAGCCTATGTGTTATTCCAGACTATAATCTATCTATGTTCCAAATTTCATCCAGATCGGCCCAGTACTTTTTGAGCCTATTCATTACAAACATACAAACATACAAAAATAGGTACAAATCTTTCCTCTTTATAATATTAGTATAGATAAAACACAAGGAAAAAAACAATACAGGACAACACAAATGCACAAAGGCGAACTTATCCCTAACTGGGATCTCTTCTAGTAATCAGCGAGCTGGGGAGTTACCATGGCGTGTTAATGCAATTCGATGCCGATTCAGTCAGAAGGAGCTTTTCATAGCGATCGATGGGGCCATATTAAAAAAAGAACAATTTGCTCAACACGGATGCATAAATACGACTTTCAACTCTCTTCCTTCGGACTTCGGTCCCCAGGCACTGCATCTGCCTGGAGAGAGATCTCTCTATCGCAGCACCCCCTACAGTACTAATTCTGAGTTTATTGAAAAACGCGAATCTTCTAACAACTTCCTATTCTCTTTCTAAATGTCAGTGAAAATTAGAACACATAGAAAAATCCGAAAAGTAAAGCTATGGCCGGGAATCGAACCCGGATCCTCGTCATTCCGTGACGCCTGCTATACCCCTACACCACCCATAGCAGGTGGGTAGACTCCGAATTTTTCTACCTGTTACTAACTGTCACGTGACCTTTTGTTACAATGCGAATTATTGTCGCTAAGCGTCATCTGTTTGAATGATGTGTCTGTACGACACAATTACAAACTCCCATGGAACATCTACTGCTCACCAGGGACGAACGGTAGAACCGAAAAGTAAAACATAAAAATCAAGAAATAAAAATTTCTTGATTCATTTGATAGTTCCAATTCTCTTTTAATCTTCTAATTGAAGCTTGTTGCTTAGTTTGGGACTAGGTCAATTGATGTCAACAATCTGTCTCGTGTATTTATTTAAGTATCTACTAGCTGTGGCCAGCGACTTCGACTGCAAAGAATTCGTTTATCGCTACCCGAGGGGAACAATTTTATTCCAAACCATAATCTCTCTGTTCTTAATTTGGGATTTCGTTGCTTCTTGTCCCGCATCGCCTATAACATGATTCCTATGATTTTCGCCCATTCCCTCTATGGTATTTTACCACTGCGCGGGAAGAGAAGCAACTGGTTCATTCTATGCTTTTCCTTTGCTCCCAGACCGGCATGGAAGTTACTATTGTTATAACTCACAGCTAATTAACATCATGTGTGTTGCAAGCGTCGTGTAAATCTGTAAATTAAAACATGATTTTAACAATAAAATCCACGAGCACTATACATTGACTGTGAATATCACAAACATGCTTTCGTTATCATTTGCAGCCAGCAATGTAACGCTGGTCGCGGTATTCGCTCGGCATCTTATCGGGGGTTATTTATGTCCGCTGGTAAAGGAAATGGGGTGTGAATGTTACTGTTGTAAAATGGATAGTAGATTAACTAGTGAATTAGGGTAAGAATTACCTAATAGTAAATTGGCGTTTCGGCGAATCTGGGTCACGGTATATTTAGGGCCAGTTTCACAACTGTTTAGTTTCAGCTATCTTAATGTCGTCTCTGTTTGTTACGTAGTAATCAATAGAGACGGAATCATCAATTCCATGCCGTTCTGGGTGTAAAGAAAAAACATAGAATGTAACAGCTGCTTCTCTTCCCGCGCATGGTAAAAGCATCGAGGGTAAAACGTTTACGTGAACGCATCCGAGACACTTTTTTCGTGTGATAACTTACCTACTTCCGAATGGTACCTACTTATTTTCAAGCAGCGTGCTTTCAAAAGACCGCGTCCCAGCTTTAAATGAAGTATTTAAATAATTTGTCGGAAACAGAATGAAGAGAAACATTTCAAAGAAAGGAATGGCGTGGATCTAAACTTTTTAAGTCACTCGTAAGTAAACAATCGACGAAAGCAAAACAAAAGTAAAACGACATTTGTTTTCGTGGAGGTACGTAAAGTTTCTGGCCGTCCCATCCAATACCTATAACTATAAAACATGCATGTTTATGACTCACCAAAAACCATACATCGTTCGCCTGACAACATCAATGAATTTAGCGTGCCGATCGACAGGCAATCGCCGTTTGTCTGAAAAATTCTTGGCTGTCATCCCTCACGTGCAGCCAAGGCCGTTTGGCAAATTTTATGCGCATCTTTATTTAGGCGGTTCCGAGCGAATCGATCGCCAGAGCATGCCAACCCGATAAATTAACTTTTTACGTGGAATGCTCGGGGCAGTCACTCGAGGTCGGTCGCGGGGCGCGCATCGCTTCACCTTAGCAACCAACCCCCATCCGAGTCATCCAAACTGGCCGCTACCCCCAGAGACCCTCGCGACGTCCCCCTCCGCGCCAAGAGTGTGAGCCTCGCCGAACGACCCCGCTCCAACTATGCTCGATCCATTCGCTCCGCAGACCCAAACCGCCTTCGGGAAAACAAATTCTTCCACAACCGACCCCCCTCCGTTGACAAAAAAAAACCAAAACCCACCAAAGTTCTCGTCAAACAACAAAAACGCAAACTAATAGAAAAAGTACCGTGCGCTATCTCCGTACAAACACTTTCCATACCCATGAAGTACGCCGACAACCATTCAACCTCCGCGCAGAACTTGAGAATCGATAACAGAACTAAGTATTTTAATCCTCCTAAACAGGTCGGCGACAACAAGAGGCTGTGTCAAGCGGGCGGAGGGAAAGAGACAGAGAACAAGCTGCTGTTACAGATCAGCGAAGCCGATCAAGTGTCGGACTTTGAAAGGATTCTTAATTCTAATGCAATATTGTGTGAGCGAGCGAGCGGGCACGTGTGGCGAGGAAGCGTCGCCGCGCACACGCCGTCCGCCTCGCCGTGTCGCCCGCGCTCCTCTTACAGCCTGCGGGCCGTGAGCCAGGCATACCACTACCTCTTCCGGCGCCACGAGGACTCGCTGCAGCCGCTCATCGACCACTACCGCCAGACCCTCGCCGCCGACACACAAACCAGCCTCCCCAGCAACTGGGGCAACCTACAGGAACTACAGCAGTTCTACGAGGACGACCAGGCGTTGAAGAAAGAAATCGAAGCGGTCTCGGATCAATTGATCACGAAAGAGATACAAGCGGAACCAGAAAAGAGCGTGAAGCGGCAGAAGAACTTTAATGTGAATTTAGCCGGTCTGATCGACCTTCACGTGACCGGGGAGGGTTACTCGCCGTCGCCAGGGCAAGAGCTCGAACCGTCGCCCGACGATAAACCCTCAGAGACCGACGACGAGGAGGAATGGCTCGCTCCGAGCATGAGCGCCGATGACCAACAATCGCTAGACAACGACTCCGTCGACGGCCTTGCACAAAACCTGAGCAACGTCAAACTAGACCGCGATGCAAAAATACCGACGATAACCTTCAGTAATTGTTCAGACGGAGCTAGGAGCGACGCACCTAACAATAACGACGTCGTCATCCATCTGGCCGTGCCCGCTATTGACTCTATTGATGAGACGCGGCCGCCGATGATGTGACCTTAGCCCTCGCTGTTTGATTAATCCGCCGCTGACGCCCGCGCACGTCGCGCGTTCCAATCAAGATGATTGCGATAGAGTCGGAGCAGCCGATCAAAGAGGTGCCGAAGCCGGAGCCGACGAGCTCGCAGCGTACCCTCACGCGTTCGAGCGCCGTCAGCCAAAAATCCGTAGAGATAGTGGTGCACCCCGAAGCATCTAGCAACCCGTTACACAGGTCAAAGTTAGCGCCGAGTCGGTCGACTTCTGAAACCCAGTCATCGGGGAAGAAGGTCCTAAATTTGCGGAAAACAAAGAACTCTTCCCTAGAATCGACGATGAGTCTGCCGAATCAGAAGAGTTTAGATAAGAAGCACGGGAGTCTGCGGCATCAGAAGTCGGTCGTGGCGCATTCGGACATAACGCTCAGCACGCAGCCTTCGATGTCGGACGACCGGAAAGCGTTGCGGGAAGCGTTGTACCAGGGTATCTTCCATAGGCACAGGAGGACGATATTCGCTGTCGGCTCGTTCCTGAGGATGCTTAAAAGTAAGACGTCCAACTATGATTCTATAAGGTCTGATTCCGACGAGATTTAGCACCCGTAGTGCTCGTAGACTAGTGATTATTTGGTGCCACCGACTGATCGCGAGATCCCGCTTTTATATTCAAAGTGCGAAGAGATAATGATAGTGTACTTTCTAAGACGTTTATTTTGTATTAAAATGTTCCTAATTAGTTATGTTGTTCATTGATCCCGCTTGGAATCGTTAGTTTTAGATTGTTATGAGATGGATTGAAAGAGTTACCAATTATTTTGCCTTTGACGGACTGAAGTAACTAAATTTATAATGTGCTATTTAGGTACCTAAGGGCCGATTTTTCAATCGTCACAAGCCCTATTCGACAAATAAAGGTGCGACCACACCGGTGTGTAATAGCGTTGCGGTTTACGCAACAAAATGTATGAAGAAACGGTGAGAGTTTTCTCGAGTATAAGCCCGACATAAAAGTCAAGAAATTAATAGGGGCGCCACTGTCGCACCTGTAGCAACACCATATAGTACGACGAAAAAATATTGATACTTTACTTAATGTACTAGCTTTTGTTTTGCCCGTGACTACGCTCACTTGGATAAAGCCCCTCTTTAAGGGATATGAGTTGTTTTAATAAATCCTATACCCACCAAATTTCAAGTCAATCTGATCACTAGAAGTGGGACAAACTTAACTTGCAAACAAAATAGCATACATTTTTAACAAATAAAACGACATTTTTGTCAAATAACTTATTTTATTCATCATCAGCGTATAAAAAACAGCATTATTCTGCACCCCTTCTTTAACAATTCTCCTCACTGAACTGGCCGATTTACCTGAATATCACATAAAACACCATAAAATATTTTAAAAGTCAATATGTAGCTATCTAAGTGTATACAATTACAAATTAATCGAAATATTTCCGTAATACATTGTATCACATAGCAAGTATCAACACATCTCACAAACGTCAAGTGCACCCTACGTATTTTGTAAACAAAATTATAACCTCAACTTTTTCAAATTTAACCACCAGAAACAACACTGAATTACTGAAAATTTTATATTTGTAACTACATAGACTATTTCAAAAACATCTAATTCTACTCAAAATACTAAAAATAAACCGTTACCACCCTGTCATATCGGACGTTCTTCGGTAAACATTGTCAAGTGAGGTCAAGATAGTTTTTGCTTCGCTTTCTGCGAGACAACATCTATATACGCTATAAATTACCTCTCTAGCACCACTACGAAGCGTTTTGCTCATTTTCACACACTATTCGATGAAAAAACACTATTAAGATGCAAAAATAATAACGAAATGAGTTTCAACCCTCAACTTTGACATTTCTTGTACCGGCACTGACAGCTAGTAGTGTGTTGCAAGGAAAAAATAAAGTTAGTTCCATTTCTTGACTTTAATGTCGGGCTATATCTGTCAGTACATATCTGAGGATTGAAAAAACGGCCCTCAAACAACCATCCGTAAATTTTAATGATGTACACATATACCTACCAATTTTAAGTCTGACGTAAGACCTAAGCAAGGAGGCAATTTGTAAAGAGTTCTGCTTGCTTTATTTTTCTGAGAAACTTTAGAACTATCGTGCAAGGTTCTTCGATTGCGATTTCGGAGTAACACTGCTTTTGCTAACTCTATAACAAGATTAACAGATTGAAAAACAAATTTAAAGGTATTTAGCTAAAGATATGGTAGGGTAATAGGTATCTAATGTGTTTAATTCATCGTGACTTATTGTCCAACGTTGCTAATGCGTTTTGAAGTAATTGACATAAATTTGGAATGTAATTAGGTATTCAACAAATCGAAGCTTTTATTACTTCTCGAATATCATGTTGGAGACGAAGTAAACGTCTGTTATCTAATTAAAATAATTATCAAAAATCTGATCCATGTTACACTTATCACCATATTGTTTATATTCGTAACAAAACAAAGAAGCTATCGCTTTGCATAAAAACACTCAATTCGTCGTGTTTTAGTCTTGCCACCAAATGCTATGTCGCTACAAACATAAGGGTCTGTACCCACGAGAAACAAGCGTGCCGCACGCAACATGCAAAAAAATCCTTCTGTCCTGTCCTAATTCAACCTGTCAAACATATGTAGTACTTGCACACGCAAACGCGGCATTAGCTATTTATTTGCACCGAAAATCACTTCGGTGGTTCGAATAATTACAGTGGAGTGTTGAACTTGGCATTGGCACGCTATGTTGGTAACAAGAGTACCTTTGACACTAAGGGCCTTTTTCACCAATCACTGCTAAATTCCAGTTATCTTAAGAGCTAGTCGCGTTGCCTATAACATGATAATAACATGATGACGGGCTTTTATCATCTGCGCGGGGAGAGAAGCAATTGGTACGTTCCATGTTTTTTCTTTGCTCCCAGACCAGCATGGAAGGACCTGTTTCCCATGGCTTGTTTCAGCACTCTCTGTTAAGTTCCAATTATCTTAAGTGTCAGTTATCTACGATGACATCTCCGTCAGTTTCGTAGTAATAAATAGGGACGGAATCATAGACAAGTGACACGTAACTGGAACTTAACAGAGAGTGTTGAAACAGGGCCTAAATATTACTATATTTTACTGAATCAGACGTTACCTTGCACTGCCTTAACAATTCAAAAGGACGCATATCTGTTTTTTTTGAACATGCATCCTTTTGAATTAGAAAGGGACGCCGGTTCAGTTATTAACAGTATTATGTCTATCGCACACTAAACACTGGGTACAGAAAGAGGGAAGCGATGTCCGAAATACGACTAGCGTTTGGGTTGGAGTGAGAGAGGAAGAGCCTCACCGCCGTATGCTTTAGAGAAAGGGAAGCCAGGCAGCCGTAATGCGTTACGTTACGAAGCGGTCTACCCTCCCATAAGAAGATCACTTCAATAAAACTAAAAATTGAAAATATTAGTTTAATTTGGCAGACAATGGGAGACAATGTTAAAAATTAAAACAGACGGTTCGGTTTTAGAAAACATAATCTGACAAGCAATTACGTTATACAAACTTGAGCATGATTTACGTACCTATAACTATGTAGGTCATTATTATCTTACATGTTTTGATGTCATTAGCACAACAATATTAAATAAAGCGATTAGAGTCATTTGATTTGTTTATAACTTAACCACGCATTCGGTTAAGTGTCAAATATCAGAATAGGTCATTGCCGAGGCGCTGGCAACACGAAGTTGTCTGTGACAAGTGACAATTCTATTTACAAACTCAACAAGAATCTATGCTGGTTGGCCTCATTGACTATTCACAATTTAAATCCATTTTAACTCGTTTGTAAACCGTTTTCATCTAAATTCCCACACAGCATCACATCCACCGGAATGATAAAGGATCATACTTGTTACCTCACGACATTTTATAAGTATTATACTATGATTATTATTTGAATTTTATATAGACTTAGGGGAGTTATTTGTTAAAAAAAATACATACAGTCGAACATAGAACCACCTCCTTTTTTGAAGTCGGTTAACAAACACGTTAAAATGAATTGGATGGGACTAACTATATGCAGCAAAAGCAATGTTACTTTGAAGTAAAAATTGTATGAATAACAAATAATTCCGGTATACAGTGGTTCTAAAAATTCTGAAACATTTGACACATTTATATTAAGTTTGTATACCTTGCATAAAATCAGCGCCAGAACGAATCTATACGAAAAAATTCCAATTTTTGAAGGACTTTTTGATAACGTATATGTACATAGATATATATTAAAGCTGTTATGTATATATCCAATAGGATTTGGTATGGTTATACAATATTTCCTGTGAAGGAAAGTGATGCTTCGACAAAACGAATAGTGAGCTTACGACGTACGTAGTCCAAGTGCATTTTCTAAACTTTACTTTGCAAATTGCTTTGCGCATGAAAATCTACCATTTAGTAGAAAATGTAGAAACGTCGATCGTATATAATCTAAATACAACATTGCCTAAAATTTTAATGCATTTAAGTATTTTGAGACGTATTTATGATGGAAAAATTCTGACGCGCGTTGAAAAATTTCTCTAATTGTGCGGGATCTACTTAAAACAATGTATTCTCCATTCTAAAGCATTTTGAAGCCTTTGTAAAGAAACCAATTACATCTAAATTCCCCAGAATCCCTCATTGTATGCAATTGGCATCACATCCACCATCCACCGGAATGTTGAAGAAGTTGATATCTCATGACATTTTATAACAATTATACTATGATCATTATATTAAATCAGATTAAATTGGTTGTAAATGGATTATAATGGAGAATACATTATGTTTTAAGTTAAGTAGATCCTGCACATTGTTGGAAAAATTCTTTCCGGCGAGCATTAGAATTTTTCTGTAAGAAATTTCTTATAATGTGCGCCGCTCTTTACCAGTAGACTTACGAGCAAAGTACTGATGTATCTTGATCGATGACATTATTTTTATGCAACATTATGCTAGAATGGTAGTTTTCATAAACGAAGTAATAAAAGTAGATAAAATAGGCGGAACAATGGATTGTTAATAGATTCACACGTTTTGGAACACTTTATGCACTTTTTATATATTTGTACATCCAAAGGTTATTATAAAAAACGTGCTGTTGTGAAGTAGTTACTAAAGGTAAATCATTTTATGTATAAAATATATGAAACATGAGCTTCGTAAATATACATAGATAGCTTTTTATAAAGTAGATAGTTTTGGTTTAAAGCGTTGTTTTAGTTTCAGTAAGCATTTCAATGTTTAGTCAGCTATTTAGATCATAAAACACGCCATACAGATATAAATATATGTTTTAGTTTAAGGCAAAATACGAATTATTGTTGGAACTGCGGTAGCAAGCATATTAATGTACTTTAGCATTACCATATTTTTTAAGTTAACACATTTTTTTAATTTGGCGATTAAGATAAATGTGCCTAGTTTGCTACATACTTTGTTTTGATTAAGGTACCTAAACTTACGTCATATAATTTTGTACAACAAATTAATTAGCATGTTCATTGTTGAATGTAAAATGTATGAATTATAACATTGTTATTTGTTTTTTTTAACTGTAGGTTATTATAGATAACAACATTTGTGTCACTCAACAACATTTTTGTTGTCTGAAAATGTGTGTATCTACTGCGTTATGCGTTTTATTTTAATATTAAAAATCTGATATTATTTAACGTAGATTATAATTTTATGAGCAATATTTTAACTTGTTAATTACTTTTGATAGTTTTATATTTGAAATTGTATCCCATTTATCTGTTCTTTATTCATAATTTTAGGAGTTAGTTTAAATATGAAAATTTATGTTAATTAAATACGGGCACGACTGTAACAAATTTCCAATATGTCGGGATCATTGATGCAAATTATTTTACCAAACTGACTACATTCTGATCATATCTATTAATAAAACAGTGTTGTTTAAATGTGTCATCACATCCACTGTGGATCAATTTTATATGACAATTGATCAAATCGTCAAAATTCAATTTTTGTATCAGAAATTCGAAATTCGAAGTTTGTACATGCATCCCTCTCACTCTCATATTAATGACAACTAGCGTGAGCGGGACGGCACGAAACTAACTTCGAAAATCGAAGTTAGGAGTATGAGGTCAGAAAATAATGCAAAGATAAGCTCCAATACTGTTTTGAGATATATTTTAACCTAAAATACGTGTTAATATTAATTATTTTTATTGTTAAAACATTCCCCCGTTTGTATCAATATGTTATGAAAAGACTGTATGTAGATGAAATTCATAATGGCTGACGAGAATTTTATATGTTATGTGAAAACAATGTTTCTTAGTATTGGCATGTGGAAGTTTTATTTATGACCCTAGTACTAAAAGTATACGTAATAGAGCTTATTAGTATTGCGTAGGTAAATTCAACAAACCGCCACATCCTATGATCTTCCGCGGCGTCTGTCTGTTTGTTCACGATAAACTCAAAAGCTTTTAAACAGATTTGCATGCAGTTTTTACAAATAGATAGAGTGACTCACGAGAATGGTACTTGAAATACGACGAAATTAACATCTGTGTCCGGGAAAGAGTTAAATACGCCAATATTGATCTGGGAGGACTTAAATAGGTAAATAACAAAGAGTGTCCTCAGTCAGATAATTATTAAGAAGTCACTCAGTGTGCACGTCTGGCACGGGTGACCGGTGAGAGACTGTCCCGCATTGTCACACTGACTGACTTTTATAATTAACTAGCGACCCGCCCCGGCTTCGCACGGTATATTATGCATGTATTATACATATAAACCTTCCTCTTGAATCACTCTATCTATTAAAAAAACCGCATCAAAATCCGTTGTGTAGTTTTGAAGATATAAGCATACAAACGGACTTGGGGACAGAAAAAGCGACTTTGTTTTATACTATGTAGTGAAACCACGCATGCCTTAGCTGCTCGCTTTCAGATGGGATACATACACAGATCAAGTCTTTATCCTCTATGGGGTAGACAGAGCTTAAGGTAACAAGACCTACAGGCGACGTAGCAAGATTGTGGGCGTATAGGTGGAAAGTGGAACATAGACATGGGATACAAGTATTATTTAGCACAGAAGTCGCGGGTAATAGCTAGTTATGAAACTATACGCTGCGTCTGACTGTAATTAAAACTACTGGACGGACTATCATGCGGTGTTCACCAATAGATGGAATGAGTCACGAGGAATTAATGAATGAATGAAAATCATGTACCAATTGCTTATGTGTGAGTAGTTCCAATGGTTTTACACAATGACTAGATATTTAGTATCTTCGATCATAATTATCTATTTGTCGAACGCAGGTGTCCTGGTCGATCTTCAGCCTTCCAATCAGAACAATCGCTGCAGTAGTTCGGCGATATTTTCAACATTTCAATAAAATAACATACATTCACAAAACACGTCTATATCCTTAACTTAGACAGAGCTTAAGGTAACAAGACCTCAAGGCCACGTTCAGCACGAATGGAAAGGGAATCAAAATAGTGATGAGTTGCTAATCGCATCGTCTATAAAATTTATGCCCGCTCCCTCGATGGGCTTTCACCATCTCCGCCGGAAGAGAAGCCACGGTACATTCAATGTTTTCCTTTGCTCCCAGACAAGCATGGGAAATTTCCTTACAACTGGTCAATTCCTCTATGCCAGGCTTACTTACGACATTCGTGGTTTGTGTCACCACTCCGTTTATTACTACGAAACAGGTAGACATCTTCAAAGATAACTGACACTTAAGATAACTGGAACTTAACCGAGAGTGCCGCTGTCAGAGTGGTGAAACACACCCTCAATCTCCTCTAAATAAGTACATAAGCTAGCCTTCACGCCGCACCTTCAAGTGACAGTTATTGTATACACAGGTGGGCTGCCAGTAATGGATTATAAATATTTCCACTACGTTGCTACCGTATAAGTAAATAGAGTAGGTATATGCAATAGAACTTTATTGGTCGGCGCAGACCATCATATAGCTCAATCGCCTTTACTTGGAAGTCCGTGGAATAGGCTGTACCTACCCGTAATTTACGTAGACAGCCAAAGTGCCATAAAGCTGGTCAAGAACCCAGTGTTTCATTTTAAAACGAAGCATATTGACACGCGGTATAAGTTTCTGCGAGAGCTCTACCAAGAGAAAAAGGTAAACGTCCTCTAAGTACCGTCAAGAACAAGTAAGTAAATGCTTTATTGTACAAATGTAAAGAAACAGATACAATTCACAAAAAAATAAAAATAACATTAATATATGCACAAAGGCGAACTTATCCCTATAAGGGATCTCTACCAGTCAACTTTTGAGTAGATGAGAAGAGCAATAAACGAGGGACCGACAAAGTGTAAGTTTAAAATTCCCGATAGCAAAATCCACAATAGAGCATACATATACAATACATACAATACATGTACAATAAACAAAACATAAAATAAACTACTAAATATGCATACATACAAAATACAATAAGAGTACATACATACAATATCTAAGGAGATGGTGTGAGCCACGTCCTCCTCAAGCCCTTCCTGAACGACGCCACGAAGGCACTGCCTGATGGAGGTCGGTAACCGATTCCACAGCCTAGCAGAGTGAACTGTCAAGGACAAGTGGCGGTTACCTTTACAAAAACCCTGCCCAAGGAAAGCTTTGTCAGAGCACGAACCTCACTAGGAGTGGTGATTGTGGGCGTATGAATGGAAAGGGGAATCAAAACAGTGATGGGTTGCTAGCCACATCGCCTATATAACATGATCCCTAAGATTTTCGCCCAATCCCTCGATGGGCTTTTACCATCTGCGTGACATTTTTATTCAATGTTCTAATCACATTTACAAAAGGTTTCGGTTTCGGTATAAGTTTCGGAAAAAACCCGTTAAAGGCGCGGGTAAAACTAGTAAGTACTTAAATAAAACAAAAAGAGTCAAAATAGTTGAATTTTTATTTCATGTAACTCCATTTTCTATTACCAAGCATGGGTTTTAACTAACAAACATAGTAATATAGTCATATATTATATCGCCGAAAATATAAAACTTTGGTACCTAGCTTACCTGGTTATTCGATCTACATTGGTGTTACAAAGCTGAGTATTCACGAACTACCCAAATAACCATAAAATATATTACATACTCATATACAATTCAGTCAACACAACCATACATATAACAAGTAATACCAATATAAAATATCACTTTTATGCTTGTATACTTATATAAAAATTACAGTGTTTTTCTAATAATTTTATTATGTTCAGCCTTTGCTATTCGATGAATAAAAAATACACATTTTTGAATTATACTGATTTGAAGTTTAGCTTTTTATGTTAGTATTACTTATTATTCAGATACAACAGAGCAAGGCAACTGTAATATTGACAGTTGTACAGTTACTTTGACCCAAGCCAACCTCAATAACTGAAAAAAAACGGATTCTTTCAAATTAATCATACAAACTACAGGAATAAACGAACTCATTATAGACACAAATTTTGAGGTCATGTATTGGTGTTAAGGGGTTGCCATGTAAAAAATAATTTCGTTCTAAAACGCTAGTAGAAAATGTATACTTCTATGATTTAATCATAGAATAACTGCTGTTATAATAACAAACAGTGCCAGTTTTTAACTATCTTTGGTTACCGAGGTCGGCTATCCAACAATCTTTCCACTAAAAATAATTTATTAAATCAAACATTAAAGTTTACATTCAGAAATATTATTTCTATATTTTTCCATGCAGTTTAATTTAAAACGAAATAATGGACTAATGTTGAAAATATGTAAAGTTACAAAGAAATACCAGACAGTAACGCAACTGCACAACAAAACAAAACAAATTTCACAATAAAAAGTTCGATACACAATAAAATAGTTTTACAGTACCACTGTTAAAACTTGATAAAGCAAAAAAGTACATTGAAAAACACAAGAAACAATATTTTTGAACATAACCTCAAAATAACTAGATAAAACAACGCTACATTATCACATAAACGACCCATCCAAGATGACTATTTACAACGCCTTAAGGCACGTTACAAACTGGCTTCAAGCCTACTCTAATGATTGTAGGACTATAGCGACATCAAATTTATTACATAGACTAGTAGGCACTGCCTATCCCTGCAAAATAACAAGAACTTTTATTTTTACTCACACTATTGCCGATTGACAGAAAGAATGCCTCAGACAGACACATGTTAGGCAAAAATGGAGACAGAAGACTGTCGGCTCGATTAAGGTAGTAAATAATGAACAAGTCATACTTCACCTTAGATAATTGGTTCTCAGTAATCTACAATTATTTTGCTGAATTCTGAATTAGACAGTGTCTACAAATCTACACAAAACACGCTTGCCGCTGGACTATGTACAATGTTGGCCCCGAAAATAACCTTTATAATTTCTGTTAAAATAATTTGTTTCATATATTACCTCTTACAGTCTTTCGAATATTGCTTTACGATCACAACACTGATTGGGCATTTATTTTGAAGCTACCACACTACTGCAAAGTCAGTAATAATACTTCTATCTTTCTTTATCATCAAAAATGTAAACGTGACAGCGATATAGTGCATGCAAACTTGGAAATAATGTGGTTCTAACTTGACATGTTACAGCTACAGCATCTAAGTGAAAACGTTACTCAAAATGATCGTAGAAATGACAGTGAGCTATTGAAAATATATATCCATCCTTTTCTTGTGCAGCAAAACAGAAATAGCACGCCTTCTCTTGTCTCGTTTATTTTAATTTAAAAAGTGCGAGCGACAGGTTTAGTTGTATCGTGAGATACTGTTCATTGGTTTACTGTTAGTTATAGGGATCTTGAAGCATTGCATTAACAAAATATATATTTAAACGTTTCATTTAAATGTTGTGATGTGATCTAGATAACAATCGAGCAGAGATCAAAATGAATTCTATCAAATGTTTTCACGGACATAGTTGATATTTATATGCCACTATCTTTCTAAATTTATTCTACGTAAAATTTCCTATACGCTTTAAATAGGTATTTAGACCAAAATATAGATTAACACAATAAACTAGATATTCATTTGATGAAGATCGTTTTTACGGCCAATATGCGAATCAATTAGTTATTATCCTACCGAAAACAATTGCTAAACCAAATATCTACACGTTTAAACTTGTCAAGCGTTATAAATATTTTTCCTCCGCAATGACTATTCGACACAGAACGCATCGCAAATCAGCCATAAAAACGTTAATTTAGTTCAGATATAATGTTTGGCACGGTCCCGACTTCGCGCTCGTCGGATTCCAAAGGTTAACCTAAGGGCACTAAAAAGCGGGGCCTCGAATGACTGATAAAGACCCCGTTCCAGCCAGCGAAATAGGTCAGGCCTCCGAACCGGCTCAGGCCCTGTTCTTTCTCATTCCGAGTCACGATTTTCTTCTGCCCTTGTTGTCCTCGAATATTTCTTTGAACTCTGTTAGCAGTATATCGACGACGTTGTTCTGTTGTATGCAGTCTATGGCGATGTTGTGGGCTTGCTCCGCGGGCGCCCAGAGCAGGGTGGGGCCGAAGACAATGGCCAGGTTGGCTGTGTGCATGCGGTTGCGTTCACTGTACTTTGTTACCCTGAGAATAAACATATTTACGAATAAATACATATAGTGGCATTGGGGTAAATTCGAATTTGGGGGAATTTCGAAACTCGTGGATATCCACTAAACGGGGAACAATTACACAATCTAGCAACACTTGCCTAGAAGCGCCAATGTCTTTGACGTCTAGATAAGCGTTGCCAGATTATGGAATTGTTCCCCGTTTGGTGGATATCCACGATTTTCGAAATTCCCCCAATCTTAGGTGCTATGATGGCTGTATTTCTTTGGAATATGACACACAAATTACGTCTATATCTCTTTCGGTAACAATACCTAAGGCCACGTTTAGCATGATTGTGGGCGTATAGGTGGAAAGAGGAATGAAAATAGTGGGTTGCTAGCATCGCCTATAACATTCCTAAGATTTTCGCCAATTCCCTCCATGGACATTTAGCATGGTACATTACATTCTATGTTTTAGATTCGTTCCCAGACCAGTATAGAAGGTTGTATAAAAGTTATTACCTTAATAGATGCTCCAGTAGATATTTGAGGGTGTCCCGATTGCATTGGGGCAGGGACTGGATGATGTCCCGGAACTCCTTGATCTTCGCTTCCCGAGGCCTTATTGCTGTAAGGAAAAACAAATAGGTGCATTTAAGAAGGCTGTGTAGGATATCTGGGATCGTAGATTTCAAAACAACTGGATTAGCTAGCTAGCTTTGTGCACGTGCTATTTCCCCAACATTTTACTGACAGTGTAGGTTGCAGATGGTTATCTTGCACTCAGTGTTGCCAATTTAGTAACCCCAAAAGTCGCCAAATAATTTTGGCATTTTTTTTTGTCAGTAGTAAGGCTTAAACAGAAGTCGCAATTTCCAACGAAAAAGTCGTTAAAAAGTTTTAGCGCCAAAATTGTTTGGTTGTTCTACTTAGAGCTAGCATTTCGTTTAACGTTTTTTTGGCGACTTTCGACATAGAAGCTATCGACTTGGATTGTACTGGCGGTCACAGAGCAAGGCAGCAGGGTAGGGCTACTGCCCCCCAAAGAAAACGAAGTCTTCACTTTTTGTCAATGTTGACATTCAATACCGTTGGACCAACTGTGATGCTATGCTTCTACTAGCCCCCCCCCCCCCCCCCCCCCATGATCATATGCTGGCGACGCCTTTGGTAGGTAGTACTGGAGTACTTACAACAGGCGGCCAGGATCCTGTCGAAAATGCTGCAGGGTATGAGCGGCTCCTTCAACTCTCTGAAGAAGAGCTTCAGCGAGCCCGTCAGCACGTGGATGTCCGTGTTGTACTCTATCACGGACAGGTTGTTCTGGTCGATCTGGAATAAATAGCTTTTAGTTAGGTCACCGAAAAGAACGACGGATGAATAACCTAGTGGTTCCAGTAACTGACTGTGAAGCAATAGATCCCAATTATGTGTGTCTTTTTCGCGAAGCTTGGTACCTATAGTTAGGACCAGAGGCCTTAGCATGAAGTCTTAATGCAATTCAATTCCGACTCAGTTCAGGTTTCAGCTGTCATTTTTAGTATGGATCTGACAGCGAGCGAACCTAAACTGGATCACATTAAGACGTCGTGGTAAATGTCTCATGATATATATTTACATTGATATTTTAATGATAAAGTTAAAAATCAACACGCGTGGTCTCCAAAGATCGCAATTACTACATTTGGCAGTAGAAAGAGATGGCGAGTGACGTGAGCTTGGAGACAAATTAAAATTGGGACGAGTTTAAAAAAACTGTTAATCTACTCAGTTAAAACTGAAGGATTGGCTGCCATGCCTGCCGGGTACACTGGGTAGCAGCACCAGCCCTAGTTCTTGAGCAGGGTAGAACGTAGCGTCTTTTGACGTCTTTCCTTCGAAGGTCTCTACACCTCCCTTCTCCAAGTTGCCTTTCGCGACTGCCACCTAATTTTGTCGCCGCTTGCCATAAACCACTTATAACGACCCCGGCCTTGGCGCTGCCTTTTTTTAACGTAGTGGAAACTCTTTATGAGTACCACCGGACCCCGAACTCGGGCTCTTTCCACACGAAAAGGGGCGGGGGAGCATACCCACTAAAAACACTTCAACGTTGCCGGTAGGCGCCATAGGATCCCGAAAAACTTCAAGGGTCTGTTCTGCTAGTCAGAACATCAATAGAATAGAAGAGACTCACCTCGAGCCGTATCTTCTGCACCTGACTCAGGTTTCCGCTAGCGCGATAAAGACCATCGGTGCACATGTTTTCCTCGCTGCTCTCGATCTCGCTGATGCAGGCCTTCACGAACGCGGGGACCAGCGGCGCCCCAGGGTTCGCTGGGTCCGGGAGACAGACCTGGGCCAGGTTCTTGCCGAAGACTGGCTCGTCTGCGAAAGATTTGAGGGTAAGTTAGAGGTATGAAAAAAGTTTAAGTAAAGAGGAAGAAAGTAAAAATTGCAATGGCTTACAGGGTTGGAATTTACAGCCGATAATCAAGGGGGGCTAGTAGAAATAGTAGTCTATCCGTTAGGTCTAACAATATGGCGCACTTGAATGTCAAAATTGTCAAAAAATAAAGACTTCGTTTTTCTATTCTCTTGGGGGGTGGGGAGGGGGAGGGAGGGTGCAGCTGCCTTGCCCTGCCCTGCTGCCTTGCTCTGTGACCCCAAGTACGATCCTAATTGCTAGCCTCTATGTCTAAGGTAGCCAGAAAATCGTTAAATGGAAAGTGTCCTCACCGTCGCGTTTCACGGTCTTGACACAGACGCCGCTGTGCCGTGGCGTGGAGAAGACTAGATCTCATGCTCAAATATTTTTAGTTCCCAGGGTTACGAAAGTTTGTAATAAAATACGTGTCACATTGCCGCACAAGTACAAGTTTGCTTTCCTAATCCACCACATTTTCTAATAGTAGAAATTAAAACAGTAAAATTATGAAAAAAACTATCATGAATGGGAAGTCCTTAACATGGTTCCAAATCTAAAGCAAAATTAAAGGGGTTAAAAGTTTTTCGTGTGGGGTAACACCTGTGTCATCGAACTTTGCGGGTAAAAAAGACGCACCGCGCTTGCAATGGGGTAAATGCCAACTTTCAACAATTAAATATTCAGGGGTAAATTACAAAAATCCATAACTCTTTTGCAACTTAGCTAACATATTATCTCTAGCAACGTCATAGGGCTGAAAAGTTGAAAAGACGCTTAGTTTAAAAAAAACACTCACCTTTAAAAATACCATATCTAAATCCTTAGCTAAAAGGTTTGGAAAAAAAATAAAACAATGTCACCTTTAAACACTATTTTTTAATTTCTAAATGTCTGTGAAAATCAGAACACATAGAAAAATCCGAAAAGTAAAGCTATGGCCGGGAATCGAACCCGGATCCTCGTCATTCCGTGACGCGTGCTATACCACTACACCACCCATAGCAGGTGGGTAGTCTCCGAATTTTTCTACCTGTTACCGACCGTCACGTGACCTTTGTTACTATGCGAATTTTTTGTCGCTAAGCGTCATCTGTTTGAATGATGTGTCTGTACGACACAATTACACTATTTTTTACATCAAACTTATTAGCTATAACTAAACTCGACTAAAAACTACTTTGTTAAAAAACAACACCCAAAAATCAGGTTAGAAAAAAAAGCTCTACACCAAAGTCTAGTAAAGACGATTAAATCGAATACATACAATTCTACTTCATAATATACATATAAGTACATATTTTTCAATCGTCTCTACATTTTTACAGAATATACTAAACAACACCAACTGAATGTAAAATAATATAAACGTGTACTAAAAACCATTAAAAATTCAGGAAACTAAAATAAACTAAAAAAATATACTACAATTTCAGTCGATTCAAATTTTTTATAATCGTTGATAAAAAAATCACTATTAAGGTCCAACCACACCGGTGCGTAAAAGACGTTGACGGTGGGTTCACGCAACAAAATATAAAATATGAAGAAACTATGAGAAAACGTGACCCCTACACGTTACTGCGTATACGCGGCGATGTGGTCGCACCTTTATCCTATATTATAGTAATATTATAACTGGACATGGTTAAAAAATTATAACCAGCATTTGCAATCGACTGAAAAACCAAAAAAGCTCCAAAAGTGCATGATTATTTTCAAAGTGCAAGCTCCTCACACCGAGTTAATAATTGTGAGTCCAACCTTTGTAGATTCCCTTTTTGACCAGTACTTCCATTGGTGGTCTTTTGGCGAAGAACTTGCGTAGTCGACTCTTGACGTAGGACTTTTGATTTGAAGCCTCTGTGGAGTCGCTCAGGTCCTCATTGCTGCTGCCACCGGCTGAAAATAACGGATGCCGTGTAACGGAAAAAAGAAGAAATCGAGACAAAATGGCGGGAAGAATGGCTTCCCTGTTTACGCAAGTTTGTTGGTTTGTTTTCATTATTTAATTTTGACCGCATGACGAAAAAATTAATGTGTTAATATCATGTTTCCTTTAAGACGTATGATGTATGTTAAATATTTTTCAAAGATTTTTGAACGAGGGTTTTTTTTTTAAATATCGCTAGATGGCGTTAGTGTTGAGAGGTCCGTTCGACATTTCTATCACGTTCGGGATCGGCTGTCACTTATGCAGCCGATCCCGAAACGTGCCAGTTATGTCAATAGCACCTCTCGATACCACCTAACCCATCGAGTGACATTTTATTTGACAAAAGACCCTCACAAAAATTAAACGTCAAACAAAAATCCGACAGCGAAAAAAAAACGTGTCTGTAATATTTAACTCAATCTTGCATAAACTGGAAATAAAACAGTTAAAAGAGATGGTTAAGCAAAACATACAAAGAGATTCATAAAAAGCTGATGAGCGACAGAAATGTAATAATAATATCAAGAATAACAGACAATAATAATAATAGTAATGGAGAAATCTTAAAACAACCTACCTAATTTACGTGTAAGATATAAAATATGAAAAACACATTAGGTATACACGGATTTCGCTGTAAGAATATCATAGAAGACAGTCAAATGAAGAAAATGCACAAGTAATATTCGTTAGTTAAAAAGGTGGTACACAAAGAGAGGTTTGGCAGCGTGGCATGCCAGCTATTCCGAGAGGAAAGAATTATGAAAAATGTTAGTAAGTAGGTACAGAACAGCCGACAACAGTAGTGAACAAAATAAGTAAATTATAAAACCCAAGAACTAGTAATATTATACTTAAAAACATATTTCAAGAGCGCGGATAATTTAGGGGAGCTTGATATTCAAAAAATTTGGCCTTCAATATTTATTATTATTAGAATTCTGTACCTAATGGTTGTCAACATAATATTTCTACAAATCCCTTCGAGACAGAATTCGAGCATTAACCGAGGTACTCAAGTTGAGTCGATGGAGATAATACCCTGGTATTGTAAATGTAAATTAATAATTAAGGAAGTAAATTCATCGCCGCCCTTCAAGTAATCTTTTGCATTGACAGAGATAAGGGGCAAGAAACAAATTAAACAATCAAAGATATCCCATCACCAAACAATGACGAAAATAAATCGGCATCTTGTAAAGTTGAATTCGAAATTTCACTTTGATCCTGCGTAATTTTTCCAACGCCATATCAATGCACAAGTTAAACACACCAAGTTTTAATTCTGACAGAAACTTAGCGATGTCACTTCCACAACGTATTGTCGATTGTTGACTAAGTAACTTCTTTACCATTTTTAAGGCAGTTCTTACATCAAAAAAGCAACAAAGTGACTGTCACACTGACTGTAAGTAAGTCTTTAAAGTTCCATGCCGTACAAATAACAGGATGGTACAGGAATTTCTTGGCCGAGCAATCCGACAGACACATCCGTCGTTGGCAATGAAAAGACTAAACATGTGAAACATACGTGAAATTTCGAGACACTTTTGTGTTAGTAAGATGCCTGCACGTTAGAACATTCATGTGGACATACACAAGTTCCAAATAAACATTCATATTATTTACCTTCGCTGCTTTTTTTCCTGAAACCGCTAACACTTTTGAAACTGTTTGCGACAAATTTAAAAGGACCACCTCCTGCTGTTAGTCGAAACAACTAAATCAACATTTTGACCTAAAATTGTGTGAAATGGTAAAATGTACGAGTCTGAAGTTGTTTGAAGATAAAATTGTTATTGATAAGATGCCGATAGCCGAAAGATATAGGGTTATCTCGTGTAATATGGACAATAGTTTTGAGTAACAGGTTAGGACTTCGTTTTCGGTAGGTAAATGAGAAGAAAACACTAACTATCGTATTTAATATCTATTGCAAAACATCATAACACATGAATAAGCGACAAGAAAATTTTGCAACGGGTAAATTATAACAGCATCTTTAGAGACGAATGGGATTAGATCGAATCCGTAGTTATGTAGAGTATTTTGAAGTGTTTGTATGAATTTAAAATTAGATTTCAACACTACAGCTAGCTTTCTAATG
Organism: Pandemis corylana; assembly: GCA_949127965.1. Taxonomy (NCBI): domain Eukaryota; kingdom Metazoa; phylum Arthropoda; class Insecta; order Lepidoptera; family Tortricidae; genus Pandemis; species Pandemis corylana. The sequence continues at coordinate 12,812,628 of OX421864.1, read as the reverse complement.
GTTTTGATTTGAGTGAATAAATTTGTTTTTATACATGAACAAACAACAGTACTTAACAACGTTTACCTCTACAAAACCCAACGGGCCCTAGAATAGTATAAAATGGCGCCATGTTGAATCGAAGTAAAAAATATGTTCTGACACCATCTTTTGGTAAGTGCACAATTAAACTATCTCATTGTTAATCAAGATTACACTATTAATTTGTTAAAATTGTCTTCTATACGCGTGTTTTTAGTAGCAGTCGCAGTAAAAACAACACGCAGGTGATTTGATGTAAATTTAAATTGAATAAGTATCTAAGTAAATTTGATTTTTTGCTACCAGATGGCGTTAGAAGAATACAGCAAGCGTTAGGAATATCAGCGCAATGTGTCCAAATCATAAATATAGTATTCACTAACCACCGTTAGATTAGATCGACGAAAAAGAAAATACGTGAACCGATATTTGTATTTAGCCACTTACACCTCTATGATGTAGATATCTGACTTTAACAACATAATTATTATGTGGGTGATGACCAAAAAGTTACACACCGTTAAAAGTGCGTCACTAATGTAGTTAAATTTTGCTAACTTTTTGCTTTGTGACACTAAAGTTATCCATATAAATGTAGTTATTTTCGTGTCACAATGGAAAAAGTTAGCAAATTTTAATTACCTTACTAACGCACCTTTAACGGTGTATAACTTTTTGGTCCTCACCCTTGTACGCTTTTTTGAATTGAATCGCATTAAGACGTCATGGAGAGCTCTGTGCATATTGCTATTTTGATTTTTGTCTCTAAAACTTATGAATTCTAATAAATCAATTGCCGACGCGTTATGTAGTGACGTAATGCGTACAAGGGTGAGGACCAAAAAGTTCAAGTCAAAAAGGTCAAGCCCTTGCTTAGTTACAATCTGCACAAGTGTGAGTAAATTTGTATTGTGCCCACTGAACTATAATTGTAATTTAACGTATTATACTGCTACTGGTTTCTGTACATGTGCTCCTAAGCGGGGTTCTTCTTAAACTGGATTTTCGGATATACATCCGTCTAAAGCGTATATTTTATTTTGACACTAGCCAAACTACGTAGATACCTAAAGTGCGGAACCTGTGTTACACCAGTACAACTTGCACTTGGCCGGTATTTTGGTACAAGTTTGTTAGATAATTATAAATTTTGACATACCTACATGCATACGTGTCGCGTATCGCTATCCACAAAATAATACAGAAAAAACGTCGCATTAAGATAAAAACAACGCGATTCCCGTTCGTCTTTTGTGCTATGGATTAACAGTGATTAAAAGTATATAAAAACACTTGAAATTTACACACACTATGTTTCACTATCACTAGTCACTAGATAGTATAAAACAAAGTTGTTTTCTCTGTCCCTATGTCCCTATGTATGCTTATATCTTCAAAGCTACACAACGGATTTTGATGCGGTTTTTTTTAATAGATAGAGTGATTCAAGAGGAAGGTTTTTATGTATAATTCTACGCAGACGAAGTCGCGGGCAGAAGCTAGTATTAAATACGAGTAAGTCAAAATTATTAATAATACTAAAAAGGTTAGATAAACACATTTACGTTTCGCGAACAGTAACGCTTTTGATAAAGTTAGCAAAAGGCTGGACAAGTAAATAACTTAAACCTATTTATTAGCCTGCTCAAAAATAAATGTAACTTGTATGAATGAATGTAGGTACGTCATTGATTCCAAAACACTTATGTACCTACGCACGTGCATAATCACGGCAAAAGTTCGAGTGTAGGTATGCCTATTATAGATGCGATAATAAAAGGGTGTAAATTTGTGACGACACCTACGCGATTTGCGTTTCCCACTCTGGCTTTTTTGGCTCGTTTCTTTGTTTCTCTTTTCAGTCTTTTCATGTTTGTCATGTTTGTCATGTTTGTCGCTCAAATTCTGCATGGATCCAAAGAAATCTTTCAATTTGGAATGGCTTTTCTCTTTCTCAGTCGGACTCTTCTTTGGTGTGCTCATTATCACGTTGGAACCGCTTTCTGAAGTATATGCCACTGCTATAACTACTTCATACTCCATCCCGACTCTTAAATTTAAAGGCATTCATTAAAAATTTGCACTGAAAGATGTCTTCGATTTCACTACACCATGGTCAAATAATCCAAGTCACTTTGAAACTGAGAACTAACTTTACTGTCACGTGGTTTTTGAGAAGTTTACTGTAAAATAGTTAATATATGACTGGATAACGATTGCAAACATACAATGGGAACATGTTGTTATCTGATAAGTAATATTCTACCCGGATAAAGGCGTGATAAGTATTAATTGATTTTAAACGTATATCAATGAATTGATAGCTGCAATCGATACTGGTTTGCAAGGGACAAGTTTTTGTCACTTTTATTAATAAAAATAATAGGGCTTGTCATTATACAATGACTAACGAATATAAACTTTGTGAATGCATACCAGTTTTATATTAATTACAATAGTCAATTAATTAAAGACATAACCAATGTTGATAGTTTCCAAAGCATTTTTTAAGTCTGTCCATTTTTTGTTACTAGAGACCTAATTAGGCACTTTATACATTTCCTAATACATAAAAGGATAGTCATGACTGACTGACTTATCAACGTCCAGTCCAAATCCAAATCCTTGGAACTAGAAAGCTGGGAAATTCCTACGTTATAGGGATTTCAATAACAAAAGCGTAACTATGGGCATATAAAAGAAATGATTAAAAATGTAATTCCAATGTCTTTGGCGTCTAGCTAAGCGTTGCCAGATTATGAAATTGTTCCCCGTTTGGTGGATATCCACGATTTTCGAAATTGGGGGAATTTCGAAATCTATTCTATTGTGACCTGTGTATTCGAATTTCGAAAGTCCCCCAATTTCGAATTTACGCCAATGCACCTTATGCGATTTTTGTCGCCAAGCGTCATCTGTTTGAATGATGTGTCTGTACGACAAAAAATAAAAATAGTACGGGGAACGGCTAGTATCTAAATAACTAAAAACATCAACAAAACATCCTTACGAGAACTAGTCCGCGGCAGATCCTTGGAAATACAACTGCATAACATTTAAAAACACAATACTATCGATTTAAAACACACTCTATCCGTCTCTGTCACACGAGAACATTGTCACTGGCATCTCACGTTTCATTGAACTAGATAGAATTATAGGTGAAAAACTGAAGTAAATAACCTGTTCTATGTGTGAGTAATGTGTGCGAATAAACAAATTGACGTTCCAAATTAGAAAAATTACTTAAGTCCCATATCAGTAGGCTTATTGTCTAACTCGCTCGCAATCGCCATCGTGTTCATTTTGACAGTTCTTGTATGAATATGACAGCTAGCTGATTCCGATGCCAATCGCCAGCCCATACGTGAACTGTTAAAATTAACACGATGCCGATTGCGAGCGAGTTAGATAATAAGCCTACAGTTCTGTACACTACTACACACAACAGGTCGTTTACTTGAGTTTTTCGCATACACCATCATGGTGTAAGTTTTTCCCACAACAAACGTCTCTTCTCTAACGCGTTAAGTTAAGTGCGAGATGGGTGGATCGACTTCTTATCACTCGTGGTTACGACCTCAGCAAAAAAAATATTTTTGACAAATATTTGATGACTGTACCAAATATCAACACATTCACTGCCGGCATCGCACATATGCGTTTTCGTGACTTTCGTCCAATGCCACTGTGTCAACTTTGGGTGGCAGTGGCTTGGATATCCCCCCAGGCTGTGGCTGACGTCGGCATACGCCAACGCGACCAAAATCGAGCCAAGGGCTTTGAATTTTGAAGTCAATCAGGTCAAGGTTGATTGCCACCGGAAGGGTGCAGTAATTTGAATGCACATGTGCGTTTCCGGCACTTGAAGATGTCAATCCGACCAGTGGACAGTTTTCGATAAGTTTGCGAAAGAAGTGGCCAATTTAAATGGGTCGACCAACGTTTTCTGGTCATGTTGCCCTGTCACACTTTTTTATCCAAGGGCATATAACGTTATAGGGCTAATATTTGCCAACCATTCATTTCCGTGGTAATTTCAAGCCCCTCCTTAATAGGTTGATTTACTAAGCATGTTATTATCACTACATAGTATAAAACAAAGTCGCTTTCTATGTCCCTAAGTCCCCATGTCCCTATGTCCCTATGTATGCTTATATCTTCAAAACTACATAACGGATATTGATGCGGTTTTTTTAATAGATATAGTGATTCAAGAGGAAGGTTTTTATGTATAATTCTACGCAGACGAAGTCGCGGGCAAAAGCTAGTTAATATAATAAAAAAGTAAACTGTACCACTTTTGTCGCCTGTTGACGGGACAAAATATCAACAAAAAGTTGGTTCACCTAAATAAAACAAGAACATTCTATTGTCGATATAATGAAGCTAGAGAGGCACTGCCCATTTGTCAGTTTCAGACGATTGTCGTGTTAAAAACTTACACTTTGATCTCAACTGCCTTCGTGAACTCACTTGATAAAACGGTTTCACAGTAACAAAATCGACACGCAACTAAAACAATAAATAGTGCCTTCAATGAATAAATAAAATTGAATCGATTCTATAGAAGCTTAATAGTCACTGTATGAGGAAATATAAGACGAAATCAATGGAAACATTAGTCACTGTAACCGCAGAACTGGACGCTGCGTGGAATTGGAACAAACTAAAAATGTTTTCCGGTTAATTATTTGACACTTTAGTTTTAAACCACTTTACCACAGTATATATATAAGCTAAAGCAGTAAGGAACCTACGAACAAATCGGTTGAAACGAAACACGCACACAGGCGCGCGCTTTACACGGCCCCTAAGCGGACTTGAGCCTGAGCGGAGTGGACGAGGTCCCCTTAGGGGCCGTGTAAAGCGCGCGCCTGTGTGCGTGTTTCGTTTCAACCGATTTGTTCGTAGTTTCCTTACTGCTTTAGCTTATATATATACTGTGAGTTTACTGTGTTCACGAGGGAAGAATGAGTATAGTTATAATTGACTAGCTGTTCCCCGCGACTCCGTTTGCGCAGAATCCCCTTATAGCTATCCCACGGTTTTAACCTTTTCGCCGTCAAGTCAAATACATGAGACGTCCCCCACACGCCAGACTTCTTTATAGCGATGCCTTAAGTTGAACCTAAACCCAATTGGGATTGTCTAAAAAAATACCTATCCTTTTTATATTTTTTTTGTGCAGAATAGTCAATTATAAGATACCTATTTCAATATTTTCTCATATAATTCGGTATTTTTTTCACTATTAATTATTGAAAGTATTTTGGTTGATGACGTCAGAGTTTCCACTGCCGGTGCCAGTAAATAATGAGTAAATAATGACAGTAACAAGATTGTCATTTGCTTGTCATCTGTCATAAGATGAATGAAATGTCAGATTGCTGGTCCAAATTGAACTCCATAGTTAAATCCACGCGTAAATAGCATAGAATTTGTAACCTTTGCAAATAAAGTACATTTTGGACCGTCTACCTACGTCATATCTGGGAATGTCAAATGAAGGTCATTGCTTATTTTTCATGTAATAAATTCATTATAGTAAAATAAAATAAAGTAAATACAGATAACGATTTAAAAAGCATTTATCTCGAAATGGTTTTCGATTTACTATACATTGTAAAAAAATAGACAATCCCAATTGAACGATGGTTGCTTTTGTATTGAAGTAATGGACGTATGTATAGGTCGTTGGCTTTGAACCTGCGGTGCTTATACATGTATTGTTGGCGTTGAAAAGGTTAATATTGGGTATCAGCTGAATCCGTTCCAAATTTGATCCAAATCCGTCGAATCGTTGCAGCATAAACAACAGCTACAACAACAGCGGGAACAAACATACTCACTCACATCCTCACAACTTTCGCATTTATAATATTAGTAGAATCTTCTTCTTCTTTTTTTAATATGGCCCCATCGATGCGATGATTTCGCCAATGTCAAAGTAATAAATACAGTATTCAAAAATCTAGCGACAAAAATGTCGGCAACGTTGTACGATAGAACACGGTCCAAAGACCCCTCCCCCCGTCGGGCTCTTAGCCAACGGATAATGATATCCCTCAGAATCTGCCAGGAAATTATTAACCGATGCCCAGGGTGCACCGGACCAAGCACTGCTTTTCCTCTCGGACGGGTCCAAAAACGAACCGCAGCTCTTGACCACACGCGGAGGTAACCCGACTCGCACCTCTATTAGTAGGATAATTCACGCACCGCGTTGACCAAACTATCAAACATTTCATAGGTTTTCTGTCAAATATACGTCAAAACCGATGGTTATGGTTAAAGTTATCATTACAGCAACTTGTTGCAACTCACGCTTAGTTATTGGTGAGACGTAAACAATAAAATAACTCCTTTTACTTTCCTAAGTAACTTAAAAACGAACTAATGAACTGCTATAGCAGTCTATAGGATCCTAGGTATTTCCTATTGGACCTCAGTTCGAACGAAATAATCTTCAACTTATTTTATTATGGTATATTTCATAATAGTTACAGTAATGTATTGTGTAAAATAATAATAAATATGGATATAAAAGATATTAAATCATATTTTCCTCAATTTGAAACTTAAACCAACCGCCGCGATGACAATCAACGTGGGTAGCTTAGCCTTGAGGAAAATCCGCAAAATGGCCGCATCTAGTATTAAAATACGGCCAGGTTTTAAAACGACATTCCTGAATTACAGCATTAATAAAAATAATGACTTTGAGGCTACCAACGACTTATTCTTCTACCATAATATCTTAGATTAAGAGTTTTGTGACAGACGAAGTACCGCTAGGTGGCGTTAGTATAGAAATATCCGTTTGACATACCTGCCACGTTCGGGATTGGCTTACAACGTAAGCAGCCGACCCCGAACGTGACAGAAATGTCCATCGGACTTCTCGATACTAATGCCATCTGGCGATATTTTTTATCGTTAATTCTCATTAATTCCTAAATAATTTTACAGTAGATCGTGATGGGCAAAAATCTCGTAATTGAAAGCGAGATTTAATGTTACACATATTGATAAATAGACACGAGATTTGCAGAACCCCCGTATGTGCCTACAGGCCTCTTATCAACTCAATTAGAAATATTTAGCTAGAATCGACGTGTCAAAGATTTATCTCAATGTGCATATTTTTTTAATGTGTTGTTTGGTGGCGCCTCGTTTTGCCCAGTAGCTGGACTACCATAATTTACGACGCCATCTTTTGTCGAGTATGTGAATTACATTAGTTAAGGCTACATTATAGTATAGAATAGATAGGCTATCAAGTAGTTACACCTTCAAGCGCAAGCTGAAGGATCACTTATTGACGCTCCAAAAATTCTTACAAGAGTCGTCCAGCACTTTGCACCTTGATATACCAGCCTGTTGTTTTTGAACAATTTAGTTTTCCCTCCTTTTTATTTTTTGTTTATTGTAAACTATTTAATTAATTTATGTTTTTTTTTAGTTACACATAAGTCGGGTTCTATCTATTTATTGCCTTGTTTACGTAAAAGTTTATGGATTATGTAGTATATTTTATCTGTGTATCGTTTCGGGAGTCACAGACGGTTTTGGCTGAAAATCAGTGCTGCAGGTGTTAACACCTTAGCGCAATGCTGAGCTAGCGACCGTTTCACTTTTGCGAAGACGCACAACGCTGATGATCTATTTTTCATGTCTGTGTTTTTTTTCTTGTTTATTTTTCTATAAAATTGTGTATATTCTCTTATATTTGTGTGTCTTGCAGAAAGGAATAAATGTCTTCTTTCTTTCTTTCTATATAAGAGATGGCGCTGTTTTTACTCTGTGGTAGAGTCTGGTATTATTCCTTAACCGTTTATTTTAATGTTTCAGGATAATTACCTTTCTGCTTGTTCCTGAAGTGGCGGGAGACGGGAGGCGTCCGGCCGAGGCTTTCCAGGTCCGTGTTGCTGCTCTGGTAATGTGGTGTCAGGTTCTCGTTGAGCGTAGGAGGACCCTGGAGAAAGGTTTATGATTAATTGCGGTACTCAGAGACTTCCATATTTAGTCAATTGTTCATACAGACATACGTGTCAATGGGGGCTATCGCGTGTGAATTTGCCACTAGAGGCGCTAGTGTCGCGTGAGGTCCAATAACATTCACTTTTCACTGGTTTTGGCAGGCTTCGTGAGATAAATTACAATTTCTTTACCAGTTGAAAAGTGAACTCCTTCGGGAAATTATCGCAAATATCGATTATTTGGCGATTAATGTGAACGCTTTGAAAGCGGGTTTATTTTTTCCGAACAAAACGGAACTGCACTACATCGCAGTATAGTCGATATGATGATAGTTATTTATAATTAATAAACTTAATGAGATTCAAGATTTAAAACTTCGGCGCCGATCTTATATTCGCCTTTGACAGCTATACCTCTGGACCTTAGTCAACAGTGGCGCCAACTGGTGAGCAAAGAAACGATAGCCCCCATTACGGCTTTGTCCGTTACGGAGTAGACAAGGCTCGGGGTAACAAGACCTGTTGCCTTTAGGTTTAGCGTGATAGCGGGCTTGGTGGAAAGGGTAATCAAAATGTTCATTGGCAATTATTTTTAATTGGAACGTTTTGAGGTCAGATAATTCGGCAGTAAAATTTATGGAATTGAAATGTAAAGTTAATGTAAGTTTTTGAAAATTTCGCTTGCCGCAAGGGTAACTTAAGGGTAACTTTAATTTATGTATGCATTGTCTATTAATTTTGAACTTTGTTTTATTTGGTTTGACGGAAGGGTACTTAAATCTAATAATTCGGTATAAGACAGAGAAACATTAGAAATAGCTTTATCTCTAAAATGTGGGTGCGTCACGATCACGTCATGTAAATGAAATAGATTACAAAACCAACCTTTGATTTCGCAATCTTTATTGTATACAGGTTGGGGAAGGTACTGATTTGATGAATCAATTTTAGAATGAACCTATTATAATACTACCTACACAAACATCATATCATACTAATATACGAAAGTTTGTTAGTCTTTAATGCTTTTTCATTTGTTTTTTTTTTGCTAATATTAGAGACGATTTTTTTTTGTTATCGTTATTACGAATATTTTTCTTCTCCTTCAATATTAATCATACATAAAATCCGTTTCTTGTTATTAATTAACAACTTTGTTTCACAAATAAACGAATATATCAACTGCTAATCGTTATAACATAAATAATATACAAAAAAATCTAGATATTACACTATATATGCACAAACCTAACCCAAAACTATTTGTGTACTTTTCTTTATAAATAACAACGGAAGAAACTTTAAATTAAACTGAGTTCACTCAAATCAAAACCATGCTTTTTCAGTTACACGACAGGCATAAAACGGCAAAGCCACAATTTTTTAAGTCTTAATTGGCAACATTGCTCAAATCCCAACCGCGGATTGGTTGATAAGGCCAATGTTGCTAGTTAACACTTGTAAAATACTTGTAGCTTCGATAAATGGGCGCAGGAGGTGCCGGGTACTCACGAGTCTGTATATGACGCTCTGGATGTACATGAGCCACCTTTTGGCGCCTTCTTCGGTCTCATCCTGCAGCAGGTAACGGTCGTGGTTGATCGACAGCTCCAGAGACCTGGCGTACCTATCAAAATTCAATACAAAATTCAAAACTTTATTTTGCAAAAAGGCCGCCAAGGGCTCTTTTACATGTATTTTTTGAAAATATCAGCACATTCGGAAAGACCATAATTGAAAAGAACACGCCGCGAGAAATTTGGCAGAATCTCTCCTTAAAAATTCTGGCTCAGCTTGCTCTAAAAGTACATACATACACATACACAAATCACGTCTTTATCCCTTACGGGATAGACAGAGCCTATGGTAACAGGTACCTATAGGCCACATTTAGCAAGATTGTGAGCGTATAGGTGGAAAATGGAATCAAAATAGTGATGGGTTGCTAGCCGCATCGCCTATAACATGATTCCTATTATTTTCGCCTATTCCCTCGATGGGCTTTTACCATTCAGTATTCAGTATTCAGTATTTATTCAATTGCAACATTTTTTACAAAGTTTTGTATACAATGATGCCCTGTTAGGACGTAGCAACTTATAATTAATAATTATAGCTAACACATAGCAATGCACCAAAAAATTATACAATTATTGTATAAAACATGCTTTGGCGACACTTTAAAATAAATTATATATCTAAAGACTAACTGGGTTAGGTACATACTTTATGCTTTAAAATAAAATAAAAATGACTTACAAAATACGGTGAGATCATATCTTTTATAATAACAATAACTATAAAGCTATAAGGAGATCAGTTATTTTATTCTTCTAGGTACTCATTTATGGAGTAGTAGCACTTTTGGACTAGAAAGTCTTTTAGTGAACTTATAAATTTATTATCATTTGTTTCGGTTTTAATATGGATAGGTAATTTGTTATGTATTTTTACCGACATAGCATATGTTCCATGAGAATGTATTTTGAGATAGGATGATGGCAGTGATAATTTATTTCTTTGGCGTAGTGAGTAGGTAGTTTGGTGTTCATCTCGCTGTGAAAAGTAATCAGGATATTTGCGGACAAACTTACTTATTTCTAATATGTACATGCATGGCACTGTCATTATTTTATGTGTTTGGAAATGGGGCTTGCAGCTTTCGGTGTTATTAATATTGACCAAGATTCGGATAAGCTTCTTTTGTGCGGTGAAAAGTGTTAGTGCGTCTGTACTGTTTCCCCACAAAATGATTCCGTAGCTAAGCCAGGCGTGGGCATAGGCATAATAGGTGACAAGTGCAGCGTGTAAATCCGTGGATTTCTTAATCTCGCGAAGTGCATACGCGAAACTAGACATTTTGGTTCTTATTTTTTTGACATGTTATTTCCAATTTAGATGGGTATCTATGACTAGTCCAAGTAGAGTAAATTCATCCACCACTTCTAATTTTAAATTTTTGTATGAGTAATTAATTGCTAATGGGGTTTTTTGATTCGGATAATAAGCCATAATTTTTGTTTTTTCATAGTTGATTTGTAGATTATGGTCGTTCATCCAGTCATTAGTTTTGTCAAATATGGAGTTTAATGTGTTGGTTAGGTTAAGGTTGTTTTGACATATTGTGAGGAGGGATATATCGTCAGCAAATAAAATGCATGGCTCGCTCATTATTTTTGGTAGGTCATTGATGTAAATTAAAAACAAAAGGCATCCAATTACACTGCCTTGAGGAATAGATGCATTGATTACTCTTTTTTCAGAACGGACACTTTTTATTTCACCTATCTCATACTCAAAATATTCAATTTCTGTGAATTGTTCCCGATTTTTTAAGTAAGAGGCAAACCACTTATGAGCTATGCCACGTATTCCTATGCCGTGTATCTTATCTAGCAATATCTCATATTGAACTTTATCATAGGCTTTTGTCATGTCTAATAGTATTCCAACAGCGTATTTTTTGTTATTTATTGCATTTAAAATTTCGTGGACATATTTATATACTGCTAAAGTAGTTGACCTGTTTTTACGGAAACCGTTTTGGCAATCATCGAAAAGTTTATATTTTTCGCAAAAGACGAGAACGCGATGGCACATTGCTTTTTCGAATATTTTAGAGGCTGTTGGTAATAGGGCTATGGGGCGATAATTATTAGGATCTGTTTTAGTTTTTTTTTTGTGAATTGGTTTAATTATGGCTTTCTTTAAATAATCCGGGAACATTCCTTCATCAAAAGATTGGTTTATAAGGATGGTGAATGGTAGAGCTAATCCATCCACCATCCACATAACCATCTGCGCGGGTAGAGAAGCAACTGGTACATTCAATGTTTTTTCTTTGCTCCCAGACCAGCATGGAAGGTAGTTTAGTTATATTTTTAGACATATCGTATTACCTTTTTTTCTGGTAATTTGTTATCGTCATTTTTTTATTTGTTCCTAACCCTTCTGACCCCACTACGGGGTGAGTTGGGATTTGTATGTATGTATAGCTCTTTATTGTACATAAAACACAAGAAAAAGATGAATACAGGACAACACACATACACAAATGCGAACTTATCCCTAAAAGGGATCTCTTCCAGTTAAGCTTTGACGATTGACAAGACATAAGTATTAAGCAAGAGTGCACACAGAAAAAGTAAAAGAACCGATTTGCCTATATTTTAGTGTTTATTATTTAAACTATGTAACTAAACGAAAGATAATAATTATTAAACTAAATCGTACCACCGGAACATTTTTTATCTATAAAAATTAACATGCTACATTTGAAAATATGTTTTATCGAGGTTAGAACTTCAATTTTGTCGCTACTCACTCCGTTTTACGGCGCCAGAACAACTGCGGAATCACCATCTCTTTTCCGCAGTTTACTTTGCCGTTTGATGGAGAGAGGCAGTTGGTATTTCTTACCTCCTTGTGTGCGTCTGAATGCACTGTATTACGTGTGCGTTTTGGAGGCCCAGCATCATCTCGGGTCGAGGCGCCGTCGGACTCGGCGGCGTGCCTGGAGGCTTTGGTATTTTCTGCAACACAACCATGCTAATGTTACAATAGAAAGTATGGGGATTAAATTATATTTTTTGTCCTTACTACTAATATTATAGATGTGAAAGTTTGTTTGTTACTCCTTCACGCTATATAGACCAGGGTCGATACCTTTGAAAATGATAAAAAGTAAAAAAAAATATAGTAGGATGAAACCCATTAGAAAAGGTACCTAGAGAATATTACTAAAATGAAAGGAAAAATTAATTACGGGCGATCTGAGGTCGGGAAGGGGAAGGGGGTGAGTATTTAAGGGTGAAAAACGGTTTATCTCGATCTCCGGCAAAACTACAAGTCTTATGAAAAAAAGTTAAATTGCAAAGTTGTAGGTAATAAAAAGATCTATAACTTTTATTCTTACACTTTTTTCCACATAACCTCAAAATTTATGTGAAAAGTTCAAATAACCAAGTTTTTGGTTTTTTATTTTTATCTTTTACAAAAATAAATATTTTTTTCCGAAATTTGGTGAAAACTTACCTTTTTATGTCCCGAACATACAGTAATTTTTTTGATTTAAAAGATTAATTTTTTCACCTTATTTTGACTTAATATCGAAAAATCACCCTAATTTTCAATCGAAAATTCTCACGTCAAAATATCTGTTTTTTTTTTTAAGTCGGTGGCCTTTTTGTTAGTTGAAATCTCTACTTTCTGATGGTATAAAAAATATATACATTACTATGGTAATTTTTGTCAGAAAATGCAAATAAAGGAAAAAAACATTATGTTCAATTTTGAGCTATTTATTAAAATTTGGTAGGGATTCAAACCCACGGCCCTCTGCTTGAGAGTCCACAGGTCAAACCACTAGGCTAACACGGCTTCTTTTACATGAAACAACTGTCATCGCCAAAAGACTTCTAAGAGCAGACTGATGGTATATTTGTGCTCACCGTAGCGTTGTACGTCCTGAGGTCTTTGTAGAAGTAGAGGCCGGTCTGCGTCAGCACCATATAGCACTCCACCCAGTTCTTTCTGCTCTTCTTGCCGTTCTCAAAGAACTTGGTGCGCTTCACAGCACCCTCGTGGACCACCTGAAATGACACGTACTCATCAGCTTTTTGTCAACGGCTAAAACACATACATCGACGACTGGATGGCTTAGTGGTTAGAGAACCTGACTATAACGCTTGAGGTTCCGGGTTCGATCCCCGGTCGGGGCAGATATGTGTGTGATAAATACGAATGTTTGCTCTCGAGTCTTGGATGTTTAATACATATTTAAGTATTTATATTAAAACTATTAACCCATATTAAAAGCTTTGCTTAGTTTGGGATATTTATTTTTATTTTACATAAGTCACCTCTTTAGCCCTTACGGTAGGCAGAGGTAACAAGACCTAATGGCCACGTTTAGCATGATTGTGGGTGTATAGGTGGAAAACGGGAATCAAAATAGTGATGGGTTTCTAGCCGCATCGCGTATCCTCTATCCTATAACAAGATTCCAAAGATTTTCGCCCATACTATCGATGAGCTATTTTCATTTATATCTACGAACGATCGTAGAATGTCAGTCGGGTTTATCTGCTGTCTCACTCTTTCTTATGTGGTTGATACTTGAATCGGCCGAGTGCCCGAAAGGAGGACATTCTAAGAGCTCACGGACTAAACACGGGCACAGTAAATAAATAGAGCAGTATGGAAACTAGGCTTATTACACACACACAAACACACAAATCACGTCTTTATCCCTTACGGGGTAGACAGAGCCTAAGGTAACAAGGTACCTACAGGCCACATTTAGCAAGATTGTGGGCGTACAGTTGGAAAATCGAATCAAAATAGTGATGGGTTGCTAGCCTCATCACCTATAACATGATTCCTATTATAATCGCCCATTACCTCGATGGGCTTTTACCATCTGCGCGGGTAGAGAAGCAACTGGTACATTCTATGTTTTTTCTTTGCTCCCAGACCAGCATGGAATAGCTAAGCTAAACTAGGCTTGTTATTTGAAATAAATACCTACGCTCCAATAGTGTTAAGGTTGTCGATTTAAGTTTTGTAAAATTGAAAAGCATTTTGTTTAGTTAGCGCTGTCTCAGCTAGCCTGTTTTAAAGTAACTAGCTACACTTAATTAAGTAGTACTTAATTTCCGTAAAAAGAACAGTTTAAGATTTTTTTATTCGTCGGTAGGTAAGTATTACATACTACTTACTGAAAAATACTTTCACCTGCTACGACACGATCGGAAAGCTCTATTATTAAATTTTATGATATGAAAAATTCTCATCCGAATGAATAGCTTTCTTAAATAAACTAATGGGAAACATGGACACACTGCGCAATACGCTCTTGGCATGTTTTAAACGAAAAGATCGCGGACTGTCTGGGCGCATGCAACAGACAGCCACTCGTCTCAACGCGGCACTCGCGACTGACGGCACCGCGAGATCCGCTTAGGGGCCTTGTAGAAGCGCGCGTCTATGTGTGCGTTCGTTTCGACCGTTTTGTTCGTAGTTTCCTTACTGCTTTAGCTTATATATTATATACTTTTGTTTTTTATGTGAATAGGAAGGCAAACGAGCAAGTGGGTCACCTGATGGTAAGTGATCACCACTGCCCATAGACACCCGCAACCCCAGGGGGATTGCAGATGCGTTGCCAACCTAGAGGACTAAGATGAAATACCTCTTGTGCCCGTAATTTCCCCGGCTGTCTTACTCTCCGCACCGGAACACAGCAGTGCAAGCACTGCTACTTAGCGGCAGGATTAGCGAGTAAGATGGTGGTAGCGATCCGGACGGACCTTGCACAAGGCCCTACCACCCGCAAAACCACACAAAACCAAAACCTGGCCCCTTTGTCACCAATGCGACAATTGTCGGTTACAAGTGACAATTCTGTTCACATTACACATTGAATGATTGCATTTCGAATTACATGTCGCCAACAGTTGTCGAATTGGTGAAATGCCTGCTAAAATATTCCACATTTTAAGACGTATATTCTTTGCTCACAGTAAAATCCGGCAGGATCCTCGGCGTGGGTACGGGCGATCGCAGCCCTCTCTTGGCCGCCACCATGCTCTTCGACTTCCTGGTCCTGCTGCCGGCCGACTCCCGGACCTCCACGTCCAAGCTGTCTCCAGAAGACGAGGCTGGGAGCTGCAGATGCGTCGGCCTGCGGTTAACCAGTAGATTCTCGCTGGAGCCACCTGGAATATTATGTTGATTAGACTCAATTATGTTACGCGCCCCTCATGATAAAAAGAAATATGTTTCAGTCAGAAATTAAATTTTTAACACAAGCTTTTTTTTCAATTCCAAGTTGAACCGTTCAAGATTTCGCTCCTGCGGAGACGATCCTGGCTGGACCACCAGAACTTCACTACCAGATTATTACAATGGCATCGGGACTTATTCAAGTATGCAAAATTTTAGCTCAATCGGTTGAAGATATCTGCTTCAAAATTGCAAGTTTATATAAAGTTTATGAACAGTGATAGACCATTTTAGTATTTGGCCGACTGCACTTTTATTATAAACTAGCTTCGCTCCCGTTCAAAATTCTTTAAAAAAAATTGGCTATACGACCACATCAAAAAAATAATTATCTAATTTGATCCAGTTTTTCCGAAGTTATGCGCGTACATACATTTTGGAGATTAACTTTTATTTACGTATACCTAGGTATATAGAAGATAATGAATGTCCAAAACAAAAAAAATATAAAATGCACTCGCGTCATTTTCCTCCAGACTCCTCATAATTCAAAATCGGGAGGACAAAGAAACAAAGGAAAGAGAAAGAAGGAGGAAAACCTAAACATTATAATGATGTGAATTCCCACTGCCAATATAAGTATATCAATGCAGATATTTGTTAAAAACCCCTTACTCACAGACGCTTGTTAAGCTTTTATTAAATTAACAATAGAGTTCCGATTACTTGCCGACTAGTCGGGAAAACCGGAAAATCTGATAAACGCGAGGTCCCGTTGATAAGAAGACCAACTTATGGACGAGATAGTGGGCAGATCATATTACTAAAATGGACGAATGTAGAAAAATAACCTTAAAAAAGTGTCACTAAATTTTATTCCCCAAGAGGTCAAACCGCGAACAAAGTCAAATTTTAGTTTGAAATATCATAAAGACTGACACTTTTACTATAGACGCCCGGTGCAGTGCAGAGGCGCGGGGTGGGACGACCGCGGGGGCCGAGAGGTGCGGGCGGCAGGCGCACTACCCGCCCGCACCGCTCTCGTTCCCCTTTGTCGTCCTACCCCGCGCCCCTATGCCGCGCGGGCGAAGACTCATTTAAGCGGTCGGTCTATAAGATTATTTTTAACCTCCGGCGCAAAAAAGGGGTGCAATGTTAGTTTGACCTCGATGTCTGAAAAAAAAAAGCTTATGGCAAGTGATCGTTATGGCATATAGAATTCGGGCAAATAAAAGGTTTCTCCAACAGGAGGTTACCACATTCGCTTAATGCGTGCGAAGTTCTATTCAGCGTAAGGGACACAGTTATGCAGCCACATAGCACAGTAAATAAATAGAGCAGTATGGAAACTAGGCTTCTTTTTTGGAATAAATACCTACGCTCCAGTAGAGCGTTAGGGTTGTCGATTTAATTTTTGTAAAATAGTTAGCGCTATGTCAGCTAGTAAGGCCTGTTTTAAAGCAACTAGCTACACTTAATTAAGAGTAGGTATAAGGGTTGACACCCTTAATTTCCGTAAAAAAGGAACAAACGATTATTTGGGTTCTACAATAATTAAATAATCGAATACATTAACTTTTATAAATAAAATAGTTTATTTAAGAAAGCTATTCATTAAAAACATGGCACATGGGAAACATGGACACACTGCGCAATACGCTCTAGGCATGATTAAAACGAAAAGATCGCGGACTGTCTGGGCGCACGCAACAGACGGCCGCTCGTCTCAACGCGGCACTCGCGACTGACGGCACCGCGAGATCCGCTTAAGGACCTTGTAGAAGCGCGCGTCTATGTGTGCGTTCGATTCAACCGTTTTGTTCGTAGTTTCCATACTGCTTTAGCTTAAATATATACTGTGCACATAGCCTCTGACCCTTACGCTGAAAGAACTTGGCACACATTAAGCGGTCGTGGTAACCCCCCAGTGCGTGGAACAGTACTCACTCAGCTTCTTATGCACCCGTTGGAAGGGCGGACTGTCAGAGTTGGCTTTGCTGAACCCCCGTTCCACCTCCAGCCTGGTCCTCTCGGAGGACGGGCTCCAGTCATGATGCCGCTCGTACTGACGGACTGACGACTTCCCCATCGGTTTGGGCTCGTAATCCTGGAAGATGGAGAGGATATGCTTACACAATGATCAGATGAGAGGTGTACTGGTATTTTATACTACATATAAATAAAAATTTATGTTGCTAAGCGCAACCTCGAGAATTCCTGGAGCGTTACCATGACGTCTTAATGAGATTCAATGGAGGCTATCGTTTCTTTGCTCGCCAGTTGGCGCCACTGTTGGCTAAGGTCCAGAGGTATAGCTGCCAAAGGCGACTTTACAAGATCGGCGCCGAAACAAAGTTTTAAATCTTGAATCTCATTGAGTTTATTAATTATAACTAACATCACATCGAGAAGCTATGCCGCAATGTTGTGCAGTTCCGTTTTGTTAAAAAAAAATCCGCTTTCAAAGCGTTCGCATACATCGCCAAATATCCATATTTACGATAATTTCACGAAGGCGATCACTTTTCAACAGGTAAATCAGGGGTTCCCAACCTATTACCCTATGCGCCTCCCTCAAGTTTATGCTAAAATACTACGCCCCCCTTGTCCCAACTCAACTACGATGGAAATGAAACAAACGGTCTACAACATACTATATTAATGATTAGCGAGAACATTGTGCTTGCACTTCTTCTATAATATAAAAATTAATCGCAAAATGTGTTGCTAAGCGCAAATCTCGAGAACAGCTGAACCGATTTCGCTAATTATTTTTTTAGAATGTTCCTTGAAGTACGACGATGGTTCTTACGGCGAGAAAAATTCGAATAATTGCCTCATTAATAAATTTATGAATTTTAATAAATACCTAAGCCGCTCGTCGCGCCCCCCGTTGGATTACCCTACGCCCCCAAGTGGGGCGCGCCCCACTGGTTGGGAACTCCTGAGGTAAATGAAAGAAATTATAATTTATGTCACGAAGCCCGCCCCAACCAGTGAATGTTATCGGACCTCTGATTCATTTGATAGTACCAATGGTGTTAGTTTAGATTTGTAAAATTGTAACCAAGTCGCTTCCAGAAGCGGGCCTGTAGTTTAAGAATTATGGATAATTGTATGAGTGACTGAGGAAAACCATAAATTTTATGTATTACGACAACATGAATCTGTTATGATTTACTTTACTTACCTATTTATACATAATTGTTTGCTTAAAAAAACACAAACAACATCATTCAAACAGATGACGCTTGGCGACAAAAATTCGCATTGTAACAAGGTCACGTGACAGCTAGTAACAGAGAAAAATTCGAAGGCTTACCCACCTGCAATAGGTGGTATATAGAGGTTAGCACGCGTCACGGAATGACGAGGATCCGGGTTCGATTACCGGCCATAGCTTTACTTTTCGGATTTTTCTGTGTTTGCGAACGAAGTCGCGGGCAGAAGCTAGTTTGATAAGTATGATTTTAATTAAAAAATCCTTACTGAGTAAATATCTCACTATCTCTTTTCCGTTGGATATCAACAAAATGTGAGGCAAACTTAATATTGGGTCAGGGGAAAATGACACGTATTTCGTAGAAGCAAGAGCACATTAGACATACATACATACATAAATCGCGTCTTTATCCCTTACGGGGTAGACAGAGCCTAAGGTGACAAGACCTAAAGGCCACGTTTAGCATGATCGCACATTAGAGCGATGTTTATTCGAACGTTTTCCTATTTTAACGGTACGACAACGTATTTTTTCTAACATAACTGCACGTCTAGCACGAGAGCGCACAAGTCGCGTCGCGCGCGAGATAGATTGCCCGTCCTTTTCTTACTGTACCAACAAGAAAGAGACTGGTAGTCCAACTCGCGCGCGACGCGACTCGTGCGCTCTCGTGCTAGCGGGGCTGAGGTGTCACGAAAGTTCAACTTTTTTAAAGGAAATGGCTTTCGACAATATTTCCACAACCACGAAAGTTACAAAGTTACATACATACACAAACCACGTCTAAGCTTAAGGTAACAAGACCAAAGGCCACGTTCAGCATGATTGTGGGCGTATACGTTAAGGGGAATCAAAATAGTGATGGGTTCCTATCCTAGCATCGGCTGTAACATGATTCCTAAGAATTTCGCCCATTTCGATGGGCTTTTACCATCTGCGCGGGACGAGAAACAACTGGTACATTCTGTTTTTCCTTTGCTCCCAGAACAATGCCGTCTTCACCATAAGGGCACACGGGACCCGTACCCAGGGCCCCCATTCAGGGGGCCCCGAAGGACCGACAATTTCTATAATAAATGGTCATACTTAGTAAAAACATGTTATTATAATTTGCCTTTTTTTACTTTCCAAAAGGGCCCCAAATTCTTGTGTGCCCGAGGGCCCCGGCCTAGTTTAAGACGGCCCTGTCCCAGACCAGCATGGAAGTCAACAAATAAGCGTGGATTAAAAATACTTATATTATATTTTTATTAAAAACTTATTACTTAGAAACGTTAGATGGCATACCTCTCCGAACCACGTCTTTCCCCTCTTCAGTCTAAACATTATCACATTTATAACTGAAACTCACTATTTTCACAAACAACTAGCCATTATTTCAATAATTTAACACTGTACAAATAACATTAAACGAGCTTTGAGGTAAATTATGAGGAAATTGAAGACTATGTATCACAGCTGGTGACGAACGCTGTAATGGAGGTTGCAACAACATTATTATAGTGCTGTCCTTAGTTGTCGATAACACAACGCAAGTAAATAATATAAATAACTAGCTGCCCGCAACTTCGTCTGCGTAGTTCGTTTATCGCTATCCCGCAGGAATTACGCAGTTTTCCGGGATAAAAACTAGCATATGTGTTAATCTAAGGTATCAGCTATCTCCGTTCCAAATTTTACCCAAATCCATTCAGTACTTTTTACATGAAAGAGTAACAAACATCCACCCATCCATACTTACAAACTTTCGCGTTTATGATATTAGTAGGATTGTGTCAAAAAATGATTCAAATTATAAAAAAAAGAATGGATATATTTAAATGTATAACTGAAAAATATGTGTGTAAGATATATCGATATCGGTACCGGCGTGTGCGCACCACTGGGCCTTATCTGGGTCTGCGTAGGAAACGACTGTTATCTTGCTGTCCTATACATTCTGCTGCATGTCTCGCTGTTCATTAATTAATTTATAAAAAAGTTCAAAGACATGGAGACGACGGAGAACATCGATAAAAAAAAATTAAAGTTGAAACTTAAAAATATTATTATTAACTATATTCTATTACTTATAACTAGTGAGGTTGTAAGCTTTTGCATCTCATTTGAAATACATATAAAATGAAAAAAAGAGTGACGAAGCCTGCGCTGCGGATTTGGTTTGTATTGTATTTTATTTTTTATTACAATTAATTATTATTTACACCCACGACAAAAAAAATTGTATTAACTTACAACCCACAATTATTGCTACACATGTCCTATAGGTCTTGTTACCTTAGGCTCTGTCTACCTCGTAAGGGATAAAGACTTCATTTATGTATGTATTGACTTACAGAGTTTTTTAAAGTATTTCTATTATCTAAATAAAATTTACTTGAGTACCTTCCAAGTTTTCCTTTTTTAATGTAACAGTTTCCCAATTTTTAAGCCTACCTTCAATGAACTTGAGCAGACTGGCGGCGCCATCTATGTGTAGAGATCAGTAACCGTTTGCTTTTAATAGTGTGAATACGGTTGACTAATTGAAATGCCGTAAGCAAAAGAAAAACCAGCGACCGATAGAGGGCGCTTATGTCAACTTTAAACGTGTAACACAAAAAGCCTTTACAAAATATTTAATGTTGTATAATTGCGCTTTATTTAAAACATTTTTGTTTTACTCTAGGGAACCTTTTACAAATTTAATGTAACATACATACACATACACAAATCACGTCTGTATCCCCTGTAGGTAGACAGCCTAAAGTAACAAGACCTAAAGGCCACGTTTAGCACGAATGTGTTTTGTTTAAACTAACGATATAGTTTAATCTACATCTTTGTTTTACGCAAATATGTAAGCAATTAATGAAGCGTTACGTTTTCACAACGAAATAAAGATTTCCTTTGCAAATACGCGAGTCAAATGGCTAATTTATTTCATTCAATCAATACATGGCCGAATGCACGCGGCGCGGGCGCAGGAAGCCACAGTATGTGCTAGGGTCACCATCCTTTAAGATTTTACCGGATAAATTGGGACTAGCAAGTGAAACAAAGTAGTCTAATATAGTGGGAAAGAGGTATGTATGTTGCGCGACTTGAGGCACGTATGTTGCAAGCACATCACTGAAAAGAATCATTCGAAAGTGAAAATGAGTGTACCTTCGACTTAAGACAGACGT
Source organism: Pandemis corylana (assembly GCA_949127965.1). Classification (NCBI taxonomy): domain Eukaryota; kingdom Metazoa; phylum Arthropoda; class Insecta; order Lepidoptera; family Tortricidae; genus Pandemis; species Pandemis corylana. The sequence goes on along the minus strand of OX421864.1, from coordinate 12,790,510 downwards.
CTTGGTATCTCACTCACTCTTATAGGTTTGGAACTTTAATCGGCCGATGGTACCGGAAACCCGAAGCCGTTCTAGGAGCTCACAGACAGTAATAACCCACATTTTTGCCAAAAATCAAAATAATTTATGCTATTATAGAAATGCTAGCTTCTGCCCGCGACTTCGTCTGCGTAGAATTATACATGTAAACCTTCCTCTTGAATCTCTCTACCTATTAAAAAAAGCGCATCAAAATCCGTTGCGTAGTTTTAAAGATATAAGCATACATAGGGACAGACAATACCGAAATACCGAAATCTGCAGCAGAACAAGACTCACTGACATTGCGATCATCGCTCAAAAGAAGTGGAAGTGGGCTGGTCACATATGCCGCAGATCTGATGGAAGATGGGGTAGGAAAGTGCTAGAGTGGTGGCCAAGGACTGGGCGCAGAAACGTGTGGAGACAGCCTAGAAGATGGGCCGATGACCTCATTCAAATAGCGGGGAGGGACTGGATGTGGAAAACCCAAGACCGCAGCAATTGGAGGGCTATTGAAGAAACCTTTACTCAGCATTGGGTAGAAAAAGGTTGAAGAAGAAGAGGAAGAAGTAGGGATAGACAGACAGACAGCGGAAAGCGACTGTTTCATACTTTTTGTATGTCCCTAAAAATTAAGGAACATTCTGATGCATGGCAACCCTAACAAAAGAACGCTTACTATGTGCGCATGCTCACATTAACAACGTTTGATGGCGCAAATTTGCAAGTTTGTATGGCGTCCGATGGACCTGACTCACACGCCCTCAATACGACGATATCAATTGAAATAATGCTGACTGACGCCGCTAGATGTCGCTACGAGTTTACAAGACATGATTTCTCGATCCTTTTGATGTCTAAGGAACATACACGCGTTACGGATACCGACCCATCATTATTTCGAGTTCCCATGCTGGTCTGGGAGTAAAGAAAAAACATATTCAATTCAATTTTTAAAAATCTAGCTCCATCGATACTGTCGATGATTCTGCCAATGTCGAGGTTGAAGAAGACACTACTTGTTTTTGATCAGCCGCTGTTCGGTAGCTTCAGCGTGCGGTGAAAACACATAGAATTTACCAGTTGCTTCTCCTCCCGCGCTGATGGTAAAAGCCCATCCAGGGAACGGGTGAAAGTCTTAGGAATCATGTTATAGGCGATGCGACTACCAACCCATCACTATTTTGGTTTTGTTACCTTAAGCTCTGTCTACCCCGTAAGGGATAAAGACGTGTTATATGTATGTATGTGTGTAAAAAAAAGGTAAAAAGCATAACCCATTTAAATTCGCGGACAATAACCTGAATAAGGAAAATAAGATCAGACAAACCTCACAAAAGAGTGCGATCATAATATGACCATAACAGTTTCACGTGGCTATGTCTACTGCATAATTGACCATTCGTGACTTGTCACTTATACTGCAAGTGCAGAGGACCGCCTCTATTTACATTCGTATTGAAAATGTATGACATACATTCATTATACTTACAAATTGAATGACGTCTAAAGTGTGAAAATAGTAATGTTAGTGAATTACAAAGCTAATGTGGTGCAGCGCACTCGCAACTCGCTATGTGAGCAGATAACCTTATTCTGTTCTCTTTCCCTCTCAATTGCTCCAAATTAAATATTTCTGGACGTTACATTTAAAATACATACATAAATCACGTGTTTATCCCTTACGGAGTAGACATAGCCTAAGGTAACAGGTACGTAAAAGCCGCATTTAGTAAGATTGTGGGTGTATAGGTGGAAAATGGAATCAAAATAGTGATGATTCCTATGATTTTTGGCCATTCCCTAGATGGGATTCGTGTATGTATGTATGTATGTATGTATGTGTGCATTAATACATTTACGTCGATATAGCCTCTTGAAGGAACCCGTTCTCTCTGTTCCCCGCGAGCAAATGGCCCATCATACCATAGTTTAAGCTCATTTACCACATTTTAACCTAAGTCGTAGTTGGAGTTCTGACCTAATAGATGGCAGCATCGTGCCTTTGGTACTATAACGGGGTAAACAAAAGTATTGCAAGCTTATCCACAAATTTTTTACGTAAGTTGTAGTTTCCAATCTTACCTCATAGATGGCAGCATTGTGCCTTTGATACTATAAGAGGGTAAACAACAATAGTGCTAGCGCATCCACAACATTTTTACCTAAGTCGTAGTTGGCGTTCTTACCTCATAGATGGCAGCATTGTGCCTTTGTTACTATAACAGGGTAAACAACAATAGAGCTAGTTCATCCACAACGTTTTTCCTGAGTTGTAGTTCTCAATCTTACCTCATAGATGGCAGCATTGAGCCTTTGGTACTATAGCACGGAAAACAACTGTAGTGCAAGCTCATCCACAACATTTTAACCTAAGTTGTTATTTCCAACCTTACCTCATAGATGGCAGCATTGTGCCTTTGATACTATAAGAGGGTAAACAACAATAGTGCTAGCTTATCCACAACATTTTTACCTAAGTCGTAGTTGGCGTTCTTACCTCATAGATGGCGGCATCGTGCCTTTGGTACTATAACAGGGTAAACAACAATAGTGGTAGCGCATCCACAACAATTTAACCTAAGTTGTAGTTTATAATGTTACCTCATAGGTGGCAGCATTGAACCGCTGGTCGCGGCGCGGCGCGCGGTACTGCGTGATGCGAGGGATGACCAGCGGTGGGCGGACCTCGCGCGTGTACACCACGCTCTCTTCTGGACTGATCCACTGGAACAATAGAAAAGACAACTATAAGTAACAAAATAAAAAAGTCATGATTCAAAGCCGATCGTAAGTTAGTTCTAAAAATTCTAAAAAAATTACACAAAGTAGTCTTAGGGCGTTTTCAAAAAAAAAGTCCAAATGTACATTTTTTCCAAAATTTAAATATTTTGGGTTTTTCTTACTCAGAGTCGTTCACAGTTACTGAGATACGCCCTGGTGAGTGACATACGGACAGACGGGCGAAGTTACGAGGAGGACGGGTTAGCTATAGGGCCCCGATTTAATCCTTTGGATACGGAACCCTAAAAATAGATTAACCTTTTCGCCGCCACGTCAAATACAAGAGACGTACATACGCCAGACTTTTTATTGCGAGGCCTCAAGTTGAACCTAAAGCCAATTGAACGAAGGTTGCTTTTGCATTGAAGTAATGGACGTATATGTAAGTCTTTGGCGTCGAAAAGGATAATTACATATATATATATCACGTCTTTATCCCTTACGGGGTAGACAGGGTCTAAGGTAACAAAACCTTAAGGCCACGTTTAGCATGATTAAGGGCGTACAGCTGGAAAGGGGAATCAAAATAGTGATGGGTTGCCAGCCGCATCGCCTATGACATGATTCCTAAGACTTTCGCCCATGCGATGGCCTTTTACCAACTGCGCGGGAAGGGAATCAACTGGTAAATTCTATGTTTCTTCTTTACTCCCAGACCATGAAAAAGGTTAATAATACTGATGTTGTATGGCATGAGCGATGCGCAGGCGCCACTGCGCGCGCGCAGGATGCGCCGCACAGCGCCCACTGTCCGCTGAAATCCGAGCAGCGGATGTCGATTTGCGAACTCCTGCGCAGCGAAAACGATTTGCGTCGACTTGCACCGGGTTCATCTTGGAATAGGGTTTCAAGTATAGAGAGGTATATGTATCTACTGGTCTGTTATTCGGGCTTTATTTTGGCATTTATTTGTTTATGTAATCCTTAGTCGCTTTCCGCTGTCCGTCTTTAAAACTAGGCAAGGGATTTTGACCCGGTTTATTTAATAGACATTGATTCAAGAGGAAGGTTTATAATGTATGATACATGCATAATATAGAAGAGAAACACTGAGTGCACCCGTGCGAAACCGGGGCGGGTCGCTAGTTTATTTTAATGTAACGCCTGAAAATCACGACTTTATTCCTTACGGGGTAGACAGACCCTAAAGTGACAAGGCCTATAGAGCACGTTTAGCATTATTGCGGGCATATGGATGGAAAGGGGAATTAAAATAGTGATGGGTAGCCACATCGCCGATAACAAGATTCCTGAGATTTTCGTCCATTCCCTCGATGGGCTTTTACCAGCGCGGGAAGAGAAGCAACTGGTACATTCGGTTTTTTCTTTGCTCCCAGACCAGTGTGGAAGAAGGTAGAAGTTTCACTTTCGAACTTTAATCCAGTTCGGACTTTCGATCACCATAACCATTTCAAATGATTGTTAGCATTTAGAAAACATCATAACAGTAACTTTAACCTCTGACATTTACGAAACTGCCAGTAATTGCTTGGTTTCTCTCGTTTTAAAAATTACTTGAGTTTACAAACTCAAGCGTGCGAGTGGCCAAAAATGCAACTAAAATTTTACATACATTAGACAAGACTTTCTTTAGGCAGTGGCGCCTCAGCGAAGGCACAAACAAGAATTAACTTTGCAAGTCATGGACGAAATGTCAATTGCGTAAGTCTAAATGTTTTAACTGTAATAAAATATAATAACCACGCATCATATAGCTATGGTTTCTATTAGTTTCTAAGTAGCGAACACTCATCCAAAAATATATAACATTTTAGATCTAAATACAATCATTATTTATGGATTCATTTGACTGTAGGTACCTATCATTTGAAAAACAGTGCCTTCTCTCGTCCCTGGTGAGCAGTAGATGTTCCACGGGAGTTTGTAATTGTGTCGTACAGAATCATTAAAACAGATGACGCTTGGCGACAAAAATTCGCAAACAAGGTCACGTGACAGCTAGTAACAGATAGAAAAATTCATGACTTACCCACCTGCTATGGGTGGTGTAGGGGTGTAGCACGCGTCACGGAATGACGAGGATCCGGCTTCGATTCCCGGCCATAGCTTTACTTTTCGGATTTTCGTGTTCTAATTTTCAGTGTCGGTTAGAAATCTACAATACAATATGGAAAGCGGTTTTTTTTTCAGAACTAAACGGAACTGCACAACATTGCGGCATAGCACACTTACTCACACGAAACTCACTCTCACTTAGTTACACGAAATAAATGGATTTTATTATTTTATTACTTTATAGCTACTCGATATGATTATAGTTATTTATAATTAACTAGCTTTTGCCCGCGACTTCGTCCGCGCAGATAACGGTAGTGACGACATAAAAAAAAGTATCCTATGTTACTTCTAATCTAATACCTCCAAGAACATGTGTACAAAATTTCATAATGATCGGTCGAGTAGTTTTCGCGTGAAACCGTAACAAACAAACTTACATTCGCATTTATAATATTATAGTAGGATAGGATAAACTTAATGCGATTCAAGATTTAAAACTTTGTCTAGGGTTATTTATAATTTTGTTCTGGCTAGTGTCGACTACTGCTCCACGCGTCAAAAACTAATGTCGATCACTGGGCTACCGAAAACCATAATGTTTACATTTTACTTTCGATTCTTCCGGCAACCACTGACCCCAAAAATCCGCTATTTACTTGCGCAAGACATGATTCATTCATTCATTCGTTCATTGATGAACTGTTTCGCAACCCGTTCACCTTGCGCGGGCGTTGACGTTACTCCTTGACCGCAAGGAAACCAGTTCCCAAATGATTTATATCTCAATTTGCTGCATTGGACTATCTACTCAAACTTGTACATCTTTAAGCTCAAAATTAATAAGGTTTAATTGCACTTAATTGGCCTTAAAATGGGATCGTTAAAATTTTTGTTTCATTTGTTTCGACCGTCCTTTGTTGGAGTCGATTGGTTGTTCGGAAACGGTCTTTATTTCTAAATACGTAAGGTTGCGCGTGCGCATTGGTATAGCAAATACTAATTTATTTTGGAAGTAATAATGGGTTTTCACTTAATGGGGTATTTCCGTCCGTTTCATTTGGAGGTGACGTAGTACAGGTTTCTTTGCGGTTTTGCAATCAAGAAATTAACGAATGCTTATGATTATTGGGTATTTTCGATATAATTGTTTGAAATGGGATCCGATTAAAATATAAAAAGGGAAACCAAGTAATGACGGTTTCTTTTTATTATAGCCGACAAATATGAAGCTCTAGAACAGGGGTGGCCAACTTGATCAGACCCAAGATCTCCTGTTTACTAACGAAACCCTGTGCGATCTACCAATTACATACTTCATGAAACCTTAAATATGCAGTTGGTGATAACGTCGGGCAGTCTGGTCTACGTATATATATTTTTTGCCTTGCCACGATCGACTGGACTAACAGTCGCGATCGACCTGTTGGCCACCCCTGCTCTAGAATCTAGAGTCTAGATCCTATTAATATTATAAACGCAAAAGTTTGTAAGTATAGATGGATGGATGTTTGTTACACTTTCACGTCAGAACGGCTGGACAGATCTGGATGAAATTTGGAATATAGATAGATTATAGTCTGGTATAGTCTATAGGCTACTTTTTATCCCGGAAAACTGCGTTATTCCTGCGGGATAGCGATAAACGAATTCTATGCAGACGAAGTTGCGGGCAACAGCTAGTTTACAATATTTATGTTGCTATGCAGGGTGTCATATCTGTACTACTTTATTATTATAATTTCCACCTTTAAACTGTAATCTGACTTGCGATAAACGATTCCATCCTATTCTATTATATTCCATTCAAACAAGCATGCGGTTCATCATCATCATCATCAGGTGATGTCATCATCAGGTACATTAGGTACCTTTAGGACTGCTGGTGCGCTGTCGGCTTTTATTTCTGAAGTTAAAGGTGATATTTAATATGTTCGCCCGTTATATGTAGCTATGTTATTCTGTGTAAGTAACGTAAGTTGATATAGATAAAATAAAATATCCTATAAATACCTAATCAGTATACCTTATTTACTTCAAGTAACTAAACTACATAGTAAGAACAAACAGTTTCTTATTGCAGGCTACTATCAAGCGAGTTGATTCACCCTTTTAACCCCGGAGTCAATGTAAGAGCTCCATTCATGTTTATTGATCGTGTATCACTCTCTAACATGATTCGTTTCATCCGAGTGCGAGAGAGACGCAAAGCACAGTATGGTCAATGAAGCAATTAAATTCTTTGCCACGCCGAATTGAAGTAGTTGAAATCGCCTAGTGTTGTAAAAGCCTCGCAAAGTTTACTCGATAAATAAGTGAGTAGGTAAATATAAGCAACGCGTATTGTTCATTGAAATAAATCCCAGAATATTTATAACCCGAATAAACAATATCTTTGAATGTTTTTACCATAAATACATACTTAATTGTATTGGCACACCACACACACACACACACACTACACAAAGACAAGGCCTAAGGTAATAAGACCTAAAGGCCACGCTTAGCATGATTAAGGGCGTTTAGGTGGAAAGGGGAATCAAAAATAGTGATGGGTTGCTGCCGCATCGCCTATAACATGATTGATAAGATTTTCGCCCATTCCCTCGATGGGCTTTTACAATGTGCGGGATGAAAAGCAACTGGTACATTCTATGTTTTTTCTTTACTCCCAGACCAGCATGGACAGTTCTTGTGAATCTATCTGTATATTGGATCAAATGTGTTAAATGTCTTTTTTTTATTGACTACATTTATTGTTTAATGAAATTGTATTTTGTAGGCATTTTTTGCATATTTTTTTTAAGCATAAGGGGGCAAACGAGCCGACTGGTCACCTGATGGAAAGCAATCACCGTCGCCCAGGGACACCTGCAAGACCTGGAGAATCACAGGTGCGTTGCCGGCCCTTTGAGGAACAGGAAGGCTCGCTTTTTAAAGACCCCTAAATTGTACCGCTCAGAATTATTAAGGGTTGTTTCTTAAAATATAAGAGCCTGTTTTTATGATGACGTCCCTGTCTGTTTTGTAGTGACACTTAAGATAACTGGAACTTAACAGAGAGCGGTGACAAGCTCTAACCCCCTTATTCATAAACGCTCTGTAGGCTTCTGCTAACTTAGCAATCGTTTGTCCTTATCTGTCACTTTGACATTTACCTTTCACAGATAAGGACAAACGATTGCTAAGCTAGCAGAAGCCTACAGAGCGTTTATGAATAAGGGGGTGTATTTAATAGTTATTTGTTTAATGAACTCGTATTAATATTTCAAGTCAATCCGATTACTAGAAGCGGGTCAAAACTGACTTGCAAAATTTAAAAAATATTTACACATTCGAATTGAACGTTGAATAAATGTTTAAAAAGTCAACCACTCTCTCAGCACGCATGGGCAACCCAACAAATCGTTTTCACAATAGGTGATTGACATTTTGCCAAAGCACTCGTGACGTGTTTCGACAGATAAGATAACATACAGTTTACATGCAAGTTTTTAAGAGTCATTCCAGTAGCAGTACATTCCAGTTTTAATAACAAATTACAGTCCAATTTTGCAAGAATCTCAGCTACCTGAAATAATAGCTCACTTTGTAAACACGATCCGTTTACGAGGACCGCTGAAGCGTATTGCGAGTTAGTTTTATTATCTATGGTAGTTGCTTAATAAACTGTGATGGTTTAATATCTAACTTGGGTGCGAGTCGGGTTACCGCCACGTGTGGTCAAGAGCTGCGGTTCGTTTTTGGATCCGTCCGGGGGAAAGAGCAGTGCTTGGTCCGGTGCACCCTGGGCATCGGCTAATGATTTCCTGGCAGTTTCTGAGGGATATCATTGACCGTTGGCTAAGAGCCCGACAGGGAAGAGGGGGTCTTTGACTGTGTTACCGTACAACGTTGCCGACATTTTGTCACATGATTTTTGAATTATATTTTTGTTACTCTGACATTGGCGAAGTTGTCGTCGCTAAAACGACTTAATACGCCACAAATAAGAAGAAAAAGAAGTAATATCTAACACGTACAAATTACGCGTAAAGTAAAAAAACTGGAGTAATCAATCATTTGCAAATAAACGTTTGTTTAGCTTAAGCGATCCAACTCACTACGGAATAATTAATGACACTTTGCTAAAATACTAGATCAAAAATTCTAAGTTACTTGCTTTGATAATATCTGCTTAGCTACGTCAAAATGTTCTCGTGCGTATCAGCGGCTGGCATTAAAAAAACTCCTTTTTTAAGTAACTTCCAATGTGTCGATCACTGGTCAGGTGTCGACTACTGGGCCAGTTAATATCTACATAGGTAAGGTACCAGCTTGACGTCATACTTACCATTTCGCAATGCGCCGCGCGTCATTCGAATATAGTAAAAGATAACCATTGTGATTCAATAATGAGAATCCAGGGCGATCAAAAGTCAAACATTGAGTCACGACCAACCAGAGTTGGGCAAAAATGATCTATTTACGAAAAACCGGGAAGATAACTAAATCATCTTTTATTTGAAGTAACTACATAATCCGTCATTTGTTATTTTGAATTTATCTAGATCAGTTTCATTTTTATCTAGATAAATTAGTTGGGATTTTAAATAAAATATGAATGTCAGTGTGACGGTTTGACCCGACGTGACATTCTGTATACATTTATTATTCTAAGCTCACTTCAATAACAAACGAGGTCGGTTATCTTCATCTAGACAATTCATCTAAATAAAAAAGTTGTCGACGCACTATTTGTGATTGGATTCATCTTCGAATAAATTTATATGAAATGATTTTATTTGAAATAATTATCTGGATAAGAAATTATCTAGATAACGCACAACTCTGCGCCCAACCTAGCCTTAGTGTACATGTATATACATACATACATACATACTTACTGTCACGCCTCTTTCCCTCAGGGGTAGGCAGAGGCTAATTTGTTCCACTTGCTACGATCCTGACACACCTCTTTCGCGTCATCCACATTCATCAATCTCTTGAAATGAAGTGAAATAATTTATTTTGCTTTAGACATGGTAAAAAAGTGATCTAGTATTTAGTGTTGATGTTAGCGACACGTCTAACCAAATAAATTGGCATGCAATCATTAACTTATTTCCTAAAGTGGTTTTTGGTAGTTCGAATTCTTTCTTTCTTTCTTTTTTGAATCCTTCATACATGCTGGTCGGTTTCGTGTAGTGTGTGGTGGTCACGTGAAGCATGATTGTGGGATGTACATAGGTGGAAAAGGGAATCAAAATAGTGATGGATTGACAGCCGCATAGCCTGCATACATGCTATGCATCATGATTTTAGCTGATTCCCTTGATGGCCTTTTATAATGTGCGCGGGAAGAGAAGCAACTGTAATTTTTTTCCTCCCAGACCAGCAAGGAAGGGCAATAATTTTTCATTTAAAAATAATAAGAATATCACGATCTAAATCCATCCATCAGCTGTCGAGTATTGTGCCGTAAACAATGGCTCTCCACAATATCACAACAAACATCATGAAACATATAAACAAACAGACGGAAACGGGCGCCAGACGGTGTACTAAAGTACTCGAATTATACCAATCTTCTTCTTTTTTTTAATATGGCCCAACGATCGATGCGATAATTTCGCCAATGTCAAAGTAATAAATACAGTATTCAAAAATGTCGGCAACGTTGTACGGTAGAACACGGTCAAAGGACCCCTCCGCCTCCGGCTCTAGGCCAACGGACAATGATATCCCTCAGAATCTGCCAGGAATTCATTAACCGATGCCCAGGGTGCACCGGACCAAGCACTGCTCTTCCCCTCGGACGGATCCAACGGATCCAACGAACCGCAGCTCTCAACCACACGCGTAGGTAGCCCGACTCGCACCCCGAATTATACCAATCAATGTTAAAACATATCAAATGTCAAAATTGACAGCTAACATGTTTAAGTGATAACTTCTTAGGGAGGGTAAACCGCTTCGTAACGTAACGCGTTACGGCGCCAGTCTGGCTTCCCTTTCTCTGATGCATACGGCAGCGGAGGCTCTTCCTCTCTCACTCTAACCCACAGCGCTAGTCGTATTTCGGACAGACGCTTCCCCCTCTCTCTACTCAGTGTTTAGTGTGCCATAGACATACTGTTAGTAACTTAGATTAGTTTAAGTTATCACTTCTGTCGGGCGTCCCGAGACGCACAGGTTTCTTTTATTTCATGACCTTTGGATACGAAGTGGAGAGAAAAACAAGAAATATCTAGTTGATCCTCCGAAATACAAACGGTGTGAATAGACCAAAAGCTGATAATAAAGGTAGTGTTACTTAACAGGTCTCTTGATGCTTACTATTCGTGATATTTATCAACTCGCAATTCTTACAATGTTATTTCAATTAGTGTAAACAATGAAGGACACAATAACAAGTCGTGAAAACAAACAAGGCAGCAAAACATGTATGCATTCTCATGACTAGAGGCTGAGTACGAGGCAGTGAACCTGCGATCAAAGGCCTTACCATGACGTCTTAATGCGATTCAATTCCGATTCAATTGGGGCTATCGCGTATGAATTTGCTACTAGAGGCGCTAGTGTCGCGTGAGGTCCAATAACGTTCACTTTTCACTGGTTTTGGCGGGCTTCGTGACATAAATTATTTCATTTGCCTGTTGAAAAGTAATATTCGTGAAATTATCGCAAATATGGATTATTTGGCGATGAATGTGAACAACGGAACTACACAACATTGCGGGATAGCTACTCAATATGATAATAGTTATTTATAATTAATAAACTTAATGAGATTCAAGATTTAAAACTTTGTTTCGGCGCCGATCTTATAAAGCCGCCTTTGACAGCTGTACCTCTGGATCTTAGTCAACAGTGGCGCCAACTGGTGAGCAGAGAAACTATAGTCCCCATTTTACCTTTTGGCTGTCATTTTTGACACTTCTTGTGTGGAGCTGATAGATTTGTAATTATTATACCCGTTTTTTCACCAACAAAATCATTTTTGTTCCAATTAGATACCGTATGTTTTTTATACGTTCCCAATAATCACACCGTTCCTCGGTTTTCAGGACGGAAAATTGAGTCTATCTCACTCTGCCAAGGCCTCTCTCTCACTGTATGTAATGTTCAGCAGCAGTTCCTCACTATTTCGTAAGATAGAGCATCGTAAAACGGTTCATTACCCGTAAGTTACGGCGGAACTCCATAACTGTAAGGCTTGTTAACATCAATCAAAGATAGCTAAACTTCCTAACTAACGTTCGTTATGTTTACCACAAAAATTTCACAACACCTAGACTCTGTTCTTCCATACTGGTCTGGGAGTAAAGAAAAAAACATAGAATGTACCAGTTGCTTCTCTTCCCGCGCAATGGTAAAAGCCCGTCCAGAAAACGGGCGAAAATCTTAGGAATCATATTATAGGCGACGCGGCTAGCGCCCCGTCACTAATTTGATTTCCCTTTCCACCTATACGCCCTTAATCATACTAAACGTGGTCTTTAACTCTTGTTACCTTAGAGTGTCTATCACGTAAGGGATAAAGGCGATAAAGAAGTAAGTAAATTTAACTAACATAATAATTTTATTTTTCAAACGACACCAACTGCGTAGTTACTATACAAACAACACAATCGTAATCGGACTATCTGTTTATTTGCAGAACATATTTTCATTTCTATACAGTAGTAGATAACCGCCACATTCATATTTATTCAATTAGCTAGACTGCTTGACTTTTAAACCACTATTCTACAATATTATATCATCATCATCATCATGTCCAGCGTATATACACGGTATATATATAAGCTAAAGCAGTAAGGAAACTACGAACAAATCGGCTGAAACGAAACACGCACACAGGCGCGCGCTTTACACGGCCCCTAAGCGGACCTGAGCCTGAGCGGAGTGGACGAGGTCCGCTTAGGGGCCGTGTAAAGCGCGCGCCTGTGTGCGTGTTTCGTTTCAACCGATTTGTTCGTAGTTTCCTTACTGCTTTAGCTTATATATATATACTGTGGTATATACGACACGTCCCACGGCTTGGGCTGTAGTTCCCACGCGGGCCCACTGCGGATTGGGAACTTCACACACCATTGAATTGCTTCGCAGATGTGTGCCAGCTAGTATTTACCTTCTATTTGGCAGGCACAAGCCGCATTTTGATGTTTTATTTGAACTCTGTTTCATAAAACTGAAGATGGGATCTGTATCTACTGGTATGTACCAGTACACTACATAGTATAAAACAAAGTGGAAGTAGATCTCTAAATTTTTTAATAGATAGAGTGATTCAAGAGGAAGGTTTATATATTATGTATAGATTGCACCAGTGCGAAGCCGGGGCGGGTTGCTAGTAATTATAAAAAAGGCTGCTACTATTGCAGCCAAGCCTTTCTTGAATAGTCTACTGAATAATCTTCTGCTCGTCTTCTATCCTGCTCGCTCTGCTGCGTCGGAGCAGTCCGAGACTACCTGAATACCCTGCCCTGATGCCTCCCTTATTTTTGCCTGTGTTGTTATATTGTAATCTTACTGCACGTCTAGAACGAGAACGCACAAGAGTCGCGTCTCGCGCGAGATAGATTGCCCGTCCTTTTCTTATTGTACCAACAAGAAAGAGACGGGTAGTCCAAACTTTCGTGCGCTCTCGTGCTAGCGGGGCTGGGCATTGTTAAAGGCTTCCTTTTGTCTTCAAAATATAACTGTCACAAGTTCACACATTTGCTGCAAATGATTTACTTCAAACTTTGCTTACATGCTTCGAATCACAAGTACTTATTAAAGTCTAGTCATACGTGTCAATAATTTATTTATGCTTCCTCATTATTAACAAAGTGCTTGTCAACTAGCACGTAGGCACTCAGACAGACAGACGGACGCCCTAACTAGCTGTTAGGCATAAAAAGCAGCTTATACTACCTTTATAAGGCTAGCTGCAGGCGCGAAACAGCGCCTTTTAAATCAAAAAGATTCACAAGCCATAAACAAGCTTATTATTTAATTTAGACTCTAATCCAAGGTGCTAAGAATCAATATGCAAGTTTTGTTTTTACGTGACTTAGTCCGTTATAACAGCGGTCTGCAAAGTTTACAATTAGGTCCTCGTTGAATACTAAGTGGCATAAGTGTTATGTAAATGAGTTATATGATTAGTGGTGCTATAAAGGTTTCCTAAAAGGTCTAGCTGTATGATTTGGCTCCGTCCGGTGTCTTGCTGTCGGATAATGTTATCGGAAGGAATTATACGGTAAAATAATGCAAAATTTGACAATCCTACTACTCTCATGTAGGCAATATAGGTAATTTTTGTATGGAGACTGGGCCAAATGTTATGAATATGAGTTTGTGAGGATGTATGGATGTTACTCTTTTACGACTGAAATTTGGCGCATAGATCATAGTCTGGAATAGCGTAGTTTTTTTTTTAACTTTACTTCCATGCTGGTCTGGGAGCAAAGGAAAAACATAGAATGTACCAGTTGCTTCTCGTCCCACGCTGGTGGTAAAAGCCCATCAAGGGAATCGGCGAAATTCTTAGGAATCAAAACAGCGATGCGGCTAGCAACCCGTCACTGTTTTGATTCCTTTTTTCACCTATACGCCTACAATCATGCTAAACGTGGCATTTAGGTTTTGTTACCTCGGGCTCTGTCTATCCCGTAAGGGATATAGAGAGCGAGATAATGCAAGAGTTTTTAACATCTCCCGCCAGCAGTGTTTCCAACTGTCACCGACATTTTATAAACCGTAACATTAAAGAGACTTGAGTTGAAATACCATGAAATATTTCCACATCAAATCTCTCAAATTCGTTTAAAAATACTTCATAATCCAGAGCAAGTAAACACGCCGTGCATCATTTGTTTCTACAGGAATAAATCTATTTATAAACGGTTTTTAAAGAGAACCTCGTTAAACTAACGAACTGGTCGTATAGTAGAGTATTATACACCCTTTACTGCTCTACTATCCAGTTTTATAAGGGCTCTACCTTTAACGTTTAGGTAACCATATATATGTCATATGTAGTTGTAGGTAGTCTTTATTCTTATGCATTGTGCTTGTTCTAAGCTATATAGTAGGTCTTTAAATTCTTCCATGCTGGTCTGGTAAAGAAAAAACATAGTATTTACCAGTTGCTTCTCTTACCGCGCAGGTGGTAAAAGCCTATCGAGAGAATGGGTGAACGTCTTAGGAATGTTATAGGCAATGCGGCTAGCAACTCATCACAATTTCGATTTCGATTTTCAGCTATACGCCCTTAGTCATGCTAAACGTGGTGGTTTTGTTACCTTAGGCTCTGTCTACCCCGTAAGGGATAAAGACGTGATGTGTGTATGTGTAGACTGTAGAAACTAATAAATAAAACAATTTAAATTATAGTCAAAATTCAACACGCAGCACTGACAAGAGCAAAGACACGACTCTCTTTTGTTTTAGTTTTCTTTCAGCGCTGCGTGCAATTAACTTTATTTGTGGCCAGTGCCAAAATATAACAGTTTGATAAAAAAGGTTGCTGCCTAAATAGGTGCGTCGCCTACAGTATGTATGTTAAAATTGTTAAGAAATATCTCTGCAGGTTGTTAGGTTCAGTTTGACTCAATAGCCAAATAGTTTGAATGATAGTTTGTTTACAAATGTTTGCATGGTCTACAATTATGTCCCATAATATAATGAAGTTCCGAATTTACATTTGCCATAATTTTCGCTAGCCATAAAAAGTTTTATTTCTGAAACAGTAATTTTTTTTAGAACTGATAGCGAACTAACCTAACCTTTTTTTCTTTTTTTTATTGCGTGGAAAATGCGCCCTATGCATCCGCCCGGTACGGGTTTACCGGGGGTATGTGGGGCTCTCCCGCGACGGCAGGCATGCCCACTAAAAACCACTATTCGGTCGTATGTGAGGCGTTACGGGAGCACTTGGTGTCACCGCGACGCCCCACGACTCCGGGATGGGGTTCCCTCTTCGCGGCACTTTGTTTGGGAAACAAACTAACCTAACCGAACCTACTACATTCTGATAACTTTGCCAAACTTCCTGAAGAATGCACGGTATCATATGTAACCTATGTTAGGGGGAATACATGTCATGTTATGCTTGAGTTGGATATAAAAAAAATGTGCGTGTGTGTGTGTGTGTATAATTGACACTCGATGAGACTGCTATGTTAATTGCGTACCCTCTTGCTAACGAGTGTTTAGTATTAGTAGGGAAAGTATCGGATTCGCCTATTGTTCGGTTTGTGCGTTTGTCTGTCAATGGCACGAGGTGCGTTGACCCAAGGCATTGTCTTTGGCAGTTCAAGAAAGCTAGGTTTCACTTTTATCCGTCCATCGAAGTAGCCAAGAAGCACCTATCAATGCCAATTTTATGCAATAAAATTTTATTGAAGTAAACAAAAACTGCATTAAAACTGTACCTACATTAAAAATAAACCCGCGGGGGGCCAGAGGGGCGGGCGGCAGGCGCACTACCCGCGACCTCTCTCGGTCCCCTTTGTCGTCCTACCCCGTGCCTCTTGCCGCGCGGGCGAGGACTCATTTAAGCAGTCTCTATCTGTGAGTAGGTGTTATCTATGAGTATATATATGAGTATAGTGTATATCTATGAGGTGTTAACTAAGGGCATCGACCCACATACCCGCATAAGCGCATAACTGACCTTCCTCTAATGAGCCATAAATTACTTCCGAAAAACGATATGGATATGGTAATAGTACATTACATTCCGAGGGTGGTGTAACAAAGAATGTTCCAGATCGTAGGAACTTGTCGCACGAACCAAAGGCGAGGGCTATAAACATGCGACCTGAGGCTTTCTTTATCACCGCCCGAGGGGTGTACACAATTTTACGTCCTCCCCTGGCTAGGAAGTGGAAATTGAAACGGTCCGGGCGACGTAAAAATATTTGGGATGTTTTGAAGCGGCGCTCATAGTAAAATAGTTGATTGTACATACATACATACATACATTCATACCGTCATGCATTACCCACAGGGGTAGGCAGTCCTCGTCATATAAAAATGCACAAAACAATAAATATACAGCTAGTTCAATTAGCAATTAGTTTTATTTGTGTTGTATGACTTTGAACATTTATAGAATTCGTCTAAATTTTCAATACAATTGAGAAATTCCCACAATCCAAATCATTACTCATTACCGACAAAAGTCATTCCGCGAAAGGAAACAGACATATGCAAATAAAAAAAGACAGGCAATCAGTCGCTGAATCTGCGCCGGCGCAAGTGCAAGCGGACAGTGATAACTTACAGTAAGTAAAGATAGATCACTGAAAGTCTTTCACAAGTATGACGTAATTTAAAAGTTTACATAAATACGTTAAATGTTCACAAGGAACATTAAAATTTTGCTTTAGACTTCTTCTTCTTTTTTAATATGGCTCCATCGATCCATGCGGTGATTTCGCCAATGTCAAAGTAATAAAGTAAAAAAATTTCGGCAACGTTGTACGGTAGAACACAGTCAAAATAGCCCCTCCCCCCGTCGGGCTCTTAGTCAACGGATAATATCCCTCAGAATCTGCCAGGAAATCATTAACCGATGCCCAGGGTGCACCGGACCAACTGCTCTTCCCCTCGGACGGATCCAAAAACGAACCGCAGCTCTTGACCACACGCTAAGCTACCCCGACTCGCACCCCTGGTTAAGACTTTAGACACATTTATTTTCCTTGACAAGCTTCGATAGCAAGACATTGACATATTTAAAAAAATATGATTATTAAAATGGTGCGCGTTGTAAGGAGGCGCCAACATGCCAGCCTCCTTGAAGTGCTCTTCAATGATCTTGAACATTCAGTGGACAGACTTTTGCAACCGACCTTCTTTCTGCAAGTGCCATTGCCTGCCCACACATCGCCGACTCTGTGTAGTCTCTGCCCATTTTCCACTTGAAAGGTGCCACGAAATCCTCTTTCAAAACCACCAAGTCTTATGGGGTATCCCCAACTTTTTTTTTGTTGCCCGGGGGAAATCTGATGTATCCACCACGGGTAAGCGATGGGGTTATGTGGGGTTTATACCCACTAAAACCCCCGGGGTGTTTCTTCCTCACCGCTTTTCTGGCGACGCAACGGTTCAACGGTATAACCCGTTACATCGCCAGATGGCGGTTATCCGTTTCCGAATTCGTCAAGTGGTAGGCCAATCTTGGTCTCCTTTTCCCAGCAATGGCGTACCAGGAACACTTAACACGCCATTCCTCTCGAGGACCTTATTGATTGGGGTCACAGACGTCCCCGTGTCCGTAATCCTAGGGGGGTAGACCGAACCTAAGGTAACAAGAGCTAAAGGCCACATTTAGCGTAATAGTGGGAGTAAAGGTGAAAAATAAAGATACCTACTAAAATTACAACTGATATAAGTCTTAAGGATTGTAAAAGCTTGCCTACCTTAGCAAAGCATACATATTCAAGGAACTCCTTATTAGCACAACGATCAACATTGCATTGGGTACAGACGTTCCACATTTATCCTTGGTAATGTAACAAGAACAGCTTATAGAAGAAAGACTGCTTGAAACGACAAACGCGACAAAAACGGTCGTTCATCTCCTTCGACACAATATAAATGGTTTTTTAGTAAATACTAAGGAAGGCAAGAGGGTCAGATGATGCTAAATAAGCACGACCACAACCGCAAGACTACAGGACTACTGATTCATTACCAAAATAGATGATTAACTATTATGTACCTGATGTGCCAGAAATTTCACAGTCTGTCTTTACTCTCCACGCCGGAATATGTAATAATCTAAGAATGATTCCCCGTCTTCCATACAGTAGGCTTATTACGTAACTCGCTCGCAATCGCCATCGTGTTCATTTTGACAGTTCTTGTATGAATGTGACAGCTAGCTGATTCTGATGCCAATTGTCAGCTCATACATGAACTGTCAAAATGAACACGATGGCGATTGCGAGCGAGTTACGTAATAAGCCTACTGGTCTGGGAGTAAAGAAAAAACATAGAATTTACCAGTTGCTTCTCTTCCCGCGCAGTTGGTAAAAGGCCATCGAGGGAATGGGCATAGGAATCATGCCTTTTACAGGCGAGCAGCTAGCAACCCATCACTGTTTTGATTCCCCTTTCTACCAATACGCCCACAATCATGCTAAACGTGGCCTTTAGGTCTTGTTACCTTAGGCTCTGTCTACCCGTAAGGGATAAAGAGGTGATTTATGTGTGTGTGTTTATTTGTAAAACTAGCTTCGGCCCGCGGCTTCGTCCGCGTAGAATTAGAAATTGGCATGTTTATCGCTATCCTACCGGATATGCAATTTTCCGAGATAAAAAGTAACCTATAACCTGGCCGGGGATTTTCTTGGCAGATTAGCCAGTTCAGCCGTTTTCACGTGATGCGCTCGCAAATATACAGATAAACAGACAAAAATTTTAAAAACTGTTGGAACGTGTTCTGTTATCGATTCTAATGCGGCCAATTTTTTTTAAATATCTTCCATGTACAGACTTTCGACCCTCTTCAGCTTTATTATATGAGCGTTTTTACAGAAACCGGCTGCGCTGTGCTACTCTACAATCAGTAGAACAGCTGCGCTCCAAGTCACATTATGCTATAATCTTTATGTGCATGTCTGTATGTCCATTGAAACACGTGTTATTTATTTATTATAATAACATCTGCGCGGAATTTGCGCGAAAATTAAACAACTCGTATCGTTAACATGCAAATTACGTTTGGAGACAGAGTAAGACTTGGCGAGTAGACTTTTTTAGATGGAGGGAGAGGCAAAGGGTAGGCCGGTATAATTTTTCGTACGTAGAGGGAGAAAGTAAAAGGGTCACTGATTGTGAGTGAGACACAATACTAGAAGGCTAAGGGCCTGTTTCACCAATCTCTGTTAAGTTCCAGTTATCCTAAGTGTCAGTTAATTATGATGACGTCTCTGTTTCGTAGTAATAAATAGAGACGAAAGCCTAGAGAGCTAAGATAGAATACAACTTTAATGTCAGAAGGAATCATGTTATAGGCGATGCTAGCAACCCAGCACTATTTCGATTCCCCTTTCCACCTATACGCCCACACTCTTGTTAAACGTGGCGTTTAGGTATTATTACCGTAGCCTCTGGCTACCCCATAAGGGATAAAGACGTGAGTTATGTATGTATCAGTAGTATTGATACTGCCGATAATATCAATAGTTTTCGTAATTTTCTCTTCAATACTATCGATACTATTATATGACGTTCGATTTTGCTGCAACGCTATAGTTAGACCGACTGCTTATACGAATCCTCGCCCGCGCGGCACAGAGGCGCAGGGTAGGACGACAAAGAGGACCGAGAGAGGTGCGGCGGGTAGTGCGCTTGCCGCCCGCACCTCTCGGTCCCCTTTGTCGTCCTACCCCGCGCCTCTGTGCCGCGCACGAGGACTCGTTTAAACAGTCGATCTACAGTATTACACTCGCTGTCTTGATTGTTATATTGGTATCTGACATCATGTCTCCGGAAGATCACGGCCCTCAAATGGGGCATTAGTATAATCGAATGAAGTGCCTATTACTATCAATAAAACGTCACTTATCGCAACTAGGACAGGCCATCTGGACCAGTATCGGCTGTGGAACCAGCACATGCCTCATGTTATGAGATCATGTACACTACCGATGTTTTTTGACGTACACACATACATTCGTAAATCACGTCTTCATCCGGTAGACAGAGCCTAAGGTAACAAGACCTAAAGGCCACGTTTATCATGATTGTGTACGTATAGGTGAAAAGGGGAATCAAAATATTTTCGCCCATTCTTTCGATGGGCTTTTACCATCCGCGCGAGAAGCAATTGGTGCATTCTATGTTTTTTCTTGCGGATCGAAACGGCAACAAACTGTTGTCATAGTATTTGGCATTTTAACGCAAACGCGTTGCAGACGTATTTTGTGACCGAAAACCTACATAAGCATACAGGTCATTTATTTAAGTTTTTCACCTATATAGTTGAAAAACCGACTAGTGGTTAGTGACCCTGACTATGAAGCTAGAGGTCCCGGGTTCGAATCCCGGTAGGGGCAGACAGTTGTATGATGAATACGAATGTTTGTGCCCGAGTCATGGATGTTGTATGTATGTAATTATGTATTTATCTACATTATATAAGTATGTTTATCCGTTGCCTGGTACCCACAGTACAAGCTTTGCTTAGTTTGGGGCTAGGGCTAGGTCAATTGGTGTAATTTGTCCCAAGATATTTATTTTATTTATTTATAGTTTCCAATGTCAAGAGTGTAACGTGAGGGATGTAAAAGAAATGTTAAGTTAAGATAACATTGCTAACTGACTGTATAATGTGATTAACGTTGAGACAGAGTGTATTGCACCCACATTGACCATACAGTTACATAACTTCGCGATATCGCGGTATAGATAAAACGTTATAAAAACGCGTGTGTAAAACTACTTCGAAACAAAGTTTTTTACAAGCGAACCAGCGGATCGTTACGATGTAAATACGGTTTTCTTTTCAATTAGCATTTTAAATTTTGTTATAATGGACAAGGGTTGCCTTCCTGAAGTGCAGGCGATGATTTCAAACTATTCATTCAATTATTTTTTTGTTTATTTTGAGGCTACGACCGCAACAAAAACGAAATCTGGCTGAAGTGAAAGAAGCAGCCATTGTGTATGAAATAATTTTCATCGTAATTACTATTACATTAAGTAAATAATATAAGAATCAATAATATTTGATTTGTCATTCTACCATGTAAATATTTAAATAAAAAAAATATTGGTCTTCAAAATCAATGAGTTGAGATTATATGAAATAAGTTTTTCATGATCATTCTATGAAATGTGAATATGAGAAACAATTTCTGTGGAACAAAATTCTATAAAAATGTCTACCTACAATATAGCGTACAACCGTTTGATGAAGATATACAGCTGAAGTTCTGATGCTATATTTCAATTAGGTATATTGATAAGCGGTGATAGCTTTGATTTGTGATGTTTTACGTACCATGGGTAATCTATTGCGACTTTAACCGCCGGTTTGTGAGTTATTATGTCGTTATTGTGTATTTATGTTCAGATTTATCGGCTCTATTTAGGAGAGTAGATAAAGGGCCACAATGTTAACCAATTACCTTGTACTGTGAATATACGTGAACGATATTGACGTTTATACCGGCAAAGCCACGTTCAATACGAATTATTCCATAATCATTATAAATTTCACTTCCATGCTGGTCTGGGAGCAAAAAACAGAATGTACCAGTTGCTTCTCTTCCCGCGCAGATGGTAAAAGGCCATCGAGGGAATGGGCGAAAATTATCTATAGGAATCATGTTATAGGCGTGCAGCTAGCAACCCATCACTATTTTGATTCCCCTTTCCACCTATACGCCTACAACCATGCTAAATGGCCTGTAGATCTTGTTGCCACAGGCTCTGTCTACCCCGTAAGGGATGTAGACGTGATTTGTGTGTTTAAAATATAATACCAAAATTTCAAGTCATTCCAATCGCTGAAAGATATTCCAAAAAAAAATTACAAGTTGAAGCAAACAACTAAACACAAACAAGTAAATTGTAAAATGCCAATTGTAAGTAGCTTGTAAAATCGACGCACATGTTTGTTTGTATGTTATTACCTTTTTAGGTTAATAAGCATTTACCTAAGCTCTTGCGGCACAGTTGGTCAATTTGATACGGGTTTCCTCACGTGCCACTAGAAGGAGGGTAATGGTTTGCATGTGTTAATTTACAATTTTTACAATATGAGAATTTGCGTTTTTAATTGTTGATGTAGTAAGATATTCATGAGGGAATTGTGAAGGCGTTTTACCACTTTATTGACGTGACGTGTCATTTGGAATGCTCTAGCATTAAACTGTCAAAATGTTATGGACAAATACACATACATGGTCTAGATTTTAAGAAAAAAATGACGATTTTGTTGCACGAACAATGCTTCTATAGTGTTAATGAGTATATACGTACATACATAAATCACGTCTTTTTCCCTTATGGGGTAGACAGAGCCTGAGGTAACAAAACCAAAAGGCCACGTTTAGCATTTGTAGGGGTATAGGTGGAAAAAGGAATCAAAATAGTGATGGGTTGCTAGCCGTATCGAATATAGCATGATTCCTAAGAATTTCGCCCATTCCCAAGAATATATGGATTTCTCTAAATATAATTATTTAATTGAATTCAAATAAGGGAATGTTTATTCAGAAATATGGCACAAACAATTTTACAAGCTTTGATGATCAATAAAAACCTAATTGATTGCTTTCATTCAAGATCCCAAAATCGATAGTTATTAAGAAATGATCAAAAGTAGTCAACTATAGACCGATCGCTTAACTGAGTCCTCGTCCGCGCGGTACAGGGGTGCGGGGTAGGCGACAAAGGGGACCGAGAGAGGTGCGGGCGGCAGGCGCACTACCCGCTCGCACCTCTCTCGGTCCCCTTTGTCGTTCTACCTTGCGCCCCTGTACCCGCGCGGGCCAGGACTCTATTAAGCGGTCGGTCTAATACTATAAATAACGTCTTATTATACTTATGTTAATTTACAAATACTAATTAACACGCTTATGACATTATTAGGAATATTGTGTGAACACCTCATTAGAGTGCATAATTTTATTACCTAAAAACTTGTTAATTTTCCATTACCATAATAACCATAATTATAATTTGCCATGTATGACTGTTTGTGTTCCTATAAATAAATAAATAAATAACTGAGCTCAAAGAGGACCAATTTGCGTTATTTATTTTGAATAAGGTTGGACACATAAAATTAATAAATTAAAAAAAAACCGCGCGGGTCTTGGATTAAAGACAATGGGATAAAGTAGTAAGGGATAAAGACGTGATTCATGTTTGTATGTATGTAAAAAACGCTGTTTAACGATCTATAACCAATTAAAATCAATTGGACATTATTAAAACTGTAGTAACTTTTTTATGCAACATCACTGGCATTTCGCTAATCGCTCTATCACCAAGTAAATTCCACGCATTTGCTAAAAAACTTATCCAGAGTGCCTCGACTTTGTTTTCTTTTTTTTGTCTGCAAACGTCAATGTCATTAAGATAAGCTGTAACTGGCCAGCTACTTGAGTTTAATCTTAACATCGCAAATATAATATTTAAGTTGGCTGTTTGATTGTTGCCTTTGCCACATACCTCTTGTATGAAAATTAAAACCGTCATGGGTGAATGACCATAAACAAAAACGCGGATTAAAAAGTTTCTCAAATTAGAGGCTGTTAAGATTGAATCTTTTTATGGAAGAATTAGGTAATAACATTTATTTTAACACTGGTTAGATGTTGAGGATTGTGAGTTTGTGAGATAATACAAATTCTTGTCTTGTTTGTTTCTAATAATATTTACATACAACCAGTGAGATAGGTATAAATATAATCCAATTTAATAGCAACTTCAATTCGGTCAATTGAGCCGAATGAATGAGAGTTATGAAGTTAAATTTAGAACAAAATTATGAATGGAAACGGTGCCGTAAAAGCGTTTTTGGTTTCAAAGATAGAACGACGTGTGAATCGAATGATGGAGGATGTGAAAATCGTTTATCGTAATCCCGATAGCGTGGCTATTTCCGGCGAGGTGTCTATGGTCTTCGGTATTCAGGTTTAGTCGCCAAAATAATTAAAGGTCATCAAAGAAACACCCACTTCATTTTCTAATGACTTTGTTCATTAATGTGACTGTTTGTTTAACTTATGATAGCTAACGAGACCTTTGCGTTGCGCCCTAAATTAGTCACAGTTTCCGTTTAATTAAAACTAAATTGTTCATGACTCTTAACGCTAACCGAGATCAATTTAAATGACACATCGCCAATGTTATTGTATTCCCAACAGGAAACGAGCACGTATAAGTACACAGACGTAAGCCTCCTTATATAAATTAATTAATTCAGCACGCACAACAATGATCTAACTACAACTTACCTCATCTTCTTCGTCCTCGTTGTAGAACGGATCTAATAGTAAATTCTTCCAATAGATCACGTCAGGTGTAACAGCGTACGCGTCGTGGTCCCTCAAATTCGCGTATAAAGGGCTATCTCGCCCCACGCCCTCGGAACTAGCACTTATGGAACAACTTTCGACTTCGACACTGCCGCCACACGAGCACCCTTCGTCCGTGTAACTGTATCCGTATTCAATTTCTTCGTAGATGTTTTCGTCGGTGGTTATCGCGTCGCGGACAGGCTCGTAGCCGTCGTCGGGCTTGCCCGGCGTCATGGTAGCGACTGGCTCGCACCTGTCTCCCACCTCGTGCAGTGCGTACACCGAATATTGCGTCGGTGTGAAGTCACTCGCCGTGTCAAACGACAATCGCGATATCGCGGCGTGGTTTAGCGACAACACGCGTCGCAGAATCTCGTCGGAGTTGTGGAAGCCGGACGAGTGCGACCACACCATCGCGTATCTGTCTTTCGCGTCTTCAGCGTCACTGCATTCCTTATAGCTCCAGCATGTGCTCTCAGAGTCACTTTCGCTGTCTAAACGTTTGGCGACCTCGTTTACAGTCGCATTCGTTTTAAGCTCCATGTTGTCGTAACAAGATGAGCTAGACGAAGGTGTCTTTAGCCTGGTCCTTCGAGGTGGTACCGGAGTACCTTGGCCTTGGTAGAAAATAGAGTTTATTTTCACTTTGTCGCACTTAGCAGGCGTGCTAGTAGCGAAAGAGTCGTCGGATAGTGTCGATTCACAATCACTGTATTCGTCACCGTTTACACCGTTCTCTTTAACGTCCTTGACAATCACAACACTGTCATCGCCGCACGTTTCAATCACTATACTATTATCTCCACAGTCACTGTTTATTTTGCCTTGTTCACTATCAGTAACCCCTAATTCTTTCACTTCAACGCACTCCACGGTTCCGTTCTCAAATCGCTCTAAACACTCATCAAAAATATTTAAAATGCTTAACGATACTTCTTGTTCACCGGGACCGAAGTTCTTCTGATATTCCTCTAATTTGTAAATCTCCTTTCCTAATTGCGACAGTATTTCGTCGAAGGCGCTGTCCGGTGTCGTGGTCGAGGATTCCGAATCTGAGTCAGCTGAGTCTTGTTTCACGGTTATTAGGGGGTCGTATTCTTCTGTTGAGTCGCGGATGGTTGTTAGCCACGCGATTATTGGCTGAGCGGTGCTGTCGGAGCGCAGTATTGTCGCCACGGCGTTCGGAATCCAACTTGTAGCCTGACACGCCATCCTGCATTGATAACCGGTACCGTGAATCACTGTTGTTATTTACTTTGCCGTATCCGTGTGTTCCGCGCGACGCTCCACCGCTTCTGCGCGCTCAGAGACATTTGCACTCGTTATCATTTAACTAAAACATTCGAGATCTTTGACCTTACTGATTAGCTATTTTTGTACAATGGCACGCTTAATCAAACACTGATGAGATTGAACTAAGTTAAATTTTTCTTTTTTCAAATCAATTCCCAGTATCCTTTACTTTTTAATAGGAAACCATAAACTAATTCAAAACATGGCGGCGTTTGCCCGCCGTAACGTTCGCGCGCTTTTCCCGTTTTTTTTTAAATCGAACGGATGCGTCCACCCGCGCGGCGGCCAGTACGATAGTGCTGCGCCGGGCAATTAATTCAGCGCCCGTGATGTTGAGTCTGTGACCGATATTCTACGTTATTTCCGACGCGAGTAGACGGTGGTCTAAAAAAACGTATGTGTTCTTCTTATGCTATTACACATACGACGTTCTGTTCCCGTGTGGCGGCGTGGCGTAACCGCACTAAAAACTAAAAGCAAATGCAGTAGATAAATGAAGCAGATCGGCGCCACGATGTACCTACAAACGCATAGATAGGCAATCATGCAATGCAAGACGCGAGACCACCGGCGAAATTGACTATCGACTCGTATTAATCGATTGTTACATTGTAAAATATTGAACAACAAGAAAGAAAGTAATCTTTCGCATTTCAAAACGAAACGGTATTATAAGTTATAGTTGGCAGTAAGTAGGTACTTATTCAGATTATTGAGGATAAATATAAAAAAATACTTGTATTTTGATAGGATGACGACACCAGTAATGGAGAAAGGGCAAAAAAAGAAACGAAGGGACAGTAATTTATATTACAACAGTCATTTTATAACCATGCTGGTCTGGGAGTAAAGAAAAAACATAGAATGTACCAGCAGCTCTTCCCGCGCAGATGGTAAAAGCCCATCGAGTGAATGGGCGAAAATCTAAGGAATCATGTTATAGGCGATGCGGCTAATAGCAACCTATCACTATTTTGATTCTCCTTTCCATCCATACACCCACAAAAATGCTAAACGTGATCTTTAGGTCTTGTTACCTTAGGCTCTGTCTACCCCGTAAGGGACAAATACGTGATTTATGTATGTATGTATTATCAACATGAAACTACCGTGAGACTTAGTCATTATTACACATAAACGGATAACTCACGTATAAAAAGTCGAATGATGCTCGACATGTTTCGGACTGTTTCGTAGTCCTTCTTCCTGGAGCGCTCGCCCCGGCGGCAGCGAAACGAACACTGCGCGCCAGCGCTCTGTTCGCGCGGCTGCTCGACGCAACTGACAGCGGCGCACAACTACCCTCGTTTTCATCGTCATTTTTATTACTGTCAAATGTAGGCATCACTCGACTTTTTATACGTGATTTATCCGTTTATGTGTAATAATGTATGTATTATGTTGAAATTAAGAATGAAATTTCCAACACTAAACTTGCTGAAATATTAAATGAAGATTTTGTTTTAAAATAATTACAGTTAGTTCTATATAATAATAAAGTATAATATAATAAAGTTTAAATAAAATTTAATAAATAATAAAGATTAGAAATAAAGTTTAGGTTATCCATATCTGCATACATACACAAATCACGTCTATACCCCTTGCGGGGTAGATTGGTATACAGAGCCAAAGGCATCAAGACCTAAAGGCCACATTTGGCATGATCGCTAATAATAAGTATAAATGCCTTATTGTACAAATATATTGCCTCCTTAAACATAAATTTGAACATCATTGAATGAAACGTCTAAAATGTTGTTTTTAGCAATAATAAATTGGATGGTCATTGTGAATCACCAGGATACCTATCAGCGGTTTCCGACCAATGGGGAAAATGCGGTCACAATTTTAAAAACAACGCTCTACCTTTTGTTTTAGTTAACAGTAAAACCGAGGATAGTTTAAAATCCCGTTTCCATCCTCTCGTAAGGTACGACCATGCACCATGCAACAATTTTAGCTGCGATAATGAATGAGCAAACTCAGAATCACAACGCATTCATTCACTGGGGCCTACTTTTGAATTTACAAACGTCAAAATACGACTTTAAACGCGAACCACAGATGCCACTATACTGCATTTCGCGCGCGTTTTGTTACTCTATGGTTTTAAACGATTGTCAATGGCCAGTGTTCGGTTTGCATAATGTATTTGTGAATCTGTGGTAGTCAGAAATACTTACAAGGAAGCGGTGTTTGAAGCTAATGTATAGATACCTACGTAATTAGCAGATTATTTTAACTTTAAAACATCTCAAGGCCTAACTATTGGGGTAATTGAGGAAATCGTTAGGATAATGGACGAAATAATTGTTTTACGCACGTAATTAAAATGCGTAGAGTTGTTACGTGGCTAGAAAAAAAATATTGGCATGTAGACTTTTTCATTTCCAATCGACTAGGAATTGAAACAGTAGGGACCTAGATATTTGGTCATATTGGCAGTCGCGTTTGGCCTATTCAACATAACACGTAAAATAAAAAAATATATTAAATGTGTCGAATGTCGATGTAGGTACAACCTAGAATTAATTATAAACCCTTATTTTATTATGAGTAGTAGTGGTAAATCATTGTTTATTGAATACGCCATAACCTCCATTATTACGAAATTATTTTTAATTTTTCGATTTTTTTTCTGCCGTTCTATTAAAATTGCCTTTTACTCGACGTCATGTTAAAAACAGACGACTGTATAAAAAATAGCATAGGTACAGATAGTTAAGTATTCATTCTCGTAACGTCTTTTATTCATTACAAAACCCGCCATCTTTCTCTCAAATTATTCTCTTAGAAAGACAGTTTTATTAGTCACCAAATGTTAACACACAGGCTTCCAGAGTGCACATGTGTTGAAAAAAGGCGTTAATTGAGCTACATTGGTCACAATTAGTGATTATTACGGCTAAATTGTCTGAATTGACCATGACGGCACAGCTGTCTTGCCGTCTGGGAGTCAGACCAGGAAAAAAGTAAGTAAATAAATGCTTTATTGTGCAAAAATAAGGCATACATAATAAAATTGATGAAAAAGATATTGCGGAGAAGATTGAGGGCCCATTTTTACAGTCTTGGGATGCTATGCGTCTGTCAGCGAGAGCTAGTTAGGTTAGGACTTATTGTGTTTTTACTAATTTACTGTTTCACCACTTTCTACAAGTTCCAGTTATCTTAAGTGTCAGTTATCTACGATGATGTCTCTGTCTGTTTCGTAGTAATAAATAGAGACGGAATCATCGATAACTGACACTTAAGATAACTGGAACTTAATAAAGGAGATGAAACAGGCCTTTATAGACTACAAGCCCATGTAAAAAAAACATGTGAAATGAACCAGCGTGGAACACGCTTAGAAGACTGTTACTACCTATATCATAAAATAACTTTGAGCGCTATGCCGTCATTTCTAAGCGGTACAGGTGAGTACGTGAGTAAATGGAATTTCTCAGGTCCAAGGTCCAAGTGAGGAATTAAGACTAATTATTAATGTACGGCTTTTTTATAGCTTATAGATGATTAAAAATAAATTTCGGAAAACCTAGTGCCGTACTAAAGTGGTGGTGCCGAAAGTTAGTATTATTAGTTAGTTATTAGACTTCAGGTTACAATTGTCACTAACAAATTAAGGTATAGATGTTTTGTTTCCGAAATACATAAATGATGATAAGTTATGTGTAAAAAAATGTGTACAAAAAGTGGTGTGATTTTGTTCAGGAGTGTCTCAGTTTTTTTGACACGACAGACAGACTGTCTCAGATGCGTTGTTTTTAACGTCTCAATTTATTTGGGTAAATTGTCTGTCTCTAGCGGCACGTAGCGGTTTAAATCGGTTGATCGAATATTTTTTTGGTCTAATGTAATGTTTGGTCGAATAATCGTTTGGTCTAAACTGAATTTACATGAAAACGTTTAACTTATCAGGAAAACCTAACCATTCGCCTACGCAAGTAAAATATTTTCAGTTAAATACCGTTGGAGATTTTTTAAATCAAACGATTATTCGACGAAACAAACATTAGACAAAAAAATGTTCGAACATTGCTACGAAGAGCTTGTATTTGATATAGTTACTGTAGTGATCCTCAGAAAAACTAGACAGTAATTTTTTAAAAGTTTCTCTGTCTCAAAATCACGAGTATGTACTTTCAAATTTTTATATTTACAGAAGAAAATGACCGGACACTTTTTATGTGTAATTTTTCCATCAGTTTTGCGCTCCTATTGTATAATTTTTCAAAAATACAGAATACTTCTTTAGTAGGTATTAGTTACCAACATTGTATCATAGTTGTGATAATAAAATAAATGAGTAAATGAATACCAATTAACAGCGCTTATTACTTTAAGACGAAAAATGAAGCTTACGATAATTTTTTTAAATACAAACAAGCCCTTCCTTCCTTCGAATAATACCAACCGTTTCTTTTGTTACGAAAACTTTAAAACATTACAACACAATTACTTGTAATTCTAATTATACACAGCGAAACACCTTTTTTGTAAACAAACTATTTGGTAAACACAACGCTTGTCAACTGTCGTGAATGTAGTGATAAGGGTCGATGACATTTGAGCGAAATATTATCAAAGCCACGTTCACCTCGGGAGGCCACTCCAATCGTGCCATTTCCTGACTCATTCCATTAGGTCATATGACCTTAGGGGACTTAGAATGTATAGACTTCAAGGCACGAACACTTACAAGCCAGAACACATTTAAATAAATAAATACTTAGATACTTCTGACTGTCTGTACGTGTCTTTCTGTCTGTTGTGATTTCGCGCCTAAACCACTGTACCAGTTATAATAAAATTTGGTATAGAGATAGTTTCAGTCCCAGGGAAGAACATAGGTAGTGGCGTAACAGTAGTGGCAGAGCTGGCAAAATGCCACGGGCCCCAGATGGTATAGTTACGCCACTGGACATAGGATAGTTTTTATCGCAGAAAATTGCATATATTTCCTGTGGGATATCACTATTTTAAGTTAGTTTTTAATCAGGTTTGAGACTGAAAACCAGCATGCCTGCCGAGTCTCCTGTCCTATTTACCTAATACTTGTATGTGCCTAATGCTTTGATAATGTTTTTTTTGTGTATTAGTAAATAAAAAAATATTTTATTTATTATTTATTTATCTAACCTAACCTAACCACTAGCTAGGCTATCCGGTCGTCGTATATCTATTAAATCACGCGTCCCTTTTTGCCATAATTTTCTTTGATCAAACAATCGTAAGTCATAATTTTTTTGCTCATCACTACATAGGATAAAACAAAGTCGCTTTCCGCTGTCTGTCCATTGCTTAGATCTTTCTACGCAACGGATTTTGATGCGATTTTTTTATAGATAGTGATTCGAGGAACGTTAATAATTATGTATCTTCCATGCTGGTCTGGGAGTAAAGAAAAAACATATAATTTACCAGTTGCTTCTCTTCCCGCGTTGATGGTAAAAGCCCATCGAGGGAACGGGTCTTAGGAATAAAGATTCTGTGTACGTAGGACAGATAGGTTCTTTTTATCCCGTAAGGGATAAAGACGTGATATATGTATATATTATATGTATAATTCTACGCAGACGAAGTCGCGGGCAGAAGCTAGTACCTAACACATAAAACTGCATTTCCTGACGTATTTTTTTTTAAATTTTTGATGAATGATCTCGCCCTCGTTAATGAATAAGTATCCAATCAAAATTGACCTAGCCCACATAACCTGCATTTGGATGACGCCATAAAAAGTAAAGTGTTAACGTATCGAATTGATGCGTTGATGGGGCTAATAAAAAATGGCCACGTGTGAGTGGGCTCGCTCGCAAGGGGATCTAATCTATACTATCTATACTAATATCATAAAGAGGAAAAATTTGATTGTTTGTTTGTTTGCATTGAATAGGCTCCGAAACTACTGGACCGATTTCAAAAATTCTTTTGCCGTTAGAAAGCTACATTATCACTGAGTGACATAGGCTACTTTTTACCGCGGGAAAATTCCTTTTCCTACGGGAAAATTAATTTATCGCGGGCGAAGCTGCGGACGGAAGGCTAGTTATGAACATAGAAACGAAAAAAAAATTTTTTCGTTTATGATCGCGCTTTATTCGGAAATTTTATTACACCCTGTTGTTTTTATTCTTTTAATTTGACTGTTCATTTAGTTTTTATTTATTTCTACTAGTTTTTTTTTATTTTGCGATTTTTGTACGATTTCTAATAAAGAATGTAATTTACCTACGTATATTTAAAATAATAATACGCATTTTTTGAAGGACCGTTATTTTTTTATCTTGATGACGCCACACTGAAACGCTTCTAAAGTGCTTGAATTTTGACTCTATTTGCAACATTACAGTTCTCAGGCGA
This sequence comes from Pandemis corylana, assembly GCA_949127965.1. Lineage (NCBI taxonomy): Eukaryota > Metazoa > Arthropoda > Insecta > Lepidoptera > Tortricidae > Pandemis > Pandemis corylana. Next base: position 12,758,006 of record OX421864.1, on the reverse strand, counting down.
AAAAATACAAAAACAAATGAAACTGTGATTAAATTAAAATAAAAACCAATTTATAAACTAAAACTAATCTTAAAATAAAATAATTAAAAAAGGAGCGGCCCCGTGTCATAGTACCACAGTTCTTAGGTTATTTTAATTCCATCTTTTTATATTTCCTTCATTTGAGCAATTAATTTAAAGTCCCGAATAATGTACTTTATTTTCCAGGTTTTTATCCGTTGTCTTTCGGTCTTCGTTTTTTAAAAAAAATGTTATACCTACACATCATGCTACCCTCCACTAGGGAGGCGCCCATCGGTACATCTCGATTATGTTATCTGAATCACTCGATTTGAATATGCGGGCGCCGCCACGCGCCGTGTGCACTCTCCTTTATTTTATAACATTTACGGTTCCTACTGTTCATACAGCCGTGGCAGCCTAGTGGTTTGACCTATGGCCTCTCAAGCAGAGGGTCGTGGGTTCGAGCCCGGACTCGCGCTTCAGTTTTTCTTTTTTATTATTACGTACTTGTATTATTTACTATTAAAACAACGATCAGTAGTTTATTTTTCATAACTTGGGTTTTTTGTTCTGTTCGATATTTTCAGGACATTTTTTTTTTTAAATACTAAAACGGAGGCGGAAGCCGCAGTCAAGAGCTAGTTTATAAAATTAGTAAGATTATAAAGGTACCTTTTTATCAAATTTAAATAAAAAGTATTATCATACATACATACATACATAACATACATACATAAATGTTTACTAGATGCGCGCGCGCCGTGGCGCATCAATATTTATTGAACCGGGACTCGAACCCGCTTCCGCTTCTATAATTAGATGCATTTGTATGTATGGTGATTTGTCTTTGTATGTAGAATTAACAATGTAGATCAGATTTATTAGGCAAATTGCACACAAAAGGAAATGTGGACTATGAAAATAAACTTTTTATTAGTCCATATTTCAGTTATTTCTTGTTGGTAACGACCGGATAGCTTAATGGTTAAATAGGAACCCTGGTTATGAAGCTAGAGGTCTCGGGTTCGAATCCCGATGGGGGCAAGCACTTATATGATGAATATGAATGTTTATATGGCTTCGCGACGCACAGTTTGGGAAGCCAATAAAAATGGTCATGGTCCGTGCTAAAAGACAATTAGCCTTCGTACATATGTTTTTCTCATTACCTGTAAAATTGAATGTGTTTTATCCTACTAATATTATAAATGTGAAAGTTTGTACGTTTGGATGTTTATTACTCTTTCACGCCAGAACGGGTGGACAGATCTGGACGAAATTTGGATCAAATATAGATTATAGTCTGGAATAACACATAGGCTACTTTTTATTCCGGAAAATTGCGTAATTCCCGCGGGATACCGATAAACGAATTTTATGTAGACGAAGTTGCAGGCAACAGCTAGTGCACAATAAAGAGTTACACATACATCACTACATAGTATAAAACAAAGTCGCTTTCCGCTGTCTGTCCGTCCTTATGTATGCTTATATCTTTAAAACTGCGCAACGGATTTCGATGCGGTTTTTTTAATAGATAGATTGATTCAAGAGGAAGGTTTATACGTATAATTCAACGCAGACGAAGTCGCGGACAGAAGCTAGTAAGAGACAAAGAAGTGATTTGTGTACCTATGTATTATTCGAACATAACCATAGTTAAATACTTACAAATTTACTGTCTTAAATACCAAGTTTAAAATGTTTCCAGCTCGCAAACCACACGCAATCAACCTCCATAGTTTTAACGATTAGGTACATAAATATACAAATTAGTTATATTATTAGACCAACGTCCGATATTATTGATGTTACGCGCACGATACAAGGGGGGATGTGGTATGATTATTTTTATTGTTTGTTATTGGATATATTAAATGGGTGGTCAAAGATTATTCCATGCTGGTCTGGGAGTACAGAAAAACAGTTTACCAGTTGCTTCTCTTCCCGCGCAGATGGTAAAAGCCCGTCGAGGGAATGGGCGTCTTAGGAATCATGTTATAGGCGATGCGGCTAGCAACCCGTCAGTATTTTGATTTCCCTTTCCACCTATACGCCCTTAATCATGCTAAACGTGGCCTTGAGATTTTGTTACCTTAGGCTTTGTCTGCCGTAAGGGATTATGACATGATTTATGTATGTATGTATGTACATATGTAAGATTCAGGGGGCCCGGTTTTTGAAGACATTAGTCGAAAGTACGATTTGGAAATGGATAAATCTGCATCTTCAAAACTACGGCTCGAATCAAATTTTAATTAGTTCACAAGATATAGAGCTGTAATTTATTTCTAACACACACAAACACACACAAATCACGTCTTTATCCCTTACGGAGTCTTTGACCATTACCGTACAACGTTGCCGACATTTTGTGTCACAAGATTTTTTAATTATATATTTGTTACTTTGACATTGGCGCAGTTGTCGTCGCTATACCGACACGCCACAAATGAGAAGAAGAATTAAATTATCGACTTGACAAAATTAATAATCAGAGCTGTGTTTTTTTACTAAACGAGCATTTGGGTCCTCACGATAAGTGAGCACCACCCATGGACACCCATGGACTCAATGTAGAATAGTTTCATAGTAAACAACACGGTAATGTCTGCCAATAAAACAGTTATCCTGTCTTTATTATTTATTGCGATATGCACCTACCCATGTTTTTGGCTACAAACTTCCTATATAAACATAAACTTCAAAGCTTCCACAGTTATTCCACAAAATAACAACATTGTATGTTTATAATCTTTAGCAGTGGTTTATTATGCCAACGAGACTATAAATTTCCTATGATAAACGTGATTACTTATTTTATTCAATACTTTGCATTTAATTATCATTTAATGTTACTACTAACGCCACCTAGCGGATAATACTCGAACTACCACGCGGTTGTGCTTCCAAGTAAGCATCGAGCTGGGTGCGTGACGGTAGCCGAGTTTATGACCACGTGTCTTCAATACATCCCAATAGATGGCGCTATAACTCAATAGAGGCGAGGCAAAGTTTTCACAATAAAATAAGGAAACTATAAAAAAGTCATTAACTTCATACATTTGATAGCGATATTGGTAAATATTAACTACTTTGTTTTCATTGCTTCATCGCCATCATTGTTGCTTAACGTACGAAGTTATGTAAAATGTAAAGAAATATTCGTAATAAAATAGCAAATAAAACTAGATTTTGATGTCACCTAGCGAACGAGAGTTCAGGTTAGGTTAGGTTAGGTCAATGAAGTCAGTTAGGTTAGCGATTAGCTAAAACTAAAATATTCCTACATACATCTGTCTACGTACATATTGCAGATAGAAAATGTGTGTGTAACTAAAAGATTATTAGGTAGGTACCTACTTAATTATTAGTTTCTTATGAATTAGGTATTATCGAAAAAATATTTCAACACTCATTGATGATTATTGTGATTTAGGTATTTACTTGAATTAGGACGTATCAAATTAAATTTAAACGTTAAGCCTTCAGGCTAGACTTGTTGGTTAAAAATACTAAAATGTCTCTGAATTTGTTCGTCAGTCAGCACACTATACAAGATTAAAAACAACCACCAAAATAATACAATCTATTGATCGAAAAGATAACAAAGTAAGATCGGTCACACCACTTTATTTTGACGTACAAAACATAGTTTTGGTTTTATCTTCACTTTTACATGAAACAAAAAATGCCGTAGATACTTTGAAATTAGGTACAATAATGATTTTGTACGTATTTAGCCTGTCAAAGTGTCCCACAGTCGTGATTTAATAATGAAAATGAAAATGAAAATTTGAAAATGTTTTTTTTTTTTTTTTTGCAAATTGGCCGCCAGGGGCTCTTTTACATGTCTTTTTGAAACTACCAGCACATTCCGAAAGACCATCATTGCCAAGAAGAGAAGAATGCGCCGCAAGAAACTTGGCAGAAAGTCATTTTTTCAAAATAAAATACAGTAAAAATACTTAAGTTCTACTTAAGTTAAATACATTTATAAAAGGGATGTATAAGGTAATATTTTGCTGTAGCCCTCTACTTTGTTAACTAAAGAAGAATGCTGGTCTGAGAGCTTAGAAAAAACAGAATGCAATGTAGTTGCTTCTCTTCCCACGCAGATGGTAAACGCCCATCGAAGGAATGGGCGAAAATAGGAATCAAATTTAGGCTATGCGGGTAACAACAACAACCCATCACTACTTTGATTCCTTCCACCTATTCGCCCACAATCATGCTAAACATTTCCTTTAGGACTTGTGACCATCGTACGTGATTTATGTATTTATTTTTCTTTCTTTCTTCTCGAAACAGCTTCTAATACATTGCGTGTGACGCAGTGTAATGGCTCTACGTTACGAGAATTAACAGTACCGAGTACGCAATGAACAGCTAAATAGCTAAAAGCGTCGCGTTCAGTCGGATTTGGGCGAGGCGAGAGCCTAGACTAATACAGTGCGATTTAAAAGCAATACGTCAAACGCTTAAATACCTAATTCCAATGTTCTAATCGCCTCATTTGTCAACTTTCTTCGGCCCGGATACCAGACAATGCTGGTCCTTTCTAAATAAATAAATCACCGACCTTGGCGGGTCATAGACTGGTTGAACAATAGAACGGTTAACGGCCTAATTCTGACATTGGTTACTATTTTACTACATTAACTAATGTAGCGCGGGCTTAACCACGTTTCCGAACGCAACCCGTCGACCTTCTCGCTCGCTCGGTATCTCTCGCTCTCTCGCAACCGGCATCCGACCGAGCCCTACGCGCGCCGAACCGCGGTACTCAATTTGATTACTTTCAGTAGTATAAAACTAAATTCTTGTACCGAACCCCTTATGTAAATACCTATGGAGAAATAAAGACCTTTCATCCTACACTAATTACCTATTATTACAAGTTTTTATTTAACTTGCAATGTCTATAAGTATGTTTCTCCGGGTGGAATCCTGCGACTCAATTTTGAAGCAGATAATAATATCTTCAACCGATTGAGCTATAATTTTGCATAGTTACTTGAGTAATTCGGATGACAATAGATGGATGTCAATGCAATTACAGTCAACAAAAAAGCTTGTATTAAAAATCAATTTTTTTACAGAAACTTAGATATCGACGACGCATTTTTTCGTAAGTTTTGGTGGCACATACATAATTATTAGAGATGGGCCGAGTACTCGTTTGATACTCGGTACTCTGCGTACTCGGCGGGTTTTTTGATACTCGTACTCGGCCGAATAACTCGGTAATTAGATAACGAGTAACGAGTATACATACTTTGTTTAAGAAAAGCAATATATTTATATTTATTTACTATGACGCGCAACGTGACGTGTTTGTTTGCAAACAATCAAGTGACTAGTAGTTGAAAGGCGTGGGCGGGGTGAGGGGTGTATCAACGCGAGCCGACGTCTTGACCGGCGCAAACCTGTTTGTACTTGTTTACGCGCACGAAATGCGAATTTGATTGAACCGAGTTACTCGGCCGAGTACTCGGTTGAAAAAAAATTGAGCCGAGTAAAACTCGGTACTCGTTACTCGGCAAAAGTGTTACTCGGCGCATCTCTAATAATTATATAACGTACCAGTTGCTTCTCTTCCCGTGTCGTTAGTAAAAGCCCATGGAGGAAATATGCGAAAATCTTAGGAATCATGTCATAAGCGATGTGACTAGCAACGTGGCTTTTACATCGTTACTTTAGCCTCTATCTACCCTAAGGAATACATACATACATAAATCAAGTAATTATCTCAGGGGTAGGCAAGAGCCTAAGGTAACAAGACCTAAAGGCCACGTTTAGCATGATTGTGGGCGTATGTGGAAAGGGGGATCAAAATAGACCTTATCTGTTGCTTATAGACGTGATTTATGCCGGTTTTGTGGCTCATACTGAATACTTAGGACCTGTTTCATCACCCTCTGTAAAGTTCCCGTTATCTATGACGTCTCCCTCTGTTTCGTAGTAAAAAATAGAGAGGGAATCACAGGTAACTGACAGTTAAGATAACCGGAATACAGACAGTGGTGAGACAGACCCTAAAGGTATCATTATCAGTTACAATATTGCTCAATTCCTACTGCAGTGCAGTTAAATTCTAGATAGAATATCGGCGCGGACACCAGATACGTTCCGCTCTACGCATTCATTGGTGTTGCACAACCTGCTTATTAGGTACTTTTAGTTGTTAACGAGGCTGCGTGCATCGGAACGCTAGCTTATAGGTATGTATTTAGTAAGGCATCGCGATTGATAAAAAAGGATTATATTGTCTTATCTCATCATATCTTATCTTAAAGCTTCCATGATGGTCTGGGGGGATAGAAAAAAACATAGAATGTAGTTGCTTCTCTTCGCACGCAAATAGTAAAAGCTTATCGAGGGAATGGGCGAAAATCTTAGGAATCATGTTACAGACGATGTAGCTAGCAGTAGCGTGGCGTCCATAGGACTCGATTCCTACAGGCTTGCCTATTTTAACGCAGTTATATGCACTTTTATTGCGCAGGATTAGAGGAAAAGGCTAGTTAAATGGCCTTCGGCTTGCCTTCTGATATACATGACGCCACGCTACTGGTGGCTAGCAACCCATCACTATTTTGATTTCTATATCACCTATACACCCACAATTAGCTAAACGTGGCCTGTAGGTTTTGTTACCTTAAGCTCTGTCTATCCCAGGGTAAAGACGTGATTTATGTGTCTTAAAGCTATATAGGGATTCGGGCACACTTCGACCCACAGCGATCTTTTATGCATTTACCCCTCCTTCGCACCATTCTATCGCTTTTACCTCATTCATGAATTGGGTGATTTATTCTGTGCCTAGGAGTCTCCTGGTTCGGGGGGGGGGTCCGTTAGTAAAGGGTCATTTGCCGCAACATTATGCTGAGTGGAGCCCATTTTACACCATTTCGGTATAAGTACATTGTATTTCTACATACATACATACATAAATCACGTCTTTATCCTTTACAGGGTAGACAGAGCCTAAAGGTCAAGACCTAAAGACCACGTTTAGCATGATTGTGGGCGTATGGATGGAAAGGGGAATCAAAACAGTGATGGGTTGCTAGCCACATCGCCTATATAACATGATCCCTAAGATTTTCACCCAATCCCTCAGCAGCAACTGGTACATTCTGTGTTTTTTCTTTGCTCCCAGACCAGCATCGAAGAAATTGTATTTCTATCTAGTTATTATATATTTACGTGTACTTTCTCTTTCACTCTCTCTCTCCATCTGCGCGGGAAGAGAAGCAATTGATATATTCTATGTATTTCGCTCCAGAGAAGGGCTCAAGTTATAAGTGCCTTTTAAAATAAGGGCTGGTGTTATTTAGAGAATAACCCCCCCCTCCCCCCCCCCCCCCGTTTAGGCCCTATAGAGCAAACAATCCAATAGAGTGCAAACGTCATACAATTTTTATGAAATAAAATTACTTCAATCCGGAACTGGCGATTACTGCACTCTGATTGGCCAGCCGAAGGTCAAAAGGGTAAAGTTGAGCAAGCAGCTATTATACGGACGACCTGGATATTTGATGTTAAATTTAAAAAGTAAATAAATAGGTATATAGGGTGCATTGGGGTGAATTCGGAATTGGTGGAATTTCGAAAATCGTGAATATCCACTAAACGGAGAACAATTCCATAATCTGGCAACGCTTATCTGAAGCCAAAGACATTGGAGCTTAGTGTTGCTAGATTATGTAATTTTTTCCCCGTTTAGTGGATATCCACGAGTTTCGAAATCCCCCCAATTTCGAATGTACCCCAATGCACTATAATCAAAATCCTAATTACATAATATATGGGTTTGTTCCATGTAGAAGATAAAGGGAAAACGATTGCGAAAAATTGACGTTAGTGCGGTCGAAAAATTCCGATGTGTTGCCACATTGGACAGCCCTTACACCTTTCTAATTGGATATTTCCTCTATGTTAGACCCTAAACGTTCCTAAAATAGCAGTATCCAAACGTTAGCGCAGTTTAGCGAATGAATGGTCTGAACGAATGAGTAATGAGACGAGCGACAAACAATGCCGGGTCATTAGGCCATACTGACGTCGGCAAGTCATTGCGAGCTGAACAACGCCGGGCCGTGGAGCGCGAATACCCACCTTAACGTATCTCAATATGTGTATACATACATGTATAACTCTTACACGGTAACAAAACCTTAAGGCCATGTTTAGCGTGATCAAGGGCGTATAGGTGGGAAGGGAAATCAAAATAGTGATGGGTTGCTAGCCATGCGCCTATAACATGATTCCTAAGACTCGCCCATTCCCTTAATAGGTTTTTGCCATCTGCGCGGGAAGAGAAGCAACTGGTTAATTCTATTCTTTACTCCCAGAACAGCATGGAAGAAAAATCTCTTAATCCTACTAATGTTATAAACGCGAAAGTTTGTAAGTAAGGATGGATCGATGGATGTTTGTTACTCTTTCACGCCAGAACGGCTGGACAGATCTGGATGAAATTTGGAACATAGATAGATTATACTCTGCTGTTACACTGACTATTCCAGATTGACACAGAATATTGGACGAACTCAAGCACCTAGTTTAGGTGTTGGAAGCTTCGAGGTTGGAGCTTTGCTTAGTTTGGGGCTGGATCAATTGGTGTAATTTGTCCCAAGATATTTATTTTATTTATTTTATTAATTTCATCTGATCTATTGTACAAACTAATGTTTTTCTCTTTGTAACGCACTAATATATGTACAAATAAAAATGTATATATATGCACATGCACAAATCACGTCTTCATCCCTTACGGGGTAGACAGAGCCTTGGGTAACAGGTACCTACAGGCCACATTTAGCAAGATTGTGGGCGTACAGGTGGAAAATGGAATCAAAATAGTGATGGGTTGCTAGCCTCATCGCCTATAACTTGATTCCTATGATTTTCGCCCATTCCCTCGATGGGCTTTTACCATCTGCGCGGGTAGAGAAGCAACTGGTACATTCTATGTTTTTTCTTTGCTCCCAGACCAGCATGTATATATATTATTGTTAATATAAGGTGCATTGGGGTAAATTCGAAATTGCGCTTCGATTCGAAAATGTCTGTGGCTTCTAGATAAGCGTTGCCAGATTATCGAAATGTTCCCCGTTTAGTGGATACCCACGAGATTCGAAATTCCCCCAATTTCGAATTTACCCCAATGCACTTTTTACTATAGATAAATGAAGAAAAAGTAAGTAAAACTAACTATCGAATGCTTAAACTTTGGCTGAGGGGAAAGCGTTGCCCAATCCCGTAAATAACTGTTATTAATGTTACGCAATACTTAATTTAAACAAACCTCGGCAACATCCGAATAGAAAGCAGACTTACCTGTAAAGGAAAACATATAATTGTTAGTAATTATTAAATTTAAGCGAGTAATTTAATCCTAAAACAGTAACATCCTACAGCTATAACGCAAGTTAATGAAAAGGTTGTAAAACAATCATAAAAATTCGTCTCGAACGCTTTCCCGTAAACGTCTCAATTACCATCGAAATATTAGCAGCTCCCCTTGCGGATCGACTAGGCAAAAAACTGTAGGTTTGCTGTTAGTTATATAGTTTGCTGTTAGTTATGTAGGCTTATTACCTAACTCACTCGCAATTGCAATCGCCATCGTGTTCATTTTGACAGTTCATGTATGGTCTGACAATTGGCATCGAAATCAGCTAGCTGTCATATTCATACAAGAACTGTCAAAATGAACACAATGGCGAGTGCGAGCGAGTTAGGTAGTAAGCCTATTCTCATATTAATTGACATTTTAATGCAAACAATTACGAGACGTATTTTGTGACCGAAAATGTACACTAGCCTCTGTATAAAGTAGTTAGTACTCGTCTACCTAGTTATATTACTGTGATTCAACAAACAGTTGCAACGCCGATGCCCGAATACCATAAAGAGGTAATTGGCTAACGGCAAATGATCCGTAGTGAACTTCTTTCGGCGCCCGCGCATAACGGACCGCGCGCAGGGCTGCCAATGTTGCAAGTGCTGAAAAAAGTTCTTGCAAAAAATACGCGTGATTATAAACGCCATAGTTTGCCAGCTAATTGCCAGTGTGGAAAAAGTTTATGCAAAAAATAGGTTTTTTATAATCACGATAGTTTGCATAATTACTTGTGCTGAAAAAAAAGTTCTTGCAAAAGTAACCTAATCTAAAACTGACATTTTTAAATACAAGCTGTAAGCGTTGCATCTATCTTGCATCATAGGTACCACAAGTCAACCGGACAAACCGTTGAAGAGTTCCCTTCTGCGGAGACGGTCCTGGCTGAGTCACCGGAATTTCACTTCTAGATTATTGTATTGTTACCAGACATAATGTAGTTTAGTAGGTATGACTAATTTCTCATCAATTCGACCACTATTTTGATTACAGACAACACGACAGGTGAAACTAAATAAAAGCTTTGTAATAAAAAATACGCGTGTTTATAAACATGATTGTTCAATCTTTCACGCCAGAACGGAATTTTTTTATCCCTCAACATTACTTATTTCCTCCGGGACAGCGATAAACGAATTATTCGCAGACAAAGCTAGAACCTAATGAAACGTTTTTGAAATTACAGCTTTTAATTATTTTCCCTTTTTTAGGTTAGTTCAACTTTTTTTTTGGTTCATCAAAATTTAAGCTTTTTTAAGCCTGGCAACCCTACGCAGTGGAACTAAATGCTGTTCCGACTCGCATTTGCCTTCGAATATGGAGTGTTAATGCCATATTGTCATGTCGGTGTTAGAAACGTCAGATAGATAGAAAGATAAAGGTTTCCACGTGTATTGAACCCATTCATTCGCCTGTTCTCGGCAAGTTTCTCATAATTGAAGACTTAGATTGCTTACAATTTTTCACGCAACTTCAAACGCGGCCTTTAGGTCTTGTTACCATAAGCTCGGTCTACCCTAGAGGAATAAAAGTAACGAAAAAAAGCGCACCCGTATGTATTCGTTATTATTAGCTACATACAATTAGTATCCGTTACACTCGTATCGTTACGTTACTCGTTACTTTGATAACTCATAACATAGCATAGAGCAGTCGTATTCATCCTTTTTTTTATAACCACAGACACGTGTCAGTCATGTTGTTGACCACAAACAAAATTCTTTTAGGACTCCAATAAAACCTAAGTTGATGATGTATTTACATATTTTGTACGAGTTAGTAACGTACATTGTGGAGAATCAGCAAATTGAACATTGACCTCATTCGTATTTCCGATATCTAATTATTAATGTATTTTGTCAATCAGTTCGGCATGTGCTGTCAAGAACGTCGCGCGTAAGTCATTAAAAATTAACCCTTCATTAGAATTAAATTACTTTGTGTTAATTCAATAACATAAAATAAAGTTTATTCTATCTTATCGGATTTATCACTGCATAGTATAAAACAAAGTCGCTTTCTCTGTCCCTATGTCCGTATGCTTATATCTTCAAAACTACACAACGGGTTTTGATGCGGTTTTTTTTAACAGATATAGAGTGATTCAAGAGGAAGGTTTTTATGTATTCTACGCAGACGAAGTCGCGGGCTAAAGCTAGTTAATTATAATTCCGAAGTTTCGGCTACCCCGACCCTTTCATATTTAATTAATGAAAAAATAAGTTTTATCAAAGACTAGCTTCTGCCCGCGACTTCGTCTGCGTAGAATTATACATAAAACCTTCCTCTTGAATCACTCTATCTATTAAAAAAACCGAATCAAAATCCGTGGTGTAGTTTTGAAGATATAAGCATACAAAGGGACATAGGGACATAGGGACAGAGAAAGCGACTTTATTTTATACTATGTAGTGACTATGTAGTGATGATACATAGGGACATAGGGACAGAGAAAGCGACTTTATTTTATACTATGTAGTGATAGTGATCTTTATGTGTTAATGCGATCTTTGACATTTGAAATGATTTACAATGAATTCGTAACTTCAGATGGGCTGGTTGAGTATAGCTGATATAGAGCATTATATCCCGTGTGAGAAAATAGACTATGTTGTTTTTTTTACCCGCACAAACCTTTGAACCTTGATGGTAAAGAAGTTTTAGGGGTAGACTGTATCAACATATAGGTTGTTTTGTTACCCTTGGCCTTTGACCCTTTGATAAGGCTTATCAACAGATATATGTCAAGGCAAAACCCTGCGGGCAGACCCATATCAAGTAGGTACAAAATGAGTACATTAGGTACAAAAATGTATGCGAAACTTATCACCCGTATTCATTAACAAAGTTATTGTTATTTTTCACATTAAAATTCAATGCCATCTTTTAGTAGAGACAGTGTTCTAATTTACTTATACTGGATGTCAAGGAAAGTAGAGTCAAGCGAAAGTCCTGACGTAGAGCAACTCAAGGGGCATCCGAATCACCCCCATGTATGTTCCGCGATTTTTCGTATAATTTATATTTAACGGCCTTACAAGCTGATCTGAGAGCAAAGAAGCATAGAATGCACCAGCTGCTTCTCTTCCCGCACAGATGGTAAAAGCCCATCCTGGAAATGTCCGAAGATCTTAGGAATCATGTTATACAAAGGCGGTGCAGCTAGCAACCCATCTCTATTTTGATTCCCTTTTCCAACTATACGTCTAAAATTATGCTAAACGTGGCCTTTAGGTCTTGTACCTTAGGCTCTGTCTATCCCGTAAACGATAAAGTCGTGATTTATGTATAAATGTATAAGTAGATAAAGGCTGGAGATGAGTATCATTTTTTATGTTTGTTTTCTTTTATATGTAAGCAGGTACTATTTGGGTAGTCAGGGTATTTGAGTTAAGCTTCAGATAGCCACGGTGATACCAAGTTTCCATTTTTGTATTTTTGTTTATGAAACGCCACAAATAGACGTTTAAAACCGTGTCTCAAACACACCGACCACAGATTACCTAATGCCAGTAAACGGTGACTGCGCCAAAATAGCCGTACGCTATACAGCGTCACTTCCGTCCGGTCCAGCGATTTATTGACGAAGGGAACACCCTGTAGCACTAAAAATAGAGCTGAGCTTTTGCCCTTGGATTACTGTTTTACTATAGACAAAGGGAGATAACTGCTCATCCAGGATACTAATTATTCGGGTCCCTTTTTCTCCCAACATTTTCATTGGTCCTAGTAATTGTGGGTCATATTTTTTTTGGTCATCACTACATAGTATAAAACAAAGTCGCTTTCTCTGTCCCTATGTCCCTATGTATGCTTATATCTTCAAAACTACACAACGGATTTTGATGCGGTTTTTTTTAATAGATAGAGTGATTCAAGAGGAAGGTTTTTATGTATAATTCTACGCAGACGAAGTCGCGGGCAGAAGCTAGTAACACTTAAAATCGTGCATTTTTCTGGAATTCTGAATAGTCATCAGAATGTACCTAGTAGATTAGGTTAGGTAAGATATAAATAAAACGCTTTATTAATAACGCAAATTATAGGAAACTATATATACATTCGGAACTTTAATTTCATATATACATACCGTCACGCTTTCCCACAGGGGTAGGCAGAGACTACTTCGTTCAACTTGCTACGATCGTGACATACCTTTCGCTACATCCACATTCATCAATCACTTCATACATGCTCGTCGGTTCCATACAATCCATACGATCAAGAGCTGCGGCTCGTTTTGGGAACCGTCCGAGGGGAAGAGCAGTGCACCCTGGGCATCGGTTAATGATTTCCTGGGAGATTCTATTTTCACTATTTTGATTCCACTTTCCACCTCTACGCCCTCAGTGTCTTGCTAAACGTGGCCTGTAGGTCTTGTTACCTTAGGCTCTGTCTACCCCGTAAGGGATAAAGACGTGATTTGTGTATGTGTATGTATGTATTTATTACTTTGACATTGGCGAAATCATCGCATCGATGGGGCCGTATTAAAAAAAGAAGAAACCTCCAACTGTTACCGAACAAGAATCCGTAGTAAAATTAATTATTGTTAGTCAGTTTGATTAATTTAAGGCTTCCCCCGCGTTATTCGAGTCGATGATTCAGTGATAGCCCTGAGGTTACAGCCCACGTAACATAATTAATTGAGGAGCTGATAAAACTGAACGCAAGGTTGCATACGTCGACTGTAATGTTTAGTGGAATTTATGCTCATGAAGTCCTAGCTCAAAATTACTTCCATGCTGGTCTGGGAGCAAAGGAAAACATGGAATGCACCAGGTGCTTCTCATCCCGCGCAGATAAAAATCCATGGAGGGAATGGACGAAGTTCTTAGGAATCGTGTTATAGGCGCTGCGGCGAGCAACCCATCACTATTTTGATTCACTTTTCCGTATAATAATGATTATTTTTATTCCTTATCCCATCGGAATTTCGCAAGGTCCAATGAAAATGAAAATGAAAATTTTATTTTGCAAATTGGCCGCCAAGGGCTCTTTTACATGTCTTTTTAAAACTACCAGCGCATTCGGAAAGACCATCATTGCCAAGAAGAATGCGCCGCGAGAAACTTGACAGAAAGTCACAGTCAAAAATCAGTAGGTATTCAGATATCATAATTACCTATTGATATGCGAAATTTAAAGAATCCTATGTCCGTGTCCTGGTTTTAAGCTACCTCCTCACCAATTTCCAGCCAAATTGGTTCAGCCGTTCTTGAGTTAATAATAATAATAATATATTTATTTACTTGGGCATTAATCCCATTACAATACAATTACAATTATCAAAATTAATTAACTAAAGTTATAAATAGTGCAACTAACACGACTTTCTTTTATATACTAACTAGCTTCTGCCCGCGACTTCGTCTGCGTAGAATTATACATAAAAACCTTCCTCTTGAATCACTTTATCTATTAAAAAAACCGCATCAAAATCCGTTGTGTAGTTTTGAAGATATAAGCATACATAGGGACATAGGGACAGAGAAAGCGACTTTGTTTTATACTATGTAGTAATGATGATTTATACTTTTGTATTCATTTAAAAAATATCCCATAGTATATAGCGCAGTCCTAGCATTTCGTAACTTTCACTTCGTCCCACACGTTTCGAACGTTGGTGCGGCGCCAAACAGTCTGCCCTACATACAGTTTATTTATGTTTCTACTATTTCCTAAACAGCGAAACCCATCTTATTTGTATGAGAACTTCGATGTTTTTCGTACATTTGTTTCCGTGTTTCATACATTTATTTATAAGGTTTACTTGCTATAGTCAATGTTTTTTTATGGTAATAACCATGCTTAACATACTTTTGTAAAGGGCTCGAGTCGTAAAATTTCATGGTTCACGATGTACGTTGGTTGGTTTGGTCTAATAATTGTTTGGTCTAATCTAATGTTTGGTCGAATGATCGTTTGGTCTAAACTGAATTTATACAGAAACCATCGACTTTTCAGCAAAATCCTAAACTAACCTAACCCAATCTATTCTACAAAACCTATGTAAAATAATTTCTGAAATATTTTCAGTTTCAGCTGGAGAAATTTTAGACCAAACGATCATTAGACCAAACACTACGTTAGACCAAAGAATTGTTCGACCAAACGAAGGGCTCCATGGGAAATCTATTTACATAATAATGTACAGCTTATGTGCTATTCCAGAGTATTTATAACTATTTGTGTTACAAATTTCATTCAGATCTCAGCCACTTTGGCATGATCAAGCAACAAACATACATCCATCCAAAATTTTACACTTTACTACATAGTATAAAATAAAGTCGCTTTCTCTGTCCCTTTGTCCCTATGTATGCTTATATCTTCAAAACTACACAACGCATTTTGATGCGGTTTTTTTTAATAGATAGAGTGATTCAAGAGTAAGGTTTTTAAGTATAATTCTACGCAGACGAAGTCGCGGGCAGAAGCTAGTCTTTTATATTTTATTGAGACTTGGATCTTGCACGTAAGTAGCGGAGAAGCAAGGTAAATATATTATGTTTGTTTATTTAATAGCTAATAGTAGCTAGAAATAGTAAGATTTTTGGTTCAGAGCATAATTTTAACTCCTAAATCAACATTATCAACAACTAGCTGTTGCCCGCAACTTCTTCTGCATAGAATTCGTTTATCGCTATCCCGCAGGAATTACGCAATTTTTCGGGATAAAAAGTAGCATATGTGTTATTCCAGACTATAATCCATCTATTTCCAATCCAAGTTTCACCCAGATTTGTCCAGCCAGCCGTTCTGGCGTGAAAAAGTAACTAACATCCATCCATACTTACAAACTTTCGCGTTTATAATATTAGTAGGATAGTCTTAAACTCTATGAGAACAGGCTGGCATTCAGTGTCCCAGTGCCCGTCTGTCTATCATTATCAACGAACAGCCTAAACCCGTGGGCGTAGGCAGTGAATAACTAATTATATTCCAATGCCAATAGAATTGTTATACAATTTGTCGATGATGGCAAATTAATTTTTTCGTGAGTCATGAACATTGCCATTGTGTTGCGGTTGCGAAATTATTTTGTCTGTTTGTTTTGTATGTTATAACGTTGTAACTCTAAACCATGAAGTCGCGAAAGGTTTTTCTGAAGTATTCTATCTGACATTGTTTTTTTCACTTATTTAATTGCTAAGTTTTGGTGCATTGGGGTAAATTCGAAATTGGGGGAATTTCGAAAATCGTGGATATCCACTAAACGGGGAACAATTCAACAAGGCCATTCCATTCCATTCTCATTCATTCGTTTCTTCCATGCTGGTCTGGGAGCAAAGAAAAACATAGAATGTACCAGTTGCTTCTCTACCCGCGCAGATGGTAAAAGCACATCGAGGGAATGGGCGAAAATCATAGGAATCATGTTATAGGCGATGAGGCTAGCAACCCATCACTATTTTGATTCCATTTTCCACCTATACGCCCACAATCTTGCTAGGTGTGGGCTGTAGGTACCTGTCACCTTAGGCTCTGTCTACCCCGTAGTGTATGTATGTAACGCTTATCTAGAAGCCAAAGACATTGGAGCATCTAGGTATGTGTTGCTAGATTAAGTAAGAGAAGATCCAAGAGTTCGAAGTTCCCCCAATTTCAAATTTACCCCAATGCACTATACGGTAAACCATTTGTGCATTTGGCGAATTGTACATTTCATGGGGGTTTCAATAAGAGGTTTAGATCATAAACCCTCCACGCTGGCCTAATGCAGGATGGTGGGTCGCCAGAGCCTCATTTATTGCTTAGCATTGTACACCACGATCAGGTGAAGTAGTGATAAACATTTGTGACAAACAATAATAAAAAATGCCCCCCTGGTTCGTGGCTGGCTCAAAGGGTTTCCATTGCAGTTCAAAGAGGCAACGCGGCCAGCATAATGGGAACCTTTGAACCAGCCACGAAACGGGGGGGCATTTTTTAGGTTAGTTAGGTTATTTTAATCATTTTTAACATACTTTACTTTAAATCAACTTTCCTAGTTTTAGTGATATTTATTGTTATTTAGGTGTTAAAGGGGCTTCTAAACGGGCCATGTTTTGCTGCAATTTGTGGCTGCAACACAGTGGCCCGGCAACATTGCAGGCAATACCAGCCAGACTACGCAATATTGCAGTAATGTCCCGGCCATATAGCCAAACATGTTTCGTATTGACACTTATGGCCGATATTGCCCCGATGGGTTGCCGGACGATCGCTAGGCGATCGATTTTACTGCAATATTGCTCGGCCAGTTCTATTGCTGTTTCAGTCGCTCTCTTGGTTTATGACACAGTGTATCTTTTTCTACGCGACATGACATGAAGTTTGCTGTGAATGACGCCGTGATGCTATGTTCAGTGCTTTGCGATCAGCTGCATGAGTTGTTATTGTTATTTATCGAGGGTATGCTGCAAAAATGACTTCTACGTGGTCTAATGAGATAACTATTGACTTCATTAATGAAGTACATTTACACCCTGAGTTGTGGGATATAAAAACCGGAATATACAATTTGCTGTCCTCATATTTGTATCTTTTTTTTAAATATTTGGTCCTATTTTATTTAAAAGAAAGTCGAAATCACCCTTTGACATTCTCGTAAAGTTTTTAAATAATTTACTATCAAGGCTTACTTCTAGACTCAAATTATCCAAAGTTTCACGCCTATTTAAATAAGGTCTAATCCACAACCTCTCGTTTTTCTTTTGCTTCTTTTTTAAAATAAGATAATCTGCCGCCACAAGTGTTATCTCGTCAGCCATTGTTGCCGGTTTGTGTAGCCCGTTTAAAGCGTCTGCATCATGAGCCATACTATTGCAGACATAAATGCACACATTGCCCAGCCATACATTGCTCGGCCATCAGTTGCAATAAAATATTTTTGTGATGGCCGGGAAATTAGTTGCCAATAGTGCAGCCACAAATTGCAGCAAAACATGGCCCGTTTAGAAGCCCCTTAATAGTTTGTATATGAATAAATTCCATATTATAATAATAATAATAAAGATAAAGAATACATATTACACTAGGTACCTTTCACTAGCGACCGTTTCACTTTTGCGAAGACACACACAACGCTCTTAAACTATTTTTCATGTCTTGATTATTTTCTATAAAATTGTGTATATTTTCTTATATTTGTGTGTCTTGCAAAAAGGAATAAATGTCCTCTTTCTTTCTTTCTTTTTTACCTATTACCTACATCACATTCAAATTTGACTTGTAAGATATGGATGTGACCCAAAACATACTTATATCGGATATGAAATAATTCCCTAAGCTCTTTATCCAACCTCGAAAAATTCGAAAGAAAGATTGTGATTTTAATCCAACTTATGTTAAGCTAGACCCCTTCCTAACCTCTGAGTGCTATCATATTGACATACTAGGTATATGATATGATTGATCAACCTCTGTGAGAGGTTTCAAATCGAAGACATCTTCAGTTACCGAGCTCTGAGAAATCTTAACTCTTAAATGTATAATACTGCGGCCTACTTCTATTTTTAGAAATCCTACACACACACACACACGCACGCACGCACGCACGCACGCACGCACGCACGCACACACACACACACACACACACACACACACACACACACACACACACACACACACACACACACACACACACACACACACAAATCACGTTTTTATCCCTTACGGGGTAGACAGAGCCTAAGGTAACAAGACCTACAGGCCACGTTTAGCAAAAAAAAAGCAAAGGTTTATTGTGTAGAAATCCTACTAATATTATAAACGCGAAAGTTTGTAAGTATGGATGGATGTTTGTTACTCTTTCACGTAAAAACTACTGTATGGATTTGGATAACATTTGGAATGGAGATATCTGATACCCTAGGTTTACATATAGGCTATTTTTTATCCCGGAAAATTGTATAGTTCCCGCGGGATAACGAAAAACTATTTTTTTGCAGACGAAGTCGCGGGCAGCAGTTAGTATGTAATAAATGTGCTCCATTAGGTTAATTACTATTAGGAAAATTTCGTGCATTTAAGGATTAAGTAACTAATTAGTAGTGGTATCTCTAACGAAATGTATTAGTAATGTACTAGCTGTTGCCCGCAACTTCGTCTGCATAGAATTCGTTTATCGCTATCCCGCAGGAATTACGTAATTTTCCGGGATAAAAGATAGATATATATTATAGTTATTACAGTAAGTAAATACTTTATCGTACACATTATAAAGAAACAAATACAATTCACAAAAAAATATTAGATGTATGCACAAATGCGAACTCATCCCAGTAATCTCTATCAGTTAACCTTTGAGTAGATGAGAGGAGCATTAAGTGAATTTAAAATTACAAAATAGTTAATTACCGCCTAAGTCTTAATTAATACCAAACAGCCAGCGACATCTATACAAGCTTTTAAAGTCGGAATTTGCAACGGGACCGGCACCCGCGCAACCTGTTCTGCAGTAACCACGTAGTAATAATGTCAGGAGATGGCAAAACGCGCTATTCGCCAATGACCTTTGGTTGAAATTCATTTACCTTTGCTACTGTACCCAACTTGCTTGCTTTTTTGGATTGAAATGGACCTCCGCAAAGTATCGTTTAATACATAATTGTGTGTGTCGAATTTGTGTGGTCATGGCGTCGTATCGTAGAAACGTGACACGCTTAGACGTGTGTTGCATGCTTAGTGTAAGCACGTTTTTTCGGTCGCAAAACGCGTCTCGACCGCGTTTGCGTTAAAATGTCAAACACTACGAGAACTATTAGAAAAATTTGGTAGAAAAATTCGAAGACTACCCACCTGCTGGTGGTGTAGGGGTTTAGCACGCGTCACGGAATGACGAGGATCCCGGTTCGATTCCCGGCCATAGCTTTACTTTTCGGATTTTTCTGTGTTCTAATTTTCACTGACATTTAGAAATTTCCTATGAGAACTGTTTCATGTCGTTTGGTTCCGCTGGTGGCACTTTTCTCATAGTAATTGAGACGTTTTTCGAGACAAAAACCTACACTAGAAGCTCATGGCCTCCTGTGGAATACATACACACATACACAAATGACGTCTTTATCCCTTGCGGGGTAGACAGAGCCTAAGGTGACAAAACCTACAGGCCACGTTTAGCAAGATCGTGGGCGTATAGACGGAAAATGGAATCAAAATAGTGATGGGTGGCTAGTATCGCCTTTAACACATGATTCCTATGATTTTCTTTTATTTTTTTTAGGGATAAGTCCGCCTTTGTGCATGTATCTCCGTGTTTGTCAATTGTATTTCTCTTGTTTATTTTGCACAATAAAGAGTTTACATACATACATTTTCTCCCATTCCCTCGAAGGGCTTTGAAGGGAAGCAACTGATACATTCTATTCTTTCTTTGCTCCCAGACCAGCATGGAAGTAAAACATGGAAGTTTCCTGCTGAAATTGGCAGCATAATGTAGAGCGAAGGCTAAGGCGACTCCGGTCGTAAATGCTT
This sequence comes from Pandemis corylana, assembly GCA_949127965.1. Lineage (NCBI taxonomy): Eukaryota > Metazoa > Arthropoda > Insecta > Lepidoptera > Tortricidae > Pandemis > Pandemis corylana. Next base: position 12,737,131 of record OX421864.1, on the reverse strand, counting down.
AGTGGCAGTAACGGTGACAACTAACCATGATAAGAATTCTTAAGTGTACTGTAGTCAATAGATACTTGTGGGATCAGTACATACTTGTGGGATCAAAGGGGGGGAGGGAGGGAGTCCTCAATTTTGAGAATCATTATAAGCAGCGCCGTACACACATATCATCATATACGCTGTGATGATAATGATGAGCAATAAATACGCTAGACTCGCGTAGCCTGCTGTGTACTAACCTCCACAAGTTATAGTTTTTTAACTATCCCACGGGAACTCTTTAATTTTCCGGGATCAAAAGTAATAATGTAAGGTACCATCACGCTAAATTTCATTTAAATCGGTTCAAAAGTTTTGGAGATTAGCGACCACAGACATAGGTACAAATATTAAAAAATCTACTTTTTTGTGTTTCCCTAATCGTTAGCACTCTATTTTTGATGAATTTATTTAATGTCACACGAACTTTCTACTGATTTATTATTATGTATACATGCTCATTTAAAAACCTTAATGTTAGCAGCTAATGTACATTACAATTCGTTAAATAAACATTTATTTGAGGCAGAACTTCAGCTACGTAAACACGAAATGAAACCAAAGTACCTATTTATTTAGTATCGTAAGCGTACGCAGTAGAAATAAAACAAAATATCACGTTTCTCGTCATTCAATTTCGCATATACCAGAGGGAATGGTAAATCATTTTAGCGTACTCCGCGTTATTTTTGGAGCATAATAAATTTCTTTTTTTTAAATCTCATTCTCTGTACACGTTCCATGGAGGACCCTCCGTCAGGCTTAGGGTTGGCGACGGCATTTTCGGAAATGTAAAGAAAATCAATGAACTCCGCTTTTCTTGCGGAGTAGCAAGGTGGATGTTTTTTGTTAATTGGCTAAGTAAAATTTTTTAAAGAGCTGCAATTTTTTTTTCGACAGTCGACGTCTTGATAATCGAGGAACTGCAGCTCTTTTATTTTTATTTCCTATTATTAATTAGAAATATTTTTTTAAGCGGTCGATATGACATTTGTAAGATTTATTTAATGGCTGATAAGCTTCGGGCCTAAAACTAGCTTAGAATTGAAAAAAAAATACGTCTACTGTCACCTTTGACATTGTCAAAAAATAACACTGCGGTTCTGTTTATTGCTGCCATGTTTATCGCTATCCCACGGTAACTATGCAATTTTCCGGGATAAAAAGTAACCTATGTTTTAATCTAGAGTACCAGCTATCTCTGTTCTAAATTCTCACTCACTCACATCCTCACTCACAAACTTTCTCATAATATTAGTAGGATACAACGCAAGCCTTAGTTAGGTATAGTGCTCTAACTTAGTAGTGAACAGACCTTCGCCTAGCACAATATCAACACAAGGTCAGATACCTAAAATCGATAAAATTGAAATCAAATGCAGCTAGCAACAGTAGCAACCCTGAGGAGATTTGCAAAAATGTTTAGTACCTACTTTTATCCGATTAAACACAGAAAATAGTTCGTAACATTGTAAAATGCTACGATGTACACACACACACACACAAATCACGTCTTCATCCCTTACGGGGTAGACAGAGCCTAAGGTAACAGGTACCTACAGGCCACATTTAGCAAGATTTACGATGTAGCTACGTATTTATGTTGCAGAATACCTAAGTTTTCAAAAAATATTTTTCATTCTGCATATACATACATGCACAAATCACGTCTATACCCCTTACGGGGTAGACAGAGCCTGAGGTAGCAAGACCTAAAGGCCACGTTTAGCATGAAAAGGGAAATCAAAATAATGATGGGTTGCTAGCCGTATCGCCTATTACATGATTCCGAAGACTCGCCCATTCCCTCGATGGCCTTTTACTAGCGCGGTAAGAGAAGCAACTGGTACATTCTATGTTTTTCCTTTGCTCCCAGACCAGCATGGAAGTAAATGCAAATGCAAATATAAAATAATATGTGTCCAGATTTTCAGATAAAATAACAAAACTCTTTTCTAAAAAACTAAATGAGGCAAATAGTATTTTGGTTTTTTAATACTAAACATTTTCAAATAAGCATCTCTGCAACCCTGGTCGCCCCCCCTTTTCGAGCGTGGGGGAGGCTGGAGGTTCAGAGTGACCTTGACTCCCATTTGGCGGGCACCCAAGTAGGTATAGCTGTAGGTATGTAGGTGACCTAGCTCACGCTAAGTTTTAGAATGTGTAGAGTAGATCTATGAAGACCTACTGGATATTTAGTTAATGAACGGAGAAAAGTGGATGAATTTAAGCTTTGCTTAGTGTATATATAAATGTAACTAGCATCTGCCCGCGACTTCGTCTGCGTAGAATTGTACATAAAAACCTTCCTCTTGAATCACTCTATCTGTTAAAAAATACATACATACATACACATACACAAATCACGTCTTTATCCCTTACGGGGTAGACAGAGCCTAAGGTAACATACCTACAGGCCACATTTAGCAAGATTCTGGGCGTATAGGTGAAAAATGAAATCAAAATAGTGATGGGTTGCTAGCCTCATCGCCTATCACAGATTCCTATGACTTTCGCCCATTCCCTCGATGGGCTTTTACCATCTGCGCGGGTAGAGAAGCAGCTGGTATATTCTATGTTTTTTCTTTGCTCCCAGACCAGCATGGAAGACTATTAAAAAAACCGCATCAAAATCTGTTGCGTAGTTTTAAAGATCTAAGCATAGGTACATAGGGATAGGGACAGACAGCGGAGAGTGACTTTGTTATATACTATGTAGCGATCGTGATGCTCACAAATTAGCTACAGATATTTTCTGATACTGCTCTTAGAGCACCTTTAAGTATAAATCATTATAGATTTTTATGATAGTATTTTGGAGAAAATGAAGAAAATCAGTGCTGCAGGTGTTTAACACCTCAGCGTAATGCTGAGCCAGCGACCGTTTCACTTTTGCGAAGACACACAACGCTCATGATCTATTTTTCATGCCTGTGTTTTTTTTTCTATAAAATTGTGTATATCTATACTAATATTATAAAGAGGAAAGATTTGTACCTATTTTTGTATGTTTGTAATGAATAGGCTCAAAAAGTACTGGGCCGATCTGGATGAAATTTGGAACATAGATAGATTATAGTCTGGAATAATACATAGGCTACTTTTTATCCCGGAAAATTGCGTGATTCCCGCGGGATAGCGATAAACGAATTCTACGCAGACGAAGTTGCGGGCAACTGCTAGTTCTCTTATATTTGTGTGTCTGGAAAAAAGGAATAAATGTCTTCTTTCTTTCTTTAAACAACTTTGCTACGTAAAACACCCTGTTATCGAGATAATTTATAGCACTGATTAAGATTTAATGAAAAAAAAAGAAAGATTAATCTTTGAATATGTTCTAGAACCTCTACTTAGAACCTAATGTTAGACACTACAAAAATTAACGACATTCACTCTTCTACCGATTTTCTTATTATTCTGTCATTTTATTGAATCAGGCGTTACTTTGCGGAGGTCCATTTTAATGAACAAAAATAGTTATCTTGCTACTCCGCTACTCATGCGTGGCGTATGAGTAGCGGAGTAGCAAGGTGTTCATTCTGACATTTGTAAAAAAAATCTAACGTGTATAGCCGCAAAAATAGATATAAAAAATCAAGAAGTAAAATTTTTGATTCATTTGATATTATGTGACATTAATGAGATTTTACTAACGGATCTTAATGAAACTCAGTCTAGTCTAGGCTGGACTCTAGAACTGGTATAGTGTATAAAATACTTGTCTTGACTTAGTTAACATTTGAAACGTGACAAATAAATGTCATAACTCATAATGAGCGAGCGCAGACCACTTTTAATGAGGGTCGCCGGCGCCGAGATAATTAATTCAAAAGTGAATTAATTTCGCTAAAATTCCGGTTCGTAGCTTGAAAACCTTGATCTCAACTGGAGTGCATTTCCTGGTGGTTTCTCTTAAAGTCATGGTTATTTATGTGGATGGCTTTGGGTTCAATTCAAAATAAATCACATGATTACAATAGGGAATATTCATTTTTTTTTCAAGGCCTTCATTTAAATCTCATTTATGCCATAAACAATAAAAACAAAAAAAAAAAACAAATAACTATAAACACTTCCATGCTGGCCCGGGAGCAAAGAAAAAACGGAATATGTATCTACCAGTTGCTTCTCTTCCCGCGCAGATGCTAAAAACTCATCGAGGTAATAGGCGAAAATCATCAACCTATCACTATTTTGATGCCACTTTCCACCTATACGCCACAGTGTCTTGCTAAACGTGGCCTGTAGGTCTTGTTACCTTCGGCTTTGTCTACCCCGTAAGGGTAGATGTGATTTGTGTATGTGTGTATGTATAAAAATAACCGAGATATTGCTAAGAAAGATTTGGGTCTACCTCTTTCTAGAAAATCAGAAGTTCCCAATTCGCATTGAGACCGCGTGGGAACTATGTCCCAAGCCCAGACATTTTCAGAGGCCTGTGCCCAGCAGTGGGAAATATACAGGCTGGAGATGAATCTCCGTAGTCCTACATCCACGAGGAAGGAATATTTCCCCGTATTTCGTATAAGGTAAATGTCAAAGTTCGCGGGAAATTCGCCCGCGTGGAAGTAATAGCTCGTTGTGTAAGGGACCGAGTTCTAAGGGTGTTTAGTACCTACCTCCGTGTTTAAAGTTTGTATTTTTTTTTTAAGCAAGGCAGTTGCAATAAATTCCTCAGAGCAAACAGCCGCGTTTCTAATAACCATCACCTGCACGCGAAAATCAACCTTAATCCCTTAAAAACATGGTCCATCGACCGAGGATCATTGACAGTGACCTATAATTTAATTAATCGCGAAGAAAAAATCGATGTAATTTAGTGAAAATACATACTATTTTGGACTAAAGGTGTTTAATACAAGTGACTATAGTGTAATCACGCATAAAGATCAGCAAAAGAACATTAAGGAACGGAACAATTCATAGTTATTTTGCAAATCGAATCAAATTTGTGTTTGGAGTAATTAGTAGTGCAGCATCGCCGCTGCAACGGGACGCTGATTTATAAAGTTATTAGTTGAACATTAACTACGTGTATTGCGCGACCGTGTAGAAAAAAAAGTACCCTACACGTTAAAAAAGTGAACATTGCCGTTTTACATTCTAGACTTTTAACGGTTTCGCCTATATATTGCATCTGGCATAACGGATAATTAAACTACTTTGTTGATACACAATGGAAAAAATAGAAAAACTAATATTACTTCAGGAAGATATGTTCGAAAAGGTGAAAAAGGCGTACACTAACTACAAGAAGTCACCTTCAGATAGAATTACAGTTGGCTACGTAAGAGGCAGATTAGACACATTAGAAGGCTACTGGAAGGACTTCAGGAGTTTACACGAAAGAATAGTTTTGGCTGTGGCTAAGGAGGATCGGCACACTATAAAATATTTTGCCGATGACATTTTCACTGAGTTCGAAGAAGTGTACTATTCATATAAAGGCGACCTGAAATCTAGACTGCTAGTTCTTGAGAAATGTGAATCCAGGGAGAACACAAACCCAAGCACATCTAAAAGTGACGTAAAATTGCCATCTATTTTACTTCCATCTTTCAACGGAAGTTACACCGAGTGGCAATCTTTTCACGATTTATTTATAGCATTAATAATGAATCGTTAGAAGGAGTACAAAAATTGCACTATTTGAAAGGCAGTTTATCAGGAGAGGCAGAATTGTTATTGCGTCAATTTTCGATTACCGGAGAAAACTACGAAGAAGCTTGGGCAATACTGAAAAAACGTTACAGTAATAAAAGATATATCGCAAATTCCATTTTTAAGAAGTTTTTTGCACAAAGAACTATATCACAAGAATCAGCTACCGCCTTGAGACAGTTGTTGGACACGTCAGTAGAATGTATGAGTGCACTTAAAAACATAGGTTTACCGACACCGCAGTGGGATGCTATTATCAATTTTATCATTGTTTCGAGGTTGGATCCTGGTACACATAAACAGTGGGAAGAATATATCAGTAACGATAATACCGATGATATACCTAACTTTGAAAGATTAAAATCATTCTTAGAAACTCGGTTTCGTACATTAGAGATGATAGAACCCGTAAATAAGACTTATAAATTAGTCAAACCAAAAACGTTTCACGTTACTGCGGACAAGGAACCAAGATGTACCTTTTGCAAAGAAAACCATTACATTTATAAATGTAAACAATTCTCTAAGAAACCTATAGAAGAACGGTATGATTTCGTGCAGAAGAACAATCTATGTTATAATTGTTTAGTACCGAACCACAGCGTATTTAAGTGTAAACAAAGAACAACGTGTCAGATATGTAAAAGAAAACATCACTCTTTGTTACATCGAGACAAGCAACAAGCAGGTGAAGAATCGCATACATCTGAGGAAACGCACAACAATAAAGAAGATAAGAAACAATCTATGTTTACGGCGCATACGGCGAGCATATCACAACCTGGTCAAGATATCCTGTTAGCAACAGCATTGGTGGACGTCAAGTCGAGGTCGGGGCAGTCACACGTCTTCCGTGCTCTGATTGATCAAGGGTCAGAGGCTTCCTTCGTGACCGCAAGCGCGGTCGAGTTGCTAGGTTTGAAGAAAACCGAGATCAGCGGAGTAGTCTCTGGTGTTGGCGAGGGTAGCCAGATGAGCATCAAACACATGGTAGGATTACAATTAAAGTCTAGGTATGATATCAATTTTTCTATCAATGTTAATGCATACATGTTAAAATCTTTGACTCGTAAGTTGCCGGCTAGACAAATTAGAGGTTATATTTGGCCGCAACTTAGCAATGTAAAGTTAGCCGATCCCACTTTTAACATACCGGGCAGAATCGATATTCTTCTCGGAGCTGACGTGTATGGACATATCATAGACTCAGGTTTCATGAGAGGGCCGGGCAACTTAGTTGCTCAGTGTACACATCTGGGTTGGATTTTGTCGGGAGATATTAATGCACAGTCTTTTAATGTTTCACAGCATAATATCACAAGTCTACACTTAACACGCCAGGTGGATGAAGACAATAATTTATTGAAGAAATTCTGGGAAGTGGAATCAGAATTGTACACAAAAACAAACATGTGGAGCAAGGAAGAGCAAATGTGTGAAGAAATCTACCAGAACACGACCACTAGAGATGCTGAAGGGCGCTATGTGGTACAGTTGCCGCTGAAGAACACCATTGAAGGAACAGTAAGGTGCTGTGGAGATACTAAACAGCAAGCGGCATTACGACTGAAGCAGCTGGAAAGGAAATTTGAAAGAAATGAACACTTAAAAACAGAATATAGGAAAGTTATACACGAATACCTAGAGTTAGGACACATGAAAAAGGCTGTAAAAGAAGAAGAAAATGAAGTTTTGTTTCTAGCTCATCATGCTGTCATAAGAGACGATAAGGATACTTCCAAGTTGCGTGTGGTATTCGACGCATCGGCAAAGGGCTCAAACGGATACTCCTTAAACAGCAGCATGATGATAGGACCTACCATACAACCAGATCTCCGTAATCTGATAATACGTTGGAGGTCGCACAAATTCTGTGTTGTTGGTGACATTGTAAAAATGTATCGCCAAGTGAAAATGACGGACAAACACACAGATTTGCAACGGATACTGTGGCGTGATGACGCATCAGATGCTATTGAAAGCTACAAACTACTCACCGTGACTTTTGGAACAGCAGCTGCACCATATCTGGCGGTGCGAACCCTGCATCGATTGGCAGACGATGAAGAACATCGGTACCCTCGAGGAGCAGCTGCGGTGAGGAATTCGTTTTACATGGATGACCTTATGACCGGTCACGATGACCTAAATGAATTGCAGAGCATATGCAATGAAATCAAAACATTGCTGAGTGCTGGAGGTTTCCAGATGCAAAAATGGTCTAGTAACTCGGAAGAACTGTTGAAAGAACTGCAACACGGCACGAAGAGCACGGAACCTGTAAAAGATAAAAAAGAGATTAAATTAGATAAAGTCATAAAAATATTGGGACTTACCTGGGATAGAAAAGATGACACCTTTCATGTTTCTGTCAACTTACCCGACAAGAGGAGGTCTGCAACAAAAAGAACAATATTATCAGAAGTAGCAAGTCTATTTGATCCATTTGGATGGCTCTCACCAGTTGTTATAACAGCCAAGATTATGATCCAGAAGTTATGGCTGTGCAGTCTTGGCTGGGACGATGAACTGCCTCCAGAGATGGTTGAAGAGTGGGAAAGTTATAGAGACGAGCTTCATGAATTGCAGACTGTCGAGATCCCACGCTGGATAAAAACTACTGCTCGCTGCAAAGATATTCAGCTTCACGGGTTTTCTGACGCCTCTTCTTTAGCACTTGCAGCAGTAGTTTATGCTAGAGTTGTTGATGAAGATGATGAAGTTCATGTCACAATGTTAGCTTCAAAAACAAGAGTAGCGCCTCTAAAACAATTAACGATCCCTAGACTGGAACTGTGTGCTGCAGTGCTGCTAGCAAAGTTATTGCACGATCTATCTAATTTATTGAAGATTCCAATGGATAGGATCTACGCCTGGACCGATTCAATGGTTGTTTTATCGTGGCTGCAATCCCAGCCAAGCCGATGGCAAGTCTTTGTTGGCAATCGTGTGTCAGACATCACTCAGCAGATTGATAATGACAGGTGGAGGCACGTTATGTCCGCTGATAATCCTGCGGACCTCGCATCTAGAGGAATTAAGGCAAGCGAGCTAGCGATGAGTAGATTATGGTGGACTGGACCTGACTGGCTCCAAATTAAGAGCACAGAGTTCACCAGGATTTCACTAATTCCTCACACAGAATTAGAGACCAAGAAGTCTTTCCAAGGGAATCATACGGCTTTACAAGACACGCCAATTTGGGAAAGATTTTCGTCAATAGGTAAAATGAGGAGGGTGCTAGCTTACTGCAAGAGATTTTTGGATTTTAAAAACAAGCACAGGCGCGAAGACATTCTGACGGTAACAGAGCTGAATGAAATAGAGGAAAAATGTATCAAACATTATCAAAATTTAGTTTACAGCGAAGAAGTAGAGGATCTAAAGAAAAATGGAAGAATTAAAAAGAGAAGCCCAATTATTAGTCTTACACCGTACCTGGATCAGTACGGCCTGTTGAGAGTAGGAGGGCGGTTAACTGAAGCAGACTTACCAGAGGATGCTAAACATCCAATTATCATCCCTAGTAAGCAGCATGTCACGAGGCTGTTGGTAACCGAAGCTCATACAAAAACCTTTCACGGGACGATTCTTCAGACAATGACGTACATTCGAAGCAAGTACTGGATCATTGGGCTTCGAGCGGCTGTTAAGAATATTGCGAGCAAATGCACCGTATGTATAAAGCATAAGGCAACCGCTAAGCAGCAACTGATGGGCCAGTTACCTGCATCGAGAGTCACTCCACATCGTGCATTCTACAACAGCGGGGTTGACTATGCGGGACCCGTGTATTTGAGAACATCAAAGGGTCGAGGTCACACCTCTACTAAGGGCTATATCTGCCTGTTCGTGTGTATGTCTACGCGAGCAATTCACTTAGAAGCTGTGACGGATCTTACAGCTCAAGCGTTTATAGCTGCCTTCAGGAGATTTGTCGCACGAAGGGGCCACTGTGCGCACCTATGGAGCGACAATGGCACAAACTTTGTAGGTGCAGATAAGGAGCTGAAATACCTATTTAAGAAAAGCACAAATAATATAGCCAAAGAAATAGCTGACCAATTAGCTAATAATGGCACTACCTGGCATTTTATACCACCCAGGGCTCCAAACTTCGGTGGTCTATGGGAGTCAGGGGTCCGTGGGGCCAAGCGTCACCTCATAAGAGCCAACGGCAACACCAGGTTGACCTATGAAGAGATGGCCACAATGTTAGCTCAGGTAGAGGCCTGTTTAAACTCACGTCCTCTTTGTCAGTTGGATGAGACTGTCGACACGCTGAATCCACTGACTCCAGGACATTTCCTTATTGGTGAGCCGTTAATTAGCATTCCAGATATTAGGTACAATGAAAAGGGTATAAGTCAACTAAGTCGCTGGCAACTTATACAAAGGCAAACCCAGGAGTTTTGGAAAAGATGGCAGTTGGAATACCTCAACACACTGCAACAAAGGCATAAGTGGCAAGATGTCGTACAACCACCCGGCGTTGGAGATGTAGTCATCATAAAAGAAGAAGACTTGCCGCCAGCCAAATGGCTTCTTGGAAGAATCAAAACATTACATCCCGGCCCTGACAACTTAGTACGCGTTGTATCAGTACAGTGCAAGGGCGACAATATCCTAAAGAGACCATTATCAAAATTAATTTTGCTTCCTAAAACCCCAGATGAGTAAACTGAGTTCGCTCTGTTCTTCTCTGTCTGTATATTACTTATTATGGTGGGCGGTTAGTTTCATATTGTTTTGTTGTATGTGCCAAGTAAAAATTGCTTGCATACTGTTTCTTTGAAGTGTAATAAAATATTTATTTATAAGCAAAATTATTGTACTTATAGTGTATATTAGAAAAAATGAAAAATTTGTCTACTTGTAGTGTACAAAAATATTAGAAAAGATGAAAATTTTCATTCGATTGTCATCATTGAATAGTTACGTTCTCATGTCGATTAAATGTAGTGTTAAGTATATTTTAATCTTACAACTCAATGATGAAGTTATAATACGATTAGTTATGAGTTTGAATACCTATTTAGCTTCGTTGGGTCACTTTACTAATCATGTTTATGTCCTATACATCAAGTTATTTTTTTTTTATTTAGTACGTATTATTTTTGTATGTACCTTTGCATTTTGTGATTAACAAAGGGCCTATTAGTTTAATGTTATAAAACAAAAACAAATTTATCATACGTCATGTTATTGCATTCAATGATTTAACTTACTTGGTTATGTTAAACAAGTAGGTATAGCATATTTAATCAATATTATTACAGTCCATTTAAGTCAAAGTCGTAAGAAAGTTTACTTATTTTCATTGAACGTTATAACATTTTAGGATAAGGTTCATAATAAATTGTTGCGTCACCCGGCACAAGTCGGTCGACCGCGTTTTTCCATATTATAACAACGCGGGTAGATATTTACTTTGCCCTTCTTAGATGTGGAACTGTTATTTCATAAAATGAGGTATAGACGCTTGCGCCGAATCTTATTGTTACGATGGCGATTGTTAATATGTTGTTTATTAATTGTTAAGTCTAACAGTTTTTGTTTGAGTTTAAATGATTGATTGTATCTACTTGATACAAAAGTCTAAGTGTGCATGAAGGTGTTGTGCTATAATGTGCATTGGATGCTTGCCAACCATGTAAGTTTTAAACGTAAACTTTGAACCTTTATGCTTTAAACTTAGTATTCTTTTAATTTTAAGTAAGTACCTATTTAAAACAGATGTTTTGGTGGGCGGAATGTTTAGTACCTACCTCCGTGTTTAAAGTTTGTATTTTTTTTTTAAGCAAGGCAGTTGCAATAAATTCCTCAGAGCAAACAGCCGCGTTTCTAATAACCATCACCTGCACGCGAAAATCAACCTCAATCCCTTAAAAACAAAGGGCTTCATCAAATTAGGGGCCAAGGTTGTAAGAAGTCAATTTGAAATAATGCATGTCTTTGGTCTGTTTGTTTGTTTGTTTATTCAGCACATCCACATCATGTATATTACAGTGTGAGCCATAGAAACTTAATTGGTACATTAGTCTGATATACACGACAATAACGGAGTACATAACATTGTCCATACTGCGAGATGTCTATTAAAATATTACAATATATATATTTTTTTAAATATCCACCTACCTATCCATAAAAAAAAAAGTATAAGTAGGTGGTAGTCAAAATTAAAATCTTATTTGGGACAAAGTGATTTACATGCATAATATGACAAATGAGATTAAAATAATCATGGAAATAGAATTCTAAATACAATACAATAAACATAATTTAAGCCCAATCATGGATACAAAATTAAAATTAAATTTGGTCGAGGGAATGGGGGAAAATCTGAGTAATTATAGCCGATGCTGCTGTATCAGAACTCATACGTTGTTACACATTACCCTCCATTGCGTCGCGTAGTTGAGTAAATACCACACTCTCCCCTCCGCGTCACAAACACTTATCCTGAAGACGGTCTCCCTAAAAGTCTGAAACAAGTCGGATCGTTCCCGAATAACAACCGCTTCATAAAATACTGTGTCTGGTAATATAATGGCATCATGAAGGCAACTTGGCACTGATTCTGGCATCAAATCATACGCCTTGTGCTAAAATTGGACAAAATGCATAAAATCAACAATAAAACTTTCATAGCTTTGATAAACGCGTTTGTTTCGTCGGTGAATTCGAATTATATATTACTAGCTTCTGCCCGCGACTTCGTCTGCGTAGAATTATACACAAAAACCTTCCTCTTGAATCACTCTATCTATTAAAAAAACCGCATCAAAATCCGTTGTGTAGTTTTGAAGATATAAGCATACATAGGGACATAGGGACATAGAGACAGAGAAAGCGACTTTGTTTTATACTATGTAGTGAATAGCGACCCGCCCCGGCTTCGCACGGGTGCAATCAGTGTTTCTCTACTATATTATGCACTAGCTTCTGCCCGCGACTTCGTCTGCGTAGAATTATACATAAAAACCTTCCTCTTGAATCACTCTATCTATTAAAATAAACCGCATCAAAATCCGTTGTGTAGTTTTGAAGATATAAGCATACATAGGGACATAGGGACATAGGGACATAGGGACAGAGAAAGCGACTTTGTTTTATACTATGTAGTGATAGTGAAGTGATGTCATGTCGGAGCTCTCTTTCTAATCGCTGTTTAATTAGTAGTTTAAAATCCTTATATTTCACGTATTTCTTGACCGACATTGATACTACTTTTGATTTCACTTTTTTTTCTCTTTTACATACATACATAAATCACGTCTTTATCCTTACGGGGTAGACAGAGCTTAAGGTAACAAGACCTAAAGACCACGTTTAGCATGATTGTGGGCGTATCGATCGAAAGGGGAATCAAAACAGTGATGGGTTGCTAGCCACATCGCCTATATAACATATTGCCATCTTTCTATTGTACCTGTGACATGTGAATTGCATTAAATAAATAAATAAATAAATAAACATGATCCGTAAGTTTTTGCAAAAGTGAAACGGTCGCTGGCTCAGCATTACTCTGAGGTGTTAGATCTGCAGCACTGATTTTCAGCCAGAACCGTCTGTGACTCACGAAACGAGTTAGTTAGTGTTATTGTTACAGTAAGTCAGTGCACATCACACTAAATACGGCAGACGTTTTACACCCCAACTTCATTCAAAACAGACTAGTCGCGGCACAGATAACTTTGAGAACTACCGCTCTAATGAATTACCCAAAAGTGGGCCGGGTCAATGACACCGGTCAATGGGTTATTGGTGTCAATCACTGGTCCGTACAATCTGGCTGTTGATAAATGGATACATCGAGAGAAGGTGAGTCAGTGAAATTTTAGTCAATACACAACGTAGACATTGAAAGAAAGAAAGAAATATACGTCCTACAGCTGGGTAGGCTTGGGCTATAGTTCCCATGCGGGCCCAGTGCGGATTGGGATTCACATACATACATACCGTCACGCCTCTTTCCCACAGGGGTAGGCAGAGACTACTTTGTTCCACTTGTTACGATCCTGACATATTTCTTTCGCTTCATCCACAGTCATCAATCGGGTACTCCTGACCTGACCTTTTTCCAAAACGTCTCCTATTTGGTCTCGGAACGTCCGTCTAGGCCTTCCCCTCCCAACGTAACCATTCACACTCCCCATATAGATCTGTTTAGTTAGTCTACTTTCATCCATCCGCTTTACGTGCCCAAACCAACTAAGCATACTTTTTTCTATCCGAGTCACTATATCCTCTTTCACACCAGCACGTTCCCTTATCACACTGTTCCTTATTCTATCTTTCAGTGATACACCTTCCATACTCCTTAACGCTCTCATTTCTACTGCATTTATTCTACTTCATTCATCTGCATTTATTCACACACACCATTGAATTTCTTCGCAGATGTGTGCAAGGTTTCCTCAGTTTTCCTTCACCGAAATGCTCATGGCAAATTTCAAATGTAATTTGTGAAAATGAAGCTGATAAGTTACTACAGACAATGTGAAACTTAAGTTACCAGTTGCTTCTCTTCCCGCGCAGAAGTACTGTTTAAAAATAGACAAAGGTTATGTCAGAAACAGAAGACGACATTCAGTATGCAAACAAACAAATTAGGAGCAAGCCAATATAAAGCCAACGAATGTTAATGCGAAATCAATGGATTTAGGTTAAGACATTGTAATGGATGAGTGGAAGCGCGGTGGCCTAGTGGTTTCGTTAAGCCAGGTCAGAAGACTACATACATATATAACGTCTTTATCCCTTACGGGGTAGACAGAGCCTAAGGTAACCTTAAGGCCACGTTTAGCATGATTAAGGGCGTATAGGTGGAAAGGGGAATCAAAATACTGATGGGCTGGCCGCATCGCCTATAACATGATTCCAAAGACTTTCGCCCGCTCCTTCGATGGGCTTTTACCATCAGCGCGGGAAGAGAAGCAACTGGTAAATTCTGTGTTTTTTCCTTACTCCCAGACTAGCATGGAAGAAAGGACCAAAAGTAGCTCGAAATAAAGCATATCCATCATCACTACATAGTATAAAACCGTCGCTTTCTCTGTCCCTATGTCCCTATGTATGCTTATATCTTCAAAACTACACAACGGATTTTGATGCGGTTTTTTTTAATAGATAGAGTGATTCAAGAGGAAGATTTTATGTATAATTCTACGCAGACGAAGTCGCGGGCAGAAGCTAGTTCTCTTATATTTGTGTGTCTTGCAAAAAGGAATTAATGTCTTCTTTCTTTCTTAAATGGTTCGTGTTAACACACGGCAGCGTCGCCAGTTCCTTTTGCTTTAAACTCGGCTGCCCCGCTAGCACGAGAGCGCACAAAAGTCGCGTCGCGCGCGAGTTGGACTACCCGTCTCTTTCTTGTTGGTACAGTAAGAAAAGGACGGGCAATCTATCTCGCGCGCGACGCGACTCTTGTACGCTCTCGTGCTAGACGTGCTGGCACGCTGACGCGTTAGACGTAAAAAATATTGAATGTTAAAATGTTATTCTAAACCAGACAGACACCCTCACACATGGGGTGGTTAAAAAAATGTTCCCACGTGAAACACGACCCATCGAAACTCCGGAAGTTTCTAAAAATAGACAGCCGATATTGTCTTGAATGTTGTTCAAGAGGCAAAAAGGTGTGGTCTATTAACTTTCCTAATCTTTTCGAGATTAATATTGTATTGAGACGTATTTGAATGGGTATCTGTGGCTGAGTTGATTTTTAACCCCCGACTCATAGACTCATGCTGGTCTGGGAGCAAAGAAAAAACATAGCGCGTACCAGTTGCTTCTCTACCCGCGCAGATGGTAAAAGCCCATGGAGGGATTGAGCGATTATAATAGGAATCATGTTATAGGCGATGAGGCTAGCAACCCTATTTTGATTCTATTTTCCACCTATACGCCCAAAATCTTGCTAAATGTGGCCAGGGGGCCGATTTTTGGAAATCATATCGCTCGAATTCACGACGAGTAATAGAATTCAATCCACACGCGAAAATTAGTCACATCCATTTGCGAGTGGTCCGCAAATACCCAATTTTTGAAATCCGCGTTCGAAATTTAGTGAAAGACTAAGTCGATGTGTAAAAAGTAGTCCCGTCTCGTTCCACGCAGAAAGTCGATAATTACCGGTTTTTTGTTGGGCACCTGGAAATATATATTTTCAGCTCAAATTAATTTAACATAAATTGCAAAGTATTTTTGCATTATAGTTATTTATTTTTTATGCTGAAGTACTTATTAGAACTAGTTTAAATTGCGAATTTGTTACAAAAAAAATTACGTAAAACGAAAACTTTGTTATCGTCTGTGCGTCCTTTGTATTGTGTTACTGTCAAAAGTTTTCTGCAACGACTGCTAAGTTTTAAACAGCGAAACAAAAATTAAAATGGCAAAGCATATGTCGCCTTTACAAAGAAAAAGGCTGGTGGAGTTGTTGGAACCACGAAAGGACTTGCGATTAAGGTCTGTTGTTCTTTTGGCCTCCGGTACCAAGGGCGTGAGCTCTTCGATTAAAGCCCTGCAGAGACGTTTCGTAAGACGATATTTCTTTTTAAATTTGGTTTCCGTCTCTCGGAAGGCCTCGCTTCCGAGCTGCCGCAGGTGGGTGCGTGTACCCCGAGTTTGATTTTCCGCAACTTCGTCTTCAGATTCTTCAGAATCCTCCAAATTAAACAAAACTAACTCGTCGAAACTCGCCATTGTCATATGATAATGGCATTAGATTTGTTGAATTACAAATTAACAGAAAATCTCAATAATACGATGAAAATAGCCCAACGCATCGAGGCAATGACAGCAGTGAGTGAAGGTAGTCACCCGCCAACTCGCCATGTTTTTAATTTTGACAAGCCATCCCACCACTCGAATTCTAAAACGACTGCTAGAGACCAGTCGTTTTCAATTCGAGCGGTGATTTTCTACTACTCGCCTTTCAAAAATAGCAATTCACGGATTTGAACGATTTTCGAGCGATATTTTCATAGGTATGATTTCCAAAAATCGGGCCCCTGTAAGTACCTGTTACCTGGTACTCTGTCTACCCTATAAGGGATGAAGACATGATTTGTGGGTGTGTGAGTGACTCATAGAAGGGTGTTATAATTTTGATTTGACGTAGATGTATGTCTGTGTATCTGTCAGCATTGTAGCTCTCCAACGGGTGGACCGATTTCGATGCAGTTTTTCCCATTCAAAAGCCAGTTCCTTGCCATGGTTCTTAGCCGTGTTTGGTAAAAATCGGTCCAGTGGTTTGAAGAGTATGAGCTCTTTTCCAAAATGATGTAAGGCATTTTTGGCATAAATATGTTTTTTTACGTATGGTTACTTGATAAATGCGTAGGGGGTTTTGAATTTTTTACCCGTCAAGCGTCCAAGCGACTACAGTAGTCCCTAACTTTTTCGGGCGGGAAATGTCCTAGGGATTGCATTATGCATTCACGCCACTGGCCAGGTCTTCCTCCCTTGGAAGAGCCAGCGACAACTCGCTATATATGCTTCTCGCTCTCTCTTTAAGCCTCCCGCCCGAAAAAGTTAGGGACTACTGTAGTTGGACGCTTGACGGGTTAATTTGTGAGGGTAGCTGACTTCGTTTCGCCTTAGAATCAGTTTGTGTCATACCATCAGAGATGGCGTTGCGTACAGTTTATTTCTCTCGTAAATGTTTAATATTTTTTATTAGGTATTCGGCTATTTGGTGTCGAGACAAATCCAACAAATCAACAATCAATAAAAATCGGTGCAGCCGTTCTTGAATAATACATACATAAACGTCTTTATAACTTACTTTGTTTAATACTAATAGAACAGGCCAGTGACGAGCTTTGAAAACTATGTTGAATTATTTTAAGAAAACTAAATGAGATAAAGGCAGAGAGATACATTTATTTGCGCATATTCAACACAAAAACTTAGGTACATCTCAAAAAACGAAATCATAAACAGACAATACAATAAGCGACGCTTTTTTCAGTGGTGCCAATTTAAAAATCAAAACTAAACATGGGAAATATATACGTGACCACACGCTAGCGGAAAGTTGCCAGCAACATACCGGAAGCATGTATGGCAAGGCAACACTCGATCAGTTCAACAACCGTACTTAAACAATCACACCGTAACAAGTTATGTCCGACGTTAATTTAACTATTGCAGTGATTTAACTTAATTAAATATTATATTGCGACAGAAACTTTACCTACAGGGTTGTACCGAATCCCTATAACTATGCAAAGCTTCCTAATGCGAACTGCTAGGGAATGGAATTCGCTCCCATCGTCTGTATTTCCGGACGGATACAACCTAGGGCTCTTCAAGGCTAGAGTGAATAGGCTATTACTGAACCAGTGAGTTACACCTTCCACCAAGTGAGATAGAGGTCAATCACTGGTCAGTTCGTAGTAAAAAAAAAGCTATCCTTAGTATGTATGTATGTAAACTCTTTATAGTGCAAAATAAAATATAAAACAAATACAATTGACAAAAACTGAGATACATGCACAAAGGCGGACTTGTCTCTTAGTTTAAGAGTAGATAATATTTGTATACAGTTAAGGTTAAATAAATAAGGGAGAGAGACGTGATTTATGTATGTATGTATGTATATAGTTTACTATTACCGGTTAGAATGTAAATTTAAATGCGTATTAAAATTACTTGTGTAGTGAAGGTTCAAAGACACACGTTCAATGCCAAGAATATAAAAGTAACTCTGTTTGCATACAAACGTAATTGCCACAATTATTTTTGTTGTTTGTCGCACATTCCAATGAGGAACGAACTTAAACAACATTAAAGATAATAAAGGTCTTAAAGAGTAACAATTAAACTGGTCTAGGCTTATTACCTAACTCGCTCGCAATCGCCATCGTGTTCATTTTGACAGTTCTTGTATGAACGTGACAGCTAGCTGATTCCGATGCCAATTGTCAGCCCATACGTGAACTGTCAAAATGAACACGATGCCGATTGCGAGCGAGTTAGGTAATAAGCCTACAGAGACCAGTTTAATTTAACATTAAAGATAATAAAGGTCTTAAAGAGTAACAATTAAACTGGTCTGGTATCGATTAAGTTAATTGGCTTTGCATTTACATTAAATGCTGTTAATAGAGATGCTTCTATTCTTAATTCTTCAGGCTTTAGTAGCGTAAATTTTTCGTACGAATAAGCGTTTCAATATTGACTAAATCTACCATTAAGGAAGAACGACTTGACTTATACATACATGTCGCATTAATTGGATCCGGGATGGACAAAGATTTATGAAGTAGGTGCGCTGCGATTTCGTCTACTAAGGCTTCTTTAAAGAAAGTATGTTCATTGTTGTACAAACTACACATAAAAATAATTCAAATTCAAATCCAAAATTCTATTTTTGCAAATTGGCCGCCAAGGGCTCTTTTACGTGTCTTTTTTGAAACTACCAGCGCATTCGGAAATACCATCATTGCCAAGAAGAATGCGCCGCAAGAAACTTGGCAGAGTATTAGCACAGCACTGATTTATGATGTTATGATTGTTGTGATTTTAATGTATCTTAATTTTGTAATTGACGTGGATAATTTGTATTTTTATTAAGTTAATCGCCTCTCAATAAAATATTTGCACGCCTGCATGCAGAGTGTATTCACACTGTCAAAAAAAACACAATGCAAGACCTTCCTGTACTGTATTCTGGCAAATAAATACTTTTGACTTTGACTTTTTGACACATTGCAGAAAGCAGTTGTGTTAATCCAAGTTTTACTACCTGCGTGGAATGTCATTAAAATCCATTTAGTGGTTTGTGTGAGGAAGAACAAGAAACACATCGTTAATAATTTAAATTTAATTAACAATTTCGCATTTCCAATAGTAGTGAGATATTATTAAGATAAACGTTACATATTATTGAGTAAAGTTAAATTATGCGAAAAAGGTACGTCAGGGCCTTACCATGATGTGTTATCGCGATTCAATTTCGACCCAAAGTGGACTCGCTCGCTGTCAGTTCCATACAAAAATGTCAGCTAAAACCTGAATTTAATCACATTTAAGACGTCATTAAAGCGTCACGATCGTAGCAAGTGGAACAAAGTAGTTTCTACTTCCCCCTGTGGGAAAGAGGCGTGAGGGTATGTATGTATAAGTGGCGTGGCGTCAAGTATATCAGAAGGCAAGCCGAAGGGAATTTAACTAGCCTTTTCCTCTAATTCTGCACAACAAAGTGCCCAACTGCCTTAAAATAGGCAAGCCGGTGGGAATCGAGCTCTATGGACGCCACGCCACTGGTATGTACATATGTATTTGAGAAAAAAGAGTGGTTATAGTTTATAGATCATGGCTTTTTGTTCCGTCGTTGCGCTACCACAGCAACAAAACCGATCTAAGAAAGTTGACGAAATAAATACCTACCGACTTCAAAGTTTCTAATAAAAGACAATAGGAAACAATGCAAAATGTGAAGTACTCGTACTAGTAAAATTTAACAATAGAATCCAAGAAAGCGAGCTCTACGTAAATATTTCGCAATTTACAAAACAATGTTCGTTGTCAACAGCAGAGTAAGTATTACTTAATAGTACATAGAAATGATGGAACAAATCATTATCACTACATAGTATAAAACAAAGTCGCTTTCTCTGTCCCTATGTCCCTATGTATGCTTATATCTTCAAAACTACACAACGGATTTTGATGCGGTTTTTTTAGTAGGTAGAGTAATTCAAGAGGAAGGTTTTTATGTATAATTCTACGCAGACGTAGTCGCGGGCAGTAGCTAGTAATAGATAAATACGATAAACTAATCTGTACATATAAAATTGAATCCTTACTTCCCTTGGTCACAACATCACGCGTGAACGGCTGGACCGATCTCTCTAATCTCTAAGACGACCGGATAGCCTAGTGGTTAGTGACCCTGACTATGAAGCTAGAGGTCCTGGGTTCGAATCCCGGTAGGGGCAGACAGTTGTATGTTGAGTACGAATGTTTGTGCCCGAGTCATGGATGTTGTATGTATTTATCTACATTATTATAAGTATGTTTATCCGTTGCCTGGTACCCATAGTACAAGCTTTGCTTAGTTTGGGGCTGGGGCAATTGGTGTAATTTGTCCCAAGATAAAAAAAAATATTTTTTTGTTGTGTCTGTTATTGTCAGGAAAAGGTTGAATGTAACAATATTGTGAAAAAACCAAACTGGCACGGGGGCGAGGCCGCGGGTAACAGCTAGTACAGAATAAATAAATGCATGGGAGGTTTTTAATTTTAAAATTTTATGTTAACGGGTTTTCCGTGATAGATTTAATCGCGTTTGAGATCTGACAAATATACATACACAACAAAACCATTAGCGTAAGTACGTATATTACTCGCGAAGGTATTAAAGCGAAATGTGGTGAAATCGAACAAAGAACAGGTGAGCGGACGGCCTTGCGCAGGAGTCGAGTTGCAGCAGACGTTGTTCAGGATTTCAAATTCAGATATGGGGTCTGAATACGAATATTAGAGTCGCTTCATGGAATGAATGTTTTTTTGTAAAATGTTAATGAAACATGATGCCTGTTTAGTGAAATCGGTTTAGGAATTTTGTTTCAGAGCTCTAGTATTTTTAATCGTTTTAGATATACATACCGTTACGCCTCTTTCCCACAGGGGTAGGCAGAGACTACTTTGTTCCACTTGCTACGATCCTGACATACTTCTTTCGCTTCATACATGCTCGTCGGTTTCGGGTACTCCTGACCTGATCTGACCTATTTGGTCTCGGAACGTCCGTCTAGGCCTACCCCTCCCAACTAAATCTATTCGCAGATAACTTGTTTCTCTACAAAAACATATTAAAAGTTTTTTCTTTAATGATGGACGAAAGTCTTAGGAATCATGTTATAAGCGATGCGGCTAGCAACCAACACTATTTTGTTTTCCCTTTCCAGCTATATGCCCTTAATCATGCTACACGTGGCCTTAAGGTTTTGTTACCTTAGGCTCTGTCTACCCCGTAATTGCATAGTTCCCGCGAGATAGTGATAAACAACAAAGGTCGTGACTAGCTGCCCAACGTAAGTCTAATTATACGCGAACGAAGTCGCGGGCAAAAGCTAGTCTTTAATAGACAGAAAAAGGTTAAATATATATACATATTTATATGTACTTAAACGCAGCTGTGCATATAAACATATTTATGTTAACTACGTCGTTGCATGCTCTGTAAAAAGTAAACTATATTATACCTACTTATGAACCACGTTATTCTTTGTGACGTCACAGAATAAATCATACACAGACCGGCAATATTTAAATTTATTCAGATACGTCACTGCATCGATTGTCGACGGTTCACCAGAACTAAAGATTTGTGTACATAGCTGTGGTCTGTTCTGTAGTTCTAACAAAATGTATGACGAGTTGTAAAAGAAATTTCATTATCAGCTGTAGTGATTTTCCAACGAAAAAAAAACCACACAACCACACAACCAACGCTGATGATCTATTTTTCATGTCTGTGTTTTTGTTTATTATATAAAATTGTGTATATTCTCTTATATTTTGTGTGTCTTGCAAAAAGGAATAAATGTCTTCTTTCTTTCTTTCTTTCCATGCTGGATTTACCAGTTGTTTCTCTTCCCGCGCAGATGGTAAAAGCCCATCGAGGGAATGGGTGACAGTCTTAGGAATCATGTTATAGGCGATGCGGCTAGCAAACCACCACTATTTTGATTTCCTTTTCCGCCTATACGCCCTGAGCATGCTAAACGTGGCCTTAAGGTTTTGTTACCTTAGGCTCTGTCTACCCCATGAGGGTTAAAGACGTGATATATGTATGTAAAAAAAAAACAAATTGTTATACAGGAATGCAGTTTGGTAGAAACTGTAGGTCAAAACAGTTAATTAACCGGATGTTCTCAAAAATTCAGAGCTCATGGACCACTCGCTGTAAAGTTCCTGATATCTTAACCGTCAGTTACTTACCTGCATATTCACATGCATTGCAAGTTAATTAAAGCTTGTAAAATAGGTGCCGTTTCTTTAATCAGCTGTGTAACAGAAGAAAACAGCAGGACAGGATGGTCAAATAAGGAAAGGACCCAGTTGCTCCCAATTAGCGACGAAACGGTTAAGTGGATGATGGATTGGATCGGTAAAACCCAGAGATGTACAAAATGGTTTTAAAAAAGCATTTAAATACAAAATGTAAAATACTTTTCAGATTTACTATTTGAAATGCAAAATACCAAATAGTTTTGCGTTTTGTATTTCAAATGCTAAATGCAAAATAGGTATTTTCAAAATACTTTTTCAAAATAAAATACCTTTTGATCGAATATCAGACATTTTTATTTATTTTAGGTATGTATGTAGGGTCAATATGCCTACCCTCTGTCAGAACCTATTGCTCGTCTCTGACAGGGGCATTACAATGTTTTTATGCTCTATATCGGTGCCATTCTTAAGTTTGTTATATTTCTTCCTTTTATATCTACGTATATCGAATGTTTGTACATCTCTCTCTCCCTCTCTCTCTCTTATGTATAGTCAGCGGCATAAATATTTTATACGTTATCAAGACGTCAAAACATCTATACACCTTTATGCCATAAAAAATAGCCAATGATACTTATATTTGACATGGTCGCTGTATCAATATTTATGCCTTCGACTGTATTTAAAGTCATCATCAGCCCGTGTCAGCCCACTGCTGGACATCTCTCCTATAGCGCTCCATTAGGCTCTTCAGATCTCCTCCAACGGCTCCAACCCCTGCCCGCTGCCTTGCGAATGTCATCGTCTCATCTAGCATCAGGACACCCAGCGTAAAGCCCCGTATGCATGGTAAACATCTGTTTAGCAACAAAGTTGAATCAATGTTTACGCTTGTCAGGCGAGAGCTTGTCAACATGACGCTATCACCTCTACAACACGCAGTGCTGCCAGCAACATGTTGACAGCAACTCAGAAACATGTTGACAGCAACTCCGCAACACGTTGATTCAACTTTGTTGCTAAACAAATGTTTACCATGAATACGTGGCTTTAAAGTGATTGTTTAATATTAGGCTTTGTGTTCTTTTTCTGTAATTAGCTTTGACAGGGGTCCATGGATTTATTGGAAAAAAAGTGGTTACCGACCGAAATTTCGGTTTCGGTTTCAGTTTCGGCCTTAGTTTCGGTTTCGGCCGAAATATAGCCGAAACTTTCGACCCCGCCGAAACTCGAGTGTTCGTGAATTTTCGTGCGTCGTTCGGTAAACTTCGCAGCTAACTCGTGCTTGCTCGCCGGCGGGGCCCCGGCTCAGTTGCCGCCGTTCATTTAATCGTGAGTTGAGGTTATTGAGGTTATATTTTGCAATTGAGTGATTTGTTAAGTATAATGTGTTAATAAATGTTATAAAAAACAGTAAATTTCAGTAAATAATCGTAATTTTAAATGTATTAATATGTTTCGGTTTCGGTTTTGGTTTCGGCCGAAGCAGAGAGCAAGGCCGAAAGTTCGGTTTCGGTTTCGGTTTCGGCCGAAAAATCAGTTTCGGTCGGACACCTAAAAAAAGTGGTCCGTGGTCACAAATAGTTAAGTAACACCAGATTAGAGAATCCTTCAACCAATAGGCACCGCTGGATTCGAAGCAATTGCGTGGAACGTCGCGTGCTGTTCTAGTGTCGACATTTTTACCCCATTGTCACCGCTTCCCACGGTACGATACCATTGTGAGCGCGTTGTAACGAAACACTGACAATTTCTTCTTTGAAACGAATGGAACTTGAATATGAACAAAAATACACGCGGAAACTGTAAAATATTTACTGTTTAGAAGAGTCAAGACAGTGAAGGAGACAGAATGTAAGGCCGGTGTGAGCATGTGCGTAGCTCAACCAGCGTCTAGCACGAGCGCGCGCAGGAGTCGTCGCGCGCGAGACAGATTGCTTGTCTTTTTCTTACTGTTCGTTCTAGACAGAAACAGGCGACGCGACTCACGCGCATAGTATCCGCAAAACCAAGTGGCGAGTGAGGCCTGTCATGCTATCTCTTTCGCACCTGCACTGCCTCATGGAGCGGGTCGTGCAACAATAGTGTCAGGCATAATCATCGTCATAAGTTATCTACATGCTACCGCCATTTTTTTTTATTCGGAGGAAAAATGCTGTTACGCACTATCCACCGTTACGGTGGGACGACACGGCGGGGTGTATGGGACTCTCCTCCTCCATTCCTCCCCTCCTATATGGGAACGAAGGAATGGAGGAGGCATACCGATTAAAATACCTCCGCCTACGGTAACTGACGTTTATGCCTGTCTCCTCACTTGTTTTTGCGAAAACTTTAGCGGGGCAATTCGCTTGGCAAAGTTAGGTTGCGCTTGCGTCGTATGTACATGTTAAGGCGTAGTTTTAATCGGCCTCACTTCACCGTCCGCAGGACTCCACAATTTTTTTATCTATATACTAATATTATAAATGAGAAAAAGTGTCTATCGTACCTCTTCGCACTAAAACCGCTAAGCCGATTTAGTTGGAATTGTGGTATAGAGACAGTTTTAGTCGCGTGAAAAATAGGATAGTTTTTATCCCGGAAAATCGATTTCCCGTGGTATAGCGATAAGCGAATTCCGGACAGACAGAGCCGCGGCTGACAGTACTACATGCACATACACAAATCACGTTTATATCCCTTACGGGGTAGACAGAGCCTGAGGTAACAAAACCTAAAGGCCACGTTTAGCATTGTAGGCGTATAGGTGGAAAAAAGAATCAAAATAGTGATGGGTTGCTGCATCGCCTATAACATGATTGCTAAGAATTTCGCCCATTCCCTCGATGGGCTTTTACCATCTGCGCGGGACGAGAAGCAACTGGTACATTGTATGTTAGTCCTTTGCTCCCAGACCAGCATGGAAGTAACAGCTATACATATACAGGTATTTAAATAGTTTCCTATTATGTTTCTACTCCATTTAAAACGGCAAACGAAGAAATTAGTTACATTGGCGGAACAGGAATGACAGACATGCACTGTCTCCAAGAGAAATGTCAAGCCGGCGGATTCCGTCACGTAACTTTAATTAGTGGCACCGATCGGACGAATCGATAACGGTATCGATTGTTCGATGCGATTATTTTGCTCTCAATCGATCGAGTCGGTAGAGATTAGCTGGGGTTTTAAATTAAAAGTGTAACGTCGTACAGTCAGTGTCATATAGTAACTTTGACGACCAGATGGCCCAGTGGTTAGAGAACCTGACTATGAAGTTTGAGGTCCCGGGTTCGATCCCCGGTCGGGGCAGATATTTGTACGAAAAATACGAATGTTTGTTCTCGAGTCTTGGATGTTTAATATGTATTTAAGTATGTATTTATCTATATAAGTATGTTTATCCGTTGTCTAGTGCCCATATTACAAGCTTTGCTTAGTTTGGGGCTAGGTCAATTGTCCCAAGATATTATTATTATAAAAAAAAATAAAAAAACTAGCAGTCAGGATCATCAAATACTTGGAAACACCCTAATGGTCATTAACAATGACTCAACCAAAGCAGTCAAATTGGTCGGGATATCCATGGTGCACAAATATACCGGAGCACGCACTGACTGTACGTAACAAAATTACCTAGCCCTCTAGACTGTTTAAACGCATCTGCAATCCAACGAAATTTTGTTTGTGTCAGTTTTGTGACGAATCAAATGTCAAGAAACGGGAGCGGATCAGAATACATAAAGTTTAAAATGTATAATGGGTTAAAATACATAATGATTCAAAAATAAAACTTATGCTGAAAATTAAAAATCAAAATAAAATTTGGACCCTCAGGTACGGTCCTCAATTACCCATCATGCAGGCATTCCCGCGTTGTATCGCAAATAGCAATACTTCTTTGTACGAGAAAGAAATACCATAAATATATTTTTAGCTATTACACTATCAATAATATATTTAGAACACACAATCGCAAAGGTACTGTTAAAATAACTGTGAGTCACAGCAAATAAATAAAATTAACTAATCGAAACTGTTACATTTGTTTTTGGTGTTATTACGAATATTACGATGTTATTAGCAAGCACGCAAACAACAAATCACTTAGTTAAAATTCCTGTGGCGACCAAGCGTTACCTATTTGTTACTTTCTGACTTATAAAGAAAGAAAAAGAAACATTTATACACATTCGATACACGTAGATATAAGTATAAAGGAAGAAATACAATATACCTACTTAAGAATAGTAATTTAGTTTTAAGGTTTGTATATTGTGTAACATGACTTGACATTGAATGAATAAATGAATAAGAATAGTACCGATATAGTGTAAAATGGGCCCCACTCAGCATAATATTGCGGCAAGCCGCGACGCTGTTTTTCAATGGGACCCAGACAAAATTAAAAAACTAAACACAAAGAACACACACACTGTGGCGACACGAACGCCAGTGGAAAGCACTTCACAAACAAGCTGACAAATATAAGGAAGTACGTATGGCAACACTCGATCAGTTCAGTCATTAAACCAATTAAACCGAAAACAAGTCAAGCCAAACGTTGATTTGGCTATTGCAGTGAGTTAATTATCAATTTCAATAGTTTTGATATTGTACGTATCACCATAACCCTCGATAAACCAGCTTATGAAGGTTATTATCCAATTTTAGAGCAGCTAAAATATGAAATTTCTAAACAATACCGAAGATTAAAACACATAGAAAAATCTAAAAAGTAAAGCGCTGGCCGGGAATAGAACCCGGATTCTCATCATTCCTTGCTATACCGCTACACCACTCAT
The DNA here is from genome assembly GCA_949127965.1 of Pandemis corylana. NCBI lineage: Eukaryota > Metazoa > Arthropoda > Insecta > Lepidoptera > Tortricidae > Pandemis > Pandemis corylana. The sequence goes on along the minus strand of OX421864.1, from coordinate 12,709,677 downwards.
AGCAGGTAAAATAATGATTGTTGAGTCGTTTTCAATAAACTTAATGAGATTCAAGATTTTAAACTTTGTCTTCTTCTTCTTCTTTTATTTGTGGCGTATCAAGTCGTTATAGCGACGACAACTTCGCCAATGTCAATGTAAAAATTTTTATTAAAAAATCTTGTGACAAAATGTCGACAACGTTGTACGGTAATGGTCAAAGACCCCCCTCCCCCCCTGTCGGGCTCTTAGCCAACGGTCAATGATATCCCTCAGAAACTGCCAGGAAATCATTAGCCGTTGCCCAGGGCGCACCGGACCAAGCACTGCTCTTCCCCCCGGACGGATCCAAAAACGAACCGCAGCTCTTAATCACACGTGGAGGTAACCCGACTCGCACCCCTAAACTTTGTTTCGGCGCCGATCTTATAAAGTCGCCTTTGACAGCTATACCTCTGGACCTTAGTCAACAGTGGCGCCAACTGGTGAGCAAAGAAACGATAGCTGCTGCCCACGACTTCGTCCGCGCAGAATTAAACAGCCTATGACACTCACAGTTAGGGTTGCCACCTTTTTTTTGAAGAAATATAGTATTTTTCTCAGAACCTTGCCAAAATATAGTACTTTTGGGAAATTTTGGAAAAAAAATAGTAGACATTCATTCATTTATCATGTTTAAACATTATATACAAATTACAATCCTATATCACTTTATTGCACACCAGTTTAAGTGGGTACGTTCCAATTTAGTCGATGTTTATACAAAAAAGTGCAGCAGTGGAGTTGGCAATGAAAATATAGTATTGTTCGTACTATATTATATTTCTATAATATATAGTACAATTGACCGCAATATAGTACGATACTATATAATATAGTACAGGTGGCAACCCTACTCACAGATAATATGGCTTTCTATTGGTAAAATAATTTTCAAAATCGCTTCAGTTGATCCAGTTCCCCCTACAAACTCACGAACTCACAAACCTTTTTACCCTTTATAATATTAGTATACATATGAATTGAATTCAAAGAGAAAGTGATGGACACCATTGGAAATAGAAATCGTACCTCCGTGCCATGATATATAGGTACAGACCTACACGCGATATAACAATAATATATCTAACAATACCAGTCTTTATTGCACTCGCATATGGTAGAATGTGCGTGAATTAGACACAACAATAGGTTAATAGACACTGTGTTAAAGATCTCACAACGTCCAACAGGCAATGGGGACTATTGTTTCTTTGCTCACCAGTTGGCGCCACTGTTGACTAATTTGATTGATAATTGACATCGGGTCAATTGTGATACGCCATAAATATGAAGAAGTATTTTGTTTCTTCCATGCTGGTCTGGGAGTCAAGAAAAAACATAGAATGTACCAGTTGCTTCTCTACCCGCGCAGATGGTAAAAGCCCATCGAGGGAATGGGCGAAAGTCATAGGAATCATGTTATAGGCGATGAGGCTAGCAACCCATCACTATTTTGATTCCATTTTCCACCTATACGCCCACAATCTTGCTAAATGTGACCTGTAGGTCTTGCTACCTTGGGCTCTGTCTACCCCGTAAGGGATAAAGACGTGATTTGTGTATGTGTATGTATGTATTTTGTGACCGAAATCTTACACTAATCATACCGTATCTACATAAGGAAACGCATAGATTACCGATGGTGTAAAAACGCACCTTTAGGCGCAAGTAATTGACCGCACAGAACTGTTACTTGCATAAAAACTATACTAATACATATGTATAAAACTTGGCTAATGCGCTTCATGGTGCGTTACGCTCTTGGCCTTTATAGCTTTATGTATGAGTTATGTTTACTAATTATGTTTTGTGATCGAATGGAAACCTTTTTATTGTAAATGCCCGAGAGGTTCTGCTTTATTGGGCCGGAATAATTATTTTTATTACTGCCAAGTGCGGGTCTGACTCAAAAGAACGACACGGAAGTTTATCTAGCGCCGTGCTATATTACCATACCAATACTAGCATCTGCCCGCGACTTTGTCCGCGTAGGATAAGACTTAAGAACTGATGTTCATAGTATATTCTGCAAATTGAAATATTATTAAAAACACACTGCTAACACTGATTACACGCAAACGCAAATAAACAGAACCGCGGTATTATTTTTTGACAACGTCAAACGTGACAGTTGACGTAGTTTTTTTTTATTACAAGCTAGTTCTAGGCAACAGAGCTTATCGGCCGTTAAATTTAACAAATGTCATATCGAGCATTCAAAAAATATTTCTAATTAATAATAGGGAATAAAAATAAAAGAGCTGGTTCCTCGATTATTAAGACGTCGACTGTCGAAAAAAAAAATTTGCCCCTCTTCCAAAAACTTTACTTAGCCAATTATACCTTTGACATGTTTATCGCTATCCCGCGGGAACTATGCAATTTTCCGGGATAATAAGTAGCCAATGTTTTAATCTAGGGTACTAGCTATCTCCCTTCCAAATTTGATTACAATCTGTCAATTCGTTTCAGCGTGAAGAAGGAACAAACATACACACATCGTCACCTTCATTCAGTGCTGTTTCTAAATTCTCGTTAGTTTGTAGGCATTTCTAATTAAACAAATCCGTTAACGCCATTTGGATAAAGAACAGTATGCTTAGTGTAAGTTCTCGGTCACAAAATAACGTCTCGAACGCGTTTGCGTTAAAATGTCAAATATTACGAAAACAATTTGTTGCCGTTTCGATCCGCAAGTGGCGCTGCCAATTATTCCATAGTAATTGAGACGTATACGTGAAACGCGTTCGAGACGTTTTTGTGTGTGAAAACTTACACTAGAGGCTCAGTAATAGAAAATCTACAGTACGTTACCTAAGAAGATGGCATAACATACGACATTATAACAGAAGCTATATTTTTCTTACACTATCTCGAGTCATAACAATAGAATTACGTGGAGGTACGACTTGTTCAATCTCACAAAAGATTCTAGTCACGAACGAACCCTATTCAAATAGAGTCTATGTTTAAAAGGGCCCTAAATAAAGACAAGTACTTGCACAACTGAGTTTGTCGTTCCTTAAATTGAATCATTTATCAATTAACATATACCTATGTATAGCTAGCATCCAATTTATTCTTATGTATTTATATGTTCACTTTGAACAACGATCAATGTGTAGAAACATTTGTTTGCTCGATATTTTTTTTGGTACATACATAAATTACGTCTATATCCTTTACGGGGTAGACAGAGCCTAAGGTAACAAGACCTAAAGACCACGTTTAGCATGATTGCGGGCGTATGGATGGAAAGGGAAATCAAATCAGTGATGGGTTGCTAACCACTTCGCCTGTATAACATGATCCCTAAGATTTTCGCCCATTCCCTATATTAGTAGAATTTGCCCAAAAATGGCTTGTTAGTCAATTAGTCGTACCAGCGTCGATATACAAGTGCTCGTTTAAAGCTATTAGATAACAGACAAATATCTGCAGACGAAGTCGCGGGAGACCACTAGTTACTAATACACAATTTAATAAATGATTAATTTAAAATAACAAACTCGCACAGCTTTGTAATATTCTGACATAGTCTACCGCAGGTTGCGGTCAGGTGGCTACGTACGTACGACCACAGCGTTTGATATCGGCCAACATGTTGCGATCTATACATAAAACGAGCAACATTTGTATGTAATTATGTATAATACATACTAGCTTCTGCCCGCGACTTCGTCTGCGTAGAATCATACACATATACCTTCCTCTTGAATCTATCTATTAAAAAAAACCGCTTCGTAGTTTTAGAGATCTCAGCGGAAAGTATGTACTACGAGCTGTTGCCCGCGGCTTTGCCGCCCTTCCAGTATTTTTTTTCAAAATTTTATTAAATACTAGCCTTCCGTCCGCAGCTTCGCCCGCGATAAATTAATTTTCCCGTAGGAAAAGGTATTTTCCCGCGATAAAAAGTAGCTCTATGTCACTCGGTGATAATGTAGCTTTCTAACGGCAAAAGAATTTTTGAAATCGGTCCAGTAGTTTCGGAGCCTATTCAATGCAAACAAACAAACAATCAAATTTTTCCTCTTTATGATAATTATAGACAATCTTTGTCCAAACAGTAACAAACACACCTAAAAAAAATTATCCAATTCGGAGCAGTCGTTTGGAAGTTATGCGCGTATATACATTTCGACGATTAATTTTTATTACACAGATAGATGTAGTGAATAATAAAAAAATTAATAAAGAAAGAAGAAGACATTTATACCTTTTTGCAAGACAACAAATATAAAAGAATATACACAACTTTATAGAAAAAAAACAAGAAAAAAAACACATGAAAAATAGATCATCAACGTTGTGTGTCTTCGCAAAGGTGAAACGGTCGCTGGCTCAGCATTACGCTGAGGTGTTAGACGCCTGCAGCACCGATTTTCAGCCGGAACCGTCTGTGACTCACGAATCGATACACAGATAAAATATACTACATAATCCATAAACTTTTACGTAAACAGAATAATAATGATACTTATATACGTTTTTTGTGAAATAGGTAAATAATATTTCATAAAAACTTGTTTTAAATTATTCCAAATCACAGACCGTAGTTGATATTAAAATAACAAACGTGACGTGTCTATTTTGAGCGAGATAAATCGTATTTACTGAAATTTGTTACACGAATTTGCGGATTTACCATACATTTAGTGGCTGTGACTACCGTCATTACCGCGTTCAATGCCACAGCACAAAGGTAAAGGTCATGTAGCCATCATTTACCTGATTTCATGGCACACTATTGTCGGTGAATCATTTCGTCAAATAATGTTGCCATGCTTCAAATATTCACGTAGGTAAGAAGCATAATATAATACAATACATGGTACCGCAAGGACTCTATTGAACACCATATAATCCAAATGAACAATAAAATATTTCCCTTGCTACTCCGCTACTAACGTGCAAGATAGCCAAGCTCATGTGAAATATACATACATACATACACAAATCACGTCTGTATCCCTTACGGGGTAGACAGAAATATACTTGTTTTTACATGCATCCACCATCCTCTACTACCACATGTTATTTTGTTTTAATTTAATTTCAGTTATTATTATTATTACTATTTTATTACAATTGACAATCCTTTAGTGAGTAGCACTTTTAAAAGGGTGATAAATACGATGCGGCTAGCAACCCATCACTATTTTGATTCCACTGTCCACCTACACGCTCACAGTGTCTTGCTGAACGTGGCTAATTGTTACCTTAGGCTCTGTCTACCCCGTAAGGGATAAAGACGTGATTTATGTATGTATGTATATTTTTAAATAATTGACTTCTATGAACAAACAAGTCATTTTGACTTGCAGCAGAACGAATAAATATAAAAGAATTATTTAATGCAAGTGGCCACAGTTACTGACAAACGACAAAATAAATCGCAGCGTGTATTTATAGCTATACGTAGAGGATTATCTCGACAAGGGCAACACCGAGTACACCGATACAATTGACATCATCCTGTATCTGTCCCCTGCTTCCTGTCATTCATTGACAGCGATTCAACAAATTTAACCTTTAAAAACACTCGTGGCAAGGTTCACTTTGCAAGTACTGGCAGGTAATAAATCTTTGAGCGGCCATTATGATTTTCAGCGCTGTTTCGATTCGACATGAACAATTAATTAAAATTATTTTGTACATACATATATCACGTCTTTATCCTTTACGAGGTAGACAGAGCCTAAGGTAACAAAACCAAGGCCACGTTTTGCAGGTTTAAAGGGAAATCAAAATAATGATGGGTTGCTAGCCGTATCGCTTATAACATGATTCCTAAGACTCGCCCATTTCCTCGATGGCCTTTTACCATGCGCGGAAAGAGAAGCAACTGAAAAATGAAATGATATCTATCTATCTATCTTAAAAAGAAATCTTAGGTATCAAGCTATATAGGCGATGTGGCTAGCAACCCATCACTGTTTTGATTGATTCCCCTTCCATTCATACGCCCACAATCATGCTAAACGTGGTCTTTAGGACCTATTACCTTATGCTCTGTCTATCCCGTAAAGGATAAAGACGTAATTTATATATGTATGTACAAACAAAATAGTTTTTTTACTTTTTTTTCGATTCGCAATGCGTGGTCAGTATGAAGCCATCCGGCGTAGATTCTGGTCGAGTTTGTAATTTTTTTATTTTTTTTTATGTTAGAGAGGCCAGAATGTAATGTAAACAGAATTGTCACTTGTCACCGACAATTGTCGCTTTGGTGAAATAGGGCCCAGGCCTTATTCAGCAACTCGATTTTCGAAGTTAATTTCGTGTCGTTTCGCTCAAACCATGATAAATTTGAAAGTGAGAGAGACGGTATACCAACTTCGAAATTCGAATTTTTGTAGCCTGCCAGGAGTCATTGAGGTCAATGCGATGATTTCGCCAATGTCAAAGTAATAAATACAGTATTCAAAAATCTTGTGACAACAATGTCGGCAACGTTGTACGGTAGAACACGGTCAAAAGACCCCCTGGCTCTTAGCCAACAGATAACGATATCCCTTAGAATCTGCCAGGAGATCATTATCCAATGCCCAGGGTGCACCGGCAAACATTGCTCTTCCCCTTGGAATGATCCAAAAACGAACCGCAGCTCTTGACCACACGCGGAGGTAACCCGACTCGCACTCCATTATTCATACTTATACCTAAGCAAAGCAACAGAATGACAGATAAGTGTAAAAATGGACTTTAGTTAGTAGGTTTTTATGATAATGTAGGTTAACGCCTAGTATCATTGTTTAGTTTGTAAACAAGTAGAATAAAGTCACAAATAGAAACTGATTTATGTCGAATGCATCCTACTTAATATCATGCTATGCTTATATCTTCAAAACTACACAACGGATTTTGATGCGGTTTTTTTTAATAGATAGTGATTCAAGAGGAAGGTTTTTATGTATAATTCTACGAAGACGAAGTCGCGGGCAGAAGCTAGTAATATTATAAACGCGAAAGTTTGTATGGACGGATGGATGTTTGTTACTCTTTCACGTAAAAACTGCTTTGGATTTGGATAAAATTTGGAACGGATATAGCTGATGCCCTAGATTAACACAGGCTATTTTTCATCCCGGAAAATTGCATAGTTCCCGCGGGATAGCGAAAAACTATTTTTTTGCAGACGAAGTCGCGGGCAGCAGCTAGTTTTATTTAAGACTGACTTTGTCCTATTTCATTCTGAGAGTAGGCCCAGCAGTGGGATGTAGGTATATAGACTGCAGATGACGATGTCCTACCCCTTCTGATTGCCTCTATGGAAAGATTTCCTATCCCGTGGCAATTGTCATTGTTCATTTTTTTTAAGCTGTGCTTTTAACACCTTTATTTGATAAAATGGACTATTTCAAGCAACTAATTTGAATATTATGCTTTTGCGTAGCTTTGTTAATTAATAATAAATATTTTTTCGCTGTTTGATAATTCGTGAATTTAGACAGAATCCCAATCGCCTTCGTTCGGCTGACTATAAAAAAAACGGCTTTGTCTATGGTTTTGTAGATTTGACAGTGACACGTGACAGTTGCCGTAGCCAAACTTTTTTTTTTCATTTTTGTGGCAAACATTCGATGCTGGATTCTGTCTAAAAACCCGGTCGTTCGGTCAAACAAAGGTTCAAAGTACTTTTACAAAAATATCTGCAATCATAAAGTATTTTTGAAATCGGACAAGATAAATCGGATAATTGATGGTTTTCCTCGAAATGGTTTTCGAATTGGAGCATACTAAAAAAAATGAACAATGCCAATTTCCACAAATCCGCCTTACTCCATCAAAATTTCAAAATATCAGCTTGCTAAGTCCATGTTTGGGTTGGGCGTTGATGAGTCAGTCAGTCAGCTACTTATACTTAAATACTTTTAACAAGTTCTTATGTAACTTGCCGATTCAATCACTCAATCTTGCAAATGAAATTTCGACGACGGCAACACTGAATATATACAACAATTATTTGGTACATAATACTTAGACATAATAATATCAAATCATCCCAAATCGAGTACAAAAATCAATTTACATCCGGCCTTTTCTATTTATTGTTTATTGAGTGCATTGAATGCATGAAAGGTCCGACACGGCCGGTAACGGTCGCGTTGAGTGAACTCGTGGCCGGTGGACCGAGACGGCTGGCGAACGAGATCGCCGGCTGTCCGCTTTTTGTCCCATACGCAGAGGCAGCGTTGAAGGGTTTAGTACTAGTACCTCTAGAAAGTACCTAATGGTCAGATAAATTAAATGCGGTAAGCAAACTGATTTTTTTTTAAATCAAACGCGTCAAAATGTCACGCTGAATAGGTAAACATCGATATTGCTACAAAATAAGCGCCCAAATACAACTAACAAATTTAGAGCTGTTCATTTTGTACAACATATTCCAATTCGACATCTTTCAAGATTCAATACGGTCAATTAAGCGTAAAATGCTGATTCCATCACACATGCCTCAAAATTATTTCTCTTTTTCGCCTAATTTTAGTTTTGTTATAAGCAGGATGCTCACTCACTTGCTTAATCCTGTTTCTTTATGCTAGTAAGTTTTACTTGTAGTGTAAGTCCCTAAACATGATAAATGCTGTCGCATGCCTGTTATTGGTGCATGAACATGGATTGTAACTGGTAATTTTGTTAATATTAATGTTTTGTTTATGTACTGTTGGCATGTCTAAATAAATAAATAAATAAACTCTATTCGCACCAGTACAATTTAGAGATGATCAAAATCGAGTGCGTAAAATAGTTTTAAACGGGCCGCAAACGCACCCGTAAGTAAAATTATAGAAACATTGACATTTAAGCTACCTATTGATATTCCTTGAATTTATATAACATTATGAACTATTGTAGTGATTCTTAGATTTAATTGACATACTATTTTACTGAAATTTTCCATATTTTATTAACAAATAATTAACTAGAATAGAATAACATTAATGAATTTAATAATATCAATGTATATAGTTTAAGTTTTTGACATTATGTTATAATCCTAGATTTAGATATTAACTACTATTGTGTGCCCTTGCAGGGCGTCATGGACTGACTTAGAACAATGTTAACATCTTCATATGTATGTACATGACTTGACAATGAATAAATAAATAAATAAGTACCCCTGTGTTATGGCTGGCCACGACCGGCGGTGATTGCTTTCCATCAGGCAATCCGCTCGTTTGCCCCCTCTCATAATCATCATCTCTCAGAATAGGGTAATATGATAGGGGTTAAATAAAATAAATGGATCACTCGAAGTCAAATCCGCTCGAAGAGTAGTTCATAATTTCCAACATTTACTACACTATTTTGATTCCCTTTACTACTATACGCCCGCAATCATGCTAAACGATTCCTTATGGTCTTGTTACCTTAGGCCCTGTCTCCCCGTAAGGAATGACGTACAACATTACGACAGAAATCAAAGCCCCGAGCAAAAATTATCAGCAAAAATTTCGAACACGTTATGTGCACAAAAAAGAACTTTCAAATCCAGCCATAAACAGAGTAATGCGACGCAATCTACATTTTATTTTAGCATGTGCAGTAATGCGTTTTTAATTAGCAATAAAACAAGAGACTCGCGGAAGAGACGGTGTCAATTTCATTTCCATATTGAATTAATAGCGGGTACCGTTAACAACGGTGTGTTTTGCATCCTAACTGATCGCCCGTGCAAGATAAACCTAGAAACCACTTTATAGAAACGTTTTTGTACTACATAAGAACAACGCGACCTAGTATTGTACCCTGAGGAACGACTGGCGGGAAATGCGATACAGGCAAACGTCTTAATTTTTTATATTGGAAATCGTGACTGACTGAACGATCAACAATCAGGTGAAACTACTGAAGATCGCGCTGAAATTTGACACGCAGATACTAATACAACGTTATAAAACTGGTATATTCTGTTTTTTCTTTGCTCCAAGACCTTGCTTATCATCCAACTCGCTCACAATCGCCATCGTGTTCATTTTGACAGTTCATGTATGGGCTGACAATTGGCATCGGAATCAGCTAGCTGTCACATTCATACAAGAAATGTCAAAATGAACACGACGGCGATTGCGAGCGAGTTAGACAATAAACCTACAGCATGGATGATAGCTTTACCGATTTCCAAATTTGTTACAGATAACTATTTGAAAGTTTTTTGGGGTTCAGTGATGTTTATGAAAACCTTACAGCCTCGTTTATAGTTTTACAAAAACAAATTATATCACGTTCAGCAAACGTAACATGTCTATTTTCTTATAAAAATACAAGTTGTTGCATTATAATATTTGTTACTAACATTTAAGTCCAAAACCTTTTATAAACCCGTTTTTATTATCCCAGTTGGAATGTAAAGAACACAAATCATTTGAACACAATTAAAAGTCAGTTTCATTTAATTTGTACAAAACGTAATCTTAACTAGTTTCTGCCCGCGACTTTGTCTGCAAAATTATTTCTCTTGAATCACTCTGTCTATTAAAAAAACCGCATTAAAATCCGTTGCGTGGTTTTAAAGATCTAAGCATACATAGGGCTACATTTGACGACCTGATAGCCTAGTGGTTAGTGACCCTGACTATGAAGCTAGAGGTCCTGGGTTCGAATCCCGGTAGGGGCAGACAGTTGTATGGTGAATACGAATGGTTTGTGCCCGAGTCATGGATGTTGTATGTATTTATCTACATTATATAAGTATGTTTATCCGTTGCCTGGTACCCATAGTACAAGCTTTGCTTAGTTTGGGGCTGGGTCAATTGGTGTAATTTGTCCCAAGATATTTATTTATTTATTTATTTATTTTATAGGGACAGACAGCGGAAAGCGTCTTTGTTAACTATGTAGTGAAGCTGCAAGAGGCAATAAGATCGACTGCCGTTTAATTAAGAATCCCTAATTATAATCCACTTAGTGACAGAAGCGGTTTGTAATTTAATTATTAATTAACACCAAGGTGAAGGTCAAGACTGAATTCACAGTAAACTTGGACCAGTTAGCTCTTAAAATAAATTTTGAAACTGCAAATACAACGAAGGCCAAGTGATGAACATCTTAAAATCAATCGCAAGTTATCATTGTACCTTAAGATGGGATGTAGGTAACTTAGGTTAAATTTGTGAAATTTTGACAATTATAAATACTTATTCCTTACCTTGCTTATTTATTACTAAAAAGGAATAAATGCCTTCTTTCTTTCTTTTCTTCTTTCTTTATTAATGAATTCCATGCTGGTCTGGGAGTAAAGAAAAAACATAGAATTTACCAGCTTCTCCTCTTCCCGCGCAGATGGTAAAAGGCCATCGAGGGAATGGGAAGTCTTAGGAATCATGTTATAGGCGATGCGGCTAGCAACCCATCACTATTTTGATTTCCCTTTCCACCTATACGCCCACAATCATGCTAGACGTGGCCTTAAGGTTTTATTACCTTAGGCTCTGACTACCCCGTAAGGCATAAAGACGTGATATATGTGTGTGATATAAGGGGGTTGAAAACCTAATAAACATCATAATTTCAGCCATTTTGAAAGCCTAACTTCGACTCGCAAGCTATAAAAGATGTACACTGGCTGGAAACAGCTTCCAAATAAAAAACAAAAACTAAACTTTCTGAATCTATGAGCGAAACTATCAAAGAAAAACTCTTTAGCTGTCGCCTTGACATTAATCTCACTGACATTCAGGCATCGTTTCGTCAGCAAACGTCTAAATTCGCCGTACAATTTCGTTTTATTGTTTAATAAATTGACCAAGGTCGTAAACATCAAATTTGAACGAGAGCATCAGGAGCCCTTACCTGCACCAGGTATTCTTGGACTAAGTATACTTAGAAGCAAAACAAACTCAGATGACCTTAAATAAATACATACACATACACAAATCACGTTTTATCCCTTACGGGGTAGACAGAGCCTAAGGTAACAAGAGCTACTGGCCACGTTTAGCAAGATTGTGAGCGTACCTAGGTGGAAAATAGAATCGAAATAGTGATAGGTTGCTAGCCGCATCGCCTATAACATGATTCCTATGATTTTCGCGCAATAGCTCGATAGGCTTTTACCATCTGCGCGGGAAGAGAAGCAACTGGTCATTCTATGTTTTTTCTTTGCTACCAGACCAGCATGGCAGTAAATAAATATCAGAAAAAATCACACAAATTGACCTAGTTCCAAAGTAAACTAACTAGGCTTGTGTTTTGGTACACATTATGTGTGCGTAATAAGGCAGCGGATAAGTGCGGATGTGTGCAACTAGGGTGCATACCGAATAGCTTTGCCGTGTGTACATACTTATATTGGGAAAAATAGACGTAGGGAATAATCCTTTCCCATAGTGAAGGCATGGTTACTTCAGAATGATGCAGACTTGTCTATGAGTCTGATAGAAGCTGCGGACAGAAGTAGCATGACAAATACCATACAAATACGAACATTCCCGAGATAATTAAATACGATGGGACAGGATTTTGCACGACATCTGTAGATAGGGTTGCCAACTGTACTATAACATATAGTATTGAACTATATTTCAGGTGTGCGTTATATGCTGTTGAAGAAATAATTAGTACGCAAAAATTACTATATTTTCAACACCGTACGAAATCTGAAAAACAAGTATAGTTTTTTATAAAAATAAATGAGTCTATTTTTAAAATGTTCCATAAAATACTATACTTTTTAGAAGCGTACTATATTTTGTTATAGCTTATTTTTAAAAATACTGTATTTCGCTGAAAAAATCTGTAGACCACTACATCACTACATAGTATAAAACAAAGTCGCTTTCTCTGTCCCTATGTATGCTTTTATCTTCAAAACTACACAACGGATTTTGATGCGTTTTTTTAAAAATATAGTGATTCAAGAGGAAGGTTTTTATGTACAATTCTACGCAGACGAAGTCGCGGGCAGAAGCTAGTAAATATATATAGAAAAATCCGTGACCCAGGAACAAATATTCGTGCACAACAGACCTTGAGGTACTCCTAACAATGTCTTCCGAATCCGGCTAATGTTATTCCAACCATAACCATAACATGCGTAGATTTCTATATTCCTACTCTACTTAAACTGTCTCCAACTTATTTCTGTATCTTATTGGTTGTCTGGTAGACATCGCTATTAAGCGATAAGACCGCCTATTGTCCACTTTGTTTCTGTATTGTTTTCTACTGATTTGTGGTGTTCAATAAAGAGTATTTGTATTGTATTGTATTCATCATATTTTTGTCACAAGATTTTTGAATACTGTATTTTTTACTTTGAAGTTGGCGAAATCATCGCATCGATGGGGCCATATTAAAAAAGAAGACGTCTTTATCCCTTACGGGGTAGACAGAGCCTAACAAGACCTGGCCACGTTTAGCATGATTGTTAGCGTTGAATGATGAAGTTATTCATGTATGTCATTTCTTCCATGCTGGTCTGGGAGTAAAGAAAAAACAGAATTTACCAGTTGCTTCTCTTCCCGTGCAGATGGTAAAAGTCCATCGAGGGAATGGACGAGTCTTAGGAATCATGTTATAGGCGATGCGGCTAGCAACCCATCACTATTTTGATTTGCCTTTCCAGCTATACGCCCTTAATCATACTAAAGTTGGCGTTAATGTTTTGTTACCTTAGGCTCAGTGATAAATACATGATATATGTATGTATGTATGAATGTAATTTCTCTAATAACCTCATTTACCTGTGCGTATCTATCTTCATCAGGATTCAGAAGGTCACCAACAGAGGATGCTTTCGTCTGGTTGGCAATATGGCGACGGCTGTTCAGGACGTAGGACAGTTCGTCCATGTACCTCAACGTCAGGTTCGCCATGTTTTTTTTTACACAACACAGCACTGCACAGAGGGATCACTGCACGTAAACAACGCGGTTTGAGGCGGGGACGCGTGCTCCCGCTGCCATAGTTCGAACGCGACTGTTTGCCGCGCTGCGTATAAGCTGTGGTCACAGAGTGGTGATTAGATGGGACGTGTTAGATTGTGCCTACACGCATCAGGGTATTGTAGTTAATTAGTAGTTTAGTTACAACTGCTCGGAAGTTACAAAAAAGTGCGGTACCTAGTATTTAAAGAGATCTTCTTTCTTCTTGTCTTGTAGACTTATTCATATGGTATTATCAAATGAATCAAGATTTTTTATTTCTTAAAAATCAAGTATCAAATCTATTTTTTAAAAGCCAAGAAATTAAAATTCTTGATTCATATGATAGTACCTAACCTTTGAAAAACAGCGCCTTCTCTCGTCCCTGGTGAGCAGTTGATGTTCCAGGGGGTTTGTAATTGGGTCGTACAGACACATTCATTAAAACAGATGACGCTTAGCGACAATAATTCGCATAGTAACAAAGGTCACGTGACAGCTAGTAACAGGTAGAAAAATTCGAAGACTACCCACCTGCTATGGGTGGTGTAGGGGTATAGCACGCGTCACGGAATGACGAGGATCCGGGTTCGATTCCCGGCCATAGCTTTACTTTTCGGATTTTTCTGTTCTAATTCTCACTGACATTTAGAAATTTATTCATATTGGTTTGATACTTGAATCTGCCGATGATACCCGAAACTCGAATGTCGTTCTAAGAGTTCACGGGCTGTAGTATAGTTACTACACTGACTAGCAAAAATAAAGGGTATGATACCATACAAAGTTGTGTGAAATGTGACCCGTTATTTTTGCTAGTGAGTATAGTTACAACTCACTCGGGACTGACAATACAAAACAACGACTCTTTTAACAACACATAATAAACAATATAGAAAACTGGTACAGTGAAAATTTTAATTAACAATAATGAAGAAAATAATAGATTATGAATGAAACTCAAGTAGGTTATATTTAATAAATGTACAGGCGAAATTTCGTGCTGCAAATAACCGTAATCTTATAGACAAGATGCTTATAATAAGCGAACCAAAAAAGAGCTTTAGTTAAAAAATATTTTTAATACAAGTTTTTTTGCTGACTGTACTTGCATTGTCATCCATACTGCGTCTGTGTACCACATAACAATCCGACCGCTAGCCCCTACTTCACAACGCGACAATTGTCGGTGACAATTTTGTTTACATTACGAACTCGACAAGAATCTACGCCAGTTGACTACATAGTGACTACGCATTGCGTTTCGAATTGTCACTTGTCACCGACAATTCCAATCCAACCCACAATTCAATCCTGCCGCTAAGTAGCAGTGCTTGCACTGCTGTGTTCCGGTGCGGAGAGTAAGACAGCCGGGGAAATTACGGGCACAAGAGGCATTGCATCTTAGTCCTGCAGTGGTGATCACTTACCATCAGGTGACCCACTTGCTCGTTTGCAATCCTATTCACATAAAAAAAAAAAAAAACAATTGTCAATTTGGTGAAATAGGGCCGTGGAATGCATCAAACTTGACTTGCAAGTTTGACCCAAAAAATAAACAGGTCAACTTGTTAAAAAACTTGTAAATTTAAGTAAAAATGCTGCAGACAATAGTATATCTCCCTTAGTATGTGCTTGTATGACGCAAAACCGAGCGGGAACGTACATAATTTATCACGTTAGCACATTATAATTGTTTGTTTATCTATTGGCACGATCAATTATGTTATGAATTAACTTAATAATTAAGAACCAGTCCCATTCCACTCCGACAATAGCGAATGTTTGAAACAAAACATAGATTGAGCAAACACTCGTTCTCTCAGAGGCTGACTAGTATCTACCTACTGTGCTATCTGCAAGGTTGTTGCTCTGGTTGCATCTGCACTATGGTTGTGATTGTGACGGTTCTCGCAACCGGCCAGTTTCCTAGCTGGTTACGTAAATAATCGCACTGATATTTATACTCTGTGGTTTTTGTAAGAAATGCGAAAGGAATTATTTTGGTATTTGTCTGCATTCCCTCTAGTATGTTATGATAGTTATAAATAACTAGTCTTCCGTCCGCAGCTTCGCCCGCGATAAATTAATTTTCCCGTAGGAAATGGTATTTTCCCGCGGTAAAAAGTAGCCTATGTCAGCAGTGATAATGTAGCTTTCTAACGGAAAAAGAATTTTTGTTTTAGGTTCATTCCGTCGAAATTTCAGTTTACCCTTTTACCAATACTCCTACAACTCAAAAGGACTTAGTGTCAAAATACCTAATTTCCAGAATGCCTAAAATTTTTCTTCATTACACAATATACCCAATATGACTGAATTTTAAAATGTCTAATTCTCATAAGACTAAAATTTCACAACACCTTTATCGCAGTATACCGAGTGTCAGAATACCTAAATTTCTATTGATGATTAAAATCTATTTATTATACGGACAAGGTTCCCAAAAATATAGGACATTTTAGAGGCACTTTTTCACATATCAGGTTCAAAAAGAGCTCATGATTCTTGGTACAAAAAAATTAGGCATTTTGAACCTGTGACATTTTGTCATTTTTCGTATCTATGATTCGGTATTTTAAGGAAATGTACATTTCAAAATTTAGACATTTCGGACATGAGACGTTTTAGGTCGATGTCATTATGACATTTGTGTATCTTAGGAATGAGGCACTTTAATTTTTAGGTATTATGAGCCCTTGGTAATTTGACATTTAGCGAAATTAATGAATAAGGTAACTATTATGAAAATTAGGTGCGATAAGCCTAAAACGAATTTTTGAAATCTGTCCAGTAGTTTCGGAGCCTATTCAATGCAAACAAACAAACAATCAAATTTTTCCTCTTTATAATATTAGTATAGATTAATCCACTTCCATACTAATATTAGTAATGCGAAAGTGCGTCCGTCTGTTATCTTTTCACGCTTAAACCTCTGAACCGATTTAGTCGGAATTTGGTATAGATATAGTTTCAGTCCCGGAGGATAGTTTTTATTTTGGAAAATCGTATAGTTCCCGCGGGATAGCGAAGCGAATTCATAAACAAAAACATAATATTCATAATTGACTGTGGGTGGGTTCCCTAATTATTGCATAGATAATGCTTACATACATATATCACGTCTTTATTCCTTACGGGGTAGACAGAGTCTAAGGCAACGAAACCTTAAGGCCACGTTTAGCATGATTAAGGGCGTATAGCTGGAAAGGGGAATCAAAATAGTGATGGGTTGCTAGCCATCGCCTATAACATGATTCCTAAGACTTTCGCCTATTCCCTCGATGGGCTTTTACCATCTGCGCGGGAAGAGAAGCAACTGGTACATTCTATATTTTTTCTTTATTCCCAGACCAGCATGGAAGAATTCTATGTTTAATAGGTTGATACTTTGTTTGCTGGTCTGGGAGCAAAGAAAAAACATAGAATGTACCAGTTGCTTCTCTTCCCGCGCAGAGAGATCTTAAGAATCATGTTGGATATAGGCGATGCCGCTAGCAACCCATCACTAATTTGATTCCCCTATCCATCTATGTCTTGTTACCTAAGGCTCTGCCTACCCCGTAAGGGATAAAGACGAGATTTTTATACAAAAACCTAAGAAGATATTCTATCACGATACAGAGCTTCGATTAACTTCCACACCCTCGTTTCTTAGTCGTTCACATTTGTCTAAAAAGAACTTTAACGTACTATCCATAGAGTTTAAATTTCGCTTCAACGACGTAATGAGATACGAGGTTTCGAAATTAAGTGTTACCGTTTTATTGTGGATACGCTTTCTCTGCGCATGCGACTCGTAATTAAAATCCGGTGTTATGATTGTTGCGTCATTCGTGTAACGTTTCTGAACACCATGTATGCGGGAATAGTGAACACCATGTATGTGTTGTGATTAATGGGTTTGCCTTGTGTGTCGGACCACCTGAAGTGTAGGAAGTGAAACCGTCGCCTATACGTCCCACGGGGCACAGGCGTTTTCACAGAATGAGAGGCCTTGGGATATACTTCCACTTCTACACACATCTTTCCACGCAAAGCCCTTTATATCTTGCAAAATATTGATCCAATAAACATGGGATCCCATAAAAATTACACCTTGCAATTTTTAAGCCCCCCCCCCTGCCCATACCCTCTGGGAGGTAGGAGCCCTAAGTTTTGGTAGGACTCGGCGGATCCTTAATTCTAGCGCCAAGATCATCACTTCACTACATAGTATAAAACAAAGTCGCTTTCTCTGTCCCTATGTCCCTATGTATGCTTATATCTTCAAAACTACACAACGGATTTGGATGCGGTTTTTTTCAATAGATAGAGTGATTCAAGAGGAAGGTTTTTATGTATAATTCTACGCAGACGAAGTCGCGGGCAGAAGCTATAAAGTTATAAACAAAGTTTCATCAAAACATGTTTTGCCCCCAAAATTGCTATTTTACGCCCGTTCGCCTCATGTGCCCCCCCCCCCCCCCCCCCCCCAGACAAAAATCCTGGATCCACCCTGATCCCCTAAGATGATGGTAGCGACCGGGCGGACCTTGCATGATATCCTACCCGCAAATAAACAAGTAAATAAATTAATAACAGCATATAATAAAAAACTACACAGGTGCCTATTATAAAAGATAAGCGAGATTTACGTAATTCATCTCTTGTTATCGGCGGCGTATCGACAATCGATTATAGAAATAGTGATGGCGTACGGGTTACGTAAAACGTGGTCTTTGTCAAGCCCATTGAGACGGATGACAACATAGTGAGCAATAGTGCGCGCAATGCGCTGTAATCTGATCTATTTTATAGTAACAGCAAAGCGTTTACGACAGCGAGGTGTTTCTGAGTCTACCTTAAGTTTACGGTCACAGAATACTCTGGTACGCGTTTATACTGCCGTCCTAATCACTACATAGTATAAAACAAAGTCGCTTTCTCTGTCCCTATATCCCGATGTATGCTTTTATTATCCCTGCGTTTATCCTGTCTATTTGTTTCCGCCACCTACTTAAACTGTCTCCAACTTATTTAGCTTTTTGGTTGTCTGGAAGAGATCGCTATTAA
Source organism: Pandemis corylana (assembly GCA_949127965.1). Classification (NCBI taxonomy): domain Eukaryota; kingdom Metazoa; phylum Arthropoda; class Insecta; order Lepidoptera; family Tortricidae; genus Pandemis; species Pandemis corylana. The sequence goes on along the minus strand of OX421864.1, from coordinate 12,690,730 downwards.
GCGATAATACCACCTATTGTCTACTTTGTTCTTTGTTTCTGTATTGTTTTGTACTGATTTGTGGTGTTCAATAAAGAGTATTTGTATTGTATTGTATGCTTAAATCTTTAAAACTAAGTAACGGATTTTGATGCGGGTTTTTTTTAATAGATAGAGTGATTCAAGAGGCACCATATGTATAATACATGCATAATATACCGTGCGAAGCCGGGGCGGGTCGCTAGTTCAAAATAAAAGAAAAAAAGAAGACATTTACCTATTCCTTTTTGCAAGATACACCAATATAAAAGAATATACACAATTTTATAGAAGAAACACAGACATGAAAAATAGATCATCAGCGTTGTGTGTCTTCGCAAAAGTGAAACGGTCGCTGGCTCAGCATTACGCTGTGAGGAGTCTAACAAGACTGCAGCACTGATTTTCAGCCAGAACCGTCTGTGACTCACGAAACGATATACAGATAAAATATACTACATAAACTTATACGTAAACAAATTAAAAAAATAGATAAAACCCGACTTATGTGTAACAAAAAAAATACAAATTATTCAAATAGTTTACAATAAAAAAGGAGGGAAAAACTAAAAGCACGCATATCTGTTTCATAGGTTTTAAAACTATGATAGATTGATGTCTAATATGTCCAAAAATTAAAAAAAAAAAACTAAATCTGTTTTTTTGGACATGCGTCCTTTTCAATTAGGATGGCAGTGTAGTAGATTACAAAATATTTATTTATATTTACATACATGTATTCGGTATATACATATAAGCAAAAAGAAATATAAATCTCTTCTAAGCTAAACTTAGAATTTGTCTAATCCATTTCTTCCGCGAGGATTAAGGGTTCAGTTTATTGTTTTAGCCCGGAATTTCCCCGTTAAGGGTGATTCTTTTCACAATCAGAAAGAATTATTTAGTTAAATCGCAAAGTGAGGACAGCTATTTGAAAGAGAGAAAGAAAGAAAACATTTATTCGTGACATAATAATCAAATTACAAAAACAAAAAAAGGAGTAAAAAAATAAGGACATCACGAAATGGTCCCATCTCCGCATAATGCTGGCCTTGCAGCCAGCTCTTCTCTGATGGGACCATCAAGTGCTACTGTAAGCACATATTTGCGTATTGGTAAAAACTAGCACCTAAACTCAGGCCTAAATTATAATCATGTAGGTACAAAATATGAACAAAAAAAATAAAACAAAACATTTTTACCCTGCTACTCCGCTAGTCAAGTAGCAAGGTAAAAATGTTTTGTTCATTGAAGGACCTCCGCAAAGTAACGCTTGATTCAATAAATATAACATTGGGGTCTGAATAAATCTACTTCCATGTTGCTCTGTTGTATTTTTAACCCCCGTCGCAAATAGAGGTGTTTTATAATTTTGTCGTCGTTGTCTGTCTGTGGCATCCGTATCTCTCAAGCGGATGGACCAATTTCGAAAGCCATTTTCATTGTGTTGGCTTAGCCGTGTTTGGTAAAAATCGGTCAGCGGTTTGAAGAGTATCAAGGGCCCGATTTTTGAAAGCACATGTGTGAAAATAGCACTCGAAAGTGGTGAAAAATTGTGCTGAATTTGAAATACGAGTAGCTTAGAAGATACTTTGGTACGGCTCTCATTAATCTTGTAAACTAGTCAAAAAATTTATTAGAGCTGTAGTTTTGAAGATATAAACAGATTTAACCAGCTGTTACTGAACCAGTGAGTTACACCTTTGGCCTCATCTGCACCTTCCACCAAGTGAGATAGAGGCCAATCACTGGTCAGTTCGTAGTAAAAAAATAAAAAATAAATTTAAACCACTTTCAAGTAGTACTTTCGAGTGATGTGCTTTCAAAAATCGGGCCCCAGCTCTTTTCCAAAATTATGTAAGACATTTTTGTCATAAAATTGAATTATTATTTATTTAACATAATTATGATTACTCGATTAATGCGTGGGGGGTTCTTCAATTTTTTAATTTAAATAAGAAAATCAAAATGACAAGGGAATGAGACAAAAACCGCTGTAAGAATCACCCTGAAACAAATTTCCGATTCCAGCTAACGGAATTTCGCTGCAGTTCAATTTGGTTCCAGGCGTTCGGCTGGAGCGGGAATTTGAGGCATTTCAATATTGAGCGTTCTGTTTAGTAGGTCTATCGACGTCTTTGGTTCTAAGGAACGTCTGAAAAGACCTGAATATCAAATTAATTAGGGAGACCGAGGCGAGTTGAGACAGAGGTGAGTACAAAGCCGATTTCTCTGAACTGTGACAGTTTATCGGGCTGGTAACTTCGCTAATTCGTTGCTCTTTCTACACTCCACAGTTTGTGTGAAGTTGTGACCTCGCTAACTGTCATAGGTGCAGAGAAAAAGGCTTCGTATCAACTCACCTCTGTCTCAACTCGCCTCGGTCTCCCCTAAGGTGTTTTGGGGTAAATTCGAAATTGGGGGAATTTAATCGTGGATATGCACTGAAAGGGGAACAATTCCATCTGGCAATGCGTATCTGGACGCCAAAGACATTGGAGCTTCTAAGGTTATCGTTGCTAGATTATGTAATTGTTTAGTAGATATCCACGAGTTTCGCAATTCCCCCAATTTCGAATTTACCCCAATGCACTGTACAAAAAAGACAACGGGGGTCTTACCATGACGTCTGAATGCGATTCAATTCAGACTAAGTTCAGGTTTTAGCTGTCAGTTTTACTATGGACGTGACAGCGAACGAACCTAAACTGAAACGGAATTGAATACCGTGCGTTTTAAACGCAATTTCTTTCCTCGTACGACAAAGATCTGGAACCAATTTCCTGCTGCAACATTCCCTGAGCGGTACAATTTAGGGATCTTTAAAAAGCGAGCCTTCCTGTGATTCAATGAACAAAAAATTTACCTTGCTACTCCGCTACTCACTTGCCAGATAACCAAGCCTGTGTGAAATATATATGTTTTTCATGCAAACCCTCCCTCCACTTCTGCCAATAAAACACATATAAATCCCACAAACTTAATTATCCCTTACACCACACAAACACTGACGCGTTTCGATCCCTCTACGGGATCATTATCAAAGTTTACTGAACGCAACTGTTACACATGCAAACCCAATAAAATAAAGCCTGGTTCAATAAAATATTCCTGTGATTCCCCAAGTCTTGCAGGTGTCCCTGGGCGATGGTGATTACTTCCCATCAGGTGACCCGTCTGCTCGTTTGCCCCCTCTTATATAAAAAAAGAATCGCATTTAGACGCCACGGTAACCCCCCAAACAACATATAGAAGAAGAAACGGGACAAAAGGATTATAAAAGGGCCACACTGCAGCCAGTTGTCAAGTTGTGCTGATCCTGTCGTATCGCTTTGTTGTGAATCACCTACATATTAAACCCGTTCTACTAACATTTCAGCCTTTTCATCAGTGTTGCCAGGCCACTTCCCTTGAAAATACATCGCGATCCCTAAAAAGTTCCAATTTTGGTAGAAAAGTTCCAATTTAATTTAAATCTTGGGGAACGAGCTTTTTTTTTTACCTCATCATAGGAATTAGGAATAATATGTGTGTGGAAACAGGAAAATTAGTCTGTATTTTTTAGTGTGTATGTAAAGTTTTTTACCACCTATCTTTATTAAAGTTCCGAAAATTGTACCGAAATACAAAGTCCCTTCCAAGTTCCGCGGGGGTGTTCCGCAAAACGGAAGAAACGGAACCAAACGGCAACACTGCTTTTCATTCATACAGTCCACTCAATAGTTAACAGAAGGAATGGGTGAAAGTCTTAGAAATCAAGTTATAGGCGATGCAACCCATCACTATTTTGATTTCCCTTTTCACCTATACGCTCTTAATCACGCTAAACGTGGCCTTAAGCTTTTGTTACCTTAGATATCTATCTGTTACCTTGATATATGTATGTATGTATGTAAAATTTTGCAAGGAATGAACACATTCGTTTTCTATCAATAATAAAGATACTCAAACGGAACCAGGTCACATCGTATCATTACTTTAATACAATCGGAATAGTAGAATTGAGTAATTTTATTGCAGTGAGCTTAGTAAGATGTTACTTATGCTAGCCGTTTGTTTCAATATAGTTAACTGACGTCTGGTAGTTGCGACAGAACTGTGCGCCGGCGCAAATTACACGACCGAGACGCGGCGTAAGTTTGAGTAAATTACGTCAACTTTTGTCATAGACCTCATGACCGAATAAGTTTTTGTCACAACGACCGTTTCTAGAATAAATTTTGTCGCCATGCAGGATAATGTTTCAGTACTTAGTATATTAATATACATTCTAAATTGCACCACCTGCTCAGATCTGTTCTGTTCTCCAGTCCATTATGGTTGCCTGGTAGAGATCGCTCAGTAGCGATAAGGCCGCTTGTTGTTACCTTGTAATATTCTGTTATACCTTTTTCTGTTTTGGTTGTTATATGTGGTGTTCAATAAAGAGTTAAAGGCAATGTATCCTATACATACATACATACACATATCACGTCTATATCCCTTACGGAGTAGACAGACCCTGAGGCTACAAGACCTAAAGGCCACGTTTAGCATGATTGGAGGCGACTAGGTGGAAAGGGAATCAGGAAAATCACGTCTTTATGCCTTACGGGGTAGACAGGCCACGTTTAGCATGATTGTGGGCGTATTAAGGGGAAAGGGGAATCAAAATAGTGATGGGTTGCTAGCCGCATCGCCTATAACGTGATTCCTAAGAATTTCGCCCATTCCCTCGATGGGCTTTTACTCTCTGCGCGGGACGAGAAGCAACCTATTATATATATCCTACTAATATTATAAACGCGAAAGTTTGTGTGTATGGATGGATGGATGTTTGTTACTAATTCACGCCAGTAGGTACGGCTTAACGGATCTGGATGAAATTTTGGAACAGAGATACTTTTTATCCCGGAAAATTGCGTATTGCTGAGAATTCGTTTATGGCTTACCTTTTCTGAAATTTCTAAGCGACACTGAAAATTAGAACACAGAAAAATCCGAAAAGTAAAGCTATGGCCGGGAATCGAACCCGGATCCTCGTCATTCCGTGACGCGTGCCCTACACCCATAGCAGGTGGGTAAGCCTTCGAAATTTTCTATCTGTTACTAGCTGTCACGTGACCTTACCGCTAATCTTCATCTGTTTATTAAATCCTTCCATGCTGGTCTGGGAGCAAAGAAAAAACATAGAATGTACCAGTTGCTTCTCTACTCGCGCAGATGGTAAAAGCCCATCGAGGGAATGGGCGAAAATAATAGGAATCATGTTATAGGCGATGAGGCTAGCAACCCATCACTATTTTGATTCCATTTTCCATCTATACGCCCACAGTCTTGCTAAATGTGGTCTGTAGGTACTGTTACCTTAGGCTCTGTCTACCCCATAAGGGATGGAGACGTGATTTGTGTACGTATGTGTATGTGTATGTTTGTACATTTAGGATGTCTTTATTAAATTAGCATATTTATGAACGCATCGTGCAAGTAAAGCCGGTAGCAATTACTAGTTAATAACTAATTTAGCTACAACTCTGGCCACTGCAATATGCAATAGAGATGTTACCATCCACTCTTCATTTCTTGTAATGTACCAATCATTTCCAAGGCCTTTCATTGTCAGGGTTCCGCACCCAAAAGTAAACTGTCCATCTGTCTGTCTGTCTGTCATTAGGCCGTATCTCATGAACCGTTGATAGCTAGAAAGTTGTATTTCTTCTATTTGGTCTTCCCGCGCAGTTAGTAAAATCCCAAGGGAATGGGCGAAAATCTTAGGAGTCATGTTATAGGCGATGTGGCTAACAACCCATCACTATTTTGATTCCCTTTTCCACCTATACGCTTACAATCATGCTAAACGCTAAACGTGGCCTCTGTCTACCCCGTAAGGGATAAAGACCTGATTTATGTTTGTTTGTTTCGTATGTATTTCTGTTGCTATAACAACAAATACTAAAAAACCGGTTGCCTGTAAAGTCGGTATACGGGCGAAAGTTTTACGTGACAACGACTTTGAGTGGTAAAATAATTTTAATGTGAATATTCATTCGTATAGTAGGAAGAAGCGCAAGACATGAACCGGTGTGTATGCCTATCTCTCTCACTCTCTCTCTCTCGCTCTGTCTCTCTCGCTCTTAGGCGGGCTAACTGTGCTCGAGTGGAAGGGACGCGTGCCTTTCACTTTTTATGTCTGTCTCTCTCGCTCTTAGGCGGGCTAACCATGCCTCTCACTCGCTCTCATTGTGAGCGCATAACGTGAGCGGAGCGTAACGCAGTTTCTTGAAGTGTCACCCGGCAAACCAATTTATAAGACGTTGTCACGTCAAAACAGAATATTCTTATGTCTTTCTGTCTATGTAAGTAACCAATATAAAATGTGCTAATGTTAACACTGGATTTTATGTTCACTTGCCGAATTTGTACGGAACTATCGGTGCGCGAGTAAGACTCGTACTTGGCCGGTTTTTACATTTTGAAATTTATTAACAACTAGCTTCTGCCCGCGACTTCGTCTGCGTAGAATTATACATAAAAACCTTCCTCTTGAATCACTCTATCTATTAAAAAAAACCGCATCAAAATCCGTTGTGTAGTTTCGAAGATATAAGCATACATAGAGACATAGGGACATGGGGACAGAGAAAGGGACTTTGTTTTATACTATGTAGTGATATTTTTTACAATGGTGATGCTGATATCCTACTAATATTATAAATGTGAAAGTTTGTGAGTATGGATGTTTGTTACTCTTTCACGCCAGAACGGACAGATCTGGATGAAATTTGGAACATAGATAGATTATAGTCTGGAATAACGCATACGCCACTTTTCATCCCGGAAAATTGCGTAATTCCCGCGGGATAGCGATAAATGAATTCTATGCAGACGAAGTTGCTTGCAACAGCTATTTTTATATAATTGATTCTGATAGTTTGATAGTAACGTTTCGATTGCAAACTCTATTATAATATTGAGAAATGTGAATATTGTGATGAGGTTTTTTTTAATGCACGTCGGAAACTATTGGGCAAAGGTTTAATTACTTCAGTCGTTAGAACAATGATCATTTAATTTTGTTTCGTGAGCATCGTTTATTTGCTTAATCATTCGCAGAGGAGTTTGCTTGTGCCAAAATTATATGGTCATTGTTAATGCAAGTAGGTAAATAAGGTCATACGTCATTTTTTTTAGGTTAACGGCCTTTAGAGTTTTTGCAACTTGTTTGTTAGATATACGTTTACAATCTGTTCTATTGGACATAGGTAGCTAAGAATCTGATTTCTCATAGTAGCCGCATCGTAAAAAACATTCATGTCAAAGTCATTCAAAGTTTTTTCAAAATAAACATTAAGCTAGTACAATACTTTTTTTACAAATCAATTTGTTAATTATACAAACATATTTACAAGATCTAAAAGTTAACTAAATGGCCTTTTAGATGGTGTTTTCTTTTTATAGTTAGGTATATTTATTTAGTTTTAAATTTTGTACAATACTTGAATACTACTTAAATTAAATACATTTATAAAAAGGATGTATAAGGTCCCCGAGCCTTCAATTATATTAGTCTATAGTAGACATCTATATATATATAAAACTCAAAGGTGACTGACTGACTGACTGACTGACATAGTGATCTATCAACGCACAGCTCAAACCACTGGACGGATCGGGCTGAAATTTGGCATGCAGGTAGATCTTATGACGTAGGCATCCGCTAAGAAAGGATTTTTGGAAATTCCCACGGGATAAGGAAAAAACGGGAATTATATATTCGATTCCGAGTGACACTATCTCAGTAACTATAATAAGTAGACTCTTCAAATTTGATACAAAAGTAAGTGATTACAAAACTAAGAAACTCATTTCAGGATTTTTGGAAATTCCCACGGGATAAGGAAAAAAACAGGATTTATATATTCAGTTTAACGAAATCCTATGAACTATAATTACTAGACTCTTCAAATTTGGCATAGAAGTAGGTGATTATAATAGTAAAATAATGTTTTAATGCTTTTTGGAAATTCCCACGGGATAAAAACGGGATTTATGTATTCAGTTCTACGGGATCGATTTTTAGTTTTACTGGTCGTATAAAATTGAAATTTGGCCTTCAATTTCCCTTGGGGAGTGTAGGGGAGCGCTACAAAAAGATTTCCCGAAATTCCCACGGGAACGGGAAAAACGGGACTTTTCGTTTTCTGGTTGCAGAAAGCTGAAATTCGGCATGTAGGTTGTTTCGGGAATGTTGAGGAGCATTAAGAGAGTACTTTCCAAAATTCCCACGGGAACGGGAAAAAAACAGGATTTTACGTTTTACTGGTCGTAGAAAGCTGAAATTTGGCAAGTGGGTTCCTTGGGGAGTGTAGGGGAGCATTATGAGATAATTTCCCAAAATTCTTCTTCTTCGTTCCCGTAAGAATTTCGGGAAATGCTTTATTTGGCGAAATTCTTACGGAAACGGGAAAAACGAAAAGCGGGGGAAAGTTGAAATTTGTCACGTAGGTTTATTCGGGAGCGTAGGGGAACACTAAGAAAGGATTTTCTGAAACGCCCACAAGGACGGGAAAAAACCGGATTTTACGTTTCCAGACGAAACAGCGGAAGAAAGAGACTTAACATTTATAACGTGTGTTTCTTTAAAGGCTTTAAGTGTACTCCGAAAGCACTCCCCAAAATTTCCACGGGAACGGGAAAAAACTTATTTTTTCATTTTACATCTTAGCGCGTACGAAGTCGCGGGCAAAAGCTATTTAGGATGTATTTTAGGACAGCCCTATAGGTTAGGTTAGGTTTGTTTTATAAAAATCCTGCAATATTTACAGTTTCAGAAAAATTAAGGCAGCGGGGCAATGCGGGGGCTGGCTTGCATGCTTGCTTGAGTCCTTGCTTTGCATGCTTGATTGCATACTTGCTTTCATGCATGCTTGCTTTCATGCATGCTTGCATGCTTGCTTGCATGGGTGCTTACTTGCATGCATGCTTGCTTGCACGCTTGCTTGCATGCATGCTTGCATGCTTGCTTGCATGGGTGCTTACTTGCATGCATGCTTGCTTGCACACTTGCTTGCATGCTTGCTTGCCTGCTTGCATGCCTGCTTGCATGCATGCTTGCTTGCATGGGTGCTTACTTGCATGCATGCTTGCTTGCACGCTTGCTTGCATGCATGCTTGCATGCTTGCTTGCATGGGTCCTTACTTGCATGCATGCTTGCTTGCACACTTGCTTGCATGCATGCTTGCTTGCATGGGTGCTTACTTGCATGCATGCTTGCTTGCACGCTTGCTTGCATGCTTGCTTGCCTGCTTGCATGCCTGCTTGCATGCCTGCTTGCATGCCTGCTTGCATGCCTGCTTGCATGCCTGCTTGCATGCCTGCTTGCATGCCTGCTTGCATACTTACATGCTTGAAGGCTTGCATGCCTGCTTGCATACTTGCATGTATGCTTGAAAGCTTGCAGGTTTGGTTGCTCGGTTGCTTAATTGCTAGCTTCTTTGAAATGCTCATGGTTCACGCGTGCGAAGCCGCGGGCAAAAGCTAGTCTATGTATATAAAACTCAAAGGTGACTGACATAGTGATCTATCAACGCACAGCCCAAACCACTGGACGGATCGGGCTGAAATTTGGCATGCAGGTAGATGTTATGACGTAGGCATCCGCTAAGAAAGGATTTTTGGAAATTCCCACGGGATAAGGAAAAAACGGGAATTATATATTCGATTCCGAGTGACGCTATCTCAGTAACTATAATAACTAGCCTCTTCAAATTTGATACAAAAGTAGGTGATTACAAAAGTAAGAAACTAATTTCAGGATTTTTGGAAATTCCCACGGGATAAGGAAAAAAACGGGATTTATCTACGCGGACGAAGTCGCGGGCATAAGCTAGTGTAGGTATAAAGTCTCTACGAGTCGATTGTAACTGTATACGGGCTCGATAATAGCAATCGATACAAAGCAACGGATGTGACCATTGACTTACTGCTCATGTTTCTCAGTCGCTAACGTTTGTACCTAACTTGTTTAATAGTACGCCGAGGGTGATTAAATAAAGGATGTCTCCGTATGCTGAGCAGTGGCGTGGCGTCCATAGAACTCGATTCCCACCGGCTTGCCTATTTTAAGGCAGTTGGGCACTTTTGTGCAGAATTAGAGGAAAAGACTAGTTTAATTCACTTCGGCTTGCCTTCTGATATACTTGATGCCACGCCACTGATGCTTAGTAAGTTTACACATACAAATATCACGTCTTTATCCCTTACGGGGTAGACAGAGACTAAAGTGACAAGACCTACAGGCCACGTTTAGCAAGTTTGTGGCACAAAAGCAAAGTTTGTGGGTTTGTGGGTTTGTGGTTTGTGGTGGTGGTTTGTGGGTGTTGTGTTTGTGGGGTTTGTGGTTTGTGGGTTTGTGGTTGTGGTGGTGTGTTTGTGGGCACAAACTTGCTAAACGTGGCCTGTAGGTCTTGTCACTTTAGTCTCTGTCTACCCCGTAAGGGATAAAGACGTGATATGTGTATGTGTAAACTTACAGTAAGCATCAGAGGCGTGGCGTCAAGTATATCAGAAGGCAAGCCGAAGTGAATTAAACTAGTCTTTTCCTCTAATTATGCACAAAAGTGCCCAACTGCCTTAAAATAGGCAAGCCGGTGGGAATCGAGTTCTATGGACGCCACGCCACTGCTAAGCATACTGAGACATCCTTTATTTAATCACCCTCGACGTACTATTAAACAAGTTAGGTTAGATACAAACGTTAGCGACTGAGAAACATGAGCAGTAAGTCAATGGTCACATCCGTTGCTTTGTATCGATTGCTATTGCGTATGTAGATGGAAAATGGAATCAAAGCAGTGATGGGTAGCTAGCCTATAACATGATTCCTATGATTTTCGCCCATTCCCTCGATGGGCTTTTACCATCTGCGCGGGAAGAGAAGCAACCGACTTAATTTATTTAATCAGTTTAGATCTTAAGACCAAACAATATTACTTTGCATGCCTACTTAAAAAAGGTATTTAGCATTATCTGGACTCGTACATTACTATTCTTAACATCTAAATGGACATAATGTTATGCAAATAAAGAATTTCATTTCATTTCATTTCATTTCATTTCATTTCATTTCATTTCATAAGATAATTATACAAAATATATATTAGAATGTAATAACGAAAAATAAATAAATAATAATTATTAAGTTAGTTCGCGACTGATAATTGTTCATTTTCCACCTATACGCTCACAACCTTGCTAAGTAAACGTTGCCTGTAGGCCTTGTTACCTTAGGCTCTGTCTACCCCGTAAGGGATAGAGACGTGATTTGTGTGTGTGTTCGACTGAACACAGCTACATAGATTTTTCATTGAAATTATTCATAATTTAATGCCATATTGGTGCTACATACTATTGCCTTAAGAACACAACGAATATCAAAGAATGCACAATATGCGGGTTATTCGAGTCGTCGCCATATTTGTTAACCTGACGCGGTAGTCCGATATAACGGGACTCTAATGACCGAAAATGAAGTGACCCAGTGCTCGACACTGTATGGTAATCATATAACTAAAGAGGTTGTCATTGTTAAATTTAGCAATTCCATGTATGGCCGAGTAATGGGGACTATCGTTTTGCTCACCAGTTGGCGCCACTGTTGACTAAGGTCCAGAGGTATAGCTGTCAAAGGCGACTTTATAAGATCGGCGCCGAAACGTTTTAAATCTTGAATCTCATTAAGTTTATTAATTATAAATAACTATCGTCATATCGAGTAGCTATGCCGCAATGTTGTGCAGTTTCGTTTTGTTTAGAAAAAAAGCGTTCACATTCATCGTCAATACATACATACATACATACATACATATATCACGTCTTTATCCCTAATTTATCTCGAATGTTTGTTCTCGAGTATTGGATGTCCTACTGTCCAAAGATTTTATTTCAAAATCAAGTTTAACACAGTCGACGGAGCTCTGCTTTCGCGGAGCTCCTATTTCTGGGTATTTTTGGCCTTTCGGGCCTGCTGCAGATCTAACATAACCTAAACCTACCTCCCATTTACGATATTTATTTTGTTCTGTAGTGTCACGTAGTAGTGCCATGGGTAATACACCAAAAAAAAACTTAAGATGTTAGTGGCGACAAAAAACATAGACTTAGCGATCAGGGCGAGCGTAGACATCAACAATGGTTACTATAAGCAGCTGGGTCTCGTCCATCAGCGGGGCAGCCTGCGCCCGCGCACGTCAGCGCGCACACCACACGTGCGCACAATGCGCCGGACACACGTGTCCGGACAGACGTTGATCAATCAATAGTGTAGTGATAAAACCCATTAAAGTCTGTAGTTTTAGGGTTCTGTATAGGGCTGGGAACCGATGTTTGAAAGCACACATTGTCATGTGAAAATGCCACTGGTAAGTGGTGAAAAATTGTGCTGAGTAGATTGGAAGAAAATTAAGCATTTCTGAAAAAAATGCCCCTTTTTTTTTATTTCCCAACAATTTTATGTTGTTCCTACTCAGAATTATAAACTTTTTCTATCTCGATGGGACAAAAAATGTCCCAAGGTTTTTCTTCCTATCGTGTTACTATTTTTCATACACTTTGTATGGCGTAGCGAAAATTTCGGGACATATTTTTCTCCTACAGCTCTTTGCTCGTGTCTAAGTTTAGTGGTAACAGTGTGAAATTCGTGGACAATAAAAATTTGAGGGGTGGCATTTTTTTAAGAATTGCTCAATTACACCTCAGAGATTTGTTCCCGATTCGCCGGATTCCTGTTTCGTCGGATTCTGGTTTCGACGGATTATTAGATTAAGTAAAACTATATAATTAACATGCTGGTCTGGGAGTAAACAAAAAACATAGAATTTACCAGTTGTTGCTCTTCCCGCGCAACTAAAAGCCCATCGAGAGAATGGGCGAAAGTATTAGGAATCATAATGTTATAGGCGATGCTGCTAGCAACCCATCACTATTTTGATTTCCCTTTCCACCTATAAGCATGCTAAACTTGGCCTTAATTATTTGTTACCTTAGGCTCTGTCTACCCCGTAAGAGATAAAGACGTGATTTGTGTGCGTGATTACGTATAAACCGGAAGTCCAATTCATTAAGCGTGTGACATGATAAATAATGATCGTTAGCATGCACACAGAAGTGTCACAAGTATAACAGATATTTGTTTAGTTGTTGCGACGCGACGGACACACTAACAGACAATGGGTTGCAACACTGCTGACATCTTTTGAGTCTGGCTTAAGTAAGAAGCAATTAATCCTTATAAATTGGTACTAAGTCTACGTCCATCTCAATATAATTAGGGAAAGGCGCGGTAGCTGAGTGGTTTGATCCAACCTAACCTCTTAAACAAAGGGTTGAGGGTTCGAATCTGCTGTTTTTTTGCCGTTAATACATCGTGTAAATACATTACGAGCAAATAATTAAACCAGGCATGGAGTTTAGTAGCGTAATGACTAATTAACGGGTTTTTTATGTTATACATAATCGAAATTGTGCAGTTATTTTTTTTAATTATCGGGCTGCAATTGCAATATAAACTTGCACGTAACTTTCAAAAATGTAATATCAAACAGCTGAATGAATCGTATAATTTAACACTTGGTGCGAGGAAGCTGTCAGAGGGGCTACTCCGAAATTCGATTTTCGAAGTTCGTTTCGTTCCGTTCCGCTCACACTAATAGTCATTAATTTGAGAGTGAAAGGGACGGTATGACACGCAGTTCGAAAATCGAATTTCGGAGTATAAGGCCAGCTCTTTGCTGAAACAACTGTCAACGAGCCTTAAACTTTAATATTAAGTTTACATTGCGGGCTGAATTATTTTTTACTAGCTTCTGCCCGCGACTTCGTCCGCGGAGAATTAGATTTAAGAACTGATGTTGATAGTTATATTTTGCAATTATTTACCTTGCGACTCTAGGCAGCTACGTTTATCACTATCCCGTGGGAACTATGCAATTTTCCGGGATAAAAAGTAGCATATGTGTTAAGTTAACCTAGGGTAAATCTCTGTTCAAAACTTTATCCAAATATACTATTTTTGTTGTAAGGTGCATTGGGGTAAATTCGAAATAGGGGAAATTTCGAAAATAGTGGAAATCCACTAAACTGGGAACAATTCCATAATCTGACAACGCTTATCTAGAAGCCAGAGACATTGGAGCTTCTAGGTAAGTGTTGCTAGATTATGTAATTGTTCCCCGTTTAGTGGATATCCACGAGTTTCGAAATTCCCCCAATTTCTAATTTACCCCAATGCACAATTTTAAATAAAAGTTATCTCAATATACTTCTTAGGTCCCGTACTAACCACCGTTTAAATATTTGCTCGTATTGGATTTACAAGCTGTATACATTGTAGTCGCCACCGCTTGTGCCCCGCACCGGGGTACAACTGCGCGTGCGCGGGACTCGTGACCGCCGCCTGCGCAAGTCACGATACACTTTTACTTTCCCTATCATATTTGCATTATCCCTAGAGCTAATAGAATTGCGGTTTAGAAATAATGGAATATTAATAAGTAAAAAAGACATCCGAAAGAAAAAATCGTCCATGCTGGTCTGGGAGCAAAGGAAAAGCATAGAATGTACCAGTTGCTTCTCTTTTCGCGCAGAAGGTAAAGTCACATCGAGGGAAGGGGTGAAAATCTTAGGAATTATGTTATTGGCGATCAGTAACTCATCACAATTTTGATTCCCCTTTCTATCTTTACGCCCACAATCGCGTTAGACATGGTCTTTAGGTCCTGTTACACTTGGCTCGGTCTACTCCGCTCCGTACCTAATGTGTGTAAATTTTGTGTAAAAGAAATAAATTAAATCCAACCTTTTTGCTAGCGGTACTTTAAAGTGGCTAAGTGGCGTGAAAATGAATTTTATCTCCACAAATATAAAACCTCTATAATACGTTCAGAATCCGTACGTTAATGAATAGCAATACCGCAGTGTTATTATACCGTCGTAATGTTACCGAAATCCATATCATTATAAAGTTGTAGGTTTTTTACATTCCGAATCCCTCTTAGGCTAGATACTTATACTTATATCTCTAGATACAAGACTTAGACAAGATAGAAGACTATCTTATTATGAAACTCGCCAAGGCTCCTTTCTTAAAGTCATACCTACTCGTGTTTCAAGGACCCTCATTATATAACAGTATATACAAACTATGTATTACCCAACAGGACACTTTCATCGCTATAATACATCTGGTTGCCATCTAAAAAGGGCTAAGTTACAAGATAGAATACCGCAAGGGCTAGTAATTTCACCAGCTGTATTACTCTATGCCAGAACACACTAGCACAGTACTGCTGCTTGGCGGCAGTTTTAGCGAGTAATATGGTTGTCGCTATACGGACCTTACACAAGACCCTATCACCCGCAAATCAATGGATTTGCACACAACACTGTTAAATGTATATTATGCAAGTTTAAATTATGTTTTTTTAAATGAACCAGTTCTTCAGTTTGCATTTCTTTTTTTTTTATAATGTCCATCTGACTCTTCTCTTGTCTGAGTCTTCTACATCTGAGTCTTCTCGTGAATTCTTTGTTATTTATTACAATCTGAAAAAACGGACGCTCCGAATTAAGGTCGTTTGTTCTGGTATTTTAATTCGCAAGGCCGTACGAAAGTTCTTAAATGCATCTTACGCCATTTTGTTTTTGTCCGCCATTACTGTATCAAACTTTCACCTTCATACTCAGCGCTATCACAAAATTAACGATACACCCCCAAAACTGTATCAATCTCCGTAATTTTACAGACGTAAAGTTCAAAATGAAAGCAAATTTGTGTTTTCAAGCGGTATTTAGCGACGTGGTAAATTCATAAATCTCTTCAAATCGGCAATTGTCAAATTGACGTCTAATTTGTTTCTTAAAAGGCGAAGGTTCGGCGTCATTCTGCCGGCAATTGAGCGTGAACGACCATTGTTTTAAAGCGTGTAAGTTACACTCGTAATAATTTATTGATAATTTATAGCCTTGATTTTACTTAGACAAAAGATTGAATAACGCTTTGCATTTTAGAACGAACTTAAGTACTAAAATTTACTCGTTTTTTTTTTTAATTCCTTTTTGGTAAACGCCAGCCGTATAAATGACGAGGAACCTTATTTTAGCCGACTATACCTACTTATAAAAGTAGTGGTGATTGCTTCACCATCATCATGTCAGCTGAAAGACGTCCACTACTAGAGATAGTCCTCCCCCTAGACTCTCCCTCAGACCGGTCTTGTGCTTTCCTCATCCACCGCGACCCCGCTATCTTAATCACGTCTTCGCTCCATCTTGTTAGAAGCCTATCGACAGCTCGTCTCCCGGTCCGCGGATGCCATTCGAGGACCTTCCGACTCCATCGGCCATCGGTCCTGCGAGCAATGTACCCCGCCCACAGCCAATTCAGCTTCACAATTCTTGGCGCTATGACGGAAACCTTAGTTCTACTGCGGATATCATCATTTCTGATTCTATCCCGCAGAGAAACCCCGAGCATAGCACTCTAAGTGACTTTGAGCTTCCTCATGAAGCCCTTAGCGGATTAGATCGAGGATTACTTGCCGTTAAACCCACATGTCGTGTTAAACTAAAGGTAACTCTGTTTGTAACGGGCTAGGAAGTCTCACCTGTTACCTGACACACAACGCAACTCAATTAGTGGAAAACTGTCAATTAAGCGAGCCACGGTAGCGCGGCCTGTCATGACAGTTGGACGCTAATCAGTGACATTAGCCAGGTTATCGTACAGTATCTGGAGTAGAAAGTTTATGACTAGGACGCGACGGCAATGGGAAAACGGGAATAGAGCGAGAAATTTACGACTGGCCTGTTTTATCACTGTCTGTTAAGTTCCAGTTATCTCAAGTGTCTGTTATCTATGATTCCGTCTCTATTTATTACTACGAAACAGACAAAGACGTAATCATCATCACTACATCACTACATAGTATTAAACAAAGTCGCTTTCCGCTGTCTCTCCGTCCCTATGTATGCTTATATTTTTAAAATTACGCAACGGATTTTGATGCGGTTTTTTCACTATAGGCTGTGTGTCAGCACTATAGGCTGGCAATGGCAACGCGTCTGCAATCCCTAGTGTCGCAGGTGTCCATGGGTGGTGGTGCTCATTTACCATCGGGCGTCCCATTTGCTCGTTTACCTTACTCTAGTAAAAAAACTTAACCTAATCTTACCTAAACATTTGTACAGAACAGCCATTTCAAGGCTCCTGAGAAAAATACAGGTGGTGTAAATGATTGGCAACCGCTACATAGGACACAGTAGGTCAGACAGAAATTGTTCTCCCTCGCGGTCCTACTGTAGGACAAATCAGTAGGACCACGAGAAAACGGGTTAATATTGGTGTAGGAGCGCTTAAAAAAAAGTCCACATGTAAGTACAAACAGTTTTGGAAAAAGGTCAGGTCAGGAGTACCCGAAACCGACGAGCATGTATGAAGAGATTGATGAGTGTGGATGAAGCAAAAGAAGTATGTCAACATCGTAGCAAGTGGAACAAAGTAGTCTCTGCCTACCTCTGTGGGAAAGAGGCGTGACGGTATGTATGTATGTAAGTACATTTTTTCCAGAATTTAAATATTTTGTGTTTTTCGTACTCCGAATCGTTTGCCCTCTCGATTCTCATACAAGAAAAAATGTGTCCCAGATTTTACTATGAATTTCTCTCCTGTTCGTCACGTTTCATACACATAGGTGCCATATAATAAAAAGTGACGTAGGTAGTAGGTACTGGAATGTAAATTTTGAGACACATTTTTTTTAGTACCTATAAGGATCGATAGGGTAAACGCCTTTGAGTAAGAAAAACCCAAAATAGTTCAATTCTGAAAAAAATGTTCATGTGGAGTTTTTTTTGGAACACGCTCGTAGACTAGTGTAGATAGACTAGTACGGCGACATATGTAAATATATTTATATATATGCTCTTGATATAATAGGATACGCTACCGGCGTGGAGCGCATGCGCAGTGAAAGGCGTCGTTCCGCCCTGAATGGGACGCAGTTTCGCTTTTACTATTATACTGCTAAATACTATATTAACATTACCAGCTAAATATAGGGTAGTACTTAAATGTACCCACAATCGGTTTAGTTCTCGTGGCCCCACTGTTATAAAAAAGTCGAATTGCACTCCACCATAAGGTCAACAGAACTGCGGGGCTCCTATTTCTATTCTGTTTGCCCATCGGGCATTTGAGGATACCTAACAAACCTAAACGTGGGCAACGTAAACATAAACGTGGACTTAAGGTTTTGTTACCTTAGGCTCTGTCTACCCCGTAAGGGATAAAGACGTGATATATATACGTATGTAACAAACCTAACCTAAGTTTTTATCTCTAGAGAGGATTTTTCTAACAGTGAGACCACTAGACGAGGCTACTCCACAATCATGCTAAGCGTGGCTTTGTAACCTTAGGTTTTGTATACCCCGAAAGGGATAAAGACGTGATTTACGAATGGATGTAATAATGTACTAGCTGTTGCCCGCGACTCTGCGCAAAATTCGCTCCCCGCGGAACTATGCAATTTTCCGGGATAAAAACAATCCAGTGTTGTTCCAGACAACCTGCTATCTACAAACAATATCATCCATATCAGTCCCGTACTTTATATAGGTCTCTCAGTAACTTTGTCGACTTCAAAAGCCTATTTTATAAAATGACTAGCTGTTGCCCGCGACTTCGTGCGTGCAAAATTCAATTCAATAATGTGGCTTTTTTTTTTTTTTTTTTTTTTATTCTTTAATTTAAGGAGCTTGGTCGACAAACGATCACGCCGCTCCATACGTTATCTTAGAGGTACAAATTAACTTAGTTTAAAGGTTACATGCAGAGTTTATACATCCTATATAGCCGTTTGGCTTCGTCTGATGTCGGATCAGCCAATGCAGTGTTACAAGCACCTATGTCGTAGGTATAGCGGTGAGGCCCAGTCCGTACGCACTCCCCCAACACATGGTAAATGTCTTCAACTACACCACACTCAATACAGTTGGGAGTATCGGATTTCCCGATCAAAAATTTAAATTTATTAGTCGGAATGTGTCCGGAGCGGAGTCTCATCGCCATCACCAGTGTCAATCGCGATTGGGAGCAATTGCTTATCCACGGAGACTGTAAAGGCTCGGGTTGTATTGTTTTATACCAAATGCCCTTTTCCTGAGATCGTTGGTCAAAAAACTCTTTCCATAACCGTAAGCAGCGAATCCTAACCTTACCCAACACCTCTGTATAGTATGGCAACGCATGTATGAGTGTTCCTTCTGAGCATGCTTCTCTGGCTAAGCGGTCTACCACTTCGTTGCCCTCAATGCCTATATGTGAAGGAATCCACTGAAGCACTATATTTACACTTTTGGATTTTAGTTTCCAAATTAGATCTAGTATCCCATACGCTATCGGTGTTCCTCGATAAGTCGAGGTACACCGAGCTATATGTTGCAGAGCGCTTTTCGAGTCTGTGAATATAACGACATTCGTTTGATCGGTATTTTCAAGGTACGCTAATGCTTCTGAAATGGCATGAAGTTCAAGGGACATAATCGATACATCAGATTCAAATTTAAAACGGTGACCTACGTCCAATTGCGGATCAAAAAACGCCGCCCCCAATCCGCATGCATCCTTGGAACCGTCTGTATATATTTTATAGAACTCGGCGTATTTATTATTCAGATATGATATACAAACTTGTCTTAAGTCAAAACTGTTGTATTTCCTTTTTGCTTTTTTGACGACATCGATATGCCACATAATCACGTCTGAAATATCTTGATAACTTAGCCACCAATCCATTGAGAACATTTCTAGCTTATTGCTGCAGGCCACTGGCATAGCCTCACAATCTCTCCGGATAGTCCATAATAGTGGTTCCTTCTTTCTTTTCCAGAATGTTGTGTTATGACTCAGATCATCTAGCAGTTCTATCATGCCCCTGTTAAATTGAAGTGATTTACACTTAAACCAAAATTTACTACCCAAATAGCGTCTTCTTATACTTAAGGGCTGGAGGGAAAGTTCGCTTTGCATCACGTGAATCGGAGTTGTCTTAATAAATCCACCAATTATCCTCATAGCTTGGTTTTGAATTG
Source organism: Pandemis corylana (assembly GCA_949127965.1). NCBI lineage: Eukaryota > Metazoa > Arthropoda > Insecta > Lepidoptera > Tortricidae > Pandemis > Pandemis corylana. The sequence continues at coordinate 12,670,584 of OX421864.1, read as the reverse complement.
TGTCCAATTTTTTGATATGACACTCTGCAGCCTCATCAAATAAAAAGCTGGCGTAATCCAATCGACTTCTGAGAACTGTCATATATACTCTTCTGATATGCTTAGGATGGACACCCCAGTTAGACCCCGCCAGTGCCTTAAGAATGTTCAAGAACTTCTGTGTTTTCACTGTGATCTCGTTAATGTGCTTAGCCCAGCGTAAAGATCTGTCTAACCAGAGGCCCAAATATTTGACATTTTGTACAACTTGCAGTTGTCGGTTATTGATTTTAAGGTTCACATGTAGCGCTTTATGGCCTTTCTGAAAGATGCATACTTCGCTTTTATTTGGAGATATCTCCAGACCAGTCTCACTCAAAATGGATGACAGCTTATCCAAGGCAGATTGTAATTTGTTTTCCGCAGTATAAATATTTGAGTTCGAAGTGAATAAAACAAAGTCATCGGCATATTGAGAGATGTTGACTTCATTCAATTTTCCGCATACATCTATAGTTACTATATTAAAAAGAAGAGGCGATAACGGATCGCCCTGAGCCAAGCCCCGGTTGGTGTAACGTGACATTTGTGCATTGCCTAATTGAATGTTAAGATGTCTTTCTCGGAGATATTCCCATAAATAATTACAAATTTTTTGACCAATTCCGAAGCGATCTAAGACATGCATGAGGTTAGTCAGTTCCACATTATTATACGCATTGTCAACGTCAATGAAGCACCCGATAGTCACCTCGTTATTCAAAAAACTGTTCTGTACGCTAGTGATCAAATGAGCTAAATTATCCAAACACGATCTGCATCGCCTAAAACCCACCGTTTTTGCCGAAAATAGACCCTTCGATTCAAAGAACCACTCTAGTCGCCTTTGTAGAATAGAATGAAATATTTTTAATACACATGAAAGCATGGCTATTGGTCTTAAAGAAGAAAGCAACCGGGTATCTCTGCCAGATTTTAAAATGGGGATCACATTCGTGGCTCTCCATTGTCTGGGGACTAGACCCTTGTCCAAAAAGATGTTGTATAAGGCGAGCAAAACTTTTTTCCCGTTTAAAGAAAGATTTTTAATCATACTATAAGATATGTCATCGCTGCCTGGCGAAGTATCTTTTGCCTTTACACACTTTTCCATCTCGGACAGACTTACGTTAACTTCCAATTTGCTATTCCTGGAGGTAAATTCAGGTTTAGTTGGTGCCACATAATCCGGGGATAAACTATTCAAGAGCTTGCTGGCTCTTTCAGGTTCAACATACTGTCTGGGTGTGCGGTAACCTTTTAGCCACCTCATTCGCTGCCACACAGCACTAGTGGACGTCTTACCATCTAGACTGGAACAGAACTTCTGCCATGCTTCGCTTTGACAAGTCCTAAATAGCTTTTGTGTCTCGGAAATCCTCTCTTTTAATACATTTAAATTACTTGGTGTGGGATTGCGCCTAAACTTCGCTAAAGCTAGCCTACGAAGTGCAACTGATCTCGATAACTCCGTGTTCCAGTAAGGTTTGGGTTTAAATTTGGTCTCTGGGTTAAGGCTTGTTCTTTTAAGTGGAATATGTTTTTCTGCTGCTTTGTTTAGGCACTCCAAGAAAGCGTCGTAGGCGTCTAGGGGATCCTCCGGGAGTTCAAAATTATTAAACAATTCCTCTGTGTATGATTTATACGCTTCCCAATCCACCCTCATGAAATTTCTTCTTTTCAATGTATTAGCATCCACTTCCAGTCGAGTTCCTATTTTAATTATTTTATGATCGCTACCCAAACATTCATTCGTCACCGACCAATAGAATAGAGACGCAATGTCCACTGACACAAAGGATACATCAGGCGATGACAATCGGAGATTATTTTCAACTAACTGAAAACGGGTTGGCTCTCCGTTATTTAGATAAACAAAGTCATGATCTAGCAATGAGTCGAAAATTTGAGAGCCTCTTGTATTAGTTTTATATGACCAACCCGTATGATGGCCGTTAAAGTCTCCAAGGATGATAGTTTGTTGATTGACTATTGAAAACAATGCTTCCCAATCACTACGAGATGTAGAAATATCAGATGGACAATAAACAGATAGTATGTGTTCCAGTGGGGCACAATTATAAACTTTAACATGTACTATTTCTATACCAGGGTTTGTAGTACTAGGGACGACACACTCCTGAGCCTGTATAGATTTGTGAGTTAACACCGCAACTCCTCCGTAAGACAGGTCTCTGTCTTTGCGAAAGATATTGTAGTTTTTTAAAGATAAATTACTCTCAGGATCAAGCCATGTTTCGCTCACAGCAGCAATATGTATTTTTTCCTGGTATAGTAAATTTTCAAACTCTCTTAATTTAGGCCTAATACTACGTGCATTCCACTGAAGTATATTAAAGTTAATGATTTTCTTGTTTCGACTGTTATCCATTAAAGGAGCGCAAAAGATTTTTCATCAATGGTATCTCACTTAACGTTTTACGAACAAAGGATATAAACCACTCTTTTATACACTCGCAGGCAACTTGGATTTTGTCACTAAAACTTAAATTTTTTATAAAAATGATTTCTCTCAGTCTTTCCAGCAGCTCAGCAAAGCATTTAATCTCTTCGCCATCCCCTTCTCTGTCGTTACCATCTTGCTGCAGGGGTACACTTCTTCTTGTACTATCATTTCCGGCTTGTAGAGGCGGCTCGCGTGTTTGAGGACCTTGCGAGGTGGTCTCCTGTCCATTATCTGTCTTTCGCGAGGCGACGTAGGGCGCTTTTTGCTTATGGTTTTTATGCTTTATTTGGGGATTAATGTTTGTTGTTTGTTGTCCTTTTTGTTGTGGTTGACTAAGTATATCACTGTATGACGGGGAAATTGTGTTAGGTGCACTGGTGAAACCAGGGTTGACAGTGTAAGTTTTGATGTTGTTATCAGGGTATTTCAGGGCAGAGTCCGGTGTTGGTGATGGTGGTACATATACAGTAAGTGCTTTTTGATACGAGCATTGGAACTCTGTCATTATTTCTCTCAAACGTCGTTCTTTTATATATGTAGGACATTCCTTGGACAAAGCCATGTGTGGACCGGAACAGTTGACACATTTATATCTCATAGTTTCACAATTTGCGTGCCTTTCCCCGCATTTAGGGCAGATTGCCTTATTGGCAGGGCACAGTTTGGCCATGTGTCCAAATCGCCAACATCGCGAGCACTGCGTAACCGGAAACACATACGGAGTAACTTTGATTCTAAGACCACATAAGTATATGTAAGCAGGCAAGTTAGGTCCTTTGAATCCAAGTCTAACTGACTCACTTGCTGTCCATCCTTCTGGGCACCTTCGGTTGAGACGCTTGGCGGAAGCTATTTCGCACTCGCTCTCAATGTTTTGTATCAAGTTTTCCTCCGTAAGATCCAGGTCAATATCTTTTACAATGCCGTATGATAAACCTACTTCTGAAGTATTTTGTCTTTTCCATTCTAATCGTGTAAATTCTTGGTTGTCAATAAATTTTTGAGCCTTTTCTTCGTTTTCAAAGTTAATTAAGAGTTTGTATGGGTTAACATACTTCACTTTTAAGATACCGGTTATACCGTGTAGTTGTAGAAGTTTTGCCAACGCGAATTGTTTCGGGAATAGACTTTTGCATGTTGTAGAAACTTGGCAAGTTGGTGCTTCTTGTCGTATCTGTCTGTCAGTATTTAGTCGCGGTGAAAGATTTTTTTTTGCTTTTCTTCTTACTTCCTCCCATCCCTCCTCTTGGCTTCGTTCTAAGCATCTTTTTCGTGTAATTTCCTCCCCTTGTATAATATTATTATTCGTAGTTACTATCTCCATTTCTTCCACAATTTCGGTGTCGTCCTCAATGTCATGCCTATAATACACGTTACTGTCAAGCGTACTGCAACCCAAATTAGCACTTTCACCCATTATCCGTAAGGTTCATTTGCACTAACACCAAACTCAATACACCGTCCGATAGGCTGACGCGTTAGGTATAACGCAGTCGGCGTAAACAACCCGAGACCGGTTATTATGCCGCGCAATGTTATCGCACAGATGCACGTCTTAATTCGATGAATAGCGAATAGACACTGAATGTGGCTTTCTATTGGTAAAAGATTTTTTTTAATCAGTTCAGTAGATCCAGAGATTACCTAACTGCCTGTCACACTCACAAACTTTATCTATATACGTAGGACGACCGGATAGCCTGGTCGTTAGTGACCCTGACTATGATGCTAGAGGTCTCGGGTTCGAATCCCGGTAGGGGCAGACATTTGTATGAGGAATAAGAATATTTGTGCACGACTCATGTATGTTGTATGTATAAGTATGTAAATATCTATATTATTTGAGTATATTTATTTATCTGTTGCCTACTCATACTCTCTACAGTAAAGTATGTTTAAGTATGTTTAAGTTTTGCTTAGTTTTTGACTAGGTAAAATGGTGTAATTTGTCCCAAGATATTTATTTTATTTTATTTATTTATGTATGTATGTATGTATGCAACGGAGACCAGAGCTGGCAGCTTCCTCGCACACCGAATTAGTATTGCAATACAGCGGGGAAATGCTACCAGCATCTTTGGCTGAATGCCGCGGGGGAGTACTTTTTTAGATTTATTTTAGTTTTAGTTTAATTAATTTATCTTGTATTACATTTATATTTTTATATTTAAGTAATTACACATTAAGTTTATTCATAAAGAAAGAAAGAAAGAAGACATTTATTCCTTTTTGCAAATTTATTATGTAATTTTTATATAATAAACTATGTATGTGTGTAAAACGCAAGAAAAAGATGAATACAGGACAACACGAATGCACAAAAGCGAACTTATCCCTAAAAGGGATCTCTTCCAGTTCACCTTTGAACGATTGACAGGACATAATATAGGTAAGTATTAAGCAAGAGTAGACACACAGAAAAAGTAAAAGAACCGATCGAAACCTAAAATAATCCTAAATGCATTATTAGCATAGATTAGAAACAATAATACTTATAACCTTAATACAATTTTCTACAAAAAAATCCAGTAAACGTGTCACCGAAACTTGGCAAAACGATTTCTGACACGAAAATTGAATTATAAAGGGTCCGAATAAAGTGTGTCTAGAATTGATAAAGTCCCAAAGGTCAGATGTAATTTATTTTCCGTCGGCTCGTGATATTAAGCTAACTCAGTTAAGGAGTTCTGGCTTTATTGAGTTAGGTCTGATTGGGTTCGGAGGGCTTCTGCGTATTGCTTTGATTTTGTTTCTCTACCCATATTTACGAATCAACTATCCTTTATAATTGCTACAGAATCAACTGTTTCACGTAGGATGGGTTTGGAATCAACCCGTTTGAATAGAATGCGTGAATAACGCTAGGGATTCAAGGTGGTAAATTAAATCGCGTTGGCGTTAAAATGTCAAATACTATGTGATCCGTATAGACTACAAGCCCATGGAAAAAAAAACATGTGAAATGAACCAGCGTGAAACACGCTTAGAAGGCTGTTACTATATCATAAAATAACTCTGAGCGCTATACCGTCATTTCTGAGCGGTGCAGATTTTTTCTCATATATTGAAAAAAAAAATTGCACTAACTTCCGGCACCACCACTTTAAAGCGGCACTAGGTTTTTCGACATTTATTTTTAATCATCTATAAGCTATAAAAACGCCGTAAATTAATAATTAGTCGTAATTCCTCACTTGTACCTGAGAAATTCCATAAATGTACCGCTCAGAAATGACGGCATAGCGCTCAGAGTTATTTTATGATGTAGTAACAGCCTTCTAAGCGTGTTTCACGCTGGTTCATTTCACATGTTTTTTTTCCATGGGCTTGTAGTCTAGTATGCTTACGAGTGCAAAAGTTTTCGATCAGCAAATTATGTCTCACTCATCGCGTTTGCGTTAGCCATATGAGAACTTTTTGTTGCCGCTAGTTTTTGTCAGACATGTTATTATAATTCGCTTTTTTTACTTTCCAAAAGGGCCCCAAATTCTTGTGTGCCCAAGTGCCCCAGCCTAGTTTTTGACGGCCTTGGGTCATGGTACCCTTACCATGACGTATTAATGCGATACAATTCATGCAGAGCATTAAGCGAGGGACCGACAAAGAGTGAGTTTAAAATATCCATAATAGAGCGTACAAAATATAACAAACAATTCATAAATAAACTACTAAAATATACATACACTACATATAAATTTAGTACACACATACAATATTTAAGGAGATGGTGTTTTGTGAACAGTTTTTGCTAACATGATGGTACAAAAGCTATGTTAGTACGAATTACGAATTTGTTAAGTTAGCTGGCCCTAGGCGTGGTCGTTTAGAAATGTACCAACATAAAGGCGTGGAACCAAATGCCAAACAGGCCTGATCTCACGACCTGACGATTGACCTCAAAACTGTTTATTGGAATAAGTCTACCTATCTATCTAGAGGTAAGTAGGTATATTGTTGATTTGTTTACGTAATACCAGTAGCGAGGCGTCAAGTATATCAGAAGGCAAGCCAAAGGGAATTTAATTAGTCTTTTCCTCTAATTCTGCACAATAAAAGTGCCCAACTGCCTTAAAATAGGCAAGCCGGTGGGAATCGATATACCACGCCACTGGTACATACCGTCACGCCTCTTTCCCATAGGAGGCAAACTACTTTGTTCCACTTGCTGCGATCCTGACATCTTTTTCGCTTCATCCGCTCACATTCGTCAATCTCTTCATCGTGCTCGTCGGTTTAGCTAAAACGTACCTGACCTTTTGTTAAAACGTATCCAATTTGGCCACGGAACGTCATATCACATTCACACTGTTGATCTCTTTTATCCGTCTCCTCTGATTCTGTTTCCATTTGACAATATATACAAGTACGTCACACGGAATGGCTCATCCGATCGACTGTCACAATTAAGTAATTCGAACGCACATGTGTTTTCCGGCACTTGAAGCCAGTGAATGCGTTAAATTATTATTATTTACATCCGGGTAAAACTATCAGCTGAAGTAAATTTTGATTGTCTCCGTAATCTCTCGACTTTCTCGTTTTATCTGACAGATTCGCTGATGGCGCTATCAACGGAACCTCTAGATTCGACGGGTGATTGTACGATTATTAATAAAATTTGTGGAAAATCTGCATAATCTTCGATTCTGATAGATCCAATCTCATTGTTATTGTATCCATTTCTTGGGGGAGTAATCTAATGCAATGTGCCGCTATGTACTGTTTAACTATTTGGTTCCTGACCCACCTTAGAAGTTTCTCAGAGTAAACGTCACATGATTTCCTCGTCAGTTCAATGTATGACATTGACTGTGACGTCAGTGCCTCTATAGTACAATCTTTGGCACAAAAAACCATCTCGAACACGGGTATTTTTAAAAAAATGTACCTTTTTTTCCAATAAAATTACCTCAATTTCCCACATAAATCGTAACGACCCAAAATTTTATGAAAAAAATGACACAAAACTTTTTCCAAAAAAACATGGTAAATTTTTCTTTACAACAATGAATAGTGCAACAAAATTTCCTCATTAAGGAAAAAGTTAGTCCACGTTTTTTTTTAAATGCGGCTTGCAGCATTGCTGCTTGGCTGCAGATTTAGCTAAGACCTTGCATGAAATCCCACCGCCCTTATAACCCCCGTATAAAAAGAGGCACCGCTAGCTAAGTGTCGGGGGGCTACACCGAAATTCGATTTTCGAAGTTCATATCAAACCGTCTCTCACTCTCAGATTAGACTATGACTGTGAGTGTGAGCAGAAGAAAAGATGTCCGAGCGGCACAGACTACCTGTTGGTCCGCGGGAGGCTTCGCTCCTACCCGGCATCTGCCGAGCATTCCCCGATCCGCCACCTGGGGACGCGTTCTCTAGGGGTGAGGTTCCCCCGAGAATGTTACCAAATTCAAAATCTTTGAGCGCCTCTCCAGGAAGGCCAGTTTTCATAACTAGTCAACTAGGGTAAGGGTAGTTTCCACATGCTTTCTGTCATAGATCTTCCAGTACGGCTAGCAAGAGTGCGTGTGAGAGCTGTGTCATGCGCGAGATGGACTAACCGTCCTTTTCCTCGAATCCCGGGCTCGCACCTCTGAGTTTTTCGGAATTTATGTGCGACCCATTTGAAATTTACCATGAGCTTTTTGGTAAAGAAAAACATCGTGAGAAAACCTGCGAAGCAATTCATTGGTTGGTGTGTGCGAAGTTCCTAATCCGCACCGGGCCCGCGTGGGAACTATAGCCCAATCAGGGGCGTAGCTACCGCCGTATCTGCCGTATCAATTATACGGGGCCGCTGGGCCAAGGGGGCCCCCGACATGCGTAAGCAAAAATTCTTTACCATTCATAAGGGCCCCCAAATAATTTTTTATACGGGGCCCCACCAAGGCACGCTACGCCACTGAGCCCAACCAAGCTCTTTAATTGTGAGAGGAGGCCTGTGCCCAGCAATGGGACGGATAGAGGCTGGAGATGAGATGAGTTTTAAGACAACCCGATGTTAGTAACTGTGCACCTAGAGCTGTCTAAGTCGTTTCGGTTGGAAGTACTTGAATTCACCCGCCCGCGTACCTCCTCCGCTTCACACCCCGCCACCACCGACCAAGTGTGCCAACTGTTGAATATCTTGACGTTGACAGGTGCGCGGTTAGCAGTATCAGGCTATACCTATTATCTTCCTTAGCCCACCCCGCCTTATAAGTAGTGCAATTAAAAACAAAGCTTTGCTTTTCTCAGCTTAAAATAATTCACAAAGCGTTGTGAAAATAATCTAGAAAATAAATTAACGTTTTGTGATCAGTGTTTCAAATTTCAAAGATCAGTAGGAGCACTGGTTGGCTGGATTATGATAGGGTAAGACAGCGAGAGGTCTCTCTGTCATATCAACTGTGTTATAGCACGTTTGTGGTATGTGATTTTAACGGTTTATAAAGTACCTATTGTTTGATCATAAGCAATAAATAATAGATACACGTGCTTTATTATTGACTCATGAAGAAAGAAGCTATTCGCTAATTTATCGGTTTAGTCAGAATTGCTTGCTAAAAGTATTTAGAAGGCCGACGCCTTATCAATGAACTGATAAGGGAACGATATAGTAGCACAGACTGCCTAAGCAAGAGTTACCTGTGTTTAATAAATAATAGAAAACGATTGGATTTTGTTGAGAAATTCCACATATTTGTGTGACACATTTGTCTGTAATGTGACTGGAATTGTCACAGATAATATTTCATCAACGCTTAAAATACACAAGATAGTACAAGAAGAGAGGTTAAACTAAATTTTAATACCAACTTTTGTTCTTGTTGCATTATTCACGCGTGACATAATCACACACAACACCAGCTCAAATAGTAAAAACCGGTCGACATTGTGCAACATGTAAACAATATCACTTACATATTTCGTCGAGCTGATCCTCCTCACTCTGTTGATGGGCTTCTTCTGGGCCCTCCTGTACTTGTTCATCTCCGCCTGCTGCTTCGCGTGCTGGTCTTCCAACACAAACCAATCGGTCACTGACCCTCGCCGCGCCGTTGGCGACCTACCAGCCGACACTTGCTTCACTTCCAACGCTTTGGACAGCTCTTTCTTAAAATCATCACTAAGCTCACTCACTTTAGACACTGGTACTATCTTTGGCGAATTTATACGGAACGTATCAAATGAGGAACTCCTACGTTTCTCTCGCACTGATAGTTCCTTTTTAGGTTTGGTGTACGGTTCACAATCACTCAGATAGTTCTCACTGAACATGTCCACTGCTTTGTCGAATTCCTCGAGGAGATCCTGTACCGATTCCCTTTTGAAGATGTTCACAACTAAACCACTCGAGTCAGAGGTTGCTGTTGATACGGTGGAGTTGTTAGTTGAAGATAGCTCGGACGGAAACTCTTTGATACTCTTCAAGAAAACTGTATCTTCGTTGTCATAGTACACATTAGATATGTACTCGAGACTCTCGTTTGAAGTCCACGCGTCACCCATTGTATCTGTACTGCCAAAAACATACGATTGATTCTTAGATAAATCTCGTTTTTTGTAGCACAAATCATCATCATCGTCATCCTCTAAGGCTCGTGGCAAAAACTCAAAACTCTTACTCCTTTTATAAATGGGCGTGTGTTTCCTGCTCTCAACCAACTCTTTATTTCTGAACAACCAAAAACGCTTACTCGATTTGCTTTCGTGTTCAGTTTTTGATTTGTCCGTCTTTGGCTTTTCCATCTTTAGCTTTTCTGATTCTTTGAGTTCGTCAGATTTCTTTTCGTCTTCCTCTATAGCTTTCCATTTAGGCTTATCTTGTTTCTCTTTGTGGCCAAAGAAGCTAATTCTTGAGAATTTGTCGCGGAAACTGAACGTTTTCTTTAACGGTGATACTTCATCGTCCATGGGATCTGATGGGGTGAGTGGTGCGGAGATCGGTGACTCTATGACTACAGGTAGACATGACGACAGCAGCCCTGATGATTTGGGTACGAGTTGGAGGTCGTTTGGGCGTCCCCTGACCGGTACAGGTGGTTTCGGCTTCAGTCTATCTGGTAAATCGCCGAGTAGCCCACGTTCTATAGCTAGGATGCTTTCAGCGTTTATTTTTCTTAAAACGTCGGGCCTCCTGATTAGTTTTGGCTTATCCATGGCCGCGTCACGACCGCCCTGCGGTGCGTTTTGGACTGCGTTATCGCACGATATCTTTGAAACTGATAAACACTGATAACAGCTCTCAAACAAGTCCAGTGTGGACAACTGCGTTTCAGCTATTTCTTAGTCGTATGATTGAGGAAATGCATGGCTGTTTGGATTTCTTTGTCTTTGTTATTTTACTGAAAGGACGCGTTTGCAGCGCTGCGTTGTGCTGTGTTTATATTTGATTTGTTTTGGTTAAATTTAGTACTTCTATGGTATTGTGTGTTTTGGTTGCTTAAATAAATGTTAGTGGCTGCGTGCTATCAGCGCAAATAAGATAATTTATTTCCTGTACCTACATAAGATATAAAGTAATAGAATAGAGTCGTTACTGTAATAGGTGTGATTGCTCTTCCAGAACATATAAAAGGCGTTTAATTTAATAGCACATCCGGAGCATTATGAGCACGCAAATGTTTAACCGAGAAAGTAAAAACGTAATTCGATTGCGTGCGAATATGAAACGAAATTTGTATTTTTTTACACCGAAGTCGAGTTCTGCGCGTGCTTTCTATTTTTAATTCAGTGTTTAAAGCTTTTAGGTGATATATTTTATGCTATAACGTTTTACGTGTAAAGAGATCTATTTGCATACAGAATGCTTATCAACATTGAGCTGATGGCAATTCATAGGGTTCCGTACCTCTGAAAGTAAAATCGAAACAATATAAAACCACCGTCCGTCTGTTAACGCATTCGCTGCCAGCTGCCAACCCCAGCTGCCAAACTGCCAAGTCCCAGACTTCTTCAGGTGCCTCTGACGCACATGTGCGTTCAAATGCCTGTAAAATTATGGCAGCGGCGCTGGACGAAAGTCACGAAAACACATATGTGCAGAATGCGTTAAGACCCTTTTTCTCAGGAACCTATGGAGGTATAAATATGAAATTAATATCTAGTAGGTTGGATCGCTCTCTGTCAGATCCATACTAAAATGACAGCTGAAACCGGAACTGAATCGGAATTGAATCGCATTAAGACTTCATGGTAAGGCCCCAAGTCTGCTACCACTAAGAAGTGAAGTAATGAAACTTCTAAGTCTACTCAAATTAAAGATACAGTCATTAGAAAAGGTTTTTCCCTACAAATTGCCGTGCTACCAAAACCTACGGGGTACCTACTAGGAAATTTTAATTAGGCACGAAAGTAGCATTGTAGTATATTTCGAGGCTGGCAAGTATCTATATTGTTTTGATTGTCGTTGCGTCGAAATACCCATGCCGATACTCCGAAATTCGAAGCTCGATTCGTGCTGTTCCGCTCACACTAATAGTGAGAGGGTACGAGAGTGAGAGGGTACGGTATAGTACGAATCCCGGAATATCCCCGTTTTCTACTGACGTACGGTGATATAAAATGTACGTTAACCGTTGCCTAGGTTACGTCAGCAGACTAGTAAATACTAAACAATACGATCAATGCCAACGTAACCTTGATAATGTTGGATCAATATAGTAAACCACGTTTGGAAAGTGCGTGTAGTGCGGTTTAAAAAAAATTGGATAATTTTGGATACAGTTTAACGGGAATATTCCGAGACGAATCAGTGGCAGAAAGGACGCGGCTGCACTTTCAGCCACGAAAAAAAAGAAAAGAAAACTCAGTGCTTTTGACATACATTTTTAATGTTCGTATTTAGGAAATCGTGAAAAAAAAATGTGTATTTCTTCGCATTTTATCGTTGTTTGAGTAGAACTTGAAATCAATCCAAGCATTGAAAGTTACTCAAAATATACGTGAAAGATTTAACGTGAATGTTTATTCAATAATTAAAACTGCAAGTGAAACTCGTGCCACGTGCCAAGAATTGTCAAATTATTATTTTTATTTTTCATAATCTTCAAAACCTCAGGGTAAAGGCATTTGGCGCTTCGAACACGCAAAGCTGAATCAAAATTGTCGCGGCCGTATGAAGCAGTTGCAATTTCCTTTGATAATTGGCATTTATTTTAGTGTTAATTCAGTGTTAATTTGGAGTATCAATTAGAGTGTATCTAGCCGTTATCAGGCCGTGCTGGCAACGCCGCGTAACGTCTACTTAATTAACACTTTCCCACGTCTCAACATAATGGTATTTTGTTATAAAACAATCGTCGAGTCGCCGCAACGCTCGCCGCGGAAGCTGGGGAGATCGGCTTGTAAGACATACAATATTTATAATTAATACAATACACACCATTGTCTGATTAGAAAAGAGATGTTTTGACTTTTTCGACTCTTACATGCTGGTCTGGGAGTAAAGAAAAAACATAGAATGTACCAGTTGCTTCTCCTCCCGCGCAGATGGTAAAAGCCCATCGAGGGAATGGGCATAGGAATCATATAGGCGATGCGGCTAGCTACCATCACTATTTTGATTCCCTTTTCCACCTATACGCCCACAATCATGCTAAGCGTGGCCTTTGGATCTTGTCACCTTAGGCTCTGTATACCCCGTAAGGGAGAAAAACGTGATTTATGTATGTATGTATGTATGTACATGCTGGTCTGGGAGCGAAATGCTTCTCTTTCCGCGCAGATATTAAAAGCCCACCGGGCGACAATCTTTGGAATCATGACACACACACACACACACACACCACACAAATCACGTCTTTATCCCTTACGGGGTAGACATAGACATAGCCTAAGGTAACAAGACCTACAGGCCACGTTTAGCAAGGCACTGAGGGCGTAGAGGTGGAAAGTGGAATCAAAATAGTGATGGGTTGGTAGCCGCATCGCCTATAACATGATTCCTATGATTTTCGCCCATTCCCTCAATGGGTTTTTACCATTTGCGCGGGAAGAGGAGCAACTGGTACATTCTATGTTTTCTCTCTGCTTCCAGATCAGCATGGAAGTAACGTAAATGCAAATTTTAAACTTTACGAGATAAACGCAATTACTGACGTCTAAGTCACATGAAAAACGAAGATTGCCAAACTACACATTAAGAAAATAGAAGAGTAGTACCTACGTTTTGACGGTTATAAGTACGAATGAACAATAAACATTTACCTTGCTACTCCGTTAGCACAGTTGCGAACCAAGGAATGTCTTATTAGTCCCTTTGAGTGAAGAACTCCGCTAAGTAACGATTAGTCTAGTGGTTAGAGAACCTGGCTATGAAGCTTGAAGTCCCGGGTTCGACCCCCGTCGGGGCAGGTATTTGTTTGAAAAATACAAATGTTGGTTCTCGAGTCTTGGATGTTTAATATATAAGCATGTTTATCTGTTGTCTAGTGCCCATATTACAAGCTTTGCTTAGTTTGGGGCTAGGTCAAATTGGTGTCAATTGTCCCAAGATATTATTATATTATAATCAGTTGGTTATACGCAGTCTTAAAATTTTCCATGCTAGTCATGGGAGCAAAGAAAAAACATAGAATGTACCAGTTGCTTCTCTACCTGCGCAGATGGTAAAACCCCATCCAGGGAATGGGCGAAAATAATAGGAATCATGTTATAGGCATTGAGGTTAGCAACCCATCACTATTTTGATTCCATTTTCCACCTATACGCCCACAATCTTGCTAAATGCGGCCTGTAGGTACCTGTTACCATAGGCTCTGTCCACCCCGTAAGGGATAGACGTGATTTGTGCTTAAAATTGTTCCGGAACAGGTAGTTCTGCTGGTGGTTGGGTGAATTAACCAAACACCCTTGTAATGGTTCAATATTTTTTTAACTTTGGTTAATATTAGTCGTCCACCTTGTGTTTCAAACACCACTTTCAACTATTTATTGCCATACTCAAAAATTTACATTTTACAATCGTTTCGTAAAATTTGTCACCGAAACGTTAAGTAATTTCTAGACATTTCGTAATCGGACACAAACTGCACAACAGCACATTGCACTTTTTATTGATGTATCACCTCATGTCATAATACAGTCGAGAAGTATGTTAGAGCAAGAACAGACGGACTGCATTTGAACTGCATTTGAACCAGATGCAGAATAGCAGTTCGAGTGCAGTTCTGACACAGTTAAGTTTTGTAGGTATAAGGACCTAGTGTAAGGCACTCCCGTCTTACTCGCTAATACTGTCGCCAAGTCGCAGTGCTGCGCCGCTGTGTTCCGGAGTGGAGAGTAAGATAGCCGGAGAAGTTACTGGCACAAGTGGTATTCTATCTTGGCGTCCTAGGCTGGCAACTGGCGGGTGTTCATGGATGGTGTGCTCGCTTACCATGAGGTGAACTAATCGAGGGAAATGGTGGAAAGGGAATCATGTTAGGCGTTGCGGCTAACAATCCATCACTACTTTGATTCCTCTTTCCGCCCACAATCATGCTAAACGTGGCCTTTAGGTCTTGTTACCTAAGGCTCTGTCCTCGCGTAAAGGATAAAGAAGTGATTTAATGTATGTTTGTAGGACAAAGATTATCAAAAGGGACTTGATAGAAGTATTGAGAAGCGCCTGAACATAGTTAAATCGTCAATGTAGCATCAAAAATTATGTCAGGCGCTAACGCATCCAAAGTCCAACACAAGCAAGAAAAATATGGAGATGACGATAGAAATTCCTGAAACCCGTAATCTTTTCCAGGGTCCACTCTGCCGGAGCTGATCGCCCTCGACCATGAGAACGACTCGGACTGGGCTTCGATCCCGGAGCGCGAGTGGCGGCTCCTGGCAGCTCTAGCCAGGAAAAGGGAAGAGGAAGACGAGCGCCAGAAACTGGCCGAGCAGTTCCGCAGGATGTGGGAGAAGGAGAAGGAGGGAAGAGAGATGGTTAGTTACCATTTGCATTTTTTACTTGTCTTTCTTCTCTGATGGTCTGGGAGTAAAGAAAGAACATAGAATGTACCAGTTGCTTCTTTTCCCGCGGAGATCGTAAAATATATGTGTTCGTGTATCCTAATTAAAAGAAGATTCCTGTCTGAATGATTGACTCGCCCTACCCTTGGACCTTGAAAGCTGGAATATTACATAAATGCTCCTCTTATGATGTAGACAAGGAATTAAGACGGGTTTCGCAAAAACTATCCGTGAGATAGAGTTCTGCAATGGAGTGAAACCACTCATTCATAAATTTTCATCATGTCACGAAGCTAGATATTTGCCTTTTACAGATGGAAGCCCGAACCTCCGATCAGTACAAGCGCTTCATCCGTCAGAAGCGCGAAGCTGAGCGAGCATGGCTGGAGCACAAGCGCACGCTGCTCAGTCTGGACCAGCAGCTGAAGATAGGCCAGCTGCAAGACGCTATCAGGTGTAAGGAGCGGAAGACCGAAGAGCTGCTCGCGTCGAAGGAGGATAGGAAGGTTAGCTGTTCATTTTTATGGGGTTTGTGGAGTTATAAGAGTTCCTAAAAGCCGTGTAGGCAGCCACACGTCAGCATCGGCGAGAGAGGTGCCCATAAAACGGTTCATTTTTTGCGTCGCATTCTTCTTGGTAGTGGTCTTTCCGAAAGCGATAGTAGTATTAAACTTTAGATTTTGAGTGCTGTCTGGCGAAAAACGGTGGATGTGACAATCTATCTACTTCTATCGTAACATCTTCAAACCATTCTATGCTTTCAGGCAACAGAGCTGGTCGATAAGGCAATAGAAGAAGAAGCTCGAGCCTTGTTAGCTGCAGAGCGGAGGACTCGCCAACAGAACGCTGCCGAGTGGAAAAAGCGGCTCGAATTCGAAGATACGAGGAGACGAGCTGACGAAGCTCTCAGAAAAAAGGAAGGCATCCTACGAGACTCTTCAAGGGTAAGTTCAGAGCTGTAAGTGAAGCAAGTTAGATCGGTGATGGTGTGAACTTGTGCCGCTGCTAGTACCGGTCTGACATCGCATGCCGTGTTTTGTCTGTGAAGGTTCAACCTTTACCATGTGTCGGGTGTATCTGATGGCAACTGTCCAATTCTTCTTCTTCTTCTTCAACCTTGATCTACCCAATGCTGAGTAAAGGTCTCTTCCATTCTAGACCATTCTGTGCGGTCTCGAGTTTTCCGCATCCAATCCTTCCCAGCCGCTCTCACCAAATCGTCCGTCCATCTTGCCGGCTGTCTCCCCACATTCCTGAACCCCCTTCGTGGTCTCCACTCCAACAACTTTTTGCCCCATCTTCCATCACACCTACGGCAAATATGGCCCGCCCATTTCCACTTCCTAGAGGCTATGGTTTTTGCTATGTCAGTTAGTCTCGTTTTCTTGCGGATTTCGGTGTTCCGGACGTGATCGCGTAGAGAAATCCCCAACATAACTCTTTCCATAGCCCTTTGGGAGACTTGTAGTCGGTGGATGTGCTGCCTAGTCAGCGTCCAAGTCTCGGCTCCATAAACCATTACGGGCAGGACGCACTGTTCGAATGTGCGGCGCTTGAGATTTAAAGGCACTCTTTTGTCCCTGAACACGTCGGAAAGTTTGCCGAAAGCCCCCCAACCCAATTGGATACGTCGCTTTATCTCACGTTCCTGTCCAATTGCTCCTTTCTAATACTCTATTATTGCTTCTTCCACGCTGGATTGGGAGCCAAAAAAAAACATAGAATCTACCAGCTGCTTCTCATCCTGCGCAGATGGTAAAAGCCTATCGAAAGAGTGGGCGAAAATCTTAGGAATCATATTGAAGGCGATGCGGCTAGCAACCCATCACTACTTTGATTCACCTTTCCACCAATACGCTTCCAACCATGCTAAGCGTAGCCTTTAGGTCTTGGCCCTAACCTTCAAAAGGTCTTTTGGGTCTTGTTACCTTCTGTCTACTCCTACTCCGTATGGCAGGGGTTCCCAATCTTTTTCAACCTGCGGCGCAGTTACAAGTTTAGTATTTTGTAACGGCGCCCTGCCTTAGCTAAGTTGTATTGTTGCTATATTATTTACCGATGCAAGCGCTCAAATAGGTACCCGCGAATATTTCAGGTTTCGGATAATGATAGAACTCACGGCGCCCCTCTTTACTTTGTACGGCGCACCAGGGCGCCGCGGCGCACACTTTGGGAACCCCTGCCGTATGAGATAAAGATTCGCTCTCTCTCTCATTTATGTATGTATTATTGTCCTGGCAGCGTCTCGCGATATCTAGCGCCCTGAACACGTGGGAGAGCGCCGTGCTGCGCGCGCAGCTGGCGGCTTCGGACGCGGCGCGGCGCGCGCAGTACGCGGCGCTGGCGGCCGGCGCGGAGGCGCGCGGCGCGAGGCTGGCCCGCGCGAGGGACGCGCGCCGGCTCCGCGCACGGCAGCTCGCCGCCAAGTGCCAGCTGTGGCGGGAAGCTGTCCGAACGGGGACCTTTTAACGTTCACGTGTGACACAAGTGTCTGATACTATAATAATTATCGTTACGTGTCCTATCACACGTACGCAAGGGATACACTAGGGTACAAATATCCTGAGACATGAATTGGCGCGACGGTGCCGGACTTCATCCGACATGTCTGGCAACGTGGACGCATGGGTCGCGCGACGTCGCCAGATACTAATGTTAGATTCAGTTTTGCGAAGTCGCACGAGGCCTGACGTCGCTATTAAAAGTCGTGCGATGTCGCCAGATATGCCAGGTGAATTTAGGCTGCGCTTGACACATCGCTGTCACCATGTCGTCCCCTAGTGTATCCCTGGCTTTAAACACAGACACTGTATGTACCCCAAAATGTGTCGTAAATTGAAATCCTAACCTACCTTTGGAACAGGGGCCCAAATTTGTTGTGGCAGCGGCAGGGAATAGTAAAATAAATTCCATACAATGAAATATGTTTTGATTTTGATAGTTTATTGTTTTGTTGTACTTAGTATAAACGTTTTGTAAGTATTTATACAAAGCATAAGGACACGTTATTTATGTTGTATCACAAAATATACATTGCATTAAAATTATTAAACTATGACTAGTTTTTCAATCATGTAATAGGCGATGCTGGCAACCCATCAGTATTTTGATTCCCCTTTGACCCCTTTCCATCTATACGCCCACAATCATGCTAAACGTGGCCTTTAGGTTTGTTACCTTAGACCTCTACCCTGTATTTCCCAAACCAGCATTGCACAGGTGCCGCGGGTGGTCGTGGGGCGTCGCGGTGACACCGAGTGCCGTAACGCCTCACATACGACTGAATAGGGAATCCGTGTGGTTTTTAGTGGGTATACCTGCCGTCGCGGGAGAGCCCCACATACCCCCGGTAAACCCGTACCGGGCGGATGCATATGGCGCATTTTCCACACCAAAGGGGACCTCTACCCCGTAAGGGATAAAGGCGTGTTATACATGTATGTTACTTCGTGCCCCCGTGACATCTTAAAGGCCGCGGGAACACCAAGGCCCCACATACCCCGGTCTACACGTTTGGAAAGGGGTGAAAAGGGGTTAGAACCTCACACCCCATCTAACCCCTTAGTGGCAGCTGCCATTCGTGCTCTCGCTCGACTGTACTGCCTCAGGGCGGCCTCAGCACCCCGCAGAAGCGCCGTCGCCTGGCTACCCTGACTGGGGGCTGGCGTTCTGAACCCTGGCAGAGGGACCTGGGTGACGGTAGACCATCGAAGCGAGAGGGTACCGGTGTTGGTGAATTTGAAATTTGCATCCTGAAAAAGAAAGGTTAAAATACAAGGTCTTCTTCTTCTTCTTCTTATTTGTGGCGTATCAAGTCGTTATAGCGACGACAACTTCGCCAATGTCAAAGTAACAAAAATACAATAAAAAAATCTTGTGACAAAATTTCGGCAACGTAGTAATAACTATGTAACTACCTAAATATTGTACGTCCGAAATGGACAAACTGTTAATAAATAATAATAAATATCTTGGGACAAATTACACCAATTGTCCCAGCCCCAAACTAAGCAAAGCTTGTACTATGGGTACCAGGCAATGGATAAACATACTTATATAATGTAGATAAATACATACTTAAATACATACAACATCCATAACTCGGGCAGAAACATTCGTATTCATCATACAACTGTCTGCCCCTACCGGGATTCGAATCCAGGACCTCTAGCTTCATAGTCAGGGTCACTAACCACTAGGCTATCCGGTCGTCAGTTATGTTGAAACATAAAAATCATGTTATCACAATTGTACACGGTTTTATACTTCCATGCTGGTCTGGGAGCGATGGAAAAACATAGAATGTACCAGTTGCTTCTCGTCCCGCGCACACGGTAAAAGCCTATCGAGGGAACAGGCGAAATTCTTAGGAATCATGTTATAGCCGATGCCGCTAGCAACCCATCACTATTTCGATTCCCCTTTCCACCTATACTCAGGCTCTGTCTACCTAAGGGATATATACGTGATTTGTGTATGTGTATGTGTTTATACAATAAACGTTTCTTATTTCTTACTTCTATACCAAAATGACTTACTTGCAACTGAGGTCTAGCAAGCACCTCCAGATCCTTGATCAAGTGGCATCCTCCCACGAAGAACCTACGGCTCTCAGCAGCCACCGAGTCCAGTTCTTCAGGGCGGGAGCAGGACAGCTGCCGGCTGAAACGGCCCGGCTCTAGGGAGAGAGGGAGATAGCCGTAGCCTTCCGTACGGTGGCGGTCCCACCAATCCGTGGAAATGACCTCGAAGAAGAGTTTTAGAGGAGATGGTTCTGGAAATTACAAATATTTCTAAATGTCACTCAAAATTAGGACACAGAAAAATCCGAAAAGTAAAGCTATGCCCGGGAATCGAACCCGGTTCCTCGTCATTTCGTGACGCGTGCTATACCCCTACACCACCCATAGCAGGTGGGTAAGCCTTCGAAATTTTCTACCTGCTACCAGCTGTCACGTGACCTTGTTACTATGCGAATTTTTGTCGCTAAGCGTCATCTGTTTGAATGATGTGTCTGTGCGACACAATTACAAACTCCCGCGGAAAATCTACTGCTCACCAGGGGCGATTACAAATATTGTTTTTTTTTTTCGTAGTTAACGGGTGCCTACGAGCCCTATATATCATCTATTATATTCACTTTTGCGCTCGCAATAGATATAGTGATATTATTTTTTCAAATGAAAGAGATGGGGATGCGGATAGCCGAATATCGGGCATACAAAAGCATTTTTGCCCAAGCCCCTAGCTGCTCCGAAATTGGAAATGCGTATTTCGTATCATACCGTCACTCTCACTCTTATATTACTGGCTAATAGTGTGAGACGAACAACGACGGACAACGAACTTTGACCATCGAATTTTGGAGTAGCTTGAAACGGAGACGGTTTTGAAGCAAAAAAATCAGCTTGTCATAGCCTAAGCGCGTCTCAGATAATAATCCTACTACATACATAACGTCACGCCTCTTTCCCACAGGGATAGGCAGAGACTACTTTGTTCCACTTGCTACGATCCTGACATACTTCTTTCGCTTCATCCACACTCATCAATCTCTTCATATATGCTCGTCGGTTTCGGGTACTCCTGACCTGACCTTTTTCCAAAACGTCTCCTATTTGATCTCGGAACGTCCGTCCAGGCCTCCTACCTATAATCCTACTATCCTACTAATATTATTAATGCAAGTTTGTGGCGATGAGACGATGTGAATATGTTTGTTTCTTCTTCACGCTAAAACGACTGGACGGATTTGGACAAAATTTTGAACGAAGATAGCTGGTATCCTACATTAAAACATGGGCTACTTTTTATCCCGGAAAATTGCATAGTTAACGAGGGATAGCGATAAACATGTCAATTGCTAATTCTACGCGGACGAAGTCACGTAATTTACGTGGCCTGTACGTCTTGTTACCTTAGGCTCTGTCTCCGTAAGGGATAAAAACGTGATTTGTGTATGCATGCATGTGTATGAATACTGAATACCTTACCTAAATTAACAGGAGCTTCTAAATGCACTTCGATCAGGTGCCCGAAACTCCAGCGTCTCCCGTCTTCGTGTGTGTAAGATTTGCTTACGTGTGTGCGTCCATGCAACGCGTCTGAGCACTGCAATTCTGCGGGCACCTGGGAAAGGCATTGCTATGTGAAGAGGAACAGGCGCGTTTTGTGGTTGAGGTCTTTTTACTATTTGGTAGCGTAGAGTACCCAGTAGAAAACGTAGAATGGAGCCAAGCTTCAGGGTGCAGACAGTCGAAGATGGTGCTGAAAGGCATAAACCGAAGAAGAACTAGGTACCTATTACTTCTCTCCTGAATCTAGGTAAGAGTAGCTTATAGACTACAAGCCCATGAAAAAAAAACATGTGAAATGAACCAGCGTGAATGAAGCTTAGAAGGCTGTTACTATATCATAAAATAACTCTGAGCGCTATGCCGTCATTTCTGAGCGGTACAGATATTTTTTCATACATTGAAAAAAAAAATTGCACTAACTTCCGGCACCATCACTTTAAAGCGGCACTAGGTTTTTCGACATTTATTTTTGGGCTTGTAGTCTATTAAGAACAATAATTGGCATTGTTCATTTTTTTTAAGCTGTGCTTTTAACACCTTTATTTGATAAAATGGACTATTTCAAGCAACTAATTTGAATATTATGCTTTTAAGTAGCTTTGTTAATTAATAATAAATATTTTTTCGCTGTTTGATAATTCGTGAATTTAGACAGAATCCCAATCGCCTTCGTTCGGCTAGCTATAAAAAAAACGGCTTTGTCTATGGTTTTGTAGATTTGACAGTGACACGTGACAGTTGCCGTAGCCAAACTTTTTTTTTCTTTTTTGCGGCAAACATTCGATGCTGGATTCTGTCTAAAAACCCGGTCGTTCGGTCAAACAAAGGTTCAAAGTACTTTTACAAAAATATCTGCAATCATAAAGTATTTTTGAAATCGGACAAGATAAATCGGATAATTGATGGTTTTCCTCGAAATGGTTTTCGAATTGGAGCATACTAAAAAAAATGAACAATGCCAATTGGCATTATCACAGCAACATCACATCAACAGGTATAAAGAACGACCCCTCCTGCCCATACTGTAGGAAAGAGGAGACGAGCAAACATGTCCTCACCGAGTGCGTCACGTACGCAGCAGCATTCGGGTGTAACGAACTGCTTCAAGCTTTGAACTCTTATTCTATGATTGGAATCTTAATCAAATCTTTGTTAAGACACAAATCATAAAAAACAGAATTGGACTTATCAGAGTTTGAAATTAAGCCACTCAAATAATCTTTCTTTCACACACACACACACACAAACACTTCCTCTCTCAAGGGCGGATCCAGGCGGGGAGGGTCATGGGGGTCATGACCCCCCCCCCTGAGCTGGTTCCAGGACTTAGGTGGACCACTAATTGAACACAATGATTTTATTTATATATTTTGTCACCATACATATTACGACTATGTGACCCCCTCCTGGCGCCAAAGCTGAATCCACCCTTGTCCTCTCTCTCCCTCTCCTTTCAGTACCGGTGCAGTGCTGCATCCCCCCTTCCCCCTCAGAGAAAGTTTTCACTTGTTTCATAAGCTTTCGACTGTACATACTTTCCAATTCCCACCCTTTATACTTTTAATAGCCCCTCTTAATCACCGGCCGACGATGTCCTTTCACAGAAGCATAAAAAAGTGGATAGTGAATGACTATCTATATATACATATACAAGAAAGCCGTGTTAGTTACACTATTTATAACTCGAGAACGGCTGAACCGATTTGGCTGAAAATTGGTAGGGAGGTAGCTTAGAACCAGGAGACGGACATAGGATACTTTTTATCCCGATTTTCCCACGGGATTGGAAAATTCCGAAATGTTGTACTAATAAAGCTACAGACATTAAATTTAGCATGCCTACACATTATTCCTTGATTAGTATAAAGATGCACTTACAAACGAATTATTCAAATTTCCCACGGGATAAAAATACGACTATTTATAACTCAAGAACGGCTTAACCGATTTGGCTGAAAATTGGAAGGGAGGTAGCTTAGAACCAGGAGACGGACATAGGGTACTTTTTATCCCGATTTTCCCACGGGATTGGAAAATTCCGAAATGTTGTACTAATAAAGCTACAGACATTAAATTTAGCATGCCTACACATTATTCCTTGATTAGTATAAAGATGCACTTACAAAGGATTTTTTCAAATTTAAGGCGGAACAAAGTTCGATGGGTCTGCTAGTTTATCATAAACTTACCTTAATATGAAATTCAATGTACAAGTTGTCCAAATCGAAATCATCCGCCGTGAGAATTTCGAACGTGACAAAATATTGTTTTCTCCCCAGCGGCGGCATCGCGAATTTAAGCAGCTGCTTGTGTTTCTTGTCCCATTTCTTGGACAGTTTCTTCAACTAATAGGGAAATCATAATTTTCATTATAAAGTCAACGATTACTCTTCCCAGTACCTTTAGTATCTTCTACCCAGACGCGTTCATCCCTTACAGGCATATAAGCAGTGCTTGTAAGCATACGTAAATGTGCCCGCCACGCTTCGTACCAATACGGGTTTTGTTGTCAATATGCCTACTCTCTGTCAGAACCCCTGTTCTACCTGAGCGCGCCGCGCGAGGCAACCGGTTTCGGTTCTATTTTGAGCTTTGTTTCGAACTAGTTGTTTCTCTCTAAACTTGTTTAAAAAATTGGACTGCGGAAATTATCTTTTTTACAAGCTTTTAAAACTTTCAGCCTTAGTTTTCAGCATGTTTACGTTCTTTTGGGTCAAATCTTACAAGTCATATTTGACCCATTTCTATAGACCAACCGCTTAAATGTCTGAGTCCTCGCCCGCGCCCCTGCACCTCGCGAGCAAGGACTCATTTAAGCGGTCGTTCTATAGTGGTGGAATTGAAATTTGTTATAAGGATGGATGACAATGCAAAAATTTTTAAAAGACAACATTTTGAATTTTGGCAATTTGGTATGGTGTATATTCGGAAATTTGTCCCAAAAACTAGATAAAAAAATTGCTATAATTAATTTAACAGTCTTACCAGCACCATAAGCTCCTCCCCGCTGTCTTTCTCAAATGCTACATCAACGGCATAGTCAAACCCTTGCTCCAACTGGTACGGGTTCAACTCCAGACAGTTTACATCAGGTGATATGATGAGGTAGTTCTGTGATACATTGTGATACAGAGAGAGGAGGGTAGTTTCTTGCTTGAGTAGAAGCTGGGAGTCCCTAGAAATTGATAGAGTAAATAAAATGAGTCAGTAGGCAAATTTAAACACAATGTTATGATGCAGTAAGTCATGTTAGTTACAATATTTATAACTCAAGAATGGCTGAACCAGTTTGGCTGAAAATTGGTGGGGAGGTGGGTTTCATTAACAATAGTAGTGTGCAATTGGCAATAATATTTTAAACTTACTCATTATATTCAGAGTTGTCATATACAACATGCATTGCTGCCCATTTTTCCTGCATGGCAACATTTTCTTCACTTTTAAAAAGATGCCTCATCGAACTTGTGTCTTCCTTAAACAACCTGTCACTCAAATTCATTGCTTCAAAACAAGAATTTAAGTTTAGAATGTCAAAGCTTTTTGTATTTTTAATTTTATTCAATGGCAGAGGCAAATAGCAGTCTTCATTTATGTAGGTGAATATTTTTTTAGGTTGGTACTCTGATTCTTGCATCATATCATGGTATGCCATATCAATTTCTGATATACAATTGTGTATATTGCTGTAGCGTTGTATTTCATGCAAACAAAATGCTTTTTCCTGCCATCTGAATTCATGTTCCTCTATTTTATTGTATTCTAATTTTTGTATAGTATTATTCGTACTATCATCTTTGTATGTTTCAAATTTGGGCTGCATCTTTATACCTTCATGAGGTTTTAGTTGAACTCTGTAAATGTGAATGGTGTAAGTGTAGATTATAAAAGACTGGAACTATAAAAGACTAGAACACTGGACAGTAACAAGAATATAATTTATAGTACTCATCTAAAGGAGTTATTCTTTTCCTACAAAAAAACCTTGCGGCATGATGAAACTAGGTTTAGATTGAAAATTGCCTTGACTTACTTTATTTTTACTTTTTCGATCGATGTTTTCATCCAATACACTCCTGTTACTTTATTGCAACGGTCAAAATCATCCATTATTAAGCGAAATTAAAAAATAAACATTAACACAACGTAAGATCGTCAGTTTAGTGTTTACGTTTACGTTCATAGCAATATTAATATGACATTCTTCTTCTTCTTATTGGTGGCGTATCAAGTCGTTAAAGTTCTGAGCGTTAAAGCGACAACTTAATATGACATTGACAATTGTCATGACAAACAACACAACATAACGGTCGCCATGGCTACGGCACATTCGGATACATGTAACAAGAATAACAATTCAACTACAAGAAGGTGGCGATAAAAAGTCGCTAGTATTTTTAAAATCAGTACTTTTTAATAATTTTAACGTAATTAACTATTCCTAAGTTATTAAGTACAGACTACATTTATTCGCATATCTGTATGAATTGTTCGGATTGTATATGTATAGGTGAGTAAGACGATAACCAACCAAAAAGTTAAAACGAGAGGATCCCAAATAGCACAAGACTTTCTCCGTCGAAGACATCGCGTTGAATGGGGGCTATCGCGTGTGAATTTGCCACTAGAGGCGCTAGTGTCGCGTGAGGTCCAATAACAATCACTTTTCTCTGGTTCTGGCGGGCTTCGTGACGTAAATTATAATTTCTTCCATTTACCTGTTGAAAAGTGATCTCCTTCGTGAAATTATCGCAAATATGGATTATTTGGCGATGAATGTGAACGCTTTGAAAGCCGATATTTTCCCCGAGTAAAACAGAACTGTACGAAATTGCAGCATAGCTACTCGATATGATGATAACGTAGTTATTTATATTTAATAAACTTAATCCACTTTCTTTTATGCTGGTCTGGGAGCAAAGAAAAAACATAGAATGTACCAGTTGCTTCTCTACCCGCGCAGATGGTAAAAGACCATCGAGGGAATGGGCGAAGCTTATAGGAATCATGTTATAGGCGATGAGGCTAGCAACCCATCACTATTTTGATTCCATTTTCCACCTATACGCCCTCAATCTTGCTAATTGTGGCCTGTAGGTACCTGTTACCTTAGGCTCTGTCTACCCCGTAAGGGATAAAGACGTGATTTGTGTATGTATGTGTGTATGTATGTATAAACTTAATGAGATTCAAGATTTAAAACTATCTTTCGGCGCCGATCTTATAAAGTCACCTTTGACAGCTATACCTTAGTAAACAATGTCGCCGACATCGAGCCGAGTAAGTCCGCAAACTTCAAATTCGTGATTTATTTCTGTTTTATTTAGATCGTGCGTTTGTCACGCGAGCCCGACTGGTCCGATGCCTACGAGTCCCCAGCCCGGTCACTCAGTCTATCTCTGACTGCCTGTATGGCTGGCCGCCTGCGTCGTATAACTTATTGTTTGCCAACTCTCTGACGTCACTCGCATTAAACACGCATTCAATAAAAATACTCAAGCATCTTTTCATAAAACGAACTTGTGTAACTCGAGAGTTCTCAAACCGTCCGTGTGCAGTCCTGTGGGCAGTAGTCAGTAAAACTGAGACGCATAAGCTTGAAGCCTTCAGGGATTGACCGCTCGTTAATAAACTTTGTTGCGTGGAAACCGGTTAGAAGTGATATCGCAAATATTTTTGTTTAGTGTTATTCACGCGTCGATTAGTGATAAGAAAATGCCTGCGCAGGGAGAAACAACAGTTACTTTGCCCCTGTCGCCTGCAAGGACTGATTTGTATTGGCGTAAAACTTTTGACAAGGTATGTTTCCGCACTTTTCATAATTTCAACATCTTGTAATATTACTTCCATGCTGGTCTGGGAGCAAAGGTAAAACATAGAATGTACCAGTTGCTTGTCGTCCCGCGCAGATAAAAGCCAATCGAGGGAATGGGCGCAATTCTTAGGAATTATGTTATAGGCGATGCGGCTAGCAACCCATCACTATTTTGATTCTTTTTTCCACCTATACGCCCAGAATCTTGCTAAACGTGGCCTGTAGGTCTTGTTACCTTAGGCTCTGTCTACCCCGTAAGGGATAAAGACGTGATTTGTGTATGTGTTTATGTATTGTAATATTACTTTGTGTTTGATTGAAGTCTCAAGCCTTTGCCTCACCGGGACGCCATGGCGGTGTCGTACAATCCACAGTGAGGGAAACTTATTCACATACCAATACCACTAGAACCCTGTCGCATTTTACAGACCGTTATCACTCAAACTCGAGCGACACGCTTATTGCGACAGTGTTCTACGGTGGTAAGTGAATAAGTGAATACATTTCCTTTGCCTTTACCTATATCCTATACAAATAAGACGTCGCCAAAACGTCCCGGTGAGGCGGGACTCTTAAATTTTAAATTGTATGAGACAATTTGCTTCTTTGCTGGTCTAGAAACAACGAAAAGACATAATAAGTACCAGTTGCTTCTCTTCCCATGCAGATGGTAACAGCCCATCGAGGGAATCTGCGAAAATCGTAGGAATCATGTTATAGGCGATACGGCTAGCAAGTAGCAACCTGTCACGCTAAACGTGGCCATTAGATATTGTTACCTTAGGCTATCTAGTCCGTAAGGGATATATACATGATTTGTGTGTGTGTGAATTAAGTATGTTTCCGTTACGAGCCGCTAGTGGCGCCGGCAATCTTTCCTGAGTAGGTTACTAACCAATTTAGACGCATTCGCGAGCGATCGGCGTCATTTTCGGGTCAAAAATTAACATATCGAGTGGCGTAACTATAACGTCTGGGGCCCGCGGCGTGGGGCCCGTGGCGTCTGTATTTCTGGACAGATACAACCTAGGGCTCTTCAAGGCTAGAGTGAATAGGCTATACTGAACCAGTGAGTTACACCTTTGGCCTCATCTGCGCCTTCCACCAAGTGAGATAGAGGTCAATCACTGGTCAGTTCGTAGTAAAAAAAAATAATAAAAAAAATCGTCAATATAAAGAAGTGCATCAGCGTCCCATCTGTGCTCTAAACCAAGCCAGTTCGGGGCCCCGTAGAGCTAGGGGCCCCTAGCATTTTGCCACCCCTGCCACCCTTTAGTTACGCCACTGATATCATGAAGCATATCAAATTGATTTTACCTACTTTCTCGCTAGTTGCTACTTTAAGCATTTTTTCTCTTGTCTTTGATCTGAGGGTGCAACGAACTCTACACTTCCTTCTACCTTAGTACTTACGTAAATGTGACCACGACTGCGGCATTTTGGGAACCTGTTCAGTACTGCCAAAGATATTGCATATATCTATCTAATTATACAGGTATATGGTATAATCTTACTATACTACCTGTTGGATTTGTTATATCTTGTTAGAGGTTGCATTGCTATAGAGCACTGGTTCTTAACCGGTAGTCCGCGGACCACTGGTGGTCCTTGGAAGCATCAGAAGTGGTCCGCGGGGCTATTTAACGAGTTGTCAACGAGTCGGCACAGAACGTAAAGGTGCAATTCAGTCCATTACGGTCGATCGAAGCCATTAGATAATATTATGTGTGTAGGTGGTCCATGGCAAGACCGAAATTTTGTCAAATGGTCCCTCGCGTCTTAAAGGTTAACCACTGCTATAGAGTAACCTGGCTGATTCCATCATGTTATCATGTCACTTTATTGACTGACAAGTTTATGTCGTACTTTTAGCCCCTTGTGCTGATTATATGTGCTATACATGAAAATGTGTTTAAATTAATATTATAAAAGGTTATGGGCCCAGCACGCTTCCACTGCGCTGATTATATCTGCTATACATAAAAATGTGTTTAAATGGATATTATAAAATATCTCTTCTACCTCTGTGGTGCAATACTGTAATTTTCGCAATGTTGCTGTGAATTAGCAAATTAAATGTGCTAGCTAGCTGTTGCCCGCGACTTCGCGTAGGCGTTGTGTTTCACGCAGCTTAACATTTCCCGATACTTTCAATAATAATCATTTTATTGCAACCAATTTAGACAATACCTTGACAAATTATATATCTTTTCCTTCCTCATGTATCACTCTATGTATTAGTGAAAACTGCATGGAAACCCGTTAATTCGTTTTTGAGTTTATCGCGTAGGTATAGATTAATGCGGCGGCGGACTGTTTTTATAACAGCCTTCCGAATATATTAATAACTTATTATTATGCCGCACAAAAAATAAAGTAGTATTTTAATTTTAATACAAGCTTGCGCGGCTGATATTAATAAATAAAAGAATTATGATACTAGTCTCCAGCGGGACAGTTCAATTTCCTGTTTATTTCTAAAAGCATTCGTATGACTTTTCCTCGTGCAATGCGTAAATGTCAAATTGAAATAACGAGTTAGTAATCTATATTACCTATGTAGTTACGGAAAAACAAATGTACTAATTACATTAAGTGTCTCATCGATAAATCATAAATTTGACGGTTTTTCTGAAGTTTTTAATACTTTTCTTGCCACACACACACACACACAAATCACGTCTTTATGCCTAACGGGATAGACAGAGCCTAAGGTAACAAGACCTAAAGGCCACGTTTAGCAAGATTGTGGGCGTATAGGTGGAAAAAGGAATCAAAATAGTGATGGGTTGCTAGCCGCATCGAATATAACATAATTCCTTAGATTTTCACCCATTCCCTCGATGTGCTTTTACCATCTGCGCGGGAAGAGAAGCAACTGGTACATTCTATGTTTTTTCTTTACTCCCTGACCTGTGTGGAAGATGTGCCATTTTATTGCCAGCAACGCATATATGCGTTTTGTGACTCATGCGACTGTCACAATATAATAGGTAGGTAGGTACTCATTCGAACTCATTTGTGCGTTTCTGACACTCGAAGATATCTTTCGTATGACAACCGGCAATGAATGCGTTACCTAACAGTTAAACTTAAAATTGTTTCTTTCTTGTGCAGTACGACAGCGACAAAGATGGCCGACTATCCTACGCGGAGCTCAAGGAGCTGATAGAATCCAATAAAGACGCCCACGACTTACCCGACAATGTCGTCGACAAGATCATGCCTCTCGCCGACCACGACCACTCCGGTTACATCGACTTCAACGAGTTCGTCCAGATGATGCACAACCCGGATTTCAAGGCTGTCTTCGGACACTTTGTCGCCAGATATGTGCGCTCCATTGTGCCGCATCGAGGTCCTGTTAACACCAGGGGTAAGTGCATATTAGCTGAGCATATTCAGGAGTTTGGTCATTTTGAAATCGACGAACCTTTTAAACGCCGAGTATTTTTAATTTGGTCTTGGCAATCACACTGCCGACAGTCATCTAAGAGCGACTGTAGAGATTTATTGTGGGGTAACCGTAAAGGTTTCTCCGGCCATATTCAAAATAGCCTTCAGTACAGCGTGCACAGGCGGACCCCGAAAGGTCAAACCTCGGACCGCCATATATTGTATTGTATTATTTGTATTGTAGATCAAGTATCAATTAAAACGTAGGTATGCTCTTTTTTTCTGGACCCCACCTTAAACCACTTGCTGACCACTGCTTTAGTAGATCAACAATTTGTCGACAAAAGCCCTAAGTTTCGGACACATGCTGCCTTCAAAATACTGTCTGGAGAAGCAGGTTATCTTGGGCTAAATAAATGGCAGACGTGCAAACCTACAAAGGCAAGGTGGTCTGACGCGATAATTCTTTGGTGGTGGATGGGTAATCTGCGTCGAGCAGTTTGCCCCGCATCGAGCTGCTCGCGAGCACGTTTGCACATATCATATTCGGGTGAGGCAACGCGCTCATGGCGAGCCGACTTTGCGTCACACAAAATGGCGTCAGACGCGATTACAGCTGTTGCTGCGTTTATTGTTATTCATCGAATAATTAATAAACAGAAGAAAAAAAGGCCTCGATGGTGCCTGAATCAGTTATATAAAAATTGTAATTCATGTAGTATACATTTACTTCACCAAATTAAGTTCCTACATTTGAAAATCAAGCAGAACAAGTTCGCGCGCGCCGTCGACCACGCTCGGATACACGTCCAAATTACGCGAGGGCACACCGAGGCGACTTTGAGCACAGTACTATCAAAAGACCGACTCCGGTAGGCTCGCCTACTCGTTGACGTGGACAGAATCAACCGCACACCTGTCATTTAAACTGACATTGGCCCAAGCCTTACGGCCGCCACTAAGGGAGAATAGAATAGAATAGGCTAGCCGCGAGCTGCTCGCGCACGGCGCGTAAGGCGCGTACGAATTTGAGCAAACAGGCGAGCCGTGCGTGCCTCAACCCGAGGTTACCTCAAATGCGTCTTTTTATTTTTCTATTTTGTCAAACGGTAAAGGATCAGGGTAGAAAGAGATGGTGAAAATGGTCACGAGGGTC
Source organism: Pandemis corylana (assembly GCA_949127965.1). Lineage (NCBI taxonomy): Eukaryota > Metazoa > Arthropoda > Insecta > Lepidoptera > Tortricidae > Pandemis > Pandemis corylana. The sequence continues at coordinate 12,638,731 of OX421864.1, read as the reverse complement.
CACATGTTAGACGATAAAGCCTCTGGTCGTATGTGCGTCATTGCGTTGCTACTCTATTTAAGTTTTAAAAAGTGACGGGGGGAGGGAGTAGGTGAGGTAGTGGTGACTTTAGACACTTGAAACTGATAGTGGAGGAGGAGAGGTGGGGGGCCGCAGAAGAAGAAAGCCTGTTGTTTGGACTGTGTTAGACTTTTTAGTTTATGTTTGCGTCTTAACATCCTAACTAGGCTTAATTTAAATGTAAGTTTAGTTTACTCATCTCCCGAGAGATGGCACTGTACCGTCCGACGCGAATGCTGAATCGCGCTATCGTTTGTCCGACCTAGAATGTATAAGTAGGTAGTTAAGGTTCTTTTTAAATAGCATAATCAGAATCAGCATGTTAAAGTAAAACGTCCATTCAATGTACACCTTTGATGAGCGCTCTATTAGGTTTAATATTGGGCACAAACAATTTATCTGTAATTCTTACTAAGTTTGAAAACAAAATGTTAAAGAAACTTCATGAAGTCTGTTTAGCTCTTCTTTTTTTGCTAAAATATGATGCAATTTAATTTAGTGACCGATGATTCAACTTCAAATGGTATGTTAGAGGTACCTACTGTAATCATAAATTCAAAGCAGAGTTGAATGAATGGGGAATCCCGGAGACTACGACTTTAGTATGCTGGTCAACGTTTAGGTGGAATTGGGCCAAGTTTGCAATCTTTGCAATGATGGATTCTTCTTGGCAATGATGGTCTTTCCGAATGCGCTGGTAGTTTCAAAAAGACATGTTCCTAAAAGAGCCCTTGGCGGCCAATTTGCAAAAATAAAACCCTAAACCCCAAGACCTAGACGGACGTTCCGAGACCAAATAGGAGACGTTTTGGAAAAAGGTCAGGTCAGGAGTACCCGAAACCGACGAGCATGTATGAAGAGATTGATGACTGTCGATGAAGCGAAAGAAATATGTCAGGATCGTAGCAAGTGGAACAAAGTAGTCTCTGCCTACCAATGCGTGGGAAAGAGGCGTGACGGTATGTATGTATGTAATTTTCATTTTCATTTGGTTTTGTTCTGTTAGCAACTGAGCACTGAACGTTCTAGAAAAATAGTAGGTTACGAGATTTAGGGACTGTCTCACCCACCACTGTTAAGTTCCAGTCCGTCTCTATTTAATAAACATACAGCGAGTGCGACAGTAAGACTAACCCGAATGTCGTTCAAGGAGCTACGGACTATGTACTTTAAAAAGGACTATATACTGTCCCGCCACGCCTGCCTCAATGATATAATCCATCGGGCTCTTTCCAGCATCAACGTGCCATCAACTCTAGAGCCAGCTGGACTGGCGCGTGATGATGGTAAGAGACCCGGCGGCATGACACTCGTGCCCTGGCATATGGGACGGTCCATCATTTGGGATGCCACGTGCGTGGATTCCCTAGCACCGTCCCACTTGCCTTCAACATCATTGAGAGCGGGCGCAGCGGCTGCAACGGCCGAAACCGCAAAACGCCGCAAATACGCTAACTTGGTTGACAGTTTTGTATTTGCGGCTTTTGCTGTGGAGACTGGGACCGTGGGGACCCGAAGCAAAAACTTTTTTAAAACTTTAAAAAAAAATTGTCTAAATCCACAGGTGACCATAGAGCTGGCTCTTTCCTCGGGCAACGCACAGGCATTGCTATCCAACGAGGAAACGTAGCCAGCATTATGGGCACCTTGCCCCATGGCAACGATCTGGGCGATATTTGTAAATATAGGTATTTAGGATTAGATTAAGATAGTTTAAGGTTTTTTCGTAACTTTTAACTTGTAAATATGTTTGTTTCGGTATCTTTAAAAAGTATATTTGTAAATATACTTTTCTTTAATGTTTTTTTCTCTTTCTTTCTATAGAGAACGATGTGCTGAGGTCCCTGTTCGCGCCGATGCTTCGTCGTGGTTCGTAACTTAAATTGTTTTACCGCTTTTCGACATCGCTTTCTGTATGCCATATCAAGTTATTCTTTGTTCTGAGCTTCTAGTGCAAGTTTTCACACAAAAAAACGTCTCGAACGCGTTCACGTATACGCCTCGATTACTATGGAATAATTGGCAGCGCCACTTGCGGCTCGAAACGACAACAAATGGTTCGATTCGCATTCGAGACGTATTTTGTTACCGAAAACTTACACTGAGCATACTGTAAATCTTTACCTTCTTATGTTGTACCTAACCTTTCAATTATCGCACGAAATTTTAACAAATTTATCTTTATGTAGGTATATACTTAGTATTTGGCACGTCAACCCTAATATGTTGGTGACGTTTTACGTTTTATGTCACAAAAACTTATGTATTTTAACTAGAGACCCGCCCCGGCTTCGCACGGGTGCAATCAGTGTTTCTCTACTATATTATGCATAATACATATAAACCTGCTTGAATCTATCTATTAAAAAACTGCATCAAAATTCGTTGCGTAGTTTTAAAGATCTAAGCATACATAGGAACAGACAGACAGCGGATACCGACTTTGATTTATACTATGTAGTGTTACATCACATCGTAAGGTTTTGTAAGATCTAAAATCAACAGTCCGGTACGTCTGTTCTCTTTAACGTTTTTCTTATTTAATGACACAATAAACTTAATCATAAAAAACTGTTGTTTCGACTTAACTTAATTTAAGTACAAATTGTTATTTATGAAAAATAACTTATTGCTTGAGTGCCAATATTACCCTGCCTTGTCTGTGCCAGTATGGATGGAAGAAAGAAAAGATAAGAAATATTGGACACATATTTTTTCTTTCGTAAATCAAACAAAAAAATGTCAAAGAAAAAGTGCGTCTAAGTTCGATAGTGGGGTATGTTGCGTCACTTCCGTCCAAGTAAAGATATACCGTGACATCACGTGACATTTCAATTCATAATAACCTCTAAGTTTGTAATGTTCAGTAACTATGCGAAAAAAAAATACGTGGCTTATTTTTCTTAATAATTGTATACATATACTTATGTATGTATGTATGTATGTATAACTCTTTATTGTACATAAAACACAAGAAAACGATGATACAGGACAAAACACATGCACAAAGGCGAACTTATCCCTAAAAGGGATCTCTACCAGTTAACCTTTGAACGATTGACAGGACATAAGTATTAAGCAAGATTAGACACACAGAATAAAAAAAGTAAAAGAACCGATCGAAAGCTAAAATAATCCTAAATGTGTAAATTTTAAATAATGTATAAAGATATAATAATAAACTACACATAAAAGATAAATACGGTAAACTAATACACAATAAATAAAATATACTACATAATATATAAATAGTTATATACATACACACAAAATTACAAAACACATCACATTCATAGAGGATCCATCGAGCCAATACGCATTCAAGCACAGACCACCTAGCATTAGACATGTAATACAAGGCGGCATTTTCTGGATCCTATGAGCGTAATTTGCGCCTATAACTTCGAACACAAACGCGCGCTCATTCAGACCATTCAGTAGCGACCAGGAAACAGACCCGTAAGCAGCGAGTTACTGTGACCTAAAAACTACAATACTAAAAATACAAAAAATGCCAGTTTGCGCTGTAAGATGGTGTGGAAGCGACAGTCGCAAAAATAATTACAAGAAGGATAATATCACGTTTCATCGGTTAGTCCAAAGTTACGATAATACGTTAATAACGAAAATCACGGAGTTCAATTAACACTGGTCGCTAATAAGTACCAAGTCTATGTATGTCCTTGTTTAGCACGCTTTGCGTCGCGTTACATCTCTTTCTTGCATTCAACGGCACTTGTAAGTAGAGATGCGACCAAACCGTATCGATATAACTCACACGTTTCGGAAGCTTTTTAAAGGCCAGATATGGCAGATTTTTAGAATATTCGAAAGGTGGAGCATGCACACTGGCGCCGTAACGCGTTAAGTTACGCAGCGGTTTCCGGTTTCCTTCCGATAAGAAGTTATCACTTCAAAATCTAACCGGCCAGTAACTTATCGATATACAATATCGACATACCCTCATCTCTTTTTTCTTTCTCCGTGACGTCACCCCTGCCGCCCGCTTACCTCGCGTTCCGCCAATGCCGGCAGAAATGTTTGCTTAGAAATTCGTAAAGATTGCAAGTCTCTGGGGGTAGGTAGTCTATGCATTCAAGCGACTGCGCAGGGATAATTAATCTCCTGATAGACAAAAAAATAATCACACACAGCCATACCTACACGTAAAACACGTCTCGTTCCAAAATGCCCATGTTATGATACAGTAAAATGATTACCGGTGTTGGAATCAAGGCAATAAATTGCCGTCTGGTAATAACCGAGGATTCCCCACGCGTAATCCATACTCACATAGTAGGTATGTATATATAAAACAGTCGCTCCGCGCCACAGAGCAGACAACTTTATCGAGAGGCAATGCTGTGTAATTTATCATCACTCAGTATAAAGTCGCATTCCGCTGTCTGTTCCTATGTATGCTTAGATCTTTAAAAGTAAGCAACGGATTCTGATGAGGTTTTTTTAATAGAGTGATTTAAGAGGAAGGTTTATATGTATAATTGTACGCAGACGAAGACGCGGGTAGAGGCTAATATGACATGTAATTAAGCCAATGATTAGCGATTACTGAAAGAAAGAAGACATTTCTTTTTGCAAGACGCACAAATATAAGAGCATACACACAATGTTTTAGAAACAAAACAAAACAAAAAACTGCATTCTGATTGGCCAGCCGAAGGTCAAACTGGTCACTAGAGTTGAGCTCGCAGCTATTACGATAAATATGGATAGTTAATGTTTTTGTGTGGCATAACAGCTAAACTCGATTAATATTGGAAAAAAAATAGAAAGTAATATAGTCAACATTCTAATCACTTAAATGTATTTGTTTGTACCGTGTGTGTAATAAAAGAAACAAAAGCGATAAAGAAGTAAAAGTAAAGTAAAAATATTTATTTGATTTTAGCAAGTCTTACATAGTAACACCAGCAGTACAATACAAACTAATGCAAGTTTAAACGTCATACTGCTACTTCACAATAATCCGAATCCAAAGCATATGAAAAACTTAATGAAAAAATCATATGTGTTTCCATAATTCTATAGCCCTTTACCACTTTAATCGTTGTTTCCTATATGCTCCACGCTGCCTGCATTTACGTAATGCAGTAACACCAATAGATACAATGATTCAAGAGGAAGGATTACACGTACCTATAATTGAATAATGTGCGAAGCTGGTTCGGGTCGTTAGTCTATTCAATACTAAAGTACTCGATATTTAAATGCAGTTCTTGAACGGGAATACCTCAACAAATTACGGTAAAACCAAAGCAATAATTATGTTTGAATGCGAAGTCAGTTATGAAGGTTACCGTTCTGTGGGAATTTTATACTTTTCTTCTAGTTTGTATATCAGTGACGTGGCGTCAAGTATATCTGAAGGCAAACCGAAGGTTTAACTAGCCTTTTCCTCTAATTTTGCCTTAATATAGGCAAGCCGGTGGGAATCGAGTCCTATGGACGCTACGCCACTGATATCTATATTAAATAAGGGCCTTTTTCACCACTCTCTATTAAGTTCCAGTTATCTTAAGCGTCAGTTATCTATGAATGTGTCTCTATTTATTACTACAAAACAGACAGAGACGTCATCTTGGATAACTGACACTTGAGATGACTGTTTCAATGGTTTCGTAAACAAACAAGTCACCCCAAGCACAGTATATATATAAGCTAAAGCAGTAAGGAAACTACGAACAAATCGGTTGAAACGAAACACGCACACAGGCGCGCGCTTTACACGGCCCCTAAGCGGACCTCGTCCACTCCGCTCAGGCTCAGGTCCGCTTAGGGGCCGTGTAAAGCGCGCGCCTGTGTGCATGTTTCGTTTCAACCGATTTGTTCGTAGTTTCCTTACTACTTTAGCTTATATATATACTGTGCCCCAAGTTTGTATAAAATTGAAATATAATAACCATAGTATAATTATTATATCAAGTATCATATTTCAACATTCCGGTGGGTATGCCCACCCCTACACCTTAGTGCCGTTTAGAAATTTAATTTCTAGCTGTAAAACCGTAAAAGCAAACATAAATAATCAAGAAGTACAAATTGTTGATTCATTTGATAGTGAAATTAGTGTTCACAAAGGCGTTAAAATAGATCGAATCACACTAAACAATGATTATTAGATTATTATACAAATTGAAGTTTTATGTGAACTTGGGCTTGTTATTGGTATCTAAGGACTATAATTATTCAGTATATTTAGGTATGTTTGTAGCAAAGCAAACAAGGATTAGGTTTATATTAACGTGTTCCCCTTGAAGTGTCAAATACTGCATTTAGTCCATGATAATTGAGATGTGCAATATTATTTTTTAAATATGTTCCTTACTAAGCGCCATTGCCAATAAATAAGTGTAAGCTGCAACAAGTTGCTTTAGCAAATAACATTAACCGTAACTGACGATTTTGACTACACAGAGGGCACCTACGAGGAGGAGTACAAGTGCTGGCCGCCGGCGTTGTGCATGATCATCATCTCGCTGGTGGAGATCGTGCTGTTCTGCTACGACGCGGTGCACGGCAGCTCGCAAGGCTTCGGGCCCACGGCCAAGATCCTCGTCTACGACCCCATCAAGAGGGACGAAGCGTGGAGGTTCCTCACATACATGTTTGTACATGTTAAGTGAGTACATAATCTCTGTACCCGGCCATAAAGATTGCAAGTCGGTCATCTCGGCTAATTTTGGCTTGGTAGAGCGTTCACTCTAACTTACCTACGTGACCGAAGACCGAAGAACCGAAAGACCGAAGTGCAATCTTTATGGCTAGGTATTGTATCTGTATACTTTCTATTCTTATAACCACACTATACTCCTCACGCTGTCACGATATTGACTTTCCTTGTGACATGAGGGTCATGTCGAGAGAAAGAGATACGTAGCCACACTATGTCTCTGTCTTCTTCCCTCATCACACCACAAAATGTCGAGGGCTTGGCCGAGGCGTACGTAACTCTTACATCCTGTCTGTAACTAATTTTCACGAATTAACTAAAACTAAACCACATACTAAAACTAACCCAACAATCATGCTAAACGTGGCCTTTAGATTTTGTGACCTCAGGCTCTGTCTACCCCGTAAGGAATAGTGACGTGATTTGTGTGTATGTGTATGTAAACTACATAATTGTAGATTTGAGTCATACGAAAAAGGCAGGTAACTTTGACGCTAAACGAACGTGGTTACGAAAGTACCGAGAATCTCTGGAACTGTGATTCATTTGGCAAAACCACTTTTCCAATGTACCTATAGGTCTTCGGTTAATGAAACTTCTTAACGACGGTAATCAATGATCTTACACTGCATAGGTACCTACCTACATTTTGTTTAAGAAGTAGTGCTCTGCTAACTGGATTTTGTACACTTCCTGAATTTGCACCGGCCGGTTTTATTTTTCTGTTTAAAGTAAAATAAATGCTTTAAGTATACAAATTAAAATGTACCGTCCTTGTTTGATTGAAGCAAGCTGAGTATCAACGGTGCTGAATAATAAAATTAGTCGCACAAACCGGGACACGTAGTATCCGTGTCACAATGTGGCTAAGGGCCATTGTTTTGTTCGGACCTAATTATTTTTGCGTGCCTCTTCTGGGAATTCCCTTTGTGTTGCGATAACTAATTACTAAAACCTGCTGACGTTTTAACTGTCCTAAACGTATGTATGTATGTATGTATAACTCTTTATTGTACTTATGTACACAAGAAAAAGATGAATACAGGACAACACACATGCACAAAGGCGAACTTATCCCTAAAAGGGATCTCTTCCAGTTAACCTTTGAACGATTGACAGGACAGGACAAGTATTAAGCAAGAGTAGACACACAGAAAAAGTAAAAGAACCGAAAGACACACACACACACACACACACATACACAAATCACGTCTTTATTATTTACGGGGCAGACAGCAACCGATAGAAACCTAAAATAATCCTAAATGTCTAAATTTTAAATAATGTAAGATATAATAATACTCTACACATAATAGATAAATACGATAAACTAATACACAATAAATAAAATATACTACATAATATATAAATATATACATACACACACAAGTTACAAAACACATCACATTCATTTAAGAGGATCCATCGAGCCAATACGCCTTCAAGCGACTGCGCAGGGTAGCAACAGTCTGCGATTGCCTGATATCATTCGATAACGTTATAAGTTTCCGGTTAGTTTGTAATTCGGTAAAGTTAAATGAGGTCCTAATTTGTTTAGAATACCTATAACCTGTTCCACCGCTCTGTCTTAAATGTCTGATATATATGGAGCTCTAATTAGTACTGCAAAACAGACAAAGACGGGATCATAAATATCTAAGAAAGAAAGAAAGAAACGAGACACACAATTTTATAGAAAAGAAACCAGACATGATAAATAATAGATCATCAGTGTCGAGTGTCTGACACTAGACATTAGAAACTTAACAGAGAAAAGTTAAGAGTAATACTTAAGTGGAAAAGTGTCGCAACAGTCATCCTGAACACGTTCGAAAAGTCTCAACACCCACGTGGCACCAACTTCTTGTCGATAGAGAACTTACACGAAATCAACTAAAGAGGCTCTGCTCAACGCTCACCGTTATCAAAAACTGCGCACCTACGTATTTATACGTAGTTTAGAAACTACAAATTTCAACAAAACTTGTAGCAGAAATTCAAAAATTCAAATTTTTTTTTTGCAAATTGGCCGCCGAGGGCTCTTTTACATGTATTTTTTAAAACTACCAGCGCATTCGGAAAGACTATCATTGCCAAGAAGAACGTGCCGCAAGAAACTTGGCAGAAAGTATTTTTTTCTAAATAAAAGACATTAAGAATACTTAAATTAAATACATTTATAAAAGGGATGAATAAGGTCTTCGAGCCTTAAATGATATTAGTCTGTGGGTTTAAACATGCATCTTTCCATGCCTCATTACATGGATCAGTATTGTATGGTTGTGTTGTATTGCAGCGTGCTCCACCTGGTGGTGAACCTGCTGGTGCAGCTGTTCCTGGGCGTGCCGCTGGAGATGGTGCACCGCTGGTGGCGCGTGTCGCTGGTGTACCTGGCGGGCGTGGCGGCGGGCTCGCTGGCCACCAGCCTCACCAGCCCCCACCAGCCCCTGGCCGGCGCCTCGGGCGGCGTCTACGCGCTCATCGCTGCTCACATTGCCACCATTATCATGGTTAGTACTATTAACACATAGTTTTAATAGGTGCAATCGTTTGTAACAGGAAACAGAATGTAAACAGGAAAATGGAGACGTTCGAGAATGCGTTCAGACGTTTATCGTGTTACAACTTACACTAGACCTGTGGTTCCTGAATTTTTTTAACCTTTGTCCCTGTAAAGTGCAGAAATTGTACATCCCTTTAAAGCAAACATGTTGAGGTGACTCTCTTGCACCACTTGTCTGTATCTTATGGCATTCTGCTTATTACCCCTCAAAAAACAGAGATTTACCTCTTTGAGGGTCTCGGTTTTTTTTGAGTGGGTCGGATTTTGGCTGTGGCGTCACAGTATTTAAGTGGTAAAAAGTAGACAGCAAGTAAGACAGAAGTAGGAACCGCTGTATTAGAGACTCAGGGACTTTGCCGACCACCGACTACCTTCACCTTGGTTGACGATGGAAGCCGAAACAAGTTGTAAAATGTTCTGAAACTTCCAGAACTGGTCAGAGATGGAGTTTGCCGTGATCCAGCTGTTGGTGTTTCTGCTGCGGACCTCCTTTGACGTTGGCATTGCGACGTACGACCGCTATTGGGGCGAAGAAAAGAACAACGGTCTTATTGCTCACGTGGCAGGAGCCGGTGCTGGTATGTTTCCTTTTAACCACAGTGGAATACAGAGGAGTTTCCCAATTCTTCCTACTTCAGATCACAACCTGACTGAGTTTCTTGTTGTTCCTTCTTTTTTGTAGTCCAGGGAAAGTTCAGCACGAATTTTATTAAATAATGTAGAATCCTGATTTTCTCTCAACACCCGATCAGATCCCAAGGCATTCAAAGAAAGGGTGCGAGCACCTAGAAAGCTGGAAATTTGATCAAAGGTTCATGCGAAATTCCTACGGGATAGGGATCAGTCTCGAAGGAAGAGAAGCTTCTCAAGTGGCCGAAAGACGCAGCTTGGGAAGGCCCCCCAATAGATGGACTGATGACCTGTATAGGCTTATTATCCAACTCGCTCGCAATCACCATCGTATTCATTTTGACAGTTCTTGTATGAATGTGCCAGCTAGCTGATTCCGATGCCAATTGTCAGCCCATACATGAACTGTCAAAATGAACACGATCGATTGCGAGCGAGTTAGGTAATAAGCCTACGGTTAAGGTCGCGAGAGTTCGCTGGATTTGAACAGCGCAAGACCGGTTTTCATGTCGCCCTTTGGAGGAAGCTTATATTCAGCAGTGGACCTTTTGGTTGATGATGATGATGTTTATGAACAATCACTCAACGGGGACAAAGTCGCAAGCTAGTATTCAATATGACAGAGCAATTTAAATGTTAAGCCTAGTGGTTTGCTTGTGGCCTCTCAAATAGAGGCTCCTGGGTTCGAATCCCGGGCTCGGCACCTCTGAGTTACCTTTGAATTACCACGAGCTTTTCGGTGAAGGAAAACATCGTGAGGAAACTTACACACATCTGTGAAAGCAATTTAATGTGCGTGATGTTTCCAATCCGCACTGGGCCGGCGTGGGAAATATCTATAGCCAAGTCTTCTCATTCTGAGAGGTTTCTGCTCAGCTGTAGGACGTATATAGGATGGAGATGATGATTTCAATGTTTCTAGGCCTCCTTGTCGGTATCGGCGTCCTGAGGAACCTGGAGGAGCGCAAATGGGAGAAGCGGCTCTGGTGGGCGGCCGTGATCCTGTACTTCTCGTTCATGCTGGCTGGCATCCTGGCCAACGTATTCTGGACCTCGCACTTCCCCGCTTAGGGCCGTTGATCTCGGGCGCTTCTGATGCAAAGACATTTGTGAGATGGTTCCTGTTGTTGAGCTAGCGTGGTTACCGTAGAAGCCATCTTGATCAGGTTGGCTGAATTGACTTTAGCCTTTTCGTCGCCTCGTCAAATACAAGTGATGTCACCAATACGCCAGATATCTTTATTGCGAGGCCTCAAGCTGAACCTAAATCCAATGTGGGCTATCGCGGGTGAATTTGCCACTAGAGGCGCTAGTGTCGCGTGAGGTCCTATAACATTCACTTTACACTGGTTTTGGCGGGCTTCGTGACAAAAATTATAATTTCTTTTATTTACCTGTTGAAAGTGATCTCCTTCGTGAAATTATCGCAAATATGGATAAATGTGAACGCTTTGAAAGCTGCTTTTTTTTCGAACAAAACGGAACTGCACTACATCGCGGCATAGCTACTCGATATCATGATAGTTATTTATAATTAATAAACTTAATGAGATTCAAGATTTAAAACTTTGTTTCGGCGTCGATCTTATAAAGTTCGTCTTTGACAGCTATACCTCTGGACCTTAGCCAACAGTGGCGCCAACTGGTGAGCAAAGAAACGACAGTCCCCATTGAACGAAGGTTGCTTTTGCATTGCGGTAATGGATATAAGTCGTTGTATTTAGTGCTTATATGTACACACGGCAATATAAACAGGTAAGCACCTACGCACGCTCGCGCCGTATCTATCCTGCTTACCGAATAGCTTTGCTGTGTGTACATATACATGTAAATGAAAGAGTATTTAGCATATTGTCTTTTGTTCCACTTTTTTTGTTGAAAATTGGAATTACCATGACATTACATTACTATTTTATACATGTTTTTTCTTATAAAAAAGTCAAAACTTAGGAATAATGTTAACTTAGCTAATAATGAATTGAAGTAAAGATAAAAATGCTTTCCATAAAGTAATATCAGCCGGTCTGGTTGGTATGTTAGCGTGTTTTAACCAAAACCGACGATTTTGACACAAATTATATTTCATAGGTATTCTTCACTACATATTATAAAACAAAGTCGCTTTATGTAGGTATGCTAATCTTTAAAACTACGCAACGGATTTTGATGCGGTTTTTTTTTAATAGATAGAGTTCAAGAGGAATAATTCTACGCAGACGAAGTCGCGGGCCGAAGCTAGTTTATACATCAAAATCTTCGGTTATGGTTAATGATATTGTATGTAACTTGGTGCATCACTTAACAACATCAAGGTATAACGAAGGTCTGGGTATAATTATACAGTCAGCGTCAAATAGTTCTATTCTATTCTCCCTTAATGGCGGCCGTAAGGCTTGGGCCAATGCCAGTTTAAATTGGCAGGGTCAAATAGTTCGGGACACTCAAAGTAGCCAAATAGTTCGCAACACGTCACTGTTACTGTTGAAATAAGGTCGTGTTGCTAACTTTCTGACCACTTTGGGTGTCACGAACTATTTGGCGCTGACTGTACGATGCCAGAACTAGCTTTGTTTTTGTTGTGTATTGTGTGTTCTAGTCTTAGTAGAAATAGAAAGAATGAATGAGATGGATATTATTAATGAAGCCTGCATGAACACGTTTTTAAAGTAAGACAATAATAGAGTAGTCTATTTATTTTTGCGGGTGGTAGGGCCTTGTGCAAGGTCCGTCCGGATCGCTACCACCATCTTACTCGCTAATCCTGCCGCTAAGTAGCAGTGCTCGCACTGCTGTGTTCCGGTGTGGAGAGTAAGACAGCCGGGGAAATTACGGGCACAAGAGGCATTGCATCTTAGTCCTCTAGGTTGGCAACGCATCTGCAATCCCTCCGGGGTTGCGGGTGTCTATGGGCCGTGGTGATCACTTACCATCAGGTGACCCACTTGCTCGTTTGCCTTCCTATTCATATAAAAAAAAAAAAAAAAAAAAATTTACTTAAGACCTTATCCGTTAGGTAACACTCTATTTTTCGTTGTCATTTCGCTGTTTTTAAATGTTTTTACAAGTAAAGTTAAAATTAAGTATATTTAAGTGTAAATTGAATGATTAAATGTTAGCATAAAAACAAGCTAGGGCTTTACCATGACGTCTTAATGCGATTCAATTCTGATTCAGTTTAAGGTGGAGTTCGACCAAACGAGCGAATGCTCATTCTTTCAGATTAAATCTGAAAGTTCAAATGATACGACTATTAGCAATCACAAAACTCCATAATTATCAAAAATATTTAAACTTGAGTTTTAGGAAGTTATAGCTTGGATTAATAGCTTTATAACGACTGAAAAATCTCATTAAGCATAAAAAACGGGTTACGACCTTTTGCGTCGGAGGTGTCGATTTATTGTGTAGAGCAAAAATAACGGTTCTCTCCATACAAATTTGGCAGAGTGGGGATAGAATAAGTCGCTCGTTTGCTCTAACCATTTAGGTTCGCTCGCTGTCAGATCTATACTAAAAACGACAGCTGAAACCTGATCTGAGTCGAGTCGTATTAAGGCCCCTGAACTTAATTAGTGGAAGTAAGTATGGTTTATTTATTTTTATTTCAATGCATTTACGTAGGGCTGCCATCTCAAAAATATGTATTTTGTATTTTGTCTTGTTTATTTTGCACAATAAAGAGTACATACATACATACACATATGTCAACCAGGACAAAAACGTAAAATCCCCGGATTTTGGAGCTCGTAACCCGGACACGTCTACATTTTTGTAATACAATGTGAAAAACCTTGTCAAAACAAAATTATGTAGGTAGTAGTATACTTTGGATTTGACAATCTTAATTTTTTTTAGCTACCTAACCTTTTAACGAGAAAAGTTCGAACCCGGACTACAAACGAAAATCCGGACGATCTCTAAACTAGGACAAATCCGGGGAAACCCGGACGGATGGCAGCCCTACATTTACGTACCTTTATAAATTTTGTTATTGTTCCTTAAATACTCAATATTTTATATTTGTCGTGTGAAGTGAAAAATAGTTACAACAAAAACCATTTGTTGGCTTAGTTTTGGAACTTGAGTACTTCCCCAATGTAAAAAAAACTAATTAGGTATGCAATTTTATACAATGCTACTTACTGCATTGAGATATATAAGCCTGAATAATATATCGGGTTGACGTAAGACATAGCAAAGCTGGGGGGCTACTCGGAACTTCCATTTTCTAAGTTCGTATCGTTGTCGATATTTTGTCACAAGATTTTTGAATATTGATTGGTGATATCGATGGGGCCGTAAAAAATAAGTCTCTCATTGTCAAATTAATAACAGTCTGAGCGGGAGTACAAAAAGATATTCGAAAATCTAATGTCGGTGTGCCTGTACTGACTTGCCTCAGTTATAGTTATAGTGCATTTGTTACTTTTTACAGGGCTCAATAAATTTATAAAACAAGCCGAATGTCTTTAATTTTTAGAAGCTGACAAGTTAATAATCTGTTTGTTTATTTATGAGGGAAACATATTCCTGGTACAAGCTATACTCGGGAGCAGAGAAACCGGGTCACCTTTCATACAACTTTCTACGGGAAGTGACCCGGTTTCTTTGCTCCGGAGTGTAGTATAGCGTAGAATCCGCCGACCTATTGTGTGCGGACCGGAGAACACAGCAAGTTGCACTACAGGGTACGTAATTTAATAAAAATGTATCCCCCCGAATTATTTTTGTGGACGTCAATTCGAAAACGGCCGGGCGAAGCAACGAGCTAAATACTTCATCATCATACATAGTATAAAACAAAGTCGCTTTCTCTGTCCCCATGTCCCCATGTCCCTATGTCCCTATGTATGCTTATATCTTGAAATACACAACGGATTTTGATGCGGTTTTTTTAATAGATAGAGTGATTCAAGAGGAAGGTTTTTATGTATAATTCAACGCAGACGAAGTCGCGGGCAGAAGCTAGTTTTCTATAAAATGTGCAGACCGCGACGGTCATTTTAAAGAGCGACCAGTGAGCGACCAGACGCAGTGACGTGTCGTAGGCGTCACGTTTTCTCACCGTTTCTTCATACATTTTGTTGCGTAAACGCACCGTCAACGTCTTTTACGTACCGGTGTGGTCGCACCTTTATTTCTTAAATAGGACCCCAGCAAAACTAATTGATGACCCCTGGTATAGAATGAAAGAAAGAAGACATTAATTCCTTTTTGAAAGACACAAATATAAGAGAATATACACAATTTTATAGCAAAAAAAAAACAAGAAAAAGAATAGATGCTCAGCGTTGTGTGTCTTCGCAAAAGTGAAACGGTCACTGGCTCAGCATTACGCTGAGGTGTTAGACGCCTGCAGCACTGATTTTCAGCCAGAACCGTCTGTGACTCACGAAACGATACACAGATAAAATATACTACATGTATAATCCATAAACTTTTACGTAAACAAAGTAATTAAATAGATAGAACCCGACTTATGTTAACTAAAAAAAAATATAGCTCTTACAATTAACGATGAGAGAGCTTCACTAGTGTAATCACATTATGCATTCGTGTCAAAGTGTGTGAGAGCGTAAGCAAGGTAAGCATAAAAAAATACAGAGAAATGTAACACGCACACTTTGATACGTATGCAGATACGTGTTTACCACAAATAAGGCTCACTCGCCGTCGTGAATTGCAAGAGGCAAAGAACGAAAAAGGGAAAACCAAAGAAAATACCGCATTTAATGTCTTAGGCAGAATTTTAAAATTTTGTGTAATAAAAGACAAAACGTATAAAAAAAGAACATGTAATTTGAGATTTTGTGGTATTTTAACGTATTCTCTGGAGACACGATCTGGGATTGAACGTACACCAGATCGGCCACACAGGCTGCACCTTAACACTACGAAGCAAGAGGCGCCACCTGTGAAACAAATACATACATACATATATCACGTCTTTATCCCTTACGGGGTAGACAGAGCCTAAGGTAGCAAAACCTTAAGGCCACGTTTAGCATGATTAAGGGCGTACAGGTGGAAAGGGAAATCAAAATAGTGATGGGCATGATTCCTAAGACTTTCGCCTATTCCCTCGATGGGCTTTTCCCATGTGCGCGGGAAGAGAAGCAACTGGTAAATTCTATGTTTTTTCTGTACTCCCAGACCAGCATGGAAGATATTGAATAAGTAGAATAGGCCTCTATCAAAGAAATAGGGTAAGAGGTAGGCTTACTTTTGCTGACAAGGGGTGGGGGAGGGGGGGGGGAGGGGTAAATAATAGTAAAAAATCTGCTTACGTAATACTTGAATGACCCATCAGGCCTTACAGACTGAGTACCTTTGCGCGTCGAGCCGCAGCACCTCGCGCTCCCCGACGGTGTGGTTGGCGGCGGCGTCCGACCACAGCCGCTCGGCCACCGCCATCGCCCGCGGCCACAGGTGCGTGTCCAGATTAGCTGCAACAGCAACAACGGCAGTAGGACTCGTGGTCCCACTGATAGTGACGTAGCGTGGGGGGGGGGGATTCACATGCAAGAGAACGGCAAAGAGCGCCATGCTTTGTAATTTTTTTGACTTCCCGGTTGGTTTGCCCTTCGGGCATAAGGAGCTACCTAACTAACCTAACCTACCTCATACCCGTAGCTTACAGCACGGTGGTATGGTTCAGTCCCACGGTGGGGTACCCTCAGGGGTAGTGCCAAGGGTATGGTGGGTCTACTTCCCAAACCTGCATTGCACAGGTGCCGCGAAGAGGGAACCCCATCCCGGAGTGGTCGTGGGGCGTCGCGGTGACACCGAGTGCTCCCGCAACGCTTCACATACGACTGAATAGGGAATCCGTGTGGTTTTTAGTGAGTATGCCTGCCGTCGCGGGAGAGCCCCACATACCCCCGGTAAACCCGTACCGGGCGGATGCATAGGGCACATTTTCCACACCATAAACCATCTAATAAAAAAATGGGGTATGGTGGGTCTTAACCCGATTAAACCGCATAGTGGAAGAGCACCAACCATCAAGATGGTGTGGGTGAAAACCACCCTTAAACCAAGTGCAGCGCTGCGAGCGTTTATATAGTATGTTAGGCTAAAGATAGTGATAGTATAATGATAATTACTGCCATCCACCATGTCCGACCAGAGCGTCGCCTCTCCTCCTTCGATGGCGAACACCTCCATGGATCTCCACTGCCGCCAAGAGTACAGTTCTTGCCAAGTCCTGTTCACAAATAGCTACTACTACGACATTCGGGTTTCGGGTACCATATGCCGATTCAAGTATCAAACCCCATAAGAGTGAGTAAGACACTAATTTTCACGATTTGAATCTTAAAATAGAACACGTTACTAAGACTCAAATCATAATTCATCCGAGTTTGAAGATAAGCAAGTCGTATAGTAATTTTCTAAAGCGTAATGTATGTATAGTACAATAGTCGACCTTTTTGTCTTTTATGCAAGCGGAAATTTTCACTTCCTGGCCAGGGAAAGACGTAGAATTGTGTACACACCTCGGGCGGTGATAAAGAAAGCCTCAGGTCGCATGTTTACCGCCCTCGCCTTTGGCTCGTGCGACAAGTTCCTGCGATCTGTTACATTCTTTATTTCACCACCTTCAGGCTGTAATATACTATAACGACCCTAAGGTTCAATGACATTGTCTGATTTAAAGCATCAAAAACTATTTTCATTCACAAGTCAATGTAACATTAATTATCTCATGTAGGAACTGTCATTCATAAGAAAGGGTAAAGCACTATCTTGGTCTGCTATGCATTTCGAAAAAAAAACATAAACGAATCATTAACATCTTACTTGTACTTAGTGCATCTGTGGTTTTTAATTTCGCATGATAAATCCCATCTGCTCGAATGAATAACCCTGTATCGGCCCAACCGGGTGCCAGATGGGTTCCACTCGTTTAACTGGACCCCCAATCTATTCCAGGATTCGATTGCAAGAGATTGTGTCAAGTGCTTGGTATACCAAATGACGGGCAACCGCGGAAGTGTCCCACCATTAGCTTTTCTCAAGCGATTCAACGCCATTCCCAAAAAACCTTCCCTGGAATCTATCAGAAAATAACATTCTATCAAGGAGAACACACCGTCGCTCAAATGAAAGATGTCATCGACTTTCGTCAGTCTGAGTATGGTGTAGTAAATATTTTCTAGGATGTCGAAAGCCATGGGTTTCATTATCAGTCTGCGACACAGCTCCTTGTCGCAGTGTGTTCTGTTTTTACGAGCATTCTGGCAGACAGCAGCGGCGGTCCATTTCCAAGGTCTTCCGACAGGCCCTGGCGCCGCCACTTCGATCAGTACCCTGATACCCCTGAGCCCAGCTCTACTAACTAAAGTCCTGATATCCTCTGTGGTATAAATCAAGCTTCTATCGTACGACCCATATTCAAACAGCTCAGGATAATCAGGCAATAGAAACGGGAAACTGGTAGTATCTGAAATTCTCCAGTGGAATGTGTTAAATTTTACAGAACTCATCGCGTCTATTGTTCGCATCAAATCTGGTACCGGTATGTAATTCCTCCCCGTTTCGACCATTAGACCTCTGTATTTGTAGCTAGGTGCGTCCTTTATGATTACATTTGATAGAGTTATTAAATAGCCAGTGGTTTGGTCTAGATATATAAGCTGGCTTAGTGTTTCAAGGCCGTGGCGTACTCCAGCAAACGATGCTGACTGGAGCTCTACCTTCACCTGGCTCTGGCTGGTAATTATTCTAAGAGTGTAAGCCTCATCGGTGTTCAACCTCATTCTAGGGTCAGCGTCATTCTTAACTTGCATTTCAATGTGCAGCTTCTTCGGATCTAAGTCTTGAGAACGATTCTTGTTGCTGGAATGCAAATCTATTCTTTCTAGTCTTTCCAAATCTGCAAGAAACAACTTGAATGCTTCGGCTAGATACTGATGCACGATTACAGAAGGCACCGATTTGAAATTGTATTCCGTTCTACTCTTGCCAAAGGCAACGATCGATTGGCTGAAAGACGTATAACCGATCGGCCAGGGCCAAAGTAAAGGGCCAGTGCACAGGAGGCTGCATCGGCTTAGAGATTTAAAAAAGACCATGCCTTCGATCTGTTGGTGCACCTTCTGGCACAATCTGTGGGAGCAATGCCAAGTGCCTTCTTCCGTTGCTACCACGCTGGAAATTAAATTTATTAAGTACATTAGGCTTCGTTGAAGTTTTATTTGATTTAACACTTTCAACAGTCCGTAACTTCAACCTGGAGTGGAATCATAGCAATCATAAATTGACTTTTTTGCTAATAGATATTATAAGGGTCAAGCAACCACCAACAAGAATTACTCATCAATATTACTTAAATTACAGATAAAATAATTTTGTACACTCGAATACATTAATTGTTGAGCCATTATAGAAGTTGTCGTATTGACATTGCCAATCCTTTACGTGTTCATGGGTCAATTTCCCAAGCAGTAAATTTTGATGGCAAGACTGAAAACGCAGGTGCAGAAGGCTTTGATAATGTAGAACTATTTTTTTTAGGAAACAGCCCCCTATTGTCTACCTCGGGCAACAGCTAAAATTAAAATAGTATGTTATTTAGTCATTTAAAAAAATATATTTAGACCGTATTTCTCATCGAGGTGGGTTGTCCCGGAGCCGGTTTTAGTTACAAAATGCTGGATAAGTCGAACACTATGCGTGACAACAAAAAAAAATTACCTTTGTTTTATTACCATATAAACAGGTAACAAAAAAAGCACATCACCTGATTTTTACCTCATTTGTAAACCTCTGAATATGTGCATATACATTTGTCCGGAGACACGATTTATTTGCCGAGTTTGACCCTTAAGCCCCTCCGTCTCCCGCGCACCCCGAGCGATAGTCGAACTGCGGCGCTCGGCGAGAGTAGACGTGTGTAACGACGAACGTTTCCGAGCAAAACATGAGTATTTCTCATCGCCATGGTGTGGGGACAAAAAAAGTTTCATTCCGGAGTTAGTCATAACTTTTATATTTTGTATCGCTTTTCTTTTAAATTTATATATGTCACGTCTAATGTAGTCCTGATTTCAAGAGTTTAATTAGTTTAAGAACACGAGGCTTACTTTTTTTTTAATATTTATTTTTATGTCGAGTTTCTCATTCCACCATATTTATTCCGGTGTTTCCGGTGTAGTAAAACCGGAATGACATCAAATGTAGCTTCACTTTATTATTATGAAATGGTTCCGTAGCATAATTTCTAAAATCAAATACTGAACTTATGTTATTGTACCACAGCTCATGTTCTTAGATAAAATTTACGCTTGTAGGCCTTCAGGGGGCGCTACAAAAAGGGTTTAAAAATTTAGTTTCCGTACCCAAAGGGCAAAAACAGGACCCTATTACTAAGACCACTGTTCGTCTGTCTGTCTGTCACCAGGGTGAATCTCATGAACTGTATACCGTGATAGCTAGACAGTTGATTTTCACATACGATGTAGGATTCTTTCGCAGCTACACAATAAATACTAAAGACAGAATTATTTTTATCTTTGTCTGTCTATGTAAGGTATTGTCATTCTTACCTGTCCTATTTGGCAAACAAAAATTCTAACCTCAAAAAGTCTCATTTTTATAATTTTTAACTATTTCAACGTATATAAAGGAACTGGAGATAAAATATCCTGTACGATACTTGAAAGCGTAGTGTATTGCTATCAAGTATTGAAAACATGACACATATTGTTGTGTGTATAAATTTATAATGCTGCATCCAATTATTATTTGATAACTGGAAGGTTTATCATTATTTCATAAACAACATTTTTCAAACAATCACTTCTTAACAAAAAACGATTTACAAACTATTCATTTCATAAACCTGTCATTCCTAAAAATGATCAATTTACAAATAATTCAAATCGTTCAAAGGTTAACTGGAAGAGATCCCTTTTAGGGATAAGTTCGCCTTTGTGCATGTGTGTTGTCCTGTATTCATCTTTTTCTTGTGTTTTATGTACAATAAAGAGTTATATACATACATACATACATACATGCATAATTCCTCGGTAATAATCTCATATATCTATTCTACAACATAATTATGATGTTTTTTCAAGTAACCAATGTTTTATGCAATTTCTAATTTGTGAATCGTTGATTTGCCTAACGTTGTTTGCAAAATGAATACCTATTCATGAAATGTTGTTTACCAAGAGATGAAATACCTACTTAAAACATATTCATCAACCGGCACCAAATTTTCGCTCTTAGGACTATTAAAATGCCACTTACTTAAGGTCTGTCTGTATTTTTTCTAAATAAAAGACGTGATTATGGAACCCTGTTTATCACTTTAATTCCGGTGGTCTACATTTCATTCCAGTGGGCTGATATTGTCATCCCAGTGTATATTTATCATTCCGTTGTAAGGTATCATTCATTCCGGTGTACATTTATAATTCCGTTGTGTGTTTAGAAATTCGACCTCTAATAACTCAAAAACTATTTAAGATTTCAGGTTCCCTTTTACATATGTCTTGCAAAATAGTCTAAGGTATCGTTTGACATTTAAAAATCTAAAATAAAAACACATATAAGGGATCACACCGAAATGATACAAAAAATGAGTACTGTTGAAATCATAGAGCAAAAACAAAGAGGAGGTGTGGTAATAAGATTTCCCCATGAAACAACGCGTGACATTTTGCGGGGTGAGGGGTTGTGGAACTCCGCCCACTTTTCAATTTTCCATCCGTCGGTTAGTAGCAAAACCACTCGCCTACCTAGTTCAGCTATCTCACACTAGATGTCAATTAGTGTAAAAGTAATGGGACGTACTCAGAACTTTGAGTTTCAAAAAGTTTGTGTAATAAATGAATAAAATAAGGGTAACCATTTTTACTGATTTAGATGTATATTGTACTTATGTAAAATAATAGACAAATTATTATAACGAACATAATTTTATTTACAAAATTCAATTACCTGCGAAAATAAAGGCATATTATTCAAATTAGTTGCTTGAAATAGTCCATTTTATCAAATAAAGGTGTTTAAAGCACAGCTTAAAAAAAATGAACAAAGCCAATTATGTTAATATGGATAAAATGTTTATTTAATATTCTAAGTTCTTTCAATTCATGAACAGTCACGGAGAATAATATGTATACAACTCAGAACTTTGTTACTTCAAAATATTTGCTATTAAAATGTATTGTTATTTCATTACTGACCATAGCCGTGCGTTATTCGGTAAAATTATTTGATTCTAATTACGGCTCTGGATATTTTTGACGTTGAAAATAGTTGTTCTAATTGACGATAGATGGCGGCCTGTTCACAATATATTTATAAAACTACTAAAGTACTGTTTTGGCGACTAAAAAGTATTTAGGACTAAATGTATACTTTAGTTTTCAGTATACACGTATGATTATTACAATATACTAATGCGGAACTTTACGTACTTATATTTTTAATTCACAAAAGTTACGCCATCTAGTGTCGAGAAGTATAATTTATACTTGAAAGCCGAAATTTTTCTAGAACTATTTTAATAATTACGTATAAAATTACTTACAAATGAAATGTGATACCATTCATAGCATCAGAACGTCTGTCTGAATAACTTTGACACGATAAAACACAACACTTTCATCCTTTTCTTCTTAAAACCGCGAAAACACACCGATAATGCGAGTCTCGATACATGTGCACCTGACGAACGCTGACAACATACTGACTAAGCCCCGCCCACAATGATGACGTCAGGACCTAGTTGAAAATCACAGTGCACAGTTGCTTAGGCCAGCTCCTCTTTGTTTTTGCTCTGTGGTTGAAATTGACCCTCATAATCACAAAAAAGCAATCGTTTACTGTAACAGCATTCCATATTTGTTCAACAATTAAAATTCTCGAGGGTAGAAAAGCAAGCCGCCATCTCGTGGTTCCTTAACCGGTTTATTTATCAATAATAATAAAGTTCCTGCTCTTATGACAGTTCAGAGTAAAACCGAAACAAACCGGTATTTACCGCTATTTTAAAACCGGTTCCAAGCTGGACTGGACTAACTGGATCTAGGTTTCACTTACGGTTCACCAGGGACGGTGGTGGCCTTCGGCTTCGCCTTCGTCTTACTTCCTGATTTTGATGTACGTTTTGTACTACTAGTATGTTTCAAGGGCGTGGGGCGAGGAGGGCGGTATACTTGTGGCTGCGGTTTCTGTATAAACGGTATGAGAACCACTGCAAATAGTACACCTATAGCTACCATCGCACCGATGACCTTGAACCACTTCGCCATGTTAAAGGGGATTTCTCGCCTGTAAAAAAGGTTTTACTCTCTGACACAAAACGAGGATGAACTGGATGTTATTTTTTCAGACTAGCTGTTGCCCGCGCAGAATTCACTTATCGCTATCCCGTGGGAACTGCGATTTTTCGGAATAAAAACTTATGAGTTGCGTGGTCTTGGTTCCTATATCCTTCCCCGGAACGGAAACTATCCCCATACCAAATTTCGACTAAATCGTTTCAGTGGTATAAGCGGGAAGAGGTAACAGAAAACCAGACGCACTTTCGTATTTATATTAGTATTGATATACTTACTCTTTGCGCAGGCACCGCTTTACGGGTTTATTCCCCGTATCGCACTTCGAGGTGTCTCCGGTGTCGCCGCAGCCCTTTTTGGCTTTGTCACAAGCGGTGCAAGAGCAGACCCCCTGGCACTTTGAAGAATCTGGAAATACAACCACACCGTCACGCCCTTTTCCCATAGGGGTAGGCAGAGACTGATTATTCCACTTGCTACGATGCTGACAACCTCTTTCGCTTCATCCACTTCATCATTCTCTTTATACATGCTCGTCGGTTTAGGCTACTCTTGAAGCCTACCTTGAAACCTACCTATTATCCATGAAGCCTCGTAAGAATTTGATTTATGTTGAGTCAAATTAAACAGCTGAATTGAATGACGACGATTCAAAAACCCAATTTATATAAGCCAGAAAAATACTGTAAGTTTAAATATAATTATCGTATTTACCAAAAATCCAGTACTTGTGTTTTTTAAATAGACGAAAAAGTTTTTTGAGTGACGGACGGGATTTGAAACCGCGCTTCAATGCTGGATATGGCTGTACTATACGCGCCAAGCGTCCTACCAAAGAAACTGGCTCCAACCGGAACTCCCAACCCGACCAGACCTCCAAAAAACTATATCGCTTGTATAACGCTATTAGTAACGACTGCCATCTCCATCTATCGTAACTTGTCTACAAGTCACGACTTCTCTCTTTTCTTTTTCTTCTTTTTCGCTGAGCAGGGGCATAGCTATAAATACAAATAACATCCTGTATCGGAGACCAGGGACGGGCACCGGAGCAGAGGCTGACCAAAAAGGAGATGGCGGGACGATTTGTCTTGAACCGGGCTGGGGAAGCCTTGCTACTGACAAACGGGTGGAAGGAAAAAGGTGAGGCCTTTGCCTAGCAGTGAGAGACCAAATAGGCTACTAAAAAAGGTATACACACCGGAGCCGGAGGATGAGCTGGTATAAATTTGCGACTCTTGAAACTTCACTCCTCTCTTTGCTTTTTGTACGTTATAGACTTTCATCGAGTCCATAGAACCATAAGACGATAGTGACCGCGAATAGTAAGACGCGTCCATCGAAGAATCAGGTACGATAGCACTCTGTAAAACGGTGACCGGCATTTTGGACACCATCGTTTTCTTTGGCAATGATGATAGTGACGCTAGTGTTGAGTTTGATTGAGTGGGGGATTCTGATGCGTCTCTTTCATTTGGTTTTTGTTTCGTTTCTGAAGGTTTCGAATCGTGTTCCACGCAGCTTACCGCCGAAGTACTTTCCAAAGCACCTGCAATTATAAATTCGGTATTCGCCTGAGATCTTCGCACTTCTTGTGGTATGTCCTCTTATTTCTAAGGCGCTGTCAATCGCCCAAAAATTCAAGCAAATGGGTGACCTGATGGAAGAAATCAACGGAGCATTGTAGATGCGTTCCCAGCGTCTAGGCTGGTAAGCTAGGGCTAATATAGAATACCGTGCCAGTAATTTCACGCCGAAAAACTGCAAGTACTCTGCTTGACAGCAGGATAAGAGAATAAGGTGGTGGCGAACCGAATGAACCCTTCACAATGTCCTACTAATACTAAGGTCCATTAAGTAGGTGATCGTTACAGATAAGTCACGTATAAAAGTCGAGTAATGCTTGACATGCTTTGGACTATAGACCGGTTGCTTAAGTGAGTCCTCACCCGCGCGGTGCAGGGGCGCTGGGACGACAAAGGGGGCCGAGAGAGGCGCGCGAGCGAGAACTCATTTAAGTGATCGGTCTATAACAGGCCCGCCGCTAGTTGTTTCGTCACCCGCGTTCAATACCGATTGGTATCCTATGCGCGCCCTCTGCGTGAAGTCAACCGGCCAAGGGTACAATGATAGGTATGATTAGCTCGATTTGCCGCCCCCTGGACGCGCCGCCCGTATGCAGTACACGCTTTGCACGCCCGCTTACGGCGGCCCTGGTCTATAATCCATAGTCTACCCTCGGGATGTAACGTACTGTTCTGATTCTTTAACTGTGTTGATTAATGTTACACATTGGCCAGTATTCAAAGTGCACGGCGTCAAAGGGGCGTACCTAGTAGCCCATTTTCCTTCGCTGTAGAATAAAATAAGTTACCAGCGATAGCAGCTTCAACGTTCTCAACTGTAACATCCATCGCTCTAAGTTTCTCACAGAACTTGAGCAACAGTTCCTGTTCAGACAAAACGAGATGGCGGCAGATGTCAGCGTCAACGGCTCCGGAGCGCGAGCTGACGCAGCAGTGGTACAGCAGGACAGACGCCATGATGCAAAGCTTGCGTTGGGAGTCGTGTTCAGAAAGACGGCTGGAGGGAGAAGGGAATGTTTGTGACATTAGAGCACTGACACGCGGCATATTAAGCGGCAACGGCAAAGGTGGCGAAAGTCGCAGCCTTTGACGAATTCCTCTTTTTTTCCGTCGCACTTTGACAGCTCTGTTGAAAATCCCCAACAAAAATCACGAAGCGCCCTGAATAGCTTACTAGGAACACATCACGTTCTTATCAGTTACCTACGCTCGGCAAACTGTAATTTTGGCGACGCAATAGCAAATTAAACATCAGGCTCTGCAAACGGTTGGTAATAGCGCTCGCGTGTCAGTGCCGAATAGAGGCCCTGCCATTTTACCTCTGCCGTTGCCAACATGTCGTCCACGTAAAAGCTAGATACGACATCCATTTGTTTATACTGTGCTAGCTGTTACCCACGACTTCTTATGCAAAGATACGAGGTTATTAATCTTCAAATAAATCTACGTGTTTAAGTCCCAAGTCGTAGTGGTAGTAACTATAGACCGATCGCTTAAAAGAATCCTCGCCCGCGCGGCACAGGGGCGCGGGGTAGGATGACCGCGGGGAGCTCTCTCGGTGCGGGCGGGTAGTGCGCCTGCCGCCCGCACCTCTCGGCCCTCGCGGTCATCCCACGCCGCGCCAATGCACCGCGCGGGCGAGGACTTATTTAAGGTTGGTCATAAGTTGAAAGCTACTTTGGATATTTGAATACCTTAGGCCCAAAGCAGGATATTTGAACTCGGTAAAGGGTTCAATGTCCTCCGAGCACAACAACCCTGACAGAAGCAGCTCCCGATCCGTCTCATCATCGCAGATGTCGTCGTGGTATTTCCTGATTATTTCGAGAAACACTTTCTGGTTTAGTTCCTTGACTTCAGTCTCCGGATGAATGCAGAGGTTTATCTAAGTGAACAATATTTTTTATTTACGGCTTCTCTGCGGAGGTCGAGAGAAGACTGCCCAGTAACGGGACATAAATATAGACTAAGATAATATTAATAAAAGGGCATGCACAGAAGCATTGTTTAGAGCTGTCGAAAGTCCTATATAAGTAGGAGGAATCGACTTCAAGGATCAGAATCGATTTAAAAAATAGCGGTAAGTACCAGTTTATTTGATGCGAATGGCTTGTCCCGTAATCCGTAAGGCTTGGGCCAATGCGCTCAATTGCCTGTAAAATTATGACAGCGGCACTGGGCGAAAGTCACGAAAACGCGCATGCGTCCGTGGCAGTGAATGCGTTAAAGGAGCGACCACACCGCTGCGTACACGCAGTGACGTGTCGCACTCGTCACGTTCTCACCGTTTCTTCATACATTTTGATACGTAAACGCACTGTCGATGTCTTTTACGCACTGATGTGGCCGGACCTTAATGTAACAATATTTTTATTGAAATGTTTAAATAAAAACCGGTTTAAAAATAACGGTTTCACGAACGAAACCAAAATAAAAAGGTCAAGTACATGATAACGCTTTGGAAATTTAACCGGTATCCGAGAATTGGTCGTCTTTCAATCCTGCACCAAGCAGTTTTGAGAAATTATATGCAAGACATAAATCAGGTCTACGTTAAGGCAGCCTTTTTTTTAACGGACAGGAAATCTTTTTACGGATGCCATATGCACGGGGATTCCTAGGGTTATGTGGGACTCCCCCCCCCCCCCGGAGGGGTATACCCGAACTAAAAACTCTCCGGCGTTGCCTCAATCCGGTGTGATGGGGACGCAGTGGGATGCCACTAGGGTTTCACCACAAACGCCCCCCGGTGGCCCCGGCTTCCGCCAGGACCGCGCCAAGGGGAGGGCCCGTACGCTGGGCGTCTTCCCTTAGACAACGTTACGACAGAGCCTAAGGTAACAAGGCATGAAGGCCACGTTTAGCATGATCGCGGGCATACAGGTGGAAAAAAGAATCAAATTAGTGATGGGTTGCAAGCCGCCTATAACATGATTCCTAATATTTTCACGCATTTCCACGACGGGCTTTAACATGGGGTGCGTGTCGGGTTACCTCCGCGTGTGGTCAAGAGCTGCGGTTCGTTTTTGGATCCGTCCGAGGGGAAGAGCTGTGCTTGGTCCGGTGCACCCTTGAGCATCGGTTAATGATTTCCTGGCAGATTTTGAGGAATATCAATATCCGTTGGCTAAGAGCACGACAGGGGGGACACCTTTTGACCGTGTTCTGGCGTACAACGTTGCCGACATTTTTGTCACAAGATTTTTGATTACTTTATTTATTACTTTGACATTGGCGAAATCATCACATCGATCGATGGGGCCATATTAAAAAAAGAAGAAGGGCTTTAACATCTGCGCGGGAAGAGAAGCAATTAGGAGATTCTGTTTTTTCTCTGCTCCAGACCAGCGTGGAAGTACGCTACGCTATTGGCTTAAGCAGGTACCTATTTATTAAGTGGGTGGCATACCCAGTTAAGAAGTAGTCGTGTCCACCGTTCCTCGACGTTTCCTTGGTGGTGAAAGCGAGATGTATTATCAGAATCCCCATGATCCGCAGAAGACATTAATACTATTGTTTACAAAAAAAAAAAACAGGTAAAAATTGGAAAAAAGATTTGTCAACTGTCAAATTCTGAATACATACACAAATCTTCAGCAGTTCCCTTTATGCAAGTAGGTTTTGTTTTTAACCTTTGTAGATGTTATATTTATGGGAATTCAAAGCGCTTAAATAGCTTTACTGAGGCGGAATAAAACGTAGTGGTTGTATTCTCTTTGGCTGAATATACGAGAATTTTCCCAAGGCCAAATAAAAAGTAAAGATAGAGTTGGAATTCCGTAAACGGAAAGTGAGGCCAGATTTAACTACGCCTCGTCATATGCGTGTATAACTACATTTGCGCGCATACAAGTGCAAGGAAACTCCACAAAGTAAACTAGGTGATACGAATCTGTATAATTGGGAATCTGTAGATTTGAAAATCGGTAGAATCGGGAATCTATAGTTATGAGAATATATAGAATTGGGAATCAGTAGACATGGGCCTAAAGGTGAGAACCGTGAGATACAACATTGACCATTTCAATATTATAATATCAAATAATATGTAGGTATAAATTATTCTGTACTGAGCTCTCTTTAGTTGTATTGGAATTTGATTCCCGCAAGACCCGAATAATTTATCGAATAACTATGAACGTTATATATTTTTTTAGTCTGTTATTGTGTCCTACAGCTGGGCAAAGGCCTCCCCTTCTTTCTTCCACACGTCCCTGTCCAGAGCATGTTATACTTATTATTATTATGTGCCTATTGTGTCCCACTGCTTAGCAACGGCCTCCCCCCAACGCTGCCACTGCTCTCGGTCTGCTGCGGTACGTGTCCAGTCCCTTAAGGTGTCCAACTCGTCCCGCCATCGCCGTCTAGGTCTGCCGGGCCGCCGCTTTAAGTTAGTGGGACTCTAATTAGTGGTTTTCTTGGCCCATAACAAAAAATGAGCGCCAGCCCAGTCCCATTTCAGCTTTGCCGCCTTTTACCAACGTCTGTGACTTGAGTCATGGAGCGCAGGTCAATGTTCCGGGATGTTATAATTATTTTTCTCTTAAATAAAAATAGAGTCGCGTGTTTTACAAATTTATTGATCAAAATTGACAAGAAAAATGTCGAGGCCTGTAAAATGTTACAAAGTTTATACACTAGTTTAATGAGGTACAGTTTTGTGCTATTTCCTACTTCAGCCAGATTTAATAACGTTCATTTTTTATAACACATTTCAATTTACAAAAATAATTAATAATAACTTACATGAAAGCACTTACTCTAAATATGACACAAGGCACATTTTAATTCTCCTAAACAAATTAAAATGTGGGGAATAATTTGGTAAAATCTATTAATGCAAGACAGACGATTTGTTGAACCAACAAGCGTTGCAACTTAAGCTTTTAAAATAAAGTCTAAAGCTGTACATCACAAACGTTCAATTTAGTAATACATTTCTGTTGAAATACTATATAGTACGGTCGACCACGAAAGAACTTTACTCAATTTATCTTTTGAAATCCATCCATCTCCATGAATACTGTCGATAATTGGGATTGTCTATTTTTTTACAATGTATAGTCAATCGAAAACCATTTCGAGATAAATGCTTTTTAAATCGTTTTCTGTATTTACTTTATTTTATTTTACTATAATGAATTTATTACATGAAAAATAAGCAATGACCTTCATTTGACATTCCCAGACATGACGTAGACGGTCCAAAATGTACTTTATTTGCAAATGTTACAAATTCTATGCTATTTACGCGTGGATTATACTACGGAGTTCAATTTGGACCCGCAATCTGACATTTCATTCATCTTATGACAGCTGACAAGCAAAATGACAATCTTGTTACTGTCATTCTTGTTTTTTCCACTGATTACTTTCATAATGTTGTATTATAGTTTAGATTTAGAAGCACTTTCGGTAGATAATTAGGCAAGAGTGTATCCGCACAGCGATGTGCTTCGCTCACATGAAAGATTTTCCGCTAAATATTTTAATGGATAGCGAAATATTACGTTTTTCGGTTTACTTTCACCTACTGAGTTTACTGTCTTATTTCCGGGTCCTGTTTTGTCTTGATCATACCTGGTATGTGTTTATGGACCTTTCTGCTTCGCGCAGAATGTTTTGGTATGTGTAACGGCTGTGAAAATATAAAATTCATAGGAGAAGATCGCGTGAATCTTCCTGTGTTATTGTTGAATCATGTTGACATTGATACTAATGACAGTATTGACAGTTTGCCAACTTCACCACAGATAGAAAAGACGTTAATGGCGGCGCTTCACATACGTTTTATGATCAATTTATCCAATAAGCAGATGTGTGACACCGGCAGTGGAAACTCTGACGTCATCAACCAAAATACTTTCAATAATTAATAGTGAAAAAAATACCGAGTTATATGAGAAAATATTGAAATTGGTTTCTTATAATTGACTATTCTGCACAAAAAAAATATAAAAAGGATAGGTATTTTTTTTTAGACAATCCCAATTCTGCCAATGACGAGGTTGAAGAAGACACTACTTGTTTTTAACTAGACGTTATTCGGTAACTACGGCGCGCGGTAAACTTAACCCCTCTAAGGTCTAGGGTCTGTATCACCATTCTCTGATAAGTATACTGCATTGGGGGTAAATTCGAAATTGGGGGAATTTCGGAACTCGTGGATATCCACTAAACGGGGAACAATTACATAATCTAGCAACGCTTACCTAGAAGCTCCAATGTCTTTGGCTTCTAGACTTCGAATTTCGAATTTACCCCAACGCACCTTACCTAGCATCAGTCATGATACCGTCTCTGTTTATTACTAAGAAACAGACTGAGACATCATCATAGGTAACTGACACTTAAAATATCAGGAGCTTATCAGTGAGTGGTGAAACAGGCCCTTAATGTCAAGTGTACGCCTTAAAACATGAGAGAATATGCTCATTCTTAATTCAATTCAATGTTTGGGAATTTTTAATGATTCTGCCAATGTCGAGGTTGGATAAGACACGGATGCTCATTCTCAAGTCTATGACAATCGACCGTTTTTTTCTCATAAATAACTGTCATGAAAAATTGGTGAAGCGCTTTCTTGGTCAACTATAAAAAATAAAATTTGTAAAGAGAACACGAGTCCCAATATTTCAGCAACTGTTAGAAAAGTTTTCAAAAATCACAATAACGCAGGTTATAAAAAAACGCCCTTTGACATTTGGCGGGCTAACAAGACACTGTTTCAAATAGTTACAATTCCTAATAAAAAAAAGTTTTTTTAATACTTAAAGCCGTTGCCTTTTTTTCTGTACTGCCTATAAGCCTTAGGCATCAGGTATTCAGCCCATATACAACGGGATACTCCGAAATTCAACGTTCGTTTGACGCCGTACCGCTCACACTAACTCATTTATACGCGGGTGAAAAGGACGGCACGAGCTTCGAATATTGGAAGTGTTCTCCCGTTTGCGGTTTAAATTCGGAGTCCGCTTTCTCCTAGACGGGTGCAACCCAATAACCAGGGCCTGAACAGAACTGTACGGCACCATTTTTAATGAAAAAAAAACATGGGCGAAATAAGATCCCCTATTTCAACAATGCGACAATAGTCGCTGACAAGTGACAATTGGCATTGTTCATTTTTTTAAGCTGTGCTTTTAACACCTTTATTTGATAAAATGGACTATTTCAAGCAACTAATTTGAATATTATGCTTTTACGTAGCTTTGTTAATTAATAATAAATATTTTTTCACTGTTTGATAATTCGTGAATTTAGACAGAATCCCAATCGCCTTCGTTCGGCTGGCTATAAAAAAAACGGCTTTGTCTATGGTTTTGTAGATTTGACAGTGACACGTGACAGTTGCCGTAGCCAAACTTTTTTTTTTCATTTTTGTGGCAAACATTCGATGCTGGATTCTGTCTAAAAACCCGGTCGTTCGGTCAAACAAAGGTTCAAAGTACTTTTACAAAAATATCTGCAATCATAAAGTATTTTTGAAATCGGACAAGGTAAATCGGATAATTGATGGTTTTCCTCGAAATGGTTTTCGAATTGGAGCATACTAAAAAAAATGAACAATGCCAATTCTGTTTACATTACAAACTCGACAAAAATCCACGCCGATTGGCTTTATTAGACTACGCATTGCATTTCGAATTGTCACTTGTTACCGACTATTGTCGAGATGGTGAAATAGGAGCCTGACAATCGCCATACAAAAGCGCAACCGCGCGAAGTTTACAATACTTCCCGATAGATGTCACTACAAGTATCAATCAACAATTTTTGAGGCAATTACGTTACTTAAGTTTTTATAGATGACGCTGGCGTCGCTGTTCTCTATAAATTAAAATAATGAGGGCTACCGCGTACAAATTCCCCGCTAGAGGCGCTAGTGTCGCATGAGGTATATAGAAAGTCGAGTTGTGGCAATGGGGACTATCGTTTCTTTGCTCACCAGTTGGCGCCACTGTTGACTAAGGTCCAGAGGTATAGCTGTCAAAGGCGAATATAAGATCGGCGCCGAAGTTTTAAATCTTGAATCTCATTAAGTTTATTAATTATAAATAACTATCATCATATCGACTATACTGCGATGTAGTGCAGTTCCGTTTTGTTCGGAAAAAATAAATCCGCTTTCAAAGCGTTCACATTAATCGCCAAATAATCAATATTTGCGATAATTTCCCGAAGGAGTTCACTTTTCAACTGGTAAATGAAAGAAATTGTAATTTATCTCACGAAGCCTGCCAAAACCAGTGAAAAGTGAATGTTATTGGACCTCACGCGACACTAGCGCCTCTAGTGGCAAATTCACACGCGATAGCCCCCATTGTATTATGGCAAATATACGATGTATTTACTAAGAGCTGTGAAAAATACGTGCTAAATGAAGCGGGCATAATAGGGCAGCTAATTCACAAGACAAACGGGCCTGCATAACACTGCGGATGATAAAAAATAACCTGAATAATGCGAGTCCGCGATAGCAATACTTTTAAAACAGTTAAAATGTATATACCTTACGCTACAGTGGCGCCAACTGGTGGGAAATACGATAGCCTTAATTGGAAACGTTACACAAAGTCATCTATTAAGAGTTCACGTACCGCGGCCAAATTGGGCACGGTCTGATAAAAGGCCAGATCAAGAGTGCCCTAAACCGACGATAAAGAGATTGATGAATGTAGATGAAGCGAAAAATGCATGTCAGGATCGTAGCCAGTGGAACAAGGTAGCCTCTGCCTACCCCTAAAAACCGTAGACTTATCGCTTTACTATCAACGCCTTGTGCAATTTTATAGAACCCCATGGGTATTTGGTAGTCTTCGTAGTTGTACTTTTGTAAGAAGATTGTCAGTTCTATTTTATTTCCCCCATGGCTAAATGTAACAAAATGGTGCCTAGTGGCTCCAGTTCAGACCCTAGTGGTGCTAAGGGGGCCCATCTCCCCCGGTCTTGTGGTCATGTCTCTAATGGTATAACACGTGTAGGTATAAGGGCGTCGCCAAGGGGGGCAAGGGGCTGCTGCCCCCCCTAGAGAATCAAAAAATTTACAATGTCGACATTAAAATGTTGTCTGACCTACCGATAGACGCTATACTTCTACTAGCCCCCCTTGAATATAATCTGGCGACTCCCTTATGTAAGTAACGCGGCAGAGTGGCGTCAAGTATATCAGAAGGCAAACTGAAGGGAATTTAACTAGCCTAAACCTCTAATTCTACACAATAAAGTGCCCAACTGCATTAAAATAGGCAAGACAGTGAGAATCGAGTTCTATGGACGCCACGCCGCTACACGGTAAATCTGGCACCACAGCTTCAACGTGGCCGATCTCAGTCCAACGTGACTGACTTTCTCAAAGTATTTATTACATGCGCCCGCGTCGACTGCAGTATATTCGATCGGTTGAAAACGTAACACTCACATTCGCATTTATATTAGGGTTAGGATAAAATTAATAAAAATTCTATAGCTAAAATTTTAGGACGGCACCATGGCAATACTTCAAAAAAACACTTTCAGCTCAAGCAATTCTAGTCTCTACTTAGCGAAGGTAAATGTCAAAATGTAAGATTACAGGATATTATCAGATGCCCGTTTTTTGAAGCTACAAGTTTTTACAAATCTAAACTAGCAACATTATTCCAATCAACCAATGGTTCTTTTTTTCAAATTCAATTCAAATTTAGAAAAAAGTGGCTCCATCATATTCGTGATGATTCTACCAATGTCTAGGTCTAGGTTGGATAAGACAGCAAGTAGGTGGACGCCTTGTTCAATGATCTGTCAGTTTTCGGTGGGACAACTACCAGATGCTTTTGCAATGAGGATACAAAAGATGTCAACAAATAATACTCTTCAGATATTATAAGAGCACTCTACAGGTATAAACATAGCATAAACAGTCGCTTTCCGCTGTCTGTCTGTCTGTCCTTATATATGCTTTAGATCTTTAAAACTACGCAACGGGTTTAGATGCGGTTTTTTTTAATAGATAAAGTAATTCGAGAGGAAGTCGCGGGCAGAAGCTAGTAAATTACAATGAACAAGTCAAGACTTGTAAAATTGTTGTAGCTTCGAGAAACAGGGCACTGTTGTCCGTTGAATGTAGTACCGACCGTGTCCGAATATACATTGGGTTCTGGGATAGCTGCAACACTATCCAATTGACTTTTCATTTAACCATAGAATCAGTAGAATACTTATACCAGCACGGCTAGCACCAGTATGCTCAGTGTAGGTTTTCGGTCACAGATCACGTCTCGAACGCGTTTGCGTTCAAATGTCAAATACTCTATGAGAACAGTTTGTTGCCGTTTCGATCCGCTAGTGGCGCTGCCAATTATTCCATAGTAATTGAGACCAGGGATGTAACGGAGGTAGTTTTATCGGAACCGAAGGCGGAGTCGGAGTTTTTAAATTTGCTTTATCGGAGTCGGAATCGGAGTCGGAGGCAGGGTCGGATAATTAACGATAGAGTGCACGTAGTGGGAGTCGGGGGGATTCCCCGCGCGACATGTATGAACTTGTTCATAACAGTCGACACAGGCCGCCGCCGCCGCTATGTTATGCTTCGACCTCCGATTTAAAAGTGTCGGAGCCGAAGTCGGAACCGAATGTGTAATAATAATCGGAAGTTCCGACTTAACGGCACCGGAGTCGAAGCTCCGTGACATCCCTGATTGAGACGTATACGTGAACGCGTTCGTGACGTTTTTATATGCGAAATCTTACACTAGAGGCTCAGAACGCGTGGGAACGGTGTCGCGCGCGACATGGATTACCCATCTCTTTCTAGACGGAACAGTTAGAAAAAGACGGGTCTCGCGCGCTCTCGTGCCTTGCTGGTTATAAAATTATGCATAAAATTAGTTTTTATTAGTGGCGAAGGTTTTTAGGTTTCCGAACTAAACCAACATTTGGTTTCCTGTTTCAGTTCTCTTTTACTTCACACGACAAATAAAAAACATTGAGCATATAAGGAACAATAACAAAATTTACAAACTTACATAAATGCATTATAGATTAAAATAAATAAACTAGAATACACTAAGGCACTTCTAAGTTCTGGCATATTCTTTTGCTTACACTTAATTTATACTTAAAATACTTGGGTCCAGTTTGCAACCTTTATATAAATTCTTAATTGTGCGTATAAAAAGTACTGTAGGGTACGATGATAAAGAATAAAAAACAGATTAGAGAAACTAAAACTTTGCTTACGAAATTTTTGCCATCAAATATTATGCGATTTATTGTCGTATCCTAAAAGAATATTCATTCAGCCTTAATTGATAATACTTAGGTAGTTTATAAATTTACTTTCCAAACATTTCTCACAAGAACAAATTCTATCGTATTTTAAAAATTTAATTCAAATCAGCCAGCACGCTATCGTTTTAAAACCTATGGAGTCGCAATTTTGCTACAAATATTTTTCGAAGCCAAAGTGACAATATTGTATTATATTGAAAATATACTATTTTGGGGTGAGCACCGTGCCACCCGCCTCCCCGCACCCCATTTATATGTAAGCACATCAATCAATGGTATAATTGAACAGCAACTTTAATAAAAAAATAAAAACATTTTATTGTAGACCTGAAGACCACATTTTTAGCTCCTTTGTAATAAATAAATAGTCAATTAAGATCGAATAAATGACCTCAAAACTTGGTATTCCCATACAAGATCTATGATAATCGCGTTTTGACAGCTCATAAAAAGTATACCCTTTAATTTCTGGTGTCAAATACCCTATTTGACGGACTACTGTTTTTTATAATGACAAGTGAAATACAAAAACTTTAGAATACTCGTTTACTTTTATAAAGACCATTCAACATCCACTGATTGTATCAAAACTACGACTTTGAACTCCACTGCTTTTCAGTTCTTTTGAATTTCCTTTGGGTTACAAAAACATACCTAATTCACCAAAGACTTAAGAAAAAATTATCTACGATCAAAATAGATGGATATATCAACGTTCTACCGTTTATTATGCATTCATTTTAATTTCACATAGATCCATCTTTAATGATAACATTACACCTTTAATTGAATTAAAAAAAACACCAAACATCTTGCTATGCCAAAAAATATACCACATAGTTTCACAGGGCATTAATACAAATAGCTTCTCAGAATTTACTAATGATATTTGAACCCAACATGTCCACACATTACTTTACGAGGTCAAAGTTGATTCAGCCTACCTGACCAAGCCTGCTTCCACGGTAACCACGCTAGCTCAACAGGAACCACCCCACAACTGTCACAGCATCAGAAGCGCCCGAGATCAACGGCCCTAAGCGGGGAAGTGCGAGGTCCAGAAGATGTTGGCCAGGATGCCAGCCAGCATGAACGAGAAATACAGGATCACGGCCGCCCACCAGAGCCGCTTCTCCCATTTACGCTTCTCCAGATTCCTCAGGACACCGATACCGACTAGGAGGCCTGGAAACATTTATAATATATCTCATATTAACTACTGTCAAAGGGGCCATTCAAGTATTATGTAAGCAGATTTTTTACAATTATTTACCCCTAGTCAGAATGAAGGGTTAAGACGCAAACCTATCTCATAGTAGATAATGCCGAGGCCTGGGAAGTACCCAATTGCTGGATGAGTAACTTGTTTAAAAACATGAACAGCGCAGGTGAGTGTTATTTTCCGTTACGTTCCCGCCTTTTTTCTTAAGTTTTTTATGCCATCTACCACCGTAAGCTATTTGAGACATTGACAAACACGTTAGACTCGAACAAAACGCGCACTCCTCACCCATCGACTTGGCTGTATAACATTGTTGTTCATTACTCCATAGTCTCTTTGACTTTTTAAATAGTTAAAAACAAATGAAAAACAGTCCAGCAATCCGATTTATGGTTGGGGTGCGAGTCGGGTTACCTCCACGTGTGATTAAGAGCTGCGGTTCGTTTTTGGATCCGTCCGGGGGGAAGAGCAGTGCTTGGTCCGGTGCGCCCTGGGCAACGGCTAATGATTTCCTGGCAGTTTCTGAGGGATATCATTGACCGTTGGCTAAGAGCCCGACAGGGGGGGAGGGGGGTCTTTGACCATTACCGTACAACGTTGCCGACATTTTGTCACAAGATTTTTTAATAAAAATTTTTACATTGACATTGGCGAAGTTGTCGTCACTATAACGACTTGATACGCCACAAATAAAAGAAGAAGAAGAAGAAGAAGATTTATGGTCATAAAAATCGCGCCTGCAATGTAATTCGGCCGTCAACAAAGCCCTTCGTGTTCCGTTACTTAGAATGCAATGGCGACATTTACGACAATGTTTGAGAAAAAGAAGTAAAATAGTGAAGGAAACAAATTGACGGATTGATGGAGGGCTGACCTTAAATCTTGAAATTAGCTCATTTTACGAGACGCGCCGTGCGAGACTGACTACCCACCCGTCTCTTTATAGAACGCTTTCTCTTTCTAGTGCTAGATGTGCTGCAGCTGTACTGTACACTCACCAGCAATCGCTCCTGCCAAGTGGGCCACATAACCGATGTTCTGAACCCCGGTGCCCCAGTAGCGGTCGTACACCGCCGTGCCGACGTCCACAGCGGCCAGCAGCAGAAACACCAACAGCTGGATTATCGCAAACTCCATCTCCGACCAGTTCTGGAACAAGATAAACGACATTCAAGCCGGGCACAATCCGTGGACGTCTTGCTGCCTCACTCTCATGAATTTGATCAGCAGAGTGAGAGAGACACCAAGACGGACCCGAAAAAAGACTGCCAGGTTTTTTGCGGCGCATTCTTCGTGGCAATGATGGTTTTTCCGAATGCGCTGGTAGTTTCTAGAAAAGACATGTAAAAGAGCCCTTGGCGGCCTATTTGCAAAAGTTTTTAAATTTTGAAATTTGGCTTTGAATTCTAAGAGCTCACGGACTCGCATATTCAAGCTGTAACCGGAACTGTTGTGGACGTGGCCGCCAGCGGAACGGAATCACTAGGTTTTCGGTTGATGTTACGTGCAACAGTTAAGGTTACAGCTCGCAGAAGACTACCCGACTTAAGTTACAAGAGGTAGTAACGTAACTACAACGTCCGAGGCCCGTGGTAAATTTAACAGACGACGATCCTCCTTTTTTCGATGGAAATAGGGAGGATAACGAGCAAAATGAGTCACTAGCAGTCACGCGTGGGAACTAGCAAAGCGAGGATTCGCTGGTATAATACTCGTACAGTCATTTCTTGAACAGGCTGATAAAAAAAACGGCCATTATGCGCTCCAAGACCAGCCTGTTCGGGGCCCTGCAAAGGTAGAAACCCGTGGCATTTTGCTCATCCTTCCACCCTGTTTTTACGCCAATCAAGAGGGTTCAAATAACACAAAAGTTCCCTTGACATGACGATCAAATTGCAAACGACAACGGCAATTAATTGTACTATATACTAACCATGACAATGGTTGCAATGAGCGCCGCCATGAGCGCGTATATAGACGCCGCCCCAGGCATTCTCGAACGTCTCCATTTTCCTGTTACAAACGACTGCACCTATTAAAACTAGGTGTTAATAGTACTAACCATGATAATGGTGGCAATGTGAGCAGCGATGAGCGCGTAGACGCCGCCCGAGGCGCCGGCCAGGTACACGTGGGGGTCGGTGAGGCTGGTGGCCAGCGAGCCCGCCGCCACGCCCGCCAGGTACACCAGCGACACGCGCCACCAGCGGTGCACCATCTCCAGCGGCACGCCCAGGAACAGCTGCACCAGCAGGTTCACCACCAGGTGGACCACGCTGC
This sequence comes from Pandemis corylana, assembly GCA_949127965.1. NCBI lineage: Eukaryota > Metazoa > Arthropoda > Insecta > Lepidoptera > Tortricidae > Pandemis > Pandemis corylana. The sequence continues at coordinate 12,599,130 of OX421864.1, read as the reverse complement.
AATACAACACACCATAACCATACAATACTGATCCATGTAATGTCGCATGGAAAGATGCCTGTGCAAGCCCACAGTCGGAAAATATACCACAAACACAAATCACGTCTACACTTCTACAGGGTGTAACCCGTATTGCTTGTCAAGTTAAGCTTTGCCAGATGACCTGGTTAAACCTGGATCCAGGATTTCAGCGCCTCTATCTACGGCTGTTGGTGGACGAAACGTTCCGTAGTCACCTAGCCACCGCGTAGCTGTTGACATTGTCCCGTTGGACACCGAAACACCCAACTCTTCTCGAAAACGTCGCACAGCTAAATTGACGTTATCGTTGCAACGCGCTAGCATCCGAACCATTTCACAATATTGAACATTCGGTTATCTAAACGTCATCGTGATAGTTATTGCAAGAAATGGGAAATTAACTGAGATCCTCCAGTTTTACAAAAGTGAATGACATGACATTTCGTGTCAACTTAGAAAATCAAAATTAACAGAAAAACGGCCACTAAACCTACAATACACTGAAGTACTATGTTGCGTTTGTAACTTTTAGACAGGGCACAGTTTAAAATGGATTTAAAAAAGGAAGCAGAAGCTACCCTACAATAAAGTGCAATCGATTCTACTCTCGATTCTGAACAAACTAGTTTCTGGTGTTCAGTTAATTAATTAACACTATCACCATAGCTATAGAAACAATATAATGACCAATAAATTGACCACTCTAAGTTGCTGGATAAATTAGATTCTTATGGAATCAGAGGTCAAGCAAATGATTGGCTTAAATCTTATCTATCCAACAGGCAACAATGTACAGAAATAACAAAAATAGAAGAAGATAAAAATCAAATCCAGAAAGTAGTGTATCGATCATCTGATAGTACTGTAGTTACAGGAGTGCCTCAGGGCAGTAATTTAGGACCATTGCTATTTTTGTTGTTCATTAATGATCTTCCAACGGCTACAAAGCCCAAATCAATACTTTTCGCGGACGACACGACCATCATTGTTAAGGGAGATTGTCCAGGTACATATGAAACAGATATTAATGAAGCCTTATCTGACATGAATCGCTGGATACATGGTAATGATCTTCTAATAAATCTGAGCAAAACTGAGTTTATGCAATTTCACTCAGCCAAGGTCAAACCTCCCAAGATCAATGTTAGAATTGAAGAGATTGAATTACAGGAAGCTAGTAGTGTTAAGTTTTTGGGTTTAATTATAGACCCCCACTTAAATTGGAAGGGACATATCGACTCTGTATGTTTTAGGTTGGATCGGTTCGTTTATGCATTGCGGAAACTTAGACAATGTGTGTCTAATGAAGCTGCACTTACAGCCTACCATGGGCACGTATCATCAGTTCTTAGTTATGGCCTAATTTTATGGGGTAACTCTGTGAACTTTGGTAGGGTTTTTCTACTGCAGAAGAGATGTGTACGTGCAATAACAAATGCTTGGATAGGGTGCAGCTGTAGGCCCATTTTTAAGAGACTAAATATTTTGCCGCTAGCCTGTATGTATATTTATAAAGTCTGTAATTTTGTCAAGCAATTCCCTAAATATTTTAAAAAGCGATCAGATCAGCATTCAAGGGGCATAAGAGGGCAATATAAATATCTCTTATATCAGCCACGCTGTAATAATAGCATTTACAAGAGGAATAGTTATAATATGTGCATTCTAATTTTCAATAACTTACCTGACCAAATAAAAGCACTCGAAGGTAATGGATTCAGACGAGCATTAAGATGTTGGCTCCTTGAACACTGTTTCTACAGCGTCAAGGAATTTATAAATTATAGACACATGACATGAATTTAGAAATTATTGACAACCTTCAAATTATTATTTTTAATGTTTTAACCATATAATTATGAATATTTTGTTATTGATTTTATTACCTACTTGATATATTTGCATGCTGTATGAATGCAGCTGAAAAAGATGGGGCGATATCTAACATAACACTAAGACATAATGTAACTAACCCTTTTTCTGCAAATAAAAAAAAAAAAAAAAAAAAAAATGTTTTTAAAAAAATTATCACTTCTTGAACTCCGAAATATCGGTATTTATAACTTTACAGGGTAGACAAAGGCTACGTTTAGCATGATTGTGGGTTTGTAGGCGTATAGGTGACAAGGGGGACCAAGATAGCGATGGGCTGCTAGCCGCATCGCCTATAACTATAACATGACTCCTAAGACTTTCGCCCATTCCTCGTGGGCTTTTACCATCTGCACGGGACGAGAGGCAACTGGTACATTCAATGTTTTATTATCTTGGTTAGTCGTAATGTTCTATAGGTATAGATATACTCACCCAACATGCACAAACATGTATGTGAGGAACCTCCACGCCTCGTGCCTCTTGTGGGGGTCATAGATGAAGATCTTGGCCATGGGCCCGTTGGCACGTGTCTTGCCATGCGCCGCGTCGTAGCAGAACAGCACGATCTCCACCAGCGAGATGATGATCATGCACAACGCCGGCGGCCAGCAAGTGTACTCCTCCTCGTAGGTGCCGTCTGTGTACGTGAAGTAGGCTCTACTAGGGACTGATTTGACAACACAACAGAGGGCAAGGGTTAGAGGGATTAAGGAGTTAATAGGGATTTAAAAACACGGCTCAAGTTTTACGCGGCGGTTGACAAGCGACGTAAAGTACGTTACAAATTAAGAAGTCATTTGAAAAAAATCAGGTTTGAATCGATCTCAATCGAAATTAACATGCATTGATCGGATTTTTTTTTAAAAGTTATTTAGTGTTCAGTTTTGCAAGAACCGCGTTATGCAAACGTTTATAAATAGCCAACAATAGAAATAGATCACGCGTCGGAAGAATGGTCGCAATTGTCAATTAACTCGGGTCGTTGTAATGCCGTGCGTCGGCGACCGGGCATCAAATGATATAGCAATAAAAAAAAACATGGAAATTTTACAAAGGTTTCAAGGATGGAGAGGGGAAAAACACAAGAAGATTTCGTTAGTAACATGCATGCATATAATTAATGTTAGTAATTGGCAATAATACGGCTTGATAATATTATTTACAATTTCAATGCCCATTTTGACAATGTTTTTGTTGACATGTGTGTCTCACGAGTTTCAAAATATTTACAGATATTGATGAAAGAAAACATTGTGTGGTTTTATGAAATCACGAAGCAAGTGAAACTTTTTTATGCATTTAAGTGGTAAAGGCCAAAATTAGTAGATCTCCCGATTTATCGGGGACTTTTGCATCACTGGGCTGCTCTGCCGAGCGCCTGTCACTTTATCCCCACTCCGCGGCTGGCTGTAACGTGACATGCGATAGCAAAAAAATTGCGGCAATGGAAAAAGTTTCACTTTAAAAGTTGTATTGAGCATTTGAACTCCAGAGACATGATTTTTAATAACTAAAAATACCGCGTACCTTCAGGGTGAACCAAAATTAGTCGAATATTTCCCGACTTATAATCGCGACTCCTGTATTTCAAGTTTTATTCATTATGGTTACTGAAAATGTGGTACTTTTGAATTCTTGTTTAAAAAAGGCATCATTGACGAAATAGGCATTAATTCTAAGTATGCTGCAAGGCCTTGCTACACTCGAACTATTTTTAATTTCACTATAGTTAAACTACTATTGCATTTGTTAAACTTTTGTGCGGCGTAACCATTGAAAACAAATTTTCTCCTTCAATCAACATAAATGAGGATACAATTAGAATTTTGTCCACTCCCGTAATTTCAACTGCCAGGTATGGTTCACGGGAGCGAAGTAAAGATAAAGGCTAATAAACCACACATCATCTCTTTGACTCTCATATTAACAACTATTAGTATGAGCAGAACGCCGCGAACTTTGAATCTCCGATCTGAGAGCACATCTTCAATTTTCGGACACATTCTAAAACGCCTATATTATAGGTAGTGTCAACTTATTTATGTCGTTAACTATTATGTATTCTGCGGTTTTAAGTGTGAACCATTGCGGTTTCCCCATTCATACTGCCCTGAGCTCGCCATCAAAACAAGGCTAGTACGTTTGCGCCCATGTTGAGTCATCATGGATAACCCGCGCCTCAAGCACAGGTACCATAGCGTGATTTCCGCGATTGAAATAAATTATTTCGCCGGGCATCTGTGACCTATTGTCGTAACTATTGCACGTTATAGTACCTATTTTTCAGGCCTTTTGACTTGCATGGAACTCTCAATTTTTATTGTCTGTTTTCCAAACTTCGGCGTGGAAGTCACGGGCCAGTATATATCGGTAGAACTATCAGAACGCAAACGTTTTAAGAACTTTATCATAACCTAAAAGACCGGTCTATTCGATGAGACGTACAAATGCAGTGTAAGAAAACACCGTTTGTTTATAGTGCGCCGGAATAAACCGGTTTTCATTGTTCTAAACAGGTTAATTTGGCTAGAACTTTTAATAAATTTTCCCTAAAAACCGGTTCATGAATGAAAATGAAGGTTTGCGCCAAGTACATGACAATATGATAAAGAATTCGACGAGCTATACAGTTACAACTCCTGTCATTTATTCCTATCATACCAGACGTTCAGATCAAATTAAAAGTAAATAATTATCGAGTTTTGCGCCTCTACGTTTGTTTGCACTTATGTGCATGCCAATGTGAACAAGGCGAGGCGCAGTTTAAACTGGCATCAATTTACCGTCCGCACAAAAGTTTAACCAAAAGAAATCTTATAGACAAAGCTTTTCCTATTCAAACCTCACAGCAAACATTAAGCCCAGTTCAGACTTACAAAAAAAACCTGCAAATTACTTAATTATAACCCTTTCACACAACTTGGCAATGTAAAAAAAAAACTCGCAGGATTTTTGTCGCAAATCTAAACCAGGCTTTACTTGCATCTTGATTAATCCAATGTTTACATACAATCTAAACTGACTTATACTTAACTAAATTACCCACCAACCTTGAACCTTGACATTGAGCATGCAGTGTTGCCATTCTAAATATTACAACAAGCGATACACTCAGCACAACTCATGCATGTTTTGAAACATTTGTTGTTTGTAGATGTCATGATAGTAATTATAAACATGGGATGTTTGACTAATGAATGCTCTAGTGTTTACTTTTATTGCTACTAAACATGGCACAGATAAACAATACTTTACTATCACAATAATCGCAACTATGTATCGCAAATGAGGCGCGTCAAGGATTTTTCCAACCAGTGACGAATGAAGTTACTCCACTCTGTCATGTTAGTTTTATATCTAAACCTAAACCTAACGGCAGTGTACAATTTCTCTTAAATTATTCCAGAATATTTTAGAAGGTCGTTGGAGTCTGACTTAATAGCCCTGCAAATGTTTTTCAGGATTTTTGAATCATAGTCAACAAACATTTCCATTGATCAGTGTTCAAAGTGAACCGAGTCAAAGGCTAAACTACAATTTTAATTAAACATTCAAGTGAATAGTTATTTGTGTCACAAGGGAGCAAAATGATGCATTTACGGCGAGGGCGCTACATTGAATCCAGAGCGTAATGAGGGAGATGAAAATAATTTTGCTCCCGAGTGGCTCATACAACTTTTCACACCGAACGTTAAAAAACTTGAAAAAAAGAATTCTAAATATAATTAAAGAGCTAACAGCATAGAAAATGGCCAAAAAAACACTTAGCCTAGCAAAAAACCTTGAACAGAAAAGTTGCTTTTTGAATCCTCTCGACAGGGAGCAAAGCTTACTTTTCTGAATGAGATGTGTAAAAGAATCTTTGTAGGGGTGTCCAGTCAAACCGAACCTCCTGCGGATATATTTCGGAACAATTTTAAGATAAGTACCTGTATTGTTTTCATTAATAACAGCTACATTGTATATCGTATGCAGATTCATAAACAAACATACCAAAATACTCTTTCACCTGTCGCATAAACTGTAACACTTTACCCGGCGTCTCACAATTGTCACTTTTACACAGAGCTTCTTTACTGTCACCATTTTTACACGTAACCAACATCTATCTCTACACATAGCACTGTAACAATGTCACTACTCCGACACAAGCTATTAAAGTATCATTACGACGCGTTTAAATTGCGTAAGGATAATTACGAGTTTGTTCAATTTTGTTGACAAATGAGATTCGATTTTAACGATCAATTAATTGGTCTAAACTCGTTTTTGCAGAAGTCAGGTGTTTATACGAGTGATAGCGATGGCTAACTGATGGTTGCTAAGAAACGCCGCGCGCTGACAGTATTATGCTAGAGTGAACCTATTAAGGAGATGGTCATTTCAAAAATAATATATTCATTGTCATTATCAAATACGGGTTGGTACATTGTTTCTTCTTTTAAAAAATGGCTCTATCCATTGAGCAATTATGCCAGTGCCAAAACAGAAGACAGTTTAACCTGTCAAGCGTCCAAGCGACTACAGTAGTCCCTAACTTTTTCGGGCGGGAGGCTTAAAGAGAGAGCGAGATCCATATATAGCGAGTTGTCGCTGGCTCTTCCAAGGGAGGAAGACCTGGCCAGTGGCGTGAATGCATAATGCAGTCCCTATGACATTTCCCGCCCGAAAAAGTTAGGAACTACTGTAGTCGCTTGGACGCTTGACGGGTTAAAACATGTCGGCCATTGTACGGTGACATGATCAAAACCCCTAATGTGTTGACCCTTCATATCATTGCATAATGGTCGAGTTACGAAATTTCTCATCTCTTTCTTGTTTTTCTATTTAAAGTTTCTAGTTACAATTATAAAGTAAACTCCATTGCAATACGTATTTTCAAATCACTATCATCACTTCACTATCACTACATAGTATATAAAACAAAGTCGCTTTCTCTGTCCCTATGTCCCTATGTATGCTTATATCTTCAAAACTACATAACGGATTTTGATGCGGTTTTATTAATAGATAGAGTGATTCAAGAGGAAGGTTTTTATGTATTAATCTACGCAGACGAAGTCGCGGGCAGAAGCTAGTAGCTTATAAACCTAGACATAGCTGTATAAGAATGCGAAAGTGCGTGTCTGTCTGTTCGTCTGTTACCTCTTGACGCTTAAATCTGAAATAACTTAATAGGTCAGTAATTAGATATGTCGCCTTAACTGCTCGTTAGCGTCGGGGTCAATATTAAGTGGATCTTTAGTTACTATCAGTACCTATTAACAATGCTCACGACAATAAACCTTGATGGGGTAGCCAGGGTCGCCGGCATTGACATTCACGGAGCATGCCCCGGTGGGCATCAAAGGAGACTGGTACTTTTCGAATTTACAGGTTCCTAGCTTTGACTTCATCAGCGGAGAATTCGTATATCACGGCCGCGAGCGAAAACTAAACAATTTTCCGGGATGAAAACCATTCATGTCCTTGCCAGGGTCTCAAACTATCTCCGTACCAAATTTTGTCACGATCGGTTGAGCAGTTTACTCGTGAAAGCGTGACAAACAAACAGTCACACGATACGCATCCAGAGTGATAGCTAAGTAAATTTTCAAACGTTTTATGCGCCCATTTAGCACGGTGTTTAATGCTACCTTTGTTAATTAAGTTCTGAAAACCTTGCAAATCTCTAATAATCTTACATAATCCCCATTTTCGTCCACATAAAATGTACAATAAGGACAACCTGATGATAGTTATCCTTGTCGAAATCTGTGACCGAGTTTATCTTGCATAACATCGTCCTCAAATTGACCCGCTAACAACATTATGAATTCACGACAAATTGCACCTGTGCTCATTGACATAAGTATCTTTTATTAGTCAACCTTAACAAAGAAACGAAAATTTTATACATTAAAAAAAACTCATAAAATCATGTTATAAGCGATGAGGCTTGCAACCCATCACTATTTTGATTCCCCTTTCCACCTATAAGCCCACAATCGTGCTAAATGTGGCCTTAAGGTCTTGTTATCTTGGGCTCTGTCTACCCCGTATGGGATAAAGACGTGATTTAAGTATGAATGTATGTATGTATGTAAAAAAAACTATACAGTTGTAACTATCGAATAAGGTGAAATATTGTTAAGAAATAATTGGATATCATATCAAATCCGTGTTTGTATTAAATTTAAATTTATAAGGTTACAAGTGTTACAACGACGTAATGATGTGAAGGCGATGGCATGGAAGGTCTAGATAAACTAACTTACAAAACCAAAGTAACAGCGCCATCTATGACACTGCAGTTGAACTAATATCCAGGTTAGTTAACTACCGGCAATGATCTACACGTTGATTTACTTTAGTTCCCTAGTTTGCCGCTAGTACTGCGTGCGCATGACCCGACTGATTAAAGGCCTGAAGATGCAATAGTTATTTAAGTGATGATACAATTACCTACATCGTAAGAAGTTACGTTGAAAGCGTCGATAATTAAGTCTTACCCTATTCATAAACGCTCTATAGGCTTCTGCTAACTTAGTAATGGTTTGTCCTTATCTGTGAAAGGTAATTGTCAAAGTGACAGAGAAGGACAAACGATTGCTAAATTAGCAGAAGCCTACAAGTAAATATCATGGCACCATTTCTCAACGGTCCCGGTGTGTTGACCTGCCAAGGCTACCGATAATAATAATTGATCTAGTATCACACAAATCAAAATTTAATTTGAATTTTCTTACATGTTTGAATCTCGAATCTTTTTGAACAAGATTGCTCATATTGTTAAGAAGGTAGAGGGATTTAATGTACCGTAAAACTAAAACAGCAAAACTATAGTCAACAAGCTCCCAACTATGGTCCAAATGATACTCAAATAATTTCGTTTAAGTGCGACTTTTATTATAACGAGGACATTCAATGGTTTAATGTGTTCATTAACGGAAGGTAAAACTTGGAAAAACAAAAAAGAATATTGGTATGGAATTATGGGTACTTATCTAGAACTAGGAGGGAATGGGCGAAAGTCTTAGAAATCATGCCATAGGCGATGCGGCTAGCAAACCATCACTATTTTGATTTACCTTTCCAGCTATACGCCCTTAATCTTGCTAACGTGGCCTTAAGGTTTTGTTGCCTTAGGCTCTGTCTACCCCGTAGGGGATAAAGACGTGACATATGTATGTATATAAAAAAAAAGATGAAGAGTGTAACAGGAAATAATTGTATTTAATAGCTTATCCAACGGTTGCATGATAAGGCGAGGTGTGAATAGAAACAGGTTTTCACACGAGACTAGACTCCTGCGCCGCGGGGAAAACGTAAGAATTTACCGTTATTACTAAGTTGCCTCATCCAGATTTTCTAGATTTTTCTTTCTTTTATATTCTTCCATGCAGGTCTGGGAGTAAACAAAAAAACATAGAATTTACCAGTTGTTTCTCTTCCCGCGCACATGGTAAAAGCCCATCGAGGGACTGGGCGAAAGTCTTAGGAATCATGTCAGACGATGCGGCTAGCAACCCATCACTATTTTGATTGCCCTTTCCAATACGCCCTTAATCACGCTAAAAGTGGCCTTAAGGTTTTGTTACCCGTAAGGGATAGACTTGATATACGTATACGATACTTGATATATGTATACGTACGTAAACAAAACAGCATCTTACGCGGTCTGAGTTTCGGTAGACATTTAAAATGCGTGTGGAATACAAAAATATTTACATATTTTTCCATTACATTTTGACGTTACGTATAAATCACCTGCTTACGTGCTGTTTTGTCTCATAGAAACAGTCTGCTCATTATTATTATTATTCATAGTTAAAAAAAAAGAAAAAAATGTTTTTTTTTCCTGAATTTGACTCTAAAGGCATATCTCGGACACTAGTCCTGGCATCTTTGATAAGATATTTTTACTTCTTGATTTTTTATGTTTACTTTTACGGTTTCACCGTTAGATATTAAATTAACAAATTAATTAATTATTAGGATCCGGGTTCGATTCCCTGCCATAGCATTACTTTTCTGTTCTAATTTCAGTGTCGTTTAGAAATGTAACTATCTTTACGTGCTGGTAAGAAACGTCACATATTTAACGCACTTAACATAAATATTTCCGTACTTTATCTCCATTTTGACTATCCGATTGAGTTTGTTAGCCGGTAGAGTCTGACATAAGACCTTGACAACGCTCTGTTGCTAGCAGCGTAATTGCCACATGGGAGAAAAATTTGCATACGCATTTTAGAACATTTTTTATACATACATACAGTCACGCCTCTTTCCCACAGGGGTAGGCAGAGACTACTTTATTCCACTTGCTACGATCCTGACATATTTCTTTCGCTTCATCCACAGTCATCAACCTCTTCATACATGCTCGTCGGTTTCGGGTACTCCTGACCTGACCTTTTTCCAAAACGTCTCCTATTTGGTCTCGGAACGTCCGTCTAGGCCTTCCCCTCCCAACGTAACCATTCACACTCCCCCTATAGATCTGTTTAGTTAGTCTACTTTCATCCATCCACTCTACATGCCCAATCCAACTAAGCATACTTTTTTCTATCCTAGTCACTATATCCTCTTTCACACCAGCACGTTCCCTTATCACACTTTATATACATACAATCGCAAATCAATAACTCCTAAAGAACAATCGTTTTCAATTCGAATAAAATAAACCTTATTTTTTTTAGAAGTTCGCACATTGAGAAAGTTGTCATTTGTTGACTTTATTTATTTATGGAAGCAAAGAAAAAACATAGAATGTACCAGTTGCTTGCGCCAGTAGAATGCGGCCAGCAACCCATTGCTATTTTGATTCCCCTTTTCACCTATGCGCCCATAATTAGGCTAAACGTGGCTTTTAGGTCTTGTTACCTTAAGCTCTGCCTACCCCGTAAGGGTTAAGACGTGATTTATGTATACATTTATTTACCTTTAAAAACACGCACGATCCTATTTTTATATCGTGTTTGTCAAATGGCATCTTGTTCGTTAACCCTCACAAAAATCAGTTTTATTTACCCCGTTGGGGGCGTTGGGGACCCCCAGCTACGGAACCAATGTAATAATTTCGCCAAATGGGTTTGTGACATCTGCTTTTGTAATTATACACAGTTAAGTCTACTGGTATTTATATCAGTTTTGTATCTAAAAGCTACAAGCTACAACGTGTCTATCTCTACTCTACATTCTCTCAGATTCTACCTCTCTCTCACATCTACAATGCTACTTTTAATGAAACGTAGATCACATATAAGTCTACTGATACTATGATATCGTTACCCACGTCTCCACCTTCCGCTACTCGTCCTGCTCAATCGGTTCTGATAGAAAACAATGCTGTTCGTTTGATAAGCACGCGCCGGGGGTTCTATGGGAGCAAGGGAGAAAGAAATACTGTCATTTGTTAGTGAACAAGCAAGATAAAATTGATACAGACTTGATGCATTCGCTGCAAGCCCAACCCGAGACCTCACCAGCCCCGCTAGCACGAGAGCGCACGAAAGTCGCGTCGCGCGCGAGTTGGACTACCCGTCTCTTTCTTGTTGGTACAGTAAGAAAAGAACGGGCAATCTATCTCGCGCGCGACGCGACTCTTGTGCGCTCTCGTGCTAGACGTGCAGGTGCCTCAGACGTACAAGCGCGATAAAACGCCTGTAAACTGCAGCGGCACTGGGCGAAAGTCACAAAAACGCGCATATGCGTCGGCTGCAGTGAATGGTTAAAGTTACGCCTAATTTTCAAAAATGCCCACCAGAGACGTTCTGGGCGAGGTGCCCTTGCCGCGTCACCACGTTAGATGGCAACGGACAACCTTTGCGCCAGGAAATATCCCGCGCGAGCATCAGAACCCCTCTCCCTACTTCCCTGATGAAGGCTACAGCCACCGACCCCCAGTCTTCTCAAAGGCACAAAGGGCGAGTGAACTAAAACTGGTCACCTTGCTGCTGGTGACACAAGAATCGATGGGTCCAGCTCCAACGTTCTAGCGAGCAAATTGGATCCTGCCTGACCCATCGTGGAAGCTTGTCGTAGTAAATGTCAATTTTTAGACTGTATATTGGTAAAATTCAATTTCTAGTATTTTATTGTAAGTACAAATATAAAGATAGAAACAATTCACAAACATTACAAAAATCAAAATAAAAACAAAATAAACTATAAAAATATATATACTAAACTAGATTTTGCCCGCGACTTCGTCCGCGCAGATAACGTCTTATCCCGTGGAAAATTTGCAAAATCCCTTTGATCTTCAAGAAATATGTCTGCCAAATACCAAGGATCAGTATTAAGTAACAAATCATATAATGATTCTTTTTATTTCTGATCCCGCGGGAATTTGGCAAGGACCAAAAATCAGTTTTCAGATATCATAATTGGTACCTATGCGAAATTCAAAGATTCTAGAAAAAAAACAAAAAGTATCCTATTACCGTCTTGTGGTTCTAAGCTACCTCCCCACCAACTTTCAGCCAAATCGGTTCAGCCGTTCTTGACATATATAAATAGTGTAACTAACACGACTTTCTTTTATATATATATAGGAGATAGCTAAGCAACGTTATATGTATTGTAGCTGTGTATATTGGATAAATAGTGTCGTACCCATTAGTTTCTCTAAATGTAACTGTTATCTGTTTATAAAGTTAACATTTACAAACGGAATCGAGGGATACTCGATATCTTATCTGTTATCGACTTATCTATCGGCATTAGTGTAACTTACAAAAACTGTATAACAACAAGTACTTTGTCCATTTCATAGATGAATTGATAATAGTACCTGTCTATCCTATAAATAAATGTGCATTCACACTAGTTCACTTTTGTAACATTACATTGCGGCTTTTATAAGCGTACAGCCAAATAAACACCACGTCCACAACTCAATGGACCACTAGCCAACGTTCAACCACTCTACTATTGATTTTTAAAATGTGCGTTCTTCCAATGGTCTGATGTAGACAGTACCAAGACAGTAGGCATGGTGAGATGTGACTAACACTGATTTTTAAATCCTGACTCATTGAGGTTAAAAGATAATGAATTCACACATTATTGTTTGGCTGTTAGTACCTATTTAAAGATATCACTTTAGCAGGCGGATTGTAGTGATCCGCCATATTACATTACGCCTAGCCGTTTTGCAATGCGGCGGTTCAACGATTAGCCGGATTGAATGCGGCTGAATGAAAATCCGGAATGTATTCGGCGCCATACGTTCTTCAACACGGCTAGCCGTAATGTAATACAGCGAGTCATTAGCCGCCGCTTTGACAGTTTTTAGTTCAGTCGACCGAGTCCTTCGGCCCTGACGCAATTGTAACCTAACCTTAACCTATCTATTAAAAAAAATCATGTTTATTTCATATTTGGTGATAGTAGTACGATGCGGCTAAACGTAGGCCGCCTTATTGAAGAATGACAAGCCGGCTAATCGTTGAACCGCCGCATTGCAAAGTGGCTAGGCGTAATGTAATATGCCTGCGACATATCTGCACGTTCATAGGATTAAAATCGTTTTAATAGACTTCAGAAAATAATTTATTAGAAAACAGATGAGAATAGAAATAGATATTGCGCTTCAGTCATAGCTTTAAATTATTATTGCTTACGTGTCAAAAAAAGGTAAAAAGACTGACAGATGGAAACGATTATAGATAAGCTTTATCAACAGGAAATGCACAAGGACACATTCGTAAAGTTAAACGCCAGTTACTTTAACAACAACCCACCTACCGAAATATTAAGGAATAATTTTAAGAAAACCGGTATGGATATGCAAGAGATAGAACGGACAAAATGTCTTGCGTTAAATCTCTTCATAATAAGCTAAGGTCATAACAAATTACCAATTATTTCATCTTCCAGCAAATGTCACGTACTGAGATAAACAAGGTAATACAATAAATTGTATAAACGACATTGACGAATGTTGGCACTCTTGGCACATCTCGTTTGGCTAAACGTTCAGATCTAGAGGCTAGTCAAAAGTGAGAGCCGTACTCAGTCATATTTAGGAATATAGATTTACCCCCTTATTCATAAATGATCTATAGGCTTCTGCTAACTTAGCAATCGTTTGTCCTTATCTGTCACTTTGACATTTACCTTTCACATTGCTAAGTTAGCAGAAGCCTATAGAGCGTTTATGAATGGGGTAAAGATTTCAGAAATTCTATAGGTTATGGTTTTCCATGTTCCGAAAAAAAATACGATTTTAGCAATTAATTTTGTTTATAATTAATTTTAACGTTAATAATAATACAAGGTTTAATTTCTAAAGCAATAAGCTACATCCTTTTTTATAATACCATCCCAACTTAGTGGTGTTCTGTTAGCTTTTTTTTTGTAAATTACAACTATCTAAAACCTCCATATTGACCCTGCCATTTCTACCATACTGGCCGCCATCGAAGAGGAACAACTAACGCTGTTGAAGAAATCCAAGGTGTTCAATACCTACTCAGATATACATCAAAAAGTATAACTTCAAAATTTGCATGATAAGAACAAAAAAGCACTGATCATACACAACTGCGATTTCAAACATAACCAATCTTTTGGTTTAACCGTATAATTTGCATAGGTATTTCCATTCATGCATCGCCTTAAAATCTTACGACTCCATTTTATTATCGATCACTATTACGCACGGGGAATCCCGAGTTATTTTTAAAATACTATGCCTTGGTTTAAAAATCTGAAACTATTTTTTGCTTGCCGTAAAATGTATACCAATTTAAAAACCAGACGTGAAAGAGGTAATTAGCGTAGAGGACGCACCGGATTAATTGGCACTTAGAATTTTCATTAGTCATTCTTCGATGAATAGAGACCATAGAATTAGATTAGTCAATCATAGCTTTTTTATAAAAAAATTAATGGTCCATGACAACCAATCGCGCAACAGTAGAGGCAAACAATAATTAGTTTAAAGGTATTTTCCCGGTATTCAAGGAATTATGAGTGAAATACACGGAAGTTAACATTAGTTGAGTCATCGTTGCGTCGAATAAACGCGCACAAAGTGAAATGAAGTCAGTTTCACGTGTTGCAATATATTCCATGTACGTGTTACAAAAAAAATAACCACCATGCTTTAGAAACGATGACGATTTGTAATGAAAATAATGTAGGTTAAATAACAAATGGGAACATGAGTGTTAGAACATAGACTGGTACACCAAAAGCGATGAGGGAATAAGCGATAGACAATACAAGAGACGGACCACGACGAAGCGTCGGCGCGAACAGTGACCTTAGCACATCGTTGTCTATAGAAAGAAAGAAAAAAATACTTCATTTAGAAAAGAAAAAAAAAACAGTACTACAAATTGAGCGAAAAGGAAGGCATTTTGTAAAAGATATCAATGAAGTCAGTTTGTAACCAAGAGCCTTTACATTTCTTTATTGTTGTCCGTTTCATCGAAAAGCAAAGCTTTCACTCAATTCGTACTTGCTAACAGAGCAAAACCAAAGAATACAAACTTGGCCCCATTCCACGTAAACATTGACTAGCATACTAAAACCATAGTCTCCGGAATTCCCCATTCATTCAACTCTGCTATTAATTTAAGCCTGCATTACGTTATTCAAAATGTCGTTTGAGATTTGGAGTTGAATCATCGGTCATTAATTCATTATCATAACAATATAGGCAGTTAATATAGTTCAGAAAAACATCGGGGAAACAACTAACAAATATGACTAATTAACATTCAGATTTGTAAATCAAGGAAGAACATGGCGCAAGATATGCTTTTATCAAATACAAACACAGAAGAAAACGCATAGAACGATTTTTGGGTAGACGGTAACCACGACATGCCAAACGGGGTATCCACGTACAACATGACACATTGACACGTACGGACAATGACATATCTGACACAGAACCAGTGTTTTAATCTTATTACAGAAAGAAATGAATTCAGTATGATAGTTATAGGGTATGTATTCGAATAAGGCAATGTAGTCTCCATTGCTTCAAAACATACAGTCTGACAGAAGCGGGGACAAAAATAAAAATAAAGTAAGTACCGCCATCTCGAGTCGACACTGACTGGAACCCAGGCCACCTTCCTAGCAAACAAAATTAGTTTCTATGTTAAACACACTAGAGTACACAACGTAATGCATTGTTAATTACATGCAGGATACTCTGTAGAGGCATTTGCAGTGAATAAAAACGTATATGCAGACAGGAAATTATTGATTTTAGTTTTAACTCATAGAATAGGAAAATGCTCAATCGATTACTTAGATAAATCATACTGATTTAAAGTATTACATATTTATAGCAACAGCCTACATCTACCCACTGCTCAAAATAACATATAAATATTATTAACAAATCGGTTTATCATAAATATTTACAACAACTGAGCGAGTGATAACAAATACATAACATCTGTACCGGTTTAATTTTAAATACTGGCAATTGAAACTAAAATCTGAATTGAGACAAGAGATAAGGACAACATTGGATTCTCTTCGACATTGGAGACATCTCCAATTAATTTATTTGACGTTGGAGGCGTTTTACACCTCCACTGAACTTAAATTATTTTTATTGTTGTTTTGACTAGTAGAGACTTTATACATCCCTTTTATAAATGTATTTAATTTAAGTACTCTTATTGTATTTTATTTTGAAAAAATGACTCTCTGCCAAGGTTCTTGCGGCGCATTCTTCTTGGCAATGATGGTATTTCCGAATGCGCTGGTAGTTTCAAAAAGACATGTAGAAGAGCCCCTGGCGGCCAATTTGCAAAAATAAAATGTTCAGTATCATTTTCATTTTCAACAATGAAATTTTAGATTTATTTTTTATCAGATTGTAAAAGGAGGTTCTTCACTGATGTGATGTGGCGTTACATTTACGTACATTCTACGCTCACATTACAGCACCATATTACACGTAATAACAGTAAGCTTATTACCTAACTCGCTCGCAATCGCCATCGTTTTCATTTTGACAGTTCATGTATGGGCTGACACTTGGCATCGGAATCAGCCAGCTGTCACATCCATACAAGAACTGTCAAATGAACAGGATGGCGATTGCGAGCGAGTTAGGTAATAAGCCTGCAGGGCAGTTCATTATCCAAGACACGACATTTATACTGTCGAGTCTCGAGTATAAGGGATAATTTGCAAGTCAATAATCTTTTAATAGTTTTCCTTGAAATGGTTAAAAATATGAACCAGAAGGATGGAAAGCTAAACACTATTCAAGATCTACTAACACTAGGTCACATAAGAGCTTTGAAGTATCCTATTGAGAGTTTATCCAAGGAAGATAATGGAAAAAAGCATTCAAAAATCTTCAGAAATCTTGAAAATTGATGATGTTGTTGTCAAGGATATTTCCGAGCGTGGATAGACGTTATTTAATATTTCGTATTACAGGCAATTACGCACAAGTCAAGTAAAAACCCAAGCGTAAGTACCTATCAATATTAACAACCAATTCGTTTCAAAACTTACTGTCTGCAACATACGTTCGATTACTAATATTTACACACACGTAACTATGGTAATATTCTACAAGGAAATTTACAATTTTACATACATTGACGCTGCAAAGGAAACCTATATATATTATTACCTATTGTTGTTAGAATTTATTTAAATTCAGATTTACAAACAACAAACAAACCTTCACAGCGTCAATAGAGCACGTGTCGTTAAATAAATTATAGTTAATTTCAATTAAATTAAAAAGAATCGAAATAGCGCAGATCATGAACTTAGTCGAAAGTCGAAATACATAGATCAAACTAAAGTTTATTTTATGACACGAATAAGAAAATACACATGCTAAATTTACAAGCGCACTATTTACAAAACCATGCTAAAACATCACAAACTACATACAATTATATCTCACTAGTGACAAGTTTCAATCGAATTAATATTTAACACATTTCACCTGAACTTTCTCATCTCATGAAAAAGAAAGTCAGCAAATCAGAAATAACTGAACTGTTTTGGTAATTTTTCTTAACATCTGAATCGTAATATAAATCTACGATACTTAAGGCAGAACACTTACGTTTTGAAAATGGTTTTTGTCAACACCTTTCGGACTAAAATGACTACGTAATCTCCCCTCAAGGACTGTTCTTGGTTAGTTGTCGCCAAGAACGCTCTGTTAAGGCTCAATCAGTCCAAAAAATATCGAGTAAAACCTTTGTAACCTACCGACCCATACAAAAGTTGTTACCTACACGCTACGTCACCACATCATATAGCCAAAACTCCAGCGCAGCGCCAGAAAAAATCCACCAATAGGATTACTTTAGTATTCTAACCTCGCTCAGCGCTGGTTTCCTACTGGTATTTTTTTCGTCCCACATCTGGTGAATATTTAGGCTCACGGACGCGACAGTTTGGACTAGGTATATGGATGATAGCGTGGTTGGCACAACTAATTTCGATAACATTAGAAGCAAACGTTCAAAATGTTCAAGTGATCGTCAATTTCAACGTATCCAAACTTTAAGTTACGCTCGATATTAGCTATCAACTTACCTGTAGTGTCAACAGGCCCTCGATGCGGCACAATAGAATGCACATATCTGGCAACAAAGTGTCCGAACACAGCCTTGAAGTCCGGGTTGTGCATCATCTCGACGAACTCGTTGAAGTCGAGGTAACCCGAGTTGTCGCGGTCTGCGAGCGACATGATCTTGTCGACGACATTGTCGGGTAAATCGTGTGCGTATTCTCTGGATTCGATGATAGCTTTGAGCTCCACGTAGGATATCCGGCCATCGTTGTCGTTGTCGTACTGTAAAAGAAACTTACAGTTAGTTTTTTTGTAAGACTGTTAGCCTCTGATAGCTCAGAAATTTCTTAGCACGCCAAAGGGTGCTCCTAGTTGGAATCTAAGAGAGACTGTTGCAAGCAATCAGATTATTAATGATTAGAAGATTGTCAAGAAACTCTGTTTGAAAGAACCTACTCTAGAAACTCAATTGGGTCGTGCGTGGGCGATGAGAGGGAGAAAGAGAAAACCTACCCGTAGGTTAGTTTTTAAGTAGTTTCTTAACGTTAACGTTACGCCAGAACCTAACGGTGTAGCTAATTTTTAATACTACCATCTAGTACAGATATGGTGTAAAATGGGCCCCACTCAGCATAATGTGGCGGCAAGCCGCAACGCTGTTTTTTTAGCATAGTAAATATATTTATCACATCTTAATTATGGTGTAGACAGAGCCTAAGGTAACAAAACCTTAAGGCCACGTTTAGCATGATAAAGGGCGTATATCTGGAAAGGGAAATCAAAAGCATGATTCCTAAGACTAAAAAAAGCATAGTGATTGTCTATATTTCTATACAATACGTTAATCAACAATAATCTATACTATACGTCACTTAATAGTTACGTACTCGTATGCACAAGATTATGGACTATTGTTATCATCAAGATATACAAACACACCTATTAGGTCATATCATTTAAAACAAGGATGAAATAAGCGATAGCAAATATTTGTAATTCGTACTCATGCTTTAAGAATCCAGTGATTCAATATCAATATGTAGCGCACGTTGTGAGTTCATTTCAACGGAGTGAATAAAAAAAATTAAACCTATTTTTTTTAGCGCTGCTGCCTGGGGTTACAAGACGTCAGCATTTTTCCAGATATGTCAGGAATTTCGGTCAAATGACAGGAATGCGGCGGGAATAGAAAAATTACAGGATTTTTAAAATAACAAATAAACATTTATTACCCCAATATGGATAGATATAACAGAGGAAGAAAACAAAAATAAATGTACAAACTAGGTATACCTATGATATAGTTTAGTTATAGTTTATTGTAGGGAAATGGTTCTTCCATGCTGGTCTGGGAGTAAAGAAAAAACATAGAATCTACCAGTTGCTTCTCTTCCCGAGCAGGTGGTAAAAGTCCATCGGGGGAATACGCGAAAGTCTTAGGAAACATGTTATAGGCGCTGCGTCTAGCAACCAATCACTGTTTAGATTTCCCTTTCCACCTATACGCCCTTAATCATGCTAAACGTGGCCTGTTATGTATGTATGTATGTATTGCATGGAAACTCCCTCCTCCCCCTTTCCGTCCAGTGCGTTATGAGATACATAATTTGTAGGTATGAACTTAATTGAACTTGGCCTCTAATTGATTCCAATAACTTACTCTTATCAGTATTACATTATTTTCGCAGTAATTCAAAGTCCTGCAATTATCTGCGATAACTCGTAACTAAGATTCTTTATCCAACTGTTATCTTACTTATAAACAACCGAGGTACATGTGCAGTCCAAGTCTTGCAAATCGAATTTGACCCTACTCTCTCTCTTCTACTATTCGGGTTAATGGAAATTTACATACATACATACATACATAAATCACGTCTTTATCCCTTACGGGGTAGACAGAGCCTAAGGTAACAAGTCCTAAAGACCACGTTTAGCATGGTTGTGTGCGTATAGGTGGAAATGGGAATCAAAATAGTGTTGTTGTACATAATGTGTTTTGACTATTAGGATAGTCACCGTTTCTGCTTCTGTAAAGAACGTTTCATTCATTCACGCACGTGGTAATCAATATGACGTCCACTAAAGCACAAATGGACGTTTGACGTCACAATCTAGTCAATCCAAACTGTATTAATTTTACGTCACATCACTCGTCATTCGTGAGATGGTTCTGTAGACATTTTGACGTCAGTGTGTAGACGTGGGAACTATAGCCCAAAGCCTCTCATTCCGAGACGTCTGTGCCCAGCAGTGGTATACACACACATACATTACGGGGTAGACAGAGCCAAGATAACAAGACCTTAAAGGTCATGGTTGTGGGCGTATAGGTGGAAAGGGGAATCAAAATAGTGTTGGGTTGCTAACCGCATCGCCTATAACATTATTCCTATGCCCATTATTCCCTCGATGAGCTTTTACTATCTGCGCGGGAAGAGAAGCAATTCAGTTCAGACCTACGAGTAAACATATATGCAAAATTTCAGCACAATCAGTCGAGGATAACTGGTTTAAAATTGTGTTGCGAGATTCTTTTAGACCACGGCGCGGGACAATTGCTCCCAGAGCAGCATAGAAGTGTTAGTAAGAAAACGGTCAATGTTTTTGTGTAACTTACAATTCATTAATGTACGGTAGCGACACTCGGGTATGGCAAAGCATGAAAGTAGAATAAATGCAGTAGATATGAGAGCGTTAAGAAGTATGGAAGGTGTATCACTGAAAGACAGAATAAGGAATAGCGTGATAAGGAAACGTGTGGGTGTGAAAGAGGATGTAGTGACTAGGATAGAAAAAAGTATGCTTAGTTGGTTTGGTAGTAGAGCGGATGGATGAAAGTAGACTAACTAAACAGATCTATAGGGGGAGGGGAAGGCCTAGACGGACGTTTCGAGACCAAATACGAGACGCTTTGGAAAAAGGTTAGGTCAGGAGTACCGGAAACCGACGAGCACGTATGAAGAGATTGATGAGCGTGGATGAAGGGAAAGTATGTCAGGATCGTACCAAATGGAACAAAGTAGTCTCTACCTACCCCTGTGGGAAAGGGGCGTGTCGGTATGTATGAGTACAATTCCTAAGAATAAAACAATTCGTCATGGTTCGTTACCGCGCTAAATACCAAAATGGAACGTATTAATGAATTGCACAAACGTTACCGAGACGATTGGCTGGAATGCTGAACGTGTATTTCAGTTTAGCTTATTTTTGTTTCAGCGGTAAATCACTACATAGTATAAAACAAAGTAGCTTTTTCTGTCCCCAAGTCCGTTTGTATGCTTATATCTTCAAAACTACACAACGGATTTTGATGCGGGTTTTTTTAATAGATAAGAGTGATTCAAGAAGAAGGTTTATATGTATAATACATGCATAATATACCGTGCGAAGCCGGGGCGGGTCGCTAGTCACTGAATATTTTAAACGCTGAAAATTAGAACACAGAAAAATCCGAAAAGTAAAGCTATGGCCGGGAATCGAACCCGGTATACCCCTACACCACCCATACCAGACTCAGTTCAGGTTTTAGCTGACATTTTTATTATGGATCTGACAGCGAGCGAACCTAAACTGAATCTGAATTGAATTGCATTACGACGTTATGATAAGGCCCCAGCACGCCAGCGTTTAAGTATGCTTCAGCCATTGTCATGAACTCCGACAATTCTCAGTAGACAATGACAGCAGGAAACCAACCTCATTGTATCCAGGAACTTATATTCTGCGATAAGACTGATGATACATAGCCTATCATTGGATATCTAGGAAGGGCGACTGAAAATCAAGGCTGGATCATTTGACACCATGAGTCAACTGGACAGGATAAGAATGTTAGTCACCGTCAATTTAGGCGTTGTGTCACTGATATGCATGGATGAATTAACAATAGAGTTGACAGTACCCATCCAATTTTGCGTCGCCAATGGAGGTGCAGAGACCCGCGAAGTACTAGTAGGTACAGACCTTATGAAAATCCATTCAGTAGTTTTTGAGTTTATCGCTAACAGACAGAGAGATAGACGCGGCGGAGGACTTTGTTTTACATTAAGTATGTAGATATCGATGCGGCTAGCAACCCATCGCTATTTGGATACCCCTTTCCACCTATACGCCCGCAATCATGCTAAATGTGTCCTTTAGTTCTTGTTACCTTAGGCTCGGTCTACCCTACTTAAGCAGTGCTTACCCTACTCTAGCATTTTGCTCGACTTCAGCCCAACTGATCAGTGAGCAACAATCGCCGAAGTGGTTTGGCGATACTTTTTTTTGTACTGCATTTGCACTCTATTGAATATTTCCTCTTTGTTGATATGATAAAGTTGTCATGACATACATATACAAAGGTGCGGAAAGTACCTGAAGCCAAAAGAAATTTAAATTTATACTTCAAACAACAAGTTTAAGCACAAGAAGCATTTTATCATAGTTCTGTTGGTCGGCAATGCACTTGCAATCACTCTGGTGTTGCGGGTGTCTTGGGCAACGGTAGTTACTAACATATGACCCACATAGTTAGAATGATTTTCACTTCATAGGACAAGGTTCTAAGTATGCTCAACATTTTCATGGGCCTACTACATACGAGGTCATTGCCCTTTGATTAACTATACTTGCGCTGGCGCATTATACCTAGTTGGTAGATGGCATTCACGATCACGTCCACCGTAGCTCTTATTACTATGTCATTAAAGTTTAATTTGATAAGCCCACGCGTCTTCTATAGGTTATTCCAAAGTGCAAAGCTGAGAATACACGATGATTTTAAATCCGTGATTAGGTACCAATTTTTCTAATTCAGTAATTAAAAGAGGTCACGTTAAAATAGAATTAAGCTCTTTTTGTTCTTTGATAATTTTAATTCCGAATAATTTTTAGACCAATTTTTATTGTCACCCAATTTATGGTTTATTCTATTAACCTACAACCTCCTTCAAAAGCTTGATACTTCTTCTTTTTTAATATGGCCCCATCGATCGATGCGATGATTTCGCCGATGTCAAAGTAATAAATACAGTATTCAAAAATCTTGTGACAAAAATGTCAGCAACGTTGTACGGTAGAACACGGTCAAAAGACCTCTCCCCCAGTCGGGCTCTTAGCGAACGGATAATGATATCCTTCAGAATCTGCCAGGAAATCATTAACCGTTGCACAGGGTGCACCGGATCAAGCACTGCTCATCCCCTCGGAACGAAAATAAACTCATACAAAAACGAACCGTAGCTCTTGACCACACGCGGTGGTAACCCGACTCCACCCGATTGTCATTGTCAAATCTAAAAAAGTCGTGATTATTGAAGCAAGATCTAAGGATAGGTGCGCAACGGGTGACATTTTGTTACAGTAGCAGTCGGATCTCTCTGTATTTATCTTTGTAAAGACAGAGAGATCCCACTGCCGCCGTGACATTTTTTTTTTTTTTTTGTTATCTTGCGATCAGTCTGACGACTAGCAGACTGAGCAGATGTGGTGTGGGAGTCTCATGTCGGCAGAGCCAGCTCCCCAGTGGAAGCTTCTCTATTCGTGGCTGAGTCTTCATATCTGCTGATCCAGTTCTAGGATTCCTCGCCTCTTAAGGCGTCTTATCCCATCAGGCTCAGCTAGCAGGCCTGCCAGCTGGTTTGGGTGATGTCGCAGTCTCCCCTTGTACTTGGCCGAGTAGGATCGTATTTCCTCTTTTACTGTGTTGATGTTAAGGTGGTGGTGGACCTCTGAGTTCTTAATGAACCAGGGTGTGTTGGCAATTTGCCGTGACAAAATGATTCCCGCGCGCACCTAGTCTAAGGCTTACGGGGAATTTCGCATAGGTATCCATTTCACTTCAATAATTAATGTAGGATGACCATGAATTCAGTTGTTATTGGTTTTAACAATATCATAATCATAATTAATTAAATAGTGAGATAATACGAATAATATAATAATTATTAGGTACCTAGTCTCTCGTGAGACAAAAACGACTGTTTCCTGTTTAGTTCATTAATAATTAGCTTTACCGTCTTTTAATGGGCATACAAAACAAAACCAACATAGTTTTTCCTTGTGCCATACGCAATTAGGTAATGTGACGATTTACCTAACTACCGCTATATGTGAGTAATCTATCTAGTTAAAGAAAAAACAAATGAGTCGTTCTCAGAACACATGTACATAATTAAGGGTCGTAATTAAAACAAAAGTCATTTGTTTCCTTTGTGTTACAGCTTTTTCACCCTTACCTATTGCTATTGCAATGGTATAAAGGGCATCATGCTTAACGTGACCATTTATTTATTTTGTCAGACCGGGACACATCTACGGAAATTTATAACATTTTTTTTTGTGTTTTACAAGTATTTTAATATAGAAGATAGAATAACACAAACTAATTAAAACTCTAAACACAAAATAGTTAAGTTGGCACGACTTACTAACTAAGCCCCCAGTAGTGGCGTGACTTTTAAGTCGTATTTTTGTATTTGTCGACTGAACAATTTTTTTTAAATAACGGGTCTTATTATTAGACACGTATACGTATAATTTTAAAGTATCGTTGGATCTGCTTGCAAAACCGGGACGAAGTTGGCTTCACTGGGGACACCGGGACAGACTGCCTGAAACCGGGACTGTCCCGCCCAAACCGAGACGTATGGTCACGTTAATCATGCTAAACGTGGCCTTTAGGTCTTGTTACCTTAGACAATCTAACCCAAAAGGGATAAAGACGTGATTTATGTATCACTACATAGTATAAAACAAAGTCGCTTTCTCTGTCCCTATGTCCCTATGTATGCTTATATCTTCAAAACTACACAACGGATTTTGCTGCGGTTTTTTTTAATAGAAAGAGTGATTCAAGAGGAAGGTTTTTATGTATAATTCTACGCAGACGAAGTCGCCGGCAGAAGCTAGTGTACGTATAAAGGTGAAACGGTCGTAACACAAAGGAATCAATGATGTGATCAAGCCTTTAACTAAGTAAGTAAAGTAAAGTAAAAAAGTCTTTATTTATTATATGCAAAAGGTTACAATGTGTTTGTTCAGCAGCCTCCGTAGACTCAGGGCCTGTGTTGTGGAGACAAGAGACAGTTATAAATATTTCTGCTCATCTAATCTGTCTGTATGTTTGTAACACTTTCACACCAAAACGGATGAGTAGGATGAAATTTTTGTATATTCTGCTACAAGACCCAAACTACTTCCATAAAAAAATCGAATCTAAACCAGTCCAGCAATTTAACAGTGAAGAGGTGACAGACAGACAGATGCTCAAAATATGACCTATTCATAATAATTACTTGTGTGCTAGTTGTGTGTACTAGCTCCTTCTCCATCTACTGATCTTGATCTAATAATGTACAGATGTATTGTTTTTATTTTGGTTCCCTCAATACTATTGGCAGGTTTCCAATACTTCTGCAATGAATAATGTGGTATAGCTAGCCTGCGCTAGCTATTTCAACCACTTATTTCATAGTGATTACTCTAAAAATAGTCATATGTATAAGTAGGGTTGCCAACCAAATAAAAATATATTAGTACTAGCTGTCGGCCGCGACTCTGCTCGCGCGAACTTTACGAGATAAAAACTATCCCATGTCCTCTGGAACTGAAACTATATTTATACCGAATGTCAACTAAATTGGTTCAGCGGTTTAAGCTAGTGATGGTCGACTGGAGTAACTAACTCGAGTTAACTCGAGTTGGGCGTAACTCCAACCCACTCGAGTTGAATTCTCTCTGACTCGTTCTTTTAAAGCCAAAAATACATAAATAAATGATTCTATTTCAAACAATAATTTTCTTTCTTACTTTAGTTAGTATAACTCTCCCAATACGTGATAAATAAATAATATAAAAAATGAAAGAATTGAAACAGATACAAATATCATTTGTCTGTTCCAATTTTTTAAACTATTAATGCAAAGCTAAGGGAATAAACTGGTAAAAATTAAAAAAAATAACAAGTTACGTAATTCGAGTTCAACCCGAGTTATGTGGATTTTAACTCGGGTTAAATCGAGTTTTGTTTTTTCCGAGTTGGCACATCACTAGTTTAAGCATGAAAAGGTAACAGACAGACACACATTGGAATTTATATTTATAATATGGATTGTTTTAAATTGTTATCATCCCCAGCCTACATACATCCCACTTAACAAACTTGTAGAAGTACAGAACCCAAGACGTACACCAGCAGACTTGCCCAAGACGTACATGAGGAAAATTGTGACAGCGGAATGGGGTAAATCATAACAGAAGAATGCATATTTAGATATAATGTGTGTGATCAAGGAGCAGAAAGGTAATAAACATGGTTGTAATTCTTGTATACCACACAGAAAGTTATACTTGACTCAATCAATTAGGCACACACATTGTGTTACTGGTAGAAGAACATAAAAGTAAGTAGTTGGAAATAAAGGTAAATGTGGAAAGTCAGTAAAATTGTAGCTGGCAGTAGAATCAATATTAATTTTGATAGTATCTTAATCCAAATTAAATTTTAAATTCAGTGGGTAGATTTTAGAACAAGTCAACACTCAATTTACTTCTTATCCAAAATAATGCTGGCCAAAACATCAACAAGACAAAAAAAAAAGTTTGTAACCAAGTTCTATTTCATATTTTGAAGTATGTAACTACAGGATCTTGAAAGCATCTGTTTTGAAATTGTCAATATTATTTTACAATTTATTTTATTATGTATTATGTTGTTTTTTTTTTGTTAAGATTGTGGCCCGGATGCAAGTCCTTTAAGCCTTGATTTGTCAGAAACGAATGAACAGCATAAACAGGTACAGCTTTTACACCTAATACATGCTAAGTATGATATTTTTATCACTCAAACAGGTTTTAAATCGTAATATTGTAACAACTATTTTCCACTGCCAAAATAACAGTAACATGGTAGTACAGTAAAGTAAATATCTAATTTATGAATCAATTGAGTAGTTTTAAAAAGATCTATTTTCTGCTGGTTTCAAATGAACAACTTGAAGCTGAAACAAAGCGCGGGAATGAAAAAAAATCAGCGACTGTTGCGTCTTGACGTAAACTATTATGTTAATAAGTAAACTAAAATCAAGATTTGAGTGGGATAACTATACACAAATTTATTTATTTTGGTTAAACCACGCGTTAGCTTTAATAAATATGATTTATATCGAGAAATTTAAGTAGAGTAGTAACAAAATAAGGTCGCGAAAAAAAGGTTTTATACAAAGTTGAAATTAGAACAAGTGCGTAAACATACCTTGTTAAAAATTCTACGCCAGTACAAATCAGACCTTGTAGGCGTCAGCGGCAAGGAAACGGTAGTTTCTCCCTGCGCAGGCATTTTCTTTTCACTAAAATTCACGCGTGACTAACAACTTATACAATAATATTCGCGAAGTAGCACATCATAACACAGCCGGTTTCTGGGCACAGCAAAGATTATTCATGATCGATTAATCCTTGAGAGCGCACGATAAGATAATGTTTTGTGAAAAGTTCGATGTTTGAGATAACTTTTTATTGAATCCGTATTTATTTTGCGAATGACGCCGGACAGCAATCGTCAACACGACGACACCGTTAGCGACTGACCACAGACTGAACCAGTCGGTACAGTGTTTAGACAGATGTATAATACAAATACACTACACCACTCCGGTCGGTACCAGGGGAAAGATAAATTAGATAAATAGCAGCGTAGCGTGGGTCGACCGGTAATGTCTAACACGTTATTTTGTTGTTAATAAATGCCCTGTTTTTTACCCCGTTTTTTTTTCAGATAGTGAAATAAAACCTTAGTAGATTTTTTAAGGCACGCAGTGCACGTTCGGTAGTGAACGGCAACACTATATTCTATGGTCGTCCTTCTATAATTTTTTGGCGCGCGAACTTCAAAATCGCTAATTTCATTGCACGTTTGTTAATGGCACGCACGCACGTATTGTGTTGAGAGAACTAACTTGGTGGTTTTCCTACTTGCCGTGTCTTATCCAACCTCGACATTGGCAGAATCATCAAAAAGTAGATGGAGCTATTTTTTCCTAAATTTGAATTGAATTGATTGAACTATTAATAATATTGTGTATAAATTAATAATATTAGTGACTTTATATTTTGCTTTCATTTCTAATTTATTTCCAAGTTTAGTGTTTAAATGCTACGTGTGTGAAAATTGAGATGGTCTTTTTTCTTCGGGTGCTTCAACCGTAGCGATAACCTCTGTCGTTGATTCCACGAGGATATATTATTTAAATATTTGTAGGAGACCATTTATAACTTTGTGAGTAGGTAATGTTGAAATGAGTATGACCTATATTTTTTGATTTGGAAAAATGGTAGTTATTGTGAAACTAATAAGTCAAAAAAGACGAGTACTGCTCTCATACTGTTTTGAACTGCTCCGTAGTCCATTATCACGGAGCTTTCGCCTCGGCGTTCATTAATCTCTAAAACAAACAATGTTTTTGTAGGGAAAGTAAAACACTGCTGAGTTATTTGTTACACTTTACTTTCAAAACTATATTAAAATGTTTCACATCACAAAATATATTTTTCTGTAAATAATTGTATAATGCACCAATTCTAGGACAATTGACAATATGTATCATAAATATCATAATATTACATTTACTACTTATCTCATTACATTATTCTATTTATTTCATTATTAATCTTAGTTACTTACTTCACTTTATAAAAAAATATGTTCGGTAAATATTTTACAGAGATTCTTGAATAAATTCATTTCGTATTTTATTTAAATTTTTATTTTTTAATATCTTTTGGTGTTTTTTTTACAATGGACATTATTTAAAAATACACTAATTTGTAAACATGTAAATATTCATTTATAATAAAGTTTGAAGGCACAATATCAGTTACAATAAAATTTCTTAGCATATGTTTTGACACAACCAATAAATATTTCTGCAGGTATAAAAACACATTAACTTAAGCATATACCCACTAATTTAGCTAATACTCAAATAAAAATATGCCTGTGAATCAGGGATAATGGAATTTTCTCTTGATGTTTTTTAATATCCTCAGTACTTCTTTCCAGAACTTCACCTTTAAAGACAATCAAATAAATAAATAGAGTTCATAGATAATATTTATATCGAATTAGTATTAAAAATTCGAAAAATCATAATATTAGTATAAACATTTCATAGAAATTCCTAGATCATCAGTACATTTTTACTGTCGTTAATAAATTCGTAACTATGTAGGTATTCATATATTAATTTTAAAAAATTGTATGAAAAATGTATATGCATTTGGAATGAAAGCTATGCTATGATAAATTTCTGTAAAAAAGGCATTTTTATCACAAATAATCTTAACACAATCAATTGAATTTATTAAAAAAACATTACAAAATAAGTGCATTTGGAATGATAGATAAAATAGGAAACAATCGTGTAAAAAAACAGGTCATTTAAGCTATATCTTCAAATGTCAAAAAGGGAAATACAAATAAAATGCAATTATCACCATAGACTTATCAAAAATTACTTTCAAACGTATTAAAATACATAATAAACAATACCGTCTTCACCATAAGGGCACACGGGGCCCATTCTCAGGGGGCCCCGAAGAACCGACAATTTCTCTCATACATTTATTCCAAATTCTAGTGTGCCCAAGGGCCCCAGCCTAATTTAAGACGTCCTTGATAATAAATAGTCTAATAAGCCTATAAGAGATCTTATCAATTATAATTACTTATTGCTTATATTTATGGAAGGAATTAATTAGTATCAAGGATAAATTTGACATACTTTACTGAAATATATAAAGGATGTTAAAATGTTCATTTAAGAGCTATAATACAGTTATTTACATGTTGATATTTGTAGCCGGTCACGCACTGGTATTTCATTAAAATATCTAGAAAACTGTATACAATACTTACATAATGATATAAGAATAATACATCGGTCATATTAGGCCGGGAGATGGTGGATCTCGCAGCCTATATACTGGGAATATGCATGCCTGTAGTTTCGACATTCTTGTGCAAGTAGCTTTGCATGCTGGGGTCATTATATGACTAATATTTGTCTGCTAAGTTTAAAGCTTGCGATTTTATTTGTAATTAAAGATTAAAATAAATAATACAACCGTTATAATTTAACTATGCGCGATTTTCATGCTGCAAAAAATTTGCACAATTTTAACAAACCTAAATTTGATTTATGAACCATTAAAATACATCCCGTAATCGTTTCTAACAATACTTTACGTCTGTGTTCAAATAAAATTTAAAACAAAAACGAGGAAGCTACCGGCACGCCTAGTCCCGGCTACACACAGAGCATTTATTTGTTTTCCATACAACTTTATTCTCACTCAAACACACTGCATCTCACAGCGAGTCTAATAGTTATCACACGGCGGCATATATCGATACATTAATCGTCTTAATCAATGAGATTTTGAACTACCGGCTGCCACTCGCTATCGTTCCTCAACAACACGATTTCTTCCTCCGAATCCGTCTCCGACGGCGGTAACTCCTCCTCATCGTAATACGGTTTGCTTACGATTTCTGTACGAGAAATAAAAAAGATTAAACATATCTGATGATCATTACAAAATACTTACGAAAACAAACGAAAGTAAAGACCAACATTTAGTAAATCATCATCATATAATTTACGGCAAATTATTTCGTTATTTACTACCTAAATAAACCTTTACGATTGATGCGTCATTAGCGCTACACAGCTAACGTTACTAGCGGTATATAGCTTGCGTCACTAGCGCTACCCAGCTCGCGTCACTAGCACTCACCGTAGTTAGTGGGGTCAGTGAGCGGGCGCTTGTCGTCGCTGGCCAGCTGCGTGAACAAGTAGTCGCGCCGCGGATCCTGGCTGCGTCGGCAGCTGAAGCACCATGCGGCTAGCGTAACTAGCGCTACTCCTACCACACCTGAAAAAAAAAAAGTTTTCTTAAGTAAATATTGTCGATGTAGTCTCCAATCAGATCTGTCCATTCTCCACTTCATCCATCTACATTATCACGTCATCCTAATAATATTGTTAATGCATACTTTTGTGAGGATGTATGTATAAATGTTCGTTACTCTTTCAAACCAGAACATCTAAATACATCTGGATGAAATTTGGTACACACATAGATCACAGTCTATAATAACAACGTAGGCTAACACGCTGACAAAGTCGCGAGCAACAACTAGTTAAAAATAAGCTGACGCGGCCCTGCCTCTTGAGTCTAGACGGCTGCGCTATGGAGCTGCCCAACTATAGATATATCATTACTACGCTATGGTAACTGTCGAACTTTTATGTGGGATCTTGTAGGGGGCGTCCATTAATTACGTGAGGCATTTTTAAGGATTTTTTGACCCCCCCTCCTAAGATTCGGCTCGACCCCCCCCCCCCCCCCCCCCCTAAATACCTCACGTAATTAATGGACGCCCCCTAACACATATTATTCAACCGCTTTAGTATTAGCGTACCTGCAACCATAACGAACACCAGACGCGGCATACCAAGCACCTTGGCATCCATTTCCAGTTTGAACAGCACCTTTGGTGTCACATTCTCCTTTTTGTTCACCTGTTAAAAAAAAAACAAATCAAGTAGGAAGCTTTTTGCCGACTGTATTTTGGTGACTGTGCAGTTGCATTGTCATAAATAAATCTATCTGACATATGAACGAGTATATCAATTTTCAAGCCAATCGGACCAATCTTTGAAGAGTTCCCTCCTTCAAAGACAAGCCTGGCTGAGCCACCATAATTTTCGGGACGCATTTTGTATTATGTTACATTTTATAAATTGTTGTTGGATTGGTTTTTTGTAGAATTAAATAGTTGAGTAAATGTAGGTTTGAAGATTATATCGCATTAGGTTAAAGAAAAGCTGTAATGGTAGAATAGAAATAAATAATTGCACTTATAAGACTATTGCCTTGTCACCGGACTAGCATAAAGGTGCGACCACACTGGTGCGTAAAAGACGTTGACGGTGCGTTTACGCAACAAAATGTGTGAAAAAACGGTGAGACGTCACTGCGTACACGCGGCGGTGCGGTCGCTCGTTATGGCTGCCAAGTTTCACGTCAATCCGACTTGCAAAACTTGATTAGGTACAGAAAAACTGTAAATACAATCGAATTTTTGCCCATGTCCACTTTGAGACAGCCCCACATAACCCCTCCTGCTTCTAAAACTCGATTTCTAAAATGATGCATAAGATTCACTTTCCGCTTTTTTTATTTTTATATTAAAACCGAAAAACGGGCATGCGGTGCACCCGATGGTAAGTGATCACCGCCGCCCATGGACAACTACAGCACCAATGGGACTGCTAGCGCGTTGCCGGCCTTGCAAGAAATGGTACACTCGCCTCTTAAAGGTACCCATGTTATAGCCAGTTGGAAAAACCCCAGCCGCCAGCCCATTCCAAATTTTGCACGTACGGGGCAAGAAAGACCGCTTAAATCGCACGGTGGCACTTTTAAAAAATTTAGGTTCACTCACCGTAACGTGTCTCTGTCTGCTTATATAGCCGTCCTTTTCTGCCGCCACTAGGACTTCTTTGCCCGCGTATTCTAGGGGCAGACTCACAACGAACCGGCCGTTCTCGTCGCTATAGTTGCTGGCGATAGACTTTTTTGAAGTCAACGGGCTAACTTGGATCTCTGCTTTGTTTAGTGGAACGCTATTGTGGTCTAGAGCTAAGCCTGGAGAAAAGAAAAGCAAGCTGTAGTCTACAATAATATTATAAAGACGTATTGTTTGTTTACGTGCATTGGTCTCTTTTACCATCTGCTTCTCTTCCCGCGCAGATGGTAAAAGCCTATTGAAGGAATGGGCGAAAATCTTAGGAATCGTGTAGGCGATGCGGCTTGCAACACATCACTATTTTGTTTCCATCTATACGCGCACAATCATGCTAGACGTGACCTTTAGGTCTTGTGACCTAGTCTCTGTCTACCCCGTAAGACTCCTATTTATTCCCTAGGCTAGAAACATAAAATTTTGCTTATATGTAAAATTATAAACTACCAAAAGATATCCCTACATACATACATACATATATCACGTCTTTATCCCTTACGGGGTAGACAGAGCCTAAGATAACAAAACCTTAAGGCCACGTTTAGCATGATTAAGGCCGTATAGCTGGAAAGGGAAATCAAAATAGTGATGGGTTGCTAGTCCTAAGACTTTCGCCCATCCTGTCGATGGGCTTTTACCATCTGCGCGGGAAGAGAAGCAACTGGTAAATTCTATGTTTTTTTCTTTACTCCCAGACCAGCATCGAAGAAAGATATCCTTACCTGAAATATATACCAAATTGGGGTCGTTATAGATTTCTGTATCTTCAAACTCGCCACCGGGAATCTCGCCGTTGATGCGGCGCAATATGAAGTCTTTTTGCTTGACTTGATCTTCGACTATACGCCACGTAACAGTCTAAGGGTAGAATGAAAAACAAAGGTTAGTTTTGATGACCGGATAGCCTAGTGGTTAGTGACCCTGACTATGAAGCTAGAGGTCCCGGGTTCGAATCCCGGTAGGGGCAGACAGTTGTATGATGAATACGAATGTTTGTGCCCGAGTCATGGATGTTGTATGTATTTAATTATGTATTTATCTACATTATATAAGTATAAGTATGTTTATCCGTGGTCTGGTACCCATAGTACAAGCTTTGCTTAGTTTGGGGCTGGGTCAATTGGTGTAATTTGTCCCAAGATATTATTTATTTTATTTATTTATTTATTATTTTAAAATGGCGCGACGACACTTGGGGCCTGTTTCACAACTCTCGGTTAAGTTCCAGTTATCAATGATGACGTCGCTGTCGGTTACGTAGTAGTAAATTGTAATGAGGAAAGCCTGATATTTGTTAGGCTTTATTTAGCAAAAATCTACATGACACACAATGACAGTGACAATGCATTTTATCATCACATTCTCCCCTGCCGTTCAAGAACTGTAGTCCTCGAGATACGCCGGACGCCGGCGTGGTCGAGAAGAGCGGCGAACCGCAGGGCTATCGGCGGGCTCAACCTGTTCTGCGGCGGGGCCATCGTCCGTCCCCCTTTCATCGTTCGTCCTCCTTTCACCATCCATCCCTCTTTCGTCGTCCGTCCCCCTGTCCGATCCCTCAGCGTCCTCATACTCGTCGTCGGAAGCTCTACCTCCTGCTGGAGCCAGGTGTCGGTTAGACACTATAGATTCTCTTCCATTCTGTAATCGGATTAGAGAATGTTGTGGGTTGCCTTCCAACAGTTCTACCTCCTGGACGATGGGTTCATATTTGCTGGTACGTTGGTGGTTTCGCATTAGTATTCGCCCTGGGCTAGTCAGCCACGATGGCATCGATTGACCGTTGGCGGAGCGTCTGGGATGGGAGAACATGCGTTCGTGCGGCGTACAGTTAATAGCCGTGCACAAAAGTGATCGGATGGCGTGCAGTGACGCTGTCAGTGCGAGCTGCCACTTGGTGATTGGAAGATTACGTGTTCTCAGTGCTAATTGTATGGTTTTCCAAATAATACCGTTATATCTTTCCGTTTGACTATTTCCCTGTGGATTGTACGGAGTCGTATAACTGGTAGCGATTCCTTTGTCATGCAAGAATTGTTTTAGTTCATTAGATAAGAATGATGTTCCACGATCGCTGTGGACGTATGTGGGCATGCCAAATATTGCAAAAAGGTCTGTCAATTTGGCTATCACTGTATCAGTGCTTATGTCTGTGCACGCATATGCAAAGGGAAAACGCGAATATTCGTCAATTATCGTAAGAATATAACGATTATTACTAGTCCCTTCAGTTGGCAGAGGTCCTTTAAAATCAATCGAAATTCTTTCGAATGGCGACGTCGCCTTAATAAGTTTCCCTTCTGTTGAATGAAACTTGGGTTTTATTTCGGCGCAGATCTGGCAAGTAGATGTCATTTGTTTAATCTCTTGAATTGAGTACGGAAGATTCTTAGTCCGTACCCAGTGTACCATTCTTGTAATCCCTGGGTGACAGAGAGTGTTGTGAAGTTCTAGCAGACCGCTCATCGAAGTAGTTGAAGCTAGACTGTGAGCTCGAGATAAAGCGTCTGCAACTTGATTGTCTTTTCCTGGACGGTAGATGATATCGAAATTATAAATGGCCAGTTCTAATCTCCAGCGAAGAATTTTATCGTTTTTAATTTTTGAAGAATGTGTTTGGTCAAACATGTAGGAGACCGACTTCTGATCGGTGACAAGTCGAAATGTTCTACCAGCTAGAAACTGTCGCCATTTCCTTAGGGATTCGACTATAGCAGCAGCTTCCTTTTCTATAGCAGGGTGATTACGTTCGCTGCCAGAAAGCGTTCTAGAAAAGAATGCAATTGGTCTACCTTCTTGTGATAAGGTTCCAGCTAGAGCGCAGTCCGAAGCATCGGTCTCTACAGTAAAAGGTACGTTGTCTTCGATAGCATGTAAAGCTGAACGAGCTATTTCTTCTTTTAACAATTTGAAAGTATTGATAGCTTCTTGAGTCATAGGAAATTTGTCTTGTATAACTAGGGGATGAATCTTATCGGAGAAATTTGGGATCCATTTCGAATAATGAGCGAATAGCCCTAAGGATCGACGCAGGGCTGCTGTGTTTTCAGGAATCGGTAATTCTAGAAGTGGGCGTAGTCTTTCAGGATCCGGCTTGATAATACCGTTACAGATATTGTACCCTAGTATGTTTATTTCCTTCTTTGAAAATTCACTCTTTTCAAGATTGAGAGTCAAATTATATCGCGTAGCGATATCCAAGAATTGCTCTAGTTTTTTATTGTGATCCTGCTGATCTCGTCCGCACACGGTGATATCATCAAGATAAGCGTAAACGCCCTGTAGCTTTTCATTGTGGATTATAGTGTTGATTGCGCGCTGGAATGCTGCTACTCCATTTGTGACCCCGAAAGGTATTCTGCGGAATTGATATAGATTACCGTCAGCTTCGAATGCCGTGTATGGTTTTTCATGCTCTAAAATCGGTATCTGATGGTAGGCGCTGCGCAGGTCAATCTTGCTGTATACTCGAAACTTTGCCACCTTCGTAACAACGTCTTCAATTGCGGGGAGAGGGTACGCGTCGAGTTGAGTATATCTATTGATCGTTTGCGAATAATCCATACACATACGTCTCTTGTGATTTTCATTAGAAGTTACTAGAACTTGTGCGCGCCATGGCGATTGGCTAGGTTCTATTATTTCGTCTTTCAATAGCTTCTGGATCTCCTTGACTATAAAGGTAGTATCATCGGCGGTGTGTTTTCTTGATTTAATGGCTATCGGTTTGCAGTTTGGCAAGAGATTCGGAAACAAGCTAACGGGTTCTATGTTAGCACAAGCGAAGGCGTTCAGTTTCAGTGGGGCCTGGGGTCCCCCAAAATATACTTCAATGTATTTGTGTTGTTGAAGAATGTCATGTCCTATGATTACATCAGCGCATAATCCTTGCAGTACTAAGCATTCTGCCTGTATATCTTTTCCTTTTATATTGATGTTCAAAGTACAGCGGCCATCGGCTTTGGAGACGAGGTGGTCGGCAGCCATAGTTACTGTTTGTTTGCTTGGCGTTATTTCTAACTCAAAATCTTTCACAATTTTACTGTTAATGAAACTTCCGGTACTGCCAGTGTCAATAAGTGCTTTAGCTGTAATTTTTCCATTGATAAGGATTGGTATGGTTGCTTTGCTTAGATCATTTGTCGCAGCTGTTATGCATGACAGGTTTTCTTGTTTAGTTGGTGGTTCCATAGCGGGCGTCTCTTCGTCGTTGGTGGCAAAAGCGTTAAGCTGTGTAGGTTTACTCTTGCACACTTTAGCAAAATGCCCTCGCTTACCACAAGTGAGACAAGTAGCGTTGAAAGCTGGGCAGAGTCGTCGAGCGTGACGTTTAGCGCCGCAAAAGTAGCATATATCATAGTTTGATGTGGCTTGTTTGGCCGAAGCGGCGTTGATAAAACTTGGCGAAGATTGTTGATAGGATTCGTTATGGACTTGAGCCATTTCAAGCGAGCGAGCTTTAGTATAAGCATCATTTAGACTTAGAGTCGTGTTCTCAAGCAGTCTTTGCCGAATGGAGGCAGATGACAAGCCAGCTATGAAAGCATCTCTCACGTACTCACTCTCATATAGCTCCGCTGACACTGCTTTGAATGCGCAGTCTTTTGCTAACAACTTCAGCTCTTGCATGTACTTGTCTATCGTTTCCCCAGGCTGCTGGTGGCGTTTAGTAAGCTTGTGTCTTGAAAATACCTCGTTTGCCGGTTTGATAAAAAGTGTATCCAACTTCCTGATAGCTGTGTCGTAATCTTTTTCGTCCTTTATATAATTATATACGTTCGGAGCAAGGTGGTTTATCAGTAACTCACATTTCGTATCGTTTCCTACCGATTCTTGATTTTGTTTTACCGCTGACAGAAAACTTTCAAATGTTCTTTTCCAGTGAATCCATGGAACAGCGTTGTTCGTGTTTGATGAGGGATCTGCCTCGAAGCGGTCTGGGCGTAAGTATTTATCCATTGCATTTAATATTTTTGCTAAATAAATTGTAATGAGGAAAGCCTGATATTTGTTAGGCTTTATTTAGCAAAAATCTACATGACACACAATGACAGTGACAATGCATTTTATCATCACATAAATAGAGACGGAATCATAGACAGCTGACACATAAGATAACCCGAACTTTACAGTGTTGAGACAGGCCCTTAGACTAATCTTTAATTAAACATCTTATGAAATACAAGTACAAAATCTAAATAGATCAGAATGGGGTAGTGATGCAACGAATACTACTTTTACGAATACAAATAAGTACGAATAATGGTTTTATTATTCTGCGAACACGAATAGCAAAACGAATAGGTAAACATGATCAATTCAACGCAAAAAAATACAATTTATGATGTATTCAAACTCATCATCATCATGCCAGGCGAAAGACGTCCACTGCTGGACACAGGCCTCCCCCAAGCATACAAACTATTATAATCTAATTACACTTATTTGAAATAATCAAAATAAGACGCTGATAAAATGTTGTTAAATAAAACATTACGCTCGGTATTTGAAAGCACATGACACACACGAATAAAGATAAGAAGAAAATTACAGCTGTAATTAATCTAGTCAACTGGTCGAAAATTTGTGAAATTTGTCGAAGTGTGTATGTGTGTAACACACGAACTGAAGATTAAGTGGGAACGTTCCGTTTCAGCCAGCAGCGTTCTTTACGAATGCCATTTCGATATTCGGCGAATACGAATATTTAGTATTCGTATTCGTTGCATTACTAGTATGGGGTCATTAAATATAGGTACGCTATACAGATAGATGCGTTATGGCGCGACAATGCTGCGTGCCAACACCACACACGGCTGTAAACTGACTGCTTAAATGAGTCCCCGCGCGCGGTGCAAGGGTGCGCGGGGTAAGGCGACAAAAGAGGCCGAGAAGTGCGGGCGGCAGCGGGCGGGTAGTGCGCCGGCCGCCCGCACTTCTCGGCCCCTTTTGTCGTACTACTCCGCGCCCGCGAGGACTCATTTAAGCGGTGGCTCTATATCTAGCACAAGGGCTCGCGAGGGCTGTGTCGCGTGCTTTTGTGCTGCACTCACCTGGTCGACGTAGTTGCGGCAGGACACGACGGCCTGGTACTCGCCGGGCGGCAGCGCGGCGCGGTAGTGCGCGCTGTTGGCGGACGCGCGGTACGGCCGCGCGATGCCCGCGACGCGGACCACAGCGTCGCGTAAAGGCGCTCCCGCCGCGCTCTTTATGTAACCGTGAATACCTATCAACAAGCACAAGTTAAAGTTTGTGTTAGAAGTATGTATTGTAACGAGGCTGTTATAGCTCGGTACAGACCTTTACCTTTTTATTACTTAACTTTTTAAAAAAAGCATATTTTGTACCTACTCTGTTCTTTTTTCAAAATTCAAACTCATTTCTTGTTTTCAATCTATCAGAGCTGCCTATTCATTCGCTCTCCAGTTCTGCCAGCGCACAGTCGTGCCTGCCTATTTCATATATTTTATCAGTCTCAAGTCTTCAAGAATATAATATTATTAAGTGTGAAATACAACAATCAGTTTGTGACTCGTGTTATATACTACGGAAGGCACAATTGTAAGTGTTCATCTATAATATTTACCATTATTTGTTAGTTTTTCTAATACTATGTACCTTCTCCCTTAACACGTACCTATGTTTGTTTTAGGTGCCTTCATTTTCAAAAATAAATTACTTAACACATCTATGCAAGTGTTATTTCCTCCGACCATAATCCTGAACCGCAACGTGACAGTATGAATGCTGTAATACCACATTATAATAATATTGTCTATGATTATTTTTGAATAACAAAAGAATGTTCTGTCTTGTCAGTTACTCTCAAAAAGATTTGTCTTGCTCTATTATTGTGTTTTTGTGTTCGTATAAATTAAAGTTTGTATATTCTGTTATCACGGTCCTCTGTTTAGGTGTTTTGACCTAGTTTATATATCAGTTTGCAAGCTTATTATTACAAGAATGTATGAACAAAATTCTCCCTCCTAACCAAGTAAGAAAGTTTCTTGTAGGCAAAATACTTTAAGGGGCTTCTAAACGGGCCATGTTTTGCTGCAATTTGTGGCTGCAACACAGTGGCCCGGCAACATTGCAAGCAATACCAGCCAGACTACGCAATATTGCAGTAATGTCCTGGCCATATAGGCAAACATGTTTTGTATTGACACTTATGGCCGATATTGCCCCAATGGCTTGCCGGACGATCGCTAGGCGATCGATTTTACTGCAATATTGCTCAGCCAGTTCTATTGTTGTTTCAGTCGCTCTCTTGGTTTATGACACAGTGTATCTTTTTCTACGCGACATGACATGAAGTTTGCTGTGAATGACGCCGTGATGCTATATTCTATGCTTTGCGATCAGCTGCATGTTGTTATTATTATTGTTATTCCGAGGTTATACTGCAAAAATGACTACTACGTGGTCTAACGAGACAATTATTGACTTCATTAATGAAGTACATTTACACCCTGAGTTGTGGGATATAAAAACCGGAATATACCTACAAAGATAGGAATGCAAAAAAAGATGCATGGAATGAAATCAAATTATCTAAAGTTTCACGCCTATTTAAATAAGGTCTAATCCACAACCTCTCGTTTTTCATATTTTGTTTCTCTTTTAAAACAAGATAAGCTGCTGCTCGTCAGCCATTGTTGCCGGTTTGTGTAGCCCGTTTAAAGAGTCTGCATCATGAGCCATACTATTGCAGACATAAATGCACACATTGCCAAGCCATACATTGCTCGGCCATCAGTTGCAATAAAATATTTTTGTGATGGCCGGGAAATTAGTTGCCGATAGTGCAGCCACAAATTGCAGCAAAACATGGCCCGTTTAGAAGCCCCTTAAGAAAATGACTTGTCTGTAGTAGTGTACAGAACTGCTATGGAATTTAGGTCATTCTTGTTATTTGAAACGTCAATTTGTCTAGTTGTAAACTTTAAACTCACATACGACAGGACATTTCCTTAATTTTTTTGCCTTAGTCCTACTAATAAACGCGAAAGTTTGTAAGTATGAATGGATGGTTGGTTGTTACTCTTTCACATAATAACTTCTGAATGTATTTGGATAAAATTTGGAAAGGAGATAGCTGACACCGTAGATTAACACAGACTATTTTTTATCCCGGAAAATTGTAGTTCCCGCGGGATAGCGAAAAACTAATTCTTTTACAGACGAAGTCAGGGGCAGCAGCTTGTATAAAATATTTTGAAGGAAGTAAAATCGTCCCCGCACATTAGGCACATTAGTAAGTCGCAGAATTATCTGCCTATATTATGTCCTTAACTGCTGGCCTTTTAGAGAAGATCTATGTTCAAGATCTATGCTCGATAAAATTGGGAATTAGAAAATTCGCCGAAAAATTGGACTCTCCGACAATGGCGTAACTATAGTGTGGCAGGGGTGGCAAAATGCCACGGGCCCCTAGCTCTACGGGGCCCCGAACTGGCTTGGTTTAGAGCTGAAGGGACGCTGATGCACTTCTTTATATTGAGGTAGGAGCCCCATCTGACGAACTTGCCGCGGGCCCCAGACGTTATAGTTACGCCACTGCTCACCGACATAGCTCGTAGAATATGCCAGTTCTAGAGGCATTCTGAGAGATCACGGACAAGTTTAACCTCTTCGCCACCACGCCGCATACAAGAAACGTCACCCAATACGCCAGACTTTATTACGATGCCTTAAATTGAACCTAAGCCCAATTGAACGAAGGTTGCTTCACCATTGAAAACGTTGGCGTCAAAAAGGTTAAGACATGACCAAACAAGCTCACCCGTATTAGCCAGCTCGACGAACTTCATGATACCCCTCAGATTGTTCCTCCAGACGTATGCGATATCCTCTTCCCCCGGCATCTTGCAGCAGCTCAATCCCACCGACACTATCGGCGTGTCAAACCTCTCGCAGATGACGTCCAACAGATTGCCGTGCACCACGTTGCTGGTCTTGGTGCAGTCGAACTTGTCGGTGGGTGTGCGATTGTCCTGGTATTTCTCGGCGAACCGCTGGAGCAGGTTCCTGGATAGGTCGGGGTAGGCTACGTCTTCTGTGCCTGGAAGGTATAGAGTAAACAGTGCAAGTTATATATTATAGTATAATATTGTTTTATAACAACAGTCTGATAAGGGAATGTGCTGGTGTGAAAGAGGATATAGTGACTAGGATAGAAAAAAGTATGCTTAGTTGGTTTGGGCATGTAGAGCGGATGGATGAAAGTAGACTAACTAAACAGATCTATATGGGGAGTGCGAATGGTTGCGTTGGGAGGGGAAGGCCTAGACGGACGTTCCGAGACCAAATAGGAGACGTTTTGGAAAAAGGTCAGGTCAGGAGTACCCGAAACCGGAGAACCGAAACTGAAGAGATTGATGACTGTGGATGAAGCGAAAGAAATATGTCAGGATGTCAGGATCGTAGCAAGTGGAATAAAGTAGTCTCTGCCTACCCCTGTGGGAAAGAGGCGTGACGGTATGTATGTATGTATGTATGTATGTATTGTTTTATTAAAAAAAAACTGGTTGTCTGTAAAGTCGGTTAACGGACGATAGTTTTATGTGATAACGTCATAAAGAAACCATATTAAATAGGATAGGAATCATGTTATAGGCGATGCAGCTAGCAACCCATCACTATTTCGATTCCCCTTTTCACCTATACGCCCACTATCTTACCTTGAGCTGTCTACCCCGTTAGGGATGGAGACGTGATTTGTGTATGTGTATGTATGTATGTATTTTCGTACAAAGCGAGCCTTGATTTTTGCTCGCTAGTTACTGGTGAAGCTAGTAAAGAAAAAACATAGAATTTACCAGTTGCTTCTCTTCCCGCGCAGATGGTAAAAGCACATCGAGGGAATGTACGAAAGTCTTAGGAATCATGTTATACGCGATGCGGCTAGCAACCGATCACTATTTTGATTTCCCTTTCCACCTATACGCCCTTAATCATGCTAAACGTGACCTTAAGGTTTGTTACCTTAGGCTCTGTCTACTCCGTAAGGAATAAAGACGTGATATATGTATGCATGTATGTATGTATGTCATAAAGAAACATTAATGAAAACTGCTAGCTCTGACGTCACGCGGAACGTGACACTTTTTCGTGCGTGCAGCCGGCGTTCGTTGATTTATAGAGGAAAAACGTTATAACGTCAAAAGTATCTCTAACTACCGATAGGGAAGAAACAAAAAAAATCCAATGTCTCTATTAGGGGAGATCTAGCGGTAGGGATGGGTGGGGCCGGGTGTTGGGTTAGTTTTATAATAATCCTGAACAATCAACAGTTTAGGACAAAAGAAAGAGTTATGGCAAACAATACATTTATTGAATTTCTAAATGTCAGTGAAAATTAGAACACAGAAAAATCCGAAAAGTAAAGCTATGGCCGGGAATCGAACCCGGATCCTCGTCATTCCGTGACGCGTGCTATAC
This sequence comes from Pandemis corylana, assembly GCA_949127965.1. Taxonomy (NCBI): domain Eukaryota; kingdom Metazoa; phylum Arthropoda; class Insecta; order Lepidoptera; family Tortricidae; genus Pandemis; species Pandemis corylana. The sequence goes on along the minus strand of OX421864.1, from coordinate 12,555,706 downwards.
CCCTACACCACCCATAGCAGGTGGGTAGTCTCCGAATTTTTCTACCCGTTACTAACTGTCACGTGACCTTTTGTTACTATGCGAATTTTTGTCGCTAAGCGTCATCTGTTTGAATGATGTGTCTGTACGACTCAATTACAAACTCCCATGGAACATCTACTGCTCACCAGAGACGAGAGAAGGCGTTGTTTTTCAAATGATAGGTACTATCAAATAAATCAAGATTTTTTTATTTTTTTTATTTCTTGATTCATTTGATAGTACATTTATTGAAGTTGAAGACCATCGAGAACAGAAGAGGAAATATGTTGGGACACCTGATAAGACACGACGAATACATTAAGATCATAATTGAAGGAAAGGTTGAAGGGAAGCGGAAGAGAGGAAGGCCAAGAAGAACATTTATGGACCAGGTGAAAGAGAGAGAAGTATCGTATCAGGAGGTCAAAGAAAAGGCCCTGGAAAGGACCACGTGGAAATTGCTCCACCGACAAGAGCCTAGCTTAAGTTTAAGAAGAAGAAGAAGAAGATAGTCTGGCAGGTATAAAAAGCAGTAATAAGAAGAATCTTACCCGATGACAGCTCCAAAACAATGTCATATTTATCAGATTTCAACATATCCACAAACGCCTTTTCTCTGGTGTAGTTTGAGAGGGGATTTAAGTTTTTATTCGTGATGTAGTTGTACAAGCTGTCGCCGAATTCCTCTTCTAGAGGTTGAATCTGAAACAAAATAAAGTTCGGTTAACTAAAAAATTGTTATGTAAATTAATTGAAATATAACGTAGTTGTTGGAAGTATCGAGAAAAGCATAAATCTTGGGAAACAACACACACACACACACACACACACACACACACACAAATCACGTCTTCACCCCTTACGGGGTAGACAGAGCCTAAGGTAACAGGTCCCTACAGGCCGCATTTAGCAAGATTGCGGGTGTAAAGGTGGAAAAAGGAATCAAAATGGTGATGGGTTGCTAGCCTCATCGCCTATAACATGATTCCTATTATAATCGCCCATTCCCTCGATGGGCTTTTACCGGTAGAGAACTGGTACATTCTATGTTTTTTCTTTCCTCCCAGACCGGCATGGAAGCAAATTTTAATTAAATACCTAATTAATAAATTTATAGATTATATCACTTAAAAACATTTACAAAGAATGTTTCGTTTTGTCGTAATGTAATGTTAAAAAAGAAACACTTTCAACTGTAAAATAAAAATAACACAAAAAAACCAAAAATACAAAAATACCAAACGATCGTTCGATCAAAAATTACATTAGAACAAAAAACAACAACGACGTAGTACGATCGGCCATATTAAGTGGTCTACCACTTGTCATCCAACTTTCTAACAAATGAAAATGCCTCTAAAGTCGAATTTTCCAAGTTTATTTATTTATTTATTTATTTATAGGAACACAAACAGTCATACATGGCTCATAAACAAATCACAGAGAGTTTATATCATAAGTGTATATCATAAGTTGACAGCCACGTCTTTTGCCACATTATATTTTGTGACGTGCAAAGTATTTTCAACCTTGGGATGGACCACATATTTGGCTGATAGTACCATCATGTAATTTAATGGAGCGACCACACCACCGTGTATACGTAACATAACATAGGCGACACGTTTTTTCACCGTTTTTTCATTCATTCTATTGCGTAAATGCACCGTCAACGCCTTTTACGCACCGGCGTGGTCGCACCTTAACTTCATTCATTCAATCTCTTGTTTTTTTTTTTTTTATATTAGAACCGACAAACGGGCATGCGGTGCACCTGATGGTAAGTGATCACCGCCGCCCATGGACAACTACAGCACCAATGGGACTGCTAGCGCGTTGCCGGCCTTGCAAGAAATGGTACACTCGCCTCTTAAAGGTACCCATGTCATAGCCAGTTGGAAAAACCCCAGTCGCCAGCCCATTCCAAATTTTGCACGTACGGGGCAAGAAAGACCGCTTAAATCGCACGGTGTTGGAGCACCAACTGTCGAGGTGATGTTGGTGGAAACTGCTTTTGCGTCGAGTAGTACGGTGATGGAACTTGGCAGCTGGGATAAGGTTAAAGAGTTCAACGGAGCACTCCCCATTATAAATCCTGTAGAACACGCAAAGAGAACTTACGTCTCTGCTGTTCTCCGCGTCTTATCACTTTTAAGTCCTCACCTGGCACTGTTCCCCGCTAAACTGCCTCAATATCTTCTCATACAGCGGGTCTATGTTCGGTATAAAGTGCAGCACTGCATTCTGCAACAGCCTCTTGTGTCTCGGCTCCCCAAGGGTGTACGCGGTGGCGACGTGACGAGCGAAGTTGAGCAGCATCTCCTGGCCGACCGGCTGGGACCCGTACAGATTGCTTATTATCGCCATGTGGAGTTTAGTCTCTTCAGAAGAACCAACCTGCAGACAATTTTAGATTTTTGTTTATCTTATATTACTAATATTCCCTAAATTGTACCTGAGCGGTACAATTTAGGGATTTTTAAAAAGCGAGCCTTCCTGTTCTTGAAAATACGCACATACGCACATACGCACATACGCAAATAGCAACGCACCTGTGATCCATCTGCTCGTTTGCCCCCTCTTATATATAAAAAAACGCGAAAGTTTGTTAGTATGGATGCATGGATGGATGTTTATTATTATTATTATTATTTAAAATAATACACTAGCAGCTCTTTGAGCTGATACGTGTATATCTATCACTGCACTTGTGTTCTCTGACTCTTTAAATGAATATCTAGTCTATTTTTAAAACTGTTCACTGAAGGTGCACTTATCACAAGTTCGGGGAGTGCGTTCCACGAGTTCACAACACGGTTAGATAGGAAATGTTTTCTGGGGTTGCTCCCACTTGGCTGCTTGATCAGTTTTAAAGAATGCCCTCTCAAACGTTTGAGACGTTTGCGTGTTTGTTACTCTTTCACGCCACAGCTGTACAGATCTGGATGAAATTTGGAACATAGATAGATTATAGTCTGGAATAACACGCTACTTTTTATCCCGGTAAATTGCGTAATTCCTGCGGGATAGCGGTAAACGAATGCTATGCAGACGAAGGTGCGGGCAACAGCTAGTCTTGCTAATATTATAAAGGCGAAAGTTCGTAAGTTTGAATATTTGGCTGGTTGTTGCTCTTTAATTGAAATTTGGTATACAGTTAGTTACAGTTCCAGGAAAGGACAAATGATAGTTTTTATCCCGGAATATCGCATAGTTCCCGCGGTAAGCAAATTCAGCGCGGACTGAGTCGCGGGCAACAGCTAGTTTTATATAAAACGACATATATAAATCGCGTGTTTATCCCTTACGTGGTGGAGCCTTATATAACAACACCTAAAGGCCACGTTTAGCATGATAGTGAGCGTATATATAGAGGGGAATTAGGGTGCGGCTCCACTGAGGCGGAGACGAGCGGAGCGGAGAGGAGACGTGTGGGGATCGACCAATCATATTACATTCATATTACATGAAATCCACATCTCGTCTCCGATCTGTAATATGATTGGTTGATCCCCACACGTCTCCTCTCCGCTCCGCTCGTCTCGGCCTCAGTGGAGCCGCAGCCTTAAGTTAGTGATGGGTTGCTAGCAGCATCGCCTATAACATGATTCCTACGATTTTCACTCATTCCCTCGATGTGCATAATTCAATATACAAATAGTATCGAAAAAAATGCATTTCTGCCAAGGTTCTTGCGGCGCATTCCTTTAGGCAATAATGGTATTTCCGAATGCGCTGCTAGTTTCAGAAATACATGCAAAAGAGCCCTTGGCGGCCTACTTGCCTGGTCAGTCATCTTGAGCTGATGCAGCGCCATGGTCGCGAAGCTGTCTCCGGAGAGGAAGGTCGCGATCGAAGAGTACTTGTTGTCCAGCTCAGCCAGCTGTGCGTATATCTCCAGCGGGGTGTGGTACTTCGTATGCATTATGTTCTCTAAAACCCTGGTCAATATGAAAACTTACATGTCAAAAGTTAAATTTCATTCGATTTGAATACTGGAAGTTGGTCTAAATTCATTTGCATTACAATATTACTCTGTTGATACTTGGATATGTTCGATTTTTTTTCAGTATGTTGCACCAATTATAATCAATTGATTTATATGATTTCATAAGGTGTACCTTCACAAATACTTAGTCTTGAAGAAAAGAGCTGTCAAAAAATAAATTGACACATTTCTTTTATTGAATCAGGCGTTACTTTGCGGAGGTCCATTTCAATTAACAAAAAATATTAACCTTGCTACTCCGCTACTCACGTGCAAGGTAACCAAGTCTGTGTGAAATATATATGTTTTTCAAGCAATCCCTCCCTCCACAAATCCCACAAACTTAATTATTCCTTACATAGAGAGGGGGGATAGGAATCATGTTGTAGGCGTTGCGGCTAGCAACCCATCACTATTTTGATTCCACTTTCCACCTTTACGCCCTCAGTGTCTTGCTAAACGTGGCCTTTAGGTCCTGTTACCTTAGGCTCTGTCTACCCCGTAAAGGATAAAGACGTGATTTGTGTATGTATGTGTATGTATACAGAGGGATCGAAACGCGTCAGTGTTTGTGTCGTGTAAGGGATAATTAAGTTTGAGGGATCTATATGTGTTTTGTGTGTGTGTACAGGCTTGGTTATCTTGCACGTGAGTAGCAGAGTTAGCAAGGTAAATATTTTTTGCTCACTTATTTCTTTATTTTTCTCACGTTTGAAATATTGATAAAATTGTAGTGTACACTCCCACTCAATCTACGTAGCTGTGATTTTGTTTCGATCCTTTACTTTATATGGATTAGGAAGAAAACGAGAACAATTAAAAAAACCGGTCAAGTGCGAGTCGGACTCGCGCACCGAGGGTTCCGTATCATTATCTATAAATATCTAAAACCAGTGTAAGCAGAGCCCTGTTCCAAAGCAAAATGTACGCAGTGTGGGGTTACTTTATATTGGTCACTGCTATATACAGACATACATACACATTTACGGTTTTCGCAATTATTCTTTAATCTGTGCTATAAGACCTACCTTCATACCAAATTTCAAGATTCTGCGTTCACGGGAACTACCTTGTAGGTTTTGATTCCCTTGAGAGTTGAAAATTTGCGGAAATGTGCGGCATAAACGGCTGTATTTTTTGATTGCGTTGGCTTAGAAGTTTGATTTTTTCACAGCTTCAAGGGACAGTAGACCTGAGTAATTGATATAAATTTCAGCTTCATACCTCCACGCGTTACTGAGAAAAAGGGTCTTGACAGACGGACGGACAGACGGACAACAAAGTGATCCTATAAGGGTTCCGTTTTTTCCTTTTGAGGTACGGAACCCTAAAAATACTTGAGCTTGTCGCGATTACAATAGAAGCTTTATGGATTTGGACATTTTTCATCATCACTGCAGAGGTGATTTTATGATTAGAGGTTATGTTGTTGTAGCTGTTCAATGTTTTACGTAGGTTTAAAAGATATTGCAAGAAAAACAGTGTAAAGCAATGTATGTAGGTAAAACTGTTTTGTTAGCGTAGGCATAATCCCTAAGTTTGTTTATAATATATGGAACTGTTGGTTTTTATGAACTTATATTGTATGTTACAATATTTAAATGTAACCGTTTGTTTCGTAAATAAAGAAGAAGAAAAAAATACATTTTTAAATATAGTTCTGGGACAAATCAAGATTCAGGACTGAAAGTTTGGAGTGATTACTACTTATGTGGTGACAAACTACTGACATTTGCAAATTCAACTTCTCACAGGGTCCACATCCCGTTAAGCCCGCTAGAACCTTTCCGTAAAAGATTTAACCTTTTCGCCGGCACGTCTAATACAAGAGACGTCACCCATACGCCAGACTTCTTTATTGCGACGCCTTAAGTTGAACCTAAACCCATTTGAACGAAGGTTGCATTTGTAAGTAATGGACGTATATAGTCGTTGTCATTGAACCTGCGGTGTTGTCGTCGAAAAGGTTAATAAATCTCTTTTTTTGACGGAGCTGAACACATGTACATGATGATCTATTTTTCATGTCTATGTTTTTTATTGTTATACCCTGTTTATTTTCTATAAAATTGTGTATATTATCTTATATTTGTGTGTCTTGCAAAAAGGAATAAATGTCTTCTTTCTTTCTTTCTATGTAGTCAATCAAACCATTGGAAGCAGATAATAAAATAATAGAGTTGCAATATTTGATTAAATTATCTTTTAAATTGTTACAAGTAAAACTATAGACCGACCGCATAAATGAGTCCTCGCCCGCGCGAGTACTGAGGCGCGGGATAGGCGACAATGAGAGCCGAGAGGTGCGGGCGGCAAGCGCACTACCCGCCCGCACCGCTCCCGGTCCCCTTTGTCGTCCCACCCCGCGCCCCTGTACCCGCGCGGGCGAGGACTCAAGTTAAGTGTTCGCTCTATAATTCAAGGGTTATAAAAAACGGCAAAACTACAAACATACAGATACAATATTAATATTAGTATAATGAGACGATTAGTGCAATAACAGATAAATATGCGTGCAAATAAACATTTATTCAATATCATACACAACAAAAGCTAGTGCATTAAAATACATAGATGACAACAGACGAGTATGAATACGATACAAGTAAATACCTATTAAAAAAAGACAAAACTATCCCGCGGGAGAATGAAAAACAAGTTCCCTATCCCGTGGCAATTTCTAAAAATTCCTTAGTGGATCTCTACGAGCCCCAAGGTGCATGTCAGTAAATTTTTCAAATGACGAAAACACTAAACCTTATGAGTAGACATTAACCCCCCTTATTCATACACGCTCTATAGGCTTCTGCTAACTTAGCAATCGTTTGTCCTTATCTGTGAAAGGTAAATGTCAAAGTGACAGATAAGGACAAACGATTGTCAAGTTAGCAGAAGCCTACAGAGCGTTTATGAATAAGGGGGTAAATCTGCAGCTGAATCATCCTCAACTTTCGTCCGCTGATCATACATAAAATGTATATTTGTATTATTCTAAAATGAATTTAGAAAAGGTGTATTTTTATAAGATCTTATTTACTCGTATCATATCCGATGTCTTATGGGATACGCACTATTTAGCGCAGTGTCATATACGGGACATCCTGTACACACTGCAAACACGAATTACAAGAGATAGTACATATACATACATACATGAATCACATCTCCCTTACGGGGTAGACAGAGCCTGAGACAAGACCAAAAGGCCACATTTAGCATGATTGCAAGAGATATATAAACTACATATAGCTGATCATAACGTTAATAAGAATGATACAATGATACATAAATAACCTATAGATTAAAATGAAGTTAACACAAAGCTATAACTGTATACACAACGCACACACACATGCTTAAAAATAAAAAGCGGCATCAAAAACAGTGTCATAGCTAATTGTCTTTACGTGTACATCGTAAATGTTTAAGTGGAACAAACCTCACGTTCACAGCTTCGAGGTAGGCAATTAAAAAGAATTACAATTAAAAAAAATAAAGCTGAATACTCAAAAAGTTTGGTGTCCAAAATATTTTAGTTTTTTTTTTAAATGAGAACAGCAAAAGTCATCTGAACATTATTCGACAATTCAGAGTGTGACAATTTTTTTTCTTCTCAGTACTTATATTTTCGCATTCTATCTTAAGTATTGACAAAGATTTATTATTTTATGAAAATCTGTTCATTGGACCAATCTATCCAGTGTCGAATTAAAAACTAATTATAAAAATCGTAAGAAATCATTCAATAATATATTACATTAAATATGTCGTTTTCTGCCCAAATAAATTCTATATTCCTTACGGTGACTGTGGGTAATTCAGCACATCTAAAATCTCAAAATCCCTTTCAAATCATCATGTGGCTGGAACGTGAGAGCTGTCAACTTACCGGAAGTCGTACGCGGAAGACCAGTGCTGAGGGTCGTCCGGCATCAGCGTGAAGTTGAGGCTGACAGAGCCGTTCACAGGCACAGTGACAGTTTCTGTTACGCTCTCATAGCTGCAAGGAAATTGGGGGCATTCGTTAACTAACATACTTACACATAATTACACATAAACGGATAACTCACGTATAAAAAGTACGTAGTACGTAACAGATATAATCGTTTTCAAAAAAAATGTACATAGTTAAAGGGTTAATCGCAACAAAAATTAATTGCTTCCTTTGTGCTACGACCGTTTCACCCTTATAATAAATAAATAAATAAATAAATATCTTGGGACAAATTACACCAATTTGTCTACTAGGCAACGGATAAACATACTTATATAATGTAGATAAATACATAATTAAATACATACAACATCCATGACTCGGGCACAAACATTCGTATTCATCATACAACTGTCTGCCCCTACCGCGATTCGAACCCGGGACCTCTAGCTTCATAGTCAGGGTCACTAACCACTAGGCTATCCGGTCGTCCATTGCAATAAGTATGAAAATGTCGAATCGAACGAATGAAAATCAATTAACTTTTGTTTTAGTTAAGGCCCTTAACTATGTACATATTGTACATGTGTTTTGAAAACGATTCATCCGTTTATGTGTAATTATGATTAAGTCTCACGGTAGTTTCATGTTGAAAGTAACATACTTACATACGAGTGCTTACACCTTACCTAAGTAAGGTGCGTTTGGGAGCTACGAAAAAACACAGAATGTAACATACATACATAAGTCACGTCAAATACATTTGAAATTTACCATGAGCTTTTCGGTGAAGGGAAACATCGCGAGGTAACCTGTTCACATCTGCGAAGCAACTCAATGTGAAGTTCCCAAACCGCACTGGGCCGGCGCAGGAACTATAGCCCAAGCCCTCTCGTCCTGAGACGCCTGTGTCCAGCAGTGGGAGGTATACAGGGTGTCTCATTGAAATCGGTCAGTATGGGAAAGTCTGAAACTATAAGACATACGAAGATCTGTTCTTAGGAACCATGTCATCGATTTTAATAACAAGAAATACTGCATTTTATTAATTTTAGACATCATGTTTCATAGAGCCATTTACTGCTTAAGACCTACATAATCGATATTTAAATATAAAGTGTAAGTTTATTTTTTTCAAAACAACCTGGTTCGATTCCCGAGCTGAGTACAGGATTTTTTAAATGTATGAGCAGTTTTTCTTGTTATTAAAATCGATGACATGGCTCCTAGGAACAGATCTTCGTATGTCTTATAGTTTCAGACTTTTCCATATTTACCGATTTCAATGAGACACCCTGTATAGGCTGGATATGAAAAAGGAGCTCCGCCAAGCGCAACATCTGCAGCTAAAGCCGCGCCCGCTCACCCTGTCTTGCTGGCGGTGATGCTGTGCTGGCCCGGCGGCAGCAGTCGCCAGTAGTCCCCGTCCGGCGCCGAGCGCACGGCGTGCTCTATGCCGCCCACGGATATACGAGCACCGCCGAGAGCCCCTCCTATGTGACTGTGGACGAAACCGTGCACGCCCTTGTGGACCTGTAAATACACATACAAACATAAATTTCGTTTTAATCCCATACGGGGTAGACAGAGCCTAGGTTACAACTCCTAAAGGCCACGTTAAGCATGACGTTGATAGCGTGCGTAAAGGTGGAAAAGGGAATCAAAATAGTGATGGGTTGCTAGCATCGCCTATACCATGATTCCTAAGTATTTGCCCATTCCCTCGATGGGACGTTGTGGAAAAAGGTCAGGTCAAAAATACCCTAAGCCGACGAGCATGTATAAAAAAAATAATGAAGATGGATGAAGTATATGAAGTATGTCAGGATCGTAGAAATGGAACAAAATCTCTGCCTACCCCTATAGGAAAGTGGACTGCATGTATATATGTAAACTACTAGCTTTCACCCGCGGCCACGCTCGCTTGAATGGTATTTTACGGAATGGGGGCTATCGCGTGTGAATTTGCCACTAGGGGCGCTAGTGTCGCGTGAGGTCCAATAACATTCACTTTTTACTGGTTTTAGCGGGCTTCGTGATATAAATTATAATTTATCTCATTTGCATTCAAATTATCACTAATAAGGATTATTTGCTTACTTTGAATTTGAAAGCGGATTTTTTTCTGACAAAACGGAACTGCACAACATTGCGGCATAGCTACTCGATATGATGATAATTATTTATAATTAATAAACTTAATGAGATTCAAGATTTAAAACTTGGTTTCGGCGCCGATCTCATAAAGTCGCTTTTGACATCTATAGCTCTGGACCTTAGCCAATAGTGCCGCCAACTGGTGAGCAAAGAAACGATAGTCCCCATTCCATTATAATCGTCACTTACGTAACATGAAAAATCCCCGTGTAAAATTTGATGTTCCAGAATTCACTTAAAAGTATCACTAGAATCGTTTACCTCCTCGATGTAAGTAATGAGCGCTTCCCGGTTGTCCTCCCAGTAGGAGGGCAGGTCCTCAGCGGGGGGGTACTTGAAGCAGCCCAGCTCGAGCGTCAGCTCCATGTCGCTGGTGTGCAGGTAGTTCCAGTCCTGCATCCCTCCAGCCAGAACATACCTAAACGAAAACCAAGTTTTATAAATATTTAAAAAAACTTCCTATCAAGGTGTAAACGTAGTTTTAACCGGCTTCAAAAAAAAAGAGGTTCAATTTCTAAATGTCACCGAAAATTAGAACACAGAAAAATCCAAAAAGTAAAGCTATGGCCGGGAATCGAACCCGGATCCTCGTTATTCCGTGACGCGTGCTATACCCCTACACCACCCATAGCAGGTGGGTAGCTGTCACGTGACCTTGTTACTATGCGATTTTTTGTCGCTAAGCGTCATCTGTTTGAATGATGTGTTTGTGCGACACAATTACAAACTCCCGTGGAACATCTACTGCTCACCAGAGACGAGAGAAGGCGCTGTTTTTCAAATGATAGGTACTATCAAATGAATCAAGAATTTCTATTTCAATAAATAATTTATGAAAATCAGCTATAAGTTGCACCCATGGAATACTCACCATTTGGCACCGTTAGTGATACCCTCGGGGAAACGCTCCGGGAATCCCTTGCATGGCAGACCCAAGTGCATTTTGTGGTGGCTCTGTAAAAAATACAAATAAATATATACTTTACTAGCTTCTGCCCGCTGTGTCCGCGTACCTTCTCGAAGATTGGCTACAAGAGCCACACGAGGGCGCACATTATTTATTTATTCACAATATATACCTCAGTGCCTCAAGTCGAAAGTATTCGACCAGTGTGTGTTACCAGTGATGACTTACGGCACTGAAACGTGGTCCCTCACTATGCCTTATGAACAAGCTCAAAGTAGCCCAACGAGCTATGGAGAGGGCTATGGGAGTCTCTCTGCGAGATCGAATCAGAAATAAGGAGATCCGTAGAAGAACCAAGGTTACCGACATAGCCCAGCGGATTAGCAAGTTGAAATGGCAGTGGGCAGGGCACATAGCACGGAGGACGGATGACCGATGGGGTCGAAAGGTCTTCGAGTGGAGACCACGTACCGGCAAGCGCAGCGATGCAAGCCGCTTCCAACCGGTCTTATTGGAGGTCTAAAGGAGAGGCCTATATCCAGCACTTGTAATGACTTAGATGATGATGATGATGATGGTTGATGATGATGATGATGACGTTGACGATGATGGTGATGATGATGATGAGTGTAACTGAACCGACTCACGTTAGAGTAGAGCCGCGCGAGATGCTCAAACTCGTCGTTGTCAGGCGCCAGCCGCGCCTCGCCACTGCGCATGTCCGGGTTCCCATCGTACGGGTAGTTGGCGACCAGCGAGCCGCCGTGCAGGTTCGCTGACAGCACGAAAGGGATCGACAGGGACCAGTCTATCACAGCTTTCGTTTCCGGCTCCATCTCTTGATTGTCCTAAAAAAACATTCGAAAACTATACCATATAGCATGACTTTATAGTTCCATCTCCGTTTCGCCAACGGACTTCCAGGCGGGGGGAGCGTTTTCCCCCATTTGTTGTCAACATACCATTGGCCCGCACGAGGCGGTTTGCTTCATCCTTCCTAATGCGAACTGCTAGGGAATGGAATTCGCTCCCATCGTCTGTATTTCCGGACGGATACAACCTTGGGCTCTTCAAGGCTTAGAGCGAATAAGCTATTACTGAACTAGTGAGTTACACCTTTGGCCTCATCTGCGCCTTCCACCAAGTGAGATAGAGGTCAATCACTGGTCAGTTCGTAATAAAAAAAAATAAACAAAATATATAGCGTTCTCTTTGTTGCACATTTGTATGCAAATGGAAGGGACAGAAGATGGTCGGTGGGCGTAAACAATTTCACCTCTTCTTCTTTTTCTAATATGGCCGCATCGATCGATGCGATAAATACAGTATTAAAAAATCTTGTGACAAAAATGTCGGCAACGTTGTACGGGGATACGGTCATAGACCCCCTTCCCCCTGTCGGGCTCTTAGCTAGCTGTCAATGATATCCCCCAGAACCTGCCAGGAAATCATTAACCGATGCCCAGGGTGCAAGCACTGCTCTTCCCCTCGGACGGATCCAAAAACGAACCCCAGCTCTTGACCACACGCGGAGGTAACCCGACTCGCACCCCATGTGAACCTATCCGATGAGTATTTGTGACACAACGCTGACCAATCGCGTGATTTTCGAGTTCTCTAGTACTGGACATAGTATAGAGCAGAATAAAATAAAAAAAGTCTAGGTGGGGCTGGAAATTGGCAACAGTTCCTCGTAATACCTTAATGCATGCTTCGCTATCCATACTTAATATTATAAGAAAACACATTTGTATTTTTGCTTGAATAAAGTAAAAAAGTAATGGACCAATTTTTAAATATTCATTAAATACTAGCTGCTGCCCGCGACTTCGTCTGCAAAAAATTAGTTTTTCGCTATCCCGCGGAACTATGCAATTTTCCGGGATAAAAAATAGCCTATGTGTTAATCTAGAGTATTCGCTATCTCTGTTCCAAATTTTATCCAGATCCATTCAGTCATTTTTACGTGAAAGAGTAACAAACATCCATCCATCCATACTTACAAACTTTCATGTTTATAATATTAGTAGGATTACAATGCTACATTATCCCTGAACAACATAGGCTATCTGGGGGCACGGCAGTGCCCCCGCCAAGTCGAGCATTTAATTCTACGCGGACGAAGTCGCGGGTAACACCTAGTATACATTTACCCAAGCGATTAACACACACGGCAAAATTACTCGATGTGTTCGCGAAACTATTATTTCCAAAGTACTTCGCGATTTCTTGTCACTCAGCGCCATCTATTTGCATGCAATGCCTTTACAACTGTCAGACTTCTATAGAACATACACTGTTCACCAATGACCAGAGATGGCGCTGTTTTCAATCGTTTAAAAATTTAAAAATAGAAAGGATCATGTGCCCAGTAATTATCGTTTTTAAATGCTTCATTGTACTAAAATTAGTTTAATACTAACAGCAAAAGCAGACACTAACCGAAGTGGGTCCAAATTGGTCGGGAAAGTTTCTGTTGAGATCGATGTTGTGGGCGTTCTCGCGCCCCACTGTGCTTTTGTAGTCACCTGAAATATAAATAATTACTAAATTACACAGGACATTCGAAGCGGGAAAAACGTATTGTACTTTTGGCTGACCAATTTGACTGTGAAGCTAGAGGTTAATCTTCTTTCATCTATCCTCTCTGCGTAAACAAACCAACTAAGCGTACTTTTTTCTATCCTAGTTACTATAAATCTTCTTTCACACCAGCCCCGCTAGCACGAGAACGCACGAAAGTCGCGTCGCGCGCGAGTTGGACTACCCGTCTCTTTCTTGTTGGTACAGTAAGAAAAGGACGGGCAATCTATCTCGCGCGCGACGCGACTCTTGTGCGCTCTCGTGCTAGACGTGCAGTACGTTCCATTATCAGACTATTCCTTATTCTATCTTTCAGTGATACATTGTTAATTTCAACTTCATACTTTTCGCTTTTCGCTTTTAAAAAAGCCGTGGTAGCCTAGTGGTTTAACCAGTTGCCTCTCAAGCAGAGAGACGTGGGTTCTCTCGCTCGCACCTCTGAGTTTTTCAGAATTTATGTGCGATATATTACATTTGAAAATTACCATGAGCTTTTCGGTGAAGGAAAACATCGCGAGGAAACCTGCACACATCTGCGAAGCAATTCAATGGTGTGTGTGAACTCCCCGATCCTCACTGGGCCCGCGTGGGAACTATAGCCCAAGCCCTCTCATTCTAAGAGGCCTGTGCCCAGCAGTGGGACGTATATAGGCTGGAGACGATGATGATGATGACGTGTCGCATTTCCGAGGAGAAGGGTCCTGACAGACACACAGACTGACGGACAAAGCGATCCAATAAGGGTTTAAGCGCTGCGGGTGTCTATGGACAGTGGTGATCATTTACCATCAGGTGACCCACTAGTTCGTTTGTGCCTCTCTAACATAAAAAAAAAAAAAACTGACAGTTACTTACCAACGTTACTCTTCTCATAACCATCAGGGTTCATACTCGGCAACAGATGTATTCTGGTGTCGTTCAGCAAACGTTGGATCCTTTCGTCGCCAGCCGTGTACTGTTGGCACAAATATTTGGCCAACATGAGGAGCAGCTCGCGGCCAACGACCTCGTTGCCGTGCATATTCGCCACGTATTTGAACTCCGGTTTGCCTGTGTGGACAAATTCTTAATTATTATCATGTTTAGGCTGAAGTGTCTCATGACAAAGGCTCTCTAAACCTCCATTTGCTTTGACCTGAACTGTCTCCGAGCAGTCGTGACGTGAAGAATACGTCAAAGACAATTCCGATAGCACCGCTTGAGGCGTTTGGCAAATGTTTGCTCAAATGTGTGAAACAGGACAGGACTAATCGCTACAGAGCAACCCTTTAAGCTTGGCCAAAAATCTGACGGCATATTCGTAACAATATACATACATACATAATCATATCTTTATCCCTTACAGGGTAGACAGAGCCTAGGATAACAAGACCTAAAGGCCACATTTAGCACGATTATGGGCGTATAGGTGGAAAGGGGAATCAAAATAGTGATGGGTTAGCAGGATCGCCTATAACATGATTCTTGCGATTTTCACCCATCAGCACGGGAAGAGAAGGAACTTGTACATTCTATGTTTTTAGCTCCCAGACCAGCAAAGAAGTAAGGTAGGCGACAAAGGGACCGAGCTCTGTGCGGGCGGCAGGCGCACTACCCGCCCGCACCGCTCCCGGTCCCCTTTGTCGTCCTACCCTGCGCCCCTGTACCCGCGCCGGCGAGGACTCGTTTTAACGGTCGCTCTATACCTAAACATACAATAAACCCACTCACCAGGCACATGCCTCCCGGGGTCCCTCGTAACTTCAAGCACGTACAGCTCCCGGCCCTCCACACTCTTGCCGATGCTAGTCAGCCTCGTGATGCTCGGGTACATAGCGTTAACGTCCTGCAGGTACGCCTCCATCTTCACGTAGTCGTGGTGGACGAACTCCTCTGGAGAGAGACGAGTGTCACGACGTTGTATGGGCTCTGGAGATTTCACCCGGGCTTAGGATTTTTAGGTCTTCTGACCTGGCTTACTGACTCAGGCTTAATGGTCTATTCACGTAATCCTAGTGGTCTATCTCCTTGGTCCCTACGATCTACTGACACAGTCCTACTGGTCTAAGACTAATCCTAGTTGGTTATTTCTTTCGTCCTGACTGACCTACTCCTAATGGTATATTGACCCAAGGGCGCCGCCAGCCGATAATAAAGGGAGGGGGGGGTTAGTAGGTAGAACTTCTACTAAAGGAGGTAGTTTTATCGGAACCGAAGGCGGAGTCAGAGTTTTTAAATTTGCTTCATCGGAGTCGGAATCGGAGTCGGAGGCAGGGTCGGATAATTGACGATAGAGATGCACGTGGTGGGAGTCGGGGGGATTCCCCGCGCGACATGTATGAACCTGTTCATAATAGTCGACACAGGCCGCCGCCGCCGCTATGTTATGCTTCGACCTCCGATGAAAACCTTCGATTTAAAAGTGTCGGAGCCGAAGTCGGAACCGAAGGTGTAATAATAATCGGAAGTTCCGACTTAACGGAACCGGAGTCGAAGCTCCGTAACATCCCTGGGTAGAAGTAGGTATAGCGTCTCTCGATATCGGTCAAACAGTATAGCGGCAGTTAAATGTCAACATGGTCAAAAATAAAGGCTATGGTAATAAAGGGGTGCGTCGGGTTACGTCCGCGTGTGGTCAAGAGCTGCGGTTCGTTTTTGGATCCGTCCGAGGGGAAGAGCCTGTGCTTGGTCCGGTGCACCATGGGCATCGGTTAATGATTCTGAGGGATATCATTATCCGTTGGCTAAGAGCCCGACAGGGGGGTCTTTTGACCGTGTTCTACCGTAAAACGTTGCCGACATTTCGTCACAAGATTTTTGAATACTGTATTTATTACTTTGACATTGGCGAAATCATCGCATCGATCGATGGGGCCATTTTAAAAAAGAAGTAAGGTTATATTTTTAGATTCTCTTGAGGGGGGGGGGGGGGGTGCAAAACCCCTTCCCCTCCTTGGCAACGCCCTTGTATTGACCAAGTCTTAATGACGGACGGACCTTCCGCGAGGACCCCGCCCGCAATTTCTTAACACGTGTGTGAAAAAAAAAAATTTTTTACCAATAGGTGTCTCCTCGCTGCTTAGAATTTCAGCTATATCAGGTTTGTGTATTTCTTGTTTATCTGTAAAAGATGGTTTTGGAACTAAGTCTTTGAATCTCATTTCATCTGAATTAGTTAAGTCATTAGTAGTTTTCCTTTTTTACTTTATGTACAGCAGTGGTTAATTTTTAGAATGTTCTAAGTATCACTTAGGATGCTATTAAAATCGAACCTTGTCTTGCATGCGCAAGGCTCAGTATTAGATGTCGTCTTGTATATCAGAGTTAATTATGTTATGCTAACAGTGAAAATAATTATGATTTGAAGCGCGAGTAAAGAGATAAGTGTGGATATTAGCTTTGTGAAAATTACGAAGAAAAACTTTGGCTTACCGTGTGTTAGGAGATTGAAATAGACACAATTTTCCATCGGACAAATTAAGACTACTCATAAAACGTCAACGAGCATTACAAACTATATTATTTAACTGGTTTTGACCCGTGACTGTTCTCGAATTAATTATCACGGCTATTCAAACTCCAGGCTTTTACTAAATTCCTAAGGAATTCCCAAAAGTTGTATCGTTTATCTTTATTTACGTCATATGACGCTTGTAATGTTTCTAGACTTAGCGGGTGAATGTTCGAGATTTTATACATATATCCTGTGGGAAAACCGACACATAAAGTAGCCTACGTGTTATTCCAGAAAACCAACTATCTACTAGTAGTTTTAGCGTGAAAATTAAGTAAACAAAATAAGACCATTTCCTGTGTCTACCTTTTAGTCGAGTTTAGAGAGGGAAAAAAGAATAAGGTATTAAGAAAGGGAAAGGAGATCCGGGCAAAATCAACAGAGCGTGCAGGTTAACAGAACAAACAAAACATAGTATATGTTAATTGAAACTGCGTGTTCGTTAGTACACTACATAAATTAGTTTTTATTTCATTATTTTACATTTGTGGTTGCGATTACTACGGTGTATTAGGATGTCACTAATTTAAGAGCCTGTTTCACCACTGTCTGTTAAGTTCCAGCTATCTTAAGTGTCAGATATCTATGATACCGTCTCTATTTATTACTACGAAATAGACAGAGACGTCATCATACACTGACACTTAAGACAAATAGAACTTAACAGAGAGTGGTGCAACAGGCCCTAAAACTAATTATAAGTATTATAATTATATTTCGATGAGCTGGTTCACAAACGTACTAATAACTTGTTTTTTGTCAATTCATCACTATCACTACATAGTATAAAACAAAGTCGCTTTCTCTGTCCCTATGTCCCTATGTATGCTTATGTCTTCAAAACTACACAACGGATTTTGATGCGGTTTTTTTTAATAGATAGAGTTATTCAAGATGAAGGTTTTTATGTATAATTCTACGCAGACGAAGTCGCGGGCAGAAGCTAGTTGTAACTATATGAATTGCGCTCTTTCATCCTTATCACATCAGCTTATTCCTGTAATTAGCACGACAGAGAGAGAGAGAGAGAGAAACATTTAATTGATTGTGAACAAGACCATCGATTTCTAGACATATGTCAACAGTTCCAGAAGCTGCTTCTGACACATCCAGTGCCGAGAACTCGCTAGAAGAGTTCTCTGTTCTTAGGCAGTTTTCGCTACAAAGCGAAATAATGGGTACGTATTAAAATACATAAAGTTTAAAATGTATAATGGGTTAAAATACATAATGGTTTATAATATATAATGCGATTTTCTCAGAAAGTTACAAACTAACAGGATTGTTATAAAACAAACCTAACCTAACCTAAACCAATATATAGATTACGATATCAAAAAAGTTCATTTAGCTAATAGTTTTACAGAAAATTGCGTTATATATTTTGAACCATTATGTATTTTAACCCATTATACATTTTAAACTTTATGTATTCTGATCCGCTCCCCGAAATAATGCTGCTACCGGTTACAATGCGTGGTTTAAAACAGGGACATCCCATTTCTGTACATTTTAATGACCTGACCATAAATACTAGGGCCTTACCAAAACGTGTTAATGCGATTCAATTCCGACTCAGTTCAGGCAGCTGTCATTTTTAGTATGTATCTGACAGCGAGCGAACCCATTCTGAATCCGAATTGAATCGCATTAAGACGTCATGGGACATACAGGGTGGAAAGTTGAAATGGGGCAACTGTATGGAAAAAGTTTTCTTTGATTTGTGGGTGTTCTAGTACTCTAACCTCGGTTGGTCTCAAAGAGTGTTTTAATCCTTGATAGAAATGGGACCGATTGGCATTTAAAAAAAGTTAAATCTGTCGATTTTTTCGCTGGCTGTACATTTTATCAAAAATCTGTGAATGTCGATTGTCATCACTCAATAAGTTAGTAAAGGTCTCCTAAGAGCATTTTCGCGTAGCAAGGGATCAAGTAAAGGGAAAAGCAAGGGATCTAGTAGCTGCCCTTACTGCCCCATTTCAGCTTTCCACCCTGTATAAAAAACCAGGATTCTGCCCTGTAGTCCAGATAGTATTTATAGTCAGATTTGATACACAGTTAAGTTTGTTAATTAGGTTTAGGTATCAACGCCAAAAGCATCTTGAATTTACACCGGATACTTGTAAATTCATTATATTATGCATATACTAGGCTGCAAAAAATATGGCCCTCGCATGTAAGCAATATAGGTAATTTTATATGTAGGCCGGACCAAATTTTTTGCTACCAAGCATGATTATAGTAGTTAGATGTAGTAACTATCCTATCTGACAAGAAAGTTCACAATCTGACTTATACGGTCGGTTGATGTAGCAACCGTTTGTTTATAATGAAAGAGATTGTAAAATTAACTGTCAAATAAGTTCGTTATCGACGGTGAAGAAGCAAGGTTTCCTATTTTGTGATTTCGGCTTGATGTAAGATAGAAGCTATTGGTTCTCTCAATAGAATTAAAACTAAAATAATTAAAATTTGTAAGATAGGAGATCTTGCTTCTTCACCGTCGTTATATTATATTATTAGATTAATTGTAAAATTATGGTTTTTTTACAATTATCCGAAGCGTATTTGAACAAATGCGTATTCATTTGACACGTTAAAACTACCTGTTGTAAGACATTGTCAGACAAAACGTTAAAAAGATTTTGACATTTTAAATGCAAGCTTTCTAGCTTGTACTTTTTTTTTATTATACTTGCATACACAATCTCAAGTCAATCCGACTGCTGGAAGTCGGACAAATTTTATTAGCAAGATACGATCACACACACTCGCACACAAACACAGAAACAGTACAGAATCAATACTAAGACTGTGACTAATTAATAATTTACTAATAAATGCCTTATTTTTTAAAATGCCATACTGACTAGATTTCGTACCGTTCCATATAAAATTTAATCACATTCATATTGCTTCATTAAATATCATCGTTTGGCACAAATAGTATAGATTACATTGAATTAATAAAAATATTTTTTAGGAATCGATTTGGCTTAATTACTTATAAAATAGCTAATTAATGGAATTTTGAGACTCATATTGGCACATATTTAAACTAGTAACAATACCTTCTTAGCGAGGTTCGACACCTAGTTATTTTTTAATTATTATTATTATCACTTATACCTATTGCTCTATTACTTCTTAGACACTACAAGTCAACACTGAACAAACTTCACGCCGTACAGTCCAGTTCATAAATAAACGAGCATTCGCAATTGTTCAAAAATCACAACAGAAAACTTTCACACCAATTATAACTGATTTCGTTAAGGTCCGGCCACACCAGTGCGTAAAAGACGTTGACGGTGCGTTTACGCAACAAAATGTATGAAGAAACGGTGAGAGAACGTGACGCATGCTACACGTCACTGCTTATACGCAAGAGTGTGGTCGCTCCTTATAGGTGGACAACTTTTTGTTCCTCACCCTTTAATATTAAAAGGTAATATAAATTTTCCTATCTGTCCGATCCTTTTGAGGCATGAACTTTACTCTCTGAAATCATCTACGCATCTATAACATAAAGGAATGCCACGTTGAGCACGAGGGCCCAGCAGTGGGCCCGCGTGGCAGCGGACGTGTCGTAACGGCGCGACTTACCAACGGCTCGGCGTCGGACCGTCACGTTGACGGCTACGGCTGACGTCTGGGACTCCGGCACGGTGACGGTTACGGCGGGAGGGGATTCGAAGCTGGGAAAAGACAAATATTGTAACAGACATAATATGATGCGACGGCTTACAATAAACGGCCACCTGCAAAGGCATTTAAATAACACTTAAATATTAATAAATAAATAAATATCAGTGGACAATTCACACTAATCTTCTTTTTCTCATTTGTGGCGTATCAAGTCGCTATAGCGATGACAACTTTGCCAATGTCAAAGTAGCAAAAATATAATTCAAAAATCTTGTGACAAAATATTGGCAACGTCGGGCTCTTAGCCAACGGTCAATGATATCCCTCAGAAACTGCCAGGAAATCATTAGCCGATGCCCAGGGTGCACCGGACCAAGTACTATTCTTCCTTCCGGACAGATCCAAAAACGAACCGCAGCTCTTGACCACACGTGAAGGTAACCCAACTCGCACCCCAATTCAACACCAATTATACCTAGTCCCAAAGTAAGCGCTAGTAAGGCTTGTGTTACGGGTACTAGACAACGATATACATACTTATACATGGGTACTTAAACATATAGAAACATCCATGACTCAGAAAAGAATATTCGAGCTCATCACACAAATATATGCCCTTACCAGGTTTCCAACCCGGGACGCTTGCTTCTCAGCCAGGGTCACTGCCAACTAAGTGCTAACTAAGCTGAATTGTTTACCCGGGAGCCAAAGCCGTGACGTTGTACTGTCCAGGCAGCAGCAGCCGCCAGTACTCGCCGCGCTCCGTGGTCTTCACGAAGTGATGCAAACCTTCAACCTTTATCAGGGCGTTCTGTAACAACAAACATTATGTTATCAGTCGGCGCAAGACCTAAACTTAATGCGGGCAAGGTACATCTCACGATCCTCTGATAGTACAGTCAAGGGCAAAGATATGTAAACACCACTGAGTGTCAAAAAGCATGGTCATCTAAATGGTCATAAATTTGGCAACATACAAAAGTACATAAATTAGTATACATGATTTGAGAGATAACTATGTATACAACATTTGCAATATTATGTCCTCATGTATTAGGCCATAAACTTAGAAACACCGTAAATTTCAAAAATATGTATACACTATTTAACCATTAATTATGTATCTAATATGATAACCAAAAATATGTAAACAATCCAAAATTCTATTAACACAACTCTATTGTCAGGAGCTTATGAACGTATTTGCGTAACATCGAACTCTGTAATCTTAATGTAATCAGCCAACCACTTGAAGCTTCAAGTCGTATACAACAACTGCTATTCCAAACTCTTTAACTGATCATTACTCTATTTATTTTAAATCATGTCACGTGCCCACAATCTTGCTAAATGTGGCCTGTAGGTTGTAGGTACCTGTTACCATAGACTCTGTCTACCCCGTAAGGGATAAAGACGTGATTTGTGCATATGTATGTGCATGTGTCATGTGTCACTTTTGGATTTTTTAATTCCATTTGACTTACCGTTTCTTATGGTTTATCTGGCGGCTTTTCATTAATTTTGAAGGAGAAAATGTATCGTTTAAGCGATCATTTAAAACATAGGATTGTTGCCTTATGCGAGGAAGGTATATCCGTGCTTGATATAGCTCTGCTGACGAATTAGGCATCACGGTAAGAAATATTAAACATGTTAATAATAACGTACTATAGAAAATATTACTCTCTAATCACTTTGTCTTAAGTTTAAGGAGTGGTTTTCTTTATTATACAGTTATTTTAAGTATACTTTGCCTTTTATTAAGTAAAAAAGTGGACTTGTAATGGCTGAAATGATGATGATGATGATGGTGATGAAGTAAAAAAAAAATTGAAAATAGCGTAAATCGCCAATTACTGTATGATTTGATATTGACGACACGGATGGCTCAGTGGTGAAGCAACCGCTTTCTGAGTCGAAGGTCCCGGGGTCGAGACCCGGCCAGGGTAATGTTTGTGTGATCAACTTGAATATTTGTGCTTGGGTCATGGATGTTCTACATACATACATACATACGATATACATATATCACGTCTTTATCCCTTACGGGGTAGACAGAGCCTGAGGAAACAAAACCTTAAGGCCACGTTTAGCATGATTGTAGGCGTGTAGGTGGAAAAATTAATCAAAATAGTGATGGGTTGCTAGCCGCATCGCCTATAACATGATTCCAAAGAATTTCGCCCATTCCCTCGATGGACTTTTACCATCTACGCGGGACGAGAAGCAACTGGTACATTCTATGTTTTTCTTATACATACATACATTCACACATACATACATACATACGTACATTCTATGTTCTATATATTTAAGTATGTATTTATTTATATAGGTTTGTATATCGTCATCTACTCGTAACTAGTAGATACCCATAACACAAGCCTTCTTGAGTTGTCCCTGAATTTACCTAGCGTTTTCATCTTCAATCAAAATCAACGAAATCTGAATCTGTAAAATCTATTAAACATGCCGATTGATAACGTCGTGGTGACAGGTCAAAACATGCGACAAACATATGCAATGACAAGTCTGTACTGTTTTCGTGAATTGTCAAAACATACTTTACAAATTTGTTTCGTGTGACTAGGCCGTAAAGTTGATATTCGCAGATTACATTTTGTATACATATTTTTGTGGCAATTACTGAATCTATATTTAATTACATAAGTATGACTATAATATTTTGCATTATTTGCAGGATACTAATAATGGAATTTTGATTGTATACAAGTTTTTGGACTTGCCAGGTACATATTTATGTTGCCAGTGTAGTTTGCATATTAATTCCCATTTGAATGAGTATATATCTTTTTAACTTTATATGATTACTTATTTTCTTTCACATTACTTGCATATATATCTTTGCCCTTGACTGTACAAGGGCGCGTACTTTTCGATTTCCCATCCTTTTTTTATTACATACATACATACCGTCACGCCTCTTTCCCACAGGAAAGGCAGATAATACTTTGTTCCACTTGCTATGACATACTTGTTTCGCTTCATCCACATTCATCAATCTCTTCATACATGCTCGTCGGTTTCGGGTACTCCTGACCTGACCTTTTTCCAAAACGTCTCCTATTTGGTCTCGGAACGTCCGTCTAGGCCTTCCCCTCCCAACGTAACCATTCACACTCCCCATATAGATCTGTTTAGTTAGTCTACTTTCATCCATCCGCTCTACGTGACCAAGCCAACTAAGCATACTTTTTTCTATCCTAGTCACTATATCCTATTGCACGTTCCCTTATCTATCTTTCAGTGATACACCTTCCATACGAGTACTTCTAATAATAATCCAATAAGTTTCTGTCAAAATTTTCATTTTTAATACAAGCTTTTTTTGCTCTCTGTACTTGCATTGTCATACGTCCTACATGTGTGTACCAATCACTCTTTTGATTCCTCTCTCTACCTATACGCTAAACGTGGCATTTAGGTCTTGTTGCCTTGTGCTCTCCACTAAGATAAAGACGTCATTTGTGTACGTGTATGTATGTGTGTTCTATAATTAAATTATATGGTTAAGCTCCAAACATTCTCACCTTCAGAGGCTCCCCATCTTCATCCACCACAAACCCTGCTATCCCGGTATGCGTCTGCTCCATGAACGCTAGCAGCGCGTCTTTGTTGAGCTTCCAAAACTGGGGCAGTTCTGACGAGGGAGGGTACTTGCAGCAGGACAGCTCGAAGGTCACCTCGAAGCAGTTCGAGTGGAGGTAGTTGAAGTCTTGCATGCCTCCTGAAGATAGACGTACAAGAAAATGCTTATGCATTCTTTTGAGGTATCTGGTATTATAGCCAAAGCATTACTTTGGCTATAATATATTGGCACATACCCAGTACTTATTTTAAGTGATGATGTAATTTTACATTGAATGATCAACGTATAAACTCTTTTTACTGACCTTTAACGGAGTACCAATCGGCACCATTAGTGATCCCATCCTTGAACTTCTCCGGCGGGCAGGTGTCCCCGCGGTGCATGATCTCGTTCCTGGCGGCGTACACCCTGGCGAGGCGCTTGAACAACGCGTCGTCCGGCGACTGGCTCTCTTCGCAGCAGTCTTTGCCAGACCTGGAATCAAACACAACAGTGGCCAAACTACATACTTCACTTGAAACTTTTCTGCTATGAAAAGCATCTCATGTCGATACATACATACATAAATACATACCGTCACGCCTCTTTCCCACAGGGGTAGGCAGAGACTACTTTATTCCACTTGCTACGATCCTGACATATTTCTTTCGCTTCATCCACAGTCATCAATCTCTTCATACATGCTCGTCGGTTTCAGGTACTCCTGACCTGACCTTTTTCCAAAACGCCTCCTATTTGGTCTCGGAACGTCCGTCTAGGCCTTCTCCTCCCAACGTAACCATTCACACTCCCCATATAGATCTGTTCAGTTAGTCTACTTTCATCCATCCGCTCTACATGCCCAAACCAACTAAGCATACTTTTTTCTATCCTAGTCACTATATCCTCTTTCACACCAGCACGTTCCCTTATCACACTGTTCCTTATTCTATCTTTCATGTCGATAAAGGTTACAAAATGCATTTCTGCCAAGTTTCATCAAAGTCCTTCCAGCACAGCTAGCACAAGGACGTTGATTCCCCGTCTTGTTCTCACTGTTCGCTCTAGAAAGAGACGGGAAGTCTATCTCGCGCGCGACACAGCTCTCACGCGCCTTTGTGGTAGATGTGCAGACGTTTTAACGTTTTAAGACGTTTTGGTCGGGAACGATGTTTTTGACTCGATATAGGACGAAGCTATTAACGATGTTGAGATTTTTATCATACGGTCTCAGAATGAACTTATTAAAATACGAAATGATAATTTGTATACTGTATTCAAAAAAATCATAATTTATTTTTGCAAATTAGCCGCCAAGCGCTCTTTGACACGTCTTTTTTTAAATTACCAGCGCATTCGGAAAGACCATCGTTGCCAAAAAGAATACGCCGCAAGAAACTTGGCAGAAAGTATTTTTTGAAAATAAAACATTAAGCTACTACAATACTTAAATTCTTCTTAAATTAAATACATTTATAAAAGGGATGTATAAAGTCCCTGAGCCTTAAATTATATTAGTCTTTTTCTATTAGTAGAGATGTATAAAGTCTCTCTATGACTAGTAAGTCATAGGATTCAAACCGAGGACATCCATTCCAGGCCGTGGATTCAGATTCTTACAAAGGTCCCACTGCAGGAGGACGAGCTCAAAGACATCTAACTAAAAGATATCCTTATGTTCGGCAGGAAGACACGAAGATTCGGGGAGAGTTGCTGTGTGGGAGCGCTGCTGGGACAGTAACCGGCGGCTCCAGCCAACGGGGAACTGGGCTGAATGATCGCCAGAGAGGATCGACAGCTCGCCTGATCCAGCCAGGCGTCCCCACAACATCATCATCAACATCATCAAGGTCCCACTGGTGTTTAACATGTTGGCTGCCCACCATGGGTACTTCACCTAAAGTGTTACTCCCACGCCACATACAAATTAAGTGATCCCACCAGTGATGCTCACAGCATCGCCCTATTAACGAGGTGCCATGATCATCAACACCCTGGAAAATCAGCTCTTGATCCCACTGGCGATGCTCATGGCCACACAGAGAAGATTACGAGTATTATTGGCATGATAACAAAATTGTATTTATCTAAACTGTATAAAATTAAGGATGACTATTTACAATATTATTAGAATAGGATACCTTTAGATTAAGCATTGTTGACATTTTATACCCTGACAGGGTGTCTTGTACCTACCTCCATTTTAGACAGGAACATCTTGGTATTTATGTAATGAACATGACTTGAATGATTAAATGAATTGAATTGAATTGAATACGTGATACCACTGACCTTAAGTCATCATAGGGGTAGCTGGCCACAACGGTCCCACCGTGCAGGTTCCCCGACAGCACGAACTGCTTGCCCATGACCCAGCGCATCAGCGCCTCCGTCTCCGGCTGCCGGCCGCCGAAGAGGTACGCATCATCGTCCGACCGATGCCGGTCGAATTGGTCGGGAAAGTCGCGGTTCAGGTCGACGCCTCTTGCGTTGCCGCGACCTATAGAGTCCGGGAGAGACTCGCAATTGCCCTCCTGAAAAAGCAAATGATATTGAGTAACATTGGTGATCTATTTTAATTTTTTAAGTCGTATGTTTTATGTTTAATTTTTGTACAATTGGCTAAACAAAGTTTTTTGAAGAGGTTCCAATTATATTTTTTTACGACAGTTTCACAAATGTCATATCGGCTACTTAGAAAAATATTTATCCTACTAATATTATAAATGTGAAAGTTTGTGAGTATGTTTGGATGTTTGTTACTCTTTCACGCCAGAACGGCTGGACAGATCTGGATGAAATTTGGAACATAGATAGGTTATAGTCTGGAATAACACATAGGCTACTTTTTATCCCGGAAAATTGCGTAAATACTGCGTGATAGCGATAAACGAATTCTATGCAGACGGAGTTGCGGGCAACAGCTAGTAATTAATAATAGGAAATAAAAATAAAAGAGCTGCAGTTCCTCGATTATTAAGACGTCGACGAAAAAAAATAATAATTTGCAACTCTTCACAAAACTTTACTTAGTTAATTGTGTGAATGCAATAGAGCTCTATTCGTGTGTATTTCAACAGAGAATAAATGTCTTCTTTCTTTCTTTATTTAGTCTTAATTCATTACAAGGAAATAAATTATTCACCCCTATGAACAAAAATATGTAACGGCTATCTTGCAAAGAAGTCGCAGAGTAGCAAGCTAAATGTTATTGTTCATTGAAATGACCCTGATTCAATAAAATATTACATACATACATACATACATACCGTCACGCCTCTTTCCCACAGGGGTAGGCAGAGACTACTTTATTCCACTTGCTACGATCCTGACATATTTCTTTCGCTTCATCCACAGTCATCAATCTCTTCATACATGCTCGTCGGTTTCGGGTACTCCTGACCTGACCTTTTTCCAAAACGTCTCCTATTTGGTCTCGGAACGTCCGTCTAGGCCTTCCCCTCCCAACGCAACCATTCGTACTCCCCATATAGATCTGTTTAGTTAGTCTACTTTCATCCATCCGCTCTACATGCCCAAACCAACTAAGCATACTTTTTTCTATCCTAGTCACTATATCCTCTTTCACACCAGCACGTTCCCTTATCAGACTGTTCCTTATTCTATCTTTCAGTGATACACCTTCCATACTTCTTAACGCTCTCATTTCTACTGCATTTATTCTACTTTCATGCTTCTTTTGCCATACCCAAGTCTCGCTACCGTACATTAATGTTGGAACAAGCACCCCTCTGTGAACAGCCAGACGCGCCTTCTTCGACACCTTCGAATAAAATATTCCCCCATTTTTAAGTGGGTCATTCATTTTGATTTTTTTCTGAATACCACCGTATATTTCGTTCAATAATACCAAGTTAACCAAGTCACGCCAAATAACGCCCGAGTTGCGGAGTGCGGTTTTGTTTTGAATAGTTCTTGACGGTTGACGATATTATTGTTCCTTGAGGAAATATCGTATGCGCATAGTTCTATTTTTATGGTTTGCGGCTCTTTTGGTAATTGTTATCAGTTTATTCCATCGTTAACACTGTTACGTACATGCACGGGCGTAGCCAGGCCAGGGGAGTAGTTTTTTTGGTTCACCCCCCCCCCCCCCCCCCCCCCGAAAAGTTAAGATATTAACATTCATATAATTAAAATAAATCTTATATCAGGGTTATTTTTTGTCCTTTCTTGAAGTCCCCCCCCCCTCCCCCACCCCAAATAAAACCTAGCTACGCCCGTGAGTATTCAGCTTTATTTTGTACGTGGCCCGTTATCATCAGTATTATTGACGGACGATTGTGCAAATAAACAAAGTAGGTATAGTATTTGAGGTTGTGGGTGACCGCACCCAAGAGCAAGCAAGCGAGCTTCCATTGACCTGTAGATGCACCGCTGCGCTTTGCAACTGCAACTGATAGCGTCTTATCGCCGTTGGTAATATAAGAAAGTACAGCCAAGGACATAAATATGTGTATGTTAACAAAACGTCAAAAACATCTATACATCTTCATGCCACAAAAAAAGTCTGTGACACATATTTATAGACATGATAGCTGTATCGATATTTATACCCTCGCAAATATCGCAATTAACGCATTATGATAAAATTGTGTACTTCGTTTGCAAGATTATCTATTGCTATCTCGTGGTACTGCCAAATTTCATCGAGATCTGTTCAGCCGTTCAGGCTCTTCAACGGTTGGTCCGATTAACTTGAAATTTGGTACACATATGTAGGACGCACGGCAATGCTAGTACAGTCAGCAAAAAAAAATAGTATCAAAAATGAAATTTTTAGGTTATCTTAGTTTTTTTGAGGTATGAAACCCTAAAGAGCCCTAGTATTACTACTCGCGTACTGTACTGAGCTTTAATATGACGGATATACATACATATCAATATAACCCCGCCTAATTGGCAGCATGGTTAGTGAAAACCAAACCAGTTCGATTACGTGTTATCGTGTTAACAACACAGTACTCTTGCGCAGATACAAAATAATTGAGATCAATGAGTGTTCGGTATTCGCTCCCATTTGTGACTTTCACTGTGTCACGTGACCCCGCCCATTGTGTGGCGTGATTAGGGTCGCCAACCGTACTGTAATATACAGGGTGTCACAACTAAATCATTTAGGCTGATTGGCTGATTTACGAAACTTCCGTATGCCGAAGTAGTCACCTACAATAGTTTGACGTGTAGTGCTTGAGTAAACACTACTAGAGTATTGTGAGTAGCTTAAGCCTGTGGCACACTGAGCAAAGCTATAAAATTATAATTTATAATTTTTTTTTTAGTTGTAATTAGGGTCTCATACTTTGCAGGGGTGTTCAAACCAATACACCGAACAAGTTCGTGAATTATCGTTAAAGGGTTTTGTGACACCCTGTATAGTACTAGCTTCTGCCCGCGACTTCGTCTGCGTAGAATTATACATATAAACCTTCCTCTTGAATCCTATTAAAAAAACCGCATCAAAATCCGTTGCGTAGTTTTAAAGATATCGTAGATACGGTAGCGGGGTAGGCGACAAAGGGGGCCGAGAGACGCGCGGGTGGCAAGCGCACTACCCGCCCGCACCGCTCTGCCCCTTTGTCGTCCTACCCTGCGCCCCTGTACACGCGTGGACGAGGACTCAGAGCGATCCGTTTATATTTACATATACACATGCATCAGCTTATCTATAGCTTAAAAACACTGGCATTAAATTTTATAAAAAAAAAAATAATGACAGCTATGAACTTTAGTCATAGAGTCATAGACAATGGGCAAATTTCCAGAGCCAACCACCGTGAAGCGAGTTCCGACCTTGAATAAAAAGAAAACAATTGGATGCGCCGCGTTTTGCACAGTTTAATTAGATTTGCAATACATGTAAATGTTTTTCAAACATTGTTTATTAAATTAGGTTCAACATAATACCAGGGGAACTAATGGGAATATAATAGCTTGTTGCAATTTATGATAATGTTATTTTAAGTAGAGATTGACAGATTTTAAACTGAATGCTGCTTGGTATACTATGTGGAACATACCCAGGGATTTTGCCTGCTCTGTGCTACATATTTTTATTAGATGCTGCCTTATAATAGGAATTCAACTACCATAATAGAAATAAGAATTTGAAGCACCATAGAAACTTATAGGAACTATGGAACTCTCATTCTTGGAGAAGGCCTGTGCTCAGCAATGGGATGTGTATAGGAGATGAGACAATAGAAACTTGTACAGCACGCTTTTTATATCAATAAATATTTGATAATAAAAATATCATATAACATAAAAACATAGCTCTAGCAGGAGGTTAGTGGGACTTAAGCCAAATGAATAACTGATTTAAAAAAAAAACTAAATATAAAAAAGGACTTAAACAAAATATTAAATAGTTGAATATAATTTGAGCAAACAAATCATTTTGTAAGAACATATATTTTATGGAATATAATAGGCCAGATGTATAGCTTCTGCTGATCAAAAAAAAATATAATCTATGTTAAGTAATTCAATTTAAATTTAGGAAAAAGTGGCCCCATCAACTTTTTGATGATTCTGCCAATGTTGAGATTGGATAAGGCACGGCAAGGAGGTGGACGTCTTGTCTATGTTAAGTAGAGGTGTTAAACTCCACTATCAGTGTGACAGCAAAGAGTTTACTTTCAGTAAGTCTTTATTCACGCAAGTGGGTAGACTTCGTTGAAAACTAGGTGGATTTTATATATCTACTGTCAGATAATATAACAACTAGCAATTACAAACTATTTGTTATTTGCTTTGTCAATAGACATGTGACTTGTGTGTAAATCAACAAATTCTGTGCATTCACTGGTATCACATTATACATATAAGCATTAATTCAACTAAAACATAAAATTGTTGATATAAGGCAGTAAATTTTGTTTTAAATGTACACATAATATGTAGCTCTGGAACTATAGCAGCAATTCTAAAAATTACGATTGAGGAATTTGGCCAAAAAAAACACGACTGAAGCTAGTCACACAGGTTTTTTTTATATAGCATGTTGGTGGTTGGTTGACCTGATGGTAATCAGCTACCGTAGCCTATGAACGCTGACAAGTCCAAGGAACTAGCATACATGTTGCGAACAAATTAAAAATTTTAGCACTCCTTTTAAGTAAGCCGTAAGCCTTATAAATGTAAGAATGAAAAAAGTGTTATCTAATAGAAGACTATCCCCGATTTATAAAGGTTAAAGAAATGAGCATCATGTGTAGGTATTATTTTTTAAATGGTGTCAAACTTGTTACAATTAAAAGTTATCATGCAAGGAAATTCATATGTACCATTAATACATTAATTTTTATTTGCCTACATTTGTACCATTCTAAAATTAAATGTAATTCTCTAACATCATTGGATAGTCTATAGCTATGTTTTATTTATTTAATATCAATTTTGTATTATTAGAAATTTTGAAGACCAATTCAAAATTGTAAATAGTACCTAATAAATGAACCAATTTTAGACATGCTCTTAACTGATGACTGACTTTAACGATTTTCACTCATTGTACTATTTTAAATGGGTTTAGGAATTTTCTACCATTCAACTTTAGGGTACATTTTTTTTTTTATGGTAGAAAATGAATAGCTACTTACAACACTGCTTTCAAAGCCATCAGGGTTCAGGGACGGCATCAGATGGATTTCCGTGTTGTTCACAAGCCGCGTGACGCGATCGTTCTTTCCATAGTTCAAGAGCAAATATTTGCTCAAATACACCATCAATTCCCGGCCAACTGCCTCATCACCGTGCATGTTGGCCACATATTTAAACGCTGGTCGGCCAGCATGAGGCTTCCGGACGTCTTGGCTAATCTGGAGCACCAAGAGTTGTCGGCCTTCTACCGACTTCCCGATGTTATAAACTTTCGCTAACTCCGGGTATGTTTTCTCCAGTTCGACGAACGATTTCAATAATTCATCGTATTTTGTGTATTTAGACGGACTCAGGAATGATTCATCGTCTTCTTCTATCGAGCGCGGCACGCATTCACTAATTAATATAGAAAATATGACCAGCACTAGGGTATAGGCGCACGTAACCATGATTAAACTCCGATATTTACTTAACTATGGGATTTTCCCCGATACAGAACGTTAGTTAATTAAAAATAACACTTGAATTGCTTATAGTTGCAATCATTGCGGGAACTCAGTAAATGCAAGTTATAAAAACAAGTGATAAGCTCTGAGAAAATGAGAAACAACTTAGCACCACAGCTGACGTCACGTCGCGATACGGCTGCAGTTGACTGACAGATGCAATCTTCAGTGTTGCTAGATTGAATAAAACTGACACTTGATTTTAATTGAGATCGCGACCGCCAGCGAGGTGACCGCATCTTTTTACGAGATTCGTGTTCGTGGTCATGTGAATTTAATTAGGTCCATTATATTCGTCCATAATAAAGTTCATAAGACACTGAGGAAAGTGTGCTATTTTCATTGAGATATCCTATCTCATATTTGCAATACCCAAGACGCGTTTGTTTGAATTCCAACATAAAGTTTCAGCTCTGAAACTAGACGAGTGGCGAAACACCAAAACTCCACACACGCGCCGTTTGACATCTCAATGTCTCGTGTTTTATTTCGTGGATTTGATAATAAAACAATAATTTCCGATACCGTTTCTAAGCGAATTGACGATGATTATTACTGAACTAACTTAGATAGAAGTTTACGAACTCAGTAACTGGCAGTTCTTTTATTAAAAGATACTTATTGTGATGGAAAGTGTTAACAGCAACGTCAGTGAAATGAGCCGGAGAACCGGAGAACTTTTAAGGAGGATCAACCGCTTCGCAGACGGCCCTATGACCAGGAAAAAGCTGTTAATCATCTTTCTAGTCGTCGTTTTCCTACTTCTGTACGTCGGGCCTTCGTTGATGAACTGGTTCTTGAATAGGGACGTCGACACTGTCGGTCAGCAGAACCTATGTCAACGAAACTTTTTGAACCCTTTCCAAGATGCTATAGACGAATACGATGCGTATTTAAGACCGGAGAACGCCGCCGCACTCGCCACATTACAACACAACTACGTGCCTTACGTTGGTAATGGTTTATTGGGCTTAGCATTGGAACATGATAGTCATTTGAACATAAAATACGGTCGCACATTATCGCTACCAGTCTGGTATCACCCCTTGTATATTGTAGAAGATTCCGACATGAGGGAATTCACTGTAGCTGATTACAAAAAAGGTATTATTAATAGATTTCAGTGTAGCAACAATGGAATGCAGATATCTTATCAGTATTATGCACATAGAACTATACCATCACTGTTTGTGCAAGAAATTTGGGTCAACAATCCCTTGAATAAAGCGAAGAACATACGGATTTCCACACCTAGAGTGTCAGACTGGCCAACTGCAGTCAAACAAACAATAAAATTGCACCAAGGAGTTGATGCGAAAGAGTATGAAGTGACCACGGGACTGGTTGAGATACCAGACAGTGACTATGTCATCGCTGTTGCGATTGTCTGTAGAAAACTAAGCAGTACGCTGCAAGTTGATGCTCGAGACGGTTTAGATTTAATGATATTGACCACAGTTCAATACAGCAGGCCTATTAAGAAATCAGACTATGCAAAGCATAAAGATCTAGTTGAGAAAAAAGCGATAGAAGAAATGGAGAAAGCCATTTCTCTAACAGGAGATAGAGCTGCTGCGAGAAAACTTAAAGATAACCATGCTAGAGTCTGGCAGGGGTTGTGGTACACTGGCTTCTTCATCTCGGACTCAAAGGCCCAAGGTGTAATTAATGGAGACCGTATAAACGCTACCATTTATGCAATCCTCTCACAAGTCCGAAGCTATGAACATGAAGAGCATATCAAACCAAACATGAAGTCTGACATACT
The DNA here is from genome assembly GCA_949127965.1 of Pandemis corylana. Classification (NCBI taxonomy): domain Eukaryota; kingdom Metazoa; phylum Arthropoda; class Insecta; order Lepidoptera; family Tortricidae; genus Pandemis; species Pandemis corylana. The sequence continues at coordinate 12,521,486 of OX421864.1, read as the reverse complement.
TAGATCACTGACCTACTCTGAAGGTTGTTACGAAGGCCATTCAACACTAGATGCTTTTAATTTATGGAAGCCATTAAACAACCTGCAAAATTTGAATGCTGTGGCTAGTGTTTGGCTTTTGACTTTAGAAAAGCAAGGATGCCATAAACTATTGAAAGCTGGAGCGAGCGGTGTGAACCAAGCAATGATACTAAGCTTCGGTAGCTTACGATTCAGCAACCAACATCTTGAATACAACATCCATCCATCTAAATTACACAGGGATTTCTTATTCCGTCGTCTCAACTACGGCAACATGACCCACGTCAACATAAGTGTAATTTTGCAGGATGACAACAAAGCAGCTATATTCGTTGCACTGGACCGCTCTGACAAAACATACTATGCTTGTGATGCCGGTTGCCTTGACTCACCGGTTCAACTAGGACCGTATAGGAAATATTTCCCAGTCAAACTTACTGAACCTCTCACTCCCATTTTGTATGTAACAGCAGACAAACAACACATGGAAGATTTGAGACACGCTATTCATGTGTCCGAAGTCGTAGAAGCACCAGCCCATGAAAATCATGTGATAGCATTGCACAAGCATGGCCACAGTCTGGGGGGCTTAAATCCTCTCTTCTGGGTATCGATTATTCTTCTCATTGTTGTTTTCCACTTATTCCTCTGTAGAATAATCATGAATGAGTTCTGTGGTACCAACGTAGCATACAAACGGCTGTATAACAAGCCTTGAGATTGCCTTATTAAAGTTCTTCGCTTGACTGACTAATGCCCAGTTTAGGCCTAGGGTTGAAGGTGTACAAGCATGCTATTGCTTATCGTGACACGCATTTATCTTTTTCTGCCTTACGAAGAAAGAAAAGGATGGATGCTCGCATGAACGCATCATAGCTAGCATGCTGGCCTTCATAGGGAAGGTCTTTTGTTAGTGATACAACACACTTTTGATAAATGTTTTGACTTATGAGACTGTCTTGAGAAGTTATTTAGTAAATATGTAAATTTAACACAATTTATGGCAGCACTGCTATAGTAATTAATAAAATTAGTGCACATTTTGATATGTGATTCAAAATAGTTAGCAGAACATTATTCTTTATTTTTCTTCTAATTATGATATTTAATAAAATAGTCTGGACAAAGTATTAAGAAAACACAAAATTCAATGAAGTATATTCAAACATGTTTTTTAACAATTCTTCAGTATTATTGATAACCCTTAAGTAGAGGGGTAAGGGGGGTAGTACAGTCCGTGACCTCTTAGAATGCCACTCAGGTTTCGGGTTCATTGGCCGATTCAAATGTCAAACCCATAAGAGAGAGTGAAACAGCAAGACAAACCGAAATGCCATTCTGAGAGCTCACAGACAAACACGTCAAATATAATGTGTCATCGACCTTATTGTTTGTGGCATAAAGGTGTATAGGGTGCGTTCAAGTATTACGTAAGCGCTTGAGGGGGGGGGGGGGGTCTTTGCTTTGCTTATTTTTGATGACATGGGGGGGTGGGGGGTCGATATGTTGATTAAGTCAGCAGTTTCGATTCGAACTGCTGACCACGATTCAATAAAAAACAGAATCCATTAAAAGAAAAATGCATATAGGTAGCAATGATTACGTAAGCATGGGGGGGGGGGGTAAGAGGTTTGCTTACTTTTGCTGACTAGGGGAAGGGGGGGGGGGGGTAAGTAATTGTAAAAATCTGCTTACGTAATACTTAAATGGCCCCATAGTTTTAGACGTTTTGGTAACGTACATGTATTTATGCGCTTGATTGTACATAACTGTCACAAATAAAAGACCTTTCTTTGTATTTTATTGTTATTCCATGTTGGGTGTTCAATGATTGTAATTAAGTGTAAATAATTTATTGCAGAATGCTTATTTTATTAGTTTGGAAATATAACTTAGCTTGATCTCATACAATGCAATATAAATGTGTATGACGATACTGCTGCTGTTCTAGGGAAGAGATGTAAACAATATTTTGAATAGACAAAGTGTTTTGTTTAAATAAGCTATTGTTTTATTGTCCTTACCACTTTTTTGTGCAACACCAGAGCATTACACATGCGTTGTCGGTCTAGAGGGCTAACATAGATTACCTCGTGTGGCTGTAATTTTAGCGGCTGTCTTATCCACGCTGGAACACAGCAGTACAAGCACTGCTGCTTGCCGGCAGAGCTTAAGGGCGTGTTACGATATGTTTAGCCTCCGGTCTACGATATATGTGCTGCTGTCTACTAAGAACAAAAGTACATACATATACATATATCTCGTCTTTATCCGTACGCAGTAGACAGAGCCTAAGGTAACAAAATCTTAATAATAATAACCTGACCACCGGTAGCTTATGCCTCGCCTCGCTGCCGGCGGTACCCTAGGTTAGGTTTTTATAATGTTTTTATATTTTGTATTAATATTGTTTTATTACTTTTTATATGAATATTGTAAAAACCTAACTTGAGACAAAAATAAATATACAATAATAATAATAATATATTTATTTTTAATGCCACGTTTAGCATGATTAAGGGCATACAGGTGGAAAGGGTAATCAAAATAGTGATTGGGTTGCTAGCCACATCGCCTAACATGATTACGACATTTCATTTCGGATTGTACTAGCTTCTGCCCGCGACTTTGTCTGCGTAGAATTAGACTTAACTGATGTTGATGTATATTCTGCAATATTAAATGATTAACGTAGCAACTCTAGGCAGCACCTTTGACATGTTTATCGCTATCCCGCGGGAACTATGCTATTTTAAATATCATATAGGATAAAAAGTAGCCTATGTGTTAATCAGGGATGTTACGGAGCTTCGACTCCGGTTCCGTTAAATCGGAACTTCGGATTATTATTACACCTTCAGTTCCGACACTTTTAAATCGAAGGTCCATACATGTCGCGCGGAGAATCCCCCGACTCCCACTACGTGCACTCTATCATCAATTATCCCACCCTGCCTCCGACTCCGATTCAGACTCCGATAAGCAAATTTAAAAACTCCGACTGCCTTCGGTTCCGATAAAACTACCTCCGTTACATCCCTGGTGTTAATCTAAGGTACCAGCTATCTCCGTTCCAAATTGTATCTAAATGCGTCCAGTGGTTTCAGCGTGAAGAAGGAACAAACATAATCGCGTCGTCACAAACTTTTGCATCGCATTTATGTATATTACTTAGTAGGTTTTTCAAACAATACCCACTTAAAATAATTATCAGCCATTCCAATATAGCTTATCACCTGAGTGTTTAAATAACCGATATGGTGAAATTAATTTCTCTAAGCGGTGAAATAACTCTATCAACTTTTGTTTAACTTTATATTCATTGTATTGGTTCGTCTGCAAATAATCCGTGGGAATTAGGCAATTTTCCGGGATAAAATGTAACCATGTGTTACTCCAGATTACAATCTATTTTAGCCAAATTTCATCCAGATCTATTCGGCTGTTCTGACGTAAAAGAGTTGACAAACTTTCGCATTTATATTTAATTAGTAGAAAGTTCTCTTTAATATCAGAAAATATATTTTTTAACACTTCTACAATTTTGTCTGGCTGGATTGACATGAAATTCGGTATACATACGTATATTTATATAGATTAGATGAAATGCAAAATATAGTCTACAAAAAGCACAGTAAGAAAAAGATTGAATTTAATTTTTTTTTATAAAAAGTTGGGTAGTTGGATTCATGTGCTCATATGCTCGGAAGCAATAAAACCGGGTCACTCGCCTCATAAAGTTTTATGAAAACTCACCGATTTCTTTGCTTCCGAGTAGTTACAGGTACCTATTAAGACTGAGGTATAATAAAAAGCTCAAATAAAAATTCTCTATAAATATATTTACAAAATATGGCTTCGAAACTTAAGGCACGTATACACTGTAAAGTTCTACTGATCACAAAGCACCGAGTGTAAACTATGCACAATTAGTCAATTATCGACATTGTTATATTGGACGGTATTATGCAGAAAATATCCAGCTCAGTAATTAAATACAATGCCTGGAAATAAAGATTGCACTTCGGTCTTTGGAAAGAGACAAGCGTCAAGTAAGTTAGAGCGAGACAACCCTCTACGAAATCCGAAATTAGCCGAGAAGGCCAATGGGCAATTTTTATGCCCGGGTACTGTAATAGAGCTATTTCAAACATTACGGAGGGATCCTAGTGAAAAAGGGGTTAAGTCTGAAACAAATGACAACCTATTTTCTTTCTAGTGTAAAAGGAATTTAGTCATAGCTATGTAGAAAGTTCTGAATTATCCCCCTTTTCTCTAGAACCCCAGTTTTAAAGTCTGTAAGTCAAGTCAACCTTTATGCCAATAGGGTTATGGCGTCACTAAGTACTTCGAAAAAATCACGTTTCTCGAAATCGCTAATCTTACGAAGTGAACCTTATTTACTGTACTTACTTCAAGGTGCATTTGCTTGAATATTCATTTAAGATACGAGGTTTTTTCAATGTAGTGACGATTTGACGATACGAAAGCATTATTATCTGACCAAAAAAATTACAACAGTTGTCATTTGATTTTATGACATTTTGGCACATTGACAAAAAAATTACTGCATAATCTCGTCCAAATAAAATTTCTAAAAAAAACACTCCAAAACTACGACTCGCTTTCCGAAGATCACATTATTTTGTACATTATGTACTTACGAAATAAATTAACCTAAAAATCGAAGTTAAAATTGAAGCACTAGTTACCTAAACACATAAAATAAATAAAAATATACTCTATTGTCAAACATAGTTTTATTTCATCTAAACGTATGCGCATTCTATCACAGCAGAAATATAGAAAAATTTGATAAGTAAAGGTAAAAGTACATATATTTGCATTAGAGTATATATTTATTTATCTATTTGGCTTTTGTCAGTTCTTTATAAAGTAAAGAATGAGGAATAAACAACTCTAACAAATAGAGACTAAAACCATTATTCTAACACTTAACCAAATGACTTTTCCCACCAGAATAGTTCAAACTATCGCAAAGAAAAAATAAATCTAAAATTATTTATCGTCTGATGTTGCTACAAGAAAAAACACGAGGTGCAAGTAATTCAGTCAAATGGCATAACAGCTAAAACCTTATTAAAGCCATCACTCGAATTAAGGTGTGACACCAACCAGGTGAAGCAACAACTGGAGTTGAGTTTTAGTTGGACTCGTGTCACTCGGTTAAAACCACTCAACTCGTCCAGGGGCGGATTTAGGGGAGCGGGCACGTGCCCCTCTAGACGGTATTTTTGTGTACTGTGAGCAGTACATACTTCAAGTTTATTTCAAACAGTTCCTTTTTTTGCCCCTTGTCCAATCCAGGATCCGCCCTTGAACTCGTCCACCTCAAATTTGAATAAAAAGCCTTAGCTGTTGACATCTCAATTCGTTGTTCTATCGGATAAACATTCAATGTCATGATTTTAATGTATCACCAGCCTAGAATGGAGTAATGTAAAATAAAAATATATAAGGTACACAAGAGAATGGTCCGATACATTTGCACTATTGAACAGCGAGGCGTGCGAAACGGTAAGGCTAGACATAGATGAATTAACCAATAGTGGTAAAACAAACCGTCCAATGCCGAAACATTTACTATCAGGATCATATCGGCTTCTATAACTCTAACGTCCTGCTTGATGCCAGTACAGCATTCGCAGGTTTTAAACGTGTTATTTGACTCACACTATTGGTTAATTTCTCTGTCTAGTTTACACAATGCAAGAATAACTTACATGATCTTAACACCGAGAGGGTATTCTATGAATTACATCTATATCAAAGTTGGCATCTTGAAGATTGTAAAGAAAAGTATAAAGAATTAAGAAAACAGATATTAGTATTAGAAAAAAAAGCAATTTGTAATATCGCAATTCATGCAATGCTATCTCAGCGAACATTTATTCTATTTCTAGTAGTTGAAGGTCAAATTTAAGGAGAGAAGTCATTGATCAAAGATTCTCAATCATTTATTTTGTTAAATTCAAACAAAGTCAATAATATTTCTCAATTATATTTTACAATAAAAGAATGAATTAAGTTTAGATGTCTAAACTTTACGCGCGAAGCAGGCACATGAACTTTAGTTGAAGAAACTATCAACTTATTTGAAGAAACTGTCAACAGTGTCAACGCACTTGAAGAAATTATCATCTTAGTTGAAGACACTATCAACTTAGTTGAAGAAATTATCATCTTAGTTGAAGAAACTATCAATTTAGTTGAAGAAATTATCAACTTAGTTGAAGATATTAGCATCTTAGTTGAAGAAACTATCAACTTAGTTGAAGAAATTATCATCTTAGTTGAAGAAACTATCAACTCAGTTGAAGAAATTATCATCTTAGCTGAAGAAACTGTCAACTCAGTTGAAGAAACTATCAACTTAGTTGAAGAAACTGTCAGAACTGTCAACTTAGTTGAAAAAAATATCATTTTAGTCGAAGAAACTTTCTACTTAGTTGAACCTGTTAACATTTTCAAAAGTTTTCGCTAGAAATTGCCAGTTCTAGCAACAAAGAAACTTCAAATTCACGATTAGGGTAACCAGCAACTCGCCACAACTAGTACAAATTCCAGTTTCTATTTCTAGTGGTGTCAAATTAAAACTGATTCTAAAATCGAGTGTCTTTGCGCAATTTCTTTAGTAAACAGTTAGTTGCTCGTTGCCGCTAAAGTTGCTGCCTGCTTCGCGGCTAACAAAACAATTGACAATAAACTTGACACTATAGATTTGTTCAGTTTCTCGCGCCTCGCCTCGCAATTAAATATACTACTTAAATTACGTATAAAAATGGAAAATTAACTAACTATCCAGATCTGATGGTCACTTATTAATTATCGATTAACGTAAAAGCGTATGAATGTTACTTTATTATTATTACACAACTGTCAACGTTACGTCGTAAAATAATTTGTGCGAGTAAAAAAATTGGCCCTTAAATTAATTTTAATAAAATAGTTTTGTTCACACTCAGAGACCACAGTTCGAAATTAAACTATAATTTAAAAAAATGTAGCGTCATTACTTATGCTAATGAACCGTTAAACAAATCAACGTCTCTGCGTGCGGCACCAAGTATGACAACTGCAATCTAATGCAATAAATATGTTTAGTACAATTCTACCATAGCCAAGGGCGTCGCCAAGGGGGGCAGGGGGGCTGCCGTCCCCTCTAGAGCATCAAAAAAATGTAGCCACACTGTTTGAACTACCGATAGACGCTATACTTCTACTACCCCCCACCCCACTCTTGATTATCGGCTTGGAATAGCATGTCATAACTCCGCTAACAAAACATCCAGCTTTTTCGTAAAACCCAAAACATCTAAATAAACCTAACAAGAACCGTTTATTTACAATTTCCTCAACACATACCCAGCTTCGATCAAAACGGAGATCAAATATAACGACTTTATCAATTTTTTTGTCATAAAAACGCGTACAATTTTAGCTTATATTATCATACGTCGTAATGCTATAAATATTGAAGTGACCCATAAATTAGGCCACACATTTAGGGAAGGGGGGGAATGATTTGTGACATAGAAACATAGAATAAGCGCCATCGATGACCTGAGACCCCATGTTTATTTTATTATTACCAGAAGCCAGCGTTTCCGCGGCAAAACTAAACGCAGTCGCAATCTAGCTTGTACTAGCTTAGAAGTAGTAGAAACATTATCATCGAAATCAAGTATTATTAAATAAAAAAAAACCATGACGATGTATTTTACATTCATTTATCTCAGCAGGGACAGCTCGCCTTTGTCCGTGTAATTTTTTTTTTGTGAATTGTGTCTGTTTCTTTATATTTATAAAATAAAGTACGAACCAAATTTAAAAATTAAATGTCATGGGCTGCCGTGTACTGACGTGGATTTCAAAGATATAATTGCTACTGTTTCTATGTAACTTTATACTAACCTCACATGATTTTTTATACATATATATTTTTTTTGGTGGCCCGTTTTTTCTATTACTCAACTATCGATATCGACAAAAAAACCAACGTTAGCTACTGCGTTTTGTTCTGTTGATTTTGATAAATCTTCGCGTCTTCGTCTTCATTTTAAGTAGAAAGTTTGAAAGTAAGAAATAGGGTTGGGGGTAACATTTTCTAAAAATTGACGTGACGTAATTTATGGTCAGATAAAAGACTAAGGCACTGTGTGCAGTTCATCAAGATTCTAAAATACACGAAGTCAATAATAAACGTGCAAGGCAGCCACGTTTCTGCGTCACATTTGTTTAGTTGAAAGCAGTTTTTAGGACAGATAAAAAATAAAGTTTAAAATGTGGCTGCTTTTTGTCTATGGTCTCCGATGTCAGCATACCTTTCACGTAGCTTCCACAGTCATCAAAAGCGTTGCATTCCCTGACACCCTTAAGGCAGTAGAGTAAGGACAAACCATAGAGTACCCTGGTTGTGAGTTACAGACGAATGTTCGAGCGTTTTAACCGCTCGTTTCAAACGTCAACATCCTCCCACGACAGTTTCAATTATCTAGTGATTGCCAGAGACCGGAACTTTCGTTGCACTTTTGAATTGTCGCTGTGACTTCTAATTTATCGACTTTATCTAAACAATATCGATATATTATGGATTAGACTTCTAGTTCACCTGTAGTTTTAATATTGTTTACTGTAAAATGTCTAAACGACAAAAATCCGAAAAGTAAAGCTATGGCCGGGAAACGAACCCGATCCTCGTCATTCCGTGACGCGTGCTATACCCCTACACCACCCATAGCAGGTGGGTAAGCCTTCGAATTTTTCTATCTGTTACTAGCTGTCACGTGACCCTGTTGCTATGCGAATTTTTGTCGCCAAGCGTCATCTGTTTGAATGATGTGTCTGTACGACACAATAACAAACTCTCGTCCCTGTTGTTTACTGTGTCATGTTTCATATTTTATCGATATGTGAGAAGTCGATAAATGAGAAGTTACTGAAAATTTAAGTGCCATGAAAATTCCGGTTCGTTCACTGCGACAAAATACTAACATTCGGTTAATTCTGCGGCACCGACGTGGTATAAAAAGGATGATGACGGAAACAAGCTGTATAATATAACATTACTACAGCGGCCGGAAAGTAATGGATTGCCGGCTGAAAACATACAGGCGCACGAGCGTGAGCGAGCCCGGATATTTGAGTCTGGCAACTCCTTTTCCCGCCGAGGTTATGTATAGCGCTTTCCTTAAACATGCAATGAAATGAGTTAAAAACCTCCAAGAAATTGAAATACTGCAAAATATAACAAACCTTGTTTTTTTTTAATAAAGATTGTGATAACGCCAGAAAGCAAATATTGCAAATAGTTTTTTTTTAATGGCTAAATGCCAAGATGCCGTGTCACAAATATGTGTGCACACGGCCGGCTTAGGCCTGCAATGCTGTAGACCTCCGTCTAGTCACCAATGAAACGTGACACTTCGCAGCCTGAGGAGCATAACATCAATAATTCATTGTATATTTGAGAACAGCTGCTTATAGACCTCACAGCTCCTCGTAGAACTGCAGCCTGGTGTTGGTGGCGCCCTGGCGCAGCCGCCTCAGCGTCGAGTACTTGGTGTCGCCGGCGCGCGCCTGCTGCTCGTGCAGCCGGTCCAGGGTGGCCGTACTGCGCTCCACGCGGAGCACCGAGAACTCGCTGCGGAGCGACTCCAGCTGTTGCTGGAGGTGCTTCGACTTGGCCAGGTATTCCACGCTGAAAAGAGTCATTCACCTTTTAGTAGGAGTGTAACACATACACATGACGACCGGATAGCCTAGTGGTTAGTGACCCTGACTATGAAGCTATAGGTCCTGGGTTCGAATCCCGGTAGGGGCAGACAGATGTATGGTGAATACGAATGTTTGTGCCCGAGTCATGGATGTTGTATGAATTTAAGTATGTATTTATCTACATTATATAAGTATGTTTATCCGTTGCCTGGTACTCATAGCACAAGCTTTGCTTAGTTTGGGGCTGGGTCAATTGGTGTAATTTGTCCCAAGATATTTATTATTTATTTACATACACAAAATACGTCTTTATTCCTTGCGGGTAGACAGAGCCTAAGGTAACACCTACAGGCCACGTTTAGCAAGATTGTGAGCGTATAGGTGGAAAATTGAGTCAAAATAGTGTTGGGATTCCTATGATTTTCACCCATTCCCTCGATGGGCTTTTACCATCTGCGCGGGAAGAGAAGCATCTGCATGGTACATTCTATGTTTTTTCTTTGCTCCCAGACCAGCATGGAAGTTAAAGTTGGTAGGAGTGTAAAAGTGTACCATTCGAAATCTGCAACTTGGCGAAGGCTAGACAGTTGTTAGGTTTTACCACATCTTATACTTACGGACTAAAGATGGCGCTGTACTCAACGATAGATCACATTTTATAGTGACACTGTATGGTTTTGTGAAACCGCGAAGCAAGTGAAACTATTTAGGCATTTAATTCATTAAAATTGCGTTCTTATTCTTAACTTAATAATTGGAAAATGAGAATAGTAATGGGAAATAAATAGTAGACAAGATATCATCTCATAAGCGAGAGTGTAAATGCTACACGGTCAGCTGATACGAGCTATGAGTGCCGCCATATTGGTCTTGGCTGCTCTGCCGAGCGCCTGCCGCTTTATCCCCACTCCGCAGCCGGCTATAATGCGATGCTATAGATGGACGAAACAAATTGAGGCGATGGAAGAAAAGTTTCACTTTAAAAAGGTTAAAGTCGTACTCCGAAGGCTACGGTACGATTATCTAAAGTCTTTTTCTAGGGCCGGCGAGAAAACGAACAATACAGACTATTCAATTCAATTCAATTTTTAAAAATCTAGCTCCATCGATACTGTCGATGATTCTGCCAATGTCGAGGTTGAAGAAGACACTACTTGTTTTTATTCAGCCGTTGTTCGGTAGCTTCAACGTGCGGTACTCTGATGAGAATCTAAAATAATCCATATTCAGAAACGTTTCTGCTAACTTAGCAATCGTCTGTCCTTATCTGTGAAAGGTAAATGTCAAAGTGACAGATAAGGACAAACGGTTGCTAAGTTAGCCAGCTTGTAAAATCGGGTTTTGGTACTGACCGCTCTTTCTCAATCTCTAGCGACAGCCTGTGTATGTGAGGGTCGGGCTCGTCAGGCACCAGCTCGTAGGAGTTGAGCTCGGGCTCCGCGGGGGCGCCGTTGACGGCCGCCGCGCTGCCGAGCTCCGCCGGCAGCGAGCACGTCGACGGGAACAGGGACGACGGCACCGTGCTGGAGGACTGGATGTGAATAGATAAATGTAGGCGGTGTGGGATCATTTTACATTGGTGGCTTAGACAAACAGAGATAAAAAAGGCGGGGGGCGGGGGAGGGATACCAAATCTGATCAAATAAAAACCGGTATTGCCCGATGTAAGAATACCTAAAGACGTTTAGTGTGGTTGTGAGCCTACAAATAGAAATACATACATACATACATATATCACGTCTTTATACCTTACGGGGTAGACAGAGCCTAAGGTAACAAACCCTAAAGCCACGTTCAGCGTGATTAAGGGCGAATAGGTGGAAAGTGAAATCAAAATAGTGATGGGTTGCTAGCCGCATCGCCTATAACATGATTCCCAAGACTTTCGCCCTATCCCTCGATGGGCTTTTACCATCTGCGCGGGAAGAGAAGCAACTGGTAAATTCTATGTTTTTTCATTACTCCCAGACCAGCATGGACGAATACAAGTAGAAAGGGGAATGAAAATAGTGGGGCGGGAAAAAAATCAGGTGGTACATTTGTCTTTGCTTTCAGACCAGCATGGAGGAACATAAGAACTTAGGAGATTTTTCTCTTCATCAGCTGGTTGAGTCGGTAAAAGGGACTTACAGCGGGCGGGGGCAACGACCCCGTGCCGGTCCTGCTGAGGAAGTTGAGCAGCTTCTCCTTGGCGGCCTTCTCGGCGACGCGCGCCGACATCAGCTCGACCTTGAGCCTGTCGGCCTCGGCAGCTCGCTTCTCGGACTCCTCCACCAGCCGGGCCGTGAGGAACTCCGCCTCGCGCGTCTTCCGCTCTAAGTGCACCTGGAATAAGTTAAGTAAGTAAACGAATGCTTTATTAAGGCGAAACATAGAATGAAAAAAGAAGAAAGAAGGAAAAACATAAAATGTGCCAGTTGCTCCTCGTCCCGCGCAGATGGTAAAGGCCCATCGAGGGAACGGGCGAAATTCTTAGGAATCATGTTATAGGCGATGAGGCTTGCAACCCATCACTATTTTGATTCCCCTTTCCACCTATACGCCTACGCGGTCTACGTGTGGCGTTTAGATCTTGTTACCTCAGTCTCTCTAACCCGTAAAGAATATGTACAAGCAGCAAGGGATCTCTACTAGTTAACCTTTGAGTAAGCATTAAACGAGGGACCGACAAAGAGTGAATTACTCGATAATATTGTAAGTTCAAGTGAATATCAATTTTATTTTTAAATAAGTACAGTCGAGGGCATAAATCGATACAGTCGTCATGGCACATATATGTCTCACTGACCTTATTGTTCGTGGCATAAAGGTGTATTTGGTTTTCTACGACGAAGACACTTTTCTTCCTAGCTAACTCGGTTATCAAACGAGAATATTTTTTTCCTCGTAGAAAACTGATATATTATTTGGTTTTCTACGACGAAGGCACTTTTATTCCTAGCTAACTCAGTTATCAAACCGGATTATTTTTTCCTCGTAGAAAACTGATATTTTATTTGGTTTTCTACGACAAAGACACTTTTCTTCCTAGCTCACTCGGTTATCAAACGGGATTATATTTTTCTTCGTAGAAAACTGATATTTTATTTGGTTTTCTCCGACAAAGACACTTTTCTTCCTAGCTAACTCGGTTATCAAACCAAATATTTTTTTTTCTCGCAGAAAACTAATATTTTATTTGGTTTTCTCCGACAAAGACACTTTTCTTCCTCGGTTATCAAGCCGGATTATTTCTTTCCTCGTAGAAAACTGATATTTTATTTGGTCTTCTCCGACAAAGACACTTTTCTTCCTAGCTAATTCTATTATCAAACCGGATTATTTCTTTCCTCGTAGAAAACTGATATTTTATTTGGTTTTCTCCGACAAAGACACTTTTCTTCCTAGCTAACTCGGTTATCATACATAAGGACGTACCTTCTCCTCCTCAGTGCGTATAGCGGACAGCCGCAGCCGCGCGTTGTCGCGCTCCGCGTCTGCAGCCTTCTGCGCCAAGAGGGACGCCTCTTCCTCCGCCACGCGACCCTTCTCAGCTAGGAGCTCCGCCGTTTCCTCGGAGCGCCGCTGCGATAAGATATAATTTAATACTAGAGTTAAAAGTTGACTACAGTTTCATGTGGTCGCGACTAGTGATCGTCGCTAGTATGATGGTTGTTACTAGTGGTGGTCGCCACTAGTAGTATGGTGGTTACCAGAAGTGTGGTAGCCACTACTAGTGTGATGTTCGCCACTACGTAGTATGGTAGTCGCTACTATTGTGGTGGTTGCCACAAGTGTGTTAGTCATTATTAGTGTGACGATTGCAACTAGTGTGGCGTTTGCTACTAATTGATAGTTCCTACTAGTGTGGTGATCACTACTAATGTAATGTGGAGATCGGGTGTGTAATGATTGATATAAAAATATTTAATATATTTTCTATCGATATATCAACATTTGACATAATTTCAAAGGGTATAATCACTCATTGTGTATAATAAACGTTTGGTATAATTTTAAAATATATAAATTTATTTCGTATATTTATCGTTCGGTATAACGCTTATTTCTTATAACGATTATATGGTATAACGCTCATTTTATATACAAATCATAATATATAACAATCATAACCTAACCTAACCTAACCAACTTTTTTATAGCAGTTCGTTTTTGTTGGGGGACGCAGTTCAAACCTAGCCTAACCTACTTTTTGATATGCCAATTGTATTTTATATAAAAATAACGTTATACCATAAGTTCATTATAGGAAATAAGCATTATACTTAAAGCGTGTTATATTAAATGATATTATATCAAATGATCATTATAAGAAATGATAATTATGTCATATGTAAATATATTAAGTGTTGTTATATGATTTAATAATTATATTAAATGAGCGTTATTGCTACTAATATTATACCAAAAATTTTTATATACATCGTTACGCACCCGTGGAGATCACTACTAAAGTTGGCGTTGCTACTAGTGTGATGATCACCACTAGTAACGTGCCAGCAACCAAGTACCATTTTTACTCACCAGCGCCTCGTTCGCGAGCCGGATCTCCTCCTGGTACTGCAGCAGCCGCTGTTCCATGGCAGCGCGCTCCCGCTCGGCAGCCTCACACGGCTGCTTCTCTCGCGCTAATTCACCATTACTGTGGTGGTTGCCATAGCATGGTGGTCTCAACTCTATAGCAGTTGCCACAAGCGTTTTCCACTAGTATGGTGATCACTACTAAAGTAGTAGTCACTAGTGTGATCATCACTAGTGCGGCAGTCGCCACTAGTATAGCAGTTGCCATTAGTGGGGGCAGTCACCAGTAGTGCGGCAGCCTCTACGAGTGCCACTGCTACTCACCAGCGCTTTTTTGGCGAGCCGGATCTCTTCCTGGTACTCAGCCGCTGTTTCATAGAAGCGCCCTCCGGCACCACTAGTGTGGTGGTCGTCACTAGTGCGGCAGCCTCTACGAGTGGCAAAGCTACTCACCAGCGCTTTTTTGGCGAGCCGGATCTCTTCCTGGTACTCAGCCGCTGTTCCATAGAAGCGCCCTCCGGCACCACTAGTGTGGTGTTCGTCACTAGTGCGGCAGTCACCACTAGTGCGGCAGCCTCTACGAGTGGCAAAGCTACTCACCAGCGCCTCGTTGGCGAGCCGGATCTCCTCCTGGTACTGCAGCAGCCGCTGCTCCATGGCAGCGCGCTCCCGCTCGGCAGCCTCTCGCAGCTGCTTCTCTCGCGCTAAGTCACCATTACTGTGGTGGTTGCCATTGCATGGTGGTCTCAACTCTATAGCAGTTGCCACAACCGTGGTAGTCACTAATAGTGGAATGGTCGCCTCTAATGTGGCGTTTCCCACTAGTATGGTGATCACTACTAAAGTAGTAGTCACTAGTGTCGTGATCATCACTAGTGCGGCAAGTCGCCACTAGTATAGCAATTGCCATTAGTGGGGGCAGTCACCAGTAGTGCGGCAGCCTCTACGAGTGCCACTGCTACTCACCAGCGCTTTTTTGGCGAGCCGGATCTCTTCCTGGTACTCAGCCGCTGTTTCATAGAAGCGCCCTCCGGCACCACTAGTGTGGTGGTCGTCACTAGTGCGGCAGTCACCACTAGTGCGGCAGCCTCTACGAGTGCTAAGGCTACTCACCAGCGCCTCGTTCGCGAGCCGGATCTCCTCCTGGTACTGCAGCAGCCGCTGTTCCATGGCAGCGCGCTCCCGCTCGGCAGCCTCTCGCAGCTGCTTCTCTCGCGCCAGTTTATTTCGCTCTATCTGACGACGCTGTAACATAGACTCGGTGATCATTTGGTCTTCGTCTTTGATTTCTTGATGACAAATAATTATGTGGCTGGTCGGAGCTTACGCAAGGTTCGTAGGGTTTGGGAGCGGTGCGACCTACGGGTTGCGATCGCGGAGCGGAGTGACTTCGGTTACTGCCGGTCAACACGTAACCCGGCCCGTGGGGTCGGAACGTGGGCCGCTTGTCTTTTTCAAGACAGGGGGCCGCGAGGAGTAAACCTCTATAAAAAATTTAGAGGGTCGCACCCGCGGGTGCTTTTGGTGACGGACGCGATCATGCCTTCGGTACCGTCCTGCTTTCAGAGTAGTATATGAGGGTGTGAGAGCTGACGTGAGGGTCGGCGGGCATAAGCCTGCCGTCGGAGCGGTGCGCCCCGTAAGGGACTGTCCACTCACCTGTTTCTCCTCTTTGGCTTGTGCCTTCATCTGCTGTACCTCCATGGTGTCGGGCTTGCGCCGGCGCATGTACAGGTCGTGGTTGCCGATGCACAGGTCCAATATCTGCGCAATACAACACGCTGTACCATTCAACAATTCTATAAGTCCAATTTTTACCAGCACTCTTCCAGGCTGGTCTGGGAGCAAAGAAAAAACATTAAATGCACCAGTTGCTTCTCTTCCCGCGCTGATGGTAAAAGCCCATCGAGGGATTGGACGACGTGGCTAGCAACCCATCACTGTTTCGATTCCCCTTTTCATCCATACACCCACTATCACGGTAAACGTGGTTTTTAGGTCTTGTTACCTTAGGCTCTGTCTACCACGTAAGGGATAAAGACGTGATTTATGTATGTATGTATACAGTAAGGAAAATGTAATTTAGTGTAATGTATTTAGGTACCACCGTAGAACCCTATCGCAGTAAGGTGACTTAGACATGTCACTTGAGTTTGAGTGACACGCCGGCCCGTCACTTGCGACAGGGTTCTACGGTGTTACGCGAGTACATTTCCGTCAATATACATAAATCACGTCTTTATCCGTTACGGGGTAGTCAGAGCCTAAGATAACAAGACCTAAAAGCCACGTTTAACATGATTGTGGGCGTACGTGGAAAGGGGAATCAAAATAGTGATGGGTTGCTAGCCGCATCGCCTATGACATGATTTCTAAGATTTCCGCCCATTCCCTCGATGGGCTTTTACCATATGCGCGGGAAGAGAAGCAACTGGTACATTCTATATTTGCTCAGACCAGTATGGAAGTAGTAATTATCATCTTATTGTTGTCTTGGAGTTGGTTTGGTCACATAGAAAGGATGGATGAAAGAAGATTAACTAAACAGATCTATATGGGGAGTGTGGATGGGTGCGTTGGGAGGGGAAGGCCTAGACGGACGTTCCGAGACCAAATTGGGGCAGTTTAGGAAAAATCATTTTATTGAATCAGGGGTAACTTTGCGGAGGTCCATTTTAATGAACAAAAAATATTTACCTTGCCACTTCGCTACTCACGCGCAAGACAAGCCGGTGCGAAATACTTATATATATGTTTTTCACGCAAAAATCTCACAAACTTAATTAATTAACACTACACTTAACTTAAATAATTATTTTTACATTACGTTTATTTATATGTTTTCAAATCAGTCCGACGTTTGCAGTCACTAAACTTTGATAATGATCCCGTATCGAAACGCGTCAGTGTTTGTGTGATGCAAGGGATAATTAAGTTTGTGTGATTTATGTGTTTTGTGGCAGTAGTGGAAGGAAGATTGCACGAAAAACATATATATTTCACACAGGCTTGGTTATCTTGCACGTGAGTAGCGGAGTAGCAAGTTAAATATTTTTTGTTCATTGTTTTAGAAAAAGGTCAGGTCAAGAGTTCCCGAAACCGACGAGCACGTATAAAGAGATTGATGAATGTGGATGAAGCGAAAGAAGTATGTCAGGATCGTAGCAAGCGGAGCAAAGTAGTGGCGACCCCTGTGGGAAAGAGGCGTGACTGTTTGTATGTATCAGGAATGTAACGGAGGTAGTTTTATCGGAACCGAAGGCGGAGTCGGAATTTTTAAATTTGCTTCATCGGAGTCGGAATCGGAATCGGAGGCAGGGTCAGATAATTGACGATAGAGTGCACGTAGTGGGAGTCGGGGGGGATTCCCCGCGCGACATGTATGAACCTGTTCATCGGGTGGTAGGGTCTTGTGCAAGGTCCGTCCGGATCGCTACCACCATCTTACTCGCTAATCCTGCCGCTAAGTAGCAGTGCTTGTATTGCTATGTTCGGGTGTGGAGAGTAAGACAGCCGGGGAAATTACGGGCACAAGAGGCGTTTCATCTTAGTCCTCTAGGTTGGCAACGCATCTGCAATCCCTCCGGGGTTGCGGGTGTCTATGGGCAGTGGTGATCACTTACCATCAGGTGACCCACTTGCTCGTTTGCCTTCCTATTCATATAAAAAAAAAAAAAAAATAGTCGACACAGGCCGCCGCCGCCGCTATGTTATGCTTCGACCTCCGATTAAAACCTTCGATTTAAAAGTGTCGGAGCCGAAGTCGGAACCGAAGGCGTAATAATAATCGGAAGTTCCGACTTAACGGAACCGGAGTCGAAGCTCCGTAACATCCCTGGTATGTATGTATGTGTATCGAACGCTTACCAATTTGTTCATCCCCTTAGGCGAGAAGAATATAAAGTTGTTGACAGACTTGTCCACAAACTTGATGATGAATTTCTTATCGTCAAAAGATATATGTTTTATCTCGGACCAGGGGAAGGTGGTCTTCGGCATCAGCTTATTGTCCTTCTCGTATATGTTAAGACCGAGCGCTGTCACGCCGAGATATAGGTCTGTATCTTTTTTATTCTGAAAAAAAACATTGCCTTTGTGAGTTTCGATGATTGTATGTGTAAAAAAAAAATCAAAACGGCACTGAAAATTAGAACACAGAAACATCCGAAAAGTAAAGCTATGGCCGGGAATCGAACCCGGATCCTCGTCGTTCCGTGACGCGTGCTATACCCCAACGCTATCCATAACAGGTAACATAGGTTACAGCGCCTTCTCTCGTCCCTGGTGAGCAGTAGATGTTCCACGGGAGTTTGTAATAGTGTCGTACAGACACATCATTCAAACAGATGACGCTCAGCGACAAAAATTCGCATAGTAGGTAACAAAAGATAGTAACAGGGTCACGTGACAGCTAGTAACTGATAGAAAAATTAGATGGCTTACCCACCTGCTACAGGTGGTGTAGGGGTATAGCACGCGTCACGGAACGACGAGGATCCGGGTTCGAATCCCGGCCATAGCTTTACTTTTCGGATTTTTCTGTGTTCTAATTTTCAGTGAAGTTTAGAAATAAAATTTAATTTCTAACGGTAAAACCGTAAAAGTAAAACATAAAAATCAAGAAATAAAAATCCCTGATTCATTTGATAGTAGCAACAGAAAAATTCGGCAAGTGTGTAGGGAACGTGCGAAGTGTATGGTGGGGGTAGAAAACGATCACAGCGCTTGCCGTGGCAGAAATGTGCAACAATAGGGGCTTAGTGAAGCATTTACTTACTTACTAATATTAAAACGTGTCCTTCGTAAACATTGTGTTCAAAACTTACATTAATAGAAAAATAATTCACTCCGTACATGTCCAGATCTTGTGCTATCTTCAAATACTCCATCTCGGCCTCGTCCCGAGACATGCCCTTGTGGTCCGCGTACCTGCAACACCCAGAGTCGTGGATTAACTATACAATACAATACAACAACTATTTGTACACCACATAATAAACAATACAGAACACAGGTGACTTTATTATTATTATTATATCAACCTATAACTGTGTCCCACTGCTAGGTAAAGGTTTCCTCTCCCGATCTACATCTCCCTATCCAGAGATATTTGCGGCCACTCGGTCAGTTCCACGTCCAGAAGGCTTATTACCTAACTCGCTCGCAATCGCCATCCTGTTCATTTTGACAGTTCACGTATGGGCTGACAATTAGCATTGCAATCAGCTAGCTGTCACATCCATACAAGAACTGTCAAAATGAACACGATGGCGATTGCGAGCGAGGTAATAAGCCTACTGGTCATCTCGCCATCTCCGCCTTTTTATTATTATTATTATTATTCTGTATATTTCTTTTTGTCTTAAGTTATGTTTTTACAAAATTTATGTAAAAAGTAATAAAACAATATTAATACAAAATATAAAAACATTATGAAAACCCAACCCAGGGTGCCGCCGGCAGCGAGGCGAGGCCTAAGCTACCGGTGGTCAGGGCGACAGAGAGAGGAACCTCCCGACTATCTGAACTGTGTCCAGGAGTACCGCCTTCTGTATCTGGCCCTTGACCCAACCACCTAGCAAGAGCCTTTTAAGGTGATGGTCAAGGCTCTTCGCTATTAGACTGTTCGCCGAAACGACTATCGGGACAGTGATCGTGGAATCAACAGGCCACATGGCGGTAACCTCGCGAGCCAAGTCAAGGTACTTGCTGACTTTGTCCTTCTCGGCCTTCACGAGGTTCACGTCATGGGGGATCGTGATGTCTACGAGCACTGCCTAGCGCTTCGATCTATCTATCAGCACGATATCAGGTTTATTTGCGACAATAGTCTTGTCCGTGATGCTAGATCGATCCCAATAAAGCGTGACACGACCATTTTTTAAAACAGGTGGAGGTGTGTACTTAAAGGAGGGCATTTCGAAGTCCACAGTTTATTATTATTTATTATTAAACATATAAACATGATAATTATAAAGTAGTACCTATATAGATTGATTTCAACTATCGCGTTTTGCACATTCTGATTTGTTGCAGCGAATAAATTTGTATTAATTAACACTGGTTGCAGGAACAGTGATTGACAAACGCCGCTTGCATTAATTACTTATTTGTAAAGAGTATTACCAGCCAGTATTCTACAGTCTTTTTTTTCTCAAAAGGTGCAAATTTCATGCACATGATCGTTTTTGATTTTACAAGCTTTTTAACTTGCAATCTATGCATTTAATGTTTGTCCGGGTGGTATCTTTTTTTTTTTTTTTTTTTTTTTTTATTCTGATTTTTGACAAGGCTTTGGTCACTCCAGGTGATCATGTCAGCCTCATGGGTACCCACACCATTCCCTATTTGAGGGACAAATCAATGAAATGGTACATACTAATTGCCTTATCTGATAATGGCTCCGCTAGCCAGCAATTCACCTGGCCGTTATGCATGGGGCCAAAACCCCCTAAAACTCTGTTTCTTAAGTCCGAATTCCGGGCACACTCTATCAGCAAATGGGACAAGTCATCGATTTTCAAGCAATCCTCACACAATGGTGAAGGTTTGATTCCCATCATAGATAAAAACTTGTTAGTAGGGATGTGTCCGGAACGAACTCTAAAAGCAGAGACTAAAACTTTTCTAGCAAGGCCGGCAGAGTCAAACCAAGGTGCCCACAAGGGCCTAGCTTGGATAGTTCTGTACCAGATTCCTATACCCCTTGTAACACTCTGCTCCCCAAAGTGGTATTCCCATTTCTGTAAACACGTTCTTTTAATTCTGGGAATTAGTTCACCATAAAAAGGATTAGAATCTATTACAGAACCATCCATTACAGCAGCTTTGGCCAGCTTATCCACCGCTTCGTTTCCAGCTAACCCTACATGGGAGGGAACCCATTGAATTGTTACCGACTTGTCTCTAGACATCATGTCATGAATCACCTGGAGAGCTTCATAAGCAATAGGCATGCCTCTTTCTCCAGACACGCAGCGACTAAGGTGTTGGAGGGCGCTCTTTGAGTCAGACAGTATTACGACTGGGGAACTATCAGCTAGATTATTGGCATAACTCAACGCTTCTTTAATGGCTACGAGTTCAGCTCGCATAACGCACGCGTCATTATGCAGCTTCCACATAAGTGAGACATTACGCTGAGGATCAAACAGAGCCGCTCCAGCACCCTGTACAGACTTGGAGCCATCAGTATATATTTTATATGATTGGTTATATTGCTCACCAAGCATATTCAATGTATAATTCCTCATTGCCTGGTTCTGTAGCTGCCGTTTAGGAACGTCAATGTCACCAATGCTATCAATTATACATGCCCTGACATTAACAAGTGATACCCAAATGTCTAAAGAGTACATTTCCAATTTGTCACTGCGATACACAGCCAAGTCTTTCCATTCATCATAAATATTTGCTAGCAGAGGAAAATTTTTATCAGTAAATAAATTACGTTTGGCCAAAATGCTTTGTATCGCAGCTACAATAGGGCTGTTTGATCTTGAACTTATTCTCAATAAGAATCTGCAACCCAACCAATAACGACGCACAGCCAGAGGAGGAATAGAGAGTTCACTTTCCATTGCTATAACAGGAGTGCTGCGTATGAAACCACCGCACACTCTTAGAGCTCTGTTTTGTAAAATATCTAATTTCTTTAGGTGAGTGACAGCACAGCTCCCATAGATGAAACTTCCATAGTCCAAGCGACTTCTTAAAAGAGATATGTAAAGACGTCGAAGGTGTTTGGGGTGAACTCCCCATGACCTTCCTGCTAAGATTCTTAGAATATTTATGTGTTTGTAATTTTTTTCACAAAGCTCTTTTATATGGACACCCCATCTCAAGGGTGAATCTAGCCATAATCCTAAATATTTAACTCTATTAACAATTTTGAGTGCCTTGCCATTAACGTCTATATTTACAATTACTTCTTTTCTTGATCTTTTAAAGACACAAATATTTGATTTGGTCTCAGACAAATACAAACCAACATTTTCAAGAAAACCAATCATACAGTTGATAGCTGATTGAAGAGAGTCAACAGTGTCAAAAATCCGCCCTCTTTCTACTGTTTTATACAACACGAAATCATCAGCGTATTGTGAAACACAAACATTATTAATATTGTTACCTATATCCCTGGTTGCAATATTAAATAAAAGAGGAGATATAGGATCTCCCTGGGCTAATCCTTGTTGTGTATGTCTCATCAAGGGATCACTTCCACAACTCACCAAAATTCTACAACGTCTATCAGAAAGAAAATTCCATAGGTATTTACATATCTTATTACCAATGCCTATCTTTTGTAAAATTGCAATTAATGAACTTATATTAATATTATTGTATGCATTATCGATGTCGATAAAACAAGCAACAGTTGGTTGTTTTTTACTAAATCCCAGCTGAATGTCAGATGTTAGTAAAGCTAAATTATCTAAACAAGACTGCGAGCGTCTAAAACCGGTCGAAGAACTGGGCAGAAGGCCCCGGCTTTCTACAAACCACTCAATTCTCTTCATAAGAATTAAATGCAAAACTTTACACGGACAAGACATTAATGAAATTGGACGCAAGGAAGACGGCAAGCTGGGGTCCCTCCCCGGTTTAAGCAAGGGTATTATTTGGACATCTCTCCACTGATCCGGGACAATCCCAGTCTGAATTATAAGATTAAATATTTTCAAGAGCAATAATTTGCCTTGGTCTGAAAGATTAAAAATCATAGAATATGATATGTTGTCAATCCCTGGAGAAGTGTCCTTCTTTTTTAAACAATTTAATAATTCAGGGAGAGTAATAGGAATTTCTAAAACGGAAGATTGTACATAAGAAAATGATGGATCCGGTTCCGCAACACCATCCGGAGTCAACGAGCGAAGTAGATTCCTGGCGTTGTCGGGGTCGACACCGGCCCGGCTTCCAGGGTTTCCCTTCATCCATCTCATCTTCCTCCACACGGTAGAAGCTGAGGTTTCATGGTCGATGCTCGTACAGAAATCCTTCCACGCTTTAGAGCTAGCCTTTTTTATTAGTTCCTCGGCTTTTGACCTCTTGCTCTGCCAGCAGGAAAGATTTGCCGGAGTAGGGTTCCGCCGCAACTTTGCCAAAGCTAGGCGTCTTTCAGCGATTGCTTTAGATAATTCCGAATTCCAGTAATGTTTAGGCCGAAATGTTGATATAGGATTATCGCTTGTTTTAATCCATGGAATGTGTTTATCAGCTAATGATTGAATGTTATCCATAAATAAGTCGTAGCTACTTTGGACATCATCAGGGACTGCAACATCAAACACTCTAGTAGATTCCTCCCTATATTCTACCCAGTTAGCCTCTTTATAATTTCTCTTCTTGGTAAAAATCTTAGATCTTCTATAGCCACAGTTCATCTTTACTATCACATGATCACTGCCCAAATTTTCATTAGAGGTCTCCCAGCCGACATTAGTAGCAATGTCTGTTGAAGCGAATGATACGTCGGGTGAAGACGTCTGCAATCTGCCATTAACCCATTTAATGCGAGTATGTGAACCATTATTGAGACATATGAAGTCATTTTCAAACATAGCTTTGTAAACAGCCTCTCCTCTTCTATCGGATTTACACGACCATAGGGCATGGTGGGCATTAATATCGCCAATTATTAGACACTCTGACTTAGCGAAACTGAAGATTGAGTTCCAATCATGTTGATTCGTAGACACAGAAGGAGGGCAATAGATAGATATAACATGTTTGAGACCAGGGACATTAAATATTTCAATAATCATGACTTGCATATGAGAATTACTTGTATTATAAAGTCTCTGCGTAAATTTAATTGATCTGTGTATAATAGCACACAAGCCGCCATAAGAGTCATCCCTATCTGCTCTTACTACGTTATACCCGCTAAACTTAAGAGTGGTCTCTGCAGAAAGCCAAGTCTCACTTACAAATGCCATGTGAATTTTATCTTGATGTAACAAAAGATCAAAATTTCTAGCTTTAGGTTT
This sequence comes from Pandemis corylana, assembly GCA_949127965.1. NCBI lineage: Eukaryota > Metazoa > Arthropoda > Insecta > Lepidoptera > Tortricidae > Pandemis > Pandemis corylana. The sequence continues at coordinate 12,497,211 of OX421864.1, read as the reverse complement.
TAAACTATTAGCGTTCCATTGATAGATACTTATCAAATTATTTTTTGCTGTGTTACTGGCCATTATTTTGGTTCCCAAAAAGCTTTAACAACATCTCAATTGTGATATATTTCTGTACAAAATTCTTTACTTCATTCCACACAAATTCCATGAACACTTTGATTTTCTCTTCGTATCCTCCCTCTGTAGAAAAGATTTCCTTCATCCTGTCTAAAAACCTTTCTATTAAGGACTTTCTTTCGCTACGAGTTCTACGATGCTGTTGATGGAAGGTACTGAAGGACGAACGAGGGTTGCTTTCTGTATTAGGTGCTTCCTCTGCACTCTTGTTATGGTCCTCGTTTCTTTTCGGCTTGCGGGTATTTTTATCTTTGCTTTCTATATTTTTTTGCCTTGAGGGTATATTTCCTTCAACTTCAATTTCAATTTCTGATTGTTCTTCGTCAAAATCAAAACGATTAGCAAAAGCACCAGCACATATGTCTCTATAAGAGGTCTTCGAGGTCTCGCTGGTTGAAAGTAATGGACGACTGGGGTGCAGTATCTGGGATTCCTTCGACTGATTGTTACTGTCTAAATAAGAGGTGTTTCTTTTCGCCTCAGTCATTTTGTTAACGGCTGCTTTGTATGTGCAATTGTTTTCCCCCATGCAAACACGAATCGATCTTTCCCTCTGGAATGCCGGGCAAACGCTTTTCATTAATGCCAAATGGTTTCCTTTACAATTAACGCACTTAAATTCTGTTGCTGCGCAATTTCTATGTTTTCCTCCACATTTGGGGCAGATTTCAGTCTTAGATGGGCACATAAGGCTTACATGGCCGAATCGCCAACATTTTGAGCACTGTGTGACTGGGTACATGTACGAGTTTACCGCCATACGGCATCCATACGCCTTAACGTAAGAGGGCAGAACCGACCCTCGAAAACAAATACGTACGGTTTCACTTTTTACCCACTTGCCCTCCGGATCTTTTTTATTTAATCGTTTGATTGCTAAAATCTCCGTGCCCGAATCACAAACAAAAATCTCTTGTAAGTCCTTCTCATCAGCATCAATATCTATATCTCTCACTACTCCATAGCAGAATGGCATTTCCTTAGTATTTCTACAAATCCACTGATACTTTTCTGCAATCTCACTGTCCAAAAAACAGTCTGCATCTTTACTGGTATTAAATCGGATCAGCAGCTTAAACGGGCTCTTATAGGAAACTCTTGAAACGCCTTGTACGTTATGATTCAACAGAATCTTAGCAAACCCTAACTGTTTCGGAAGAGCATTTTTGGAACTAACTGAAATCTCATGAATAACACCATCAGAATTCTCTGGAGTCAGAGCAGGAGAGCGACGTTCATATCGACGTTTATGCTTGACGACGGTGTAACCATCATTTTCATCGTCGCAACCCTGCTTATCTTCGTCCAAACGGCGCTTACCGCCGCGAGTCTGGTCCTCGCCGTGCTGGTTCCCGAGCGTCATACCGCCGTCGTCCCACTCTAAGTCCATCTCATCATCTTGCGAGGATGGGCCGTCAGAGCCGACTATAATAATCATTAATCGTCCCTGGAGGCAGCTCGGGACAAGAAACGGGTTCCTCGGCCTCCTCCTGGCCAGAATCACTCATAGTCTATGATATATTATATAATTCACAAATTGAGGGTATTTTGAAAAAACCTTTCAAAGACGTGAACGAATAGACGCGTCCGATCGTAATCGCTGCGCACGCCGCACTGGGGTGGTATCTTGCTACGCAATTCTGAAGCAGTATGTAGTGTAGGTTTTCGGTCACAAAATACTTCTCGAACGCGTTTGCGTTAAAATGACAAATACTATAAGCACAGTTTGTTGCCGTTTCGCTCCGCAAGTGGCGCTGTCAATTTTTCCATAGTGATTGCGACGTTTACGTTTAATACGTTTATGTATACTTTTTGGTTTTTATTAAAATTAATCGAGTTTCATTCACTATGCCGCATAACGACTAAACATTAACTATCCACATCGATTATAATAGCTGCTTGCACAACTTTATTTAACCTTTTGACCTTCGGCAGGCCAATCAGTGTGCAGTAATCGCCAATTTCGGCTTGACGTCATTTTATTTTATATGAATTGTATGACGTTTCCACTCTATTAGGTTGTTTGCTCTATGCTATGAACTCTTGTTACCACATAACACACTTTTAACTGATCGCGAAGACTTTTTAGGGCCATTATTGGCCTCTAAATGCCCATATCTAAAGCAACTTCAACCACACTCACCATATCTTGATGCGGTCTTCCCACATCTCCGGGGTCATCTGGTACTGGTCGATGACGCGCTGCGGCAGCAGATCCTCGCTGGCCAGCATCCCTGGCTTGTAGGCGCTCTCGTCGTAGTCACCGTACTGCCAACAAACAGCCCCGTTAAATCACTACATAGTATAAAACAAAGTCGCTTTCTCTGTCCCTATATCCCTATGTATGCTTAAATCTTTAAAACTACGCAACGGATTTTGATGCGGTTTTTTTAATAGATAGAGTGATTCAAGAGGAAGATTTATATGTATAATACATGAATAATATACCGTGCGAAGCCGGGGCGGGTCGCTAGTAAATAATAAAATAAATTTTGTTTATTTCAGGTAAGTAATCACCCATAATCACATATTTCAAAATTACATAATTAAAATAAAAAAATAAAAAATTAAATTAAATTAAGATACATTAAACACAAATCCATTAAAAAACAAACGAATTAATGTCAAAAATAAAATTATTAAAACTTAAATATCACCATGTAGGACCAGTGCAGCTAAGTGAGTGCATTTTGTCCCAGTGGTGCGGAAAGTGACTATCTGGCCGTTCGGCTACCGTTGCCAGGAGGCTGTTCGGGCTGCTGCGCAGGCGCCGCTCCAAGGACGTGACACGCTTGCGCATAATGGCGTGGAAGCCGTCTGCGCGCTTCCGGAAACTTAAGCCCTAGGGCCTAGTTTTTTCCAGAGATCGGAAACCGGTTTTAGAAATTAACCGGTTTGGGTACAATGATTGAAACCGGAACGGATTACCGGCTATTTAACGGGTTATTAAAGAAACCGGTTTTTGCATCAACTTAGGTTTTTTTGAGCGAAATTAACCGGTTAAACTTGGGTTAAAACGCCATCTCTTGTCATCTCTCTTCAAAGATTCTCTGTAGCCAGCACAAGCAGGAAAGAGATAGAAAGAGTATCGCGTAATATGTGTAGCCAAGTTTGTTGTTTGGCCAAGTCAGGCCAAGTCTAGTCAAAAAGGTATAGGTGAAAAATTTAAGTAAAAGATCTGTTGTATGTAGTGTACAGAACTGATATGGGACCTTAGTAATTTTTCTATGTATTCACACACATTACTCACACATGCAACAGGTCATATACTTATGTTTTTCACTTATACACAATTTTGTTTTTAATAAAAACAGATGGCATTGTCTCACAGCATATAAACCTAGCAAGAATTTGAAAATTTGAAAAATTTGAAAAATAACAAGCATGACCTATCATTACGCACACACTAAAGGCATGGATTAAATGATCAATAATATCGCGATACTTGTATGTCAATATAGGATCGTGAATTTCATATGAACCGGATTTGCAGCGATACTATTGTACGTCTAACTCATGCCAAAAATATAACCTCGCCTCGTTACTAACCCAAAACGTATCTACCTTGGCCTGAACAGCGTAACTTGCCAGCAGGACTGAGGCCTCGGGGGGACAGTAGATGTCCATGCTCAGGATGGCCTGCTTCACTTGCAGGAAGAGCAGGTGCTGCGTCACCTCCTGTATCAGCTCCTCGGCCACATCCTCCGGGTACAGCTTGCAGAGGAGCATGAATGGCGTGCCGGGCATCTGGGAGACGCATTGGTCTTGTACTGTAAAGATATACTGCTTAAGGGACATTCTTTGTTTAAAACAGTATAAGGGTAATATAGTGGACATCTACCAAAACATGACAGCCATGGAGGCAGGCAAGGTTGCTTCTGGTTACTTTTCATCAATTTTGTTTAATTTCATTAACAATCCCACCAAATAAACAAGGTCATGTTTTTTCTTGACAATATCATACCTTCATAAAATAAAAATTCATAAAACAGTTAAATCATTTAAAAAACTGATTTAATATAACTAAATCCAATTAAAATCAAATAAATTAAATTTAAACCTAAATAATATAAATATAAATATAAATAATATAAATAATAAGCAATATTTTACCCCTTTTATCCAACTTCAGCCAACTAATAAAATGCTTTGTGTCCTCAAATTGCAGTCCAAAGAACCATGTCTCTCTCAGACCTATGGTCCTGCAGACCAGGTCAAAGAGGTCCCTTCCTGTAGCGCGCCACTAATAAAAAAAACAATAATTTAACCTTTTGAATGCCAATGTCGTTTTAAGCTGAGAAAGAGTACAGACTAAAAGTGTCCTTAACGCAAAGGCATAAGTATCAAACTAGCTGTTCTATTCAGGCGTGCTTGGTGGTCAAAAGGTTATTAACCGTGTGTCAGCCAAGCTATTTTTACTACTGAGTTATTACTCAAAAAAAGGACTTGCTGTCACTGGTGTGGGTGCTGATATGATTATCATCACTGTCATAATTTGATATGAAAAAAAAACTTAAGCCATAATAACATAATCTTAAATAATCAATAATGTTACTTGAAGAAATTTGAGTTAAAAAGTAACTGAAATAATTGTAGTAAGTAAAAAACCAGATTGGTCCTTGTGCGACTAAATCATAAAGATATTTTATTCTTTTTATTTATCTATGATAACTTTCGAAATGTAAGAATGTGGGATTCTGAATGTTTGTCCACATAAGTTTTTTTTTAATAGACTGCAGACTAAAACGCGAATGGGAAAATTCATAATTACACATAAACTGATAACTCACGTATAAAAAGTCGACACACTCGACTCACCACTCGACTTTTTATACGTGAGTTATCCGTTTATGTGTAATTATGAGTGAGTCTCACGGTAGTTTCATGTTGAAAATGAGAAAATTAATAAAATAAACAATGTTTATTTACACTTTTTTATATTCAGTCAGAGATTGTTTACATGTTACTTGCTATAAAAAATCTAATTAGTACAATAAACAACACTGCGCTGTTATCTGCGGGAGCGTAGGTGTTTGCCGACGAATTATCACTCCCTGCTCCAATTTGCAAGCGTTTAGTACCCGAAGAGTGACTCATAACAAGACTATTGTGCTAATTTGACCATTACCCTATGTCCAAACAAAAACAAAAATAGCCATAAAACTTGACATCTCACCTCAAGGTTGAACTCCAATTCAGCATCCAGCGTACACACCTTCACAGGAAAGGATTTGGACGTCTTTTTCCTTCGAAAAGGCGGCATTTTCACATCACATAGCTCTACGACTCCCTAACAAAACATTAACCGATAGGTTAGGAGTTCTATCACGAATTTACTAATTACACGGCAATGGTTACCGTTTACGTAACAAGCACTCGGCTGAGGAATGCGTGTAATTTCACATTACGTACTATTTCCAGCGGTTATTATTTACAAACAAGAAAAACGCAATGAAACAGGGAGTACATTACGACGAAAGAAAAATTGGATACTTCACGTTCCGTTCCGGGTCACTTCAATTATCGTTTCCTGTCATTGTTAAGGTAACGCTTTTTGCGTGGTTAGGATTTTACTGCGATTACTATAAAGCTAGGTAATCACAGGTCAGCGACATTTCATCGTATTTGGTTTGTTCGTGCTGTACATCAGCTGTTTTAACGCACACGAAATTTTAATGCAGGATTCCTTGAAATTTGATTTTCAAACGCATTTGGACTCATAAACTTCTTGTAATTCCTCGGTGTGTATATCCTTCTTTTTAATAATATTGCCAGCACCATAAATAATTTTAAGCCTGTAAGTTGTCTAGCATGTTTTTTGACAGAAAAATGACATTGAGATGACAACTTTGACATATGTTCGTTTCTAAACTTCATCACCACGTGCCGACGCATTTTCCATAAAAATATATAGAAATTAGCGAAAAAAATGGGCAAGTTTAGGTCAAAGCTGAAGGGTAAATCAAAAGGGAAAAGATGGAACAAAGGACAATCCTCAAACTCGAACCCGAAGACTCAAAAATACAGGGAAATGGCGAAATCCCGGTTCTTCCAGGAGAATTTAGGTAATTTTCTTGTATTATTCTAAAACTAGACATACTTTTACCCTCACCAGTAACAAATTACCGTTTCCTTTCATAAACTGCCTATAAAAATGTGTAGAAATTGTCCAGAAATGAATACATCCCCTTAAAAGCGTTCTCAAGATTCTAGCCAAAATTTTGTTTTAATTTTCTAGGAAATACCGGGTTGACTCAGCAGGCGGTCTCTAAACACGATGCTATGATAACCTATGGCCACTCTAAGGGCAAACAGAAGTCAGAAGCTGAGACGGAACTGACTATCGCAAAGGAATTTGAAAGTATGTCCGTGAGATCTGGTGAGGATGACTCTGAAAGCCAGTACTCCGGAAGTATGAAGTCTGGGACCTTTAAAACCTTCCAGACATTTGCTTCAGATTGGAGCCAGTGCTCCAATGTTAGCTTTAGCAAGTAAGTATAGGGTAATTTAATTATGTTTCAGGTAAATACTTAATTAACCAGAGCATCTGGATCTTCTTGAGTCCTCCCATGAGCCTGACATAGTCACCCCTGTGTACTAAAACCTCTTTAAAATATGAGATTTAAAAAAAAAGTTAATTCACATTCCTAAAGAGTATAAATAATAACAAAATACTATTCTAAAGCATTTGTCTAAACCAGAATTCTTCTGTTCTAATTAGTTCCAACCCGCTAGTAAAGGAACTGCTGGAGTCTAGCAATCTCAAACGACTAAAAAGGGCTAATGTGTTCCCTTAAGGATGTGAGAGTTGGTCGATGGTCCACCTCCTCACAATCGCCACTAAACTCTCAACAGATCTGATTATAGTCTTGCGACTGATGGCAGATATAACAATAACAAAAAAAAAAAAAAAAAAAAAAATTTGGCAGAACTTGTAGTTGTCAATAAACAGAGAAATAGTTAAAATAAAATATAAATATGGGTAGGGAAGCTTCTATTTTTTCAAAACTTTCTCTTTTCTACATATTCCCATGGTTCCGCAGGCTCCTGAGTCGGTTTGACTCGAACAATGCAATTCACAAGGAGATGCTGGCAGTGCTGGCTGCTGTCACGGAGGTCATCAAAGAACAGGGCGGAGAAGAGACCTCCACTGAGTACTTTGCTGCTCTGGTGAGTCTGACCAAGTTTTTTTTAATTCTTGTTTATTGAGGCGTAAGTGCACCTGTGTGACTATGCCAGGCTCATTGGTGGCATCTTGTGCCAAATTCCTCATATATGCCTCTGCACTAAAAAAGCTATGCAATGGACTTATTTTGTATCTTGTGATTTCATTTGAACTGGCTACAATATGTCAACTACCAGCCATCCCCTACTAATATTATAAATGCGAAAGTAAGTCTGTCTGTCTGTCTGTTACCTTTTCACCCTTAAACCACTGAACTGATTTAGTTGTATTTTGGTGTAGAGATAATTTCAGTCCGGAGGAAGGACAAGGGATGGTTATTATTCCGGAAAATCGCATGGTTCCCACGGGATAGACATAAGCAAATTCTCGGAACGGAAGAAAACGGAGCCGCAGGCATCAAATAGAAAAGAATATATTGGAAAGAAATTGTTTACGCCATAATTAAATTCTCCTTGTAAAGATTTTTTATTTGGAGTGAAATTTTGAAAGGCCCTGCTTAATCAGGACGCTAAGGCGACGTCGCCATATCTTAGCCAAACAATTCATGTTTAAATGTATCGGGTATCACTCACCTGGCGAAGCACGTCTTTATCCCTTATGGGGTAGACAGCCTGAGGTAACACGACCTAAAGATCACGTTTAGCATGATTGCGGGCGTAAGGATGGAAAGGTTAATCAAAACAGTGATGGGTTGCTAGCCACATCGCCTGTAACATGATTCCTCAGTTTTTGCCCACACAATGGGATTTTACCATCAGCGCGGGAAGAGAAGCAACTGGTACATTCTGTTTTTTCTTTGCTCGCAGACCAGCATGGAAGTAATCAGAGTTGTGAATCAAAGAAACGCCCACAGTAAAATGATAAAATATGACAATGATTGCCTTGGAACTAAATCCATCTTCCACTTCCAGATGGAGACCCTCAAAGTGGCAGAAGACGACAACCTAGTAGCAACTCTATCCCTCCTCTCGATGGGCATAAAGTCGGTCCCCCAAGCGGTCCTACGTAAACAGTTCTCCGACTCTGCCTCCACATTCACTGAGATATTGGAGAAGAACTCACAGTCGGAGAACGGGACGTTGCTACGGAGTGCTATTGGATGCTTGTCCGTGCTGCTGAGAGCTCAGGAGTATGCCGTATGGAATGATTCTTCAACAACAAGAGTGTTCGACAATGTGCTGGCGTTTGTACTGCATTCTAAACCTAAGGTAAGCCTTTTACAGTTCGTAAATATCCAAGCATTTCCAACGTTTCAAAAATAAATGTACATACTGAATAGACGATCAAAAGTATGTTCAATATCACCTGTCATTTTGATCTGAGCAAGCCTGTCTGTACTAATGTGTAGTTACAGTCAAGGGCAGAAATATATGTAACAGTTGCAGAGAAAATGTTCTCAGTGGTATAAGTGAAAAACTTAAATAAATGTATGTTGTATGTAGTAGTGTACAGAACTATGTAATACTCCTTTCATCCACTCAAAAGTTGACTGCAAGAGATCCTTTAAAGGGATAAGTCCGCCTTTGTGCATGTATCTCAGAGTCAATTGTATTTCTCTTGTTTACATACATACATACATACATACCGTCACGCCTCTTTCCCACAGGGGTAGGCAGAGACTACTTTGTTCCACATGCTACGATCCTGACATACTTCTTTTGCTTCATCCACATTCATTAATCTCTTCATACATGATCGTCGGTTTCGGGTACTCCTGACCAGACCTTTTTCCAAAACGTCTCCTATTTTGCACAATAAAGAGTACATACCATCAGGTGACCCACTTGCTCGTTTGCCTTCCTATTCACATAAAAAAAAAAAAAAAAAAAAAAAAAAACATACATGCATACATACTATGGGACTTTTGTCTACTCGCGCACATTACTCACGCATACAACAAGTCATTTATTAAAGTTTTTCACTTATATGCGAAGTTTTTCACTGTACTTGTGTTCCCTCAGGTGCGTAAAGCGGCGCAGCACGCCGTGACCGCCGTCCTGCGCGGGAGTTGCTTCATGATCCCCTCAGATGACGACAGTACTAAGGTAATGAAGATGTGTGTTTGGGAGCTCGGCAATTTGTATGGAAACACCCGACAAAGGCGTCGCCAGCTGATCGATAGGGGCTATTATAGCGTCTATCGGTAGGTCAAACAGTATGGCAACACTTGAATGTCATTGATAAAAAATAAAGGCAAATTATTTACAAGCTTTTTGGGGTGCGAGTCGGGTTACCTCCGCGTGTGGTCAAGAGCTGCGGTTCGTTTTTGGATCCGTCCGAGGGGAGCAGAGCTTGGTCCGGTGCACCCTGGGCATCGGTTAATGATTTTCTGGCAGATTCTGAGGGATATCATTATCCGTTGGCTGAGAGCCCGACTGGGGGAGGGGTTTTTGACCGTGTTCTACCGTACAACGTTGCCGACATTTTTGTCACAATAGTTTTGCTGTATTTATTACTTTGACATTGGCGAAATCATCACATCGATGGGACCATATTAAAAAAGAAGAAATACAAGCATTTTATTAACTTGCAACATTAGTTAGTATGTATGTAAGCAATCTTGTATTTAGATCATTAATACTCATACTCATACTCATACTCGTTTATTCGTAATACTTATAGTTATTACGTGTCATTTTTAATTTACAATTTTAATAAAACTGGAGCACCAATAAAATAATAAAACATTTTTTAATCATAAAGCTGTAGGCTTTGACTGCCAGGAAAAGAGTTATAAGATAGTTAGTTAGAGAGTTATAAGTTGCTGTTATAGTACTGTTGTGTGTAACCGAATTGACTATCAGAACCACCGTCGGTCGAACGGTCGCCGTATCTTCGACCGTTCGTCGAAACGTCAATGTCCGCTGAGGATGCCTCGGAGAGAGGTGAAACACGTGTCCGGAATATTTGAATGTGTTGGTGGTGGTTCTGATTGCCAATTCGGTTGATTTTCCGTTGTTTTTTGTTTTGTGTTGTCATTGTTTTCTTAAACATTGACTGCATGAATAGGATCTGACGGGAACGTGGCTGTTTTGCATGATTTACAATACGTACACATACACAAATCACGTCTTTATTCCTTACGGGGTAGACAGAGCCTAAGGTCACAAGACCTACAGGCCACGTTTAGCAAGATTGTGGGCGTATAGGTGGAAAAAGGAAAAAGGAATCAAAATAGTGATGGGTTGCTAGCCGCATCGCTTATAACATAATTCCTAAGAATTACGCCCATTCCCTCGATGGGCTTTTACCATCTGCGCGGGACGAGATGCAACTGGTACATTCTATGTATTTCCTTTGCTCCCAGACCAGCATGGAAGTGTTCCATGATTTGACCTCACTGTATCGCAGAGTAGCAAAGTAAAGTTATCCATATATTTTTGACATGGACCTCCGCAAAGTAATGTCTGACCCCCTTATTCATAAACGCTCTATAGCAGGGGTGGCCAACAGGTCGATCGCGATCGACCGGTCGATCGCGGCCGTTAGTCCAGTCGATCGTGGCAAGGCAAAAAATATAAATACGTAGACCAGACTGCCCAACGTTATCACCAACTGCATATTTAAGGTTTCATGAAGTATGTAATTGGTAGATCGCACAGGGTTTCGTTAGTAAAGAGGAGATTTTGTGTCTAATCAACTTGGCCACCCCTGCTCTATAGGCTTCTGCTAACTTAGTAATCGTTTGTCCTTATCTGTGAAAGGTAAATGTCAAAGTGACAAATAAGGACAAACGATTGCTAAGTTAGCAGAAGCCTATAGAGCGTTTATGAATAAGGGGGTTAATCTATACAGTTAACAAAAAGTACAGTCAGCAAAAAAGGTTATTCGATTCTCTAGACATTTAAAATGTGTTACACAGGTCCCCAAAGTGCACCCAGCGTCTAACCGCGTGGCTGAGTTCTGCCTGTCCCAGATAAAGGCGGAGGCGCTTCTGTCCGGACACAGGACTGTTCTGCACACCCTCACTATGCTGAGAGATGTGCTTCCGATCTTCAGTAAGGAGTACATTAAGGTAAGCAATAGGCCTAAATGTTTGGTCCAAAAATATGTTGGGAGTCTTTCTGTACAGCCAGCATGAGAAGTTGGCACCTGAAAGTCTACAATGTTCAAAAATAAAGGCTACATTTTCCATTCTCCAGGGGAGGGGGGTAGCGGCCCCTTCCCCCCCCCCCCTTGGCGACGCCCTTGCACTGTATTTTTTTCTTGACCTAACTAAACTTACTATCAAATAAATCAAGAATTTTTACTTTTTAATTTTTTATTTACTTTTACGGTTTTACCGTTAGAAATTAATTTTCTAAACGACACAAAAAAATCCCAAAAGTAAAGCTATGGCCGGAAATCGATCCTCGTCATTCCGTGACTCGTGCCATACCCCTACACCACCCATGTCAGGTGGGTATCATATCAAGCTATCATTTGAAAAACCGAGCCTTCTCTCGTCCCTGGTGAGCAGTAGGTGTTCCACGGGAGTTTGTAATTGTGTCAGACAGACACATCATTCAAACAGATGACGCTTGGTGACAAAAATTCGCATACTAACAAGGTCACGTGACAACAAGTAACAGATAGAAAAAATCGAAAGCTTACCCACCTGCTATGGGTGATGTAGGGGTATAGCACACGTCATGGAATGACGAGGATCCGGGTTCGATTCCCGGCCATAGCGTTACTTTTCAGATTTTTCTGTGTTCTAATTTTCAGTCTTTAGAAATCTAAACTTCCCTTCCAGTCAGTCTGCGAGTCCATCCTATCATTGATGACGCACAACAACGTGTACATAAAGACGTGTTGCTTGCACACGTTGCACGCTTTGTTCGCGGCGCCGGCTGCAACGTGCAACGTTACCGCGAGCCTCGCGGCGCAACTGGTTAGGGCCCTGATGGCGGCCCGGCCCCCGGCCAACGACACGGGGCAGGTGCTCGCGTGGGCGGCGGTCATGCAGCAGGGCTACGGGTGCTTGGCTGGGTGAGTCACACAGGCCGCAACGTTACAGGGAGTGGTTGCATCATTTTCCCAAAATCATTACAGTTTGACAACAAAAATAATGCTCCACGATGTACCTGCGCAGTATACCAATTTTAGTAGCGCGGGAAACTCTGGCGCTGTTATTGGTCGATCGATTTCGTACCAACAATGGCAAAATCGTGTAAGCGGGACAGAGCTAAGAATGCAAAGCAAGCAATACACTGCCAGTTGCGCTTGCAAATAAAGTTCAATATAGATTATTTACACGTTCGGCTACCATCGGAAACTGGTCTGCGCTTCTCTGCGCAAACGCAAACGAATACTGCCGATGCGCATTATATTTGTTGTCAAACTGTACCTACCTGGAGTGTAATTTCCAGCCGCGTTTTTTTCCTAGTATTCATTTACACCAGACGTATTTATTCCATACATAATTTTTCCATTCGCAAAATTTCCGTAATGCTTTTTTCCCCATACGTAATGGTTTTTACTGAAGCTTATTTTCACAGTAGCTTTTTTCGCCAACTTGAATCAACACAAACAGGTAGGTTTAGGTTATGTTAAGTTGTCATCGGCCCGATGGGGCAAAAGCACGCAGAAGTCGGAGCTCCGCGTGAGCATAAATGCTAATGTGAAAATGAGCTTCAGTAAAAATCCATAGTGGGAAAAGAAGCATTTGAGAAAATCTGCGAAAGGAAAAATCACGTAAGGAATAAATACGTCTGGTGTAAATCTTGCTAAATGTGGCCTGTAGGTACGTGTTACCTAAGGCTCTGTCTTCCCCGTAAGGGATAAAGACGTGATATGTGTATGTATGTATACATTCCTTAACATACATACATACATAAATCACGTCTTTATTACTTACGGGGTAGACAGAGCCTAAGGTAACAAGACTTAAAGACCACGTTTAGCATCATTGTGCCTGTATGGATGGAAAGGGGAATCAAAATAGTGATGGGTTGCTAGCCACGTCGCCTATAACATGATTCCAAAGATTTTCGCCCATTCCCTCGATGGGCTTTTACCATCTGCACGGGAAGAGAAGCAACTGGTGTATTCTATGTTTTTTTCTTTGCTCCCAGACCAGCATGGAACATTAAGATGTAGCAATTTGTCAATGTACATTGTTTTGTGCACAGTCTGGACTTGAACCTGTGCATGCCGAACCTGCCCGCATTCGTGTCTATCTGTGTGTCCGAGCTCTGGCAGTCGGATGTGGCGGAGATCACTGCAGCAGCTACCAACACTCTCAAGGTATACTCCAGGCCTCGTCTCAGAATGTGAGGGCTTGGGCTATAGTTCCCACGCGAGCCCAGTGCTTATTGGAAACTTCACCATTGAATTGCTTTGCAGATGTGTGCAGGTTTCCTCACGATGTATGTAACTGTTTATTGTATATAAAACATATGATGGCGATGTTTTCCTTCGCCGCTCATGGTAAATTTCAGACGTAATTTCGCACAGAAATTCCGAAAACTCAGAAGTGCTTGTCGCTATCCCGCGGGAACTGTGCTGCTTTCTGGGATAAAAACTATCCTATGTCCGTCCCTGGGACTGAAACTAACCGTATACCAAATTTCAACTAATTATGTATGTATGTTTTATGTAACCGCGGCATATAAGGTGTCGGCACGCCAATTTTGCTTAATTAGATGCTTAAGTTGTTGTGTACTAAACGACATAAGTTATAGTTTTTTAACTGTCCCACGGGAACTCTTTAATTTTCCGGGATTAAGTCTCTAAAATATTGACCAGCGGTATAAGGTACCACCACGCAAAATTTCATTTAAATCGGTCCAACAGTTTTGGAGATTAGCACACACAGACATAGGTAAATGAACACATCCATACATAATTGTGTCGTACAGACACATCATTCGAACAGATGACGCTTAGTGACAAAAATTCGCATAGTAACAAGGTCACGTGACAGCTAGTGACAGATAGAAAAATTCGAAGACTACCCACCTGCTGTGGGTGGTGTAGGGGTATAGCAAGCGTCACGGAATGACGAGGATCCGGGTTCGATTCCCGGCCATAGCTTTACTTTTCGAATTTTTCTATGTGTTCTAATTTTCAGTGACATTTAAACTATCCATCCTAGAAATTTACATCCATACAGACAGACAAAAATTGTAAAGTCTACTTTTTTATGTTTTATTACTCTTCCCTTATCGTTAGCGCTCTATTTTTGATGAATTTATTTAATGATACGAACATTCTACTGATTTATTATACGTTTAGACTAGCTTCTGCCCGCGACTTCGTCTGCGTAGAATTATACATAAAAACCTTCCTCTTGAATCTCTTTATTAAAAAAAACCGCATCAAAATCCGTTGTGTAGTTTTGAAGATATAAACATATAAAGGGACATAAGGACATAGGGACAGAGAAAGCGACTTTATACTATGTAGTGAAGATGACTTTGTCCACCAGGCGATCCTTCAAGACTGCGTAAAACCGGCGGTGGAATCTCAGTCGTATGCAAAACACAAGAGTCACGTGGAAAGTATTATAAAAACGGTCGGGACAGGACTGGACAACCCCTTCAACCAGGCCATCAAGCATGTCATCATGACCATTGCGGTGTGTTTCGAGGTAAGTTAACTTTGACAGGCCAGGCCCCTAATTCACCAAGTTGACATATGTCGGCGACTTGTGACAATACGAAGGCGTAGTCAATATGAAGTCAACTGGCGTAGATACTGTTGTCGTTGACAAGAATTAATGTCAATGTTAACACATAATACATAATAAAGATGTTAACACTGTTCTAAGCACAGACCACCTACCCCATTAGACATGTAATACAAGGCGGCATTTTCTGGATCCTATTTGTGCAATTGCGCCTATAACTTCGAACGCAAACGCGCGCTCATTCAGTAGCGACCAGGAAACAGACCCGTAAGCAGCGAGTTACTGTGACCTAAAAACTACAATACTAAAAATACAAAAAATGCCAGTTTGCGCTGTAAGGTGGTGTGGAAGCGACAGTCGCAAAAATAATTACAAGAAGGATAATATCACGTTTCATCGGTTAGTAGAAAAGTTACGATAATACGTTAATAACAAAAAATCACGGAGTTCTAATAACACTGGTCGCTAATTAGTACCAAGTCTATATATGTCCTTGTTTAGCACGCCTTGCGTCGCGTTACATCTCTTTCTTACATTCAACGGCACTTGTAAGTAGAGATGCGACCAAACCGTATCGATATAACAGAAGTTTCGGAAGCTTTTTAATGGCCAGATATGGCAGATTTTTAGAATATTCGAAAGGTGGACCATGCACACTGGCGCTGTAACGCGTTAAGTTACGAAGCAGTTTCCCGGTTACCTTCCCATAAGAAGTTATCACTTCAAAATGCACATGACAGTTTTTTTTCAGCTTGCGTTGCTCCCAAAATCTAACCGGTATCGATATACAATATCGACATACCCTCATCTCTTTTTTCTTTCTCCGTGACGTCACCCCTACCTCCCGCTTACGTCGCAGTCTGCCAATGTTGGCAGAAGTGTTTGCTTAGAAATTCGTAAAGATGGCATGTCTCTAGGGTAGGTGGTCTGTGGTTCTAAGTCAGTCCATGACGCCCTGCAAGGGCACACAATAGTAATTAATACCTAAATCTAGGATTGTAATATGTCAAAACATGCCATGAAATTAATTAAGTACATTAAACTAAACATTGATATTATAATTAATCACTCTAACACTGAAATTTAAATCATTCACAGATCGGTAACGAGAACATAGTTTATCTACTCGGCCCGCTGCTCAAGAAACTGAACGAGAGGCGCGAGAGCCACAATTTCCACAACGAACGAGAGGTCGAACACGCGACCGGTTGCGCCGTCAAGTCTCTGGGCCCCGAGTTCGTTCTAACGCACGTGCCTCTGCGAGACACCCCGGACACCATCAACTTGGAACGTAGCTGGTTGCTGCCGGTTTTGAAGGAGAAAATAACGCATTCTAACTTGAGATTCTTTGCCACGGAAGTCCTAGAAATGGCTACGTTGTGTAGGAAGCGTGCCAGAGAATGCACTCAAGAGAAAAACATAGCGCTATCACACACATACGATTTGCTGTGTAATCAATTTTGGTCGCTGTTACCTAGTTTTTGTAACAACCCTAAAGATATAAAAGACAGCTTTAAAGTCATGGCTAGGGTTTTAGGTAATGTGTTGAAGGATAATCCTGAGTTTAGGTTGTCAGTGATGCAGGGTCTTCGGAAGCTTATAGTGGGTTCGGTGGAGAGTGAGGATGATCAGAAGGAGTTGGGGCGGTATGCTAAGAATTATCTGCCGATATTGTTGAATATTTACATGTCGCCTGCTAAGGGGGCGGTGGCTGAGGGACAGAGGCTCGCCGCGCTGGAGACCATACAGGTGAGGAACTTTATTGTTTGTGAATTACCGCTAAAATTTACTATAATTAACTTTAAAGTAGAGTTTTAGCTGTTAAATATTGGATGAGATCAATCTTTAACACGAAACTACCGCGTATAAAAGTCGAGTAATCCTCGACATGTTTCGGACTTATTCGTAGTCCTTCCTCTTGGAGCGCTCGCCCCGGCGGCAGCGGAACGGACACTGCGCGCCAGCGATCTGCTCGCGCGGCTACTCGACGCAACTGACTGCGGCGCACAACTACCCTCGTTTTCATACTTTTCGTTTCGTTTAACAATAAACAACCGAAAGTTTCATAAATTAAATTCATAATGTCGCATACATAACTTTTATCTACATTCATGTCATAAGTTTTCTACAATAAACATTTTGGCATCAAAATACGTAGGTAACATTATTTTCTAATTTTCTGAAGTTCGAAACAAATGAAACGACTGACATTTATATATTTTTTTAATTGTAAGATAGTCATAGAAATTTTGTTATTTTTAGTTGTTCGAAGTTTGAATGTGATTAGAGTATCAATATTGATACTCTAATGTAAACATTATAATACAACCACACATTAGAGCATCGATATTGTTACTCTAAATAAACATTATAATACAACCACACATTAGAGCATCGATATTGATAATCTAAAGTAAACATTATAATACAACCACACATTAGAGTATCGATATTGATACTCTAAAGTAAACATTATAATACAACCACACATTAGAGCATCGATATTGATACTCTAAAGTAAACATTATAATACAACCACAGGTACAGGTTACTTAATGTAGACCATTCGCTTATTGTAGGGAAGTTATAATATGGATGTCGGTAAAACAGTAAGCTATTTCAGCCGATAAACATTCTTTACGAGTACACTTTAACCTCCTTCCCAGGTCTACCTAACTATATGCGACCAAACACTCCGCCAAGAGCTCTTTACAAACGCCATACAACAACTAGAGACTTCAACAGACAACCACTTCCAACGTGAATCTATATTAGACGTCGTTCGTTTGCTTGTACTGTATCAAACAAGCGAACAAATAGAGCATCTCTTCGACAAATGGGTGTATCCACTCTGTGAAACTGTTGTTGAGAAACCGAAGAAACATAAGAGAGTGAAGAAAGAGACGGAAACGATGGAGCAGGACGGGGAGAAGACGACGCTTAAGTACAAAGACAGAGTGAAAATGGTCGAGATGGAACATAAGAAGGCGTATAGGATTCTAGAGGAGTTATTTAAGAGTGAAAATGAGAGTTGCAAAGAGTTTTTGAAGGGTAATCAGAAGAAGATAAAGAAGTTGCTCATGAGTTCGCTAAGTAAAGTCGCTGATAGCAGTAAGGCCGCTAGACTAAGGTAGGTGCATTATAGTCTGTTTCATTAAGAAAGGTACAGCTGTCACATTTACATTGACAACTTTAGAGGTGACGCTTCATTCTGACACCCGTAGGCTTATTACCTCAATCAATTTTTAAAAAGAAATAGCGCCATCGATACTGTCGATGATTCCGCCAATGTCGAGGTTGAAGAAGCTTAAGCTATTACCTAACGCTCGCAATCGCCATCGTGTTCATTTTGACAGTTCATGGCTGACAATTGGCATCGGAATCAGCTAGCTGTCACATTCATACAAGAACTGTCAAAATGAACACGATGGCGATTGCGAGCGTGTTAGGTAATAAGCCTACCGGCATACAATACAACAATACAGAAACAAAGAACAAGGTAGACAATAGGCGGTCTTATCGCTTAATAGCGATCTCTACCAGACAACCAATAAAAGAAAGAAATAAGTAAATATGCCTCAGATATTCAAAGATTATCGATTATATTTTAGTACTAAAAACAATCGGTTCTATAAAAATATTTGTCAAGTCGTGCTTTCTAAACAATTGTTTTTAAACTAGCTTCTGCCCGCGACTTCGTCCGCGTAGAATTAGACTTACGGCAGCAAGTAAGCAAGCAATAAATCAAAAAGGAATTTTTTTTGATTCATTTGATAGTACATATTACATATTATTATTCTATTTGATTTTACTTTTTCTGTGTGTCTACTCTTGCTTAATACTTATGTCCTGTCAATCGTTCAAAGGTTAACTGGAAGAGATCCCTTTTAGGGATAAGTTCGCCTTTGTGCATGTGTGTTATCCTGTATTCATCTTTTTCTTGTGTTTTATGTACAATAAAGAGTTATACATACATACATGCATACATATTTTGGCTGTAACGAAAAGTTTTCGAGTCAGTCTAAAGCGACTCCTATTTACAGATGCATAGAGCACCTGATTGTGTCGTCGCCGGGGCTGACTAGCGACAGTAAACTGCTGAAGAGTGCGGTCGCCGAGTCCGTGGTGTGCACTAGGGACATCAATTCGAAGTGCCGCCAGTGCGCCTTCAACCTTATCAACTGTGTGGGAGACGTGTTGAAAATACAGGAAGGAGGTTGGTATCTATTGGCGTAACTATAGGGTGGCAGGGGTGGCAAAATGCCACGGGCCCCTAGCTCTAGGGGGCCCCGAACTGGCTTGGTTTAGAGCACAGAAGGGACGCTGATGCACTTCTTTATATTGAGGAAGGAGCCCCATCTGACGAATTTGCCGCGGGCCCCAGACGTTATAGTTACGCCACTGTTGGTATCATTACATATTATAAAACAAAATCTGTCTGTTAGCGATAAACTCAAAAGTACAATACAATACAGTACAATACAATACAATACAATAACTCTTTATTGAACACCACATATAACAACCAAAACAGAAAAAGGTATACAGAATATTACAAGGTAACAATAGGCGGCCTTATCGCTACAGAGCGATCTCTACCAGGCAACCATAATGGACTGGAGAATAGAACAGATCTGAGCAGGTGGTGCAATTTAGAATATATATTAATATACTAAGTACTGAAATACATAATATATATATATAGTACTTATCGGATTTTAATGCGATTTTAACCTATAGAGTTATTTTATTCGAAATCGACATGATAAATAGGAAATTACTAAATATAATGTATAATTCTTTTTATCTTCCACGCTAGTTTGGGAGTAAAAAAAACGTAGAATTTACCAGTTGCCACTCTTCCCGCGCAGATGGTAAAAGCCCATCGAGGGAATAGTGATGCGGCCAGCAACCCATCACTATTTAGATTTCCCTTTCCAGTTATACGCCCTTGTGGCTTTAAGATTTTGTTACCTTAGGCTCTGTCTACCCCGTAAGGGATAAAGACCTGATAAATGTATGTATAAACGGCCCGAGTGTACTATTTCTTACATCAGGTATGCAGGGCTTCTTGGACATGGTCCTCTCCGGGCTGACGGCGCCGCAGCCCCGCGTGGCGGCGGCGTCGCTCCGCGCGCTGGCCTCCGCGCTGTTCCACCTGGCGGAGCACATGCCGCTACCCACCGTCCAGGACCTGCTGGAGACCGTCGCCACGCAGATACTGTCCGGGAACAGGGAGGTCACCGCCGCTGCCATGAGCTTCTTGAAGGTGAGGCAGTAGAGACTCTATTATTGCTCAATGGGGACTGTATGTATGTATGTATGTAAACTCTTTATTGTGCAAAATAAACAAGAGGAATACAATTGACCAACACTGAGATACATGCACAAAGGCGGACTTATCCCTTTAAGGGATCTCTTCCAGTCAACCTTTGAGTGGATGAAAGGAGTATTATATTAGGGATGGACGAGTGAGTTTAAAAATTACAAACAGTGAGCCACAATACATAACTACCGAATATAATACATAAACTACTAAAACCTACCAGTCAGTAAACTACTTTATACTACCTGTCGTTTCTTTGCTCATCAGTTTTTTTTTTTTTTTTAATGGTAACAGACAGAGTTACGTTTGCATTTATAAATGTTGTGTGCATATTAAAATACATAAAATTTGAAATGCATAATGCGACTTTCTCATAAAATGGGAAATTAATAGGATTGTTATAAAATAAACCTAACCTAACCTAAATCAATCTTCAGATAAGACATTTATTGCCCAAATATTTTTAGATATATAGATATTAATTATTATTTATTGTCCCAAGATATTTATTTATTTAAATTACACTGTCTTAAAAGTTCATCTAGCTAATAGTTTACAGAAAATAGCATTATACATATATTTTGAACCTTTGTGTATTTTAATCCATTATACATTTTAGAAAAAACATAGAAATTGCTTCTCTTCCCGCGCAGATGGGGAAAGCCCATCAAGGGATTAGGCGAAAGTCTCAGGAATCATGTTATAGGCGATGCGGCTAGTAATCCATCACTAGTTTGATTTCCGTTTCCACCTATACGCCCACAAACATGCTAAACGTGCCCTTTTGGTCTTGTTACCTTAGACTCTGTCTAATCTGTAAGGGATAATGAGGTGATTTATGTATATATGTACACATTTTAAACTTTATATTGTATACTGACCCACACCCATTTGTAATATCAGTAAGGATTGATGAATGTGGATGAAGCGAAGAAGGCATGTCAGGATCGTAGCAACTTAGCAAGTGGGATAAAACACACACACACACACACACACACACACACACATAAATCACGTCTTTATCCCTTACGGGGTAGACAGAGCCTAAGGTAACAAGACCTACAGGCCACGTTTAGCAAGATTGTGAGCGTATAGGTGGAAAATGGAATCAAAATACTGATGGGTTGCTAGCCGCATCGCCTATAACATCATTCCTATTTTCGCCCGTTCCCTCGATGGGCTTTTACCAGCCCGGGAAGAGAAGCAACTGGTACATTCTATGTTTTTTCTTTGCTCCCAGACCAGCATGGACGTTAAAATTTTAAAAAGTTAAAAGTGGTATAAAAGTCAGTCTCCGCTTATTGGAAAGAGGCGGGACGGTTAGTATGTATGTTTGTACGTATCAGTCTGAATCTGGCTTTAAAATCTCCTTCTCCACAGGTATACACAAAGGTACTCCCCACTGAAGTCCTGGCGGGTTCTCTCCCCGTCATCCTCAAGACCCTCTCCTCAATGCCCGAGGACTGCAAGCGCCATTCCCGGCTGGAGATAGGATACTTCCTCACCAGGATGATCAGGAAATACGGTGCTGATACCGTGGAGAAGCTGATACCGCAGGGCGATGATGTCATGCTGCGAAGACTGAGGAATTTGAGGAAGTTGGATAATAGGAAGAAGAGGGTGAAAGATAGTCAGAAGTAAGTTAGGCCTTTTTTAGGGTTCCGTAAGTGAAAGATAGAATAAGGAACAGTGTGATAAGGGAACGTGCTGGTGTGAAAGAGGATATAGTGACTAGGGTAGAAAAAAGTATGCTTAGTTGGTTTGGTAGTAGAGCGGATGGATGAAAGTAGACTAACTAAACAGATCTATATGGGGAGTGTGAATGGTAACGTTAGGAGGGGAAGGCCTAGAAGGACGTTTCGTGACCAAATAGGAGACGTTTTGGAAAAAGGTCAGGTCAGGAGTACCCGAAACCGACGATCATGTATGAAGAGATTAATGAATGTGGATGAAGCGAAAGAAGTATGTCAGGATCGTAGCATGTGGAACAAAGTAGTCTCTGCCTACCCCTGTGGGAAAGAGGCGTGACGGTATGTATGTATGTATGTAAACGAAGGGTGAAAACAAGACCCTATTTCTAAGACTACACTGTCTGTCTGTCTGTATACGACCAGGATGTATCTCAAGAATCGTCTAATCCAGGGAAGGCGAACCAATGGCACGCGTGCCACTGTTGGCACGCCAATAATAAAAAAGGCTTATTTTTGACCATTAAGGGCCGATTTTTCAATCGTCAGATAAGCCCTATTCTACGAATAACTCTATGGGTATCTGTCAGTTAAATGCTTATCTGAGGATTGAAAAATCGGCCCTAAATCACCAACTTAAGATTCTTTTATCACTACGTAGTATAAAACAAAGTCGCTTTCTCTGTCCCTATGTCCATATGTATGCTTATATCTTCAAAACTACACAACGGATTTTGATGCGGTTTTTTAATAGATAGAGTGATTCAAGAGGAAGGTTTTTATGTATAACTAGCTGTTGCCCGCAACTCCGTCTGCATAGAATTCGTTTATCGCTATGCCGCAGGAATTACGCAATTTTCCGGGATAAAAAGTAGCCTATGTTTTATTCCAGGCTATAATCTATCTATGTTCCAAATGTCATCCAGATCTGTAAAGCCGTTCTGGCGTGAAAGAGTAACAAACATCCAAACATACTCGCAAACTTTCACATTTATAATATTAGTAGGATTCTACGCAGACGAAGTCGCGGGCAGAAGCTAGTTATGAAATAAGGCGGAAAACGGGCAATGTGTTCATAATGATGGTAAAATAACAACAAACTCTTAAGACATCAGGGTCAGAGCCAAATATTACTTTTTTTGTGAAAAAATGGCACGTCCACCGAAAAAGGTTCGCCACCCCTGGTCTAAGCAGTTGAAATATTCAGAGATGAAGATGATGTATTTCTGTGGCATTACATACAAGCTATTCCTATTTATATTATAAATGCAAAAGTAACTCTGTCTGCTTGTCTGTCCTTTTCACGCTTAAACAACTGAACCGATTTTGCTGAAATTTGCTATATAGATAGTTTTAGTCACCGAGATGGCCATACGATAGTTTTTACACTGTGTTCTGCGCAGACGGAGTTGCGGGCTACAGCTAGTTAAGATGTAACTTTTAAAACTTTTTTAAACACTTTACAGAGACCAATCCGACACAGATGAAGACATTGACCAAATCCGCGGTACGTCTAAGACTTTGGAGGAGATCCTCAAAGACTCGGATTCTGAAATGGAGCACGTGGATGACGAGCCCAGGGCGAAGGCCAAGGCTAAAGGGAAGAAGAGCCAGGCCTGGATCCAGGATGATCCGGACAATATTGTGGATCTGGCTGATGTGTCTGCTTCCAGAAAGATAACAGGTACGTAATGTAGAACTGCCTTGAGGAGGCACTTTCTACAACGGCATGATGTAGCTCAGCCCCGCTAGCACGAGAGCGCACGAAAGTCGCGTCGCGCGCGAGTTGGACTACCCGTCTCTTTCTTGTTGGTACAGTAAGAATAGGACGGGCAATCTATCTCGCGCGCGACGCGACTCTTGTGCGCTCTCGTGCTAGACGTGCTGATGGCACAATGCATTTTTTTGGATTTTTGATTTGGTTTTAGATGGATTTTACTCATTTCATTACGCTGCATTTTTTTAATAAATAAATAAATATCTTGGGACAAATTACACCAATTGACCCAGCCCCAAACTAAGCAAAGCTTGTACTATGGGTACCAGGCAACGGATAAACGTACTTATATAATGTAGATTTAATACATACAACATCCATGACTCGGGCACAAGCATTCGTATTCATCATACAAATGTCTGCCCCTACCGGGATTCGAACTCAGGACCTCTAGCTTCATTGTCAGGGTCACTAACCACTAGGCTATCCGGTCGAATATAAGTTCATTATTTTATTATTCTTTTTCAATTTTTATATTTAATACATTTAAGCCCCAAGCCGACTGTCTCTTGGTCCTCGTTTTGATTTTTTTTAATTTTAACTTTTAAAAATTCAAGTTTAGAATTCAATAAAGAGTATAAATTTAATGTGTATTTAAGTATGTATTTATCCCAGCGGATCGCACTTGCGGTCCAAAGGGGTAATGCCGCCAGCGTCACGGGGACCCTGCCGCAGCCAGTAGGGTTAAACGGGGTTTTCTTTTTATGACTTTTCTTATTTGCAAATATTTATAGTTATTTTTTAAAGGTAGTTAAAAGGTTAAAGTAAATTATGGCTTTATACACACGTTTTTTAGCTACCGACCCATCCCAGAAGAGGAAGGCTATAGAAGTGAAACAGAAGAAGAAAGATGGCGGATTCAAGATGGCGCCGGACGGCCGGCTGATTATCACTGATGACGCCTTCGATGATGACGATGATGATGATCCCAAACCCAGCGGTGATGTCGACAGTGATACTGATGACACTGGTAAGTAGCCATTATTCTGTTTTATAGATTCGGTGTTTTGTTCTGAATCTTACAATTGTTTATTCTTTACAATACAATACAATAACTCTTTATTGAACACCACATATAACAACCAAAACAGAAAAAAGGTATACAGAATATTGCAAGGTAACAATAGGCGGCCTTATCGCTATAGAGCGATCTCTACCAGGCAACCATAATGGACTGGAGAACAGTAGGCTTATTACCTAACTCGCTCGCAATCGCCATCGTGTTCATTTTGACACTTCATGTATGGGCTGACAATTGGCATCGGAATCAGCTAGCTGTCACATTCATACAAGAACTGTCAAAATGAACACTATGCCGATTGCGAGCGAGTTAGGTAATAAGCCTACTGAACAGAGCAGGTGGTGCAATTTAGAAGACTACTTTACTTGTAGTTTTCGTCTTGGGTTTTTAAATTTTGAATTTTTTCAGACGACGAATCTAAAGATACGAAGTCGAAGCTGCTAAAGCCTGGCAGCAAGCGGCGGCACGAGGACATACTGAGCATCAAGAGCGGGCGCTCTAACAGGAGCCGGGCCTCCACGCTCGCCGTCGGCGCCAAGTACAAGGCCGGCGGGAAGGGCATCCACAGGTGAGACCGCGGCGACCTGCAGCACGGTTGGCAAGAGAGCTAGGTTGTAAGGGATAATTAAGTTTGTCGGATTTATTATGTGTTTTATCTGGCTGTAGTGGAGGGAGGGATTTTTTTTTTTACTACGAACCGACCAGTGATTGGCCTCTATCTCACTTGGTGGAAGGTCACTCACTGGTTCAGTAACAGCCTATTCACTCTAGCCTTGAAGAGCCCTAGGTTGTATCTGTCCGGAAATACAGACGATGGGAGCGAATTCCATTCCCTAGCAGTTCGCACTAGGAAGGATGAAGCAAACCGCCTCGTGCAGGTCAATGGTATGTTGACAACAAATGGGTGAAAACGCTCCCCCCGCCTGGAAACATTACATGAAAAACATATATTTTGCACAGGCGTGGTTATCTTATATCTATATGGGGAGTGTGAATGGTAACGTTGGGAGGGGAAGGCCTAGACGGACGTTTTGGAAAAAGGTCAGGTCAGGAGTACCCGAAACCGACGAGCATGTATGAAGAGATTGATGAATGTGGATGAAGCGAAAGAAGTATGTCAGGATCAGCAAGTGGAACAAAGTAGTCTCTGCCTACCCCTGTGGGAAAGAGGCGTGACGGTATGTAGGTATGTATGTATGTGGTTATCTTGCACGTGAGTAGCGGAGTAGGTAGGTAAAGATTTTTTGTTCATTAACACTTTATAACGTCATTGTGGGAGTACCATTCAATCAAAAATGAAACTCGATTCTTCATATTTATAAAATTTGAAATGTGTACATGTACAATTATTGGGTATTAGAATGTGCATTCTCTGCAACAACTATTTAATCAAGTATTTAAATAGTTCATTACAGACCGAGGGCGGTGAATTCGTAATTGTCCCAGATCGCAGGTGTTTGTCGCCCGAACCGAAGGTGAGAGCCATGAGTATGCGATCTGGGGCTTTACGAATTGCCGCCCATGGTTTGTATAAAGTTTTACGTATTGCCTTGGGGCCATTCAAGTATTACGTAAGCAGATTTATTACAATTATTTACCCCCCCCCCCCCCCCTTGTCAGCAAAAGTAAGCAAACCTCTTACCCCCCCCTCCCATGCTTACGTAATCATTGGCATCTATATGCATTTTTCTTTTAATGGATTCTGTTTTTTATTGATTCGTGAGCAGCAGTTCTATTCGAAACTGCTGACGTAATCACCATATCGACCCCCCCCCCCCCCCCACCCACCATGTCATCAAAAATAAGCAAAGCAAAGAACCCCCCCCCCCTCAAGCGCTTACGTAATACTTGAACGCCCCCTTGGACAGGGTGTGAGATTTAATATCCCTATTACGACCTAGGGTGACGTAAATAATCTAATCTAATCTAACCACCTTTCTACCAGCACTTTTGGAGTTTTTATTTTATTTTAATAATTTGTTAATGTTAATTATTCGTATGTCCAGGCCTCTTAATTCAGCAGCATCGGATGCCCCAACTGTGGGCACGGACTACCGCTCGAAGAAGGCCAAGGGTGACGTCAAGAAGAAGGGGAAACATGACCCCTACGCCTACATCCCGCTGTCTAGGAAGAACCTTAACAAAAGGTGAGTTACACCATGAAGCTTAAGGGTGCCTTCCACCAGAGACCAACGCAACGTGACTTGTGACTAGGATAGAAATAGCTTAGTTGCTTTGGTGGTTCGACTCTGGAATCGATTGCCAAATGATATCAGGCAATCGCAGACTGTTGCTACCCTGCGCAGTCGCTTGAAGGCGTGTTGGCTCGATGGATCCTCTTAAATGAATGTGATGTGTTTTGTAACTTGTGTGTGTATGTATATATTTATATATTATATATTATATTTTATTTATGGTGTACTAGCTGTTGCCCGCAACTTCGTCTGCATAGAATTCGTTTATCGCTATCCCAATGATTTACTCAATTTTCCCGGATAAAAAGTAGCCTATGTGTTATTCCAGGCTAAAATCTATCTGTGTTCCAAATTTCATCCAAATCTGTCCAGCCGTTCTGGCGTGAAAGAGTAACAAACATCCAAACATACTCACAAACTTTCACATTTATAATATTAGTAGGATAGTAGGATTAGTTTATCGTATTTATCTATTATGTGTAGTTTATTATTATATCTTACATTATTTAAAATTTAGACATTTAGGATTATTTTAGGTTTCTATCGGTTCTTTTACTTTTTCTGTGTGTCTACTCTTGCTTAAATGTCCTGTCAATCGTTCAAAGGTTAACTGGTTGAGATCCCTTTTAGGGATAAGTTCGCGTTTGTGCATGTGTGTTGTCCTGTATTCATCTTTTTCTTGTGTTTTATGTACAATAAAGAGTTATACATACATACATACATACACGTAGAGGATGGATGAAAGAAACAGATTTTATTGTGTTAGTTTTGACAAAAGACGATTAATGAATGTGGATGAAAGTGAAAGAGGTAAGGATCCGTAGGAAGTGGAACAAAGTGTGTAGTATATGCCTACCCCTACGGAAAAGAGACGTGACGGTATATGTATTATGTATGTAACTGGAAAGACAAAATAGACGAAATACTGTCACAGGCCTGTGATCTTTATGAATAAGTATTCATGTTTTTTTACCATATTTTCAGAACGAAAGCGATAACATCGAAGCAATTCAAAGGTACAGTGAAAGCGAAGAACAGAGTCAAAGCTAAAGGAAAGAAGAATAAGTGATAGTTACATAGAATTAAGTAGACGTATTTGGAATAGTAGCTTAATAATTGTTGCGCCTGATTCGTCGATTTTGAACATCTGAAGGTAACCATTTTTCGCGGGAACCCGTGGAGTTATCAAGTTGAAAATGATGTAACATCATCTCACGCCAATGTGGGACACTTAAGGCTATGGTATCTTCCAACCTACGAATAATAATAAGTCAAGAAGCGTAACTAAGCCCGAAAAATCATTCCACGGGAAGTGAACCCCAGGGGGCGGGGCTTAAAATATGTACCGCGCGGCGAATTAGTTCAGCCGGGACGCTCGAGCCGTTATCGTGACGTTATCATTGTATTTTTGCGCTAATACATTAGAAAAATATGCCATCGTGGTGTAGAAGCCATTCAGATATGAAAAATAGAGGACTCACCTTTCATATGTATGTAAATAAATATATTAGGACACCATACTTGACGACTCTGGATGCATGCGATCCACGCACCCTTCCCTTACCGCAAGTAGGCGGACACAATCACGACGCGCGGACTAATCGCGTGCAAGTATTGTCTGTCGGAGTGACAGGTGTTACGTTTGCATTGCTGTTAGTTTGTGTGCGTAAGTTGAATGACAATCGAAGCGGCAACTGTTAGGGAATTACGCTTCTTGACTTATTATTATTCGTAGCTTCCAACTGTAAAAAAAATGAGTATAAGTTCAGCGATCATAAGATACAACCATAAGGTGTCATACAAATACCGTTGGAATCAAGTAGACATAAAGTTATGAAATTTGGCAATAAGTTACACCTAACAACGTAAGTGAAAGCAAAAGTTTGAAAATTGATCTGTAAAATATTACTTGGTTCTTCATAAAGCGCTATGAAGTAATTATTTTTATCGGCTTATACAAGGTGTTTGAGGTTCTTTATCGAAGCTACTATACCATGTCCGAAGCAATTCAAGGGTGTGTACGAAGTTCCCAATCCACACTGGGCCCGCGTGGGAACTATAGCCCAAGCCCTCTGATTCTGAGAACAGGCCTGTGCCCAGCAGTGGGACGTACATAAGCTGGAGTATAAAAAAAGCGTTATTTTGTGTGTGACAATTATTCTGTTACTAAAAAGTTTCTTTTTAGGCCCAAACTCGCAATGTGACTTGACACTGATGTGATATCTCGAAAAAGTTTCATGATGTAATTGAAAAATGTTATAATAAAGTGTCATGAATTTATCCTGTTGTTTCATTAAAAAAAACCATCGTGGCCATTGGTAAAAGCCCATCGAGGGAACGGGAAAATCTTAGGGATCATGTTATAGGCGATACGGGTAGCAACCCGTACTATTTTGTTTTCCATTTCCTAGTCGGGTTACCTGCACGTGTGGCCAAGAACTGCGGTTCGTTTTTGGATTCGTCCAAAGGGGAAGAACAGTACTTGGTCCGGTGCACCCTGGGCATCGGTTAATGATTTCCTGGCAGATTCTGAGGGATATCGATATCCGCTGGCTAAGAGCCCGACAAGGGGAGGGGTCTTTTGACCGCGTTCTACCGTACAACGTTGCCGACATTTATGTCAAAAGATTTTTGAATACTGTATTTATACTTTTGACATTGGCGAAATCATCGCATCGATCGATGGGGCCATGTTAAAAAAGAAGAAGAAGAAGATGTCCAACACTTGCTAGTGGAATGTGTTCGGAATCGCGTTGCGAGGGAGGCGTTGGTTGCAGCAGCCAACCTGAATATGTACGACACGGGGATGTTTCTAGATCTTAGCCCGACCGGCCTCAGACGTCGCGTTGATGCTGTTCAGAGGCTGATGTGACCAACAATATGAGCTAGTGTAATATATTGATCCCAGTGGCGTAACTATAGGGTGGCAGGGGCGGCAAAATGCCAGGGGCGCCTAGCTCTACGGGACCCCGAACTGGCTTGGTTTAGAGCACAGAAGGGACGCTGATGCACTTCTTTATATTGAGGAAAGAGCCCCGTCTGACGAATTTGCAACGGGCCCCAGACGTTATAATTACGCCACTGATTGATCCACTTGTTTCAGTGGCGTAACAATAGGCTGGCAGGACTGGCAAAATGCCAGGGGCCATCGACCCAAGAGGGCCCCGGCCCAAGAGGCCGCGAGCTCAAAGATATTAAAATTAAATTGAGTACAACGTGACGATTTTTACTGATAGGGCCCCATAAAAAGAATTTGCCACGGGCCCCAGATGGTATAGTTACGCCACTGACTTGTTTAATTCGCTGTTGCCCTATGGGCTAATGTGACAAAATGTACGAAGCCCGTTTTATTTAAATTAAAAATAAACTTTTTGCCATTTTTTAAATACGCGTTTTTTTTCTAAATTGATATCATTGTCTACTATTCCATGAGTTTTATCCTAAATGCGTTCAAAGCATTTAAAAAACGCTAGAACATTATTTATTTACATCTTATCAAGAGCCTAAATCCTAGTTTCATTTATCTTCAACTGTGATGAACTTTCATACACTTTCATCTCCTATTACAATCCTTTTTTAAAGTAGACTTTGTCCTTTCTCCAGGTCTAGACAACTTGGTTCAGTGGTTTTAGTTTGAAAGCATATGATGATGATGATGATGAAAGCATATACATCACACATAACCAAGATTAACAACCAAATAACGGTGTTTGCTCGCGATAATCGAACCCAAAATCCGTGCGTGTTTCATTGGATATCTTTGATCTCGACTTTCACATGTCGACCTACATTGGGAAACGCGGGGCAAAAGTTAATGGGCCCCGGAGTACTTTCATTGCATGTTGGGTTGAAAACGGAACAAAACAACTTAATGAATTGTTGGAATAATTTGTGGTACACCTGACTACGTAGGCAGGTAGCTCGCAATGGCGTGGCGTCCATAGAACTCGATCACTGGCTTGCCTATTTTAAGGCAGTTGACCACTCAAAATATTTTAATTATTAATAGGAAATAAAAATAAAAGAGCTGCAGTTCCTCGATTATTAAGACATCGACTGTCTAAAAAAAAATTTGCACTTCTTCAAAAAACTTTACTTGGCCATATTACTATTAACTTTCAATAAATTTACTATCTCACTTGGTTTGATAGTTATATAAAAAAAAACACTTTTTGTAAGGGAAATGTATTATATGTACCATAGAACCGTATCACAATAAGGTGACATATCACGTCACGCGAACGTCAGTTGTGACAGGGTTGCAGTGGCGTGGCGTCCATAGAACAGGATTCCCACCGGCTTGCCTATTTTAAGGCAGTTGGGCACTTTATTGTGCCTACTGATATACTTGACACCACGCCACTAGTAGCTTGAGATGCCGGGATCAGTTAGAGAAATACGGACTCATTTCTGACTGTTATAAAAATGTCGAATAACACTCCATCACGAGGTCGACGGAACCCTGTTTTTGCGGGTTCCTATTTCGATTCTGTTTGCCCTTCGGACATTTGAAAATACCTAACGAACGTAAGCTAATAATTTTATTATCTCTAGTGACATTTTTACGACAGTGGGACCACGAGAACTAACCTCCGGGTTCGATCTCCAGTCGGGGCAAATACTAAGTAAGTAGGTACCGTACATAGCTACGTATAAAAATACAAGGAATGTAAAACGTGTCGGTACATACTTGATGGTAAGCAAACACCATCTTCCACGCTGGTCTGGGAGTGTAGAAAAAACAGAATTAGTAAAAGCCCACCGAAGGAATGGGCGAAAATCTTAGGAATCATGTTATAGGCGATGCGGCTAGCATCCTATCATTACGAATCTCCCTTTTCCACCTATACGCCCACAATCATGCTAAGCGAGACCTTTAGGTCTTGTTACTTTAGGCCCTGTCAACTCCGTAAGGTGTTAAGCAAAAACCGCTGCCCAAGGACATCCGCAACACCTGAGCATTGCAGAAGCATTGTCAGCTCAGAGCTGAGATAAAATACCTCGCATGTCAGGAATATCATTAGGGGTTTTTCAAAATGCAATGAATATGAAGCCAGTCAGCGTAGCCACTCGTCAAGTTTGCAAAGTGAAGAGAATTGTCACATGTCGCCGACAATGGTCGTGTTAGTGTAATAATAATAATAATATAGCCTTTTTATTCCGAATTCGCTACAATTTCATTTTTGTTGTTGTGGTTGTTTTATCATTAAATTGTCGCGTAATTCGGCGTGCCTCATGGCATAGGCCTCCTCCGTGTATTGGAGTTTGGGCTATAGTTCCCACGCGCGCCCAGTGCGGGAACTTAACACACACCATTGAATTTCTTCGCAGATGTGTGCAAGGTTTCCTCACGATGTTTTCCTTCACCGAAAAGCTCATGGCAAATTTCAAATGTAATTTTCGCACATAAATTCCGAAAAACTCAGAGGTGCGCGCCCGGGATTTGAACCCACGACGCTCTGCTTGAGAGGCCACAGGTCAAACCACTAGGCTACCACGGCTTTTTTGTTAGTGTATAGGGAACAGCTATACGATTAGTGAGAAAGGTGATAGCGATGCGAACGGACCCTACGGTCCACCAGGGTTCATCCATAAAGTACGTCACACATTTAGGAGAGGAGAGGGGGGTGGTCTGGAAATTAGTGACACATTTGCCCCCTCTCAATATATATAAACATCACTCCATAATATAAAACAGTCGCTTTCTCTGTCCCCATGTCCCTAGGTATGTCCCTTTGTATGCATATATCTTCAAAACTACACAACGGATTTTGATGCGGCTTTTTTTAATAGATAGAGTGATTCAAGAGGAAGGTTTTTATGTATGATTCTACGCAGACGAAGTCGCGGGCAGAAGCTAGTGAACAATATAATTGCAGTCTTCATAGTAAATCTTGTGACAAGGGGAAGGGGGCTCTAGAAATAATGAAATTGGTGTGACGTACTTTATGGACGGTGGGGGCCGACACAAATTAGTTAGTTATTATAATTAGGTTATATTTCTTCCATGCTGGTCTGGGAGTAAAGAAAACACAGAATTTACCAGATGCTTCTCTTCACGCGCAGGTAAAATCCCATCGAGGGAATGAGCGAGTCTTACTTAGGAATCATTTTATAGGCGATGCGGCAACCCATCACTATTTTGATTTCCCTTT
The DNA here is from genome assembly GCA_949127965.1 of Pandemis corylana. NCBI lineage: Eukaryota > Metazoa > Arthropoda > Insecta > Lepidoptera > Tortricidae > Pandemis > Pandemis corylana. The sequence goes on along the minus strand of OX421864.1, from coordinate 12,464,131 downwards.
CCACCTATACGCCCTTAATCATGCTAAACGTGGCCTTAAGGTTTTGTTACCTTAGGCTCTGTCTACCCCGTAAGGGATAAAAACGTGATATATGTAGGTATATTTCTGTAAAAATATGGCGTCTACCATAAAAGATTCGCCAATTCTCCGCTAGACTTCATTTGTGAAATAGCCCTGGTGCCGATTTTTGAAATGATGTGTCAATACGGTTAGGGGTAGTTTCGTTGTTTAGCTTATGTCTGTCCGTCTGTCCTACGACCTAGCTCAGACTCATCAGACTAGAAAGCGGTTTCTTTTTTTAACCGACTTCAAAAAAAGGAGGAGGTTCTCAATTCGTCTGTTTTTTTTATGTTTGTTACCTCATAACTTTCGACTGGGCGAAGCGATTTTAATGATTCTTTTTTTATTTGAAAGCGGGTGCTTCCCGTGTGGTCCCATTTCAATTTATTCGTCTATCTATTCTATTCCGATTGCGAAAAATTTAGCTTCAATTTAATAAGCTTTACTTTTGAAAACGCAAAACACGAGCTCAAAAATTATAATGCCACCCAATGGCCACAAAATTCGTTGTCTAGAAGTGCGGTTGTGATGCTACCTTCCTGTGCAGGTAGCTAGAGGTGGCTTATCAATTTTATTAATCCAGCGCTCTATCAAGTGACTACTTAGATGCTCCTTGAGAGAATTCAACTGATACTATTTTAGAATAACAACGCTAATCTTCCCACGATCAGAAATTACTGGCTACATAAATGGTTTATGAATGGAACTAATCTAAAATGAGAGGTGGGAAAAAAAGTTCACATTATTTAAATCGTAGCGATTACATTACCACGGTCCGCTGAACAAGCGGCTAAATTTTTCTTAATTTCTGAAGGAAATTAAGCAATTCCCTTCCGCAAACCATTAAAACAACTCTGTTCAAGGTGCCAACGAGTTATTTGAAATAATTAAAACAAGACAAGTTAGTCACTGAGGTATTTGCCTTTATTTCAAAAGGAGGCGATTTACTATTACGGATAGACTTATTCGACAGTATTTATATTTTTACATGGAAATTTTCATCACATTAACCATTACTAAACCTAGGCCATTTCAGTATTCAAATCAGTATCAACAATGAGTAATATGTCATTTCGAAAAAATACAACCATTCTGTATAATCTATTTTAATTCTTCATTGACACATGCCGGCGATCGCGCCGGGAACGATTTAAAAAAAATCTTATAAATAATATACAAAATAATACAAACATTAGTTCGTTTCTTGACGAGAAAAAAAATGAGAATTAACATTATCGTAACATTATTTCCGTTCGGGGTAAAATTCGTGATTATTATTTTACAACGTGAGTCCGATTCGACCTTACAGAAAAATAAATACACAATTATGTGACTACACAACCGGTGATTGCTTATGGTTCGTGTCTCTAGCACTTCTCGTCGAGGAGCGGGTCGAGCCCGAAGGCCAGGTCGAGCGCCGGCCGCTTGCCCTTGCCCGGCGCGCGCGCCTTGCCCGCCCCCAGCAGCGCGTGCCCCCCCTGGCCGTGCCCCGCGTGCCCCACGTGGCCGTGCCCCGCGTGCCCCACGTGCCCCACGTGGCCGTTGACGGCGCGCAGCTCGCCCCCGAACAGCTCGCTCAGCGTCTGCTGCACCTTCGTCCCGCCCCCCGCACTACACGTCACTATCAGTTTCCGCACTTCGGGTTTATTAGTTTTACTAGCATTGTTCATATGTACAGTTTTCGACAAGGAAACGTTCTGATTATAATAGAAATTGTTCGTCGCGCCCGTCTTGCACTGGGACCGGGAGAGCGAGGACTTTATGTTGCTCCGGACGGTCGCGAATTTTTTACCTAGAGTTACCGCGCCGCCCGCGTGCGACGCGTTGAACGTGCACAGCGCCAGCGGGCGCGGGCAGGCCGCGTACCAGCACACGTCGCCCGGCAGCGGCGGCGGCGGCGCCGAGTCCGCGCGCAGCGGCAGCGCGGGCGCAGGCGCAGGCGCAGGCGGCGGCGGCGGCGGCGACGCCCGCGCCTGCTCCTCCGCCTCGTCCGGCAGCAGGAACGCCTCGCCCGGCAGCGGCAGCGGCTGGCTCAGCAGCGACGTGATGCTGGACGTGTCCGGCAGCGCCTGCGCATCCTCGAGGCTCACGAGGCTCGCGTAGATGTCGTTGACCTGCTGCTCCGCCGTGAGGCCGTTGAAGGCGCTCAGGTCCAGCTCGGCGTTGACGAGCAGCGGCGCCTGCAGCGGCGCGGGCGGCGGCGCGTCGCGCGCGGCGCGGTGCTCGGCCAGCAGCGTGTCGAAGGGCTTGGCGCGGCCCTCCACGGTGCGCCGCAGCGAGAGCGCGTGCGCCTTGCAGGTCAGCGAGCGCGTGCAGGGTTTGGGGTTGTCGGCGGTCACCACGCCGCAGTGCTTGTTGGGGTCGTACTCGCGAAGGTTGAACTTCGATTTGGTCTTCGCCCGTGACGATTTATTGGTCTGTGTGCTCGGCGTGACGGGCTTTAAGATTTGAGCGCTCAGCATGTTCGCGTCTATGACCGAGGCCAGCATGGGGGAGGTGTTGGGTGCGAATTGTAAACTAGATAAGTCACTATCGCTCATCGTGTAAGGGGCTAGCGATGCGTCTACGGGCGTGAACAGGTCCTGCGGTTGTACCGTATCGGTGGTTTGGGGAAAGTTGAGATCTTGCATCTTTCCTATATCTCTAATTATATTCTTCCAATCTGCCGCATTTGTGATGTCGTCCGCGCTCTGGATGCCTTCAGAGTTCATTATGTCCACTATGTCATCTGTGATGTTCTCACCGAGAGGTAGATCCTCCGTATCCTGTATGCTGACCACTGGGAGCTCTCCTGTCTCTACACATATCTGCACCTCACCAGTGACCGCTGACGACGTGCCAGGCTCTTCTAGGTACTGCAAATCCGGCTGCGGTAACACTATCCTAGAGAGGGGAGCCGTGGGAGCGTAGAGAGGAGATGCCTCCATGGGGACCGGCAAAATATCTACAGGAGGAGGAGGAGGAGGCGGCAGTTCAACTTTCCGTTCAGATTTATACCGACTACTTTTGTGACTACCTTTGAGCTTCACTGTGGGTGCAGGTGGAGGAGGTGGGAGAATAGGCTCAGAGCCCGTGTGGGACTCTAGTAAATGTCTGTACGCGGCACTGCACTTCACTACGACTCCGCACATATGACAGACCGCCGCGTTAAGATTGTCCATCTGCGGGAAGAGTCCGTGGAGGCTCATGCTGTCGTATCGCAGGCGGTGCAGGCCGGCGCGGCGGGAGCGCGCGGCGCCGGCCTTGTAGGGGTGCAGCCGCGGCGCGGGCTTGTCGGCCGCCGCGGGCGCCACGAACATCGCGGCGCCCTCATCGTCCCGCCGCGGCGACGCGTGCCCGATCTCGCTCACCCACAGGTCCCAGGGTTTCTCGTTGCACTTGGCCGGACTCACGAGCTTGGCCACGAAGGGGAAGTCGCCGGACATGGTGGCGCGGGCTGCGGCCTTCGTGCGGTCGCGGCGCCTCACGGCAGACCAGCCATTCCTCGGCGGTCGTCTTTAGGTTATTATCCCATATCTGTTTTCGGGTCGCGGCGCATCCATCGCACGGCCGAGGTTACATCGTAGCGGGGCCGCTTACCTCATTATTTACACTCGCTAAACCGAAACGTGTTATGATTGTTTTAGCATTTATATTTACAGGGACAGATGATCTATCTCACTGACAGCTGATTATGCAGATTGTAAGTTTTTCTCGTCGACAGAACGCTTCCATCTGCAGACGACTATTTCCTTTAATATTTCCTAGTCCCGATTGTTAAGAACTTATGCTCGTTTGTCGTCATTTATGTGACATTAAACTCACTACACGCAAATTAAATGTCCAAAATTTCTGTTTGGTTGTAATTTACTATAGAAAGCATCAACACTTTTTTTAAAGTATTTGTGAAGTGAAGACCGTAAGTCTATGGTTGTTCATTCATTGTAGTGACGTGACACCACACACCAAAACCGGTTCTGATCCACGTCGTCAGATTGCAGCCTTACGAGCGAGTTTGAGTTTAAAAATTGGAAAAACGCTTTACGATAGTTTTTTCAACACAACTTTGCGGTTCGGTCCTTGACGTTGGCGGGTAATTGACTTTAATAATAGAATTCTATTCATTATTTTTTATCCGTACTTAATTAATTTTGATTTTTCTAATACCACATTAATAATTCAAGTGAAATTATACGCATAATCCTTCAGCCTTTGACTTTTCTTCGATTCGCCGTAAAGAACAATATTTACTAGGAAGGCAATAAGGAGCTGACGGAACATGACAGGTCAGTTAGACCACTTTGACTCCAACAATACTCATTTATAAGAAATGGAACACAATTATACAGTACACTTGATTGTATAGGTCTAGTTCCTTTTGCTTTTCCTAAATATAACAACCTAAAAAAATGCGATAGATGTTTGACGTTTGTTCCCGCATCTGCAGCTGAGGAAACGAAACGTCAAAAACCGCAAAAATACCACAAGACAAGACCACAACTCAGATCTCAAATTAAATGTCAGTGTAGCAAACAATTTCCGATTACATGTTCAAAAATTCGTTATGTTCGTGTAAATGACTGAAAAATTATAGATAACCGGCAGCTATGTCGGGCTCGATTTGCTGCCATACAGAATCGCCTTCACACTCATGTTTCTAAAGAATATGTTTAAGTCAGTTTTTTTTGGCATTCCTGTGGGCCTAACCTTCTTGGACACTTTCGGCTATGTAGCTCGTGTAGAAGGTATTTCTATGCAGCCAGTGCTTAATCCGGAAGCCAGGGACAGTGACTACGTATTCCTGTCGCGATGGTCGGTGAGAGACTACGATGTGAAGCGAGGTGACGTTGTGTCGCTCGTGTCGCCGAAGGATCCCAACCAGAAGATCATCAAGCGCGTGGTGGCGCTCCAGGGGGACGTGGTGAGCACGCTGGGGTACAAGAACCAGTATGTGAAGATCCCGGAGGGACACGTTTGGGTGGAGGGTGACCATACCGGACACACTCTGGACAGCAATACATTTGGCCCCGTGTCACTAGGCTTGCTCAATGCTAGGGCTGTGGCCATAGTGTGGCCTCCCAGCCGATGGCAGCGACTCGAGGCCAAGTTGCCTCAACATAGAAGACCTATAAGTGTTGCTCTCAGGCGCTGAGACCATTTTAGTGCTAAATCTTGTATAGATAGGTAAAAATGATTGTGAATTCTACCTTGTATTGTTTGTTACTTAATTAATTTGGGGTGCCCTGCTGTCAACAACCTCATCCTTTTAGCTGTATTATTTATCTAATGCCAAATTAGTTTATCTCCTGATAGATCTCTTAACTAGTCTACTGTTTCATGTTAAGTATTTCATAAACTGTGACTGATTCTTATATTTTCTCCAGCTATGTATAGTAACTATTCTTTTCACTAGGTGGAGTTGTAAACATATGGAGGTGGTCTAAACATAAGCATCTAATTTGTTTTCTACAAACATTCAACTATGAACTGTATCAAAGTTGCCTCTAATCTGTACACATCTTTATACATATTGATGGTTCCTATAAAAAGTTAGATGCCTCATACAAAACATGTCTAACTATACATAGGCATCATTTCTGTTGAGGCTGTAAAACATAGAATAATTTATAATGAAGTGTAGTAATAATAATGAAACATCAATAAAATTTAAGGTACAAGGTTCAAAGTTAACAGTGAAGTAAATGTTATGGTCGAATAAAAAAGTAATTAACATATATCTTGTTTTATTTATATTTATTTTATAATACAACATTATCACATCAGCAATTAGGGTATGATTTGTATGAAAATTTGACAAGCAAATCGACAAACACATCTCACTTTGCTTATTTTAGTCTAACATAACTTAACTTTGGAAACAAAAGTGTGCAAAACCACTAAATTAATCATTGTTTCTTTGTTCACATCCAAATGTGTTACACATAAGTACCCCATCCAATCTTTGAAAACGGTAATGACGGACTTAACAACTTATCAAACCATAGCCTTCTAACACTTTTACAACATTATCATAAGAAATTCCCCTTCTTATAACACTATAAAAGCCAACTCTTGATAGGTCTACAACTGTGGAACCAGTTCGGTTCTGCTCTAGACCCTGACTAAGTACACCACCATCAAATACCGCACCCAAATGGCCGTATAAATGTTCAAACTCTTTCACAGACAGTGTCGAAGGTTCATTACTAAAATTAGCACTTGTTAACGCTACAGGCATATCAAATATCTTAGTAACTTTATTGATAAAAGTATGATTTGGTATCCTGATACCTATTTTCGTAGTTTTCGGGTTAAGATACGGGTTATCCAACTCTTTAGTCTTTTCTAAGACAACTGTTACAGGGCCAGGCAACAGGCTGTTGAGTAGATCATTGCTAAGATGTCCTGCGTTTCCCCATTTGCGTACATCATCCACATAAGTTACGCATATAGCTACCGGCTTAGCTGAGTCCCTGCCTTTGATGCTGTAGAGCTTTTTTATAGCTTCTGGACAATTTGCACTGCAAGCGAGACCGTATATTGTGTCAGTAGGAACTGCTATAACCTGACCTTTTGACAAGTACTCTGCTGCTTTCTCACTTGATGTTTCTTGAGAGCAGGATATTAGATCAGCCATCTTGTCAATCTTCATTTTCGGTGACACACTTCTATTGCTAGTTAAGTAAGTACTGAACAAGTTAAGTCTTTTCACTAAATTCATACTCTTAAGTTTTACAGCATAAATTTTATTGTTTATTAAAAGTACTGATAACACTAGTTTACTAATCCCTCCAATTGTGGGCGCATTTGTGGTTGCAACAACGGTAGAATGTGGTCATGGGCTCGTCAGCAGAACGGGTTTGCAGCTGCATGAAGAATGCTTTCCCGTGACTGCACTTGGGGCAAACAGCTTCAGTTGAGTCTACATTCTCCCAAGCGGCGGCACCACCCATAATATAATCTAGTTCCTGAAAATAAAAAATTTTACAAATTAATCGAGTAGCTAAAATATGAAAAAATACCATAATCTATAATTTTCACTAATAATAAACTGTCAGGAATATACATGGTTCAATAGAGAAAACCAGAGCCCATTATGAATTAAAATAACACATGGATGTGGTGTTTTTTTTTTTTTATCTTATATTTAAAGAGGCTTTAGTACACAGGGGTGACTATGTCAGCGTCATGGGAGGACTCCAGGATGTGGTGTTACTTTCAACTTCAAAAGAGCATAAATACACGTTGCATTTATCAACATAAAACTTTGATCCATCTATTGCATCAGCCATTAAATAACCTTAAGTTTCGGGAACGTCCGCGACGAAACCTTCTTCTTTATGTTATAGACATAGGGGCAAGTGTTGCAGGCGTACCGTAGGCCGCACTCTGGGGCCTCTTCTACCATAAGAATATTAGCACACGTCGGACAAAACAACATTCTCAGCCTATCTCACTTCCACCATAACTTCAAGTCTGATACAAGTGCCGATACTGCCGTTAAAACTTCATTTATTTTACTTTGTCGTGATTTTCAATTAAAATCAAATCGTTTAGTAATTAACTTGTTATTCCTAACTTTTTCATATGATTTTTAGGTTACTTTCTTCGGCACGACACGACTACCTGACACTGACATGACAGGCCTGACACTCCTGACAGGGACATAAATTATGCGTGTGTGGTGACTGGTGGTTGTGGGTCACACGTCGGTCACATATGCATTTGTTACGCCCAAAAGCTCAATAAGATTTTTATTATTTTAAATAAAATACACAATGAAAATACATAAATATTCATAAAATGGGTAATGTTCATAAAAATTTCGCATTTGTTTCTGAACTAAAAAAACGATAGCACGAACACGTGTGTTACTATTTTTTGAAGATCTCCCACACCAAAATCGAATATCAAATCTGGCAACATCTCACATTTGTGTCATGTCGGCTCGGCTGTCGGATGGACGTGCCGTTAATTTTTCTCTTGGGTGTTTATGACGTGATTTAATTGTTATTTGCATTTAACTGGACTTTACAGTAACAACGTAGGGAGGTTAAGCTAAGTGATACGATGTTGCAATATTTAGTGAATAAATTTTGGGACGAGGGCTTATGGTTGCCACCGAACACTACTTGGGAGGATATTGCACCTGGACCTGACAAGGCGGTGGTTTACAACGATCACAGGCATCTCCTGTACCCCTTGCCCTTGGCACTGGTGCTAATATGCCTGCGGCACGTACTAGAGAAGTAAGTGACCCCCTTATGGTTATAATCCTCGTTAAACTACGTAATTTGTCCCATAGGATTAAGTTCGATTCGTAATTGCACCTGTGCTGATAACATGCCGGCATTGATATTATTGATATCTTTGTATAGATTTAATCAATCACTAAGGTAGATACTTGAATTAGGTCAAGCATTATTTTGTTTATACAACATTGCAGCATTTGTATAGTTAATAATCTTACAGTGAAGTATCTTCTTGAGATTCCAAGATATGAATTTAAGTTAGGTTTTTATTGTTATTTTTAGCATAGATTATGTAGGTTTTTAGGTTTAGTTTTTAATTACATTTTTTAAATAAGTATTGTGTTAAGGCCTTATGTCAATTAAATTTCCCTACTATTGAAATAAATAAAAAAAGTTAGAACTTTAATTTCTTATTGTTGGAGCATATTTTGTTTTTTACTGTTAAGTTAACATTTTTATTTATACTACATTTATAAAATATGTAAAAAAATCAAGAACCACAATATAAAGTATAAATAAAACTTCAAATTATGTTATTTTTTTCAATGAAAGCTTACCCTAATCTGTTCTTTAAATTTGTCATGAATTTTATTAATTTATTCATTTATCCACTTTCTGGAAAGTCAGGGAAGTCAGGAGGTGAAACTGAAACAATTATTATTTTCTTTATTGGGGAAAAAATCAGGTACAGATGCAATTATAAAAAAAACTATTAGGAATGTAATGCAGTAAACAAAGCCTACACTCTAAACCAGTTCCCACTAAGAGTTGGTGGTAGTTGTGGCAAATTCAGAGAATAATAATTTTATGGTTGGTTAAATTGTAGGGTTAGCAATTACATATATTATTTTGATTGAAGTTTTTAATATTTAATGTACAGTATGATCTGGATGCTCTGGACTTTTTTTTTAAATTGACAAGCAAGTTTTTTTTAAACCAATAAAACAGGATACCTTGTTAATTGCCTGATATAAAAGTAAAAATGTGTGACCCTTGTTTTTTGTAATCCGAAAAATCTAAAAAAAAAATAATCTCAAAAATCTCATTAGAACCATGTTTTTTTCTTCATAACATTTTGGAAAATTTAAGCTTTATAATCGTTGTGTTAGAAGCAAAACCAACTAGCTCAAAAAGTCATATTATGAAGTACCTAATGTCAAAAGCAATATCAACTTTAATAGAATAAACTTTTTGGGAGTTTTTTTTTTTTTTTTTTTTTATATGAATAGGAAGGCAAACAAGCAAGTGGGTCACCTAATGGTAAGTGATCACCACTGCCCATAGACACCCGCAACCCCGGAGGGATTGCAGATGCGTTGCCAACCTAGAGGACTAAGATGAAATGCCTCTTGTGCCCGTAATTTCCCCGGCTTTCTTACTCTCCACACTGGAACACAGCAGTGCAAGCACTGCTACTTAGCGGCAGGATTATAGAATAGAATAGAATAGAATAGAATAGATTAGCGAGTAAGATGGTGGTAGCGATCCGGACGGACCTTGCACAAGGCCCTACCACCCGCAGTTAGTTGGTTTTGCTTCTAACATGGTGTTATGTTGTCAGTCTATTTGATTGTCTTATTTTTTTTGTGGCCTAAAGTCTGTTATTAAGGAAGGTATGGCTGTGCCATTTACCTTGACAGCTCTAGAGGTGATGCTTCATTGTAACACCCGGCTTATTCAATGATTATCAATTATATTTTAGTACTAACAACAATCCATTCCATAAAGATATTGACTACATGTCAATTTATAAATAAATGCTATTTCGATATAATAATACTAGTCAGTTTCCTAAGATGTAATAATTATAAATCCTCATCTACAAAGCCATACTAAAACCTATATGGACGTATGGCGTACAACTATGGGGAACAGCAAAAATATAGTAAATGCTCCAGTGTTCACCAGAATGGATGAAATTCATAAACACCTGAGTATCCCTACAGTCAAGGAGGAGATAAGCAACCTGACAACTGCCTACAAAGGCAGAGCAGCAAATCACCTAAACAGACTGGCGCTTGAGCTTAGTGAGCCTTTAAAAGTGAGATGTCTGCAAAGCTTGGACCCCTGGGATAATCTTGTACCAAGTGATTCATGAAGGCGACCTGACAGTGGGAGGGAACCCCTAAAGTTTAGGGCCTAAACCGATACTACTTTACCAAAACAACTGCTTATAGTCCAAGGACTGATTGCATGCTACCGTAATAAAAAAAAAACCTATTTTATGCTTTATATACATTACATACAAAATATACATACATACCGTCACGCCTCTTTCCCACAAGGGTAGGCAGAGACTACTTTGTTCCACTTGCTACAATCCTGACATACTTCTTTTGCTTCATCCAACAAAGTATACAACATACATACATACCGTCACGCCTCTTTCCCACAGGGGTAGGTAGAGACTACTTTGTTCCACTTGCTACAATCCTTTTTTTTTCTTGCTCATTTTTCTGTAATGTTGCAATCTGTAAGTGATCACAATGAGCCACCCCTTTGTCCATTACTTGTGCTCGTCATCGACCGAGGAACACTCTATCGAGCATCCCATCAAGAGCTGTCACTGAACCTGCCTGCTGAGGCAGGGACACTGTGTCTTTTAATTCTGGAGTGTTGCACACTTCTTGAGCCCTGTAGTTTCATTGCCAAATGATTGACATGGTTCAGCAACCTGGCTTGATATGATTGTGTTTGACAATTTCTTGCTTCACTGTACTGATTTTCAAGTCCATGTGTATTACTACATAGTATAAAACAAAGTCGCTTTCTGTGTCCCTATATCCCTATGTATGCTTAAATCTTTAAAACTAAGCAACGGATTTTAATGCGGTTTTTTTTTAATAGATAGAGTGATTCAAGAGGAAGGTTTATATGTATAATACATGCATAATATACCGTGCGAAGCCGGGGCGGGTCGCTAGTTAGTTTATATAGAGTGGTATGTCTAGCATTGCTCTCAGTGATTTATTTTGAAACCTTTGGAGTATTTCAATGTTACTATTACATGCTGTTCCCCATAGCTGTATTCCATAAGTCCAAATTGGCTTCAGTATGGCCTTGTATAAAGTTAGTATGCTTTCCAGTGACAATCTAGACTTGCTGCCTATCAGCCAGTACATTTCTCTAAGCCTTGTGTCGAGTTGTTTGCGTTTGGTCCAAATGTGTTTCTGCCAGCACGTCTAGCACGAGAGCGCACAAGAGTCGCGTCGCGCGCGAGATAGATTGCCCGTCCTTTTCTTACTGTACCAACAAGAAAGAGACGGGTAGTCTAACTCGCGCGCGACGCGACTTTCGTGCGCTCTCGTGCTAGCGGGGCAGGTAAGTCGCCGATCTAGGTGCATACCCAAGTATTTGGCAGATTCCGACTGAGGTGTTTCCTTGCCGTAGAGTTTGATCGCTGGACAGGTCTTTCTTTTGAGTGTGAAAGTTACATGCACTGACTTATCTTGATTAGCTTTGATGCGCCATTTGTCAAGCCATTCTTCAACCATCAACAGGTGTGTTTGTATCTTAGTAGATGCAGTCTCCGGTGTTTCGTGAACTGACATTATAGCAGTGTCATCTGCATGTGTTGCTGTGATATTTGCTTCAAATGTGGGTAGATCTGCCATGTAAATTAATTACAGGACCGGTCCCAGGATGCTCCCCTGTGGTACCCCTGATTGCGCTTGAACAAGTGGTGATGTCTCGCCACTGCATTTAACTTCGAAGCATCGCATGGATAGATAAGATTTCATTATCAGGTAGAACGAGTGTGGGAGCATAGTTTTGATTTTCAATAGTAGACCTGCATGCCAAACATTGTCAAATGCCTGTGCGATGTCTAGGAATACCGCTGAGCAGTATTTTTGTTTTCGAGTGCTCAACTAATCACATCAGTAAGGCGATGTACTTGCTCTATTGTTCCATGTTGCTCGCGGAAACCAAATTGACGAGTTGGTATTATGTCAGGCAGTAGCGGGCGCATTCGATTTAATACAATTTTCTCCATCAGCTTACCTGTCACTGTCAAGAGACTTATAGGCCTATATGAGCTCACTTCATTTGGCTGCTTCCCTGGCTTAAGTAGCATAATTACTTGTGTGATTTTTCATTACGCAGCGTAGTACGATAGTCTCAGACATGCATTCAGGATGATTGTAAGGAGGAGAATTCCCTTCTTTGGGAGTTGTTTCATTAGTTCTTCAAATGTGGTTTCATTTGTAGTTTCATCAATCAGTTTTTTTAGCTCTGGTACCTGATCTTTTTGCCATGATTCGGTGGAATTGGAGTTCTCTGCGGTTGTATTTGCTGTAAACAATACTTCTTTTGGCTAAGGACTATCGGAGTTGCTTCTATTGTGTACAAACATACTTTTATGGAATGTTTGTTGAATCATAGTAGGTATTTTTCCAGGGTTGCTGTTGTTATTGTTCATTTTTGCGTAGTTGTTTACTACGATCGATAGCTACTATCCTGACACTTTTTTGCTTCATCCACACTCATCAATCTCTTCATGCATGCTCGTCGGTTTCGGGAACTCTTGTATAAAATGTTATTTAACTTAACTATGTAATTGAAGTTCTAAGGAATCTATTTATCACTACGTAGTATAAAACAAAGTTGCTTTCTGCTGTCTGTCTGTCTGTCCCTATGTATGCTTATATGTTTAAAACTATGCAACAGATTTTGATGCGGTTTTTTTTATAGATAGAGTGATTCAAGAGGAAGGTTTATATCTATAATTCTACGCAGACGAAGTCGCGGGCAGAAGCTAGTTACCAATAAACTCGGTTTGCATTGTGTAGCGAGTGCAAAATATTCACTTCATATTTTTGTAGTTTGTCTTTGGATTTTCGATTATATGCGACTTAGCTGATTACCCAATTATACACAGTCTTAGTCACCTCTCTAGTTTTAATGACCATAGAACGTAACCTAGCAATGTCTTGTAAGTAATGACATTTATTGAAGATTTGTATGAGATAATTATGTAAATGCAAAAAACATTGCCGTGATTCTTTTTAGAACGTTATGAATGTACAGTCAAGTGTAATAATATGTATCTAAACAAAGTTTCAAAAATAAGTACCATACGCTCTTACGGCAGCGTAATAAGGTCGTGGGGCATATTTTTGAGAAGTTCCTATCGATACGTATATACGTACGTACTTGACCGTACAGTACCAAGTATTGATTGATTTCTAAGTAATTCAATTTTGTATATATTTTACTAATATATACAAAATTGAACTTTTTATTATTAAATTTTATTAAACTTTGATAATGATCGCGTAGAGGGATCGAAACGCGTCAGTGTTTGTGTGGTGTAAGGGATAATTAAGTTTGTGGGATTTATATGTTTTATTGGCAGCAGTGGACGGAGGGATTGCATGAAAAACATATGTATTTCACACACGCTTGGTTATCTTGCACGTGAGTAGCGGAGTAGCAAGGTAATTTTTTTGTTCGTTGAAATGGACCTCCGCAAAGTAACGCCTGATTCAATAAAATATAATATATTTTACTGGCAAAACTTTCGTGAACGCTAACAATCTATGGATCTGTTAGCCATACCTTCCTTATTAAAACAGACCGCAAGTAAAGTACACTCAAGTAGACTACCACTAAATTCCCTGACAGCAAAGGAATGAAATTTCTAAACACTGAAAATTGGAACACATCGAAAAATTCGAAAAGTAAAGCTATGGCCGAAAATCGAACCTGGATCCTCGTCATTCCGTGACGCGTGCTGTACCCCTACACCACCCATAGCAGTAAAAGTTCTTGATTCATTCGATAGCAAAGGAATGCTTGTATTGGAGCATCTTCCAATACTGTGTAACTCCACAGCATGTATTATCCTTAAATCTCTTTGGTTTTTCAGGTACTGGTTTGCGCCATTCGGAAAGTCATTAGGCATTAAGAACACAAGACCAAAGAAAGCTCCCAGCAACCCCAAATTAGAAGCTGCCTACTTAACATCACCAAAAATAAAACACAAACAGGTAAGTGTTTTAAAACTTTCATTTCGAAAACACACACACAATTTGCTCCTAAATCAGTCAAACATACAGCAAGGTTTATGTATTAACGTACCACCATACAACCCTGCAGTGGCGTGGCGTCAAGTATATCAGAAGGCAAGCCGAAGGGAATTTAACTAGCCTTTTCCTCTAATTCTGCGCAATAAAAGTGCCCAACTGCCTTAAAATAGGCAAGCCGGTGGGAATTCTGTTCTATGGACGCCACGCCACTGCAACCCTGTCACAATTGACTTACGTGACGTGATATGTCACCTTATTATGATAGGGTCCTATGGTGGTACAGTCAAGGGCAAAGATATGTAAACACCACTGAGTGTCAAAAAGCATGGTCATCTAAATGGTCATAAATTTGGCAACATACAAAAGTACATAAATTAGTATACATGATTTGAGAGATAACTATGTATACAACATTTGCAATATTATGTCCTCATGTATTAGGCCATAAACTTAGAAACACCGTAAAGTTCAAAAATATGTATACACTATTTAACCATTAATTATGTATCTAATATGATAACCAAAAATATGTAAACAATCCAAAATTCTATTAACACAACTCTATTGTCAGGAGCTTATGAACGTATTTGCGTAACATCGAACTCTGTAATCTTAATGTAATCAGCCAACCACTTGAAGCTTCAAGTCGTATACAACAACTGCTATTCCAAACTCTTTAACTGATCATTACTCTATTTATTTTAAATCATGTCATGTGCCCACAATCTTGCTAAATGTGGCCTGTAGGTTGTAGGTACCTGTTACCATAGACTCTGTCTACCCCGTAAGGGATAAAGACGTGATTTGTGCATATGTATGTGCATGTGTCATGTGTCACTTTTGGATTTTTTAATTCCATTTGACTTACCGTTTCTTATGGTTTATCTGGCGGCTTTTCATTAATTTTGAAGGAGAAAATGTATCGTTTAAGCGATCATTTAAAATATAGGATTGTTGCCTTATGCGAGGAAGGTATATCCGTGCTTGATATAGCTCTGCTGACGAATTAGGCATCACGGTAAGAAATATTAAACATGTTAATAATAACGTACTATATAAAATATTACTCTCTAATCACTTTGTCTTAAGTTTAAGGAGTGGTTTTCTTTATTATACAGTTATTTTATGTATACTTTGCCTTTTATTAAGTAAAAAAGTGGACTTGTAATGGCTGAAATGATGATGATGATGATGGTGATGAAGTAAAAAAAAATTGAAAATAGCGTAAATCGCCAATTACTGTATGATTTGATATTGACGACACGGATGGCTCAGTGGTGAAGCAACCGCTTTCTGAGTCGAAAGTCCCGGGGTCGAGACCCGGCCAGGGTAATGTTTGTGTGATCAACTTGAATATTTGTGCTTGGGTCATGGATGTTCTACATACATACATACATACGATATACATATATCACGTCTTTATCCCTTACGGGGTAGACAGAGCCTGAGGAAACAAAACCTTAAGGCCACGTTTAGCATGATTGTAGGCGTGTAGGTGGAAAAATTAATCAAAATAGTGATGGGTTGCTAGCCGCATTGCCTATAACATGATTCCAAAGAATTTCGCCCATTCGCTCGATGGACTTTTACCATCTACGCGGGACGAGAAGCAACTGGTACATTCTATGTTTTTCTTATACATACATACATTCACACATACATACATACATACGTACATTCTATGTTCTATATATATAGAACATAGAATGTACTTCTTCTAAATGTTCTTAAATATTTAAGTATGTATTTATTTATATAGGTATGTATATCGTCATCTACTCGTAACTAGTAGATACCCATAACACAAGCCTTCTTGAGTTGTCCCTGAATTTACCTAGCGTTTTCATCTTCAATCAAAATCAACGAAATCTGAATCTGTAAAATCTATTAAACATGCCGATTGATAACGTCGTGGTGACAGGTCAAAACATGCGACAAACATATGCAATGACAAGTCTGTACTGTTTTCGTGAATTGTCAAAACATACTTTACAAATTTGTTTCGTGTGACTAGGCCGTAAAGTTGATATTCGCAGATTACATTTTGTATACATATTTTTGTGGCAATTACTGAATCTATATTTAATTACATAAGTATGACTATAATATTTTGCATTATTTGCAGGATACTAATAATGGAATTTTGATTGTATACAAGTTTTTGGACTTGCCAGGTACATATTTATGTTGCCAGTGTAGTTTGCATATTAATTCCCATTTGAATGAGTATATATCTTTTTAACTTTATATGATTACTTATTTTCTTTCACATTACTTGCATATATATCTTTGCCCTTGACTGTACATGAATACATTTCCCTTATCTTACATCTAATATTAGTTTTGTTTAAGTATTTTTAAGGCTTTTTGAAGAGGTGCAAATTATTAATTTTTTCGACAGTCGAATACCTATCTTAATAATCGAGGAACTTCAGCTCCTTTATTTATTTTTTATTTTTTAAGTGGTTGATATGACATTTGTGAGATTTAATGGCTGATAAGCTTCCTGCCTTGAACTGGCTTGGAATTTAAAAAAAATACGTCTACTGTCACCCTCTGACACCGTGTACCTTTGACATTGTCAAAAAATAATTCTGAGGTTCTGTTTATTTGCGTTTTCGTATAATAATCAGTGTTTAGGAATACCACAAGGTTTTTTAAGAATATTACAACGACCTCAGCAGAACCAGACTTTCGATATTACCGCACTTCTCGACTTTTGCACGATATTTGGAGTACGATTTCAGCACTTTTGGCGACTAAGGCACTGCTTCTTGGACAACGTTTTTCAGCTTTCACTACGACTCTCTCCCTGACTTGGACTGCTACACGAGTACATACAATGGATATGGACGATCCCCAAAGTACTACAGAAGAATGGAGTATTACAGGGATGTGCTCCAATGCTTTGTACCGTACACTTATTATACGGAAACGTAAATAAACAGTACCGCGGTATTACTTTTTGACAATATAAAAGTGACAGTTGACGTAGTTTTTTTGAATTTATTTCATTTCAAGATTCAAGAGGAAGGTTTTTATGTATAATTCTACGCAGACGAAGTCGCGGGCAGAAGCTAGTAGGAAATAAAAATAAAAGAGCTGCTGATTATTAAGACGTCGACTGTCGAAAAAAAATTTTGATTCCCCTTTCCACCTATACGCCCTTAATCATGCTAAACGTGGCCTTAAGGTTTTGTTACTTTAGGCTCTTTCTACCCCGCAAGGGATAAAGATATATGTATGTATGTAATAGCAAGTATATGTTAGTAAGGTTAGTGCATATATAAATGCAAGTGCATGTGTGTTATGTTATAATTGTTGGTGTGCTTAGAGATGGTGTAGTTAAAAATACATTAAAAGTATTTAGATAAGTCTAACTATATTTAACATTAAATCTAACTGACAGCAAAAGAACTTGACAGTTTGCAAGAAAACATTTTTTTGGTTGTCAATATCAAGGCCAATGTGACATTTGTATACATACAATATCGTTAAATAGTGACATATGTCGTTAATAAATGATTACTAAAAATTATAAAAAATAATTATACATAACAGGTTTTACCTATTGTATGTATTATTTATAGAGATGCGCCGAACATTCGGTAATTAGGTATTCGGTATTCGGCACAATCGGCATAATTTTAAATGTTCGTATTCGGCCGAATTATTCGGTTAGATTGCCGAATATTTACTGAACAATTAACAATGAGGTACAAGTAAAAAAGGTGGTCCAAAAAGTATTAATATTTATTTATTAAAGTAAACTGTACTAACAATAATTCTGTAAGGAAATCAAACAAACAAAATCAAGCAGTTATCATTCTATTGAAAATTTAGTACTTATAATTTAAGAGAGGAGGGTTGTGGTGAAGGAATATCAAAATTTCAGCTCGCGCGCGGACCTGTAGGTATAAACCTGTATTCTAACGGGTGATAAGTGATAGGGGCGTTGAGTTTTGAGTTGAACCGAATAATTCGGCTGAATATTCGGTTTGGTAAGAGCAGAACCGAAAATTCGGCCGAAAGTTCGTATTCGGCGGAATCTATATTCGGCGCATCTCTAATTATTTTCATTTTTACATGGGATATCAGAAGAGGTATTAACAATATTCTACATAATATATAAAGAATGAAAAAGGAATCTTGCTTACACACTATACGTAAATCATACTTTATCTGTGTTGTACCTATACATTTTTTATAAATCATTATTAATTATTTTAATTACTTAGATTGATTAGATTGATGTTAATATGTATACTCCATTCGTTTGTAAGAAAAAATATGCACAAGTATATTCTTTCATTATCAGAGTAGGTAGGTCACTGTCCATAGGTACGTAAATTAAATATTACATTTTATTGAATCAGGCGTTACTTTGCGGAGGTCCATTTTAATGAACAACAATGATTTTTACCCGCTACTCAAATTTAATTTGGTGTTGATTTTTTTATGTATTCCGGAATTTAAATAATTCGAGTTTTCCTTCCTCAGAATCGTTTACCCTATCGATTCTCATACAAGAAAAAATGTGTATATTACAATGGATTTTTTTCCTGTTCGTCACGTTCCCTACATGGAAGTGGAATGGAAATTTTGGGACACATTTTTTCTTGTATAAGAATCGATTTGGTAAACGATTCTGAGTAAGAAAACCCAAAATAGTTACATTGTATTGTGGAAAACACGATCATATTGACTTTTTTTGAAAAACGCTTAACCTGTGTCTCTTTAGGAGATTTATGTGGAAACTTTTTTCTGTTACATTTAAACTACAACTGAATTTTTGATATTTATACAAATTATGATATGTAAATCGCTAAAATTGGTTGATGAATTTGGTAAAAGTATTTTAATATTCGATATTTTGTTTTGCACTGCGTTTGGGGACTCAAAACTCAAAATGTTCCTTATTAAATTACATTAAAAAAAATTATACTGTAAAGAACCATTTTTCCTTCTGTCTAATTCTATACTGAATGGAGCTTAACTTAAATAACTATAATTTCATAGATTTCCTGCTTGATGCTAGATATTGTAGTGCTTACTTGGCTTGGTGGGTAATGTGGGTATGCTATAACAGTTGTTTTTACTATCGTAACAACACACTCAGTAGGCTTATTACCTAACTCGCTCGCAATCGCTATCGTGTTCATTTTGACAGTTCATGTATGGGCTGACAATTGGCATCGGAATCAGCTAGCTGTCACATTCATATATGAACTGTCAAAATGAACACGATGGCGATTGCGAGCGAGTTAGGTAATTAGCCTTCAAGCGTCAAGTAAGTGTAGTGCCCGGCCGCTAAGAAGTCAATCCTGACACTCCTCTAGGGTTGTCTGTGACACGTTCGATCATTGTATCGATAAAATTTGAGTCAAGCGCGACTCGAGTTGTGTTTTTATCATATTGACGTTTTATGGAATTGATTGACCGGGAAAGCATTCACATTTAAAAAGAAATCTCTAAGTAACCTACCACTTTATAGTTAAAGAAATAGAATATTCCTAATCTAGTCTAATTAATTATACAATCAATAAATTTATTTTTTACACATCATAGACAATATTTTGGCTATACAAACTATTTAACGGGAATTTATCGTGGTATTATTGCCACACCTATCACACGCAATAAGCAAGTTTAGCATTATTCTCTTGTGTTTGACATTAACAATAATCAGTTTTGCAATGTGTCAGGATTGACTTCTTAGGAGCCGGGCACTGTAGTGACGACAAACTTAAGGGGGAATATGGGGCAGTCTTTTACCTATTGGGTACCGTTTCGTTTTCGAAAAAAACGCGCGCCGACCCAGCTCTAGTTACTGTAACTGTTGCACGTTACAGTAACCAAACCCTACGTGGCGTTCCGCTCCCGGCGCTAGGGTTTTTAGTTACTGTAAAGTGCAAGACAGAGTGCGGTTACAGTTCGCAGATGAATACCCGGCTTAGTAAGAGCGCGAGAGCTAATATTTACGCGCGTTTGACAGAGAGGTATACAGGTATGTTGCATGTATAAACCGGGCTTAAGCGGGTCTGGAACTGGAACAAGCTTAGTTAAATAGGTTCGACAATTAAGCCCCAAGAACATAATGCGGCTGCAATTACTTGCTGTTGTGCCCCATAATAAGCTAGCGTTGCCGTAAAATCGATAGTTTCCTTATCGATAATTTTAATCAAAAGATGCCATTATATCGATAACCTTGTTCTTCGTACATAACCAAGTTTTTTTTTTTTTTTTTTTTTTTTTATATGAATAGGAAGGCAAACGAGCAAGTGGGTCACCTGATGGTTAGTGATCACCACTGCCCATAGACACCCGCAACCCTGGAGGGATTGCAGATGCGTTGCCAACCTAGAGGACTAAGATGAAATGCCTCTTGTGCCCGTAATTTCCCCGGCTGTCTTACTCTCCACACCGGAACACAGCAGTGCAAGCACTGCTACTTAGCGGCAGGATTAGCGAGTAAGATGGTGGTAGCGATCCGGACGGACCTTGCACAAGGCCCTACCACCCGCATTAGTTACATTACTAGGACATTCTAAGGTAAAATAAAGACGATTTCTAAAGTAAAACAACTAAGCCTGAATTGATTTAAATTAAACCTACATTAATCCAAATTAATCACCAACGTCGGTTTTACCAGTGCTGGTAATGTAACTTGGTTAGGTACGAAGAACAAGCTTATCGATAGGCCTATCGTTGCTATCGACAGTATCGATCGCATATTTAAAGCAATACTGTTGATAATATTGTGGAGAATTACGAAAACTATTGATATTATCGGCAGCATTGATATTATCTACATATACTACTTAAATCAAGGAAACAATCAATTGATCAAAACTATCGTTATTATCAATACTTTATGCAGGGTTGATATCATAATATTAATCAATTGTTTTTTTTTAATCAATGATTTAAATCAATACATTTTTGCTGCAACCAAATCGGCCAAAACATTTTCTAGGGACTTCCCCCGATATAGACTACGGCGTGTGCAATGCCTTGAGAACGATTACAGACTCTGTTCCGGGATTCCCTGAAAGTGAATACAATAAGATGTCTGGAAGAAAAAAAGATATTGTGTGGGTTTATTTTGTTCAAGCCACGTTATTTTAATTTTAATAAATAACTGAACTGACTATTGAATTAATAAAAAAGACAAGAAAGTAAAAAATCTGATTTTAATCAAATAGGTAAATCCGATTTTAATCTGATTATTATGATTTTTTATCAACCCTGTTTATGTAATATTGAAAAGCAATTGTATCGATACTCTCGATAGTTAATTCGACGTCAAGGTTCATCAACACTATCGATATTGTCGACAGTGATGTAGTCTACCAAAAAATCGACATATCGATAAATATCGATACTATTGTCTTTGCTCAAACTATCGATCGTCTATCGAAACATCGATAATTGGCTATCGAGCGGCAACACTATAATAAGCATGCTGACTGAGGCCTTTGCCAAACGAATGGAGTATAGTTGATGTTTAGTAACCTATAACCGTGTGCTTTCTTTTCAGTTCTTTTTGAGCAAGGATGAGGTAAATGTTGCACATATTTAATGCACATACCTTTAGTAGTTGCACTTTTGTGTCTAGTTGTTTGTGTTAAGGCCTGTTTACAATGATATGTCGCATGCTACACAGTAATATTATGTAGCTATGATATACTTAAGCCAAAGCATCCAAACGCGCGCTTTGTCATAACAGGTTTATATTATATTGATTACCATTCCAATCAATCGATTGTCGATCCATGTAGTTGCCGTCGTTCGATAGTTGTACTACGCTAGTGTATTACTATACCGACCGATCGCAGATCGATACCGTTAACTGGGGTGACTTTGATAATTTTGGGGCAACTTTGATCGTTTTAAAATTGCTATAAAATCGATACTGTCCACATGCGGTGAATGTTTGGCATTGAACGCAAAGGCGATCGATGAAGACATCGATTGGAAGCAGTAAACGCAAATAAAAATTAATGATTTTGATTTCGTCATTATAACCACTTTTTAAAATCACACCGTAAATCAAAGTCATCTCGGTTTACGGTACCATCGATTGGTTGATAAGCGTTTTCCAAAAAAAGTCCACATGAACATATTTTCCAGAATTTCAATATTTTGAGTTTTTCTTGCTCAGAATCGTGTACCCTATCGATTCTCATACAAGAAAAAGTGTGTCCCAGATTTAACTATGGAATTTATTTTCCTGTTCGTCACGTTTCATACATACATATATTAATAAAGTGACGAACTGGAATGGAAATTTTGGGACACATTTTTTCTTGTATAAGGATCGATAGGGTCGATTCTGAGTAAGAAAAACCCAAAATATTGAAATTCTGGAAATGTTCATGTGGACTTTTTTTGGAAAACGCTCTAATACCATCGATCAATGGTAAAATTAACTGATCGGGGTCGATCGATGGATAGTACAACACCAATTTTGCAATACCTACGTCTCTTTCAAAACCTCTAAAAAATATTCCACAATATTTCAACAAGTTATTGGGTTAGCTTTTTGAATCACAGTTGATAAATGTTTCCATACATTGAAGTGATCCTCGTCAAGTGCGGACCTGGCGCCCGATTTTTGAAAGCACACATGTGAAAATACCACTCGAAAGTGGTGAAAAATTGTGCTGAATTTGAAATACGAGTAGCTTAGGAGATTACGGCTCTCATTAATCTTGTGAACTAGTCAAAAGTTTGATTAGAGCTGTAGTTTTGAAGATTTATTTTTAATTTTTTTTTTTTTACTTTCGAGTGATGTGCTTTCAAAGATGGGGCACCAGAACGATCTTACCCAATTTGCTGAAATATTTCGGGAAAATTCTGACAGTCCTTTTTTTACAAATTAATATAATCGACTAGTAAATTGTACTACAATGTGGCATGCGACAAAGTATCATAAGCAGGTCTTCTTACGGATTTGTGACTAATAATTTTCTTAGAAACGTTTATCTTGACGTTACTTACATGGTTTTATTTAGTTTAGATATTACCTGCATTTAGTACACATTAGTTTGTGAATGTATTTTGTAGTTTAACATGTATATTGCACGGGCACTTAATTGTACAATTTTAAATGACTCTTAATACTCTATAGTCTACTTTTTATGGTTTTCTATTCCAGAAGTACTCAGATATGGTGTCACACTTTCAAAATTCAAAATTTATTTTTGCAAGTTGGTCGCCAAGTGCTCTTTTACATGCCTTTTTTTAAACTACCAGCGCATACGGAAATACCATTATTGCCAAGAAGAATAGTCTTTGCTTACCCTGTAAGGGATAAAGACCTTATTTATGTTTGTATGTATAAGAGTTACGTGACTGTCTGACTGACAAACAATAACGCACAGCCTGAACCAGCTACAGACGGCAGGCATATTCCTTGAGTATCATAGTTTCACTAAGAAGGGAATGTTCGCTGCAGCGAGGCCCTATCTCCGTAACTATAGTTACTAGCTACTCTAGCTAGCTAGAGCCTTGAAATTCTGCGTGCACTACGACGGAGTTTTTCGAATTTCGCATGGGATAAAAAAACAAAGACTATATTTAGTAGACATTCCTTGAGGATCACTTATGTGCTAACTAGAAGGGATTATTCGAATTTCCCACGGGACAAAAGGACGGAATGGGAAACAAAGCCTTAATAATTGAAGTCATGGGTTAATTAAGAGGGTATGTCACTCTGAAGTAATGTATCAGCGCGGACGAAGTCGCAGGCAAAAGCTAGTCTATCAAAAAATAAGTTTTTGTAAAAAAAAATGAATAGGTACAAGCTTTTCTTGCATTGTCATCCGTCCTACATAATGTGTGTCAAATTTCAATTCACTCATACGATTGAAGAGTTTCGTCCTGCGGAGACGTTCCTTGCTGGGCCACCAGAATTCACCACATTATTGTATTGTCATCTGACTTACACACGTTTGCAAAATTTCCGCTCAATCGGTTGAAGATATCTGCTTCAAAATTGAGTTACAAGATTCCACCCGGGCAAACATACATATAGTGAAATTAAATTAAATAAAAGCTTTTATAAAGCTCTGTCCCATCAGCTATCTATCACTTGACAAGAACACACGCACACGCACCCTAATTACACGAAACTTCAACTGTCACGAACGACCTTTTAACAATTCTTTGACCCCCAATAAATCAATGAATTCCGCATTGGCAGCTATTTTAGAACAGAGCACCCTCAAGTAGAGTGATAGAAACGGAATCACGTCATACCTCTGTGGAACCTTTTTACAAAAAGGAGGTTCTCAGTTTGACCTGTATGTTTGTTCGTGATTATCTCAAAAATACAGATGCTATTTGGACGAGGTTTTCACCATTGAATAGCACATTTATCAGGGAAGGTTATTGCCTTACATCGTTTCAGGATCTGATTAAGATCTTCGGAGATAAATCATGGAACTTCGACAACTACACCAAGTGAAGTCAAATGTGTTAATAATCAGTTGACATTAGGCTGATATTGTAAGTTAGTTAAATTACAAAACAACTCACTAATAGGCGTGAAAAAAAAACGGACCGGTTGCACTCCGGGAGTGCTGGTAGAAGTGAAAACTACACAACGCACTTCAAAAAGAAAAAGAAAAAAAAAAATAGAAACTTTATACACGAGATTTGAACCGCGGTCACCGGAGCGAACGCACTGTTACTCCATGGCCATTCCACACCTTATACCACTAGGCCAAACGTAGCTTACGATTGAGTGACGAAATCAACGTACGTATTATTACGACCCTGCAGCCACACTCCCTCCGTCTTACCTGCTTCTTAACTTTAACTTGTTGGTGGAGTAATCGTCATTCACTTCTTCTTTCTGCCATTGCTTTGAGCTCCTGATACGACACTACATTAAACTTCTACTTTGCTTGGTCCATATGCACCGGCCTTCCTCTGCCTCTTCTTCCTTCTATTTTCCCGTCTTACCTGACGGTCAAAACCTGACGCGAATTTTTTTTTTACCCATACGAAAGTGCACAACGCCGCTAAAGAAGTTTTAATTTCAAAAAGTTTTAGTAAAAAAATAGAACAAATAATTTCGTAATAATTACTTTGGCAGTAAAATGGTAAGTCTTTGTGACATTTGCAGTGAAATGGTTTCACATTGGCGCGCGATTCAGTTTCTTTCACTGTACTCATAACGAGAGCGACATGACATGATTACGTGTGTATGTCCCTCTCCCTCCCGTACTTGAGAAGGCGTTTGATACACAAATTAGAGTCAGTTGACCTAATTTACTGGTCGATGCGGGCGTGTCAACAAAATATTGAAAGCACCAAAGGTCAATCACAGCTAGTGTCATGGCGGACCTAAAAAGAACGCGGTCACTAGAAAATAGTTGAGCGCTACATATTTTTCTGCAGCGCTATTGTATTGTAAATTGTAATGTTTTATTTTGCTAGTGTTATCGAAATGAGGATGCAACGAAGAATAAGTTTAGAGTTTTTTTTCTGTTAGGGTGGAAAACGAGCAAGTGTGCCACCTGATGGTGTGTGAGAACCACCAGCCATGGATACCAGCGACACCAAAATATCGCAGATGTGTCTTACTATCTTAAAAAAAAAAACATTATTTTTTACAAATAGACACATCTGATGCGCGGGATCTATGGCCTCGTGCCCACCATTTCATTACACGAATAACCAGGTCGTCCATTCCAGTCATGTATTCCGAGTCCTATATTGGTTGCACCCGAAACAACTGCTGTATGTAGGAATACTTGTAACATACGAGATTTGAAGCTAACAAACTTACGAAGCTAAAAACTTGTCAAAAGAAATAGATTTGCGAAGTCCTACGTTTCTCTAGTCTTACTTACTATGAATGCCATAGTCCAACAAGACGTCCCATTAGCAGAGACAAGTCTTCCTCTAAAAAACATGATGTCACAATCATGTACTGCACTATATCAATCTTGATACGAAACAGTCAATTATGGTCAGGGTCTTTGTATCATTGACAGCATAGTCGGTACAGTATACTTGCTCCTATTTCATATGAAGTCACCAGAGATCAAAGACTGATATATCTTGCATGTACATTTTCTTCCGGATTGTCTCAAAGAAACAATACGACTATTTCTGACTCTACTAATACTAACATCCCTAGGGATAGATCAAAGAATCGAACAATGCACTACGTGAGATACATGTAGGTGTTCTAAATTATACAGACTTAGCTATAGAGGTGACAGGTTGCGCATTCTTATATCATTATTGCGAATATTGTTTTCGTAGAATTTACGTTGTTAGAATTTAGTGCTGTACGCCTTCTTTAAATTTGTTCCATGTCGTCGCAGTCGATGCTCATTGGATATGCTTTAAGTGCTATCAAGTATATAATATCATCCTTCTTCAAAGGCCTCTGTAAGCAAGATGGATTCAACATCATTTTTATGTGGCAAGTCTTAATAACCCCAATAAGTCGGAGTCTATTGCTGAATGAAATACTACAGGGATGATATTCTCTTGACAAACCTCGTGGGCAGATTCAGCGCTGCGCTCTACGGACATCCACAACTTGACCCTTTCGTTCGTATGTTCGCGTTGGTCGTGCTCATTGAGACTCTCGAGACGTGTAATTCCGTAAATGCCTACGAATGGGTGGTCTCTCACAAATGCTTCCGCATCATGTAGTTGTCTGCCTTCTGTATTATTGGCATCGGTGACCTTGGCCAAGTCATTTTCATGTACTTAAACGTCTCCCGTGATCTCCGTTCTATAACCTTCACGCTTCATCAGCCATAAATTCTGAGAGCCATGTGCTCAGCGCATTGGAACTTCAGTTGCCGGCTCAAAGAGCTTCAGTGTGCCAGTGTTGCTAGTCTCAATTATTATGGCCAAATTGGCACCGGTTAGCAACACGTATTTGGCAACAAACTGTTTTCAAAGCGTAAATTTTTGTAATATCAAAGCGTCTCGAGCGTTTTTTCGTAAATGTCAACTGCTATGAGAACCGTTTCTTGGCATTACGTGCTGCTAGTGGTGCTGCCAATTTGCCAATTGTGATTAAGACGTTTATGTGAACAGTAGAGGCTCAGTTCGTTGGTAATCGGTACAGCTGTTTTCTTTTAACTTTTAGTAACGGTTCGGGGAACCTCAGTTCAGACTTATTTTATCTTGTCTATTACTTTTACTTCCATGCTGGTCTAGAAGCAAAAGAAAAAACACTATGTACCAGTTGCTTCTCTTCCCGCGCAGATGATGAAATTGGTAAAAGCCAATCGAGGGGTTGGCGTCGATCTTAGGAATCATGTAATATTATAGGCGATTTGACTAACTGGCAAGCAACCCATCACTGTTTTGCGTAGTTTTGAGATCTAAGCTTACGTAGGGACAGACATAGAAACAGTGGAAAGCGATTTTGTATTATACTCTGTAGTGACGACCTCCCGATATTTTGAATGTTATTAACCGTGAATCATTTAAATCTCAGTAACGGAGTTAAAGTATGATGCAAGGTGGTACTATAAATATTCATTTCTTTGGTCGTCTGTTGCTGGGATTTCTAAATTTTCACGACTATCCGCCCGAACAATAGGGTTGCTTTCGTAAACCGAACGCGAAGGTCGCCCCATGCTAAGCTAGCTGACCTTAATAGCAGGTTGCTATCAAGTTTGACAGTTTTTGTGGCTGTATTTGACAAATTTATTTGTTAAGTTTGTTTTTTGAGCGTTTAAAAAAAGTTCACATGAACATTTTTTTCAGAATTTAACTATTTTAGGTTTTCCTTACACAGAATCCCTTATAGAAGAAAAAATGTGTCCTAAAATGTTCATTCCAGTTCGTCAATATTTTTTAATATAGGTATGTGGAACGTGATGAACAGGAAAATAAATTCCTTAGTTAAATATAGGACACACCTTTTTTGGTATGAGAATCGACAGGGTAAACGATTCTGAGTAAGAAAAACCTAAAATATTTAAATTCTGGAAAAAAACTTTTGGAAAACGCTTAATTATCAATTATTAGCTCCTGCCCGCAACTTTGCACAGAATTCGCTTATCGCTATCCTGCGGAAACAATTCATTTTTCCGGGATAAAACTGTCCCGTGTCCTTCCTCGGGACTGAAACTATATCACTACATAGTATAAAACAAAGTCGCTTTCTCTGTCCTCATGTCCCTATGTCCCTATATCCCTTTGTATGCTTATATCTTCAAAACTACACAACGGATTTTGATGCGGTTTTTTTTAATAGATAAGAGTGATTCAAGAGGAAGGTTTTTATGTATGATTCTACGCAGACGAAGTCGCGGGCAGAAGCTAGTCTGTACTAAATTTCATTTAAATCGTTTCAGTGGTTTAGGTTTGAAAGTGTAACACACAGACAGAGTTACTTTCACATTTATAATATTAGTAAGGATATTAAGGATCTTCTTAGGATGGTTTAGGCTTGTGCAAGGTCCGTTCGTATCACACTATCTTATCTTATTCGCCAATCTTACCGCCACAGTGCTTGTCGGTGTGTGTGTCGTGTGTGGTCTTCTCCGTAGGTTTCGGTATCGCACATGACACGCCGATTGAAATGCTACTCGCCCTTTCCCAACTGGAAAACCTCCAATTTTGTTTTGTGTCGTCAGCATCATCATCGTATCAGTCATAGGCCTCCCCCTATGTTGGAAGCGGCTTGCATCTACCGTGAACCCGCGACTTTAACCAGTAGGCTTATTACCTAACTCGCTCGCAATCGCCATCGTGTTCATTTTGACAGTTCATGTATGGGCTGACAGTTGGCATCGGAATCGGCCAGCTGTCACATTCATACAAGAACTGTCAAAATGAACACGATGGCGATTGCGAGCGAGTTAGGTAATAAGCCTACAGGTCACTGTCATCCGTCCTCGTTGGTGGACGTCCTACGCTGCGCTTGCCGGTACCAATCTTGTGGTCTTGTGTACACGGCCAAAATTTGGCCACATCTGTCTGATAAAATGATAAAACAAAAACAGGGGTGTTGTAAGTTCAATGTGTGATTGTGTGTGTAAATGGACTGATTTGGATCCGGTTTTTTTTTTCATTCGAAAGTCAGTTTCCTTGCGATGGTTCTTACTTCTTAGCCATGTTTGGTAAAATCCGGTCCAGCAATTAGGAGCTCTTTTCCAAAATGATGTTTAGGCATTTTAGGCTTAATAACTAACTTTTTTTTTCGTTTTATATTTTAAGCGGTGTTTCTTAACTGTTTGGCAAGCATATCCTTGTCTATACATTTAGTGTGTGAAAGGGACGAAGGCGTCCACGTAAACGCTGACGTGTTGAACCGACCCTGTTTACTTTGTAAACCACACGGCGAATCAACGTGTTTGTACTGGGAAAACAATTTGTACGTGCTTTTGGGTTCTTTCAACGGCTGGGATTGATTGCCATTTTACAAGCTTTTTTATTAACATGACGATGAGATGACATGAGAACGAGGAAGTTCAACGGTTAAATATGTTCATTAACGAAATGAAAAACTTTACAAAACAAAAAAGAATATTGGTATGGATGCTAAAAGTCGTCTTGAAGTTATGGACCATAGTCCTACTAATATTATAAACGCGAAAGTTTGTAAGGATGGATGGATGTTTGTTACTCTTTCACGCCAGAACGGCTGGACAGATCTGGATGAAATTTGGAGCACAGATAGATTATAGTCTGGAATAACACATAGGCTACTTTTTATCTCGGAAAATTGCGTAATTCCTGCGGGATAGCGATAAAAGAATTCTATGCAGACGAAGTTGCGGGCAATAGCTAGTGGTTAAATATATGTTCATTAACGGAAGGAATAACTTTGACAAAACAAAAAAGAATATTGGTATGGATACTAAAAGTCGTCTTGAAGTTATGGATTATAATATAATTATAGTACCGTAGGCTCATTTTGACAGTTCATGTATGGGCTGACAATTGGCATCGGAATCAGCTAGCTGTCACATTCATACAAGAACTGTCAAAATGAACACGATGGCGATTGCGAGCGCGTTAGACAATAAGCCTACTGGACTATAGTTGGGTAGTTTTATGGAATTTTAATATGGAGTTAGTATGAGTGTAGTGTTTAATGACGTGACATGTCATGTCGGATTTCTATGATCTCTGTCTAATTAGCAGCTTAACATTTTCCGTATTTCTTGATCGTATT
Source organism: Pandemis corylana (assembly GCA_949127965.1). Taxonomy (NCBI): domain Eukaryota; kingdom Metazoa; phylum Arthropoda; class Insecta; order Lepidoptera; family Tortricidae; genus Pandemis; species Pandemis corylana. The sequence goes on along the minus strand of OX421864.1, from coordinate 12,433,640 downwards.
TTATTGAATCAGGCGTTACTTTGCGGAGGTCCATTTCAATGAACAAAAAATATTTACCTTGCATTTGCTTGGCTTGCTTGGGATTGCATGAAAAACATATATTTCACACAGGTTATCTAGACGAGGTTATCTTGCTTATGTGTAGCGGAGTAGCAAGCTAAATATTTTTGGTTTATTCTTGACCGTAGTTTAGATTTCACTTTTTATCATCTATTTTACATTTTACAATATATTATTGAGAAATGTGGCAATTTTCTGATGCATATTCCTTATTGCTTCACTGCCAACATAGAATCACAGCGGTCTGTTTCGTAGGTGGTATACTGTAGACAATAAGCGTTCATTGAGAACCAATTAACGCAAACGCTAACACTGGACCTTGTGCTGTGACCTAGTTTGTGGCGTTGTGCTTTGTAACTGTAACTTTGACTACAGTAATTATGGTTACAATATCTGATCAATAACCGAAGTGTGGTAGAAAAATTGTTGTTAACTGCCGTCGTTAAAAGTAAGTGTTAGCGTTCTGTAGTTAAAAGGTAAGGTGTTTGTCCGGTCTTTTGATATTTATATTGAAACAGACACTTGTAATTTTGACATAGTATTACTACAATCGTTTTAATAATATAGCCTTTTTATTCCGAATTCGCTACAACTTGCCTCATGGCATAGGCCTCCTCCGTGTATTGGAGGGTTTGGGCTATAGTTCCCGCGCGCGGATTGGGAACTTAACACACACCATTGAATTTCTTCGCAGATGTGTGCAGGTTTCCTCAAGATGTTTTCCTTCACCGAAAAGCTCATGGCAAATTTCAAATGTAGTTTTTGCACATAAATGCTGAAAAACTCAGAGGTGCGCGCCCTGGATTTGAACCCACGACGCTCTGCTTGAGAGGCCACAGGTCAAACCACTAGGCTACCACGGCTTTTTTGATTTTCCGACTTCAAAAAAAGGAGGCGCGTGTGAGCAAGAGCTGCGATTCGTTGTTGGATCCGTCCGAGGGGAAGAGCAGTGCTTGGGTCGGTGCACCCTGGGCATCAGTTAATGATTTCCTGGCAGATTCTGAGGGGCTTTTTATCGTGTTCTACCGTACAACGTTGCCGACATTCCACAAGATTTTTGAATACTGTATTTATTACTTTGACATTGGCGAAATCATCGCATCGATCGATGGGGCCATATTAAAAAAATATATGTTTAGAACATCACACACACACACACACACACAAATCACGTCTTCATCCCTTACGGGGTAGACAGAGCCTAACGTAACAAGACCTACAGGCCACATTTAGCAAGATTGTGGGCGTATAGGTGGAAAATGGAATCAAAATAGTGATGGGTTGCTAGCCTCATCGCCTATAACATGATTCCTATAAGTTTCGCCCATTCCCTCGATGGTCTTTTACCATCTGCGCGGGTAGAGAAGCAACTGGTACATTCTATGTTTTTTCTTTGCTCCCAGACCAGCATGAAAGAATTTAGAACATCGCTCGCGTGTAAAGCTTAGCCTTAAAGCAATGTTTGTGTAAGGGTTACGAAAGGTAGGGGACAGTGAATCGCCGGATTGAGGTCATTGTCCGATTGACAGTGCCTCAAATGTCACGAATACCGTCCTAACTGAAGCGAGGTTTTTCAAAATTATTTCTACGCTTTTCCGTTTAGAATTTTTTTCGGGTAGGTAAGTAAATAGAAAAGAATAGAAAAGCCGTGGTAGCCTAGTGGTTTGACCTGTGGCCTCTCAAGCAGAGCGTCGTGGGTTCAAATCCCGGGCGCGCACCTCTGAGTTTTTCGGAATTTATGTGCAAAAATTACATTTGAAATTTGCCATGAGCTTTTCGGTGAAGGAAAACATCGTGCGGAAACCTTGCACACATCTGCGAAGAAATTCAATGGTGTGTGTTAAGTTCCCAATCCGCACTGGGCGCGCGTGGGAACTATAGCCCAAACCCTCCAATACACGGAGGAGGCCTATGCCATGAGGCACGCCGAATTACGCGACAATTTAATAATAAAAACAACAACAACAACAAAAATGAAATTGTAGCGAATTCGGAATAAAAAGGCTATATTATTATTATAAGTAAATAGAAATATGATAAATGTAAAAAATTGAGATGGTCCTTTTATAAACCTTTGGTGTGCGAGTACGGCTCGCGCTTGACTGGTTTTTAAATTATTCTAACTTAAATAGACTCGCTCTTTTTAACACGTCCAATTTGCTCTAATTACCTAAGCTGCTTTATGGTTACTCGTTAGCCTAACTTTGGTCTAACGATCTCTAAACTAAATGTAACTAATCTTAGTTCAATCTAGTATTGTCCCTCGATAGTCCACTATCGATAGTTTGAGCAAAGACAATAGGAGCCATTCAAGTATTACGTAAGCAGATTTTTTACAATTACTTACACCCCCCCCCCCCTTCCCCTTGTCAGCAAAAGTAAGCAAACCTCTTACAATGCTTACGTAATCATTGGTACCTATATGCATTTTGACGTGACAACGTCTTATAAATTGGTTTGCCGGGTGACACTTCAAGAAACTGCGTTACGCTCCGCTCACGTTATGCGCTCACAATGAGAGCGAGTGAGAGGCATGGTTAGCCCGCCTAAGAGCGAGAGAGACAGACATAAAAAGTGAAAGGCACGCGTCCCTTCCACTCGAGCACAGTTAGCCCGCCTAAGAGCGAGAGAGACAGAGCGAGAGAGAGAGAGTGAGAGAGATAGGCATACACACCGGTTCATGTCTTGCGCTTCTTCCTACTATACGAATGAATATTCACATTAAAATTATTTTACCACTCAGTCGTTGTCACGTAAAACTTTCGCCCGTATACCGACTTTTTTCTTTTAATGGATTCTGTTTTTTATTGATTCGTGAGCAGCAGTTCGAATCGAAACTGCTGACGTACCTAATCACCATATCGACCCCCCCCACCCCCATGTCATAAAAAATAAGCAAAATAAAGACCCCCCCCCGGCCCCCTCAAGCGCTTACGTAATACTTGAACGCCCCCATAGTCATGACATCCAAAGTGACCAAAAAGTTTGACACACCACACCATACTATTTCTATCTTGTACCAAGATGCTTCAAACTATATGACGCTGACTGTACCATAGATAGGTTCGATATATCGATGGTACCGATAACTCTTTACGTGCAATACTATTATCTGCACTAAAACTACACTATCACTATCCCTGCACGTCTAGCACGAGAGCGCACAAGAGTCGCGTCGCGCGCGAGATAGATTGCCCGTCCTTTTCTTACTGTACCAACAAGAAAGAGACTGGTAGTCCAACTCGCGCGCGACGCGACTTTCGTGCGCTCTCGTGCTAGCGGGGCTGGACGGCGAATAAACTATCGATAGTACCTCGATCGATATTTCTCTATATAATTATGATATCAGAAGGCAAGCCGAAGGGAATTTAAATAGCCTTTTCTTCTAATGCTGCACGATAAAGTGTCCAACTGCCTTAAAATAGGCAAGCCGATGGGAATCGAGTTCTATGGACGCCACGCCACTGGTATATTGTCTAATACCCATAACACAAGCCTTTCTAGCGCTTACTTTGGGACTAGGTGAATTTGTGTGAATTGTTCCCTAATATTTATTTATGTAACGAAATGAAGTGTCGATTACTAGTGCTTGTCAGGGGAGCGGATCAGAATACATAAAGTTTAAAATGTATAATGGGTTAAAATACATAATAATTCAAAATATATAACGCAATTTTCTGTAAAACTATTAGCTAAATGAACTTTTTTGATATCGTAATCTATAGATTGGTTTAGGTTAGGTTAGGTTTGTTTTATAGCAATCTTGTTAATTTGTAACTTTCTGAGAAAATCGCATTATATATTAGAAACCATTATGTATTTTAACCCATTATACATTTTAAACTTTATGTATTTTAATACGTACCCGCTTGTCAGATAGTGTTCGACACTGGTGCCATCCCATCATCCTACCAGAAATAAGTGATAAATATGCCAATTATTTCTAGAGCGTTAACCAATATGCCCTCTGATGTAGCACCTACTACTCACATCGATCAAAAGAATAGTCTAGATCAGATTGCTGGAAATTACTAGACTTTACCGTTACAATGATCGTGTCTACTCTTACTCTCAGATGTTCCTAATTAATTCTGTAACACTGTTAATCACGGAACTCTTGGTTCAGACGCGTCGTGTTCGAGTTTCGATGTGTACGATAAGTTTCTAGAACATTCTGGAAAAGACTAGTCGTTTATTCAACAAGAATCGCGTCGTTGTGCTTTCTTCAGCTTCGCCTGTAGATCAAAAAATATTGACCGGGGATAGCTGGTAGGTGGGCATTTTCAAAAAAACGTTTTTCCAACAAGATTACCTTAATTTCCCATACAACTTTTTCGTGTCAGTTTTGTGACGCCCCATACATATAAATCGTATGAAAATAGTGTCACAAAACTGACAAAAAACCAATGGACACTTTTTTTCTTTACAAAATAAATAGTGCTAATAATTCTGATTCAGGAAAACCCAAAATGTCATCATTTTGAAAAAAAAGTAATAATAATAATAATATCTTGGGACAATTGACACCAATTGCCCTAGCCCCAAACTAAGCAAAGCTTGTAATATGGGCACTAGACAACGGATAAACATACTTATATAGATAAATAAATACATACTTAAATACATATTAAACATCCAAGACTCGAGAACAAACATTCGTATTTTTCATACAAATATCTGCCCCGACCGGGGATCGAACCCGGGACCTCAAGCTGCATAATCAGGTTCCCTAACCACTAGGCTATCCGGTCGTCGAAAGTCAAGTCAAGGGTACATGTTTTTTTGAAAATGCCCAGGTACCCTAGATTAAAACACAGGCTACTTTTTATCCCGGAAAATTGCATAGTTTCCGCGGGATAGCGATAAACATATACATTTGACGACCGGATAGCCTTGTGGTTAGTGACCCTGACTATGAAGCTAGAGGTCCTGGGTTCGAATCCCGGCAGGGGCAGACAGTTGTATGATGAATACGAATGTTTGTGCCCGAGTCATGGATGTTGTATGTATTTAAGTATGTATTTGTCTACATTATATAAGTATGTTTATCCGTTGCCTGGTACCCATAGTACAAGCTTTGCTTAGTTTGGGGCTGGGTCAATTGGTGTAATTTGTCCCAAGATATTATTATTATTATTACATTCTAATTGCTAATTCTGCATTCAATTACCATGTAAGACGCGAGACATGACGCATTTATTTATTTTTGTTACTGTTTTGCAATAATCTAAACAATGAAACCGTCTGTAAATTATTAACGGTTTAATACGATTTAGCACTGCATATTTACCTTTTTTTTTTACCGTAAGCGTGCATGAATATGTATGTGTAACAATGTATGAAAACACCGTTACGTTTTGTTTGTGCTTAGCAATATAATCAGATTCCCGATTCGGTCATGCTTTTTTAGGTCTATATTATTTTGCAAATATCACAGGCTTAATAGGCCTGTCAAAATTCTGAGTCAATGATTTATTGCTCTTAGTAAATGAGATTGCCGTATTGTAGTTTGTATGGATGGATGGATGTTTGTTACTCTTTCACGTAAAAACTACTGAATGGATTTGGATAAAATTTGGAACGGAGATAGCTGATACCCTAGATTAATACATAGGCTATTTTTTTATCCCGGAAAATTGCATAGTTCCCGCGGGATAGCGAAAAACTATTTTTTTGCAGACGAAGTCGCGGGCAGCGGCTAGTGATCAGTAACAAATCACGTGATATTTTGTTACCCTTAGTCTCCTTCCCCCCGGGCTAGAGTCACGTGAGGTTTTACATAAGATCTACTGGGAAATTTAAAATCTTTTGATTTCCAGACCCGTGGTATGACATAAGTGAATGTGTGGCAAAAATCTTAGGAACCATGCTATAAATAGGCGATGAGGCATCATCAATCATGCTAAGCGTGCCTATACCTTAGGCTCTGTACCCCGTAAGGGATAAAGACGTGATTTATATATGTACTAGCTGTTGCCCGCAACTTCGTCTGCATAGAATTCGTTTATCGCTATCCCGCAGAAATTACGCGATCCATTCTTAGAGGATGCCTACGTCATAGTAGCTTTAGGCATGCAGTCTCAGCCCGATCGGTTTAAAATTGACAAAGTTTCATACAAACTTTCATCCCCTATTTTATCTCCTTGGGAGTAGAATTGATCAAAAACCTTTCTTAACGGATGCCTACGTCGTAACATCTACCTGCATGCCAAATTTCAGCCCGATCCGTCCAGTGGTTTGGGCTGTGCGTTGATAGATCACTTTGCCAGTCAGTCAGTCACTTAGATGCATGTATGTATTTTATAGGCATCGAAAGAGTATATCTCGCCGTAAAATCCTATTTGTAAAGTAACATATCAGTATGAAATCACCGGATGCCACCGGGGGGAGGTTACACCTAGCCTGTGACGTCGCGTTTAGTCGTAAATTAGTGACGTCATTACTTAAACGTGACTACGCAAACCGAAGTAGGGCAGGTTATCTTTGCTAAGCCATTTGCAGACCAATAAAGTGCTATTTGCATGCAATTACGGTTATAATCATGACTGTGAGTTGCGTCAAGCACTGTTATGTTTCAATGATCGTCCATTCATCCATTTGATCAATCAATAGATGTGAGCAGCAGTTGTAACAATTAACTATCTGTGACAGCCGTCAATGAGTGGCGTTCATTGGTCCATAACTATTGTTATCAGTAATCTTTCAGAGCAATCAGAGCACCCAAAAATGTCTGAACACATGTACAAGTTAAGTAAGTAAGTAACTGTTTTGCACACTACTGGCCCTAAGAAAAAGAGGGGTCTATCTCGCGCGTACTTGTGCTAGCTGTTCAGATGTTTTGAGAACCTCGGCCACTCCTGACTTTTTTTGAAGTTAAATTTCTAAATGTCAGTGAAAATAAGAACACATAGAAAAATCCGAAGAGTAAAGCTATGGCCGGGAATCGACCCCGGATCCTCGTCATTCCGTGACGCGTGCTATACCCCTACACCACCCATAGCAGGTGGGTAGCCTCCGAATTTTTCTACCCGTTACTAGATGCCACGTTACCTTTGTTACTATGCGATTTTTTGTCGCTAAGTGTCATCTGTTTGAATGATGTGTCTGTACGATACAATTACAAACTCCCGTGGAACATCTACTGCTCACCAGGGACGAGAGAAGGCGCTGTTTTTCAAATGATAGGTACTATCAAATGAAAATGTTTACTTTTACTGTTTTACCGTTAGAAATTAAATTAGAAATTTAACTTCTTTGAGTGAGTGTAAGGCCGCGAGGCGTTTCAACCGCCATCTCGTGATAAGCCGTAAGCATAATCATAGCTACTCCGCGAGAGTGTAGAGTTAGAGCACGTGGTCGCGAAGAGCATGGTAATTGGTTGCAGTTCACGGACAAATTCTTAATTATTCTTTCGTTACACACGGCATAAGGCGTTTAAGACATTTCACGGTCGTAACTAACCTCTTGGATGTTGGACCGCAACTGCGCATCCAAGTAGAATCAGTAGGCTTATTACCAAACTCGCTCGCAATCACCATTGTGTTTATTTTGACAGTTCTTGTATGAATGTGACAGCTAGCTGATTCCGATGCCAATTGTCAGCCCATACATGAACTGAACACGAGTTAGGTAATAAGCCTACAGTTCACGATGATTTGTCGTTGTATCTATCAGTTACGTGACTGGCAGTTAATAATTATATTTTGTTAATAGTTTTATCAATTAACTACATAATTGTATCAACGTATCAACAATTCTTCCATGCTGGTCTGGGAGCAAAGAAAAAACATAGAATGTCTAATACGTATATTATACCAGTTGCTTCTCTTCCCGCGCAGATGACATAAGCCCATCGAGGGATTGGGTGAAAATCTTAGGGATCATGTTATATAGGCGATGTGGCTAGCAACCCATCACTGTTTTGATTCCCATTTCCATCCATACGCCCACAATCATGCTAAACGTGGTCTTTAGGTCTTGTCACCTTAGGTTCTGTCTACCCCGTAAGGGATAAAGACGTGATTTATGTATGTATGTATTGTATCAACGTATTATTAAATAATTTGATGTCAATCCCACATCGATGCCGTGTAATCGGTTCAAATTAGCACCAACATTTTGTCACAAATGTACAACACAGAGGTTAAAAAGCAGTTCACGCATTTCGCTTTATCACCGTTAAACTAGGCTATTTTTACGACATAGCGATTAACTTAACCCTGACGAGTGAAAAATGAGTTTCTTTGTCTCAGATTATGATGAGATAAGGAAAGGAATTACCAAGTGTAATAGAGTTGATAAGCCGTGACTATTATAGTCAACTAACGCAGGTTTTAGATATGCCGATGGCGATAAATGTCATGATTTTGTGTCTTCTTCTTCTTTTCTAATATGGCCCCATCGAACCATGCGATGATTTCGCCAATGTCAAGGTAATAAATACAGTATTCAAAAATCTTGTGACAATAATGTCGGCAACGTTGTACGGTAGAACATGGTCATAAGACCCCCCCCCCCCCTGTCGGGCTCTTAGCCAACGGATAATGATATCACTCGGAGACCGCCAGGAAATCATTAACCGGTGCCCAGGGTGATGATTTTGTGTCAATTCTTTTATTAACACCCGTGTGACAAATTGACACTTGCTCTTTTTTAAAATCGCCCCGTCGATCGATGCGGTGATTTCGCCAATGTCAAAGTAGTATACGGTATTCAAAAATCTTGTGACAAAAATGTCGGCAACGTTGTGCGGTAGAACACGGTCAAAAGACCTCCTCCCCTGTCGGGCGCTTAGCCAACGGATATCCCTCAGAATCTGCCAGGAAACCATTAACCGATGCCCAGGGTGCACCGGACCAAGCACTGCTCTGCCCCACGAACGGATCCAAAAACGAAGCGCAGCTCTTGACCACACGCGGAGGTAACCCGACTCGCACTCCAAATTGACACTGAACTATGCAGTTTTGGGTTTTACATTTCCTTTGCTGTTCCTGATAACTGCATGCTTCGAGAAAAGGATGGTACTTACTTGAGCTAAAGCAAACGCCTGAGGGAGGCAACGGACGACCCTCGCGCCGGCAGCTTTGTCGCACAAAGACTCGCAATTGCGATACAACGCGGGTGCTGCCTGCGTGATGGGGACCCTACCTAAGGGTCCAATTTTTTTTTTAGTTTATATTTTTATCAATGCTTTTGTAATCATTTACAAAATAGGATACATTTATTTAGAAAAAAAAACAACATTATTCGTGCGTAGTGAAATGCGAGGAACATATACGCACACAGCTACACGTGCTAGTGTTTAGTAGTTTGACTTGTTATGAATAGCTTAAACGCTCTTAACTTATTTTGCACGTTCCATCATTATGTTGTTAGTGGTTTTCAATGTTACACACGGAAAATAACTGCAAATAGATTGTTAATATGTAGATTTGGCTGTGCACGTTGGAGATAGCAATACAATGTAGTTTTTTTGTTAGATGTTCTTGTTTTGTTTTTACAACACACCATTATACATTGTACAATACTGTCTGCATTATACACAGAATTTTGTAAATGCTAAATATTAAGTGTACTTTTGCGACGAAACTGCACAGCTTACACGAGAGCGCGCGAGTTTACCCATCTCTTTCTAGGACGAACAGTAAGAAAAAGACGGGTAGTCTATTTCGCGCGTGACACAGCTCACGCGCGCTCTCGTGCTAGCCGTCATGTGTAGACTTAATCTTAAACAGACCTAACGACAAGCGACTTATATTGCCGATGTGTCTTAGAATTTTCTCGCATCATGAGAGAGTTTTACGGGCGGCGTCCGTCCATAAATCATGTGACATTTTCTTATTTTGGACAAAAATCTTAGAAATCATGTTATAGACGATGCGGCTAGCAACCCATCACTATTTTGATTCCCCTTTCCACCTATACGAGCACAATCATGCTAAGCTTGGCCTATAGGCTCTGTTTACTCCGTCCCCCGTAAGGGATAAAGACGTGACTTGTGTATATAATATATGTATTTTCTTGATCATTTATTATGCCCTCGCGCTCATCTGGCTATAGGTTCTTTGTGACATTATTCTCTAGCGACCGCAAAGTCACGTGACATTTTTTGCACGATCTATTCATGTATTTATTTAAAAAATATATTTTGATAATTTCTCCGTCACCGTCATGCTTTTTGAATTTATTTGTAATTATTTCGGACAAAACCCATCCTTGCCTTCCGCCATCCACAGATATCACGTGATTAACGTACGCCCCTTAACGCTTGTCTTGGTAAAGGGTTCTGCACCTCTGGAAGTCGCTTGACTCTTCATGAGAGAGTACCTAACACAAACACAGAGCATAGAGCATAGACTTGATATCGGAACTTCTCTATTACCCATTCACGGTTCCTCAGATATGTGGGCTGGCGAAACAGCTGGATATGACGGAGAGGCAGGTGGAACGGTGGTGGCGCCTGCGACGCTCCCAGGACAAGCCGTCGACGCTCGTCAAGTTCTGCGAGAACGCGTGGCGATGCACCTTCTACCTATACAACTTCTCCTACGGCATGTTCATTCTATGGGACAAGGATTGGCTGTGGGAAATTGATCACTGCTACATCGGGTATCCACATCAGGTAAGTTTCTTGGTATATAAGGTCTCTTAACCTTTTCCCCGCGGCATCAAATACAAATGAAAGCAAAAAGCAAGCAGTAGAAATGAGAGCGTTAAGAAGTATGGAAGGTGTATCACTGAAAGATAGAATAAGGAATAGTGTGATAAGGGAACGTGCTGGTGTGAAAGAGGATATAGTGACTAGGATAGAAAAAAGTATGCTTAGTTGGTTTGGTCACGTAGAGCGGATGGATGAAAGTAGACTAACTAAACAGATCTATATGGGGAGTGTGAATGGTTCGTTGGGAGGGGAAGGCCTAGACTAGACGGACGTTTCGAGACCAAATAGGAGACGTTTTGGAAAAAGGTCAAGTCAGAAGTACCCGAAACCGAAGAGCATGTATGAAGAGATTGATGAATGTGGATGAAGCGAAAGAAGTATGTCTGGATCGTAGCAAGTGGAACAAAGTAGTCTCTGCCTACCCCTGTGGGAAAGAGGCGTGACGGTATGTATGTATGTATGTATGTGTATCAAATACAAGAGACGTCACGCGCCAGACTTCTTTATTGCGATGCCTTAAGTTGAACCTAAACGCAATAAGTGAAGGTTGCTTTTGCATTACAGTAATGAACGTATATATGAGTCGATGGCGTCGAAAAGGTTAAAATGTCAAATACGAGAACAGTTTGCTGGCGTTTCGATCCGCAAGTGGCACTTCCAATTTTTTCATAGTAATTAGACGTTTACGTGAATGTGAAAACTTACACTCGTATCATAACATACTAATACTTTTTATTGAAATAGGAAAAGAAATCATTACAAAAAACAGTCGAAACTTAGAAATAACTTAAACCTATAAAGGGTTAGAAATAACTTAAACCCATAAGGGGCGTCGAGATAATCTTTATACATAGGGGGCACGCCCCCCATGGCCCCAGAGTTTCGACTCCAAACGCCTCAGATATATAACTGGTTCCTAGCGAGCTATTCGTATCTGCCTTTGATGCTTATCGACTTGCATTTTGTTCGCTAAAGCGGACATTGAATTAGCGGATTAAAATTTTATTATGATATAGAATTTGATGTGCAAGATGTGATAAGAACAGGAATATGAACGTAAATGAACGGTATAAAGACTTAAAAGTCTGTCGCAATAGTGGCCTGCTTTCATTAATTGAAGAGGCATCCAAAGAAGAAAAAGATAATGATTTTACTGACTACAATCAATACCGTCTTTACCATAAGGGCACACGGGGCCCGTGCCCAGGGCCCCCAGCCTCAGGGGGCCCCGAAGGACCGACAATTTCTCTCACACATTTATTCTCAAAACGTTTTGGTCGGGCACATTACGCTTTTTTTACTTTCCAAAAGGGCCTCAAATTCTTGTGTTCCCAAGGGCCCCAGCCTAGTTTAAGACGGCCCTGACTACAATAAGGAATCTATTGACACTGTATTCATAAAAATCGAACGAATAATTTCAATGCTACGTAAACGCAAAAATACACCGACCGCTGAAATTATAACCACTCCTTTTGATTTCGCCGTAGTTGGATAAACAGTATGATACAAACGTTTATTAATATCCGGATACATCAGCGATAACTCGATAAGATACATTTCTGAAGGAATGTCAGTTACTAATAAAACAAAAAAGCGCATTGCTCACCCAAATCACTGGGTTTTGTGATACGGCTTATCTGTTTGTAATAAATACGATAATGATGCTATTACTACTGTAATGGAGTTTGGTTGCGAGGCTATCTTCGTTGATTCGTTTTATATCAGCCATGACGAAGCTCTGCTTAATTCTGAAATGAAAACAGAACGCGGATGTAGATCTTAATTGAAAAGATATGATGTTTCAATAAACTCAAATTGAAACGCGTGCTTTGTAATTAGATGTTCAATATAGTTTGGAAAACGCTCGAATACGACGGCTATTCAGACATTACGAGGGTCCCATATTTCGACGCAGTTGCATGGATCAGGATCACGGATAGACATCGGGAACTCGTTACAAGCAATGCCAGTCTTTAACCCGTTGATAATGTCTGATGTTATTAAATTGTCTTCTATATATGTTATGACTATTGCCTCATTACCAACCAAACCGTTCCAGGGCGTAACGGATGACGTATGGTGGTACTACATGGTGTCGGGCGCGTTCTACTGGTCGCTGACGCTCTCGCAGTTCTGGGATGTGCGCCGCAAGGACTTCTGGCAGATGTTCGTGCACCACCTCGCCACCATCGCGCTGCTCTCCTTCAGCTGGGTCTGCAACCTGCACCGCATCGGTACTCTCGTTCTACTGTCTCACGACTGCGCTGATATATTCTTGGAGGTAAGACATTTTGATGATGATGCCGTGACTAAGGATCAAAACGAAATAGGATTGCATATACTTTTATTTATGAGTTATGAGTCGATAGTACGTTGGTACTCCAAGCAATCATGCTGAAGGGGGTGCTAACAGTAGGAAAGACCATAGGTTGTCTCGTGCAGAAACTTAGAGGAAGCTGCCATTGAGAGAACACGTATTCATAAATGTTTTCTGTTTCTTGGAAGCAGTTGAAGTATTCAGCTATCAATATTATAGCTGAACAATATATAGGTCTTTCATGAGGGTGTTCTTTTAGAGATTGATATACTGTCCCGATAAAGACATCCGGTGTGCTTCCGGGCTCTGATTATCAGAGCCATTAAGTTATGATGTGTTCCACGAACTGCATTTGATTTACCATAAAAAGTAAGGAAAGTTTTTTTTATGCCTGCTGTAATCTGTAATAGGCATCCAGTCAGTTTCATTTTGTAAACACATTGCTTTTGAATATAAATAATATCACCCCATCCTTTTCATGCACAGTGCAGTGATACAGCAATGTGCGAGTGAGAAACGAGCATCGTACTTACCGTTTCAGATTGTTTCCCATAGAGTCTTCATGCCATGTTTTCGCCAAACGGCGCATTCTTCTTGACAATGATGGTCTTTCCGAAAAAGCTGGTGGAATTAAAATAAGACTTCTTCACAGGAAAGGCTTCTTACGGAATAAACCTTTGATTTAGTTTTATAAGTTTGGTCAAAAGTATACCGCCTCACAATTTGGAACTGTTCAACTTGTTCAATTTGGAACATTCTTCTTGGCAGTGGTAGGCTTTCCGAACTGGCTGAATATAAAAATTATAAAAGAGCCTTTTGCGGCTTCTCACAGAATAACCCTTTGAATTCTGAGATAAGTAAAGGGTAGTGACGAAATTAAGAATCTTTGACTAGCTATAATTCTTAAACTACTCTTTCAAATTGAATGAAATTTGAAATATTCCGTGTTTATACAATGCTTGCCTGGGTACTGAAAATTCAGACTTCTACGTAGTTATAAGGGGGTCGAGAATGGCCTGAACTGTTTCGAGAAAAGGATGGTACGGCCGTGCCGCTTTTTTGCTACCGTGTCCCAAGATATCGGCTATAGCACCCTCCGATGTTTGATTACAGCAAGCGACGATCGCGACGCGACTGTCGCGGCGACGAAACTTTGTGAGTGACCGTACCCTGACATGCCACTTACCACATTAAAACCGATTTTATACTAACTAATAATAGATTTAAATCACGATATCGTGACAATATAGGTAAAGAGTTTCTAGTGATAATATTTAATCGTTTTATGATACTCAAGGCCGTTCCACTCCCTCATAAGTGTTTAAAAAACGTATGTGTCAGATATTATTCGACAGTTGCGTGTTCTGAATGAACATGAATGAAAAATTATGTTGTCAAGATCGAGAGCGAGTGCAACAGCTGCGTCGAGCGTCACTCTGTCCGAACTACTCGCTCTCATCCCCAATAATGTACTTTTTCATTCATATTTCGCTGATTAAATACAAAAGCGACACATTTCAAAATGGGACACTGTTGCATTTGAAACCTTATAGCGACCGACTTTTGTTTTTAGATGCAATGGCGAATGATTTTGGAATGCGTCCATTTTGTATTTAATCAACGATTTATTCGAAACACGGCAACTGTTAAATAAATGAAGCACTGAAGATAGTTATGTCTATTGAACTATTAGGAACTTATCTGGGACTGGGAGTAGTGAAAAATGGCCCTAAAAAAGCACTACCGGGTATACGTCACGCGCGAGATGAATTGCCCGTCTTTTTCTTACTATTCGTTCTAGAAAGAGACGAGTAGTCGCTCGCGCGCACTCTCGTGCTAGCCGGGGATGAGTATGTGAAAATATCGTGAATTCCTTTTGTGAATGATGTTTATGTAGCAATGTTTTGATATCTCTAAAATTATTGAATAGTTTTTATAAAATCGGTTTTATCTGATCATTAGCCCAATAACCTCAACCAGGTGAAGTAACGTTAATAGCTTAATAGTAGTCATCAGGCTGTCACGTTTTACGAATATTTGTTTCGTGTTGTGGTAGTTGAGTCAAACAATTAAGGTGCGACCACACCGGTACGTGAATAAAAGACGTCGACGGCGTCACAGCGTGTGTGGTCGCCCCTTTATTCGTAGAGCGTCGGCCGTTCATTCTTCTGGTGATTATGCTGTGAAACAAGAAGAGAAGTTGACTTCTGCTAACGAGTGTTTTTGGGCTTTGGCCGCTTTTTACTAAAAAGAAACTTAAAACCTTTTCGAGTGCGGCCGCATGCCGTCTCAGCCGCCATAATATCCCGTGTGTTACGAATATGTACTATCGAACAAGTCGATTCCTGACCCACTGTGGAACCCTCGCACAGTAATGTCATAGTGACGTTACATTGAATTGACAAGCAGAATTATGAGACATTTACTGTGAGAACGCTCTACGGTAGGTCAGGTAGCGAATGGATCGACTGTACATGAACCAAAAGCAGTAATATGGCTACGGGGGCATCTATAAATTACGTGTGACGTTTAGGGGGGATCCTAGCTCACTTGGGGGGGGGGGGGGGGGGGGGGGTTGGTAGCGGGATTCACGTCAAATATGACGCTTTTCCTCTTTTTTGATAAATGCCTACTTAATATCAAAACGTGGAAGTAATTCGGTCTGTCTGTCTGTCTGTTACGCTTTCAAACCTAAACCACTGAACCGATTTTAATGAAATTTGGTACAATTATAGTTTCAGTCCCGGGGAAAGACATAGGATAGTTTTTATCCCGGAAAATTTCATAGCTCCTCCGGAATAGCAATAAGCGAATTCTGCGCAGAGTCGCGGGCCGAAATAAGTCAAATATGTTTTACTATTGATATAGGGTTAAAGCCTACATAATAACATTGAACGCGGTTCCTTCCATACTAACGTTTTTGATTTTACTGGGTGTATGATTGGAACTAAGGTTGCTCCGCTTGGATTTAGGTCGACGAGTGTGCATGTTCCTCTACTCACAATATCCTTGTAAGGTCCGCCATTTTGTTTTTGCAAAGCTTCTCGACTTATCGGGTTCAGTGCCGGTATGCTATAGGCATAGGCTTTAGTATTCCTATATCTAAAGGTACTTTTGTTAAAAACTGAAGGAGTGAAGACTTATATTGTCTATGGTTTCTTGTCGCCATTTTTATCTCACAAGCTGTGATATGACGGTAGAAAGAGATGGCGAACTATTGTGCAATTTGAGTGTTATCAAAGTTGTTTTTTTTTTTATATTTTTTTCTGATTAACAATTACCAGCACTCACTTTTGTAATGAAAAAATGTGTTCCCAATTCTCCATATAATTTTGTGACATGCAAATCTTATGAAAAAAAATGTCGCAAACAAAACTGATTAAAAAAGGAACACTTTTTGTACAAAAAATAATAGTGCTGGTGACTCTGGAATACCAAAAATATCTTCATTTTGAAAAAGGGGCCTTTTTTGACAAAGCGCTTGATTGCGAACATAAGGGCCATTATAGACAGACTGCATTCCAACTGCAACTTAACTGCAACTGCCGTCTGCCCTTACACTTCCGTAGCAGTTAGCATGCAGCCGTGCCGACTGTAATGGAACTGCCATTGAAAATGTACGGGTAGTGGGCAGTTGGCAGCTACATTGCTGTCGGAATGCAGTCCGTCTGTGAAAGCCCTAAGAGCCAGTACAGATGGACTGCATTCTAGCTGCTATGTAACTGCAACAGCCGTCTGCCCATACATTTTCTATTGCAGTTACATTGTAGTAGGTACAACTGCACGCTGACTGCGATTAACATGTACGAGAAGACGGCAGTTGCAGTTGCGTTGCAGTCAGAATGCAGTCCGTTTGTAATGGCTTTAAAACGAAGGCGTGGAAACGAAAAGCGAAATCGTATATTTGTCTCTTACTCAATTGTGTATAGTGGTGTTATGAGCCGAATCCAGGGTAGTGAGCTCATGTAGGTTTTCCAAAGTTGAAATTGCTGTAAATGGATTATTTGCCATACATAATGGTCAACAGTTCTGACAAGTGATCATTATGACAAACATATTACGGCGTATAATGATAATGAAATCTCCCCGCGCATGTGTTGCGGATACAAATAAGGCATGGTTTTGTTTGACGAAGATGGTTGAATATTGATTTTGTAAAGAATTAGAACTTGTAGTTTTCGCATGCCAAGAAAAGGTGAAGGTTTTCCATAGCTTAAAAAACCTTGGATTTAAGAGTTTTTTCGTGGTAGTGACGATTTATCTGTCTAATTAGAAATTGCGGTAGATTGTAACTGAATATTGTCTTGTCACGTGATCTGTCAAACCTATGCAGGGAACCTTGCCTTCTCTGTCACCCAACGCTTTATGTGGCATGGCGCCATCTTTAAAATGATTCGCTTTTCGTTCTGCAGGCCCCGAGTTTATAGACCGACCTCTTAAATGAGTCCACGCGATGCAGGGGCGCGTTGTGGGACGTCCGCGGGGGCCGAGGTGCGGGCGGCAGGCGCACTACCCGCCCGCACCGAGAGAGCTCCCCGCCGTCGTCCTACCCCGCGCCCCTGGGCCGCGCGGGCGAGGACTCTTTGCGATCGGTCTATAGCGTGAGAGGTATTAGGGTTTTCTGCTAAAATACCGCTAGATGGCATCAAGTATCACGTTTGAGATTACATACATACATACATACATACCGTCACGCCTCTTTCCCACAGGGGTAGGCAGAGACTACTTTATTCCACTTGCTACGATCCTGACATATTTCTTTCGCTTCATCCACTGTCATCAATCTCTTCATACATGCTCGTCGGTTTCGGGTACTCCTGACCTGACCTTTTTCCAAAACGTCTCCTATTTGCTCTCGGAATGTCCGTCTAGGCCTTCCCCTCCCAACGCAACCATTCGCACTCCCCATATAGATCTGTTTAGTTAGTCTACTTTCATCCATCCGCTCTACATGCCCAAACCAACTAAGCATACTTTTTTCTATCCTAGTCACTATATCCTCTTTCACACCAGCACGTTCCCTTATCAGACTGTTCCTTATTCTATCTTTCAGTGATAAACCTTCCATACTTCTTAACGCTCTCATTTCTACTGCATTTATTCTACTTTCATGCTTCTTTTGCCATACCCAAGTCTCGCTACCGTACATTAATGTTGGAACAAGCACCCCTCTGTGAACAGCCAGACGCGCCTTCTTCGACACCTTCTCACTGCTCACAAAGGCGCGCAGCGCCCCAGATTGAGATTAGCTTTAAATATATAAGCAGTCCATCTCGACAGTAGCATATATAAATAAAATAAAAATTAAATAGACAATTGACACTGACTTAGACCCAAATTAGCAAAGCTTATGCTATGAACTTTCTTCCATGCTGGTCTGGGAGTAAAAAACATAGAATGTACCAGTTGCTTTTCTTCCCGCGCAGATGGTAAAAGTCCAGCGAGGGAATGAGCGAAAATTTTAGGAATCATGTTATAGTTGATGCGGCTACCAACCTATCACCATTTTGATTCCCCTTTCCACCTATACGCCCACAATCATACTAAACGTGGTCTTTAGATCTTGTTACCTTAGGTTCTGTCTACCACGTAAGGGATAAAGACGTGATTTATGTATGTATGCTTTGAACGGATTGACATACTTACAATAGATATAATTACATAGATAAATACGTACACTAGGTACTCAAAATAAAATAGACGCCACCTGAGTTTTATTAGTAAAATTAAAAAAGAAAATGAAGTGAGTGAATGAGCGTGTGGAGAGTAAGACAGCCGGTTAAATTACTGGCAGAAGAGGTATTATATCCTAGCCCTGTAGGCTGGCTAGTGTTACGGATGTCCATGGGTGGTGATGCTCGCCTGCTCGCTTATCATCGGGTGACTCACTTGCTCGTTTGCCTTCCTGGTCGTATAAACAAAAAAAGATTAAATGTGGGTATTTTTACTATTTCTCATTTGAAATAGGACTTCCATACAACAAACAATATACAAATATACTTTATAGCATTTAATGCACTCAGGCAAAAATACAAATTAATTATATTCATTTTATCTGTAAAACTGTAGTTGCCCTTATTTTTTTGAGTAGGATAATCAAGTATTAAACATCCAAAACTCCAGAACGGTGATAGAACCCGGGACTTCAAGTTCGCGGAGATAGCAAAGTAAAGTTATTGATCTCTGAAGATTATCCCACTAGGCTGTCTAATCATCAAGCGGATCTATTGATACTTACGCCATCTAGCGGGTATTTAGCTAAAACATTTATTGATTTTAAATTGTGTTCATTACAGGCGGCAAAGGCGACCAAGTATGCTGGATATCAGAAGGTGTGCGATAGTATATTTGCGCTGTTCACCGCTCTCTGGATCGTGACTCGACTGGCCATATATCCCTTCTATATTATATGGAGGTGAGTTTATGTACTAGTGATGTAACAAATATTCGCATTTTGGATATTCGTATTTGCATTCGCATCCGCAAAATTTCTGCGAATGTTTTGCGAATATGAATATCAGAAAAAAACAATTTGAAGATAATGGTAGATTAATAAAATCAAAAACCCATTCATTTCTTATGTTTTTAATGCAAGAAAAAGTAATTTAACCTCATAAGCACATTAACTGTCTTCACTTTATCATTTGGTATTATTTATTCATTATTTTACTCCAATTATTTTTATCCAACACTTTCCACGAAACTAAATGGCAAATCTTTCAACGCAACCATTTCACTTATTAAATTATTAACTGCCAATGCCATAGACAATTGGCGCCAAATTTGAACACTTCTACATTCGCATTCGTATTTGCATCCGCGAATGTCAGTAGCAGACATTTGCATTCGCATTCACATTCGCGAATGTTTAAAAAATGACATTCGTCACATCACTATTATGTACATACAAAAGTGCCCCAAATTTTTTTGATCGTTTTTGTATACCAGTGCCGTGGCGTCCATAGAACTCGATTCCCACCGGCTTGCCTATTTTAAGGCAGTTGGGCACTTTTTTTGTGCAGAATTAGAGGACAAAACTAGTTAAATGCCCTTCGGCTTGCCTTCTTGTGTACCTAACGCCACGCCACTGATACCTAGACATACAAAACGTACGAGAAAAAAGTCGCAAAAGGTCGAAAAAAAATGTAAATTTGATGTTATTTTTTTCAACGTTAATCTACCGTGAGACTGAATCATAATTACACAAAACCGGATAACTCGTGTATAAAAGTCGAGTGATGCTCGACATGTTTCGGACTAGTCCGTAGTCCTTCCTCTTGGGGTGCTCCGTCGGCAGCGAAACGAACACGAACTTCCAAGAGCATCACTAGGCTTTTATACGTGAGTTATCCGGTTTTGTGTAATTACAATTTTTTTTCTTTCCAAAATGAATAATGCGGTGATCCTGACTGAAAAATCCAAAATTTACGACGACGTGATTAATGTGCACGTATGTTCTTCCATGCTAGTCTGGAAGTAAAGAAAAAACATATAATTTACCAGTTGCTTCTCTTCCCGCGCAGATGGTAAAAGCCCATCGAGGGAATGGGCGAAAGTCTTAGGAATCATGTTATAGGCGATGCGGCTAGCAACCCATCACTATGAATCTCCCTTTCCACCTAAACGCCCACAATCATGCTCAAAGAGGTCTCAAGGTCTTACCTTAGGCTCTGTCTACCACGTAAGGGATAAAGACGTGTTAATATGTATGTATGTCCCTTTTAGCACGTCGATCCGGGCGCCGATGCTGCTGCCCATGTTCCCGGCGTACTACTTCTTCAACTCGCTGCTGTGCCTGCTCTTCGCCCTGCATCTCGTGTGGACGTGGCTGATACTGCAGGTCGCCTACAAGGCCATCAATGCTGGCCAGGTGAGTCACGCGAGCATTTAAGAGAGAGAGAGAGAGAGAGAGAGAGAGAGAGAGAGAGAGAGAGAAAGAGAGAGAGTTTTTTTTGTTAAATCAGGCGTTACTTTGCGGAGGTCCATTTCAATGAACAACAAAATATTTACGGTCAATTATTAAGGTCAATATTTTTCAGAGAGACGTAGGGAGAGATAGAGAGAGATAGGGAGATAGAGATAGATAGGGACCAAGAGACAGAGTTAGAGATAGGAAGAAACAGATAAGAGTTAGGGAGAAAGAGAGAGAGAGAGATATATATTTTTTGTTGAATCAGGCGTTACTTTGCGGAGGTCCATTTCAATGAACAACAAAATATTTACCTTGGTAAGGTCAATATTTTTCAGAGAGACGTAGGGAGAGATAGAGAGAGATAGGGAGACAGAGATAGAGATAGGGACCAAGAGACAGAGTTAGAGATAGGAAGAAACAGATAAGAGTTAGGGAGAAAGAGAGAGAGAGTTAGGGAGAGAGAGAGAGATATTTTTTGTTGAATCAGGCGTTACTTTGCGGAGGTCCATTTCAATGAACAACAAAATATTTACCTTGGTAAGGTCAACATTTTTCAGAGAGAGATAGAGAGAGATAGGCAGAAAAAGATAGATATAGGGAGAAAGAGACAGAGTTAGGGAGAAAGAGAGAGAGATAAATATTTACATTTTAGATTTCACGTTTTTGAGGTTCCGGGTTCATATCTCGATAGGGGCACTTACCCTACTAATATAGTAAATGCGAAAGTTTGTGAGGATGTTAGTGTGTACGTTTGTGTCTTCACTCTGAAACGACTGGACGGATTTGGATCTTTTTATCACTTTTGCATAGTTCGCGTGGGATAGCGATAAACATGTTAAAAATTGATAATTCTACGCGAACGAAGTCGCGGGCAGAAGCTATAAAAACGTGGAATGTTCCAGTTGCTTCTCATCCCGCGCAGATGAATCAGGAAGATGAAGGAATCAGTATTTTTGTATGAATGTGTGTCAACGAACACGCTTTGTGCGAATTTTAACGATTCTGATAGAATGTTTGTTTCCAGATGGAGGGTGACATCAGGAGTTCCAGTTCCGATGTCAGCGATAGTTCACATTACTCCAACCATAGCACGCCTAATCGGGTGAACAATAAAAAGTGAGTAAAAAAAATCGGTTAATAATAGTACATTGTGCAACGAGAGCGTAAAACAAGCCATTTTACCCGAGACGTTCATATAGCCATCTGAACCGGTACGGCGAGGGGGGATAGACACGTAGAGGGCTTGAGTTTTACACTGCTTTTCACTTCGATTGCAAGGAAATAATACGAAGCTCGTAGACATTGTATAATGTCTTCTAATTATTAATTTGTCAAATTTTCAATTACAACTATTCACATCTTAAATTTGTATTTAGATAACTATTTTTTTTTATAATTAAGATGTACCTAACTAACATTATGTCATAAAAAAACGTGTCTATTAAATGACGCCTTAAAAGAAGAAATAACTTTATGCACAAGAGGATAAAACGCAATTTTGTGCAGCATTCTCCTGACTCGATTCGTTCTTATGACACCTTAACTACTGCGCTCCATCTCCATACATATAGGGTTGCCAACATTTTTTCAACGAAATACAGTATTTTTCAAAATAAGCTACAAAAAATATAGTATTTTATGGAAAAAAAAATAAAATGGACTAATATGTATTTGATACTTATTTATGTTTATAAAAACTATATTTGTATTTCTTGTGCTATATGTATATTTCTTGAACGGTATATAGTATGCAGACCGGATATATAGTACAATACTATATATTATAGTACGGTTGGCAACCCTAGCTCCATTGCTCCATATTTTATATTAACCTCGCTATCGTACGGAGCCCTCTGTGCTCGTGTCCGGCTAGCACTTGGTCGGTTTTTTACAATGTAAATGTGTGTTTGTCCGCAGAGACACATAGGGCACGGTGGGGCTCACGCCGCGGCGGCGCGCGTGACGCGGCGCGGCGCCGGCGCGGCTGCCCGCTCGCTGGTACACTAGACCTAACCTCGCTCCCACACCACACACACATCCACACAAATAGACGTAACAGATAGACGTATAGACCGAAGGCTCCCAACGAAGACCGGACCGTGACCAAGCTCCACTGTATGGATCCCCATTTTTGTGTCTAGGTTATCCAAATAGTGGACGTCATGGAGCATACGGGGTCCACGTTGCACGTTGGCGCGAAAATTGAAGTTTTGGTAATATAATTAGGTACTTAGTAGAAATGTAAGCTGGTCTACCGAACAGTGAAATTTTGGATGTTGTCTATGTGAAAAGAAAGTTTGGGAACCTCTGGTTAGACTTGGTTGGACAAGCTTATAGGTCACGCTGGACTAGAGTTGGGCGAGCTGATATAGATATCGGCGCAGTGGCGTGGGGTAGGCAGCGTTAGGCAGCTAGGTGACGCGCCACTTGTAAGCTCTGCCGACTCTGGCAACCACTGCAAGCTGTCTGTTTTAAATGTTTGGACGTTGCGCTGAAATATTTAATATGATCCTAATTTCATAATTCACCAGCAAATAACTTTATAGGCTTTGTTTTGTTTATAAAGGTAACTGTCGCGAAAAAAGGTGCTAGTATTTTGTAAGTGGCCAAATCACTCTATTGCCTAATTTCTCTATGTCACGCGTATATTCTTATTTAAAAGCCAGTTCTGTCAAGCACCCGTTGCTTGCCATGTCATAAGTGGAAGACCTGAGTGGCGAGCGTCCAGCAAAGGCAAAGAGTTCTATCCAGCGTGAACGCAGGACACTTACATATATTTGCTTGTGTCTGACACGAACGCTGCACGCCCCGCTCCGCTGCACGCTCCGCTCGAGCGTCCATGTATGTCTCACACTGAGAGTACTGAGACATTTATGTGCTAGGGACGGGCGTGTACGAGTCGCGTATCGATAACCGCTTATCGATATCGATTCCTAGAAGAGTGAGCGCTTAGTTGAATAATAAGTGAGTGTAATGGGGGCTATCGCGTGTATTTGCCACTAGAGGCGCTAGTGTCGCGTAAGGTCCAATAACATTCACTTTTCACTGGTTTTGGCGGGCTTCGTGACAAATTATAATTTCTTTCATTTGCCTGTTGAAAAGTGATCTCCTTCGGGAAATTATCGCAAATATGGATTATTTGGCGATGAATGTAAACGCTTTGAAAGTGGCATATCTACTCGATATGATGATAGTTATTTATAATTAATAAATTTAATGAGATTCAAGATTTAAAGCTTTGTTTCGGCGCCGATCTTATAAAGTCGCCTTTGACAGCTATACCTCTGGACCTTAGTCAACAGTGGCGCCAACTGGTGAGCAAAGAAACGATAGTTCCCATTGATTCCAAGTAACAAAATTCTGGAATATTCTAGAACAAATCTAAGACACCTTAATACAACGAAATAGCAGTAACCTTTAAATTCAGCTGTGATTGCCGCACGTTCGGAAATTGAATTTGAGCGTTTTTTTTAAACGCTGTCAACAGCACCCGGCCTTGAAGATTCTCGGCTTACTTCGCCTTCGTGGAGCGTTGTCTCGCTCTGACTTACGTGACGCCAATTGTCTCTTTCTAAAGGCCGAAGTGCAATCTTTACGATCGGGTACTTATTTATTTCGGCGTGTTACAATTTGATCGGTGGTGTTGCCAGGTTATTTAAAATATTGTAATGGAAGGGCTGTTTATGCTGTCCAGGCGGACAATCTGCGTGATTGCCGACGGTGGTACTTCATCGAAGAACAACATTGATTTGGTGATGTCAGTTTTGTAATTGCGGCTGCACTTAAGAATGAGCGTTTTGCTGGGTTGTTTTTAATGGTATAAGTAATATTTAATCTTGGCGGTGTTTTATCGCCGTCGCCAAACACGCACAACTTAATTAATAATTAAATATAATTATATAATAATTAACCAAAAAAAACCTAATATTACATAATAGGAATTCGCACTATTGCCTTACCTTGTTAAAGGTGTTTCGCGTAAAAAATTGATTAATAACAAATTATTACATAACATTGTATGTAACAAAAAACTTAAGTATTGCTTATATCAGTATTCCCTTACCTCATTCGTAAACGCTCTGGCTCCTGCTAACTTAGCAATCGTTTGTTCTTATCTGTGAAAGGTAAACGTCAAAGTGACAGATAAGGACAAACGATTGCTAAGTCAGGAGAGGTCTACAGAGCGTTTATGAAGGGGGTTAATCATTAGAGCTCGGAATTTTGTTGGCAAAAAAACGCTGTCGCAATCTAGCTAGTGTTGAACCATTTTTTTATCGATATTCGATTGATATCCAGTAATCGTGCCGATATATGTATTTTGATATTAATTTATAATTATTAGTGACAGTTAATTTAGAATAATATGCAAAATAAGTGGTAAATTAAGAAATTGTTTCCATCTCAGTCTTAACTATACTTTACATATTTAGTAACCAAAAATAACCCTTCATTTTGGCTTTGCCACAGTAGGGTAACAAAGAGGTAAAATTTTAATTGGTTTTTCGTTTTTTCTTCTGTTAAGCGATCATCGATACGTATCGATAAAAAAATGTGTCTAACACTAGCTAGATTGCGACAGTGTTTTGTTTTGGCGCGAAAATTCCGAGCTCTATTAATCATTCAATAAATTACAAACGTGTCACATGTTATTTAGTGTTTTTGCACAAATGTTATATTTTTTAGTTTATTTTACGGTATAGTTGCTTAAAAAAAAATTAACACATACTTTTTCAACGTACTGTACTTTAATGTGTAACTCCTAAGTGAACTATAGTGTGGGACCACTTAGTTCAGTCTCTTGAAATTGTTTCGGAATATCTCAGCTGGTAGTTGGATTACACATACATACAATACAATACAATACAATACAATACAATAACTCTTTATTGAACACCACATATAACAACCAAAACAGAAAAAAGGTACACATACTAGGGTATACATACTAGGGATGTTACGGATATATTATTTCGGATTCGGATATGGATATTGGTAAAATATAATGTCGGTTTCGGTTACGGTTATGGATATTAAATTATTTCGGATTATCCGATAGTTTCAGTTACGGATATAACATTTTTAAGGAACTGTAAAATGAAATACAATACGACTAAACGCGCGCGCGGCTGGTCTGCCGGCCGGGCAAAAACAAAAACTTGTCACGACGTGTCATATTTACTAAGTAGTATTTAGTTAGACTCCGCCCTATCCGAAACTATCCAAAACTTTTATATCGGATTCGGTTACGGTTACGGATATTTTTTTATTTCGGATATCCGACAGTTTCGGTTACGGATATGGATATCCATAAGAACACTGATACATACATATGATACAAATCACGTCTATCCCTTACGGGGTAGACGCAGCCTAAGGTAACAAGACCAACAGGCCACGTTTAGCAAGATTGTGAGCGTACAGGTGGAGAATGGAATCAAAATAGTGATAGGTTGCTAACCGCATCGCCTATAACATGATTCCTATGATCGCCCATTCCCTCTTGGCTTTTACCATTTGCGCGGGAAGAGATGCAACTGGTACGTTCTATTTTTTCTTTTATTACCTAACTCGCTCGCAATCGCCATCGTGTTCATTTTGACAGTACTTGTATGGATGTGACAGCTGGCTGATTCCGATGCCAATTGTCGGCCCATACGTGAACTGTCAAAGTGAACACGATGGCGATTGCGAGCGAGTTAGGTAATAAGCACGGAAGTTGGTTTAATCTGACTTAATAGCCTTGTAAATGTTTTTAAGGATATTTGTATCGTAGTTGACAAATGTTTCCGTACAGTGATCGATGCTCAAAAAGAACTGCGTCAGGTGGGACTACAGTTTGAATTTGAAATCAATTTTTGTAGGGGTGTACTAATCAGATGGTAAAAGCCCATCGTGGGAATTGGCGAAAGTCTTAGGAATCATGTTATAGGCAATGCGGCTAGCAACCCATCATTAGGGGCCGTCCACGTGAGGCTCCGAAAGGGGGGAGGGGTTCGGCAAAAATCACGAAAGATCCCAAGAGGGGGGGGGGGGAGGTTAGTAAAATATCACGTGTGTTTATTTATTCGTCAAAGTGCTAAAAAAACATCACATGATAAATGGACGGCCCTTTATTTTGATTTCCCTTTCTACCTATACGCCCTTAATCATGCAAAACGTGGCCTTAGAGTTTTGTTACCTTAGGCTCTGTCTACCTAAGGGATAAAGAGTGATGTATGTATGTATGTGTACTAATTCAAACTGCTGCAATATTTCGAAAGAATTCTGAGAGCCCTCATGTAGATTATTTTCATGGCATAAGATTTACTTACTAATTCGTTTTGATATTTCTTGTTAATGACTTACAGGGTTTGTATTCTGGTACCCAGCGTTGTGAATGCAAATAGTTCGAACGGTTTCTATCATAAAATATTCACTCTTCAAACGGATTGTTTCTAAATATAACTTTCTATTTTTACTTACAAGTTAAATAAATAAATCCCGCCTTTTTTTTTAATAAAACTATAGCTTTCTAGTTACGGAATGTTCTACCATTGTACATAGAAATCGGTGCATTACTTAATATAGAGGCCAAATGTAGTGTTGCCGCTCGATAGTCGACTATACTATCGATAACTACGTCTACTTAAACTATCGATAGTATCGATATTTTTTTTGCAATACTGTTGGTAAATTTTAATACTAAAGATAGTATCTATATGTAATAAAAAAAGGTATTTTTTATTCTATTAAATTTTGCCGCGCTTCGCGCGTTTCTAAAGCTGACATTGACAGTTGGTAGGGGGCGCAGCAGAGCGACAAATGGCGGCTTGCTGTTTATATTGTTTTGTGCATTCCTGTGTAATAAAAAAATATTAGATAGAAGAAAAAGGATACTATTGAGGAGGCGATATTAGTAAACTTTAATGTCGTTTCTTTGTATTTTCAGGTGAGATAAAGTGTTATTCGTGTTAGTTTAAGTATAATCGTTGTAATATTAGTGTTAAACGTAATAAATAAAACAACTTTGTATTTTCAGAGAAACAATCTATGGTTTATTTTGAAAATCCTCAATAACATATCTTATAAAACGACATTTTGTTAACTTAAAGAAGATGGCCCGGCTGGAATTCGAATTTACGATGATAGCTGCAAATGATGGCAAATCTAATGTATTAGCCATAACCTCAATATCTACAGAAGAAGGAAAATGTTATGTTCTACCGGATGAATTGAAACCGATAACTTGTCATACACATATTGTTAAAATGAATACTTTCCAAAAGATAAAAAACAGTATAAAGAAGAGGCATCAAACTAGAAAGATATGGATAAAATTGGATGAAGATCAAAAGAAAACATATTTCGATGAAGAGGGTAACATGCAATTTTTAGAACAGTATTTAGAAGAAATCAGCATACCACACACACAACTAACCAGCAAAGATGACAACTTGCAACATATCTTGGAAAAATTAATAGAAACTACAACAAAGAAAGATAATCAACACAACCTAAAAAATGTTTCAGAGAAATTCATCCTTGAAAAATTCACAAGCAAGAATCCAAATGCTATGCAGTGGATAGAACATTTTGAAAAAGAATGTGAGCGCTTTAATATCATAAATGATGAATCAAAAATAGATATTTTGAGGTTATTTTTAGAAAAATCTTGTTTGGATTGGTATAGCTCGATGGTTATAAAACTAACAGTAAATTCTGAATGGAGTGAGTGGAAAGAAACATTCTTAGAAACCTTTAAAAACAGAGGATGGGATATGGTGACATATGCTCTTGCCTTCAGATATAAAGAGGGATTGTTGATTGATTATGCTATAAAGAAAGAACGACTAATACTAGATATAAACAAATCGGTAGACTCAAAAACCATGATAGATCTCATTGCGACAGGTTTACCTGGGTTTATTTTAAATAAGCTAAACAGAGATGAACTCAAGGATACCATTGATTTGTTCAACGAAGTAAGAAAATGTGAAGGTATGATGTACAAGAAAAACTCAACCATTATAAAGAACAGTACATTTCAACATAAAAACAAAATTAATGAGAAGAAGCCATGCAAGACTTGTGAATCTTTAGAAAAAGGAATTAGATATCACCCGGAGGAATTGTGTTGGTTCAAAAAAAATAAAAATGATTTTGAGAAAGTGGGTAAAACTAAAAGTGTAAGTAATAACTCCATTATTGAAGTAGATATGAACACCGATTCAAAAAACGAGTAAGTACACCATTAATCAAGGTCAAGATTTTATTAGAAGATAAATTAGAAGTGAAAGGCATCTATGATTCAGGCTCACAGATCTCATTAATCAATTCAAGACTGATTAAAGTAAAAGAAAAGAAAGATAACATAAATATAACATATATGAAAACGGTTAATGGTGTAAAGAAAACAGATGGATTGGTAACAATTAAAATTAAAATATTTGATTTGGAAGAAAATGTGGATGTATATATAGTCGAAAACAATGATTTTGATGATTTCATAATCGGACTGGATATGATAAAAACATTCAAATTAATTCAAAATGAAGACTTGCAGATAGAACAGAAGAACATCACAAATAATGAAGATGAAGATAGAAAAGCAAAAACATGTTCAATAAATTTCAACGAACACATAGAAACAGAAGAATTCAAAGCTACGATAGACCACTTAAATAATGAAAGGAAAATTCAAATAGAGAAGATCATAGAAGAGTATAAAACAGTGTTTGCTAAGGACAAGTATGACATTGGATCAGTAAGAGAATATGAGGCTCACATAGACTTGCTAGTAAATAGATACTGCAGTAAAAGACCGTACAGATGCACAATAGAAGACAAATTAGAAATTGAAGAGCAAATATCCATGTTACTAAAAAACAATTTAATTGAAGAGTCCTACAGTCCTTTTGCTGCTCCAGTGACACTAGCATTAAAAAAAGGTGAAAATAAGAGATCTCGCTTATGTGTTGACTTCAGAGAACTGAACAAAATTGTAGTACCACAAGCTCAACCTTTCCCACTGATAGATGATTTAATTATAAAAACTAGAAACTGTAAGTATTTCACTACATTGGACATAAACTCCGCCTTTTGGTCAATACCACTACGAGTGGAAGATAGAAGTAAAACTGGATTTGTCACGCAAGAGGGTCACTTCCAGTGGACCTGCCTACCGTTTGGGTTAAAAACATCACCAGCAATATTCCAAAGAATTTTAAGCAATATTTTAAGAAAACATAATCTCACAGGATACTCTGTAAACTATATTGATGATATTTTAATATACTCATCATCCTTTCAGGAACACATGAAACACATAAAAAATGTATTAGATGCAATAATAAAAGAAGGCTTTAGATTAAAGTTCCAGAAATGCACCTTTGCTTCAGACTCTGTGAAGTATCTTGGCCATGTAATTCAGAACAATTCAGTAAGACCATTAAAAGACAATTTAATCTCAATAAAGAATTTTCCAACCCCTGTAAATCAAAAGAACATTAGACAATTTTTGGGAAAAATAAATTTTTATCATGAATATATACAGAGAAGTGCAATTATCTTAGATCCATTACATAAACTGTTAAGAAAAAACGAAAAGTTTGTATGGTCAGAAGAGTGTGAAAAATCTTTTAATCAAATAAAGAAATATTTATGTTCTCAACCGGTATTGGAAATATTTGACAAAGACTTGCCAATAAAAATCTTCACTGATGCATCGATACAGGGTATCGGGGCAATATTAAAACAGACACAACCAGATGGCAAAGATAAACCTGTGGCATTTTTTTCAAAAAAACTGAATGAATCGCAAAAAAGGAAAAAGGCCATTTACTTGGAATGTTATGCCATGAAAGAAGCTGTTCAATACTGGCAACACTGGCTCATTGGAAAACAATTCACTATATACTCAGACCACAAACCCCTGGAGAACATGAATATTAGATCTAGGACAGATGAAGAATTGGGAGACCTCACATACTACCTATCTCAATATGACTTCATAGTAAAATATATACCTGGTAAAGATAATATAGAAGCCGACTGCTTGAGTCGAAATCCTGTCTTAGAATCAGATGATAACAAGGAGGAATTATTGAAAATAGTTAATTTAATACGAATGGAAGAAATAGTTGAAGACCAAGAAAAAAATGAAACAATAAAAGGAAGGAAACAAAACCTAATACAAAAAGATAAAATTTATTATAAGAAAATAAAAAAACATGAAAAGATTATCCTCTCAGAAGAGTTTAGTAAGAAAATTATAAAACAAGTGCACGAAGATTTATGCCATATTGGGATCAGACAATTACAGAAAAAAATAAGTCCAACATACACGGCTAAGAACCTAACAAAAAATATTATAAATATTTGTAAGACATGTGAAATATGCATAAAAAATAAATCAAGATGTCAAGGAAAATTTGGATTAATGTCACAACTGGGACCAGCAACAAGACCGTTCCAAATAATGTCGATAGACACTATCGGTGGATTCGGAGGATCTAGATCAACAAAAAAGTATCTACATCTCTTAGTAGACCATTTCACACGGTATGCATTTATTGAAACCTCAAAAACGCAGAACGCGACTGATTTTATAAAGCTAACAAAGAAAGTCCTAGAAACAGATGAGATTGAAATAATTCTTACAGATCAATATCCAGGAATAAACTCGAGAGAATTTAAAAAATATTTGCAGGAGAACAATGTCAAATTAATTTTTACAGCAGTGAATACACCATTTTCAAATGGATTAAACGAGCGGTTAAACCAAACAATAGTAAATAAAATAAGGTGCAAGATAAATGAGAAAAATAATAAAAGAACATGGACAACAATAGCACGAGAATGTATACATAAATATAATGAGACTGAACACTCTGTTACAGGCTTCGCACCAAAGTATTTACTAGATGGTACTAACGTCAGTATTTTACCAAATGAACTTAAAACAATAGAAAAGGAAGAGAAATGGATGGCTGATAAAAGATTGGCATTGGAGAATACAATAAAGTCGCACCAATATAATAAGAAAATATTTGATAGAAACAGAAAAATGCAGGAATTTAATATAGGAGATAGTGTTTATGTAGAAAACGGAAATAGAATGAATAGAAAGAAATTAGACGAATTAAAAATAGGCCCTTTCAAAATAGTAGAAAAATTATCGAACTCAATTTATAAAATTGACACTGGCAGTAGAAAAATGGAATCAACTTTATTTCACGTAACAAAATTACAACCTGTCACTACAAGAGCTGAAACAGAAGACGAAGTAGAAGAAAACAATGATGAAGACAACTTATAAGTATCTATTATTTTAATGCATTGTTGAGAATTTTCACCTTTGGCGGGGGGAGATGTAATAAAAAAAGGTATTTTTTATTCTATTAAATTTTGCCGCGCTTCGCGCGTTTCTAAAGCTGACATTGACAGTTGGTAGGGGGCGCAGCAGAGCGACAAATGGCGGCTTGCTGTTTATATTGTTTTGTGCATTCCTGTGTAATAAAAAAATATTAGATAGAAGAAAAAGGATACTATTGAGGAGGCGATATTAGTAAACTTTAATGTCGTTTCTTTGTATTTTCAGGTGAGATAAAGTGTTATTCGTGTTAGTTTAAGTATAATCGTTGTAATATTAGTGTTAAACGTAATAAATAAAACAACTTTGTATTTTCAGAGAAACAATCTATGGTTTATTTTGAAAATCCTCAATAACATATCTTATATATATAATTGGTTTTCAATATTACTTTAGCTATAGATACTATTGGTAGTATCGATGCCTTCTCTCGTCCCTGGTGAGCAGTAGATGTTCCACGGGAGTTTGTAAATGTGTCGTACAGACACATCATTCGAACAGATGACGCTTGGCGACAAAAAAACGCATAGTAACAAGGTCACGTGACAGCTAGTAATAGATAGAAAAATTCGAATGCTTGCCCACCTGCTATGGGTGGTGTAGGGGTATAGCACGCGTCACGGAATAACGAGGATCCGTGTTCTATTCCCGGCCATAGTTTTACTTTTCGGATTATTCTATGTGTTCTAATTTTCAGTGTCGTTTAGAAATTTAGTGTCGATATTATTGATAGTATCAATAGTTTTCGTTCTTGTCTGTACAATACTGGCAGTAGTATCGATACTATTGGTAGTATTTCTGCTTACCGATACTATTGCTTTAAATAAAAAAATAAGCGATCGATATTATCGATACCCAAATACAATTCTATCGATATTACGGCATCTTTCAATTAATACTATCGATTTTGCGGCAACTCTAGGCAGAAGTATCTTCACTAAAGGCTTTAAAAGATGGTTTTTGTGCCTCTTGTCATAATAAATTTCTGGTCATGCTACATTTTTAAATAAGATAAGTTTGTATTTGGACAGGAAGTATATGAAACGAGTTGATAGTTATTAAAAGAACTTGACAATTAATAAATACTAAGAGTAGGAAAGATTCGGAAACAACGAATATTGCTTTGGCCACAGTTTGCGCTCGGCTACAATTCAAGTTTTATATACAGTGTGTCTTCAATTTCCTAAATACTTCAGCAAATGGTTGAGTTATTTTAATTGAACACCCCTGTAAATGTTTTCACTTTTTACAAGCTTTATATTAGCTTGCAACGTATGTAACTATGTCATCTGACTTAAATAAGTATGCAAAATTTCAGCTCAATCTGTTGAAGATATCTGCTTGAAAATCGAGTCGCATACATACTTGCATACGTTGCAAGTTAATATAAAATTGTATAAAACTTTGGAGTGTTCCATTAAAGTGACCCAACCACCTGCCGAAACATTTTAGAATAATTCAATCAAAACACACTTAGTGGCACAAGATTTGGCCCAGTCTCCATACAAAATTACCTAAAGTGGCATACATGTGACCGGCTTGCCCGACGGTAGCTACGTCACTGCATGTGAGGGCCAATTATTTTGCCGCTGAGTAGGTATATTATCGAATAGTTATAACAACTTACATTATACTTACTGACTTTTTCCAACATTCAATACTTAATGACGTCTGTTAGTGAAATTAGGGCTACTATTGTCTTTTTGTGTAAAATTTACATTATAATTGTAATCGACGGTACGTCAGTGCCTTGTCACCACACTCGGTTGTACATAAATAAAAAAATAATAGCTATATACAATAATCTTATTTGAGTAGGGTAGGTATACACCTCATTGTTGGCACCACACACAAATATTATGTCACCGTGAATATTTGACACAAATATTTTGTCACCGTGAATATTTGACACACAATTTATGTCGCCGTGAATATTTGACTCAAATATTATGTCACCGTGAATATTTGACACAACATTTATGTCATTGATTGATATTGAAGTGCCGATGGTAGAGTCATTTAGGTACCTTACTTTGGGTTCGAATAAATCCTTACAAAAAGTTACAATGTATTTACTCTTTTTCTAATTAAATTCTTTTCAACTAAAATTAGCCTGTTGAGCATTTAAAATTAAACGGTCCTACAACGTTTTGTTTGATAGCTATCTTATGGCGAAATGCTTTTTGAGAATTTCATAAAACTGATTTATCAGCGACGTACGTTATACCCCGAGGGTGGTGAAATAAAAAATGTCTCAGATCGCAGGAACTTGTCGCACGAGCCAAAGGCCAGGAAGTGGAAATTTCCGCTCGCGTAGCGGGCGGTAAGTTGCTACTTACGGCCCGGGCCGACGTAAAAAATCTAAACTGTCAATGGCCTTTTGTGGAGATTTATTCGACCCGTCACCAAAAAACGAAACGAACAATCTTAACTATGTCACAAAATAAACCATAAAACTAACTAGGATAACTTTAGGAATCGTGCTTGCGTTGTTTTTCGACGCAAATAATATGAATACTAGCTAGCAACTTTGTAGATAGGTAATTTTATTTATTACTTAGTTAGTGCCTTGTATACACTTACGCCACGTCAAAATCATTCCTGTAGACTACGACTACGATGCTAGAATACTGTCAGTATTACTGACAGTAATGCTAGTGCTGGCAATACTAGCAGCACTATTAGAGTACTAGAGTACTGCCAGTACTGCTAGTAGTGACAATGCTAGCAGTAGTATTAGAGTACTGCCAATACTAGCAGTACTATTAAAGTACTAGGGTACTGCCAGTACTGCTAGTACTGACAATGCTAGCAGTACTAGTAGAGTACTTGAGTACTATCCGTACTAGTACTGATGATACTAGCAGTACTAGTAGAGTACCGCGACTGCGCGGAAGCTAGAACAGTGCTTTCGATTGACCTTTTGTCTTACCATTTGGAATTGTGCTACATAATAAAACTGGTTATGAAGATTTGGCAAACATTGTTCTACTTGGTGGAATGGAGCTTCGACTCAACCAAGCCAATCTCTGGCGAAACTTTAAAACCAACGTTTAGACGTTAGATACTTTATATTTGTGTGACATTGACACTTTGAATAATTGGTTACAAAAGTTGACTGAACTTTTTGAAATGGTATGAAAATAAGGTTTTGATTATAGTAATGGTTGAAACGGACGGTTATTACGTATTGCATTACCAGCACGGGTAGCACATGAGCGCGCGAGAGTTGTGTCACGCGCAAGTAGAGCCGTCTCTTTCTACAACGAACAGTAAGAAAAAGACGGATAGTCTATCTGTACTAGCCCATTATCATGTAAGAACCTTTGGATCCGCAATGTGCTGGTACTGCCTTATACAGTTTGACAACAAATATAATGCGCATCGGCAGTATTCGTTTGCGCAGAGAAGCGCAGACCAGTTTCCGATGGTAGCCGAACGTGTAAATAATCTATATTGAACTTTATTTGCAAGCGCAACTGGCAGAGTATTGCTTGCTTTGCATTCTTAGCTCTGTCCCGCTTACACGATTTTGCCATTGTTGGTACGAAATCGATCGACCAATAACAGCGCCAGAGTTTCCCGCGCTACTAAAATTGGTCTACTGCGCAGGTACATTGTGGAGCATTATTTTTGTTGTCAAACTGTACTTGCAATGTCATCGAGGGTTACTTGATATTTACCACTGGTACAGTAAGGGAAATGTGTTCACGTACCACCGTAGAACCCTGTCACAATTGACAGTCCGCCGTCATTCAAACTCGAGTGATATGTTACCTTATTGCGATAAAGTTCTAGTGTGGCACGTGAATACGTTTCCCTTACTGTACATCAAACGTTAAACATCAAATCATATCATTACAATTATCTTCTGGTCGGCCTAATTATACTTAATACGGCGTGCCTAAGGGCCTGTTTGACAAATCTCTGTTAAGTTCCAGTTATCTTAAGTGTCAGTTATCTATGGTGACTTCTCTGTCTGTTTCGTAGTAATAAATAGACGGAATCGTATATAACTCGCACTTAAGATAGCTAGAACTTAACAGAGAATGGTGAAATAGGCCCTAAATCTGAATAGCAATGGATATTATTATGCTATAAAAGCCAAATTAATACCTTTGAATTGGTAGAATTCGAGTCGTTTTGGGGTTCTTAGCATAAATTAGACTATCAATGGCGTGCTGGTTATACCTTACTTTCTATTTGGCCTTCGACGTGTTGCAAATTTTCAGTGGTACGGTCGACCAAATGAGTGGTCTGTCAGTTCTATCACTTTTCATCCAACTTCCTATCAAATGAAAATGCCGCTAAAGTCGAACTTGCAAGTTGACAGCCACGTGTTATCGATATTATATTTTGTGATGGGCAAAGGTTTTTCAACGTTAGGGTGGTAGACCACATATTTGGCTGATGGTGCGTTATTTTTTTTACTGGCAACGAGCACTCTTCGATAACAGACGTTGAAAGTCGTCGAATGTCACCGATGTAAGCAAGGAGAAAAATTGCAAATAAAAAAAACAAACTTAAACACAAATGCGAAGGATTGTGATAAACAAGGTTTTGAAATTGGTCGTTGACATCGCTGCTGACATTTTATAGTGCTATACGTGACGTAGCACATTATTGCCATATGTGTTTGTAGCGACACTTTCTCAGGAACAAATCGGAAGTTGTTAGGGTATAACTTGGTACGGGGAACAAGGGACTATTGTCATCCCTCTCTTTGATGGACTTTTTAATGGTGACCCATACGACTCAACCTCGCAGACTGCACAAGCTAGTTTAGTATATTGTTATGCGATTTATCACCCAAAGATGCTTTATAAAGCTTAGATACTGTTATAGAGTTAGAGTTTTTTATAGAAAAAAAGGTACATTTTGAAGTACATTAAATTTAAGACAGTGTGTTCACGCCTTGTTTATCGTTGGCGATAAATTCTAGTGATTAACAGTCATATCTCCTTTTTATTATTTTTGGTGCGAAAAAATACGTAACGAACAATTGCAGTAATGTTGCCAGGTTGCAAACTATTATTATTTTATAAGCCTAATATTATGTCCCGTTGTTGAGCGAAACCCCGAAACGCTTATTAGAAAATATATTTTTAAATGCCACTGGAATAAAGCGTAACTTAAAGTTGTATTAGGTGTTTAAGTTTCACAGTTTTTGTTTTATTTTATTGAAATTGTTTTACTAATTTGTTGAATAAGTAAAAAATGTTATATCCATTTGTTATTTCTTTATAATTGAACTGTAATTATTTCATTGTAATCCTGTTTTACATGAAATAAGGCGCCTGAAAACAGACTGAAATACACTGGAACTGTGACACAAACGACTTTTAAAAAGCCGAATCTCAAGCTGTCAAATCCAAGAGTCATGTGACGTGTAGCACTTCAATTTGCAAACATGACCTTTAGAAAAAAAAGCGTATCGCTCGATAATTTACTAAAGGCGTTTTTTCAGTTTCTAAGTATTAAAGCGGGTTTATCATTACACATAATGTAGAATAATTTGGTGCCTTTTAAATATGTCGTTACATGGAAAGTTGAGAAATAATTTTAATATGATGTTACGTATTTGTAGTACGTAGGTAATGTTATAATTTTATCTGTTTGAACTTGATCTCTTTGTGTTGAGTTTTGGCACTTCAAGTTTATGGTGAAGCAGTTTGTATTTATTTTTTATCATAAATATTTTGGTGTTTGTTTAAGGTTAATAGAAATATTGTATTTTTATTGAAATATTTGAAATACACAATTTGACACCACTTAACGTTTTATTTATTTTATCCTAGTAGTTCCAGTAGAAGTAGACTTAAAAATACGCAATCTGGATTCATACAGATTAGCAAAAATGGTGGGTCGCTTTTGTACAGCTTTGTATTTAAAGTGACCCGTGATTTTGCTCGTCAGTATACCCAGAACAGAACAGGTATTTTTTAAGGTCGTCCCAAATAACCTACGAAGGGTGTACTACAAAGTTCGAAGTTTATATCCTCTCGTGTTAAACACTAATAGTGTGAGCGGGAAAGTGGATACGAACTCTGAATTAGGCATTTCGCGCGGACTCTATTTGCTGGTATTGTAAAGTTCTGATCTTTTCTATTCAATGCTGGGGGTGGGTGATATTTTAAGTTAAGAAAAAAAATATTTATCGCAATTCATGATAATATTTATTTGTTTTTTTGTAATATTGCTGGAAAAAAGAAAAGAGTAGTAAATAAATAAATAGATAGGTGTTTAGATAGATAAAAAGGAAAAGTATTTTTAGGTTGAATAAATAGAAGAAATTGTAAAATGTTAGGAAGAAAATAGGTACTTACTAATGTCATTATTGAAATATTGCAAATTAATTATTATAATTAAACTATGTGCGCACATAGTCATGAATGCATTAACCATAAAATATAATTTTTACATTATTCAGCTATCTATTTTAAGTTTTTTGTATAAAATGTAAATAAAATATCATTTTCATAATGATCTCTACTAAGCTAAGCCTACCTATTTTAGTCAATAATTGATTTAACGATCAAGCCAGTCCTTAAAACCTAATGAAAATTTACTTGCGATCAAAAATAGACGATTTTTCCTTTCGATACTTGAGTGGGATATCTTTTGTTTTTGACGTAGATTCCCTTGTATTTTTTGACGTAGATGCCCTTGTATCTTTTAATATGGATGACCTTGTATCTTTTATTGCTGGTAACTTGTTATCATTAGTTACGGGACTTACGGGTGGCCTATCTTTTGTAGCGGATCGCTTTGTGGACACTGTATCTTGAACTTGTAAATTTTTTAACATTTGTAGTCTTCGACTTGTTTTCACGAGCTCTTCCGCCGTAATGTGTTTCAGGGCTCGGCGCAATTGGGGTAGCTCGTGATGTATAGCAAACAGCCGAAACTCCAACAAGTTTTCAGAACTGGCCGCGTTCACCAACTCAAAGATACAGTCTGTCACTAGATCCTCGAAACAGTAGTTTTTAGCGACCTGCAGTAGGTCTAGCAAGTTTTTTTGTGGCAGGATACCTAAGTAAAGGTATTGCTTCAAGTCCAGAAGGGTTTGGTGACTGGCTTCCTCGATCTTGATTTTTAACTCAGTATCGTTTTTCCAATCGCTCAACAGCTTAGACTTAAGCATCGGGCTGTGTGCGCCAAGTACAACTCTGTGCATGGCAACATTGGCCGGGAACTTGCAGTCGCTGACCAAAAATACGTCTCTGAAGAATTGGTCATCGTAAAGATTTAAATAGGTTTTATTCTCCAACTCGCACAAGTTTAAGTTAATTTCAAAATAATGTATTTTTCCATTTGAAGAGCAGGCATCCTCGCGCGGTATTTTTCCCATGCTTATCCAGTCTGACCAACTTAAAGATGGGCATATCAACGTCCTCGAAAAGTCTAGCTTCTCACATTTAACGTACATTCTTATTGTGAACCTATCTGTGGGTACTTTTCTCCTTAATGATATGGTAAGTGCGCTTTTGGTGAACTCGAAACGCACCAAAGCTGGGTAGTTGTCAATTGAGGGATAGCAGGCAGTTTTTAAATGTTCTATTTTGTTGTAGTCATCTTCATAAATAGACACATAAAGTTTCTGGTGGAAGCTTCTGTCGTCTTCATCTTTATCAAGAACTGTTCTGTAATGTAAAACAATGTTTTGTTACGCACAGACATCATTAGG
Source organism: Pandemis corylana (assembly GCA_949127965.1). NCBI lineage: Eukaryota > Metazoa > Arthropoda > Insecta > Lepidoptera > Tortricidae > Pandemis > Pandemis corylana. The sequence continues at coordinate 12,393,654 of OX421864.1, read as the reverse complement.
GATTATTTTTAGTAGGTAAACGTTGTGTAACAATAATACGAAAGTAGGTAGGGAAACAATCTGCCAAGTTACACAATTTTACCTAGGTAGGTACTTACATTTGTTTACGGTTATGATTTTGATTGTATAAAATTAAATTAAATGCTACCTATTAAAAATAAAACCGTTGTAGCCGTTTGCACGTTTACCCCATTGGGCACATCACTACACACATTATAACGGTGGAGTACCTATATGACATATAATATAATATCACCGAAATTAGTGCTAAGTAATCTACACACAGTGACTTATTTAAGGGTGACATTACACTGGGTAAGTCCAGGGGTTCTCGGTCCCGAAAGTTACAGAAGAAATGATTTATCTATTTAATATTGGGGATTTCCCTCGAAGCCTTTGCCGCGAATGGCGCGAATGAAGCTCAGTGCCTTCGAGACGTCCGCGCGGCTATAGCGCGCTTACCGCGAGCCGGCGACTGGTTTTCGGCTAGCGGTTAACGTTGACGGTATATGTCAGAGAGGCAAGCGGCGGGGCATTCGCGGGCCGCCCGCGGGGGAACCACCCGAGGTCCGCGCGCCGTCTCCGCGGCGGCGATGAGACGTAAGCGCGGTGACGGCGAGTTGCCCACGCACTGCTAGCTTGTGCCGAGGCGAGGCGTTGCCGTTCCGATGCCGATAAGTATGGAGTTTCATACAAAGAATACTGATCGGATGCCGTGCCGGTGCGGAGCGGTTAAGTGTGCGTCAACCATAAAACAGCGTTAAGTTTAGGTTCTAAAGGGTTAATTAAGGTACCTCTTACTAAAAAATAAGTCGAAAAAAACATACAAAACATTCAGCCCGAGTACAGTAAACAATGCAGTGTTTGATATGTGACATCATAGATTGTAACAACCAACATAAATTTGCGTTCTATTGCTGCTAGACAGTATCTTTAAAAATTAATTACGTCGAGTTAGTTAGAGAAAATTAAAATTTTATGATTGAATATGGTTTGTACCGCTAAAACCTATGTCTAGTTAATGGTTTCGCCCGTATTCCAAATCCACGCTGTACATTATGCAAGTAACTAGGGTAGGTTCTATTTTATTAATTAAAGTATACTTACATTTTCATCGTGGATAAGTGTTATTTCCGAAAAGTTTGTACGAAAAGAATTGAGTGTCTTCGGTTATTTGTGAAACTTTAAAAATGTCCACGAGTTTTTTCAAGCTATAGTAAAAGTAAGCTAGAAAGATTCAGTTAATAGCAAGTTGATTAATTCACGATGATATAGATCAAGGAACCGAGCTGAAATAAGACGAAAAGTGTATAAACTTAAATTTACCTACCCTCAACTTTTTTAAATAACGCCCGTATTAAGCATCCGTTACACTACTTGGCAAATTTTGTCGCCGAGATAGGATACCGTAGTCATTTGAAGTGGCTTTAGCCTGTACTCTCTCTCCTCGCGAAATTCTGGTCCTTTTCTCGAAAACGGCAGTAAAAGCCCGTGCCCGTAGTCAAAATCGTCCGGTGTGCCCGGAAAACTGAATGGGGTTAATGATAAATCTTAATACATTTCTAAAGCCGGCAGCGCACATTTGCACGAAGCGATTGAACAAGGTGTAAGATTACATTTGCCAGAAAAAAATTAAACAAATTATTACTCACAGCACTAATATAAATCCGTTAATGTACATGTATATAAATGGTAGGTATATTATGTAAAATTTTGTTCGTATCTTAGAAGCATAGCACAATAAAATTAGTGACACGCACGTGTTAACGAAACGAAATACGCTTCAAAAGTGTCAACGTCAAGTGTCAATGAACTGTCAATTATCATCCATACTCCCTATCCGTCGAGCGTCGCGTGTCGTCCGTTGCCCGCATAATATTACTGTAAATCATCAGACACACTTACTTGCCGGAGTGAAAACAAGTGTGCATTTGTGTTAAGTTGAAGATGTTGCGGCCGTTTTTAGACGCGTTCTGGAATGAAGACGTGTGGTTGCCGCCCAACACAACGTGGGCCGACTTAGCGCCCAGCCCCGATAAGGCGGTAGCTTACACCGACCATCGGCATGTTTTGTTCCCCATACCAATGGCCCTGGTGTTTATAGTGCTACGTTTTGTGTTGGAGAAGTAAGTACCGGTTTATTTTTATCCCCGTAACAAACATAGGAGTTAAATGCCGAGGAACACCGGATGTGAGTAGGTTTTACTAAAATAAATGACTCAGACGAGCTATGCTGAATTTATTAGAATGGAAAACTAGGTTGGTCATGTTTCCTGTCTCAAAGTGGCTTGGAAATTTGAATTTGACATCTGAGACCTCTAATTTTAAATTTAGGTACCCGTTTTTTCTTTATTAGAGCTTCTCAACTTTAATGAATATTTAATGAATTTGTTGAGAAGTTTGATGGTTGATTGAAAATATAATAACATAAGTTACAAAAGGGAGCTGCCAGAATGTCTACTACTGTTGGTCCCTGATGTCTGAGGGCTGTGGTCATCAGTTTATGGTTAAATATTCACCGACTAGATGGGCTGATCAAGTGAAAGACATCCTCCAAATTCTACTCGTTTGTAAAGGACATGCAGGACAGAAACCGATGGAGGCAGAGCACCCATTCAAAATGCCAATATATCTAAAATAGGGATTACATTTCACTAGAAATTACTGTAATTAATTAAAATCTATGAACATCTCATAAAGGAGGATTACAGAGTGGCGACATTGATACTGAAAGGAAAAGTAACAATAATTTTTATATTCCTCTTATTATTAGTTGTGTTCTGATTTTTTCTCAGATAATCTAGCAATATTTATGTATAAACAACTAGGCAGGGGTCCATTGCACCTGGCAACCAACATTTACAAGGTGTCCCAAAAAAATGTTTCTATGCATTTAAAAAAAAACTAACATTCCAATATTTTTGTTGCAGTTATGTTTTCGCTCCGTTTGGCCGGTGGCTTGGCATCAAAGAGGGCAGGAATAAAAAAGCCCCAAATAATCCTAAACTTGAAGCAGCCTACAGAGCCGCCCCTTACTCCAAAAAGGTAAGACTTGACTATTTTCAAATCAATGCCACATTTTCTGCCATTGTTTCAATTATTTCAGCGCTGACCTAATCTAACAGTTAGTATATTCTATCTGGGCTGAATGGAGGTTTGACAGCCCGCTTGACACTTTTTTTTTTTTTTTAACGTAGTGAAAACTCATTTACGTGTACCCCGGGCCCGGGGGGGCTCGAGCGGTTATGTGGGGCTCTCTCCCCCGTCCTCTCTCCCTGCGGAGATCTCTCTCCCTGCGGAGATCTCTCTCCCTGCGGAGACCTCTCTCCCTGCGGAGAGCTCGCTTGACCCAGCTAAGTGTTCCCACCCAACATCAACATAGTATATTCTATACTAGCTGTTGCCTGTGACTGCTTAGAATTCGCTTGTAGTTGTCCTGTGGGAACCATGCGAGAACGAGTTTCCAGGATAAAATTATCCTATGTCCTTCCCTGGGACTGATACTATCTCTATACCAAATTCTAACTAAATCAGTTCAGCGGTTTAAGCATGAAGAGGTAACAGACAGGCACTTTCGCATTTATAATATTAGGATGGATCTATGCATAGAGTAGTGTCGTGGTTTTTGCTTCTCTGGTTTATGAGCAGGGAATGTAAATGCGTGCAAAATCCATTGAAAGGATGTATGACAACCAGCTAGGGTTGGCGATGATTCTTCAAAATTCAAAATTCAAATTCAAAATTTATTTATTTGTATAAACATAGGTAAATTGTTAGGTGGAGTTGGCGTCATAAATTATCTCACTATGATTTACCCGTAGGTGTACAAATATTTTTTACATAAATTATAAGTCACAAAAGAACCACAACATCAAAATCACAACAATAATGACAAAAGTCGGAAACAAGTCATCAACACAAACAACATCTCACAAAGGTATTAAGACAGTAACTTTTGCTTATCCAATTACTATTTGGTACTTAAAATCTAGAAATACATAGCAATAACTTTTCACAAATTCGATTTTTTATAAATTAATTATTCTAAAGGCCTGTCATTCAAGAATTCTTTTATTGAATAATAACACTTATCTAATAAGAAAGCTGTAAGCATTCTCTTAAATTTAGGTAGGTTTTGTGTTTTTATTTGGTCAGGTATCTTATTAAAGATCTTCGGTGCCATACCAAAGAAACTCTTTCGAAAAAGAGCAGTTTTGCTCTGTTTAATGTTCAGTTTATGTTTGTATTGTGTCCGTGTAGGTCTTGTTCGTCCCTGTGAGAATTTTTTAAATAAATGGGGATGTAATTTTACAAAAACTGCTGTCTCCAGAATATACTCTATTGATAATATCTTTATTGATGAACTAAAATATTAAGCGACGGCAAGCACCCGGACGGAATGTCTTTGATACCCTGGAAGACGGGCCGTGTGCTGGTGTGGGACGCCGCTTGTACAGACAGACACCGTGGCGGCGTCTTACCTACCCTACCCGCAACTACCAAACATGTGGGGGCAGCGGCTGACGCTCGGGAACGCCTCAAGGTCACAAAATACAGCTGTCTCGGCGCCCAATATAATTTCTTTGCTTTCGTTGTCGAGACTAGATCCTTGGGGTAAGGGTGGAGTAAGGCTGGAGCTACACAGAGAGCTCACAAAATATTGAGAGAGGCAACAGGCGACCCTCGCGCCGGCAGCCTTTTCGCGCAAAGAATCGCAACCTCTCTTTTGTAATTAATTTTAAAGGTTATTTAGTTATTTTAATTTAATAGTAGGTTTCGATTTATATTTACATTTTATGTATCAGTTTTTTCATATTTACATGAAATAAACGCAAAATATTACATGCACAAATAACTAATTTAATTTTCACTACTTCTTACATATAGACTACAAGCCCATGGAAAAAAAAACATGTGAAATGTACCAGCGTGAATGAAGCTTAGAAGGCTGTTACTATATCATAAAATAATTCTGAGCGCTATGCCGTCTTTTCTGAGCGGTACATTTATAGAATTTCTCAGGTACAAGTGAGGAATTACGACTAATTATTAATTTACGGCGTTTTTATAGCTTATAGATGATGAAGAATAAATGTCGAAAAACCTAGTGCCGCTTTAAAGTGGTGGTGCCGGAAGTTAGTGCAGTTTTTTTTTTCAATGTATGAGAAAAAATCTGTACCGCTCAGAAATGACGGCATAGCGCTCAGAGTTATTTTATGATATAGTAACAGCCTTGTAAGCTTCAGTCACGCTGGTTCATTTCACATGTTTTTTTTGTCTATGGGCTTGTAGTCTAATAGTACTTCAATGAATTTTGATCGCATTTTACGATTTCTGCTTATGTGTATCTGGGTGGACATTTTTTTTCTTGTAACTCATTGCTATAGTTACATTTTCCTCAATTACTTTTTAAAACATTAGGTATGTTGTATGATTTAAATCTGCCAAGCATGCAGTTTCGTGGTCGTTTTAATTTAAACCTGTTCCATAATTGCTTACCTACTAAACATGTTTGTATAAAGATACACAACATTTCTTCTAACAAACTGTTCTAATTTGTCCCCTTGCTGATGAGACAGAATAACAACAACAAATAGTTGATCCACCAATCTGTTTCATTATTTTATATTAAGTAAAGTAGATCAGATACCATGCTGCATGCATTTCCACGCTGGTATGGGAGTAAAGAAAACACTTAGAATTTACCAGTTGCTTCTCTTCCCGCGCACATGGTATAAGCCCATCGAGGGAATGGGCGAAAGTCTTAGGAATCATGTTATAGGCGATGCGGCTAGCAACCTATCACTATATGGATTTCCCTTTCCACCTATACACCCTTAATCATGCTAAACGTGGCCTTAAGGTTTTGTTACCTTAGGCTCTGTCTACCCCGTAAGGGATAAAGACGTGATATATGTATGTATCATATATGATATATGTAGATCAGATACAATCACAGTGAGAATTGCATACTTTCAACATAAAACTACTGCGAGACTCGATCATAATTACACACGGATAACTCACGTATAAGGCTCGACATGTTTCAGACTAGTTCGTAGTCCGTACTCGACTCCTATATGTGAGTTATTTGTTTGTGTAATTATAGTTGAGAATTGCGTAGTTCACTTGATTGATAAGGTTAATGTCAGTTAAAGGTAAAACACATTCCTGACCCGATCTACAAAGTTTAATGTCGCATTTACTGATAACAGGTTAATAGCACCGTTTTATTTTTATGTAACAATTACGATTGTGCCATCAATTAATTTGTTGCATTGTTATTTTATAATTTTAACTAGGCAATAGCCTGCAACTTCGTCTGCATAGAATTCGTTTATCGCTATCCCGCTGGAATTACGCAATTTTCCGGGATAAAAAGTAGCCTACGTGTTATCCCAGACTATAATCTATATATGTTCCAAATTTCATCCAGATCCGTCCAGCCGTTCTGGCGTGAAAGAGTAACGAACATCCATCCATACTTACTAACTTTCGCGTTAGCGATAAGACCGCCTATTGTCTACTTTGTTCTTTGTTTCTGTATTATTTTGTACTGATTTGTGGTGTTCAATAAAGAGTATTTGTATTGTATTGTAAGTAGGATTTAATGACCAAGGAAATTTGAAAGTTTTTCTGTATACATACATACCTACGTATTTAGTTCTTACTTAACTCTTATTACGGTTTTTTTAAAATTGTAGCATGGGTGGCAGAGGCTATTAATTATAACGTTAAGGAAGAGGGGCGGGGGGGGGGGGGGCTCTATACCTATCTAGTATCTATGGTACAGGTACTATAGGTATGATGTGTATTTATTTTGATAAATAAAAGAAGTCTGGCTGAGAATATTTAAAAGTCGAAGAATATTTAATAGTAGATCTTGCAGATGTTTTTTATTAGTTTTCTAGCTGTTGCCCAGGGCTTCGGCCCCGCTGCAATTTTTTTTTATACAAACTGTCCAAACACTAACAAACATAACTTAAATAGATTATCCAATTTAGTCCAGTCGTTTCTAAGCTTATGTGCGTACGTACATTTCGAAGATTCATTTGTATTTATAGGTATAGATAGATTAACCCCCTTATTCATAAACGCTCTGTAGGCTTCTGCTAACTTAGCAATCGTTTGTCCTTATCTGTCACTTTGACATTTACCTTTCACAGATAAGGACAAACGATTGCTAAGTTAGCAGAGGCCTACAGCGCGTTTATGAATAAGGGGGTATGACTGCAGGGCAAAAGCCGCTCTTCTCCACCTTCATAACTCACAAACAATACTTTATTGCAAATAATTGATAGATACAAATTAGCCGATGTCCATTTTTCAGCGGTGTCAAACAATTCTCTATTTTTTTTTTCATTCCCAGTCGATTATTGTTTCTCTTTATGAAATAAAACATTGTTTTATTCTCAGTTAGATTATACGGAATACGTGTCGGAGTCTATCGAGAGAATGCGGGCTCTTTTTTGAGCATAAGGAACAAAAAATGATCCATAAGGCGTACTTATATACCTATCGCTTTTTATAGTAACGCTATTTTTTGTTCCATGCTGGTCTGGGAGCAAAGAAAAAACATAGAATGTACCAGTTGCTTCTCTTCCCGCGCAAATGGTAAAAACCCATCGAGGGAATGGGCGAAAATCATAGGAATCATGTTATAGGCGATGTGGCTAGCAACCCATCACTACTTTGATTCCACTTTCCACCTCTACGCTCTCAGTGTCTTGCTAAACGTGCCTGTAGGTCTTGTTACCTTAGGCTCTGTCTACCCCGTAAGGGATAAACACGTGATTTATGTATGTATGTATTTTTTGTTGAAGTATATTCCAATAGTCCTCTTTACCATATCTTGAAACAAAAACTTCGCTACTTTACTTTACACTAACAATAGATGAAGATTTCGAACATCTCTTCCCGCGCAAGTCGTGAAAGTCCATAAAGGGAATGGGCGAAAATCCTAGGATGCGGCTTGCAACTTGCAAGTCTTGCAAGTCATCACAATCTGTGCACACCGCCGGCGAGGACTTCTCCCTACTAGTTCTCTCTGTTAGTAAGAGACAGCGACAACTCGCTGTATTCGCTTCTCGCTCATCGTCGGCGGTGGGACCAGTGCCCTAATAATTAGTTTTGTCATCATCATCAGCCTATGTTAGTCCACTGCTGGACATAGGCCTCCCCTAATGAGCGCCATAGCACCCTGTCTTTAGCTTGACGCATCCAGCATCTGCCTGCAGTCTTTCGCAGATCGTCGTCCCACCTGGCCGGAGGGCGTCCTACACTACGTTTGCCAACGATAACGTTTGTTAGTTTTGTAGTTGATGAAAATTTAACTTGATCTAGCTTTGTAGCAAGCCATAGATTTTCATCACTTTCGTATGATATTGTCAAATAAATTACTTGACATTTCCTCTCTATTGATTATATACTCGATGTTGACATCATAGAAGCAAATTTGTAATCCTAATTTAATGAGATATAATATGTATAAATGTATGTAGGTATGTATGTAAACACACTGTATGAAACAAAAATATACAATTACAAAGACGGACTTATCCCTTAAAGGGATCTCTTACAGTCAGTTAATATCAAATCATTCTTTACTTGGTTCAAACCAGTTTTCTGGCAAGAGTAATGTTTCATTAAATTATCCCCATCGTTTTTACAGAAAGCCTACGCCAAGAAAAGACCTTCACCGGTAATAACATTTGCATATCATTTAAATAATTTACTTATTGGAAGAAATACTTATTTTATGTAGATTTAGATATCTACTCAATGGGGACTATCGTTTCACTGCTCACCAGCTGGCGCCACTGTTGACTAAGGCCCAGAGGTATAGCTGTCAAAGGCGACTTTATAAGATCGGCGCCGAAACAAAGTGTCTATCTTGAATCTCATGAAGTTTATTAATTATAAATAACTATCATCATATCGAGTAGCTATGCCCTAATGTTCCGTTTTGATCGCAAACAAAATCCGCTTTCAAAGCGTTCACATTCATCGCCAAATAATCCATATTAGCGATAATTTCACGAAGGAGATCACTTTTCAACATGTAAATGAAAGAAATTATATATGTCACGAAGCCCGCCAAAACCAGTGAAAAGTCAATGTTATTGGACCTCACGCGACACTAGCGCCTCTAGTGGCAAATTCACACGCGATAGTCCCCATTAAGCTGGAGTTCGGAGTAAAGAGTCAAAATCGTCGCGACTTTGACGCTGCGTCAAACAGCAGATAAACTCAACAGTGGTTTTGCTGCTTTGGATAAAAAGATGAATTATTCTATGGCTATGGTTTTTCAGAATATTGGCTGTATTTATAGTTTTCTTTTGGTAGTGTAGAAAAATTGGACGTGTTATCGAATTATTTTTTATTTCATTTACTCCCACGGAAGTAAAAATATTTTTTTAAGATACTATAAGATACAAGCTGTTGCCCGCGGCTTCGCTCCCGTTTTTTTTTCTTCTTTTAAATTTCGATATTTTCTCACCGTTTAAACCTTCCCTGGGCTTCCACGAATATTTCCAGACTAAAATTAGACAAATCGGTTCAGCCGTTCTCGAGTTTTAGCAAGACTAACGAACAGCAATTCATTTTTTTTATATAGATAAATATGTTACCTCAGTTAGATTATGATGTTTTTTCTTGTTCGATCTTTGGGGCAAACAACACAATTTTTTATTGGGCTATGTAATGAATGTGTGATATTGACGCGGCGTCAGTTTCGCACCTTTGCAAGGGTGCCTTGCCTTTACAGTCGTAATGTTATGTTGTATGTTGTCATTTTAATTAGCGTTTCCTAAACAAATGCCGTTGCGAATGTGTTTTTTCTACACTGAATCCAGGAGTGAGTCATACATTTCTGTTTTCAACCACTCGTACTATACTCAGATGTAGTTACACTTTGCTAATCACACACACACACACACAAATCACGTCTATGTACCTTTTACCAAAAATATGTAAGTTTTTATTAAGATGCAATTTTTAATATACATAATTATAATGTATGTATACCAGTTGCTTCTCTTTCCGCGCAGATGCTAATAGCCCATCGAGGGAATGGGCGAAAGTCTTAGGAATCATGTTATAGGCGATGCGGCTAGCAACCCCATCACTATTTTGTTTTCCCTTTCCACCTATACGCCCTTAATCATTAAGGTTTAGTTACCTTAGGCTCTGTCTACCCCGTAAGGGATAAAGATATATGTATGCATGTTTACCAAATTTCAAGTCAATCCGACCGAGTTTAGTTTACTTTTGAAGCTAACAAAGTGGTAAATCAAAGTTTTAAAAAAGTTACAGCTTGCGTGTTCTTAAAGTAACAGAGAGTTACTAAACACTCGTTTAACGGTGGTCTGAGTTTTTGTAGTACTTCTTCTTTTTTAATATGGCCCCATTGATAGATGCGATGATTTACCCAATGTCAAAGTAATAAATGCAGCATTCAAAAATCTTGTGACCAAAATGTCGGATGTCGGCAACGTTGTACGGTAGAACACGGTCTAAAGACCCCTTCCCCCCTGTCGGTCTCTTAGCCGACGGATAATGATATCCCTCAGAATCTGCCAGGAAATCATTAACCGATGCCCAGAGTGCACCGGACCAAGCACTGCTTTTCCCCTCGTACGGATCCAAAAACGAACCGCAGCTCTTGACCGCACGTGGAGGTAACCTGACTCGCACCCCTTTTTTGCAGTAACACAGGCAATAGTAGTTTGAGAGGTGATCTGAGGCAATCCCAAAATGTGAACGTTGAGTCAATTTGTCTATTTATTTAACTTAGAAATGTAGTGGGCGAAGCATTGTTCTTCGCGCCTTTTCGCGCTAGCCCATGGGCTCTCAAACTGTGCGCCTGTGTTGGATAAAAATGTTGACAGGTTCGCGTTAGCGGCTTAATTACTTCAGGCAAAATGGCAGCGTCTTTTGCGGAACGTAGCGGCAATACTGTTTTCATTGTTGTTATTATTGTCACGCGGGCGCTTGGGATAAGGTGTTCGATACATGATAACTTAAACTAGGTATGGATAGGCTCTGTATTAGACAAAATGGCAAAATTGTTTACTTAGATATCAAAATTTGCTGGAATGTCTTTTCAAGTCCGTGAATTAAATGAAAAGCCTCAGACAATTGAACTAAATTATATTTTTCGGCTCCTACAATATGTTTTACCAATAGGCGGGTTTTACTTAAAGTTTGGGTCTTAAACAATAAAAATAGTGGTAAAAAACCGACCGAGTAACGCAGTTAGTTACAAACAGTTTTTTTTGTGAGCCTAAGTAAGAGATCGAAATAACTGTACCTTATCGCGTTTTGGTGACAGTAGAGTACACGAGCACTTAAAAATTATCGTCATATCGTTTTCAGTTCTGCAGAAGCGATAGAAATATTTAAAAAAAAGTTAATCTAGCCGATAAAGTTTGGGGTATCTAGTCAATTCTACAGTAAACCTACGCTGATGACTTCAGTGTCCTCAATATTAAATAAAATGCCAGTTTACTCTGCAAGTAGTGAATGGCTGCGGTCACGGCCGCATCGAGGCAGGTAACTGCATATTGTCTTGTTGAACAGAGCCTCTATGTGAGGCCGGGTAGAGATGTCACGAATATTCGGCTACTATTCGGTATTCGGCCTATTCGGCCCATTTTTTGGTATTCGGTATTCGGCCGAATAATACGTACTATTCGGCCGAATACCGAATACCGAATTATGAAAAAAAGACACGTCATATTACTCAAGATTATATGTGTGCATTACCAAATTACAATACCTTAGTAATAGGCCAGGGTCGATACCTTTGAAAATGATAAAAAGTAAAATAAAATTATAGTAGGATGAAACCCATTAGAAAAGGTAGAGAATATTACAAAAATTAAAGGAAAAATAAATTACGGTCGATCTGAGGTCGGGAAGGGGGGGGGGGGGGGTGAGTTTTTAAGGGTGAAAAACGGTTTATCTCGATTTCCGGCGAAACTACAAGTCTTATGAAAAAAAGTTAAATGGCAAAGTTGTAGGTAATAAAAAGATCTACAACTTTTGCTTTTACACTTTTTTCACATAACCTCAAAATTTATGTGAAAAATTCAAATAACCAAGTTTTTGGTTTTTTATTTTTATCTTTTGCAAAAATAATAATTTTTTCACGAAACTTGGTGAAAACTTACCTTTTTATGTCCCGAACTTACAGTAATTTTTTTGATTTAAAAGATTCATTTTTTCACCTTATTTTGACTTAATATCGAAAAAGCACCCTAATTTTCAATCGAAAATTCTCAAGTCAAAATATTTGTTTTTTTTAAAAAGTCGGTAGCCTTTTTGTTCGTTAAAATCTCTACTTTCCGATGGTATAAAAAATATATACATTACAATGGTAATTTTTGTCAGAAAATGCAAATAAAGGAAAAAATCATTATGTTCAATTTTGAGCTATTTATTTAAAATTTACACCTTAATTACTCGTTAAACATAAGATTACATGTTATATTGATAAACAAAAAAATTACGAATCCATAAAACATAAATATTGGAAAAAACATGCGAAAATAATTGTTCTAAATATTAAAAAAATAGGATTTAAAGGAGATTTCATCTGCTTAATGTGACTGTTGCAATATTTTTCAGTAATAAAGTTGATTTATTAAATTCTAATAACATTTATGTCATAGAAAATCTCATCTTACTAATATTATAAATGTGAAAGTTTGTTACTCTTTCACGCCAGAACGGCTGGACAGATCGGGATGAAATTTGGAACATATATAGATTATAGTCTGGAATAACACATAGGCCACTTTTTATCCCGGAAAATTGCGCAATTCCCGTGGGATAGCGATAAACGAATTCTATGCAGACGAAGTTGCGCGCAACAGCTAGTAATATATAAATATACATGTAAATCGTACTATTGAATTTCGATACTTTATACTGATTACGTAATTCATAATAATTTTCTTAAATACAATAAAAATTGGATTTGAATCCTATTTTTAAATATTTAGAACAACTATTTTCGCATGTTTTTTGCAATCTTTATGTTTTATGGATTCGTATTTTTTTTTTGTTTATCAATGTAACATGTAATCTTACGTTTAACGAGTAATTAAGGTGTAAATTTTAAATAAATAGCTCAACATTGAACATAATGATTTTTTCCTTTATTTGCATTTTCTGACAAAAATTACCATTGTAATGTATATATTTTTTTATACCATCGGAAAGTAGAGATTTCAACGAACAAAAAGGCCACCGACTTTTTAAAAAAAACAAATATTTTGACGTGAGAATTTTCGATTGAAAATTAGGGTGCTTTTTCGATATTAAGTCAAAATAAGGTGAAAAAATGAATCTTTTAAATCAAAAAAATTACTGTAAGTTCGGGACATAAGAAGGTAAGTTTTCACCAAGTTTCGTGAAAAAATTATTATTTTTGCAAAAGATAAAAATAAAAAACCAAAAACTTGGTTATTTGAATTTTTCACATAAACTTTGAGGTTATGTGAAAAAAGTGTAAAAGCAAAAGTTGTAGATCTTTTTATTACCTACAACTTTGCCATTTAACTTTTTTTCATAAGACTTGTAGTTTCGCCGGAAATAGAGATAAACCGTTTTTCACCCTTAAAAACTCACCCCACCCCCCCTTCCCGACCTCAGATCGACCGTAATTTATTTTTCCTTTAATTTTTGTAATATTCTCTACCTTTTCTAATGGGTTTCATCCTACTATAATTTTATTTTGTCTCAAAAATTATCGACCCTGGCCTATAAGTAAAATTGATCAGTGTTAAGTTGTGATGGATAAAAACAAGCTTTTTAGCATTTGTTGGTAGCAAACGATTATGCTTTTCGTCGCATACACGCTACTCCCAGGAGAAGAAAGATAAACTTTAGCAAATTTCGAGAGAATTGGGTATTGCTTTTCGTTTGCTGACCACCACTTGTAAGGATCAGCCTATAGACAAGCACGTATTTTGTGCCGAATATTCGGCGCTTCGGCCGACAGCGTTGCCGAATATTCGGTATTCGGCCAAATCACTATTCGTGGCAACTCTGGCCGGGACGCCTTCAGCTTGCATTTATGCGCAAGCTTGTGACGTATTGAATGAAGTTTGACTTAAGTGCGTTCCTATTACCCTCAGCTGGGGTGTAGGTGTTCATTTTCGGATCACTTACCATCTCATCTCCCGCATACCCATCTCCTGCTCCACGGAACGACGCCAAGTCAATTGAATATTATTTGATACAAGCTTGGCTGTCTTGCACGTGAGTAGCGGAGTGGCGAAGTAAATATTTTTGTGCCTACATTGAAATAAATATCAATAAATTATTAAAGTACGTGTACCTATACCTACACATTTCTTAAAATTCGCACAATAACAAGGTCACGCGATAGCTAGTAACAGATAGAAAAATTCGAAGGCTTACCCACCTGCTATGGGTGGTGTAGCACGCGTCACGGAATGACGAGGATCCGGGTTCGATTCCCGGCTATAGCTTTACTTTTCGGATTTTTATGTGTTCTAATTTTCAGTGTTGTTTAGAAATATACATATTTCTTGTTTATATCGAAGATAATTACTCGTATGCAAAATCTTGGCTTCTGGGTCCAATTCGATTTTGTTACTTCTGCTAAGTAAGTTACCAATAACGACAACGACAAAGTCGAATACTATGGTTATTAATGTTTATTTTCTACTTATTTTCAGTGCAAAGAGGTAAGTCGACCGTATTTCTTTTCACACTAACTTCATCGCCCTAATTAAAATAGGTAGCTTAAATATTTTTACGTCGCCTCGCCTCGGGTCGAGCGGCTGCCTCTATAGACCGACCGCATAAATGAGTCCTCGCCCGCGCGGCACAAGGGCGCGGGGTGGGACGACAAAGAGGACCGAGAGACGTGCCGGCGGGTAGTGCCCCCCCCCCCCCCCTGTCGGGCTCTTAGCCAACGGTCAATGATATCCCACAAAAACTGTCAGGTGATCACTAGCCGATGCCTGGGGTGCACCGGAACATGCACTGCTCTTCCCCGTGGACGAAAACGAACCCCTAGTTTTAAATTAAAATGTGTTGCAATGCAATGTGCCGGTATATTTAAATGCAAGTGTTCGACCCACCTCTATAGTCGTCGGCTGAAGGACGGTTGACATGATTGCGTATCGTTATCGAACATCGAATAACTAAGATAGAGTATTATCTAGAAGCAATAACAGAAGAAAATTTTATACTGTAATCTCCTACAACGAGCGCATCACAAAAATAGTGGGGAATTTTGAATTCCTTCCATGCTCATCTTTGAGCAAAAAAAAAACCTTAGAATCTGCCAGTGGCTCCTCTTCTTGCGCAGATGGTAACAACCCATTGAGGGGACGGCGAAAATCTTAGGTATCATGTTTCCAGCTATAAACGTAGCCTTAGGCTATGTATACCCGCCTGCTGGCGAGGGGTAGCGATCCCCTGCTAGCAATTAGAGGCCCACGAGTCTAGGGGGGACCATGTATTCCCGGCTCTCCCCTCTTGGCTCAGGAGCCCCAGTACATAGGCTGGGGCGGCCGGTGGGCATACGCGGCGCTTCCCAATGGCACCAAGGGAATACCGGTGGGTTTTTAGTGGGTATGGCTTCCCTGCCGCTTTCCTTTCAGGAGGGGCGCCGTGTAACGCATTTTCCCATCTCAAAAATAAAACAAATAAGGCTATGTCTACCCTGTAAGGTTCAGTATTTTGCGGATCCCACTTTTCGTTTTGATTAAACACCTCTTGACTAAGATTAGTTGAATTATTTCTTTCAAGAACTTTGTATGATAGACAGCTTAGCGGTCAATAGGCAAAAGGCATGTAGCATTTTACGATATCTGTGTACGATGAGTTTACACACCAGATAAGTTTTATCTAAATTGTTTGATATTTAAATGCGTTACACTTTCAATCGTACGATATGAAGTTTGCTAACGAACCACGTGTTTCATCTACAAAAATACAGGCGTAGTACCTTGTCGTTAGGTATCAGCTTTATGACTAATAATGTAAGAAATAATAAATGCATTATCGTAAATGCGTAATGACAAATAACATACGCAACGCGCACAGATTGATCACGTCACTATCCCTTATGGTCGATTTAGACGAAGACTATTTATAGCCGCCTAAATTACGGCGCCTAAAAAAGGCACCGTCACATTTTCAGACCGTTTAGACAATGACTATTTTCAGCCGCTTAAATCTTGCCGCCAGTGACCAGCAAACCGTTTACACGGTGCCTTTTCAGTACCAGTCGTAGCACACCGCCGCGCCGCAGCGAGGGGGGCGGCGAGGCACGCGGGCGGGTGGCACTGGCGCCGAAAAGTAGACTCGTGTTCTATTCCGTGCCAGCGCTGGCATGCCGCGAAAAAATGGCGCCGAAAGTGTTTATACGGTGCCTTTTTTAGGCGCCGTCATTTAGGCGGCTATAAATAGTATTCGTCTAAATCGACCATTAGTTACGCGGAAGACAGAGATTTGGGTAACAAGACCTGAAAGTCACGTTTAGCGTGATTGTGGGCGTATGTTGAGGAATGAAAATACTGATGGGTTGCTAGCTACAGCGCCTGTAACATGATTCCTAAGGTTTTTGCCGAGTAACTCGGTGGGTTATGGAATGCCGAATAAGTTTAATAAAGCCTTTTAAATAAGTTGTAGTAATAGGCAATTTAGGCAACAGAGCCCGTGTCGCCGACAGAGGGGAGGGGGGTCTTTTGACCGTATTACCGTACAACGTTGCCGAAATTTGGTACAAAGATAGCTTCGGTCCCGGGGACACATATCGCTACCTTGGGGCTCAATTGTCGTATAAGCCAAAAGTCGACTTTTCAGGAGAGCCAAAAAACTAAAAAGAAAAACAAAAAAAAATTGTAACTCTTTTGTTTTAATAGTTATAAAGAATCTTCGTAGGACGAAAGTTCTTCAAATTATGAGTAGAACAATATGAATTCATAATATTTAAGATATAACCCATAACAAAGAAAGTAGATGGCGTATACGCTTCTTAAAACCAAAACAACATGACGCTTATGACCAAAATAATAGTTGCTGTACATGCTACTTAGGACGTAAAAGTCAGCTGTTACGATTTATTGAAAAAACCAAAGGTGTTAGTCGCCGGTTTTCTGTTTTTGGTTAGGTACTTTACTGTAAAAATATAAATCATCTATATACACCCTAAACTACTTTACTGCGATAACGATGATAAGGTAGGTATAAACCAAATCAGTTTGAGAATCGTATTTAACTTTAAAAGTCCATTCATATTAAAAAGATTGGAGGGTTTGGTAGTAACAAAAAATTCGTATAGAAAAAAAATATATCGCTGAAGGGAAAAAATCAATGTCAACGAAAAAAAAAACACAAATATCGTTGTTATTATTAAAAATATTGTTCAAGTACCACATAAAACGATAAAAAATAAAAGTAGCAACAAGAATAGGGCATTTAATACTCCTAATCTCTTTCAATCAAAAACAATCTATTTTATAAAAGTTATGTGTTTAACGCTCTTTTTACTTCAAATTTATTTTTGGTTGGCGTTTATTGCCATGAAATGAAACGCTACTGCAGGCCGTACACCAAACTTTATTCTGTTATTGGAAATAACTCAGGTCGTATTTACCAAAATGGTTTAGTGGTGGCTTATACATCTTAAAAATGAAACGTAATTGCAGGTTGTATAATAAACTTTGTTCAATTTTCAGAAATCGTTAAGGTCGTATACGCCAAGTTTGATAAGCAATGTCCTTTATGCCAATTATAAACCTTAATTTAGGGTCAATAATACCTTTGCATTTTTCACACTCCGAGTAGCTGGCTTTTATAGCTCGTTTTTTTAAAATTTCTTGTTTAGAGTAACAGAAAATTGAGGTTGTATTCGATATTTTTTCGGGATTTGGACAATTTTAAATACACAGATCGATAGAGAAAAAAAAACTGAGCAAGACTGCATTTAAATCTCATTTTCGTCAAAATGGCGTTTACGACAATTGAGCCCCAAGGTAGCGATATGATAGTTTTTATACCGGAAAATTGCATAGTGAATTGGCATTGTTCATTTTTTTAAGCTGTGCTTTTAACACCTTTATTTGATAAAATGGACTATTTCAAGCAACTAATTTGAATATTATGCTTTTACGTAGCTTTGTTAATTAATAATAAATATTTTTTCGCTGTTTGATAATTCGTGAATTTAGACAGAATCCCAATCGCCTTCGTTCGGCTGGCTATAAAAAGAAACGGCTTTGTCTATGGTTTTGTTAGATTTGACAGTGACACGTGACAGTTTCCATAGCCAAACTTTTTTTTTTCATTTTTGTGGCAAACATTCGATGCTGGATTCTGTCTAAAAACCCGGTCGTTCGGTCAAACAAAGGTTCAAAGTACTTTTACAAAAATATCTGCAATCATAAAGTATTTTTGAAATCGGACAAGATAAATCGGATAATTGATGGTTTTCCTCGAAATGGTTTTCGAATTGGAGCATACTAAAAAAAATGAACAATGCCAATTCTGCGTAGACCGAGCTGCAGGCAACAGCTAGTCTGTCTATATAGTAAGGTTTTTAATTTGTTCGTTACAAGCATAACTAGATCCAGAGATTACCCCTACAAACTCACAAACTTTACCTCTTTATAATATTAGTAGGTATAGATTTAAAAAATCATTAATCTTCGTTATTGGCATGGGAAAACCAAGTGTACCACAGGTGTGGTGGAATAGGCTTTTCTTAGACTTCACGTTGACCTTCGTAAATGTTTCCGCAGCTGGCGCCCCTCGCGAAGAAGGTGGACATGACGGAGAGGCAGGTGGAACGGTGGTGGCGCCTGCGACGCTCCCAGGACAAGCCGTCGACGCTCGTCAAGTTCTGCGAGAACGCGTGGAAGTGCACATTCTACGTGTGCAACTTCGTCTTCGGCCTGGTCATACTGTGGGACAAGGCGTGGCTCTGGGACATCGATCAGGCTTACATCGGGTATCCGCATCAGGTTGGTATAGTAATATCGATGTAGTGGATAAAGCCACAGAAGAGACTAAGAATGCGATGGCGGGACGATTTGGACGCGTAAGGCACTGGTCCTACTGGCGTTATTTAGTCTAAGTCAACCACCTGCCGAAATATTTCGGAATAATTTTAAAATACCTTTTCTCAAACATTGTCGTAAATGTCGTCATTGTATTCTAAGTAACAGAACACGATGGGTCTTGTTGACGGCCGAATTACATTGCAGGCGCGATTTTCTGACCATAAATCGGATTGCTGGACTGTTTTTACCTACCTACTTTTTCAACGTCAAAGAGACTATGGAATAATGAACAACAATGTCATACAGCCAAGTCGATGGCCGAGGAGTGCGCGTTTTGTTCGAGTCTAACATTTTTATCAATGTCTCAAATAGCTTACGGTGACAGATGAGAAAAAAACACAGTGAAAAATTTATTTTCATTTCCTCTCAATGTTAGAGAAAAACATTATATCTGCCTCAGCTGGAAGAGCACTTGCTGGATTCGTAACTTTAAAAAACAATCACCTGCGGTTCGTGTTTTTAAACAAGTTACTCATCCAGCAATTGGCTACTACCCAGGCCTTGGCATTAATCTACTATAGAGAAGCACTTCTTTTACATAAGGGCTTAGTAAAGTGGATACTTATGTTAGGGTAACGACTGTACTACATTACGTACTGCAGTTAGTTTTGTTTGTTTAGGCACTCTTTCTATCCTCATCTTACATCGTGTGTTAGAGAGAAATGGCGAACACAGTGATTCCGAGCGCTCTGCACTAATGGCCTCAGTGTTTTTATTGAAATGATAAAATGGCGATTGTTATCAGATCGCGCCACCGCCAAACGCTGCATTTGCACAGAACAATCATTATTTATCAGAGTGAGAATCGAAAAGCAGTAAAAGTAAATCATTTTAAACAAAGTTCTTTTATACGGCCTCGTTCTCGTTTGCTTGCTGATAAAGTGTTGTAATGTTACAAAAATACTTTGTTCTTTATAATAAAACGTCTTATGATTGCTTCCATGCTGGTCTAGGAGTAAAGAAAAAACATAGAATGTACCAGTTGCTTCTCCTCCCGCGCAAATGCGATGCGAGAGTAAAAGCTACAGACAGTAGTCCACCACATTCGAATCGTAATACATACATACATAAATCACGTCTTTATCCCTTACGGGGTAGACAGAGCCTGAGGTAACAAGCTAAAGGCCACGTTTAGCATGAACGGAGGCGTATAGGTGGAAAGGGGAACCAAAGTAGTGATGGGTTGCTAGCCGTAGCCTGTAGCGTGATTCCTAAGATTTTCGCCCATTCCCTCAACGGACTTTTACCATCGCGGGACGAGAAGCAACTGGTACATTCCATGTTTTTCCTTTGCTCCCAGACCAGCATGGAAGTAAATTACGCCACGAGGTTTTTTAAATGGCTCGGAAATATTTCTGATTCTATAATAACGCGGTAGGCGACCGATGTTACGAAATTAATCGTTACACCAATCGACAACAGATGTTGCTCTTGACTTTGATCCGGCTAGCGCATTCTAAAATTCCAACACTGTTAATTCAGTGAGGGTTATCTGACAACGAATTATAGTTAGGTTGATTAGTTTGATTTGTATTATTCTTCCATACTGGTCTCGGAGTAAAGAAAAAGCAAAGAATTCGCACCCTTCGAGGAAAAAAGACTTAAGTCCTATATAGGACTTACTTCTTTCTTCCACGAAGGGTGCGAATTTACCAGTTGCTTCTCTTCCCGAGCATGGTAAAAGCCCATCGAGGAAATGGGCGAAAGTCTTAGGAATCGTGTTACAGGCAATGCGGTTAGCAACCCATCAATATTTTTATTTCCCTTTCCACATACGCCCTTAATCATGGTAAACGTGGTCTGGTTTTGTTACCTTAGGCTGTGTCTACCCCGTAAGGGATAAAGATGTGATATATGTATGTATGTATGGTATCGAAAGGTATTTTATTTTATAATTAAACTAGCTTTTGCCCGCGGCTTCGCTCCCGTTTTTTTTTTCTTCTAAATTTCAATATTTTCTCACCGTTTAAACCTTCCCTGGGCTTCCACGAATATTTCAAGACTAAAATTAGACAAATTGGTTCAGCCGTTCTCGAGTTTTAGCGAGACTAACGAACAGCAATTAATTTTTATTTATATAGAAGATAAATATCTTGGGACAAATTAAACCAATTGACCCAGGCCCAAACTAAGCAAAGCTTGTACTATGGGTACCTACCAGGCAACGGATAGACATATTTATATAATGTAGATAAATACATACTTAAATACATACAACATCCATGACTCAAACACACACACAAATAAGACTATTACCTGACCAACTGTTGGTCTATTTGAGTAAACAAAAGAAAACTTGTATTTGTTTATGTTAACACGGTATATTTGAACAAGCTGATTAGTTTAACTAATGCAGATAACATTGGTGAATTTAGGTTAACTACTAATAAAGGGGCAATTACACTAAGCCGATCGCCGCGTGCAACAGTACAGTACATGCGGTACAGTACGCGCGCTATCTGAGTGCAGTCGGGGTATGAGGCTGCGGGTTGCGGCAAGGTGAAATGTGTCGACAGAGACAATTGCAATCGCTTAATCAGGTAGTCAAAGCAGGCGGACAGACTAAATTTAATTTAATGACGGCATTTGTTCGCAGTAGTGTAATAGACCCTTTAGAGTATGGTACGTTCTTAAGCTCTCATGTGAAGTCGATAAGTTACATGTTAATGTCCTTTAGCGGGTGACCTAAATATAAGGGCGTGCTCGTGTCAATTAACAACGTCAGTTAGTGGTACAACCTTTTTTTTTAACCCCCGACGCAAAAAGAGGGTGTGTGTGTGTGTGTGCGCGTGCGTGCGTGCGTGCGTGCGTGTGTGTGTGCGTGTGTGTGTGTCTATTGCATAGTAGCTCTCAAACGCCGGTTGGACTGATTTCGATTCAGTTTTTTTGTTACATTCTAAAGTCAGTTTCCTTGCGGTAGTTCTTAGCCATAATATTATTTTACGACAATGTCAAAGGTGACAGTAGACGTAGTTTTTTTTTAAATTCTAAGCTAAGTTGTAGGCACGAAGCTTATCAGCCATTAAATCTCACAAAATGTCATATCGACCACTTAAAAAAATATTTCTAATTAATAATAGGAAATAAAAATAAAAGAGCTGCAGTTTCTCGATTATTAAGACGTCGACGAAAAAATAATAATTTGAACCTCTTCAAAAAACTTTACTTAGCCAATTACGCTAAGCGTGACCTTTGGGTCTTGTTACTCTAGCTTCTGTCTACCACGTCAGGAATAAACAAGTGATTTAGGTCTGTTGGTATGTTCAATACCAGCAGTTTTATTATTTCGATCGTAAATTTAAAGCTTGCGGCAACGTAACAATAAAACAACCAATCTTATCAAAAATGAGGTGTTGAATTTCAATACAATAAGCATACAATCCAATCATACAATATATTAATATATGGAGATTGTTGCACTGTGAAAAGTATGAAAATGCCCAGAACACCTCTCTTCTGTTTACAAACTGCTGGGGCGCGGGGTGGGACGACCGCGGGGGCCGAGAGGTGCGGGCGGCAGACGCACTACCCGCCCGCACCTCTCGGTCCCCTTTGTCGTCCTACCCCGCGCCCCTGTGCCGCGCGGGCGAGGACTCATTTAAGCGGTTGGTCTAGACCAGTGGTTCCTAACCTTTTCAATGTCACTACCCCTGTGAACAAGTATGGGAATTGAGTTTACCCCTAGCTAATTTAAAATAATTAAAACCACACAAATTCGAACGAAAATATGTTTATTATGTAAGAAATTGCACGCTTAGGTAACTAGTAAGTAAAGTAATATGTAAATCTCGGAGTTAACCGTACTATTATTTTGTTTATTGCTATTTTAATACCATTTCGTGCCATCCCGTGTTACCCCCCTAGAATCTCCGTTTTACCCCCAGGTTAGGAACCACTGGTCTATAGACTATGTTCCACTCCCAGTGTTGACTTTCTGGGACAAAACTGCACGGCTAGCACGACAACGCGTGACGGCTGTGTCGTGCGCGAGATAAGACTACTCGTATTACTGTTTTATCTAGCGCGCACCCCTGCTATAGACCGACCGCTTAATTGCAGTGCAGGGGCGCGGGGTGGGACGACCGTAGGGGTTGAGAGGTGCGGGCGGCAGGTGCATAACCCGCCCGCACCTCTCTCGGTCCCCTTTGTCGTCTTACCCCGCTCCCCTGTACCCGAGGCAAGCATTTACGCGGTCGGTCTGTAGCACGACAGCGCGCCACAGCTCTCAACTCAACGCGACTCTTCATTCTAGAAAGAGACGGGTACAGTGTAGAGTTGCCACGAATAGTGATTTGGCCGAATACCGAATATTCGGCAACGCTGTCGGCCGAAGCGCCGAATATTCGGCGGCCGAATATTCGGCACAAAATACGTGCTTGTCTATAGGCTGATCCTTACAAGTGGTGGTCAGCAAACGAAAAACAATACCCAATTCTCTCGAAATTTGCTAAAGTTTATCTTTCTTCTCCTGGGAGTAGCGTGTATGCGACGAAAAGCATAATCGTTTGCTACCAACAAATGCTAAAAAGCTTGTTTTTATCTATCACAACTTAACACTGATCAATTTTACTTACTAAAGTATTGTAATTTGGTAATGCACACATATAATCTTGAGTAATATGACGTGTCTTTTTTTCATAATTCGGTATTCGGTATTCGGCCGAATAGTACGTATTATTCGGCCGAATACCGAATAGTAGGCGAATATTCGTGACATCTCTAGTACAGTGGCGTAACTATAACGTCTGGGGCCCGCGGCAAATTCGTCAGATGGGGCTCCTTCCTCAATATAAGAAGTGCATCAGAGTCCCTTCTGTGCTCTAAACGAAGCCAGTTCGGGGCCCCGTAGAGCTAGGGGCCCCTGGCATTTTGCCAGTCCTGCCACCCAATAGTTACGCCACTGGACGGGTAGGTTATCTCGCGCGCATCGTGCTAGATGTAATTGTAAAAATATTTATTCTTAACTAAACTCGCTTCTAACCGCAGTAAGGCCCGCAGTAAGGCCACTTTGACATTATACGCGAATGACGTCATAGCAATCAGGTGATTTGATTCGTAATCAAAACATGGTGATTCCTATCTGAAATCGGTAGACGTGTGTGACGAATCGCGTGATTCATCGTATAAGCGAACTGTTAGTAATTAGAGATGTCTACGAAATGTATTATAATATAAGTACTTTCCCACAGGGGTAGGCAGATACTACTTTGTTCCACTTGCTACGATCCTGACATACTTCTTTCGCTTCATTCACACTCATCAATCTCTTCATAAATGCTCGTCGGTTTCGGGTCCTCCTGACCTGGCTTTTTTCCAAAACGTCTCCTATTTGGTCTCGGAACGTCCGTCTAGGCCTTCCCCTCCCAACGTAACCATTCCCACTCCCCCTATAGATCTGTTTAGTTAGTCTACTTTCATCCATCCGCTCTACGTGGCCAAACCAACTAAGCATACTTTTTTCTATCCTAGTCACTATAGCCTCTTTCACACCAGCACGCTCCCTCACACTATTCCTTATTCTATCTTTCAGTGATACACCTTCCATTGAAATTTTTGATTAAAAAATTACGAGTCGCATTCCACCATAAGGTCGACGGAACCCTGCTTTCGCGGGGCTCCTATTTCTGCTCTGAGGGTCACAAGGTCACTAACGAACCTACCCAATTATATCAAAAATGGTTATTCTAACTGTACTTTGTATGAAATTAAGTTTATATCGTAAGTTAATTATAGAAAATATGCAGTATACTTAATGTATGTTACATGAAATATTTTTAGATTAAATTTAATGATCGTTGTAGAAAATGATAATTATATTATATTTAAGTGTGTTAAATGTTGTTATATGATTCAATAATTATAACAAACTAGCTTCTGCCCGCGACTTCGTCTGCGTAGAATTATACATAAAAATCTTCCTCTTGAATCACTCTGTCTA
The DNA here is from genome assembly GCA_949127965.1 of Pandemis corylana. Taxonomy (NCBI): domain Eukaryota; kingdom Metazoa; phylum Arthropoda; class Insecta; order Lepidoptera; family Tortricidae; genus Pandemis; species Pandemis corylana. The sequence goes on along the minus strand of OX421864.1, from coordinate 12,368,607 downwards.
TTAAAAAAAACCGCATCAAAATCCGTTGTGTAGTTTTGAAGATATAGGCATACATAGGGACATAGGGACATAGGGACATGGGGACAGAGAAAGCGACTTTGTTTTATACTATGTAGTGATGAGCGTTATAGCGACTAATATTATAGCAAATATTTTTATACCCATCTTTACGCACCCCGCACGGGTGCAATGTAGAAAATGTTTTATTCTTCAAATTTTTTTAATTTTTATGTGCAATAAAGAGTTTTACATACATACATACATTTGTGGACTTTGACCACAATAGAGAAATCTGCCACTATTACCGTTATAATTCGACCAATTTACAATAAAACCTTGACAAATTATGCAAGTAAACCTTTCTCATGAATCACTCTATCTTTTGGTAAAAACCGCATGAAAATCCGTCCAATAGTTTTTGAGTTTTTCACGAATAGACAGACAGGCAGACACCACGGGGGACTTTGTTTTATATTGTGTAGTGACTGTTGAACATACATACATATATCACGTCTTTATCCCTTACGGGGTAGACAGAGCCTAATGTAGCAAAACCTTAAGGCCACGTTTAGCATGATTAAGGGCGTACCTATAGCTGGAAAGGGAAATCAAACTAGTGACGGGTTGCTAGCCGTATCGCCTATAACATGATTCCTAGGACTTTCGCGCATTCCCTCGATGGGCTTTTACCATCTGCGCGGGCAGAGAAGCAACTGGTAAATTCTATGTTTTTTCTTTACTCCCAGACCAGCATGGAAGAAACTGTTGAAAACAAGGCGTATCTAATATCGACGCGTGTTGTCAATTCCGTGCTGTATGGTTAGTTCTTTGAGAATCACTGCTTGAGCTGGATTCTAAAAGACCTATTCTAAAACCTTTACCATGCTTGTTTTAACTCCAGGGTCTGACGAACGACGTGTGGTGGTACTACATGGTGTCGAGCGCGTTCTACTGGTCGCTGACGCTCTCCCAGTTCTGGGACGTGCGCCGCAAGGACTTCTGGCAGATGTTCGTGCACCACCTCGCAACGATCGCGCTGCTCTCCTTCAGCTGGGTCTGCAACCTGCACCGCATCGGCACCCTCGTTCTGCTGGTGCATGACTGTGCCGATATATTTGTGGAGGTGAGTTGGGGTGACTCTGACTTATCCCGTGATACTAACGGCTGGGTGTCAGATTTCATTACACATAAACGGATAACTCACATATAAAAAGTCGAGTGATGCTCGACATGTTTCGGACTATTTCGTAGTCCTTTTTCCAAGAGCGTTCGCCATCATCATCATGTTGAAAGTGTCAGATTTCGTTGGAATGATCGCGGAACTATCGGTCGCAGTACCACCATGTAGTCCATTACACAACACAATACAAATACTCTTTATTGAACACCACAAATCAGTAAAAACTAATACAGAAACAAAGAACAAAGTAGACAATAGGCGGTCTTCTCGCTTAATAGCGATCTCTTCCAGACAACCAATAATAGAAATAAGTTGGAGACACGCACTCTTACACTTAGGGGCCGTCCATTAATCATGGGATGTTTTTTAGCACTTTATACACCCCCCCCCCCCCCCTCCCCATTAGTGATACGTGGTGAGGTTTAAAACTACTCCTCCTTCCCCATCCAAAATCACGTGTATTTTTAGCACCTACAAAGAATTAAAATGAAATTTAGAATGTTATCTTTAAATACAGGTATAAAAGGCGCGGGGACTTCGTTGCCTGGCAACGGCGAGTCAAGGTCACACTACACGCCGCTTTTCGGATTAAAAATCGCGCGTTTGACGAATAAATAAATACACGTGATATCTTACTACAGCCCCCCCCCCCCCCCCTTTGTGATATTTCGTGATTTTTGCCGAACCCCTCGCCCCCTTTCGAAGCCTCACGTTATTAATGGACGGCCCCGTGGTCCAACTAATTTGTCAAACCCAGAAAAATGCTGGCATTATTTTGAATCACTTAATAATATTTTAATACAAAAATAAGTAGTTTAGGTTAGTTAGGTATCTTCATTTGCTCGAAGGGCAAAATACCCAGAAGGGCCGAAGTACAGTTGACCAAACTATTGTTGGACCACGGGTGGGAGCGGTCCGTTACTTAAATGCAAAAGCAACCTTCGTGCAATCGGGTTTAGGTTCAATTTAAGGCATCGCAATAAACACCTAGTGCAGGGGCTCACAAAGTTGTCTGGGCTACGACCCATCTAATACAAGTTTACAAACTTGGGGCCCACCTCTAAGAAATTCAACTGTTACCAATTTGAAGAAAGGACTTTTCAAATAACAAACGAAATGTTAATATATTTTTTTTGGTGCGTCGTTCTACAAACAGGGCCCAGTTAATATTCGCTCGCGACCCATGGTTTGGGAAACCCTGACCTAGTGGATAATGGACACTAAACTATACGAGTAGAGTGTCACTGGAACTTATCATATGTATACAGGCTATACGCAAAACCAAGGGGCGAATCATGCTATCTCTTTCTCACGGGCCGTGCAACAATAGTGCAGTTGGCGTTAGGCATGAAAAGGAATAGAACTGACGTCTATTTCATGATATGACCCCTCGTATGAAAAAAATATTTCGCGACCCCCCTTTTTATTCATGTAGGTATTTTATTTATGTTACAAATATTCAATCAATACGACACATTTATGCATTTGCATAGTTAGCAACGTTTTTTTTAATGAGGTACTTTTCGCGACCTCTCGCGACCCCCTGTAGAGGATTTGCGACCCCCCCCCCAGGGGGTTGCGACCCACAGTTTGAAAAACACTGAGCTAGAGCATAAAAAAAATTGCAAAGAACAATTTTCACAATGAATTTTCAATCACATGATTGCAGGCTGTGAAAGCGACGAAGTATGCGAACTACCAGAGGACTTGCGACACCCTATTCCTGGGACTCATCTTCACGTGGATCTCGACGCGCATCGTCGTGTACCCCTACTACATTATTTGGAGGTTAGTTTCGATACGGAAGTAAACTGATCCTATCACCTGCTGAAATATCCACCCACGTCTTTATCCTTTACGGTGTATTCAGAGTCTAAGGTAACAAGACCTAAAGGCCACGTTTAGCATGACTGTGGTTGTAAAGGTGGAATGGGGAATCGAAATATTCAGGTATATATATATTTATCTGTCAATTTGTCCAATCCTACTAATTCTACTAAATATTATAAACGCGAAAGCTTGTGAGTATAGATGTATAGATGGATGGGTGGATGCTTGTTAATCTTTCACGCCAGAACGGCTGGACAGATCTGGACGAGATTTCGAACATAGATAGATTATAGTTTGGAATAACACATACGCTACTTTTTATCCCGGAAAATTGCGTAATTCCCGCGGGATAGCGATAAACGAATTCTATGCAGACGAAGTTGCGGGCAACAGCTAGTTATACATAAAAGCGTATTTGGAGGTAAGTCTAGTATGAAAACCGTGGTAACGTAGTGGTGAGAGGCGGATTAGAGGGGTCTAAGACAGACAAACAGACGGACTCTACACCTAAGTGATCTTATGCACGGACCCAAAAAAAGGTCGTTGAATGAAGAGTGGATATCTACAAGTCGTTTTTTTTGTTTATTTGTTAACATCATGCGAGTAAACAGTTATTTGACATTGTAGTTAACTGTAAATGTTGTCAAATCTGTGTTTACAATAATTACGTCATTATGTCGTTTACTAGGGTCGGTTTTTGTTCATTGTGTCTTAGTCGTTTTGCCGCATGAAATATTGAGCATTGCGTGATTGTCTATTCCTTTTGAACATATTTTTTTTTCTACAAATGACACGTAACCCGTGTCGTTGACATATAATGGGTGTGGTGCTACAAACGTATATTGTAATCTATCACTTGTCATCAACTTCGTTGCTTTTTTGAAGCAATGTTGAATAGTACATTACTGCAGAGGCCGTGAAGTAAGGGATTGCTGGACGAGTTTGGGGTAGGTGGCCGAGTCGAAGACGAGGCCAGATAGAACGAGTCCTGCAATCCCTGTTCCGGCCAAAGCTTGTATAGTGCTTTTCTCAAACAATGTGAGGAAATATTAAAATTAAAATAACTACTAGACAATCAAGTAAATCTCTTTACTTTTTTCCGGTAGCATATTTTGCATAGCTAAATTTGCCTCCTCTTTTAAATGAGGCGGAGTACAGTTCATAAGTTCCCCGTCACTTTCATCACTAGAAGTCATTTTTATTTCTGTTAAATTATAATAACAATCACTACGAAATACGCATAAGCAGAAAAAAAGATTTTCGATTTGTCACCTTATTTATTTTTTAAATGTACTAATTTGATCCAGCTATTTGAGCACCATGTTTAACCGCACATAAATATAGTACCATAGATTTTTTTTTATGTTGCAATTATGCTTAGGTACAGATTGTGGTGGTGGTTGGCTGTATGTAATTTTTTCCTTTGCCAATTTAATTTTAGTATAGAAATTTAAAAAATGTTGAGCAGCGGACAAAAATGGATTTTCATACTAACTTTTGTGGCCTAAGCCAAGAAGTAATGTAGGGAGCCATAAACGAGAAACTTCATGTCCTCGTATCGGGAAATTAACGCATACATTTCCGAGCATGTTTGAGAAAATTAAATTTTATGGGAAATACTCGTAGCTGTTGTCCAGGGCTTCGCCCGCTGCAACTTTTTTTTTACAAACTTTATCTAAACAGTGACAAACACAACTAAAATAATACATACAGATGTTAGTGCGGAAAGTATGTCATTACCTCAAGAGCCCCGAGATTTGCCACGAGCCGAATGCTTTTAAAGGTTTTTACATTATAATAACTCTTCGGTAAGTACCTAGTCGTGAATCGGTACAAGTACAAAAAAAAATTGAAAAGTAAATCGCACTAGTGCGCAAAAACGGACATTTCGCACGCAAAACAGCCAAAAAAAGGGTACTTTTTCAGCAACTGTATTGAAAAATATTTTTCTCAAAAATGTCCGTTAAAGTCGTCATTGTTAACTACATATCACAACAGGAAGATAATTGTTGCCGGTCAGACCAAAATTAAAAAAAAAAAATTACTGTAGCGCTAAACTCTCCAGTAATGTTGCATACAAATTCTATTACTGTCTAGTTATTAACTTTTTAAAAATGCAAATCACCATTATCACTACATAGTATAAAACAGTCGCTTTCTCTGTCCCCATGTCCCTATGTATGCTTATATCTTCAAAACTACACAACGGATTTTGAAGCGGTTTTTTTTAATAGATAGAGTGATTCATGGAAGGTTTTTATGTATAATTCTACGCAGACGAAGTCGCGGGCAGAAGCTAGTAAAAAATAAAGGCACAAGACTTAAAACACCAAATTAAAAAAAAAGCTAGTACGTCAACGTGTTGCAGCACCACGATCCGGGCGCCGATGCTGCTGCCCATGTTCCCGGCGTACTTCATCTTCAACTCGCTGCTGTGCCTGCTGCTGGCGCTGCACATCGTCTGGACGTGGCTAATACTGCAGATAGCCTATAAAGCCATCTACGCCGGGAAGGTGAGCAATAACCTAACTTTTATACATATACCGTCACTCTTTCCCACAGGGGCAAGCAGAGACCACTTTGCTATCGAATGAATGAAGAATTGTTACTTATTGATATTTTATGTTTACTTTTACGGTTTTACCGTTAGAAATTTAATGTCTAAACGACACCATTCAAACAGATGACGCTTAGCGACAATAATTCGCATAGTAACAAGGTCACGTGACAGCTAGTAACAGATAGAAAAATTCGAAGGCTTACCCACCTGCTATGGGTGTAGGGGTTTCACGCTTCACGGAATGACGAGGATCCGGGTTCGATTCCCGGCCATAGCTTTACTTTTCGGATTTTTCTGTGTTCTAATTGTCAGTGTCGTTTAGAAATTTGGAGGCTACCTTGTTACCGGTTCTCTGGAACCGAAACGGAGAGAACCTATAAATACCGGTTGTTCACCGTTTCCAAGCCCTGGCCTCTATTTCACATACACACATACACGTACACAAATCACATCTTTATCCCTTACAGGGTAGACAGAGCCTAAGGTGGCAAGACCTACAGGCCACGTTTAGCAAGACACTGAGGGCGTAGAGGTGGAAAGCGGAATCAAAATAGTGATGGGTTGCTAGCCGCATCGCGTATAACATGATTCCTATGATTTTCGCCCGTTCCCTCAATGGGTTTTTACCATTTGAGTGGGAAGAGGAACAACTGGTACATTCTATGTTTTTTTTTTGCTACCAGACCAGCATGGAAGTATGTTCGACTATATTTACAACTGATGATGTTCACTTGATGTGGAATGTTTAACACTCTGTATATGATATTGCGCCTTCTCAATCCTTACGGTGAAACCCGCTTGTGGGAGGCCGTTTGGACCGATTCGTTATCATACACAATCACTAAACAATCCGGTTCGAAGGACCATTTGATGTACGGGATACGTACAACAACTCTGATCTGATGATTGATGCTTGATATAAACACTTATAACGGTGTATTTATTTATTGATAACCAAGGTATAAAAGGTACTAGCTAGGAGCACGTATTAACGTAGACTGACTAAAATTACAATGCAATAAAGAATTGAATGGATTATGAATAGAGCTGACGCGTGAAATGTGCGATGCTTGTATCGTACAATACCTATTAATGGTTGTTTCCAGATGGATGGCGACATCCGCAGCAGTTCCGAGATGAGTGATAGCTCCAATCGGTCGTCCAACGGCACGCCGGCGCGCGCCAACAACAAGAAGTGAGACATACATACATACATCACGCCTCTTTCCCATAGCTAGGCAGAAACTACTTCTTTCCAGGGCAGCTTTAAATTTCAATAAATTACATACATACATACATATCGTCACGCCTCTTTCCCACAGGGGTATGCAGAGACTACTTTATTCCACTTGCTACGATCCTGACATATTTCTTTCGCTTCATCCACAGTCATCAATCTCTTCATACATGCTCGTCGGTTTCGGGTATTCCTGACCTGAACTTTTTCCAAAACGTCTCCTATTTGGTCTCGGAACGTCCGTCTAGGCCTTCCCCTCCCAACGTTACCATTCACACTCCCCATATAGATCTGTTTAGTTAGTCTATTTTCATCCATCCGCTCTACATGCCCAAACCAACTAAGCATACTTTTTTCTATCCTAGTCACTGTATCCTCTTTCAATTCAATAAATTCGTAACTGTAAATAAGGTTAATAACATCAGAACACGCAATTCGTCATAAATAGAGCAGCGACCTTTCAATAAAATCGGGACGTCACTGATCGTCAAAGGTATCGATGCAATCAGACTGATCATAAAGATCAGAACATTTGTGGAAAATATACCTTATCTTTGTAACAAAAAGGTACAGTGAATTATGCATGCAAACGAGTACACTATAATAGGTGACATCTTTCATTTTGGCATGACGTATGAACCATATTTGTATTTGTTTGAAATTCTAATATATTGTTATATACGTAAGGTTTATCACCGGTTAAGGTTTATTCCGATCGATACCTTTGACTTTTACCTTATTGAACGTCCCGAATTTATTGAAAAGTCGCTGCTCTTATATATATGTCGAATTGTGATGGCGGCGCCACCAGTTCACAACGATGATGATGATTGTTATTATTATTATTTTCTTTTCAAAAGTGGGTAGTCCTACGTAATCTTTTTGTATCGACTGTAAATGTTCGATCGCTCTCAACTGGTAGCGACACCTATTGACAGTTATTGTGATTAATCTAATTTTCTTACTGGCAATACTTAATTTAATTTGCAACTGTCGTTAAGAGTTACGTGCGTTGGTCAACCTGTACACTGTTTCCTGTTATTCTTGCACTGATTGGTCTTCGGTTATAATTTTTATGTTGGTACATTGGAAACGCAAGCATTGGGGTTATAGCTTTGTTTTGATTGGTTGAATCACTCCCCCTTTTGCTTGGACATGGCTCTTGGCGGGAAAACTGTAGCGAAGTGGCGGGATGGAACCGCGAGGGAGTCACATTTGAATTGAGCACCCGTTGCGAGGTGGATATTCTCGCCAAGAGACTTGTCTGCTTTCCATAATAAAATATCTTGCTTTTGTAACAAGTGTTAAAGTGTTAATAATTAGTAGTGAGTGTGAATAAAGTTCCGAGACGGAGTTTATAACGTGTTTGCTTTGCTAGCGTGTTCGAATACCTATCGCTATGTCCGATGCCCAAGAAAACGCCCAGTTTCCCAATCCGGCCGCTCCTGATCCGACATCAGGCGTGGGATTAAATCGGACTCATAGTGATGAATCACGCATAGACGAAAATTTGCTGCGTACACTTCTAGAAGCACAAAATCAGAACATGATGGCTTTAATCAGTTCTATGCAACCGGTGAATACTCGCAAGATTACTTTACCGGATTTTGACCCTGAGAAGGCGGATGTGGATCCACGAGCATGGTGTTCTACTGTGGACTTGTGCCTCGGAGGTCACGAACAACAAGGATGTGACCTGATCCTGGCCCTCAGCAGAGCGTTGAAAGGCAATGCATCGCGCTGGCTATCTCAAGTTTCTTTTGCTGGCATGACGTGGCCTCAATTCAAAGATCTTTTCCTGGCTCGTTATGGTTCAATTGAAACTCCTGCTGCTACCCTAATAAACATTCAGAACAGCAAACCAAAAGACAGCGAGAACATGGCATCGTATGCTGCACGACTTTCGACGTTGTTAATGGCACGTTTCAAGGACATGACGACGGAACAAATAACTTTGGCCATGGTACTGGCCCACGTGTCTCAATTCGATGGAAGGATACAACGTACGGCTTTTACTACGGAAATCAAGACCCGCGAGCAACTGCAACGTGAACTACAAGCCTGCTCCCATACGAAGAGGAAAATCAACGACTCTTCAAGCGACGCATCTACCAGCAAGCGACCGCGACCTGCTGCACCACCTGGGCCTGTGCGCTGCTTCTCGTGCGGGAAATTAGGACATCGCAGCGCCGAATGTCGCTCCAAGGATCCCAAAAGGTCATGTAATCGTCCTACTCTTTCTAAATCTATTTCCTCTGGTGGACAGCAATCAAATCCGTCAAATGTGACGTGTTACAGATGTGGACAACCTGGGCATTTCGCTAACAAGTGCCCACGAACTTCAAATTCAACATGGAGCAAGTATTCAGCCGGCAACGGTGAGGCGAGCGGCAACAGCAACACTAATGCGGCTGCATCCGGCGGCAACATCCAGCGTCGAGTAAACCTGTGCTGCGTCAGCAACCCTGCTGGGCAAATGAACATTGCAAGTGAGTCATTTCCTTTTCACTACGATTCGGGCGCTGAATGCTCTCTTGTTAAAGAATCATTGGCATCTAAATTACCTGGCAAAAGATTGAATAATACTGTCATTTTAACTGGCATAGGACCAGCAAGTACTTCTAGTTTAGTGCAAATTGAATGTCAAATAGCGGTCGATAATCTAAACCTGGAAGTACTATTTCATGTCGTACCGGATACGTGTATCAACAGTAACATAGTGATTGGTCGCGAAATACTAAGCCAAGGCTTAAGTGTAAACATGACCCAAGATAGGCTGACTTTTTCTCGAGCTGTTGGGGTAAATACCTGTTCGGTAGAGAGCTCGTCTGTTGGGGTTGTTTCTTTTGACAGCATCGATACCGACATACCTAAAGAAAGCAGAGAGCGGCTTGTTAACACATTGAAGCAGTTTGAGGCGTCGTTTTCAACGGGTATAGCCACCTCTCGAGTCTCTACAGGGCAGTTAGATATTCGACTTGTAGACCCACATCGAACGGTTCAGAGACGTCCTTACAGGTTAGGCGTGGAAGAGAAGGCTGTTGTTCGTGAAAAGGTCGACGAGTTGTTGAAAGCAGAGGTTATTAGGCCGAGTTGTTCTCCGTTTTCGAGTCCGGTGTTGCTAGTCAAGAAGAAAGATGGTTCAGACCGAATGTGTGTGGACTATAGGGAGCTGAACGAGAACACAGTCGATGATAGGTACCCATTACCACTCATCAGTGACCAGGTCGCGAGGTTAGGTAATGCCAAATGGTTTACGGCTCTTGATATGCTTAGTGGCTACCATCAGATTCCCGTAGCGCCTGAATCGGTCGAGAAGACGTCCTTTGTCACGCCAGAGGGGCAATGGGAGTACCTCACAATGCCATTTGGTTTAAAGAACGCAAGCTCCGTGTACCAAAGGGCAATCATGAAAGCATTAGGGGAGCTTGCGTACTCGTTTGTTGTCGCTTACATAGATGATGTGCTGATTTTGTCATCTACCATAGAAGAAGGTCTCGAGCGTCTTAAGATAGTTCTAGATGTGTTGACAAAGGCCGGTTTTTCCTTGAACTTGTCGAAATGCTCATTTATGAAAAAACGTATAGAGTTTTTAGGCTATGTCATTGAGGATGGTTGTGTGCAACCAAATCCAGCCAAAGTTGAAGCGCTGACTAAGCTTCCTCCCCCTGCGACAATTACCCAGCTTCGTCAATTTATTGGATTGGCGTCTTATTTTCGGCAGTTCATTCGCAATTTTTCTAAAATCATGGCTCCCCTCTACAAACTCACGAGTAGGAAGAACAAGTCGCTTGATTGGCGACCGGAGAATGAAGAGATTCGTCAAAAGATCATTTCGCAGCTGACTACTGAGCCTGTGTTGATGATCTTCAATCCCGATTTCCCTATAGAAGTTCACAGCGATGCGAGTGCGGATGGCTACGGTGCCGTACTTCTGCAAAAGGTTGACAACAAACAGCACGTCGTTGCTTACTACAGCCGTCGTACATCTCCAGCTGAATCCCGGTACCACTCATTTGAACTGGAGACCTTGGCGGTTGTCAACGCTGTCAAGTACTTCAAGCACTATCTGCAAGGTCGTAAATTCAAGGTTGTCACAGATTGTAATTCCGTCAAGGCCTCTAAGACTAAAATTGATCTGTCCCCGCGGGTGCATCGTTGGTGGGCATACCTTCAATCGTTTGATTTCAGCATTGAACATCGTCAGGGCACTAGAATGTCTCATGTTGATTGTCTGTCTCGAAATCCCGTCCCGGCTGAACCCTCACCTCCAACGAAGCAAGTAGTTCAGAAGCGTGTCGATTTAGCCACTCTTTCAGACACATGGTTACAGGCGGAACAAGAAAAGGACGAGGAAATTCGCAAAATTATGTCTGATCTGCAGAATGAAGTCTTGTCAGAGGATGTTAGGAAAACGTACGAGGTTCGCGCTAATATTCTTCATCGTAAGGTGCAGCGTAATGGACGTACTCGATGTGTTCCCATGGTTCCGCGTGCTTTCAGGTGGGCAGTTATCAACAACGTTCACGAATCGATCATGCACCTTGGGTGGGAAAAAAACTCTTGAAAAAGTTTATGACCATTATTGGTTCCCAGGCATGTCCAAATACGTTCGCAAGTTTGTTGATAGCTGCATCACGTGTAAATTGGCTAAACCTCACACTGGACGAGTCCAAGCTGAATTGCACCCCATTCCGAAGACCGCTATCCCCTGGCATACTATCCACATAGATGCGTCGGGTAAGCTGAGTGGTAAAAATCGAGTAAAGGAATATGTGTTCGTCATTATAGATGCGTTTACAAAATTTGTTCTTTTAATCCATTCGAAAAACATCGATAGTACCAGTAGCATTAGGGCCCTCAATAGCGGTATCTCTTTGTTCGGCGCTCCACAACAAGTCATCGCGGATCAAGGACGTTGTTTTTCTAGCAAGGAATTCTCGAATTTTTGTAGCAGTCATAACATTAAACTGCATCTTATAGCAACCGGTGCTAGTCGTGCTAATGGGCAGGTCGAAAGGGTCATGGGTACATTAAAGAGCATGTTGACTTCAGTGGAGACTAGTAAAGAGCAGTCCTGGCAGGATGCTCTAGGTGATATTCAGCTAGCTATAAATTCTACGGTTAACCGCACTACCAAAGCTAGCCCCCTTGAGCTGTTGATAGGCAAGGTTGCCAGACCACTTAATTTAATGGCGCTAGATGACAATGATGCTATTGATTTAGATTCGATGAGAGAGCAGGCGTCCCGAAGCATGGTGGAAAGCGCGAATTATGATAAGAGAAGGTTCGATAGTAATAAATCCAAAATTCAAAGTTGCACAGTAGGTGATTATGTTTTGATCGAAAATGAGGAAAGGAACCAGTTAAAGTTGGACCCTAAATTTAAAGGACCATTCAAGGTCGTTGAAGTGCTAGATGGTGACCGGTATCGGTTAAAATCGCTCACTTCTAATAGAACCTACAAATACACCCACGATAGAGTCAGGAAAATGCCCGAGCAACAGGTTCCCCCTGAATTGGATTTACCTTGCGATGACTCTGATGATAGTGCCGTAATTTCAGAATAAAGTTTTAGAATCCAAACTTGTCCCTGTTGTGCTTTCGATGGACTGAAGGTACGCCCGATGGACTGGGCATTGCGTTGCGTCATTAATGTGCTTTCGAAGGACTGAAGGTACGCCCGATGGACTGGGCATTGCATTATTAATGTTGTGCTTTCGATGGACTGAGAGCGCGCCCGATGGACTGGGCATTGTCTAGTAGCTGCGTCAGAAGCGCCGGAGCATGTAAAAGGTGCACGTGGCCTGCTTTTCTATGCAGTATACTCTCTGCGAGGAGTAGCACTTACGCGGCTGAGATGGTTAACTTCTGACGGGTTATTAGTTTCTCGCAAGCCGATGGACTGGCTTATCACCGCAGTGTGATTAAGACACCGAAGGACTGGTGTGCTTTTGTGAAGTCTGAATTCGGAGTGACTGTTTGTATGCTATTGCTTTCCAATTTAATGTATGGCGTTTAAGGCACTTGACACTATCGTACTTGTCATATGAGATTAAAATCTGGATTTATTTTGATCTGTGTACTTACAATTTTTATTTTTTATTTTTTTAGAAATACTGTGTTGATTGAAAGAAACACTATGTGTGAATGTACATTGTCATAGTTTAAGCTTTATGTCAGGTTAGCCGAGCGATATACTTTCCGACCTATTTTTATTGTTCACAGATAACACACCCGTGGACGGGTGATGGTCAAGATGGCCGTGTCGAATTGTGATGGCGGCGCCACCAGTTCACAACGATGATGATGATTGTTATTATTATTATTTTCTTTTCAAAAGTGGGTAGTCCTACGTAATCTTTTTGTATCGACTGTAAATGTTCGATCGCTCTCAACTGGTAGCGACACCTATTGACAGTTATTGTGATTAATCTAATTTTCTTACTGGCAATACTTAATTTAATTTGCAACTGTCGTTAAGAGTTACGTGCGTTGGTCAACCTGTACACTGTTTCCTGTTATTCTTGCACTGATTGGTCTTCGGTTATAATTTTTATGTTGGTACATTGGAAACGCAAGCATTGGGGTTATAGCTTTGTTTTGATTGGTTGAATCACTCCCCCTTTTGCTTGGACATGGCTCTTGGCGGGAAAACTGTAGCGAAGTGGCGGGATGGAACCGCGAGGGAGTCACATTTGAATTGAGCACCCGTTGCGAGGTGGATATTCTCGCCAAGAGACTTGTCTGCTTTCCATAATAAAATATCTTGCTTTTGTAACAAGTGTTAAAGTGTTAATAATTAGTAGTGAGTGTGAATAAAGTTCCGAGACGGAGTTTATAACGTGTTTGCTTTGCTAGCGTGTTCGAATACCTATCGCTATGTCCGATGCCCAAGAAAACGCCCAGTTTCCCAATCCGGCCGCTCCTGATCCGACATATAATATGACGAATTGAGCGTGTTCTGATGTTATTAACCTTATCGTGTAACGAATTTATTCAAATTTAATGATGCTCCGAAATATTTGAGGACCTCGCGCGCTACGATACATCTGATGGCGACTGTACTAAGTCGTTATCACGGACTTATAGAAGTTTATAATATTTTTTATATTTTCAGGGACACATAGAGTCCGGGGCACTTCGAGATAGTTAACTACAAGATGCGCTGACTGAATACTTGATACGCTGTATACATATATTCGCGGCGAACAAGCGACGTATGGGAAGCGCGGGGCGGGTGCGGCTGGACCGTATTCCAGGGCAATAAGGCGCATTTTCCGTGTCCAGTCGCACTTTCCCTTACGTCGCACGTACCTAGGTTTGAAAACGGAAGGATAATGTTGGCTTATGTTTTGCTTTGAGTTATTTAAAGAAGTATGTTTTCTTAAAGAGCTAGGCTAGGGTAATACAGCGTGTTCTTAAATAAATTCAGAATACTTCGGCGTGTGGTTGTGTCGGTTCGACTGAACACTCCTGTAGGTAATTTTTAATGTTCTGCAGTTTGAAGAATATAATTTCTTCCAAAGTGATGCAAGGCATTCTTGGCAAAAATATGTTTTTGTTTAATTTGCGGTTTGATTTTATACTACTATACTATTTTTTCTGGTTACATTGGTGTTCAATGTGTACAGCGTCAAGGGGAGACTCAATTTTGAATAAAAAATTACAACAAAAACCTTTATAGGACTCATTTAAGAAATATTCTGAAATAATTTTTGGACACCCTGTATAGTGTGTGCAACGCAGTTTGTTAAAATGGCTGTCAGCCATTTTGATTTATAGGTCACAGTTCGGTAAGATACTGCTCGCTTCCACACATATTTTAGTATGTTTCATTTTGAGGGATATATTATGTTGAATCAACAGTTTATTTCGCTCAAATAATTTAACGGTTGCTGCGATATGCGATGTGATTTATAACTTATAGCTTCCGTGTACTGTGTCTGACGTATTGGTCTAATTATTTTTTGTAACTTAAATCTGTTTAATTTTTTCCCGAGTATATCAGCTGGTGGTTCTGTTATACAAAGATTTTGCATTGAAAATTTAGGTCCGCCTTTGACGGTGTTCAGTTTGAACATACTCGTATTGTATGCAAACATTTGTCGACTATGGTTCAAAAATCCTGAAAAATATTTACAGTCTACGTCTGAGCAACCCAACCTCCTGGTGAGATATTTCGGAACAACGGTACGGCTTTAAGGTTGCAGTTTTTTTTTCGTATACAAAATTATACCACTTGCATTTTTTATATTCTTAAATTTTTTTGTGAAACTTTTTTTTTTTAAATAGATCCTTGAATAATTAGACCAATGATTTGACAAGTGAATCTAGCTCTTCCTCTGTCTTGTCTGTTGCTACCTTGCGGTTGTAATTTTCTTTTGTTACGATTATGAATTATGAAATTGCATTTTTGTAATACCGTCGCCGAGTGTTGCTAGTATTCGAAAATGCAATTGTGTCCACTACCAAATGTAGAGCTATTTTAATATTTATCGAGTCCGGGACCACTTAGTCGGGTTTTGATATTTTTTTTTATATTTAAATAACAAATTTGTTTTAATAATTAGATCAACTGATACGTAAACTTTTTTGGCATTTCATTGTATGGTATTACTAGATTAGCTCGAGTCTCAATTTCATAAGATGGGCTACTTTTGCTATTTCTCTAAATTAATTAGATAAAAATGTATACGTGTTAAAATTAGATTTAGTTGGCGTCATATAAAATGGGAACACATGAGACAAGCATATAATATAAAACTGCCAAAACACTGCGGCGCCAGCGATCGCTGCTCTCTCGTCAGCCCAAGGTCAACCAAGAGTTACGGGCAAGAAAATGTTAAGGAAAAACTAGAGCAAAATGACTAGTACGCTCGCTCTTTTTAACCGACAGACGAAAAAAATAAAGAAGGTTCTCATTTTTACTTGACGCCAACTATTTCTTCCATTTTGTTGCTTCGTTTTGCTATGAACGCGATAGAGGCAGATAATAAAGTTGTTTGTAATATACTTAAGTGCAAAGAAAACATGTCGCTTTCCATGGATAGTTTTATGAAAAGTGACCCGTTTATTTGCTCGGGAATGTAAATTGGCGAATTAAGTGATACCGACGTGAAAGAAGCCTTAACTTCACAGTATTCTAGTGTGAGGAATTGAGATTAATTTACTATTATTATTGCCTACTAACGTTTGTAATGATATTAAATTTTGATAGCTGTATGATCCAAGCATGACAAATTGCATATATTTATATATGAGTAAGTCTACATATTGAAACTGTTAGGTATATAGCCAATGTTGTTGTAAAAAATAATAGTCTTCTGGAAAAAAACTTCCACAGCATAAAAATGTTAAAACACAAATTAATTTTTTGATGATCTTACTATTAATTCCACATAATTTCGTGATAGTTTTTCGAGAATATATTGAAAATTATGCGGTTTTTGAGTCTAGACTTGTATAGTGCATCTATTTTCTTAATGACGTTCGTCGTACTTCGTATTACGACCTCATAATTCGATACCACAGCATTGCTGAGTTGTCAGTCCTTTGTAAAGCTATTTTCACGAGTAGCTGTGATGGGTAACAGTTCGCTCTAGTTTTTCGAACTACCCGCACTTGATATTTATTTTATCCAATAGCACAGCGACACGCAGAACTTCCGCGAGTTACCTACAGGGGTTTTAAATGAAAATCGCGAGTTTTGAAAACACAATTTAAAACACACGGAAGTCCGATGATTGCCTCGGGAAATTAAATATGTGTATACATAGAAGCAGTGTACGAAATTGTACGTCACTTTTTTAATGTTATGCACACATCGAAGATTTCGACAAATATTTTTATGGAAGTGTTTTATGACAGAATTACCCTTTTTGTATTCCTTGATCATCTTTAAGTCGTTTTCCAAAGACATGTATTAAGGGCCTTAATTAAAACAAAAGTTAATTGATTCCTTTGTGTTACGATTTTTGCACCCTTATTGCAATGGAATAAAGGTGAAGCCCTTAATGTAATTTTTGTTTAAAACGACTCCTTTATACTTTTAGAAACGTTCTTTTAATATGAGGTCATACAATTTTATTTTAACGTCTTGATTTTTTTTTACATTTTTATTCACCAAATGAATGCATTTAGCAATCGTATATAAAGTTTTTTATGTAACTTCAATAAAATCACTTATGATTGTTTAAGGACATCCAATACTAAGTACCTATACCATTTTTTATTAATAATTATAATTTGATATGTTTGTATATCGCGAATAGTATCTAATATGTATCATAAGAAATCTACCGAGAAGATATTAGTGTTGTTGTATTTATAACATTATTTATGTATTAATTTAACGTGAATTTGTCAATAGACTTTGAAATTAATGTTAAATTTGTGAAGTGTAAAGTATATTTAATTTCTTCGAACTTAATATGCAACCTGTAGACTTGTTGTCTAACTCGCTCGCAATCGCCGTCGTGTTCATTTTGACAGTTCTTGTATGAATGTGACAGCTAGCTGATTCCGATGCCAAATGTCAGCTCATACATGAACTGTCAAAATGAACACGATGGTGATTGCGAGCGAGTTAGACAATAAGCCTACTGGTCTTTACGAGGTGTTTGGTAATCTATTGATAAACTACAAAGAAAATATACCTCACTCGATTGTAGTACAGTCCGCGAGCTCTTAGACAGCCGTTCGAGTGTGTCATTCTGTCTCACTCACTAATGGGTTTGATACTTGAATCGGTCCAGTGTGGGAGAGAGCAAGACATCCCCGAATGACATTCCAATATCTCACGAACTGTATATTAATGCCTACGAATAATAATAAGTAATACTTATTATTATCCGTAGATTAATGCCAGTGAATAAATTACTGATGAAATTCATTAAAAATAATTAGTTTTGTATGTTCTACTGTTTTCTTATTATAATTGAATGGTTGTATGAAAGGTATTCTGAGAGGCCCAGCAGTGGGCCATGTGGAGTGGAGATAGAAGATTACAATTATAGATAAGATCATCAGAACGGGTGATTCAAGATGCTAGTTTGTTTTAGAAATACGTCCTATTTATTTACTAACTTAGGGACTAGATCGGGGTACACTTGTCGGTATTGGTGGTCAGAATTGGGGTTGATTAAACTAATTATTATTATTAAATGTTTGTTTTGGAGTCAAAAAGCAGTCAGTAGCCTCATTTCTGGCGACCGTCGTGTAAAATCCGAAAATAATTACTTACATGTGGATGCTTGCTTCATTCAGACTGGGAAAACCAAGTGTTTAGTGTGTATACTCCATTGCAATCTATTTTAACGGCTTTGTAAAGAAACAAATTTCTTCCAAATTCCCACACATTATTTTCCCACACAAAACTATTTTGCAAACAGGCCGCCAAGAGCTCTTTTACATGTCTTTTTTTGAAACTACCAATGTATTCGGAAAGACCAGAAGATTGTACTTCGGTCTTTGGAAAGGGACAATTGGCGTCACGTAAGTTAGAGCGAGACAACGCTTTACCAAGCCGAAATTAGGCGAGAAGACCGATGTGCAATCTTTATGACCAGGTATGATTGTTTTATTTAAATTTTATATGAATTTTAATAACTTATTTCTTTATAAAAGCGTTCTAATGCATTGGAATGGACTATACATGTTTTCTGATATATCTAAAAATGCGCTTTGGCGATAGTACGAAGTAAAGAGAATTTTGAGAGCATTAAATGATTGCGATGTTTTTGTTACCTAGCACCGTTGTTCTATGAAGACTTGGTATTTTAAAATGTCAATTTTAGTTTTGTGTCCTTTGGTATATTTGACTGTCTGTCTATACTACACCTAACATTAGTAGTTAAATATTGTTAGTTGTTACAATGTTGATGTATAATTTTAATTATCTGTAAATGCGCCGGTTATGGATACAGTTTTAACAAATGTTAAGAAACATTAGGTATACGATTTTCTTTGAATGCTTTTGCACTATTGTCGAAATTAGTGTCCGAATATTACAAATGCTCATTATGCAATATTTAATTAGTTTTAAGTTTTATTGGGTTCCAATGACACCAAAATAGTTTTGTTTGGGCACCATCACAAATTCAAATGTTTCACTTCAGTTTGTTTAGTTTTATTGATATGCATTTGCATTTTATACTTATCATACTATGTAAATAGAAGTCTACGAATGCTAGTTTCCGTCTTTATTTTTTATTTGAATTAATTAGTATCTTGTTGCAGAATCTAAAGAATTTCAAAATATGCGCTCCCATCAAAATTATAGATACACACACAAATGAGACTATTCTTCGCGGAGTATCTGTCACGGCATTTTTCTGATCAGGGTATTTGTTTATGATACCTAATAACCCATGGTTACATTATGTAGAAGAAACAATTTATCGACGGTTGATTCATATCCATCGCGCCGGAACCACAGGCACGGTGTGTGAACTAAAGCCCGGGTGTTAAATTACCTAAACCGTTAATTTAGTAGTAAATTTGTTGCCTTTCATCGCCAATCCTGCTACTGAAGTTTGTCGATGAATAACATTCCAGAGTACGGGATTTTCTATGCGTTTTAGTCAGTAAGGTGCTCGTGGGTAATTCCGAATGATTTTCAGATGAGTTGACATAGGGTTTGTATGTTTATCAACTAATCAAAATCGAAGGACTCTGTACTCTCAATTTTTGCTTTTCCGTTTACTTTAATATATAGCCTAAACCTCTGTTACACAAAATATTGCAAACTATCTTTAGATATTCAATAAGACAATTTAAAAAAAAAACGTTTTTTTTATTATTCGAGTTAAATTCCGAAATATGTGCGGGTAATTCCGTATAACACTCAAAAGTGAGTTTTAATTAGTTTAGGTTCAAAGAACATATTTCTTTTTCATTCAGATTTTCCCTCCCATAAAAATATTCTTGATTTTGGGCATGGAACAGTCTGGACGACATATTTGTGTAATTGATTTTCGGAATTACCCGACACAGAGTTTGCGATTCTCAAACTGTGTTTACTTTAGACTAACGAGAACTTTGAAATAAAAGCAATAATTACAAATTATATTATTTATTTAAAAATTAGGTACTTACTCAGATAATTGTTATTGTTATTAGCTGGCCATACACGTACGGATTTGCCCGCCGGACCTGCCTGACAGATGTGTCTGACGGGCATATGACGGGCACATCTATCAATGTGTAGCGAGAAATAGACACAGATTTGTCCGCCGGATGTTTGTCTGCTGTCCGTGCTAAAAACCAACGGACAGCGGACAGACATCCGGCGGACAAATCTGTGTCTATTTCTCGTCACACATTGATAGATGTGCCCGTCATATGCCCGTCAGACACATCTGTCAGGCAGGTCCGGCGGGCAAATCCGTACGTGTATGGCCAGCTATTAAGTAATATTTTAAAGTATTTTCTGAAAAATTACTTGATTAGGTAGGTTCTTGAAACACTTTCTAATACACACTTAAAAGTTTTTAAACAAACATTACTTATAGGAACTAACAAAGTACCTAGGTACCTACTCAAAACGAAACATAAAAATACAATTCTAACAACAGATTATCATTTATTATATAACTACTAAAATTTAAAATTGCGATAACAATCAGTCTCCATTAGAAAATACAAATACTGTTCACACGTTTTAAAATGAAATAAGTATCGGCTTCCTTGTCATAAGTATCAGAGACGAGAAATAATATAGACGTCTAACGCCACACAAAAATCCGTGTCTCGCTAAAACCATAAAATGAAGATGGCGTGTTGTTACAGGTGACAGTATGTAGTCGCTTGTAAAAGAGAAAGAGAAAGAAATATGATCATATTTCTTTTACAAGCGATTACATACTGTCACTTGTAACGCCATCTACATTTTATGGTTTTAACGAGACACGGATTTTTGTGTGGCGTTAGACGTCTATATTATTTTACGTCTCTGATCATATCTTAAAATCCTCCCGTTCTTACCCAAAAAAATAATCATATTACTTACAAATATTTATGATACCTACACAATTAGGTACCTAACTATAATATTTACTTAGAAATTGCTTTATGTTTTTTAAAACCTTTGCTACAATATCACACACAATGAGGAAAAAATAAAATTTGGCAACATAACTGATAAGTAGGTAATACTTATCAAATTCTATAATAAAAAGCTTAGCTTTTCAGAAATAATTGTAAGTATTTAAAAATATGCTTTGTCGTTTTCATCCGATAATATAAATTGCTTATCATTGATTTTTTCTAAAACAATCTTCTTCACGATTAACACATTTGTTATTTCATCTTTATCTTTTCTTTTGGTTTCAACAAATGTAAGGTGTGGTTCGTGCGTCCTTTTAATTGTTTTCAGGAAATTTATTGTGTAATGGGTCTCGTACTTTTGTATCTTATCCTCTATAAATCCAACGTAGTAGATCCATCTTTTCCGAACAAAGTACCTTACAAGAACTGAATCGTTAATGTCATATTTTTCATTTTTGTCATCTTCTGTTTGGCTGTCATCAAAACTTTCAGATATTTTCTCACTCGTCAACTTTAATACGTCACTTTCGTTTTTATTTTTGGTTTCGTTTTTTGGTATTTTCTCAGTCACTATCAAATGAATCAAGAAATTTTTATTTCTTGATTTTTATGTTTTTACTTTTACGGTTTTACCGTTAGAAATTTAATTTCTAAATGTCTATGAAAATCAGAACACATAGAAAAATCCGAAAAGTAAAGCTATGGCCGGGAATCGAACCCGGATCCTCGTCATTCCGTGACGCGTGCTATACCACTACACCACCCATAGCAGGTGGGTAGTCTCCGAATTTTTCTACCTGTTACCGACCGTCACGTGACCTTTGTTACTATGCGAATTTTTTGTCGCTAAGCGTCATCTGTTTGAATGATGTGTCTGTACGACACAATTACAAACTCCCGTGGAACATCTACTGCTCACCAGGGACGAGAGAAGGCGCTGTTTTTCAAATGATAGGTACTATCAAATGAATCAAGAAATTTTTATTTCTTGATTTTTATGTTTTTACTTTTACGGTTTTACCGTTAGAAATTTAATTTCTAAATGTCTATGAAAATCAGAACACATAGAAAAATCCGAAAAGTAAAGCTATGGCCGGGAATCGAACCCGGATCCTCGTCATTCCGTGACGCGTGCTATACCACTACACCACCCATAGCAGGTGGGTAGTCTCCGAATTTTTCTACCTGTTACCGACCGTCACGTGACCTTTGTTACTATGCGAATTTTTTGTCGCTAAGCGTCATCTGTTTGAATGATGTGTCTGTACGACACAATTACAAACTCCCGTGGAACATCTACTGCTCACCAGGGACGAGAGAAGGCGCTGTTTTTCAAATGATAGGTACTATCAAATGAATCAAGAAATTTTTATTTCTTGATTTTTATGTTTTTACTTTTACGGTTTTACCGTTAGAAATTTAATTTCTAAATGTCTATGAAAATCAGAACACATAGAAAAATCCGAAAAGTAAAGCTATGGCCGGGAATCGAACCCGGATCCTCGTCATTCCGTGACGCGTGCTATACCACTACACCACCCATAGCAGGTGGGTAGTCTCCGAATTTTTCTACCTGTTACCGACCGTCACGTGACCTTTGTTACTATGCGAATTTTTTGTCGCTAAGCGTCATCTGTTTGAATGATGTGTCTGTACGACACAATTACAAACTCCCGTGGAACATCTACTGCTCACCAGGGACGAGAGAAGGCGCTGTTTTTCAAATGATAGGTACTATCAAATGAATCAAGAAATTTTTATTTCTTGATTTTTATGTTTTTACTTTTACGGTTTTACCGTTAGAAATTTAATTTCTAAATGTCTATGAAAATCAGAACACATAGAAAAATCCGAAAAGTAAAGCTATGGCCGGGAATCGAACCCGGATCCTCGTCATTCCGTGACGCGTGCTATACCACTACACCACCCATAGCAGGTGGGTAGTCTCCGAATTTTTCTACCTGTTACCGACCGTCACGTGACCTTTGTTACTATGCGAATTTTTTGTCGCTAAGCGTCATCTGTTTGAATGATGTGTCTGTACGACAAACAGCGCCTTCTCTCGTCCCTGGTGAGCAGTAGATGTTCCACGGGAGTTTGTAATTGTGTCGTACAGACACATCATTCAAACAGATGACGCTTAGCGACAAAAAATTCGCATAGTAACAAAGGTCACGTGACGGTCGGTAACAGGTAGAAAAATTCGGAGACTACCCACCTGCTATGGGTGGTGTAGTGGTATAGCACGCGTCACGGAATGACGAGGATCCGGGTTCGATTCCCGGCCATAGCTTTACTTTTCGGATTTTTCTATGTGTTCTGATTTTCATAGACATTTAGAAATTAAATTTCTAACGGTAAAACCGTAAAAGTAAAAACATAAAAATCAAGAAATAAAAATTTCTTGATTCATTTGATAGTACCTATCATTTGAAAAACAGCGCCTTCTCTCGTCCCTGGTGAGCAGTAGATGTTCCACGGGAGTTTGTAATTGTGTCGTACAGACACATCATTCAAACAGATGACGCTTAGCGACAAAAAATTCGCATAGTAACAAAGGTCACGTGACGGTCGGTAACAGGTAGAAAAATTCGGAGACTACCCACCTGCTATGGGTGGTGTAGTGGTATAGCACGCGTCACGGAATGACGAGGATCCGGGTTCGATTCCCGGCCATAGCTTTACTTTTCGGATTTTTCTATGTGTTCTGATTTTCATAGACATTTAGAAATTAAATTTCTAACGGTAAAACCGTAAAAGTAAAAACATAAAAATCAAGAAATAAAAATTTCTTGATTCATTTGATAGTACCTATCATTTGAAAAACAGCGCCTTCTCTCGTCCCTGGTGAGCAGTAGATGTTCCACGGGAGTTTGTAATTGTGTCGTACAGACACATCATTCAAACAGATGACGCTTAGCGACAAAAAATTCGCATAGTAACAAAGGTCACGTGACGGTCGGTAACAGGTAGAAAAATTCGGAGACTACCCACCTGCTATGGGTGGTGTAGTGGTATAGCACGCGTCACGGAATGACGAGGATCCGGGTTCGATTCCCGGCCATAGCTTTACTTTTCGGATTTTTCTATGTGTTCTGATTTTCATAGACATTTAGAAATTAAATTTCTAACGGTAAAACCGTAAAAGTAAAAACATAAAAATCAAGAAATAAAAATTTCTTGATTCATTTGATAGTACCTATCATTTGAAAAACAGCGCCTTCTCTCGTCCCTGGTGAGCAGTAGATGTTCCACGGGAGTTTGTAATTGTGTCGTACAGACACATCATTCAAACAGATGACGCTTAGCGACAAAAAATTCGCATAGTAACAAAGGTCACGTGACGGTCGGTAACAGGTAGAAAAATTCGGAGACTACCCACCTGCTATGGGTGGTGTAGTGGTATAGCACGCGTCACGGAATGACGAGGATCCGGGTTCGATTCCCGGCCATAGCTTTACTTTTCGGATTTTTCTATGTGTTCTGATTTTCATAGACATTTAGAAATTAAATTTCTAACGGTAAAACCGTAAAAGTAAAAACATAAAAATCAAGAAATAAAAATTTCTTGATTCATTTGATAGTACCTATCATTTGAAAAACAGCGCCTTCTCTCGTCCCTGGTGAGCAGTAGATGTTCCACGGGAGTTTGTAATTGTGTCGTACAGACACATCATTCAAACAGATGACGCTTAGCGACAAAAAATTCGCATAGTAACAAAGGTCACGTGACGGTCGGTAACAGGTAGAAAAATTCGGAGACTACCCACCTGCTATGGGTGGTGTAGTGGTATAGCACGCGTCACGGAATGACGAGGATCCGGGTTCGATTCCCGGCCATAGCTTTACTTTTCGGATTTTTCTATGTGTTCTGATTTTCATAGACATTTAGAAATTAAATTTCTAACGGTAAAACCGTAAAAGTAAAAACATAAAAATCAAGAAATAAAAATTTCTTGATTCATTTGATAGTACCTATCATTTGAAAAACAGCGCCTTCTCTCGTCCCTGGTGAGCAGTAGATGTTCCACGGGAGTTTGTAATTGTGTCGTACAGACACATCATTCAAACAGATGACGCTTAGCGACAAAAAATTCGCATAGTAACAAAGGTCACGTGACGGTCGGTAACAGGTAGAAAAATTCGGAGACTACCCACCTGCTATGGGTGGTGTAGTGGTATAGCACGCGTCACGGAATGACGAGGATCCGGGTTCGATTCCCGGCCATAGCTTTACTTTTCGGATTTTTCTATGTGTTCTGATTTTCATAGACATTTAGAAATTAAATTTCTAACGGTAAAACCGTAAAAGTAAAAACATAAAAATCAAGAAATAAAAATTTCTTGATTCATTTGATAGTACCTATCATTTGAAAAACAGCGCCTTCTCTCGTCCCTGGTGAGCAGTAGATGTTCCACGGGAGTTTGTAATTGTGTCGTACAGACACATCATTCAAACAGATGACGCTTAGCGACAAAAAATTCGCATAGTAACAAAGGTCACGTGACGGTCGGTAACAGGTAGAAAAATTCGGAGACTACCCACCTGCTATGGGTGGTGTAGTGGTATAGCACGCGTCACGGAATGACGAGGATCCGGGTTCGATTCCCGGCCATAGCTTTACTTTTCGGATTTTTCTATGTGTTCTGATTTTCATAGACATTTAGAAATTAAATTTCTAACGGTAAAACCGTAAAAGTAAAAACATAAAAATCAAGAAATAAAAATTTCTTGATTCATTTGATAGTACCTATCATTTGAAAAACAGCGCCTTCTCTCGTCCCTGGTGAGCAGTAGATGTTCCACGGGAGTTTGTAATTGTGTCGTACAGACACATCATTCAAACAGATGACGCTTAGCGACAAAAAATTCGCATAGTAACAAAGGTCACGTGACGGTCGGTAACAGGTAGAAAAATTCGGAGACTACCCACCTGCTATGGGTGGTGTAGTGGTATAGCACGCGTCACGGAATGACGAGGATCCGGGTTCGATTCCCGGCCATAGCTTTACTTTTCGGATTTTTCTATGTGTTCTGATTTTCATAGACATTTAGAAATTATTTTCTCAGTCTTCAATTTTGTTACGCTACGTTTGTTTTTGGCGTCATTTTCAGGTATATTGTCAGTCTTTGACTTTATTTGGCTACTCTCATGATTCGTTTTCGTTTCTTCTTTGACATTCTTATTATATTTGTGAACTTTATCAGTCTTATTATTCTCTTCTTTATTACAGTCTTCCTTTAAATGTTGATTTTCTTTACCAGTCTTTGATTTTTTGCCCTTGCCTTTACCTTTCTCTCTTTTTTTATTTGCAGTGTTTAAATCTTCTTCAATTAATATGTTTTCATCATTTGCAATATTAAACTTCGTTTGCTGTTTAACAGGAGTTACAGTTTCCTTATCTTGTGATTTTGACTCTTCCGTTCCAGAATCCAAATTATCATCATGACAGAATGTGTCAAACATTTCGAAATCAATATCAACACAATCCGTTTCACTGCATATGCTCATTATATCTGAAATACTAGTCAAAGAGCTGTCTGAATCGTGTCGACGTCGTTTTGATTTCTTTTTGCCTTGAGTTTTGCTTTTAACTTTCTTTACACCCGATGGACCTGGCTTTACAAGATCAGAGGTAATAGTTTGTTTCTTTTTTAGCTTTCCTTTGCCCTTTAATGTTATTTTGGCTTCCTTCTTTTCCTTTTCTTCTGCTATTTTTTCATTCAAATATGACGCAGTAATAACTTCAGCTCCTTTAGCTACTCGTTTCTTTTTTATTACAGTATTATCTTTTTTGTCCTGGCGTATTTTTTCAAGTAAAAGATCTTCAAACCTTACTATTTTATCCGAGATGATATTTATTTTTTTCAAATCTTTTTCTTTTTCAGGCTGAAGAAGGTCGCTTTTCAGGCATTCTGGTAAATTTGATGTCTGGTTTGCTACGAAAGGTCGATTCTGAATATCTTGCTTAGAATGTTTAGACAACAATGTTACATTTCCGGCACCGAAATTTGTATTTTCAGAGCAAGGCATAGTCAATTCTTCAGCAATTTGAAATTGTTTATTCAAATGGTCAACACACATGTTTTTTAGTGATTTGGGAGTTTTTGGGCTTAACTGCGTTTGTGCCTCAGATTTTTCCATTTGATACCTTTTGTAAGCAGCTGGGTCGTATTTATCGTCTGGGATCACGTCGGGATCAAACGGATGGATTCCAGCTTTTTTGAACCCACTCATAATCACATCTGGATTTATTTCTTGCCATGTTTCGGCAAAACTTTCAGAAAAGATGTTTTTAGGCATCTTGCAACCAACATTATGACGCTGCCACTGAACTAATTTAGCATCCCACTTGCTCTTGAATGATTTAAAAACTGCTAAGTCGAGAGGCTGCAACAAGTGGGATGTGTGAGGTGGCAGTTTAAGAATCGTAACATCATTTTGAATGGCCAGATCAATGACTTTCGTATCCACATGAGTGGAATGTCCGTCGTAGATTAATAGAACCGGACGTTCGTCACCCAAAGCTGGAATTAGAATTTTTTCTATATAGTTGCGGAAAATTTCTGTCTCCATCCAACCTCTGTTACTGGCTGCATATGCCAGGTTAAAATCATAATTTTCTTTGACGGCCATCCACTGATCCCACACGTTTTTTCCTTTGAATACAATTAAGGGTGTTATCTTTTGGCCACAGGCATTTACAGCTGTCAGTACCGTAATATTTTCTTTTCCAGTGCCACAAGTGGTTCTAGAGCAAGGTTTGTTGACAGCACCAACTACTTTCGTCCTTGTCGGATCAAGAGACAAAGATGTCTCGTCAAGATTCCAAATCAAGTGTGGTCTTTGAAACATGTCATATTCTGTCATGGTCTCTTTCAGCAGTTTAAAATACTCAGAAATAACAAACGGGTCGGTCATTTTTTTTCTTACATATTCAACCGGCTGAGCTTTTTTTATAGAAAGGTTGTGCCTCTTTCGGAAGTTCACGAACCAATCCTTCCCGGGTTTGTTATTTGTAAATGGGGTGACCAATTTATTTTCTGTCACGAACTGAGCGACTACATTTAATATTTCTTCTCGTGAAAGCCCAAATCCCCATTTCTCCATAGTTCTGATTGCTTCTGCCAAGCATTTTTCTTCTTCTAATGGAATAGCCGTCGGTCTACCTACATGATCCGTGGCATAGTTCACTTTGATCTTGTCATAAAGAGTTGTCGAAGGAATCCGATACTTTTTCGCTGCAGCATACATTGACAACTCATTGTTTACGACTTCTTGAATTGCTTTGCTCATATCTTCTTGTGTATATAGTGGATTTTTCTTTTTTGCATATTTATTAGGCATGTTTCTGAAAAAAAAATGAAAATTATTTAATGCATAGGTACTAAATACCATACGGATAACTTACGGATTTTTTAAGGAAATAATACTTTAGGTACTTACAGGTCTCATCAAACAGATATTGTTAAACCGAAAGAAATGAATTTTTGAGCCATGAGAAGGTAGCCGCATCTGAAAATAAAAATATTAATTCAAATAATCTAACCTAATTCGAGTAA
Organism: Pandemis corylana; assembly: GCA_949127965.1. Classification (NCBI taxonomy): domain Eukaryota; kingdom Metazoa; phylum Arthropoda; class Insecta; order Lepidoptera; family Tortricidae; genus Pandemis; species Pandemis corylana. Next base: position 12,340,187 of record OX421864.1, on the reverse strand, counting down.
TAAAATGTAAAAAAAGCAACCTACGTATGTATGTTTAAGTAAATAAATCAAAAGTTTGAGAACCACTGACGATTGCTATGGAAAAGTAACATCGGGTAATTCCGGATTATTTTTGATTCGGAATTCCCTTCCTAGGCTAATTCCGAAAATAACCAAAAAGTTACGTTTATCTGTTGTAAACATACTTATTAATGCATTAAAAACGATAATCTATCTTATAAATAAACAATTAATACAATAACTTACCAAGTTTCCGAGATATGAGTGTTCGGGTAAATCCGGAAAACAAAAAACGCGGGAATATGCAGTCCTTCGCAAAAATGTCGTCGTGTACACGTACTCTCTCTCCAAGCGAACCGTGCCAACTGAAGGGGGGAAGCGTATTAACATGGCGGCTTGATGAATGTTGCTAGGTTAAAAAAAATTGCCGCGTTTGGTAGATATGAGTAATTATTGGAGTTACCCGATTTTCAGAATTACCCCCCTGCACCTTAAAATAGATACCTATTTTGTAATTTGGTTCGACACAGTGAGACTAAGATTATAAAAAAGATTGATACAATTAACAATTGTACAAATCAGGATCTTTTTTATTAAAATTATGTTTTGCTCGCTATTTAATTTCTGTGAAACTACTAAAACTTACTAAGGCTAATAATTTCGGTTAATGTTACCATGTGTCTGCAGTTTCATTGAAATAGTTTTTTTATAACGTTCATAGACTAAGTTTAGATCTTTTAGTGTTTTTATGTTGCTTTTATTTAATAACTGGGTCAGATGGCATCATTGAATGTTATTTTTTATTTTAGAAGCATCGTGCATGTCTATTATCGTGGAGAAAAAAAGCTTGTGAATATTTTTAATCGTATCTTAGATCCGAATGTAACATGTTATCGGTGTTCGTGTGGTTTGAGAAATAAAACTACGAATTTATACTGTGAAACGCATTTTATTTCAAAGTACCCTCGCATACGCACACATAAAAATCTTCAAGCACTCTCGCTAACGATATCTAGCTGTACAATCACTTAACGCAACACTGCGTTCACAATTTAGTCTTGGAGTCGCACACAGCACACACCGCTTACACTATATTTACACCAGTGTGTATATGAGTTCGTCGCTGGAGTCCGAGCGGGGGCTCTCCGGGCGCTAGAGCAGCGTGAGGCTGACGCGGCGGTCCTGGATGGAGTTGAGGTGCCTCGTGCTGAGCGCGCGCTGCGCGTCGAACGGCGTGCGGAACGCCACGCGCGCGTCGCCCGTCGGCTGCCCGCGCTCGTTGTATCGCCGGATCACGTCGTCCTGCGTCAGCTCGAAGTCTCCAAAGAAGCCGAGGATGTCCTCCACGGTCGCGCGGAACGGGACGTTCTCGAGGGAGAGCACGCAGCCCGGCGCGCCGAAGTCTTCGAGCCCGCTGTCGGGGTCCTCGTCCCGCATGTCGCGCGCGTCGCGGCCGTTCTCGTAGCCGCCGCGCCCGCGCCCGCGGCCCCGGCCCCGGTCGAAGCCGCGGTCGAAGCCGCCCCGGCCGCGGCCGCGCTCGCGGTCGAAGCCTCCGCGGCCCCGGTCGAAGCCGCCGCGGCCGCGGTCGTTCCAACCGCCGCGGCCCTGGTCGTTCCACCCGCCGCGGCCCTGGTCGAACCCGCCGCGGTCGAAGCCGCGGTCGAAGCCCCCGCGGTCGAAGCCGCGGCCGCGGAAGCCGCCGCGCTTGCCGCCGCGAGGCTCGAAGTAGGGCGGCTCCGGCGCGGGGCCCAGCATGGCGTCGGCCTTGGGCCCGTCCAGCGCGTCCTCGACCACGGCGCGCGGCACCAGGTCCACGGTCACGCGGCAGCCCTCCAGGCTGTGCCCGTGCTTGGCGGCCGCGCGCCGCGCCTCGCCCACGGACCGGAACTCGCAGAAGCAGTCGCCGGACGGCACGCCGCCGCCGTCCAGCATGAGGTGGATGCGCGCCGGCACCGCGCCCGTGTCCGCGAGGAACGTGACGATGGTGCGGTCGGTGGCGTCGCACGGCAGGCCCTTCATCAGCACGCAGTCGAGCTCCTCCTCGGGGTCCTGGGCGTGCGGCGCGGGGAAGCCGGGGCGCGCGGCCCAGTTGGCGGCCGCGGTGCGCGGGTCCACGCCGCCGCTGCCGGGGAAGCCGCCGAACTGCTGCGGCGGGAAGCCGCCCGCGAACGGCTGCTGGACGTTCACGAACGGCGCCGCGAAGAACGGCACCCCGGCCTGCTGCTGCGGCGCGGCGGGCTGCGCGGGGCGCTGGCGCGGGTCCCGCGGCGCCGCCGGCTCCGTCACCTCCGCGTCCGGCGCCGGCATCGACTCCGGGAACTCCGGCTTCTCCCCCTGGAGCGCCTTCTCCTTCTCGTACTCCTCGTCCGAGATGGGCGTGATGACGGGTTGCCGTTTGCCGAACGCGTACCTCTCCCGCCTCTCGAAGGCCATCTTCGCGTCGTCGGCCTTCACGAACTGGGCGTACGCGGTCTTGGTCCTCGTGATCCGGCAGTCGTTGAGCATGATGGAGAGGAGGGAGAAGTCGCTGAACATCTTGATGATGTCGTGCTCCTTGACGAAGAGCGGAAGCTCGGCGATACGGAGGACGCTACAGGCGGGAGCGGGAGCGGGGGCGGGCGCGGGGCGGACCTCGTCCGCGGGCTCGTCGCGGAACGGCAGGAACGAGTCCACGGCACCCTCGTACGCGTCGTCCTCGAGTCCCTCGACTGACACTTGCTCGCCTTTGAGCTCGTTGTTCTTCCGCTGCAACGCGAGCTGCTTCGACCGAGGGTCGCAGAACCTGACGAAAATGTTACCAGTCCGGCGGCCGTTGTTGTCGTTGATCATCTTGATGCCGTGCTTGTCGATGAGGAAGGGGAAGAAGCGTCGCACGTCCCCGTAGCTGGTGTGGTTAGGTGCGTTGCGGATGGCGACGCAGCAGTCGCGCTGCGGCTCGTTGTCGAACCTCGAGCGTCCGTCGCGGCGGTACCCCCCCGCCCCGCCCCTAGCGGCCGCTCCCCCGCGCGCGCCCGGGAACCTGTTCCCGTTCTGCTCACCTTGGAACGCGTTCGGGTTCCGCTTCTTGCCGATCTCGTTGAGCTTGTTGTAGGTGTCGTTGATCGCGGGGTCGGCGAACCGGTTGACCGGCTGTTCGGGAGGCGTGCTCTGCAAGGCGGATATGGCGTTGTTCATGATGTGCTGCAGCTGTGGGTTGGGTAAGGGCACGCTGTTACCGAACACTGGAGCTGGCGGGGCGGCCGGGATGTCGTCGGTTATGTTGACGACGCGGTCCGGCGACTTCCGATCGTTGTTCCGGCGGTCGCGCGAGCGGCGCGGAGAGCTGCGCTCCGAGCGCTCCCGGGAGCGGCTGCGGTCTTTCCGGTCCCGTTTCCGGTCGCGGCGGTCGCGGCTTCGACTGCGATCGCGGCGGCGCCTGTCCCGCGAGCGCGACCGATCACGCCGATCCCGTTTCCTATCCTTACGGTCGCGGTCGCGCGATCTGGACCGAGATCGCGTGCGCCGTCTATCCTTCTCTTTGCTACGTTTTCTGTCTTCTTCTCTGTCGTCGTTGGTGTCGGAAGGGCTGACGAGGGGGGCGGGAGGCTCGATGACGGCCGGCTGGGGGATCTCGTTGGGGTTGCCGATGCCGGGAATGCCGAAGCCGGTGAGGGCGGAGGAGCCGAGCGCGGCGGAGAAAGGGGTGATAGTCGGGGCGAGGACGACGGGCGCGGGGAGGGGCGCGGGGGCCGGGGCGGGCGCGGGCGGCGCGAGGGACAAGATGGGCACGGTCTGTCTCGCCGCCTCGATCACCTTGTGCATCTCCGACCGTGAGCTGAGGAGCAGCTTCACCTGGATCTCCTTGATCTTGCCGCAATCGAGCATCATCGCTTGGCGCGCGTCCTCGTCCGTACTGCAACAATACACCCGTGTCACTCACGATTCGAGGCGGAGGCAAAACGTAAATTTTAAAAAAGTATTTTTCTTAGAGATGTTAGTTCAAAAGGATGGGTACGATCTTATTTTGCTGACTATATAACAAATGTTAAGTTAATCCGACCGCTAAAAGTGGATCAAATTTGACTTGGCAAGAATAGATTTGAACAAACATAGGTACCTACCTACATTGCAAAATAGGTAAGGTGTTTTGGGGTAAATACGAAATTGGGGGAATTTCGAAAATCGTGGATATCCACTAAACGGTGAACAATTCCATAATCTGGCAACGCTTAACTAGAAGCCAAAGACATTCGACCTTCTAGGTAAGCGTTGATAGATTATGTAATTGTTCTCCGCTGTTTTCAAAACACATGTACCTACATAGTTAAGGGCCTTAATTAAAACAAAAGTTAATTGATTCCTTTGTGTTACGACTCTTTCATCCTTATTGCAATGTAATAAAGGTGAAGCGGTCGTAACACAAAGGAATCAATTAATTTTTGGTGTGATTAAGCCCTTAACTATGTACATTTTTTTTGAAAATGACTATAGTTACATATCCACGAGTTTCGAAATTCCCCCAATTTCGAATTTACCCCAATACATTATACCTTCATAAAACCTTTGTAAAACAGTTCGTTACATTCCGTGCCCAACAGACAGGTAGGTACAGTCACGTTCATTAATTTAGGACCCACTTAAGCAAAGCGTTTTAAGTTGAAAAACCGTCATCTTGTATGACAAGATAAATGATAATATTAAGGATATTTTTTCGCGAACTGGGTCCTAAATTAACGAACGAGACCTTACTGAATCGTAACTGAGTAATTTCAGTGTGACATCGTAACTTTTTACTATTATTATTATTACAACGTACCTATGTACCGATCTATGTACAGCATTATACTACACAATGTTTGTCCGGGTGGAATCTTGCGACTCAATTTTGAAGCAGATATCTTTAACCGATTAAGCTGAAATTTTTCATAGGTACTTGAGTAATTCGGATGGTAGTAGAATTCTGATGGTCTACACAGGGGCCTGATTTTTGGAAAGCACATGTGTGAAAACACCACTCGAAAGTGGTATAAATCTGTTTATATCTTCAAAACTACAGCTCTAATCAAATTTTTGACTAGGTCACAAGATTAATGAGAGCCCTAAGTATTTTCTAAGCTACTCGTATCTCAAATTCAGCACAATTTTTCACCACTTTCGAGTGGTGTTTTCACACATGTGCTTTCCAAAAATCAGGCCCCAGGGCCGTCATAGCGACGGAACTCTTCGAACGGTTAGTCGGATTGACTTGAAATTTGGTAGACATTATGTAGGACGGATGTCAATGCAAGTACAGTCAGCAAAAAAAAGCTTGTATCAAAGTTAAATTATTAGGTTAAGTTATTTTTTTTCCCTCGTTTCTTACGATTAATGCGGTCCAACCTTTGAACTCCACCTTTATTGGAAGAACTAAGAACTATGACTAGGTAACATTGAATCAACCAGAAAATACTGATACCTACTTAATTATTTAAATACATAGAGGAATATAACATTATGTGAATCGCTTTTGGGCGAAAATCTTAGAAAGGGATCATGTTATATAGGCGATGTGGCTAGCAACCCGTCACTGTTTTGATTCCCCTTTCCATCCATACGCCCGCAATCATGCTAAACGTGGTCTTTAGGTCTTGTTACCTTAGGCTTTGTCTACCCGGTCAGTTTGCCGCCGCTGCCCTCCCCTAGTGGTGCCTGCTGGCGGGGGATGGGGATCCCCTGCTAGCCCGTAGAGGCCCACGAGTCTAGGGGGGGGCCAAGTATTCCCGGCCCCCCTCTCTTGGCGCGGGAGCCCCGGCGTACAGGCTGGGGCGGCCGGCGGGGCGTGCGTGGTGACACCTTTATGCTCCCACGGCGCCCCTCCAATGGCAGAGAGGGAATACCGGCGGTTTTTTAGTGGTTAGGCCTCCTCCGCTTCCCCCCGCTCGGGGGGGGGCGGGGAGGAGAGTCCCACATAACCTCCGCGCCGTCCCCACGGCGCGGTCGTATGCGTAACGAAATTTTTCCGCCGCAAAAAAAAAAAAAAAGGCTGTCTACCCGGTAAGGGACAAAGACGTGATTTATGTATGTATGTATGTATGTCAATCGCTTTCAACATGAAACTACCGTCAATAATAGTAACACAAACGGATAACTCGCGTATAAAAGTCGAGTCCTGGAGCGCTCGCCGCGGCGGCAGCGAAACGAACACCACGCTGACTGACGCTGGTGCTGTCGCGCGCTCCACGATGAAGGACTCCGAATTAGTCCGAAACATGCCGAGCATAACTCTGCTTTTATACGTGAATTGTTTGTATGCGTAACTATTATGTGAATCGGTTACTCGTACGTACCTATGCGTGTATTCGATCACCGTTGTCAGACCCCAACGCACACGCGTTTGCATTGCTCCAAACTAGATAGTACTAGCTGTTGCCCGCAACTTCGTCTGCATAGAATTCGTTTATCGCTATCCCGCAGGAATTACGCAATTTTCCGGGGTAAAAAGTAGCCTATGTGTGTTATTCCAGACTAATCTATCTATGTTCCAAATTTCTTTCTGGCGTGTAAGAGTAACAAACATCCATCCATCCATAATAACAGCGGCATTGGGCGAGTCATAAAAACGCGTAGGTATATATATGCGTTCCCAGGAGTTTAAAAAATAGAGAACATTCGTGATTTTTTTCATGGATTTCATTAAAGCCTCATTCATGTTGATGACAATAAAAAAATATATTTTTCAAATAACTAAAAATAACCGAGGTATAGCTATCATTTATTTGTGTCTATTTATTTCTAGAAAAACAGAATTTTGATATGGTTTAGATGGGCGTTGTGACAAATACAAATGACGCACATGTCATATCGGATGTCTCTTTCTAATCGCTGACTAATTAGTAGTTTAAAACTCATATTTTCCGTATTTCTTGACTGATATATAGTTATTTATTTAGTTACTTTGAATTTCACTTTTTGTCGTCTCTTACGTCATTTTCATATTTTATAGAGAACTAGCCTTCCGTCCGCAGCTTCGCCCGCGATAAATTAATTTTCCCGTAGGAATAGGTATTTTCCCGCGGTAAAAAGTAGCCTATGTCACTCAGTGATTATGTAGTTTTCTAACGGCAAAAGAATTTTTAAAATCGGTCCAGTAGTTTCGGAGCCTATTCAATGCAAACAAACAAACAAACAAACAATCAAATTTTTCCTCTTTATAATATTAGTATAGATAATATTATTATTTTTTCAATGCCTATATTCCCTACTAGCTGTCGCTCACGGCTCCGTCTGCGCGGTTTCGCTTATCGCTATGCAGCGGGAACTATGTAATTTTCCGGGATAAAAAACAATCCTATGCCCTTCCTCGGGACTCAAACTATGTATACCTACCAAATTTCAACTAAATCGGTCCAGCAGCTTAAACGTGAAAAGTAACAGACAAACAGAGTTACTTTCGCATTTATAATATTAGTATAGGGATTGTCAATTATAGCAGATATTTGTGAGCAGTAGATGTTCCACGGGAGTTTGTAATTGTGTCGATGCTTAGCGACAAAAAATTCGAAGACCACCCACCTGCTATGGGTGGGTAGGGGTATAGGACGCGTCACGAAATGACGAGGATCCGGGTTCGATTCCCGGCCATAGCTTTACTTTTCGGATTTTTCTGTGTTCTGATTTTCATTGACATTTAGAAATTTAATTGTAACAGATTTTTCATGCTTAAACCTCTGAACCTATGGAGTTGGAATTTAGTGTAGAGATAGTTTCAGTACCGGAGAAGTCCTCATAGGAACGATAGGATAGTTTTTATCCCGGGTAACGCTTCGCGATCGCGTCTTCGTCAGAATAAATTTCGCTTATCATCGAAAATTCAGATAGTGCGGTATAATGGATTAAGTGTTTAAATAGTGGAGTGGGTATTATAGGAACTTCTAATTTAAATTACCCATACATAGCAGATCCCCATGGTCCACGCAGTTGTAGACAGCTAAACTTCATTGCTTTGGACTAGCGGCCAGCCGATATTAATTAGTTTCCGCAGTTGCTTCTCTACCCGCGCAGATGGTAAAAGACCATCGAGGGAATGGGCGAAACTTATAGGAATCATGTTATAAGCGATGAGGCTAGCAACCCATCACTATTTTGATTCCATTTTCCACCTAAACGCCCACAATCTTGCTAAATGTGGCCTGTAGGTCTTGTTACCTTAGGCTCTGTCTACCCCGTAAGGGATAGACGTGATTTGTGTATGTGTATGTATTTGTGTAGTTTCCGCAAAGTCGTAGGTAGGTAGGTACACAAAATCCACCCAAGTTGCCAGCACGACTATAGACCGTCCGTTTAAATGAGTCCTCGCCCGCGGCGCGTGGGGTAGGACGACAAAGAGGACCGAGAGGTGCAGGCGGGTAGTACGACTGCCGCCCGCACCTCTCTCGGCCCCCGGGGTCGTCCCACCCCGCGCCTACGTTATAGGGGGAGCGGATCAGAATACATAAAGTTTAAAATGTATAATGGGTTAAAATACATAATGGTTCAAAATATATAAAGCAATTTTCTGTAAAACTATTAGCTAAATGAACTTTTTTGATATCGTTATCTATAGATTGGTTTAGGTTAGGTTAGCTTTGTTTTATAACAATCCTGTTAATTTGTAACTTTCTGAGAAAATCGCATTATATATTATAAACCATTATGTATTTTAACCCATTATACATTTTAAACTTTATGTATTTTAATACGTACCCTGTCATAGGCGATGCGGCTAGTAACCCATCACTATTTTGATACACCTTTCCACCTATGCGCCCACATACGACCGAATAGGGAATCCGTATGATTTTTAGTGGGTATGCCTACCGTCGCGGGAGAGCCCCACATACTCCCGGTAAACCCGTGTGAATGGGCAGAATCATCACTATTTTGACTCTCCTTTCCACCTATACGCCTACAATCATTCTAACCGAGGCCTGTAGGTCTTGTTACCTTACCCCGTGAGGGATAGACGTGATTTGTGTGTGTGTGCGTGTATTTAGTTTCGTGTTTTCAAAAATCGGTATTTGTAATCTCGTAATGCTCAGGCCCACCGTGTATGTAAAACCAAAAAATCATTCGCCTGTGCGAAATTAATTAGGTACATAGGTACCGTAAAACTACTCAACTATAATCCAATCTAGATCCAAATCAGACTCAAATATTTTCGTTTAGGTGTGACTTTTATTAGAACGAGGAAGTTCAATGGTTAAAACATGTTCATTAAATTAACAGAAGGAAAAATTTGGACAAAACAAAAAAGAATACCTACTGGTATGAATGGATAGGTAATTAAAGTGTCGTCTTGACATTATGGTCCATAGTTATATTACGGTACATTTGAAATTTACCATGAGCTGTTCGGTAAAGGAAAACATCGTGAAGAAACCTGCACACACCTGCGAATTCAATGGTGTTGTGTGAAGTTCACAATCCCAACTGGGGCTGTGTACTGTGGGAGCTATAGCTCAAGCCCTGATTTTCTAAGATGCCCGTGCCTAGCATTGGGACGTATATTAAGCTGCAGATGAGATGAGGGGCTCTCCCTGACTTCACTTACACAAATTGGCCAAAACTATAGATACTCTATGTCAGGGGTCACCAATTAAGCCAGGTTCACATTTGTCTGTCGTGTTGTGTTGTGATGCTCTCTGTCGTGACGGCTACTGTTCACATTTGTATGACGTGTTATGACGCATTAAGACGCATATTTTCTTCAGTTCCATCTTGGCACCCGAACAGTTCACACGCTCGCAATGTTTTTTCAAGATTCTTCCGATTCCGATTCAGATATTGAAGATATGCACTTATTGACGTTGGCAACGCTTCTAATAAAACAAAGAAAGAGGAGAAGATATTGGATCTATCCCGTAAATAGAAAACGAGAGAGTAAAGGCGAGTTTCACTGTCTCGTTAAAAAGCTTGAGAATGAATTTCATCAGTATTTTAGAATGTCTAAGGCAACGTTTGAGAAAATTTATTGCTCTGACGAGTCACAACACAACACTGGACGCGTGCACACTATCCTGACGTGACGCTGCACCGCCCCCCGCACCTCAACCGTTCTGTCGCAGACCGGGATCGCTTGTGATGCGACACAACATAAGCCGTCACAACACACGGCATCAGAGAAATGTGAACGCAACTGAATTAAATGTATGAAACCGATACAGTTCTGATGCGTCACAACACAACACGACAGACAAATGTGAATGCGGCTTTAGTTTTGCTCGGGGTCCGCACATTTCATAGAAAAAATATTTCGCTCGTTTCTTTTCGAATTGACGTCCACAAAATTAATTCGGGGGATACATTTTTATTAAATTACGTACTCTGTAGTACAAGTTGCTGTGTTCTCGCGGTCCGCACAAAATGGGTCGGCGGTCCGGATGCGGACCGCGGTCCACCATTTGGCGACCCCTGCTCTATGTAGTCTCTGACCCACAGCATAACTATATGCTTAAATGAGTCCTCGCGGGCGCGGCACAGGGGCGCGGGGTAGGACGACAAAGGGGACCGAGAGGTGCGGGCGGGTACTGCGCCTGCCGCCCGCACCTGTCTTGGCCTCCGTGGTCGTACCACCACAAGCGGTCGGTCTAGACACTGCTCAACTGGTTGAGCCGTTGGGAACTAAAATTCCACATGGCACATCTAGTTTTTCAATGGGAAAATTGTATATACCCATAACACAGGCTATTTTCTCTGAAACCGTAATTTTCTCAACTTTATAGGTTAGGTCAGTTTTATAATACGCGGTGACACCCTCATGCTCCCGCGGCGCCCCCCAAATGGCAGAGAGGGAATACCGGTGCGTTTTTTTTTTTTTTTTTTTTTTTTTTATGTCAATAGTTTAGTTTTTAGTGCGTATGCCTCCCCCGCCTCCTTCCACTCGGGAGGGGGGCCGGGGAGGAGTCCCACATGACTTCCGTGCCGTCCCCACGGCGCGGTCATATGCGTAACGCATTTTCCCACCGCAAAAAAAAATGTTAGTTTTATAACAATCCTGAACAATGAACAGTATAAGAGAAAAAACGAATTATGGCGGAGCCTCACCTTCTCACCTTTAGCTACCAGGCTACCCTTTAGGTACCAGTCGAGCGGCGTAGTTGTGCCGTGAGTCAGAGAGGTTCCCCACGGGCTCTATTTCTATCGTAAGCGGGCGTGAGCAGAGAACATTGGCAATACGTGTGCCTTTCCATCAGAGATATGCTATGCAGCTATGCTATGAGGATGTGAAAGCTACGCTAAAGGCTTGGCCAAACACATAGCGTGACGCAGCGTCGCAGTCGCGCGGCGGTTTTAAGTAGAGTCATTCGGGTCAAGAGCACGCACTTTTTTTTTGATGGCCTCCCAGACCTATAAAGAAGTATATAATTGGCATGTTATGATATTAAATCTGTAGAATATTGAATAAATTTTCACTATTTAAGAAAATTTTCCATCAAGATTAATTCGTTTTAGCCCTACATAGGCTTAACTGAAAACTTTTCCAATGCGTAATCTTGACCCGATGTGTGGGTAAAATTACGCAAGTCTTAGGGTAAAGTTACGCACGCGGGGTAAACGTACGCAGTCATTCGGGTCAAGAGCACGCATTTTTTTTTTGATGGCCTCCCAGACCTATAAAGAATTGTATAATTGGCATGTTATGATATTAAATCTGTAGAATATTCAATAAATTTTCACTATTTAAGAAAATTTTCCATCAAGATTAATTAGTTTTAGCCCTACATAGGCTTAACTGAAAACTTTTCCAATGCGTACTCTTGACCCGATGTTTTTCGCCTTCATTATTTGGTCATCTGAGATGAGGGTCCGCTCAGGGGCCTTCCTTATGTAATTTCTCGGCATTTTGGTGTATTCTGAAAGATTGAATTTTTTTTGATATTTTTATTTCATTTGGGGTATAAGTACGCAACGGGGGTAAGTACGCGTGCGTACTATTAATCTCGTACTCTTACCCCAATCGGCAAATATACCAAATAATCAGTCACAACACACACGTTAAATACTTTTTACGAATATGATAAACTTACATAAAAACTACATTAAATGAACAATAGAAATATAGTATACTTACTGGCACAGAGCTATCCATTTAACTACAGCACACTTTTCCGTGGCACAAAAATTAAACGAAATAAGCGTGCTACAAATATTCGGCGACGTGTCGCGACCAGTACTAAGATTGCGTCGGCGCGGCGTGTGGCTCCTAAACGGCGACAGTAGCGCCACTCTGTTTTACAACCACAGACCTCGGCCCCCCCACCCCTGTCGGAGATCGGACCACCGCGTACTTTTACCCACCGCGTGCTGTTACCCCGAATGACTCTACACGCTAACGGGTTAGCGGGGTTAAACAGACTACTTCCCGCTGGCATTGCGCCCCCTTGCGTCTACGCGAACAAGCGAGTCAGTCGAACGTTAGGCAGCATGCTGTGCGTAGATTATATGGACATAGAATAATTAATTGATCACGTAAGAGATCATAATGCTGTGGGTGCGAGTCACGTCCGCATGTTGGGCGTGTTGAAAGAGCGAGGCCGGCGCGATCCGCGCGCGCTCTGTTTGAACAGGCGTGGGCATGACGCGGCGCTGCGTCACGCCATGTGTTTGACTAGGCCTTAAGAAACCTTACCGTCTCTGGCATGGTTGTGTTCAAAAAATATAAAAAAATATAGTCCAATACTAGACCTCTTTCAGCCTGGATATAGTTGTTCTCATATGTACTAATAATCCACCTACACAACTAACTAAATCACGTCTTTATGCCTTATGGGGTAGATAGAGTCTAAGTTAACAAGACCTAAAGGCCACGTTTAGCATGATTGTGGGCGTATAGGTGGAAAGAGGAATCAAAATAGTGATGGGTTGCTATAAGTAGCATAGCTTGTAACATGATTCCTACGATCTAAGTACCGTTAAGGGGCACGTTTGTAAGTAAGCTCTAATATTGTACTTCCGTGGTCCAGATAATTTCAGTCCTCTCAGTTACCCTAACCCAGACTGATCACTAAAATGTTGTTTATCGAGATAAGGCCCTACGTTACGTTTTGTAACCACCATAGTGTTGCCGCTCTATAGATAGTATAGATACATACCTACTATCGATAGTTTTTTTTTTTAACGATATCTATATTTTTGGTAGACTACGTATTGATTCTTGACGTCAAATAAACTATCGATAGTTTACAATTGTTTTTCAGTATTATAAACTATTATACTATCGATAGTTTTGAACAATAAATTTATTTCAGTAGTATCAATCGTTTTCGTAATTTTATGTACAAGACTATCGTACTATCGATAGTATTGCTTTAAATAAGCCTGATATGTGTTCGATTCCCAGCCACAGCTTTAATTTTCGGATTTTTCTATTTGTTCTAATTTTCAGTGTCGTTTAGTTTTTTTTTTAAATAAGCTATCGATACCAACGATAGGCCTTTCGATATTGACATTTTTCGATTAAAATTATTGGGTAGGGAAACTATGGATTTTGCGGCAACGCTAAATCACCATCTTGTTTTGGAGGAATTTAGAAAAAACTTTGATATACAAAATAGTTTCCGTAGGTTGTTATTCCACTCTTAAATTAAACAGTCAAAACAGCAAGTGGTCCTCCTGCATCTACTTACATCCCGTCAGAAATATTAGTTCACCTCGCTCGTTGGAAAGCGATTCCCCGCGCTGCCCCGCACCGCGCCCCTCGTTCGCGTAAAGCACCGGTAGCATCACATGCGTAGACACACAAGGACATTGTTACTTTGTCCACTACAACAGTCTAATTACTAAAATAAATAGTCCGTTGGCGGATTTAAAAAGGGTCCCCTCCAGCCAAGGATCTACGATTTTTTTGAACCAGGGCAGAATAATGATAGTAGAGTAGCCCCCCACTCTCCAGCGCAACGTAACAGATAATTACTCACATATTAATGATTTTGGCGCCTCGTGAAACCGCCTCTCCCCCCAATTTCGGGGCTCAGTACAGCATTGTTGATGAATGATAGTTTCTTGCCAAATAACTATTATTTGATTGATTAGGCAGACCTCTAAGCGGTATTCCCACAAACTCACGGTCCGCACTTGACTGCTTTCTAACTTTCCCACTGTCTGTGACTTTAAAATAGGTGGACAAATATTTGCAAGGCGCTGCTTATAACAAGGACGATGTTTAGCAGGGGTCGTATTATAGTCGCAATTAAACTATTTCTCTTCTTTTATTTTTATATATACCTTTGCCAGACATATAAACGGAAGGTTAGATTTTTTCAAGTGATTTACATTACACAGTGTGCCGTGAATTAGCGTAGAGGAGATCCGTAGCGTAGGTATCAGAGAAGACGCTTAAATCTGTAATCAAAGTGCGTCGATGATCTGGGAGTAGAGCTGTCGAGGGCCGTAAATTCTAGAGAAACAGCAGACTGGAATACGCGGCTTAGGTCCCTTACAAGACTGACTGGTGAATTAATGGACGTAGAAGCACTACTAAGATCGTTGAGTGATAGTAAGGTCAAAGAATGAGTCTCAAACATTTTATAATGTATACACAATACGGTTAATATGGAAATAGATAACGAGAAGTTGACTAATATTTCCACATCGGCTCCAGATCTTCAGCTTCTAAATTCTAAATAGACGACTTATTATTAACCTACGCAAAGTCGTCAATATAGATGATACCTACGTCGACCCTAAAGACATCCGAAAACAACTGTACCTATTGTCAATCACGTAAGAGAGTGGTCAGATATATTTGAGCATCTAGAGATAGAGAGCACCTATGTGACCTACGGCATCCGTATACTCACATTCATATGGCAACATAAAATTTTCTGATCTCACGTATGTATACGTAGGTAGCTTAAAATTATTTTCGCCTGAAGTAAACTTGTAAATTATGCCAGCTTCGTAAAAAAAAGTGACTGCTACAGAGTGTACTTCCTAGCAGCAGGTACCACAGTATCGGTACCACACAATATTTTAACGTTTTTCATGTTATAAACAGAATTATTAAAATTGCCTGTTGAAGAATTTCGTCCATGAGCGAGCGTTGAGTTCCTTAGTCTTCTAAAATACGTAGGAGGATGAAAGCCACAACAGTCATTAATGCCTACCTTTCTTCAAAAAGCCCAATATCTATACGAACCTTGCGGGTATTTCCGCTTATACCGTGAGATTATAAATGAGAAGTGATAGCTGAAATCTTGTAAAGTTGAGAAAAAAACCGAGAAATCAGAGGGTATACCTTTTCTCTCACCACGCCACGCCACAGCTGGTCCAAAGGCACTGGGTCCCATCGCCGACGATGGGCGAGCAGAGAATAGTGCTAAAAAAGAGTCGCCGAGCAGCGAGAAGCGAGTGTGTAGTTCCGATAATTTTGTCTCTCGCCTATATAAGTTCGTAAGCGACGGGCGATTAGGTACTCGCTTCGTGAGTTCTGACCACCAAGCGAGGATCCACTGCGCTGAGCAGTGTGAGTAAGAGTACTGCTGAGCAAGTTTTATCTTTGAAACCTTTTTCAACATGAAACTACCGTGAGACTCAATCATAATTACACATAAACGGATAACTCACGTATAAAAAGTCGAGTGATGCTCGACATGTTTCGGACTATTTCGTAGTCCTTCTTCTTCTTCTTTCTTTTTTTCTTCTTTTTTTTTTTGTTTCTTTTTGGCTTTTTTTGGGGTCTACTGTCGCTGAACATTCGATGGAATCTGATTCGACGCATTATATCAGGTTTGATAAGGTGTCCGTACTGGCGAGAGAAAAGTTTTTCATTCCGCGAAAAGTACGTGAAGCCATTGAAATAAGTCGGGATCCCAATTTCAACCGGGATAGCAGATGGTCGGTGCCCCCGAGTTGGAAAACTGTTTTAAATATTGACCAAACGGTGAGTGTGAGCGAACCTTTACGGAGACGTGATCAGTGTTGTGTGCTGCCCTACATTTAACAGTAATAAAAATGACGATGAAAACGAGGGTAGTTGTGCGCCGCTGTCAGTTGCGTCGAGCAGCCGCGCGAACAGAGTGCTGGAGCGCAGTGTTCGTTTCGATGCCGCCGGGGCGAGCGCTCCAGGAAGGACTACGAAATAGTCCGAAACATGTCGAGCATCACTCGACTTTTTATACGTGAGTTATCCGTTTATGTGTAATTATGTTTGAAACCTTTTATTGCTGGTATCAACTAGTAAAGCGAGTCCTCGCCGGTAATGCGACCAGCGTGCGATCAGCTACAAATATGTATTTTTTACCGACACGGGATCTATTATCTGTTATTAGTTTCCTGAGCAACAAAATAATCGATGGCTAATCGCTTCCTCGCCCTTGCTGGGACTAATGTCTGAAGTTCGAGATCATGTCAAAAAAAAAATTAAAAATCTGTATTTGAAGGATTTAAATCAGATATATGTACCTGATTCTAAGTATACCTAAGTATATGGTCTACTCATTTTCTCGTTATTCTAGATAAGCCAGCACACTACTGCACATCTAAAAGCACGAAATTACGCAATATTTAAGAGAAAGTTGTTCTAGACTTTTAGAGGATATTAGACCACTGAATCCATCGTGCAATTCAAAAACACATTCAAAAGTACAGTACAGATAGGTATAGATATAGGCATAGATCATTCATGATTTTAAAATTCCTTCGAAACCCTCATTGCGCGAGTCGGACTAGCACTCGACTGTTTTTGTTTTGTGGTTTTTCACAATTTTAAACCTTTTTGTGACATTGTAGGGAATAAGAATAAGGAATATTTGTAAACTGTATTTGATCTAGTACCGTCTTTCCATCCCAAATCTTGCATGGCTGCTATGTTACCTTCGGGGTGTGGCATGACAGAAAAACGAGGAGTAAGATTTTCATCGGATATGTTTCTCCATGTCAAAAGAACTGAGTTAAGAACCCTACACTGCGCTCCGAAACTTGCATCGTAGACGTGGGTAAGGACACCGCCAGGCTGAAATGGCATTGAGCTGGCCACTTCTGCCGCATGCACCCAGAACGGTGGGCACGTGTTACCACTCAGTGGATAGAATAGATAGGACAGACATAGCTAAGTGCGGACAGGGCGAGTTGGAAATCTAAGGGAGAGGGCTTTGCCCAGCAGACAGGTGGGACACTTAAAGAAAGAAAATCGAGAGAAAAGACAGTGATGTTTTGGTACATTGATATCCTGGTTAACATTATTAGTAAGATTTTGCATTAGTCAGACAAAGAGCGCATTAGTTTTGTAGTTGGTTTCTGTCCTGTCGTAACTACGCACGTTACAGACTTAAGTAGGTAATTTTTTTAGAGTATTACCCATGGCACTACTACGTGGCACTACAGACCAAAATAAATATCATAAATGGGAGGTAGGTTTAGGTTATGTTAGATCTTCAGCAGGCCGGCAGGCGAAGGGCCAAAAATACCTAATAGCAGGAGCTCCGCGAAAGCGGAGCTCCGTCGACTATGTTAAACTTGATTTTGAAATAGAAATCTTTGGACAGTAGTGCCACTCAGTAGTGCCACGGTAAACAAAGGATTTTTTTTATATACATATATTTATCTCAATACCTATAAACGTTATTCCAGCAACATCGACTTTAAATTAAATTGAAATTTAGGTACCTATATTCTTATGTCTATAATTATGCAAGCATCTTCCTGTAACAGCCACAGCATTCTGCATTTCCTGAACGACAGAGAATGGCAGTCAAATTTAGGCTGAATGGGCCTTGTGGCAATGGCTACGCCGAATCTTTGCTTACCATCAGACGTGATTGTGGTCAAACGGCAAGCCTATTAAAGATTATTAAAAAACTCAGTGAGATCTGATGTTATTCAATTGGCGGTCGTTGATGCAGTATGCAGTGGAGTAAGTTCGCTGGTTGGGCATCTCCGAGGCGCAGGTCTGATGGATAAGCTAAACCACAACATCAAAACTTTATTTTGGAACCTCAAACAAATTTAACCGAGTACGATACCAGCCTAAAAGTATGTCAACTCCTGTATGTCTGTTTGCTCTCATACTTATGGGTCTACGTGTTCGCTAAGAGAATCGTCATTAAGAATAGAATCGAAAGAAGAAACTTTTTTAGAATAGGGTCCGTATCGCCCATCACTCCTCATCCTAATTAATCTCTCGTTGAATTCATCAGTTGTTGGCATTGTCCTCCTTGGTTATATGCGTTGACTGTAAGTAAATAGTGTAATGTGACGCCATTCGGCTTATACCTATTTGTAACACAAGAAGTCACTATCGTAATCGCCGTAGGTGAAGTTCGTCAGTCAGTTCCGCATGAAACTAGGACGACAGCAGTAAGAGCATGAATCCGGATTTGACTTGGTTTCATCCCAATCTCTTGTTTGGTAGACACGCTAAACGTGTGCCACATTTAATTTAGATTTCGCCCACACGTGTTAGTGTAACGCATCAAGGATGAAAAGTGTATTTTCAAAAGGTTTTCCACTACATTTAAGCATTTTCGGAAAATCATGAAAAATAAAGTACGGTCAAGTGCAAAAATAAGTATCGATACGAACTTCTCAAAAATATGTCCCACGTCCTTATTACGCCGGTGTAAGAGCGTATGGTACTTATTTTTGAAACTTTGACTAGATACATATTATTACACCTGACTGTACCTAACCCAGGGATTCCGTTAAAAAAGGCCTTAGAAAAGACCACATGGCAATTGCCTCACCGACAAGAGCCTAGCTAGTAAGATTAAGAAGAAGGGATTCCGTTGAGAAATTGTTACTAAACAAAAAATAAACCCTTATACTTAATAATTATTCTATTATATTTCAAAGCGCCGTATCTGCCACGTCAGGGTTAGTTATTTTGTGTCGATTGTAGGCCTCTGATCCCCGGATGATATATCTAGATAAAGTATTATTAGGTACCATCGAACGAATTGATCCCTGACCCACTGTGGACAAAATAGTGACGCTACATTTACATTGAATTGACAAGGAAAATCATCATTTAAATGTTTTTGTAGAGAAAAAAAAAACATGTGCCGTTTACTGTGAGAACCTTCTAGGGTGGGTCAGGCAGCCCACGGTTCGATTGTACACCTACTTTGACATGCTCAGACGGCATTATTATGTGATGGTCTTTACTACAAAAATACGCATGTATTGCGGAACCAAATCCCTTACCAACCAGAAGTAAAAGCGGGCGCTCGCAGTCACATTCACTATATCTTTACCCTCGTTCTTCCTCTACATACCATGAGATTTGATGTACAAATCGACCGAGCTAAGTCTGCACCCCGCTGGATTGCGGCGTCTCGCCTGCTTCCCCGCGATCGCTATCGTATCGCACCAGTACGGTTAGCATCTTTGTCGCCGATACGCATTCTGCAAATTTTCGTCTCCTATTCGTTGAATTATAAAATTTTTAACCGTTTTTGTTAAGACGCGAGTTGCAAACTTAGCTCGGTCGACTTGTATGCAATTGTAATTCCGAGTGCATTAGACAATATGGCCTCTGAAGACGTGTGGAAAAGAATTGAATATTTAGGTATGAGCGCAACAAATGATAATGTGCAAGTAGGTACTTTAAGGAAATTGGATAAGCGCTGTCACCACAAAGTTGTCGAAACCCTCACGATGATAGATAGGACAAGCAGTAACGTACCGTTAACGTCTAGTGCCTGACAAATACATCCGGGGGGGGGGGGGGGGGGGGGGGCTCCCTTCTACAATATAAAGAAGTTCAACTTCCCTTTTGTGATTTAGACCCTAGGCCTACCCAACCCAGTTTAGTGTCCCGTTGTCGGCATTTAGCCATCCTGTTACCCTATTTTTACGTTGCTGATGATGATGACTAGGCTAGGCTGGCTAGGTCTAAAGTGTGTCTGCTCTTTTGCACTGTGCTGTCACTGTCACTGAGGCTGTAGACTTGCTGAATCCGATCACTGATATAACTTAGTTTTCTGAACGAAACTCTTCCGTGTAGTATTTGCTACACTTGGCAGATAGACCACCATAACCGCTATACACCCTTGGGCCACTTAGTTTCCGACGGATTGAGCGGAGCTCCTTTTTCTATGTAATTTGCCCTTCAGGCAACTGAAGATACCTAACCAACCTAACCTACCTATATTTGTATTTAAATATTATAGACTAGCTTCTGCCCGCGACTTCGTCTGCGTAGATTTATGCATATAAACCTTCCTCTTAAATCACTCTATCTATTAAAAAAAACCGCATCCAAATCCGTTGCGTAGGTTTAAAGATCTAAGCATTCCTAGGGAGAGACAGACAGACAGCGGAAAGCGACTTTGTTTTATACTGTGTAGCGAGTGATCGATTCAAAATAATGGCAGCATTTTTTCCGTGTGGAAAAATTAGGTGGACCACGGGTAAGTCCCTATTATAACTTGTCCCATTTGTTCGGATACATAACACGAAGTTGACGAAGTCACGTGCACGTGTCGTGCGGAACACCAAATACCTATGTAAAGACACCTAATTCTGTGCGATACCTGCGAGTAAAAGGTTCAAGCTATTATTGTCTTTGGAGTGCAGCGGAGTTCCCGGACGAGGTTCTTTTAGAGAATAACACGATAGGCCTAAAGCGGGTAATTATAACGTAATAAATAATGTCAGAGTTAAAGATGAGCTGAGAAGGGGGCCATTGGTACCATTAGCTAAATATATGGTCTGCAACCCTAAGGACCCTAAGGTTGAAAATCAATTGCAAAATATGATGTCGATAAGAAGTGGCTATCATATCAACTTGAAAGTTCGAATTGAGCGATATATTCATTAGATAAGAAGTTGGATGAAAAGAGATAGACCACTAAGCTATATTGCCATTAAAATTGCCACTAGAAAAGATAAAATTAAACTTCCAGAGAACGCAATCCTAATTAAATATTAGTCGCACCAATTGAAATTTGATTAGAACACTGATATAGAAGAAAAAAATTATCATTGTAACGGCAATTGTCAAGTTAATAAGGTAAATTTTGATTGGTTACATCTGGAACGTCACAATGACGATGTGTCAGATTGTCAGTAGGCCAACTTTGGCAACTTTTTGGAAATTAATTACCGCGAGGAGTATGGCCAGTCAAGTTTGCTAGTCCGTTTCTGATCGCATAATTCAGATTTTCCAGATCTCTTGCAAAGTATTGTGACACGACTTTTGATATAAATATTACGTAAAGTAAATCCAATTTGAAGATCATATCAAATCAATGCAGTCACTTAAATTTATTACCTGACAGTTATTAAAACTCTCTGCAGCCTAAAATCTTCCTTTTTTCCAGTTCTAAATATTTCAGCCCTTTATTCTTTTACTTTTGTTAAGTTTCTGATAATTTAACGTTTGTAAGTCTTTTTCGGTCACTTTGTCATTTACCTTAGTCAGACAAGATAAAATATTGAATTGGACCACCACTTTTTATGAACAGAGTAAGTCAATAACGACGAATACGTTGAAAATCAAAAAATAAGAACCATAAAGGTCGATATAAGTACATTTCATTTAGTATGGGTACCTACCTACCAATTGTGACTAGAATTTAACCCTAGCCTAAATTTATTCGGGTTCGGGTAAATATTCATGGATAAAGTAGGATCTACGCCGTGTGGGAAGATGTAGGGGCAAGTACCTGTAATTAAAGGTTGTCCAAGGAGCGTGTTTCTACATTCATAAATTTCATTAGATAGAAACATTTATTTTGTTCTTTTTAATCCAGAATCCAGTCGGTCTCGGTGTCTCGCCGGTCTGATCTGATGTTCTGCTGATGTTTTACTATTGTTTTTTTTCTTTTGCCTAATTAAAGCTACGCGAATATTTGTTGTTTCAACATGGGCGTCCTAAAATATAGTTAAAGCATTATCCATAATGAAAAATAGACCCATGTGCATGTGCAGTCTCTTAATATTTGTATGCCTTATGGCAAGCATAGTGATACAAGATTTATGTAACATCAACAATTACCTATGTTAGCAAATAAATTATTTGATTGATTGATTGTTTGACCCACCAGTTCTCAATCTTCTCAAGATAGCCGCGAGTATTTATCTAAAAACATCTGACGGAACGCGAACTGTTTTCGGGTGAGTACTCGTTAAATTATAATTCAAGTTTTTGCAACCCTGGTTAAAACTACAGAGCCGTTCAGGAAAGTAGGTACACCATTTCCTGTCATAACATAAACATTAGATCATCCCTGTGGCGAGGTCCATGAGCTTAAGCCTTTCACCACTAAGGACGCTTACAAACGTCTTGCTCTGTCGTGCCTCCGAAATCAATCCCTAGAAGCGTCTGAACTTACTATGCTTCAGCTTCGATCATGAATAAAATCTGTTTTTTGATGTTTTTTGTTGCGTCCATGGTGCTTGGCGTGCGACTGATCACTTCCCTCAATAAAAGCGTTCAAAGGGATAAAGTCAAATGTAAGCCAGAATTAAGTACTCTTTTAAGTGTCACCCTGTTTAGGTAGGTACCTGTTGGCATTCCAGAACTACGAACGCATACGTTATTCATCCTCATGCTCGCTTTTCATTCACAATCTCATGAAGTTACCAGATTGCCCGAAGTCGTGGAGTAACAAAAAAAGTTATTTCGGTTTTCGGAGGCATCGAAAGAACATCAGTCCTTCCAGATACAAAGTCTCCATTGGCGGCTTTAACAAATTAATTACAAGCTTGCATCAAATTACTATTTCAAATCACGTAGCAAATGGAAAGTTTCGAGTTAACTGTTAAATTAACACGTCAATTTTTTTGTATTGCAGATGCAATGTAAAAATTCGCTCAACACTTTGTCTTTTGATAAAAGTTGAGAAGTTGCAACCGAATTCTTAATTATTCATTCCACTGACTTAAATCTAAGCAGTCTGAAGAAATTGAAAGAAAATTAGGACAGAAACATTATGCTAAATCAGGGGTTCCCAAAGTGTGCGCCGCGGCGCCCTGGTGCGCCGTAGAAAGTAAAGAGGGGCGCCGTGAGTTCTATCATTATCCGAAACCACAAATATTCGCGGGTACCTATTTGAGCGCTCGCATCGGTAAATATAGCAACAATACAACTTAGCTAAGGCAGGGCGCCGTTACAAAATACTAAACTTGTAACTGCGCCGCAGGTTGAAAAAGATTGGGAACCCCTGTGCTAAATAAGTAACTTCCGGTGCACCTAAAAACAGTTCCCTTTTCTCTTTACCTTGATATCTGCATACCACGCCGTGCACCTTCCAGTCGTAAATAAATTATACATAGCTATTACTAGTATTGCTATTACCTAGTAACAAGCAAGGTGATCATTCCTTTATCCATAGGTTCATAGCCCATGTAGCTGGAGCGTAGCCGCATCATTAAGCTTTCATTTTGAATATTTCAGTCCACAATCAGCAAGTAAACGCATTTGCCAAGTCTTAATCTCATAAAAATACGGAGTTGTTTAATGTTTTGTAGATTTGTGTTGGGGGCTTTAAGGACACCAACAATGGTTTGTTATTGTTACCTAATTGGAAATGAACAGAAGGGGGCACCAATGACCTTTGGGAGTGAGATTTCAACGAGAAATGAGTAAAGTACCAACCCTAGATGATTGCCTCTATGCTAGTCTGGCAGCAACGAAAAAACATAGTATGTACTAGCTGCTTCTTTTCCTACGCGAGCGTAAAAGCACATAGAAGGAATGGGCGAAAATCTGGAGTCATGTTATAGATAGGCGATGCTGCTAGCAAACAATCACAATTTTGATACCCCTTTCCAACTATACGCCCGTAATCATGCTAAACTAGGCTTTTAGGTCTATAACCTAGCTCTGTCTACTCGTAAGAGATCACGACGTGATTTATGTATTTATGTTTGGAAGACAAGATAGTTTCAATTGCCCGATATATGCCTATTCATAATATGACACGGTGTGCATAATGTGCATATGCGCTAGACATTTTGATTGTTTTCTGATTCAGAACGGTGCGCGCTGAAGATAAACAGCTGTGGAACTGCTTGCTCTACAGGAACGAATAAAAAACACGAGATTTAAACTAGGAAGTCCATTTTTAAAATGCAAGTGGTGTAAAAAGCGACGATACGAGACCTAAATTTGATGTTGGCACTTGGCATACGTTTTGCGAGGTTCACTCATAGCGCAACTGGCGAAGAGGTTTTTCAATACTTAGAAGAACTGGAAACTTTTCGAAGCGGATGAACCACAGGCCGCAGCATTCGCTGGCTCACGTCACCCGAGTGTAAAATAAGCCATGTCTACTTTCTGCATGGTTGACATAATTAAGTTTAGTCCTTGAGATGTTATTCATGTTCATTCACTTAAGATGTGGCGCTAGTTGGAACACTTACAAGTCATAAACGTTTTGGCTAGTACAGTCAAGCTCAAGCTATAATATAGTTATTTTATTCCAAATAATTAAGAGCATTTGGAACGAGGCGCATTAAACCAGCAGAATAGATACGTGGACGATGGACCGGTCAATATTCAGCGTTTTACGTCAATATCCTCTCGGCAAATAGTTTTAAGGGATGACGCTCAGATTTAATATCTTTCTGAAAACGAGACACTATCCGATGCGGACTTTAGTTTGAACAGAGTTGTAGCGTTTTGCCCTTCCGTTATTTTAATCTTGGGAGGATAATGTTTTACCAGAGCGATCCTAATGCTGGAATATTTTGCCCGGACCCTTAAAGCAAGACGCCATAACTCTTTCAAAACTAAATAAGTAGTGAGCATATTCGTTTCCTGTCATATTTTGAACTCTGCTCTCGTATTTTCTCGTTCATCCATTGTAAAACATCCAATAATGTAAGTAATTAAAAGGGCAGACGCAAGCTTGTGACTTATATTAAGGCAGAGATCGCCAGGTCATTAGTTTCTTACCAAATATCTGTCAGCCATATTAATAGCACCATACCTATTACGTTTAAGCGTAATTGAAGAATATTAAAAGTCGATGCTGCTGGGTTTACGTTATCACTAGTTTCTATATTAATTTATCCGTAGCGGTCAGTCTGTTTACAGGTATAGGTATTCTATCATTTTGATTGGATACTTTTTAAACGCTTAGTATTTTATTAAATACCTGTGCTGCTGTATCTGATGCCATGATGTTCCTACAGTTCTGGGCGGTGTTCTGTCTTTCCAGTTAAGCGGAAATACGTTTCTACACCGCTATCCCTACTCCCTCAGTTATTAGCAGATCACTAATGAACCGCACCAGTTTCTGTAGGTACCAGCCAATAGAGTAACTATAACGTCTGGGGCATGCGGAAAATTCATCAGTCCTTCCTCAATAAGAAGTGCATCAACATATTTTCTGTGCTTCTGGACCAGCCAGCTAGGTGCCCGTGACATTTTAGCAGTCCTGCCACCCTATAATTACGCAAAATTGGCAGCTGAGTACGTTGCGAGGAGACATCCCGTATACCTAAACTTTATCATGGCTCCAGAGTAAAATGTTGTGTAAGAATTTATCAGTTTCCAGAAAATTACACACAGTAGGTATTGTAGTGGCGTGGCGGTGCGGTGCTGGTAATTCCGATAAGCGTTAGGCACGTAACGTACCTACGTATTGTAGGTAGGTATAGATAGACAGCATAAAGTGAAGAATTTAAAACTAGTCGACGAGACGGTATTCAAATATCGAATTTTGATGACAGTGAAAATTTATAAGCTTTCTTTACTTTAGTTTGCGACGGCATTTTTGAGAAATGATAATTATGAAACGCACGACTGTAAATCATTAGACATCTAATCTTTCTAAACAAGTTTTTAAATTCTGGCTAAGGTAATAATAAGGTCAAAAAGCAAAACCCTGAACATACCTGTACCTAGAGATGTGCGAAACAGCGAGAAATAATTTCACCAACAATGGCACACGAGTCCTGGCAGCCTCGTAGAGACGTAAAACACTCTAATTGCTAGTTGCATCGGAGAAACATCAAAACGATTATAATACGGGATACTTACTTGTAGTGTCCAGAGATCAATATACCTATCAGAGTGTAGACATCCAAGTGGCTACATGATATCAGGTAACCCACACCGTTGATAGTTACTAAGTAAACCTTTGATAACGCCCGACCAAACCTTCTCAGAATAGAGTTAATTTGTAGAAGCCTTCTCAGTGTAAATTACATTATTGAATTGAGTAAATTTACGTGAGAATCAGAAACAAATCCTTATCACGAGCCCTGAAACGTTGATTTTCCATTGTTGAAGTAATCATTCCACTGTCAATATTGCCATGCCTACAGGAATGAGTGTATTGGACTGAATGATTATAGTAAATAAGTAATAAAATATAATACATTATAGATGTCAATATGAAAATTTCCTAAAGATATTGTGAAAAGAAGTTTTCAATAACAAAGTAGACCTAATTTTTAATGATAGATTCAAGATTTAACTCACTATGATAAATATGTCTGAAAAAATCCCATACTTGCCTCTAATTAGCAGTCTATACTATGGAAAAGATCAGAGTATTTGTTCTATCATTCACCACATTATACTAAAGCTGTCCTATCCCACAGGTATGTGCAACGTCTCCATTATACAGAAGATTCAATAGTATTTTTGTCTCATAGGTAGGAGTAATGAGAGAATACCTAAGAAGTCAGTGCCGCAGGAAAGCTTTTTTCTTTTGTTTCTACTGTAAATACTTACTAACACATATCTTAGTAGAATCAAAATTAGTAACAATTACTAATAGGTTGTAACTAACTTTGTTCATGTTTAAGTCAGAATAATAAGAGAGGAATGGTGACAAAATCACGAATAGATTTTTATACTACTTCTAGTTAATTTTCCCAGTGTCCATTTTGAATTTTCTATTAAAGTTAACAGCAAGTGTTTTTTTCAAGTTATTAAAAGTGTGAAGGGTAACTATCAAGTATTTTTCCAGTTGATTCAATTGTCAAAACCATTTTTGGGGGATATGGGAGTTGTGCCTCGTTTATTATAAAAAAAAAGTGTTATAAATATAATAATCCTTAAAATTAAATTTCATTATGTCTAAATAATACTGAGATCCGAATCACAAATATTTTCAGTGAAACATTCCAAAGAAAATATTTTGGAGTAATAATCGATTAAATTTGTTTGTGAAGATTGCAATATAGCTACCTGAAAGCAATGAACGCATCTCCAAGCTCGCCTCCTACGATGTGAACACCCCCCTCGGGAATGGAGAGGCCCCGAAAGTAATTCCTAATGTCCAGTGCATTAGCCGACCATGGAAGGTTCTGCAGCCTTATGATGACACTCATGGCTGCTGTCTTCACAATACCTATAAAAAAGGAAACAACCTGTCAACTACCATGTCTACTACTAACGTTAGTGCAGGAGCACTGCCAGTTATCACACTCTAGGACAAGATATTGCAATGAGATCATACCTAGTCATAGTAAGACTTATAATTCTGAGTTAAACTGTTTATTTTAGTTCAAACCTGTCAACTATCAGATTCTTATACTGACTCATTTCAGATCATTGAAAAAATTGTTATTTAAATTTTGCTACATTAGTCTAATCATGTAATGATTGTGGAGTTAAGAATGGAAAGTTTGCAGGGTCTTGACATCATTAATAACATGTTTAGTTACATTTTCACAACAATTCATTTGTACTTACTATCAACCATATTGGTTCTAGTCCCTCCATGGTACTTTCACACAATAAATGTCATAATGGCATTCAATTTTTATTTTTTGTGCCTTTCATCCTCATTCCTCATCCTCTGTAGACGTTGAAATGGTAAGGAAAATCAGTGTGACATTTACTGTGAGAATGTTCTATGGTTAGGTTAGGAATCATATTTGTTTGATAGTACATTGATGAATTCAGAATAATATCTCAGAAATTGTAGCTTTACGCTTACTACATGTTTATTTTTCTCTGATTTTTTACACATTGTCCCTGAATTAAACTAACCACACTTACTACATCACATCCACAGCTGATTATAGAATAAGTCTGTTTCAGGTTTCTAGTTTCTTATGGTAAGGTATGGGTTAAGAGGTATACATGAAGAACATTTAAAAACATCATTCAGACATTGATTTCACTCAGAAAACACAAGTCCGCAGTGTTAGTGTCCTATGCTACCTACATAATATGTAATGTTATACTTAGCAGTTGTGTACTGTTTATAGGTATATCATCATATTGTCATTTTGAACGATGTTATCTCTACATTTCCAAGAGTTGTGGCATTTTTATTTAACTAGTGGTTTGAGATTGCGAAACACAAATGGCAAATCCAAGCGATAAACTCTGTCTCAGATCACGATAAAACACCACGCAAGATTTCATTTTACGTAATTGTTAGAATTTACCACCCGAGAATTTACCTACAAAGATCTGACACTCGACAAATAAGCAGTCAATCACGAACTTTACATTTTTTCAGATATACAACAATATGAAGCGTGTACATTTTCGTTCAACGTATATGACGCTTTTATTCTTTGGAGACGAGACGCCATGCATGCCTCGACCCAACATCACCGAACCGAACTTACCTAATTAAAGCTAAGATGGCAAATCCAAACACGATATTACAAAATCATTTTACACTAAACACAATAGGCTTAATCACATACGAGGTCTCTATCTGATTCTTAGGGGAATAATTGTACGCTTTCCAATTCTGCGTTAACACTTTGCGTTGCGACTTGTGAGACAGTGATACAAATACAAAATGGCCTCCGGTCCGGTCCAGATATTAATGAATGAATGGAAAAAAAAACACAAACGGAAATAGCATATTTTATGTTCAGGTTGCGTTTCGTAAGCCAGCGTGATAGAAATTTATTTAAATTTATTTAAATTATTTAAAAAAAACAGCATTAAAAGTTTTTGTATAATTTTTAATAATTAGACAACAAAGATTTATAAGAAAAAAGGCTACTGACAAATAATCGTTGCGAGATGAATAGGTAGCGAACATTCCTCGTGTTATTGATACTAAACGCCAACCTTATTTTATATGAGAAAGCAGTTGGCTAACCTGGAAAATGACAGTGGATTTTAAAATTGCCATTATTTTAGAAAAGTATTGTCTCCGGGGTAATTTAGATCACCTAAAAATTAAAGTTCAATATTTTAGAGGTATTGTATTATGGTAAGTTGACATGCTCACGCTTCTATTTCCAATGATATTGAGATAACTAGTGAGGCTTAAATATTATAGTTTTATGTTTTAACTTATGGCTGTGCCATTTTGAAAATTATTCAAATACTGAATCGACAAAAATCATGTCAATATGTAACCTGGTGACAAACTTTCATGAGAATCAGTTGAGATATGCGACAAAAGAAAACACAGCCGTATACAAAAGCAGTTTATTCCCTAATTGAATGAATCGGATATACTTCATTCACGCGTTGCGTTCGCTCGGTGGACATATTTTGTGTTTTACTTTACATCATACATTCTGATTTATTTCGTTTCGGGATATTGACCTGTTGTAGAACTTCGTCAATTTTATTTAGTTAGGTATATTTATTTAGTTTTAAGTTTTGTATATTTAGTTAACTTTTAGATTTTATCATAGTTTAATTTTTTTTGTAATTCGATATAAATATTTATTAAATGTATGTATAATTTTATTTCTAATCATGTATTAGAATGAGATAAGGGGTCCCAGGTTGTGACCTAGGTGCTAGGTGTATACTGTTGAGGTAAATTTTATATTTGACAATAAACAAACATGACAACCAAACTTGATAAATAAAATACAGCCAGTAGTGTATGGAGTTAGCTGAAACCTCTTCTAACATCCTCCCTTTTTGGCAAACTCTATCTTCTTACAGCATTAGGCCAATCAACCCACAAATAAATACCAATCTAGGCTTAAAAACAGCTTTTGTGAGAATATCTGCACATTGGTATTCTGTAGGAACATATTTAACTTGCAGCTCTTTGTCAGTCACAAGTTCTCTGACATAAAAATGCCTTATCATAATGTGCTTCGTTCTCCTGTGCAATTCTGGGTTTTGTGCCAGCTTTATAACTGCATCATTGTCAATTTGTAAAATTGGGATATCTTTCAGTGTGGTTATCTCATTGAAAAGTCTTTTCAGCCAAACTATTTCACGACCTGCTTCACTAGCCGCAACTAATTCAGCTTCTGTGCTAGAGATCGCTACAGATGTTTGTCTGCGACTTGCCCAAGAGATTACTCCTCCTGCATAGATGCATAAAATTCCAGATGTAGAACGTCCTGTACTTGTGTCTCCGCCGTGATCAGAGTCACTATAACATTCCAACACTCCGGTTTTGTGTCCTTTTTTGTAAACATGTTGAGGATTTCTAGCCCAAGAAAGTAGGACGCTGGTTTTGTGGTGATCTTAAACCTTTTTTTCAATTCAGCCAAAAACTTTTCAGATTCCTTTGGATTCGTTGAGGCTATTAAACCATCATCAACGTAAAGTCCTAGTATGATTTTGTTTCCATTCATTTGTCGAATAAATAAACATGGATCTGTGTCACATTGTTTAAATCCGATCAATTTTAAATAGTTAACAATACATATATTCCAGCATCGTGGCGCTTGTTTGAGACCATAAAGACTCCTCTTCAATTTGCAGACTTTGTTTGTGCCGTCACTGAACCCTTCTGGTTGACTCATGTAGACGTCTTCGTTTATTGAACCATTAAGGAATGCAGTAGCTACATCAAATTGCATGAGAGAAAGTCTTTCGTTAGCTGCTACACTTAGGATTGATCTTATTGTAGCCATTTTAGCAACGGGACTGAATGTTTCATCATAATCAACTCCTTTTTCTTGCGTGTAACCTCTCGCTACAAGTCGAGCTTTGTATTTGTCGAGACTTCCATCGGCATTGACTTTCTTTTTGTAGACCCACTTACAAGAAATTAGTTTCCTGTCTTTTGGGCGATCTACCAAGATCCAAGTCTTGTTATCATTCAAAGATTTGATTTCGCTCTTCATTGCTTCCACCCATTCAGTTTTCTGCTGACTTTTCATGGCGTCTTTATATGTCATGGGTTCATGCTCACCACTTACTATAGTCGAGACAATGAAGTCGTCATATCTGCTTGGACGTCGCAGTGTGGATCTGTCGCGAAGAGTTCTGGTATCGGGAACATCATCATGATCTTCATCTGAATAATTTATTCGACATCCATCTGGTTCGGGAGACGATTCGATCTGATCTTCTTCTTCTTCATGACATAAATCATTTGATGTTTGGGGCATTACTTCATCACGTGGTGATATATCCTCCCTTGCATCAGACATTGGATGATTTTGTCCATTCTTTCGGAAGTTAAGTTCGATTTCAGTCGTAGTTCGTTCATCCTCTTCAGATATGTCAGAATCTAATCCTACCGATTTAATCAACGATTCCTTGAATGTTACATCTCTTGAACGGATCAATGTCGGTTGGTTGTTCTTATCAAGACCTAGTAATCGATAGCCATCATCACCATCATACCCAATCAAAATACATTTTTGAGCTTTCTTGGACATTTTTGTTCGCTTTTGTTTTGGGACATGTGCATAACATTCTGTGCCAATAACCCTTAAATGTTTTATGGAGGGTTTTTTATCAAACCAAAGTTCAAATGGTGACTTGTCTTTTTTAAAAGTAGGCCCAGTCCTGTTTAGGATGTATGCAGCAGTGTTAACAAGCTCTGGCCAGCAGGCAATTGGGAGTTCTTCGTGAGCATGCATCAT
This sequence comes from Pandemis corylana, assembly GCA_949127965.1. NCBI lineage: Eukaryota > Metazoa > Arthropoda > Insecta > Lepidoptera > Tortricidae > Pandemis > Pandemis corylana. Next base: position 12,308,522 of record OX421864.1, on the reverse strand, counting down.
GGTTCGAGCAGCTTCTACAAGAGTTCGATTTTCTCTTTCAGAAGATCCATTTTGCTCAGGGGTGTAGGGCATTGTAAACCGGTGCTGTATACCATAAGATTGGAGTATCTTCTCGATGGCTTCGTTTTTGAATTCTCCACCATTGTCGCTGAGTATTGTTTTTATAACATGACCAGCTGTCTGTGCTTCTTTGATCATTTGCACGAGCTTATCTTTCACTTCAGATTTGTGCTTGATAAAGTAAACATGACGGAAGTTGCTGTAGTCATCTTTAAACAGTACAAAGTATCTAAGTTTCGAGAATGAATTTGGAAATGGACCACACACATCTGTGTGTATTATCTCTCCTTGTTTTTTAGCTCTTTCTCTTGTTCCAAATTTATGGCGGTGTGTTTTTCCATATACACATCCAGTGCATAATTCAGAGTCGAGATTAACTTTGATCCCAAGTTCGTTTTCAATGACTTGTTTAACATGTCTTTTACTCTGATGAGCAAATCTTTCATGATAAAGTTGCAAGGTGTTTTCTGTTGACAGGGTGCTCAATTCTGGAGTTTGATTTTTAAGCATCTGCACTTCCAGCTTGTAGAGACCTCCGTTTTTGACTCGTGTGCCAATCAAGTTAACCTTTCCATTGTTTATCAGTTGACAAGATTCTCTTTTAGATTTGAAGACACTGTTTTCAAGTTTATCTTGTGCAGCAAGAACAGAAAATAAGTTTCTTCTAATTGCGGGAACGTACCATACATCGCATAAGGTAATGCGTTCTTGTCGACCATGAACATTTGCTATCAATTCAACTGTGCCTTTTCCAATAGCTTCTGTTGTAGACCCGTTTACTGTAGTGACAGTTTGATTCTTGGTAAAGTGTTCAAAACTGGAGAATACGTCAGATTGACCGGTGACGTGACTTGTGGCACCGTTATCGACATACCAGTTGTCAGGATCTTCAAAGGTTGTCACTGCTTCATTAGTCTCAACTTGCATTAGTGTCAGGTTTAAGTTTTTATTGTTAGCTTGGCTTGTAGATGGTTTTGGTTCTTTAGGAGGTTTCCCATCCGATATCCATTTACGACAATTCTTGACTTTATGGCCGAAAAGTTTGCAATATCCGCACTTTTTCTTTGATTTACTGAAGTTCTGTACTAGTAGCGCTTGAGCCTCAGGTTCATCTTCTTTAGTCGCCAATGATCTTTCGTAACTGCAAATTTGAGCAGTCAAATTTTCAATGTTACGATCCTTTTTAGACATGAGCATCCAACTTGATTTGAACGGGAAGTAACTATCATCGGGTAGCGTTTCTAAAATCTTGCATATGATTAAAATCTCAGGAAGATCACATTTAGCTTCTCCCTTGTGTAGCTCAACCTTTAATTCATGCCATATATTCTTCAATTTGGATATGTGCATGGACATGTCATCTAGGGGATCTTTGCGATAACTGAAGAAGCTGTAGCAAAGGTTATAGCTTTTATCCTCAGATGTGCCGTCGAACAGAGTATGTAATTCATCCCAAATCTGTTTCGCACTTGTTAGCCTCATTACTTTTTGTAGAGTAACATCTGACATATTAGCCATTAAAATAAGCATTGCAGCGCTATCTTTTTCGTTATATTCTTGTAGAGCTTTTCGATAAGTAGCCATGGTTACCGGGTCCGCTCCTGCCTCTGGTTGCGTAGGTGGCTTTAGATTGCCGTTGATAGCGTCTAATCCTCCCGACGTTCCTCTTAGCAATAACAGTACCTTGCATCGCCATGTTGACCAATTTTCTTTTCCTTCTAAACGACCGATATCAATTCTGCAACTCGTTGACGAAGTTGACATTTTGACAGGCCTTGTTAGAATAGCAATAAAAATTGTTGCTAATTACTTATTCTTGAAAAATCTTTAGATTTCACTCACTGAATATATTTATAACATTACAAATATATTATTTTAAAATATATTTCGATACGCTTCTGCTACCATGTTGAGGTAAATTTTATATTTGACAATAAACAAACATGACAACCAAACTTGATAAATAAAATACAGCCAGTAGTGTATGGAGTTAGCTGAAACCTCTTCTAACATATACAAATGAGCGAGATAAAACGAGTTAAAAAATTGTTTCGTTTTGATTTTAACTCACTGTCTATCCTGTAAGGGATACAGACGTGATTGATGTATATAATGTATGTATGATTTTAACTTAAGCCAACAAAAAAAATTTGTCGTTTCCAGAAATTACGCATCTCTGCTTTGCCTGCCACAGATAGCATCGGGGGGTACGAAACGTTGTCGGGGAAATTTTAGTCATTTAACATCACTCTTCAAACTGTCACAAAATCGTCCATCGCAAGTGTAAAGAATTTGCGTAAATTTGCTAACAAGATTGTGGTACCAAAAAATAAGGTGATTAAAGTTATTTGTTATATTACTGATCGTGAGTATTGTTCTCTTATTTTATGAAACAATGCATTGCACAATATACAAACCTTCAACAACGCTGAGTATCTGTAATATTGAAGCATATATCTTCGTGTAAATATTTCTCTAATAAATCATTTGAGCATTTATTTTTTAGTCAGCTTTTAAAATTTGAATTGAACAGTACTTTTTAAATTTCATTTATGATGCACATCTTTTCGATTGTACTCCCATTGTGGCTCAAGTGTCCACTAATATTTAATTGTCTTAATATAAAATTCACGATATACTACTATTTATTAGATTAATAATTTAATACCTGTAGTTCACCTATACAATTATTGAGTCTTACAACAAATCCAAAAATAGTTCACAGCTATTTGGTAATGTATCAGGTTTAAAATTAACCTAAATTTACTTAATTTAACTTAATTTCATTCATGCCTGTTGCTGTGGGCAAGGCTCATTAAATATAATGTAAGAGGTATTTGCTTGCCTCATTTCAATTAAGTTTAATGATAACTTTTTGTCCTTGGCTTAAAATGTAATTCAATTTTAGTTTTTTTTTAGGCTAAATAGTTTCATATTTCAATGGCCAGTTCAAATCTAGTTTTAAAAACTTATTTTATATTGATATTCCTGTGGTAATATATTTGTCAACCATTTTATTTTTATAACCCCTAAAACAGCTCATCTTATTTAAATTATAAGTGGATAAGTTTGTGATTATGTTTTTACTTCATCACCAAAATTACAGGAGGGTTTTGTTAATTTTTAATTACAGTTAGTTAGCTGTCTATTGAAGTCTACCTTATAGTTAATCAATGCTACACTAAGTCTAAAATATAAATTGGCAATTCCCTTTTCTGTACCATAGTAGAGTCACCATCAGATATAGAACGATGAAAGTGTCCAAAATATGTTGAAAAAGTTGCATGCCAAGTGCTTATCCTGATATCCTTAATAGCTTATCCTGATAAGTGTCCCCAGTTGCTACAACATATCTGACAATGTGCAGTCAGTGTCAAATAGTTTGTGACACCCAAAGTAGCCAAATAGTTTGCAACACGTCACTGTTACAGTTGAAATACGGTCGTGTTGCTAACTTTTTGGCCACTTTGGGTGTCACAAACTATTTGACGCTGACTGTACTGTACACAATTTAAACTTTCTAACATTGGGTCCGATTTGTCCTTAGTAATGCCAATTATATGTGTTTACAAATTGAGAAGCAATTTCCATCTTTATTTTTTGAATAGTTTAGAAACCATTTGATTCCTGACCCACCATAGAACGTTCTCACAGTAAATGACACTTGATTATGCTTGTCAATTCAATGTAACTGTCTGCTCCTCCCACAAAATCATAGTAATACTAAACCGAACAATCTCCTTACGTGTGTCATGTCCCTACGTCGACATTGGCGAAATATGCCTTGCTAAAACAAAGCAAGGGTGAAAGCCACCAAAAAAAAAATTCAATGTAACCTAGACACTGTAAGGTGCTTCCTCAGTGGGAATCAATTTGTTCTATGGTACATATTTGAGATATGTTTATGCATTTTACAATTTATTTTTCCAATCATATCATCTTTCATGGTTATTTTTGCTTTTTTTCAGAAAATCTACACTATTGAATATTATAAGGAGTTTTAACTATGTTTCTAAGATTGCAATGAAGTGTTACATTTAACTGCTCAATATATTAGTAGAGTTTAGAACCGGTGAGTGTGCACTAGTGTCATGAGTGAAAGATATCCGGGGTACCTGTTCGGAGGGACGCCCGTGAGTAGCTGGGACAGGAGCTTCAACTCGTTGGAGAATGTAAGTGTTTTTTTATTAAATTTTTCACAAATAAAAACATGTATACAATAAGTCTGGTAAGCTTGTGAGCTATTTCAAAATTCGCACCCTTCATGGAAGAAAGACGTAAGTCCTATTAAGGATCTACAGGACTTACGTCTTTCTTCCACAAAGGGTGCGAATTGTGTCTTGTCTTAACAATAAGGAATTTTTTTTTAACGAAATTAAACTATACTATTGAATAGTTATTGTCCAAATTTTTGTGCCCACTTATGCTGGTTATCACTAAAATTGTTAATGGAATTTTTCAACTTACCCCAGTGGGTCTGAACAGCCTCCTTGCAAAGTTTTGTGCTTTATTAGTTTGACAAAAAAAAAATACATTAATAAATTAACAACATACCAAAGACCAAAGTGCATGTAGCTAGTAGGTCATCAATTTAATCTCTGATGTATTTTTATTGTATTTAGTAAGATTGGTAATATTGGTATCATTTGAGATGAACCAGACAAAATTTTTTTTTTTTCACTTTCCGCATAAGTACTGGAAAGAGAAACTTTCGGCACAAAAGTATAAAGGGGTGTTTAAAACTTATTATCTTTACTTTTTGTGGCACACAGTATATTTCTGTTTATTGTAATACAAGCTGATAATAATAAAAAACTTAATTTGGTAAAAATGTGTAAAGTTTATGATAAAATTGGTCTTGATTTTGAATATAATAATTTTTCTAATACACTTTTAAATTGAAATTTTACACAAATCACTCTCTGGGCGTGTGGGCTAGGGCCTAGAGCCCCGCGGACGATGAGACCACCACAGACTAAAAAACAACAGTAGAATTCGCACCCTTCGTGGAAGAAAGACGTAAGTCCTGTAGAGCCTTAATAGGACTCACGTCTTTCTTCCACGAAGGGTGTGAATTAAAGATTGGTCTACTTCTTGACAGTCACAGTATTTGAGGCCACATTATCAAGTGCTGATGGCCCACGATAGATTAGCTAAAGCCCTGAATATATGTTAAGTACATTAAGGTTTTCAGACGTGACCAAGTTTCGAACATTACACTGACACTTAACATTGTTTCCACTAGCTGCGACTCCATGATTCCTACGGTGTGACATTGCCTCGGTCGAGGTACCGGCCCAAGGGCTATGCTCAAGGATTTGAGTCCAATGTATGTTTTAATATATGTATAGCTTTTCGAGCTTCACTTATTTATATACTAGTTATTATTATGACCACGCGTAATGCGATTGATTTTAAGCTTAATTTTTTGTTGTTTTTTTTTATTCAAAATCAAATAATTGATCTAAAACTACATACTTTATACTAGATAGTGTACATAGATGAACACTTTTATCTAATACATTGTTATATTATATTTACTGTAACTAGGTACAAGTTTTAAATATTAGCCGAGTAGTTGCCTAGCTGGTTTCGTAGACAAGAAATATTGTTAACCATTTTTAGATTCACCAAAAATATGTATCTGCTATTGCTGCTTGTATATTAGGAAGTTTTGGTACTTATTTATAGCAACAACAGCAAATTATTAATAAAGGTTCATGAATTGGTTGGGTCAGGTTATAACTTTTTCCTAGGATAGGATACAGAACTAGTAATATGTCCTTTTCATTTACCAATATTTCATCATTAATAGTAGTTTTGTATACATTTCTGCAAGGCTAGCAACACAGGCAAAAGTCAAAGCACTAAGACTCGTACATGTTTGGGAAAAAGAAACCTTACAGTCGCCTTGGTTGGGTTGGGGTTTTTATTAGACTATAATGCATACATGTTGGGCCAACATTGGCCAACCTGATGGGCGCTGAAAACAACGTGACCATCACAAGCGCGCAATGAGCAGACAGAAACAGTGTAGCCAAGTCCAAAAGATTCAAATCGATAAGCTCAATGTCAAAAGTTACTAGAAATTCGCTGGATGTGACGCGCCAAAAAAAGCGCCATTCAGAGGATTAAACCGTTAATCAAAGCCACTAATATATATAACAATAGTAATTTATTTTACGTTTTTCTCATTAAATATTGATAAGTTATCGAAAATAGTACCTAATCAAAACTGCCTGAAATTGTGAAAAAACTGCGAAAGTAATAAGTTAGTGACCTCAAAAGTGCCCAGATAATTTAATCGCAAAAACTTTTTTGTCGCTAGGACCTAATCAAAATTAACCATTCCTGGCGACAAATTCGCTAAATCAGCAACACTGATAAGAAAACGCTCACATGTCGTTTTTTGGCCTTAGCGTGGCGATGTTGTTGGCCCAACCTTATAAACCGTTTATTTTAAGATTTAGGATGTTTGGAGCGCTTACTCTTGTCCATCCAAGGTGACCTCTGTATGTCGGGAAGTTTTTATCATAGGTAGTTATTTGATATTCAACCTAAGGCAATCATCAGCTTTGTAACAATCGTATTTAGAATTTTCAAAAAATCTACAAGGTCATCAACCTAAATCTAGTTGGTCGCTTGGTCAGTTTTTGTTCTTTGTTTCTGCGATAGCGAGGTTTTTTCATGTATTACTTTAAACGCGTTGTATTAGTTTGAATTTTCACTTACGTTCATCATAATTGATTCTGTATTTGTATTTAGTTGTGGTATACAAAAGTGAATAGAGATCGCCTGGGAAGGTGATTGTAGGTAAGTTACAAACACTTCATTGTTGATTAGTTTTGATTTTAGCTTCTTTTTATAAGGCAAAAAAGCAATATGCAAACAAGTTTTTTACTGGTTAATTAAGTATTTTTAAATAAATATGGATTCAGTTTCATTGGTCGATTAACAATGTGCGGTGACTCCCCGCAATCGGTATAATGACTAGTGGAACTTGTAAGTAATCCCATTATTTTATAGGAATCTCCCGTCCCTCGTATGCGGGCCCCATCGACCAATGAAACAGGCTCAAGAGTACCCAAATTCATATTATACGATATGTGTATGAGAAAAACGTTTTCGCATTGTTAGGGGAGCTCCCCAGGGGTCTTTTTGATGGCAGTTCGCTTTATTTAAAGAAGGCAAGGTTACTTGGCTCAGAAACTTCAGCTCAATAAATATAGCTAGCTATTAAATCAACTGAATCATGCTCCACTTTGGAACCTTTTCACAAAAATTAAGTAGACGGTCGGTCGGTGCGGTACTATTAACCGCCGTCGAAAGTGTACATGGAAGATATTAAAAAAAAAATTGCTGGGCATACTTAGAATCGACAACAAAACACGTTCCAACAGTTTGTAGAATTTTGGTCTGTTTGTCTGTATATTTGCGAGCGCATCACGTGAAAACGGCTGAACGAATTTCGATGCAAACTTTACTAATCTGTTGAGAAAATCACCGGCCAGGTTATAGGCTACTTTTTATCCCGGAAATTGCACAGTTCCCGCGGGATAGCGATAAACATGTCAATTTCTAATTCTACGCGGCCGAAGTCGTGGGCAGAAGCTAGTAAATAATATTATTACACCTACGGTAAATTGTTGTCGATCGTTCAAAGGTCGATTGGAACAGGAGTCGTTATTAAAAACTACTTAATTCCTTTGTGTAACGTTTTTCACATTTATTCCAATGCAATAAGGGTGTAAAGTCATTCCACTTCCTAGCCAGGGGAACGTAAAATAGTGTGCACACCTCGGGCGGTGATAAAGGAAGCCTCGGGTCGCATGTTTATCGCCCTCACCTTTGGCTCGTGCGACAAGTTCCCGCGATGACATTCTTTATTTCGGCGTGTAATGTACTATTAAGGCCTGACAGGATAGAGGTCCTTTTCCGCCCTCGAACGTGGCCTGTACGTGCGTGTGATGTTCCACTGACCGTATTAATCAGGAGTTCCTTTTTGCGCTATCAAAGGCACAATTTTTTGGGCATACAGCGGCATGCCCAACTAATCCATTATTAATGAACCCGGCAAGTAACGCTCTTTGCTAGCGGTCCCATTTACATTGGAAGCCCGCCAGACTGCCGATGCCTTGGTCGGGGCGCCATGCCTCCGACTAACATGGAGACAGTCTGACAACTTGTAATTTTTGGTTAGGTATTGTATGTTAGGTTTGAGCAAATCTGTGTGCTAAGTGTAGGTAAGTTTACTGTTAAGTAATATTTAAAATTTAAAAATTTAAAAACCCCCCTGGCATCGGGAAAATACCTGAATATTGTTCAAACAGCTGGACCGATTTTTACTAAACCTGGCTAAGAACTAACGCAAGGAAACTGGCTTTGGAACAAAAAAACCGCGTAGCTACGATACCACAGACATATCCACACGCACACGCACACGCACACGCTCACGCCCACGCACACGCACACGCACGCAAACGCACACATACACAACACACACACACATGCGTCGAGGGTTAAAAATGCCTACTAATGGCCAAAAAGCCGTTATTGACAGAAAACTTGCAGTTTACTACGCTAGTTTTACGTTAACATTTAAATTTTGATTGATCTAGGTGCCTTATCGGCGGTTCACCTGTTTCCATTAATAACTAGCATCGTTGTATGTATACGTGTGTGAGTAGCTGGATCTTGCGAAACAATTCTGTTAGTGGTTTTGTAAAACGAAAAGTCATCACGCGATGTCAAGTTAGGAATCGTTTATTAAACTTAGCGTTAGTTGATGAATAGCTGTATTTGATCTTCTATGTATTTGGCCACTTTGGTCGCTACGCTATATCAATAGGCTTATTGTCTAACTCGCTCGCAATCGCCATCGTGTTCCTTTTGACAGTTCATGTATGGGCTGACAATTGGCATTGTTCATTTTTTTTAGTATGCTCCAATTCGAAAACCATTTCGAGGAAAACCATCATTTATCCAATTTATCTTGTCCAATTTCAATAATACTTTATGATTGCAGATATTTTTGTAAAAGTACTTTGAACCTTTGTTTGACCGAACGACCCGGTTTTTAGACAGAATCCAGCATCGAATGTTTGCCACAAAAATGAAAAAAAAAAAGTTTAGTTGAGGCAACTGTCACGTGTCACTGTCAAATCGACAAAACCATAGACAAAGACGTTTTTTTTTATAGCCAGCCGAACGAAGGCGATTGGGATTCTGTCTAAATTCACGAATTATTAAACAGCGAAAAAATATTTATTATTAATTAACAAAGCTACGTAAAAGCATAATATTCAAATTAGTTGCTTGAAATAGTCCATTTTATCAAATAAAGGTGTTAAAAGCACAGCTTAAAAAAAATGAACAATGCCAATTGGCATCGGAATCAGCTAGCTGTCACATACATACAAGAACTGTCAAAATGAACACGATGGCGATTGCGAATTAGACAATAAGCCTAGTGATATTGTCCAGATCTACAACCTAGGACCCTTCGCGTTCTTTTTAGAATTTTTGTTTAGCATCATTTTTAGGGTTCCGTACCCAAGGGGTAAAAACGGGACCTTCTTACTAAGACTTCGCTATCCGTCTGTCTGTCTGTTCGTCTGTCACCAGGCTGTGTCTATCTCATAAACGGTGATACCTAGACAGTGTAAATAACCAATATAAAATTACCTCATACTGCATAGGTAAATTTCGTTTACACTGTATTTTATATTAACTTCGCGAATTTGCACGGAACCCTCGGTGCGTGAGTCCGACTCGCACTTGGCCGGTTTTTGTATTACGGAACTGTCCCCAATAATCCGGCAGTGTGGTGAATCCACTTCTTAACTGCAGTTAAATGTGTCGACTATCGTAGCCTTTGTCATGTGCAGCAATGGGCCGGTTATGGTTTTGTTTCTTGCTGCAGTTCCCTCTTCTATGGTCACGGGAAAATCGTAGGAATCATTTTATAGGCGATGCGGCTGGCAATCCATCAATATTTGGTTCCCTTTTCCACCTATACGGCCACAATCATGCTAATATGGTCTTTAGGTCTTGTTACTTAGGCTCTGTCTACCCTGGGATAAAGACTTGATTTATAGTATGTAAGAACAAGGCAGAAGATATGGTTTTGTTTCTTGCCTATTCTATGGTCACGGGAAAATCGTAGGAATCATTTTATAGGCGATGCGGCTGGCAATCCATCAGTATTTCGGTTCAATTTTCCACCTATACGGCCACAATCATGCTAATATGGTCTTTAGGTCTTGTTCTCTTGTTACTTATGCTCTGTCTACCCTGGACTAAAGACGTGATTTATAGTATGTAAGAACAAGGCAGAACTGCGGAGTGTACGGTTAATCCGTCGATTGAACGTTCCGAGCCGGGTCACGGTCGCGACCTATTTTTCCATTGTGAACTTTGGGCCGTGTTTGCGATGCTATTGGATGTTCGGTAGGGCGCTCAATGCTGTGTCAAATGCACACGGTCAACTGCCACAGACGTTATAGGTTTAACCTAGTATTAGTGTGGCCGTCAAGTTACTTTAACCTTTTGAATGCTTAGCTATAGCTAGCTCAGTATAGCTAGTGCCTAGTTTGAAACTTCTTCCCCCATGTTTATATACTTCCATGTTGGTCTGGGAGCAAAGAGAAAACATAGAATGTACCAGTTGCTTCTCTTCCCGCGCAGATGGTAAAACCCCATTGAGGTATTGGGCGAAAATCTTAGGGATCATGTATAGGCGATGTGGCTAGCAACCCATCATTATTTTGATTCCCCTTCCCACCTATACGCCGACAATCATGCTAAATGTGGCTTTTAGGCCTTGTTATTTTAGGTTCTGTGTACCCTATCTATCTATACATATATATATTTAAATGCTCCGAAACTACTGGACCGATTTAAAACATTCTTTCACCATTAGAATCCTACATTATGTCTAATGAAAATAGGCTATATCATCTAATTCTGCGCGGGTGGCTAGAAGGGATAAAGAAGTGATTAAATATATGTATGTACTAGCTTTTCCCCGCGACTTCGTCCGCGCACATAACGTCAGAGTGACGACACACCCCATACATCCACTCATGTCTCCAAGTATAAGGTTTTTATTGCCTATCCCGTGGGAAATTCGGAAAATCCCTTCTTAGAGCACCTACAGATCCTCTAGGAATATTATCTACTAATTATAGTCTTAATTATTTACCTTGTGTTTTTATCCCGTGGGAAATTTGAAAAATTCCTTTGTAAATGCGTCTTTATACTAATCAAGGAATAATGTGTAGGCATGCTAAATTTAATGTCTGTAGCTTTATTAGTACAACATTTCGGAATTTTCCAATCCCGTGGGAAAATCGGGATAAAAAGTATCCTTTGTCCGTCTCCTGGTTCTAAGCTACCTCCCTACCAATTTTCAGCCAAATCGGTTAAGCCGTTCTTGAGTTATAAATAGTGTAAATAACACGATTTTCTTTTATTGGGACCGAGCGCGACGACAGCGCCACGTGACAGGCGGCCATTATGGACAATATTGTCACCGCTGTCAAACAAGAAATAAGTAAATATTGTGAAAAATATTAATGAAATCTTGTGTTATTTTACTATATTACACAATTTTGGACAATGGTAGTCAGTAACATTATTGCCAATAATATTAAAATTGTTGTTTTCAGTGAACATTTTAGAGGTTAGGTAACTTACTTTTTTTTTCTTACGGCAAATATCCACTTATTTCTTTAGTCTCGTTTCCACCATGGTCTTGGAAATTGGTAAAATTTACAGTCGCTATTCTTCTTGGTGTTATTACAATTCACAACAACACATCTTACCAGGACCATATTTTTATCTCAAAAACGATTAGAAAATGTTTACTGCAATATGGATTTGACAGCTCAAGTCAGCGACAAAAATGACAATTTTAGCCATAGCGAGCGCTGTGATCGTTTAGGCTACCCCCTCCACCCGCTTTGCACTCTGCCAATATATGTACATATATATAGATATAGATGATTAGATTTCTCGGTAGTTTCCAGAAAAGGAATAAACGTGGCGCCCCTAATTGTCATAATTGCCGGCTGCGATGCGGCCGCAACTTGTTTTTTCTGGTATCAGTTTACAAGAGCCTAATTGTGTTTGCCGTTTTCGGGATATAATTTCGAAGTCGGTTTAACCTAGTTACTTATGTCAACATGATGAATTTGCTGATGTCTGTGATGATTGTAGTTTTGTCATATCTTAGACATGCCGTCCGTCATCCATGGTTTATTTTGTAGCAGTACATACAGTATAGTTTAGCGGGTGGTAGGGCCTTGTGCAAGGTCCGTCCGGATCGTTACCACCATCTTACTCGCTAATCCTGCCGCTAAGTAGCAGTGTTTGCACTGCTGTGTTCCGGTGTGGAGAGTAAGACAGCCGGGGAAATTACGGGCACAAAAGGTCATTCATCTTAGTCCTCTAGGTTGGCAACGCATCTGCAATCCCTCCGGGGTTGCGGGTGTCTATGGGCAGTGGTGATCACTTACAGGTGACCCACCTGCTCGTTTGCCTTCCTATTCATATAAAACAAAAAAAAAATACACATACACTCGAGTGTACTTTTAACCACTTTTTAGAGTTCCTTTTTCATTCCCCCACTCCTTAATACCTCGGCTAGTTTAGTATGAGAGCGCAGCGCATAAGAGTCGCGCCGCGCGCGAGCTAGATTGCATGTCTATTTCTTACTGTTCGTTCTGAAAAGAGATAGGTAGTGTATCTCGCGCGCGCTCGTGCTAGCCGGGCTGTCTGTCAATGGCTTAGCTGAGAGACTATCTCTACTAGAAAGCTGTAATTTGTTATTTTTAACCTACTTCAAAATAAGTAGGAGGGTCTCAATTCGTCTGTATTTTTTTTTCATGTTTGTTACTTCATAACTTTCGACTGGGCGAATCGATTTTAATGATTCTTTTTTTATTTGAAAGCTGGTGCTTCCCGTGTCCCATTTCAATTTGGTCCAGTTCTGACAATGGCGCCCATGAGAAAACCACATAAGTCTAAAATTAGCATTTTAAGTGTGTGCGACAAATCTTTCATTTCATTTAAACGGCGCTGTCATATGAGCAGCACGTTTAGTAGGTCTACCCATATTTAGAAAAAAACGTTAGTGTACCTACTTCAGATTCATTAAAAATCAAAAATAAACAAAAATTTTAACTTTTCTTTTTTCTTTTTAGTGCGTATTAGTTTTTTTTTTTTTTTTATATGAATAGGAAGGCAAACGAGCAAGTGGGTCACCTGGTGGTAAGTGATCACCACGGCCCATAGACACCCGCAACCCCGGAGGGATTGCAGATGCGTTGCCAACCTAGAGGACTAAGATGCAATGCCTCTTGTGCCCGTAATTTCCCCGGCTGTCTTACTCTTTTTGTGAAGTCTTTTTTTTTCTGTAAAAATTTTTGTTTATGGTATAATTTAAATAATCTGCCGTTAATCTACGGGTCGGAGAGCCTTATTCCCACAACATGAATGCGATATAACTTGTTAGTTGGCTTAATCCGAACCTCGGAGGCGCTTCAGCTTCAGTAGCCTTGACATACTATTATATTAAAAACTGAATATATTGTTGCGGATAGTTTGTATTCAGGTCAAGTGATTCTGGCCGAATACTTTTCCGACTTTAACGCTAAGACTTCACGTGCCAGATTTCAGCGGCTTGTTTTCAGGCTGCATTTGAGGTTGTACTGTGTAATTTTTGGACGCAACCCATGTCTTATAATGCGAAGTTCGTATGGTGCAGTTCCGCTCTCTCTTATAGTTAATATGAAAGTGAGAGGGACGGTATGATTCGAATTCCGGAATAGCCCCATCATGTGAAATGGGAGAATGCGGCGGTAATAATGCTGGCGCCTTTTTATTTGGCAAGTTGCTTAGATTATTTATTTATTTAGTGAAGCAATATTTACACATTATTGCAGTTGTGAAACAATACGCTGGCTAACCCAATATGATATTAAGAAGATAATTTATTCATAATGTAAGTAATAAGGTAACTGCGAATGTGAGTTTGTTTATTTGTTATACGCTTTCACGAGTAAACCATTCAACCGTTCGTGTTAAAAATTGGTATGGAGATTATTTGATAAACTGGGAAGGGAATAAAATAGTTTTTATCCCGGGAAATTGTATAGTTCCCGCGGACGCGCGATGAACGAATTCTCTGCGCAGGACAAAAAATAAGTTATATATTTTTTTTTGAAAGAACATTCCATTTCCATTCATTGCTTCGGGACCTCGTATATCTGCGAATGCTTAAATGCTTAAATAATGAACGTTATATTACAGAAACGTACCGTAATGCTTCTTTAACTTACTTTGTTAAATTTGTGATGACAGGTAAAATTCTTCCAAGGTACAGTCGCGAACCGATATTGTTGAGCCACTTACCAATGTTTGTAAATTGACCGTGTAATGCAAATCGAATAGGAGTCAGCTAGTAGGTAACATTGTTCATTGATTACACGGCTAAATTGCGAACGATGGCGAGTGGCGCAGCAATCCCGGTTCGCGACTGTACATCTGTACAATTGTGTGTAGCAGGGTGGTTTTCACTTACCATATCATATCCCATTTGCTGCCCATTAACCCATTTGCTGGTTTGCTACCCTATTTCATTAAAAAAAAGCTGTAGCTCAGAGACCCCTAACTTATTTATTTCGCGCCCCCTTTCTTAAAGGAAAAAACTGCGCCCCTAGATAGTTAATTTTAGGTTACTATCACAATATGAAATAAGAAAAAACACTGTTCAAACATCAGAGTATTAGTATGTAATGACGTAGGGCATAAGTCTTTGCCATATAGAGCCTACGCCCCCTTTTGCGGGTCTCCGCGCCCCCCCGTGGGTGGCGCGCCGCCCCCACTTTGAAAATCGATGCTGTAGCTATTTACCGTTCGTTTTCAGCAAATACAGCAGCAGTACAGAGGGCGGTACGGCGGCCCGCCCCGCTGTTGGGGCAGCATGTCTGAGGGCGGAGGCGTCTCCGCCGCCGGCGACAACTGCCGGACGAATCTTATAGTCAACTACCTCCCCCAAACCATGACCGAGAAGGACCTGTACGCCATGTTCATGACCATAGGGCCTATAGAGAGCTGTCGGGTCATGAAGGATTTTAAGGTGTGTTCTAGAATTTGTTTTGATTTCTAAGTAGACTATCAATTTGTAATGAGACTAGACGAATGTGTAGAAGTAGGTGTTCTCTGTCTGTTTGTATCACCGAAACAAAAACAACTGTAAACGTGGTGACTAGGAAATTGAAGTACCTAATCTTGTTGATGGATTTATGCGGTTTTACCCCCTTAT
This sequence comes from Pandemis corylana, assembly GCA_949127965.1. Taxonomy (NCBI): domain Eukaryota; kingdom Metazoa; phylum Arthropoda; class Insecta; order Lepidoptera; family Tortricidae; genus Pandemis; species Pandemis corylana. The sequence goes on along the minus strand of OX421864.1, from coordinate 12,293,134 downwards.
TTATTTACGATTTGTATTTAAATAAGTAATGTTGTCTTGTGCAAAAGCTTCTCTGCGCATAGCTTCTGTTATTAGGAAATTTCAAGAAAATCGAGTTGGCACGACACTTTTAAATATGTCCGTTATTGTACGGTAAAAAAATCGAATCCAACCTGAGTCGGATAATCTCTCGCAGCCAGCTAACTAATTTGTATATAAAATTAAATTGGTTAAATTTGTTGCCGAGGGTGCACCGACCCAAACGCTACCCTTCCCACTGAACTCCCTTAAGGTTCACTCCCATAGACGCCCTCGAGAAGGTTAATACTATCAAACCACTTTTGTTAACCTAACATTTGTTAGTTATATATCTGTAACCTGTAACTTTGTTATTCGTTAGTTTTATTTTTGGAAAAAAAACTGGTAACTATACTTGGGAGCAAAGAAAGCGGGTCACTTTTCATACAACTTTCTACGGGAAGTGACCCGGTTTCTTTGCCCCCGAGTATAGATATTTTATTTTACAGTAGCAAGCGACTCGACGAACTAAGTCATTAAAATTAAAATTCAGGCGACTATAAATAGTAAGCAACAATAAAATCTGTGAATTAAATGCTAGATTAGCGATGTTCGTGACAATCGGCCCAAATAAAGTCAAATAGTAGAGGATTATAAAACACCACTTATTTAAAAGTGAGCCCACGGTTGTGGGTAATAGCGTCTATTTTATAAGCAACACTTATCGTTGCCCGAAGGAAACTATTTAGGAAGCGTGAATTTATATCAAAAGGGTGTAATGACTTCTGGCGATAATATTGAGTCACCAAAATCATTAAACAGGCGATTTTGGGGTAAATGCGGAGAGGCTTATTTCTATTCCGACGGTGCGTCAACTTGGACGGTAACTCCACGGTTTTAGAGTGTAAAGTTGATGGTTGTGCGGTGGATTTGGGCTTTTTTAGAGTTGGTTTAGGATTGTTGTGTTATCGGTATAGTTTAGTGCGTGCGGCACGTGACACGGTGTTTATCAGATCCTAGTAGCCCGGTGAACGTTGTAATCGTTTTTTTTTCTTATATTTGAGATTCATGTAAATTGGCCTTTCTTGGTAGAGCCTTCACTTGCATGGAATGTTCATAAGTGACATAAATCGAAAATCGAATTGGTTGTTTTTTTTTTACAGTTTTCATGTGTGTAGTTCTCGACGAAGTTTGATGGAAATAATTTCAAATTTATTAAGATATAAATTATACCTAACAAAAGTAGTAGTTGTAGGGGGTAATATCAGGATCTACTGAACCGATTTGGAAAATTCTTTTACCAATAGAAAGCCATTTTATTAACCGACTTCAAAAAAGGAGGAGGTTCTCAATTCGTCTGTATGTTTTTTTTTTGTTACTAGCTGTTGCCCGCAACTTCGTCTGCATAGAATTCGTTTATCGCTATCCCGCAGAAATTACGCAATCCGTTCTTAGAGGATGCCTACGTCATAGTAGCTTTATGCATGCAAAGTCTCAGCCCGATCGGTTTAAAATTGACAAAGTTTCATACAAACTTTCATCCCCTATTTTATACCTTTGGGGGTAGAATTGATCAAAATCCTTTCTTAGCGGATGCCTACGTCATAACATCTACCTGCATGCCAAATTTCAGCCCGATCCGTCCAGTGGTTTGGGATGTGCGTTGATAGATCACTATGTCAGTCAGTCAGTCACCTTTGAGTTATATATATTTAGTTAACCCCGCGCGGACGAAGTCGCGGGCAACAGCTAGTTGTGAATAAATTATCAATGTTAATTTATTAGAAGAATAGTAAATAATTAATTAGTTGTCAATGCCAATACCGTTGGCTTATAGCCCTTACGGGAGTTATAGGCGTTGTTTCACGCACTGTTCCCTTATTTTCCAGACTGGATACAGTTATGGCTTTGGTTTCGTGAACTTCACTCGCGAGGAGGACGCGGCGCGAGCCATCGACACATTCAACGGATACCAACTCCGGAACAAAAGGTTAAAGGTACGCGACTAACAGGGAATATGCATTAAATAACACATTTCTAAACAAAATATGATAATTAGAATAAGAAAACTTTATTAGCTGATACAGAAACACGAATAGAATATTACACATGGATACTTATTCCAACCAGCCAAATGGCCGCCACTCAGCTATGTGTCACGATAATATCCAGGATAATATCGTGACGCTGATTTTCAGTGACGCCAGTTACAGAGTTACGGAGGTGGCTGTCACCAGGCACACATCCCAGTTCATATTGGTTTACGAAATCACCACTTCCGATACCCATACCTTATACAAGAATTATGATGTCAATTTTCAACAAAAGATGACAGAAAGTGTAGTTAAGTTATATCGGTCAAATATACATACATACATACACAAATCACGTCTTTATCCCTTACGGTGTAGACAAGGCCTAAGGTAACAGGTACCTTCTGGCCACATTTAGCAAAATTGTGGGCGTATAGGTGGAAAATGGAATCAAAATAGTGATGGGTTGCTAGTCTCATCGCCTATAACATGATTTCTATGATTTTCGCCCATTCCCTCGATGGGCTTTTACCATCTGCGCGGGTAGAGAAGCAATTGGTACATACAATGTTTTTTCTTTGCTCCCAGACCAGCATGGAAGGTTAAATATAAGAGTTAAACCGCTCCCGAACTGTGGTCCAACACAGTTTGTTCAGCTGATCATCGACGGAGCTCCGCCCAAAGGCGGTGCCCCTTTTTCTGGGTATTTTGCCCTTCGGGCAAATGAAGATGCCTAACTAACCTAACCTACCTATTTTTGTATTAAAATATTATTAAGTGATTCAAAATAATGCCAGCATTTTTTCCGGGTTGGACAAATTGGCATTGTTCATTTTTTTTAAGCTGTGCTTTTAACACCTTTATTTGATAAAATGGACTATTTCAAGCAACTAATTTGAATATTATGCTTTTACGTAGCTTTGTTAATTAATAATAAATATTTTTTCGCTGTTTGATAATTCGTGAATTTAGACAGAATCCCAATCGCCTTCGTTCGTTCGGCTGGCTATAAAAAAAACGGCTTTGTCTATGGTTTTGTTGATTTGACAGTGACGCGTGACAGTTGCCGTAGCCAAACTTTTTTTTCATTTTTGTGGCAAAAATTCGATGCTGGATTCTGTCTAAAAACCCGGTCGTTCGGTCAAACAAAGGTTCAAAGTACTTTTACAAAAATATCTGCAATCATAAAGTATTTTTGAAATCGGACAAGATAAATCGGATAATTGATGGTTTTCCTCGAAATGGTTTTCGAATTGGAGCATACTAAAAAAAATGAACAATGCCAATTAGTTGGACCACGGGTCGGTAGCTTATTAAGCTACTAATTAGTCAGCAAATTTTCCAGACACTATTCAATACAACTTTCCCTTCGTTGTTTTCAGGTATCATACGCCAGGCCTTCAGGCGAGGAGATAAAGGAAACGAACCTGTACGTGACGAATCTGCCGAGGGCTATCACAGAGGATCAGCTCGAGACGATATTCGGCAAGTACGGCCGTATCGTACAGAAACACATACTGAGGGACAAGAGCAACGGCACGCCGAGGGGAGTGGCGTTTGTTAGGTGAGTGACATCTAGTCCGTCATGTCATAGTTTGAGTGCAGCGCCATCTATTGACAAAGGAAGGTACCGGAGGATCAGCTCGAGACTATATTCGGCAAGTACGGCCGTATCGTACAGGGACACTTAGTGAAGGGTAAAAGAAACGGCACGCTGAGGGGAGTGGCCTTTGTTAGGTGAGTGACATCTAGTCCGTCATGTGCTAGTTTGAGTGCAGCGCCATCTATTGATAAAGAAAGGTACCGGAGGATCAGCTCGAGACGATATTCGGCAAGTACGGCCGTATCTTACAGAAACACATACTGAGGGACAAGAGCAACGGCACGCCGAGGGGAGTGGCGTTTGTTAGGTGAGTGACATCTAGTCCGTCATGTCATAGTTTGAGTGCAGCGCCATCTATTGACAAAGGAAGGTACCGGAGGATCAGCTCGAGACTATATTCGGCAAGTACGGCCGTATCGTACAGGGGCACATACTGAGGGGTAAAAGAAACGGCACGCTGAGGGGAGTGGCCTTTGTTAGGTGAGTGACATCTAGTCCGTCATGTGCTAGTTTGAGTGCAGCGCCATCTATTAAAAAACAAAAGTACTTCATGGGTACGCGTGGTTTTACAACATTGATCAATATAATTCCTACTGATAGTATAAATGCGAAAGTAACTGTCTGTTTGTGTGTTACCTTTTCGGGCTTAAACCGCAGAACCGAATACGTTGAAATTTGGTATACAGATAGTTTCAGTCCCGGGGATCGACATAGGATAGTTTTTATCCCGGAAAAATAGTTCCCCGGGTTAGCGATAAGCGAATTCTGCGCGGGCGAAATCGCAGACCACAGCTTTGTATGTTAAAGCGTCTATTACGTTTTCTTTTTAGGTTCGACAAGCGGGAAGAGGCGCAAGAAGCAATAGCGGCACTAAACAATGTCATACCAGAGGGCGGCACTGAGCCACTAAGCGTTAAGGTGAGCGCCATCTACCGGCGGTTACGTGAACTAACACGAACGATAGCGCACTAATCGGCTGGCTTCACATTCGCACACTGCATGGGCTATGAATTGCTCTGAAATAGATCGCTTATTGTTATTTGGGATTGGTTTAATCGCATGCTGCAATTTGGAATTGTTAAGTGCGTACACAGGTTTTTTAACTAACATACTCTATGTATAACTTATTGTGTCATTCTTTACGATCGTGGTTGGCCACATGGTGTATTGGAGACTACTAATTTGTTTCATGTCCATGCAGGCTCTCTACGTACACTGATCACCATTTTCGAACCATTGTCAAACATTTTAAATTTTTAATTTATAATATTATTCTTAGTGACCGACCGAAATTTCGGTTTCGGTTTCAGTTTCGGCCAGTTTCGGCCAAAAAATCTAGTTTCGGCTTTAGTTTCGGTTTCGGCCAAAATATAGCCGAAACTCGAGTGTTCGTGAATTTTCGTGCGTCGTTCGGTAAACTTCGCAGCTAACTCGTGCTTGCTCGCCGGCGGGGCCCCGGCTCAGTTCGCCACCGTTCATTTAATCGTGAGTTGAGGTTATATTTTGCAATTGAGTGGTTTGGTAAGTATAATATGTGTTAATAAATGTTAACTTCAGTACCAGTAACAATAAGTAAAATTCAGTAAATAATCGTAATTTTACATGTTTTAATAAGTTTCGGTTTCGAATTCGGCCGAAACAGAGAGCAAGACCGAAAGTTCGGTTTCGGTTTCGGCTGAAAAATCAGTTTCGGTCGGACACTAATTATTCTCGTCATCTCCATTACCATTATTTATTAGGCGACCATTCTATAATCCATCACACCTGTTTACGCACTTGGGCGCACTTAACACGGAATATCTGGTATGGGTGTATTATTATAGGTAAATTTCTATTGGACTTAACTTCCAACTCGGGGATTAGGGGTTATCGGGGAAAATTGGTGGGACTTTTTTGGGGGTTTATTGGCGGGGGGGTCTAAATTGTGTGTTGTTCTAGCCGGTGGCGGCGGACGTGAAGCGCGCGCCTCGCTCCAGCAGCCGGCTGCGCTTGCACAGCGACACGGTGCGATACGTAGACGCTTCTTAAACGATGTTTATTTTGACTGTGTTTGTTTTGATAGAATGTACCAGTTGCTTCTCTTCCCGCGCAAATGGTAAAAACCCATCGAGGGAATGGGCGAAAATCATAGGAATCATGTTATAGGCGATGCGGCTAGCAACCCATCACTATTTTAGTTCCCCTTTCTACCTATACGCCTACAAACTAAACGTGGTGTTTTGGTTTTGTTACCCTAGGCTCTGCTCAGTAAGGGACGAAGGCGTGATACAATTATGCTGGGTTTAAAGCTAGCGCTGGTCTTCCCGTTTGATCATAAAATACTATAAAAGCCATACTTATAAATACTACAATATAATATAACTAGGTATACAACAGATAACTATAATTATCAACAGATTTATTAGCTGGTAAAACAGAGGTCTTCCATGCTGGTCTGGGAGTAAAGAAATAACAGAATTTACCAGTTGCTTCTCTTCCCGCGCATATGGTAAAAGCCCATCGAGGGAATGGGCGAAAGTCTTAGGAATCATGCTATAGGCGATGCGGCTAGCATCCCATCACTGTTTTGATTCCCCTTTCCATCCATACGCCTATAATCATGCTAAAAGTGGCCTTAAGGTTTTGTTACCTTAGGCTCTGTCTACCTCGTATGGGATAAAGACGTGATTTATGTATGTATGTATGTAAAACAGATAACGTCTGTTTGCTGGTCCTTATCTGTTTTATTTAGGGCCTGTTTCACCATTCTCCGTAAAGTTTCGGCTATCTTAATTGTCAGTTATCTATGTATCCCTCTCTATTTATTACTACCAAACAGAGAGAGACGATATCCTAGATAACTGATACTTAAGATAACCACATCTTTGCTGAGAGTGGTAAAACAGCCCCTTACTCTATGTAATGCTTTTATTTGGATGAGTTTATTTGAATTGATTTTGAAGAAAATTGGAATCAATTTTTTTTATCTAGAGAATATAATACCGTCAATCATTTTCGTTGACGTTTTGATTTTTTAAATTAACGGTGTTTTGTTTCTCTGTCGTCATAGGTAGTGATGGCTGTTGAATGTTTGTCTGTTTATGGTTTAAAACTTAAACCAAACAAATAAGTATTGTTGTTTACGTGCTATGTTAAGTATTTTGTTGCATCTTTATGTTTAGTTATGTAAAATAAGGTTTACCTAAGATGTACTAAATATCTTCCATGCTGGTCTGGGAGCAAAGAAAAAACATAGAATGTACCAGTTGCTTGTCTACCCGCGCAGATGGTAAAAGGCCATCAAGGGAATGGGCGAAACTTATAGGAATCATGTTATAGGCGATGAGGCTAGCAACCCATCACTATTTTGATTCCATTTTCCACCTATACACCCTCATTCTTGCTAATTGTGGCCTGTAGGTACCTGTTACCTTAGGCTCTGTCTACCCCTTAAGGGATAAAGACGTGATTTTTGTATGTATGTATGTATGTACTAAATAAGATATTCACTTAGGTTCATATACAATTTGAAATCTATAAGACATAGTCACAGATATCCGGCAGATGATAGAACAATGCAGTGGCGTGGCGTCTAGTATATCAGAAGGCAAGCCGAAGGGAATTTAACAAGCCTTTTCCTCTAATTCTGCACAATAAATGTGCCCTACTGCCTTAAAGTAGGCAAGCCGGTGGGAATCGAGTTCTATGGACGCCATGCCATTGGAAGAAAGAGAAACTTTTTTTTTTTTTTTTTTATGTGGATAGGAAGGCAAACTAGCAAGTGGGTCACCTGATGGTAAGTGATCACCACTGCCCATAGACACCCGCAACCCCGGAGGGATTGCAGATGCGTTGCCAACCTAGAGGATTAAGATGAAATGCCTCTTGTGCCCGTAATTTCCCCGGCTGTCTTACTCTCCGCACCGGAACACAGCAGTACAAGCACTGCTACTTAGCGGCAGGATTAGCGAGTAAGATGGTGGTAGCGATCCGGACGGACCTTGCACAAGGCCCTACCACCCGCAAAAGTACGTAGAAGTGGCATGTGAACGAGAGACGGCATCTTTATGGGCAAATCCAAATTATTTAGACAACTGTCATTTTCAGACCTATATTTTGGCTATTTCGCGCTAGATGGTGTTTGTACACCTGTACAATGGACTTTAAGCAATATTCTGCGGCTGGAAAGTTCAAATTATGATACCGATTCAGAACTTATTACATTTTTATAATAGAAAAGCTTGGCGAAGAGTTTGGCGACACCGGTTCCCCTAGCGAATGCGATCTATAGCACTTCTATTTTCGCTTTGCTCTGTGGACAAGGTAGATAACACTTTGTAACGTAACTTCATGAAGTTTCCGCTTCTGCCTAGTATTGAAAGGTTATGGGCCCAGTTCATGCATTTATCTAATGAGGTGACAATTGTGATCGTAACGTGTACGTACTGATATTGCAGGTGGCGGAGGAACATGGGAAGCAGAAGGCGGCGTATTACGCGGGATGGGCGGCGGGATTCCATCATAATCGAGGTACATTTATTATCTATTTTATCCGCGAAACTACGAACAAGGGCGTCCGCCAGATGGTGAAAGGGGGTGGGGGGGGGGGGGGGGGCTAGTAGAAGTATAGCGTCTATTGGCAGGTCAAACAGTAAGGCGGCACTTGATTGCCACCTAATGAAGGCTATATTTTTTTGGTTCTTGGGGGGGGGGGGTCGCCCCCCCCCTTTGCGACGCCCTTGACTACAAACTAACATTTTCAATGACAAGGACAAGTTTTAAACTAGTTTTCCTTTTGACTTTGCGTTGAAAACGCTTAGAGTAACAAATTCTGCGATACGATATCGGAGCAAGTAAAATGTGTGCTTTCACATTTTCCGCTCCGATATAGGTTATCGGATCCGATAGTGATATGTTGACGACATCATCGGGCGCCCGCTTGCTGTCGGACGTTAGTAAAAACAGCTCAGTGTCGGCTATCGGATTTCGGACACCGATATCGGATGTCGGCCGAAACTGATACCGAAACTTCACTGCTCTAACTGTATTGGCATTGCGCACGCTGCTAGTGGACCCTCGGCCGGTACTTCCGCAGCGGCACCACAGTCTGGACCAGCTGGACACCCTCCACAGTCGGCACGACTACGCGACCAATTATAACCTATACTCCAACCCCTCGAACCGCTACCTTCGCCGTGACTTCTACTTTCACCAGCCTTCCTACATGCCTCACCACCGCCCGTTTTGAAAAGGGCTGTACTGTAAAAAGTTTCGCCTATCCGACAGCCGGATATAGGCGTGGGACTTTATGTTGTGTTAGTGATGTGGTCTTGTTGTGCTGTTGTTCTGGTACTTTCTGGAATGTTGATGTTGTTTTTTTTATAACTAGAAGACGTCGTAAGGCAGTTTCTGCGTACAGGCGTATTCCCTTGTTTCCTTCCTGGATAGTCTTAGAACGAATATTTTTTTACCACACGATTTAGCTAGATTGTGTCGTGTCGTTTTTTTTTTTAATTTTCATTGTTTAAAAAATATTGTGTTGCCATATTCAGACGTTCGTTAAATCATGGAGGCGTAGCCTAAGTACTTGTTATATTTGAAAAAAAAAGACATTTTAAAACCTTAGACTTTGGCTTTTTTGGATGGTTGTTTTGTACAGTTTTGTACAATGGAAAAATATTAATCCAGAACAACAGCATCAAATAAAGTCTGCACTTATTTTGCATATAGTAACCCTGTCCAATGTTATTCTTCCCAATGCTTGTTCTGTATATTAAGCATAGATATATAAATAGACAAGACTCGACTGTACCGAGACCGTTACCCTCGGGTTTGCCAGTTTTGTGGACATTTTTTGTTGCCAGTCTTAAAATAACAATTTTTATTTTAAAGTATTTTATTTGCTCAATAATAGTGCTTTTGGTACCGAACTGTGATTAAAGGTCTCTTAATAATTTTAATTAAATTTAAAATATTATATTCTTAAAAATGTTATGAACAAAAATTGTTCACAAAAATGCTGATTGTTACGACTGAGGCACCGTGGAGGATAAAAAATAAAATAATAAATTAATTGTAATAATAAAAGGTAGCGATGAGGTTTCGTCTTTTTTAAAAGTTGGTGAATGTGTATGTAATTGTATTTTCAAATCGTGCTGAGATAAATATTAGTTATTTAGTAAAAGTCAACTGTCGAATATTTTACTTTTACCCATTTAACTTTTTAGCGTTTTGTGGTATGGACGCGATTCCTTCGTAAGCAGTAAAATTAAAAAAAAAAACCTTTGACGTAGTTTAAAAATGTATTCCATGAAATTTGACCACAATTTTCTCTCAGCACGAGCTCACATGATCCTTGTTACTGTACAACAGAGGGACCCCTCAGCACAAATCCACTGTTATCTAGATAAACTAGAACTCGGACCTTTTAACTTAGACATAATGTGCACTTGCCGGCGCAATAGTGTTTCAAGATTTATACTAAAAATTCAATATAGTTCTGGCTGACACCGATTTTCAACATAATTTGGCTGCCAAAGGTTTTCGACGCCTACACTGTACCTTACTAAGACGAAGACTTACCATAACGTTCCCAATTTTGTTAAGGAACATCAGCCGTGGCGTTCCCCTCCCAATGCACCCAGACGCCGTATAAATCTGTTTAGTTAATCTCATATTGGCAGAGTGCAAAGCGGGTGGAGGGGGTAGCCTAAACGATCACAGCGCTCGCTACGGCTAAAATTGTCATTTTTGTCGCTGACCTGAGCTGTCAAATCCATATTGCAGTAAACATTTTCTAATCGTTTTTGAGATAAAAATATGGTCCTGGTAAGATGTGTTGTTGTGAATTGTAATAACACCAAGAAGAATAGCGACTGTAAATTTTACCAATTTCCAAGACCATGATGGAAACGAGACCAAAGAAATAAGTGGATATTTGCCCTAAGAAAAAAAAAGTAAGTTACCTAACCTCTAAAATTTCACTGAAAACAACAATTTTAATATTATTGGCAATAATGTTACTGACTACCACTGTCCAAAATTGTGTAATATAGTAAAATAACACAAGATTTCATTAATATTTTTCACAATATTTACTTACTTCTTGTTTGACAGCGGTGACAATATTGTCCATAATGGCCGCCTGTCACGTGGCGCTGTCGTCGCGCTCGGTCCCAATACAGTGGCGTAACTATAACGTCTGGGGCCCGCGGCAAATTCGTCAGACGGGGCTCTTTCCTCAATATAAAGAAGCGTATCAGCGTCCCTTCTGTGCTCTAAACCAAGCCAGTTCGGGGCCCCGTAGAGCTAGGGGCCCGTGGCATTTTGCCACTCCTGCCACCCTATAGTTACGCCACTACTTATGACCTGCGGTTGGCAGGCCCTGCTTTTGTGACTGGGTGTGTCTGGTGCAGTGGATTCAAGCAAATTGAGAATGGCAACGGTCCTAGAATTATACAGTGTAGTTGAAAACAAGGTTTTGCCCAATGAATGGTTAAGTATAGTTTGAAGTTTCATACTTTCATTGTTACCACTATCACGGACTGGCAAATCGAACTTGAAATAAATAAAAAAAAAACATGCTTGTTCTTAGTTATTAAGCCGTACGTAATAATTTAAAATGGTTTTTTGTTGGTTTTAAAAAACATTAATATAATTTTAGAACGTTCTGTAGGTGAATATAAATAAACATAAGTTGTGCTAGAGTCAATTTCATAATTTTATATAACGATATCACCTATATGAAAATTACTAACATTCCATGCGATTTTGGACTGTAATTGTTAAGCGTTAAAGTCTAAAATGGCATGTTACACGCAATCAGTGGCGTGCAGTGGGGTGTCGTTGGGTTAGGCAGCGGGAAGGTGACGCAACATAATTTGTACGCGCTGCCTACTCGGGTGAAGCCCCATGCACGCCATAGCACGCAATGTAACTATTATTGGCTTATGAAACACGATATGTGCTCAATAGAATAAAATTGTCTGTAAAACAGCGTTATTATAGCTTTTTATTATTACATAGTTGCTTCGTTGTTATTAAATATTTACGAAAAGGGGCCTAATTGCTGTATGAAAAAAAAAACAAAAGCGTTGACGGCGAGCGAGGGAAGTAACCATAATATGTTTATTGTTGCTGCGGTTTAAACTTGCTGAGAGCGAGAGCTAGACTACCTGTCTCTTTCTAGAACGAACAGTAAGAAAAAGACGGGCCACTTGTGCTAGTGTGCGTGTGTTAGTAAAATTGTGCATGTAATTCACAGAATTTCTACTGAATTCACACAATTCCGTTTAGTTGAATGTTGAATCTATGTCTATAAAACATTGATTGACTGACTGATCGACAGACAACGCATAGACTGTTTCTGTTCCTTTATATTTGTACAATAGAGCATTTACTTACTTACTTAAAGTTTAGTACTAAACTATTAAAGCTAGAGACTTAATAAGTACCTACAGTATTCAAAAATCTTGTGACAAAAATGTCGGCATCGTTATACGGTAGACCACGGTCAAAAGACCCCTCTCCCTGTCGGGCTCTTAGCCAACGGATAATGATATCCCTCAGAATCTGCCAGGAAATCATTAACCGATGCCCAGGGTGCACCGGACCAAGCACTGCTCTTCTCCGGACGGATCCAAAAACGAACCGCAGCTCTTGACCACACGCGGAGGTAACCCGACTCGTACCCCGACTTGAAATTCGTCAAAAAACTATGTTATGTTTTTACCTCGCTCGTCATTAACGCCCAATAAAACCAACGCATCAAGAGTGTACGGATCATGTATAAAGGTTCGGCCACACCAGTACGTAAAAGACGTCGACGGTGTGCTTCCGCAGCGGTGTGGTCGCTCCTTTAAATGTCATACGCGATGGTATTCTAAAAAAAATGTGCATATTCATAGTAATAGCCTACAGTTGCCTATTTATTAGTTGCTAGAGGTAAATCATATATGCAATACAGTTCGGGTTGACATGCTGTTGTGTTGTAAAACTTATCCCACAGGGATAGGGGCGGGAATCGTTTGTTGTGAAATAGAAATCTCAACGTGTCTGTGTTAGCTCTGTGTAAACTTGGTAGACTAAACGGGTCGTACGCGTTTGCTTGAGGTTTTTTTTTGTGGCAAATATTTTTGTATTTATTCACTGTTTTAATAAAATACGTGTTGTTAAATTGTTTTTAGTGGGAGTTGGCGTTTACGTCATTTTATTCAGAGTTATTTATCTGGGTATAAAGTTTTTTTAATTTTTGCTGAGATGAGAACTCGGAAAATAACAGGAGAATAAAGCTGTGGCTGGGAATCGAACCCAGGTCACATCGTGATGCGTGTTAACCAATACAACAACCTAAGCGATTAAGTATTTATTTGTGTTATAGAATCAGTTGTTTTATTTGCTTAAAAAAAACGGAAAGAAAAAATCCGATGTTGAGTTATTTTAATAATATTTTATGAAGTAAACGCCTACTGACATAATTCAACCATAAGTTACTTCGAAACTTTTATTTATTGTATTTTGTGTCAGCGAAATCAAACTTGTTCATTTATTTAGAGTTTACTGACAAACAAAATATCGCTAGATGGCATTGTATATCGAGAGGTCCGTCGGACATTTCTGTCACACTAACATGACAAATGATGTTGGGAGGGGAAGGCCTAGACGGACGTTTCGAGACCAAATAGGAGACGTTTTGGAAAAAGGTCAGGTCAGGAGTACCCGAAACCGACGGGTACCTCCCATTTGTTCTATGGAACTTTGACGTCATAGAACTGTTAACATTTTTCTATCCCAGCAGTTCCATGGTAGAACTATTGAAACAAAAAATGTACTATTTGTTCTATAGAACTAAAAGCACCTCAAGTTTCCCATGACAATCTTGAGGTCCTTTTAGTTCTATAGAACAAATATCACATTTTTTGTTTCAATAGTTCTACCATGGAACTGCTGGGAAAGAAAAATGTTAACAGTTCTATGACGTCACAGTTCCATAGAACAAATGGGAGGTACCCAAACCGACGAGCATGTATGAAGAGATTGATGAATGTGGATGAAGCGAAAGAAGTATGTCAGGATCGTAGCAAGTGGAACAAAGTAGTCTCTGCCTACCCCTGTGGGAAAGAGGCGTGACGGTATGTATGTAACATGACAAATGTCCAGAGATTAATCGTTGCTTATGTGCTATCCCGAAAGTGACAGAAATGTCAACTGGACTTCTCAATACTAGCCATGTAACGATATTTTAGCTATCATATCATTTTAGGCAAGAAATTAAAATTAATTGTCCTCATTTTTCAATTTTTTTTTTAAGTTTGTATCTGTTTTTTTTTGTTTATGTTATGTCCAGTAGGCTTATTGTCCAACTCGCTCGCAATCGCCATCGTGTTCATTTTGAAAGTTCTTGTATGAATGTGACAGCTAGCTGATTCCGATGCCAATTGTCAGCCCATACGTGAACTGTCAAAATGAACACGATGGCGATTGCGAGCGAGTTTGATTGAGAAGCCTAGAGAGAATGATTTGTATTATTTTCTTGTTTATTTGTCATGTTTATTTTTTTTGAGAACGCGTACGCAGTGGAGTCTTTACAGTGACAATACAAAAGGGTGATTCGGATGTTTCGTAGTTCTTTCGGAGTCTATGAGTGTTGTTCTTGTTTCAACTATGTCTCGGTTTGGATGTTGACTGGCTTCGCGGTTCACTAGTTGCGATTATTTCACCTCTTTTACTTCTTTTATTTCGCGTTGGCGACACCCTGTTACTTGCGAGGTGTTACAATTTGAGAATGAGTTGCTTTAGATTTCGGGGGACCGTTTAGCGCTACGAATAATAATAAGTCTTATTATTATTCGTAGGTTTAGCGCGTTTTTAAGTTTCGATTCGAACTGCTGCTCACGAATCAATAAAAAACAGAATCCATTAAAAGAAAAATTGCTTTAACTGCTGGGAATTGTTTGGATTTATGTCTTTGTGTCTATTTTATTAATCGCTAGCAAAAGTAAAATCATAATCATCATCATCATCATCAACAACAACATCATCATTATTGAATATTAATCTCAAGATAGTGTAAGCCAGTTTTGTTCCATGTTTATTTGTTTTGTGACCAAGAATCCAGACAAAATCTGAGCCGATAGTGATGTGATGACTGTCTTTCCTAAACGTATCTTCTCTGTGGTGGATATCGGGGAGCGATATTGTAAGTAGAGGATATTACGACGTAATTTTAAAATTAGGAGAAGTATCGGAGGAGTGGATAAATACTATTTTTAGATGGAAGGGGACAAAAAATGAAAATATCAATGTATTGAAAGAAGACAAAGTGTATGAAAGTTCGGGTTGTAATCGATAATGTAATCAAATTGTAAGTGTAACTCGATATCCATTACAGTTCTCTCGTCCCTTATTAGTTTAGTATTAAAGTATGATGCATACTGAAACTGTATATTGAAATAGCGACGAATGTATAAAGTATTTTACTTATAAATCGGTGACGTCATAATATAAGCGGAAGCGTTTAATTAACAAACATATATTGTAAAGCGGAGGTGAAAACGTACTTCCAAGTAAAACGATTAGTAGATAATAGAATGCTAGAAATAGTTTCCAAATGTGTGTGCCTAAACGAAGCGTAATTTCTAACTAATGTACTGTCGGTTCACCGGATATTTAAAGTTTTAATCTTGTTGATGCGATGTGCGGACGAACACTATTTCACAAGGAACTTTTGACAGCTGTCATTTTTAGCGGCGTTGTGCACTTTTGGATGGGTGAAAAATGTTAAACTCGCGTCAGATTCTGTGCGTGTGTGTAATTTTTGAACTGATAACTTCTTATGGGAGGGTAAACCGCTTCGTAACGTAACGCGTTACGGCGCCAGTCTGGTTTCCCTTTCTCTGATGCATACGGCAGCGGTAGGCAGGCTCTTCCTCCTTCACTCTAACCCACAGCGCTAGTCGTATTTCGGACAGACCACTCCCCCTCTCTCTACTCAGTGTTTTGTGTGCGATAGACATATACTGTAAGTAACTTAGATTAGTTTAAGTTATCACTTCTGGCGGGCATCCCGAGACGCATACGTTTTTTTATTATTATTATTGAGGAGTGGCTACGAGGACCATCAGCTTAAACATCATAACATCATATTGCCTCCTTTAAAGGTGTAAATTCGATTTTCGAATTCGTACTATACCGTCCCTTTCACTCTAGTTAATAGCTGTTAGTGTCAGTGGAAAGGTTTGAAAAGAACTTCGAAATGTATGTACACGCATATTTTTTTACAGAATAGTCCGATTTTGATAATTCTTTTTTTATTGGAAAGGGTATATCCCGAGAGTGGTCCCATATAAATTTCTAAAAAAAACAACCCTATGGGTAGTGAAAAAGGGATGGTTGATTATTCACATACATATTTTAATGCTGAGTTGTGTATTGTGAGATGTAAGCTCAGACGGCATTATAATTTACTTGTTGAAGGTGATTCTAAAATTGACAAAACGTATTTTTTTTATTATATTCAATTGATGCGATGGTCCGATGCTTGCTGTATGGACATGTGGACTCTTGCCTTAATATGCACAGGTCAGGGATATGTTTAGTTGTGTGCGTGAATCGCACTTGTGTGACAATTAACTTCTGTTGCGAGTGTAGAGTGCACTGTACGTGTGTACCCTGCCCCCCGCGGAAAGTGGCAGAGAAATGCGGTACAGCGATACGCTATGGCAACTCCCGTTATGAAAGCCGTGTTTGTAGGTTATAAATTGTACTGCGATGACAGCTGTCAAAAGTTGTTGAAATTATCATGTATATTAACTAGTATCTTTGTAATTATTAGTCGTGGCCCTCTTACTAATGTCTTCCAGTGTTCAGATTAAGTGTCCTTCCTTGTCTAGTGCGAGGGAGATAGACACTGTTCTTACTGAATACGAGTTCCAACCAAGGGCCTCCATTGAGACGTGCTCAAGCGATATTATAACGATATTGCTTCCTTTGTTGTGGAAGATTAAGTTATATTTTGATGCCTTAGGATGCCTTGTGCGTTCTAGATAGTTATGTAACTGTGTTAACTAACGCTGTGTTAGTTGTGTTGGAATGGGAACTCTCAACCCTAAACTAGGTTTGAGATTTTTTTTGCTGCGAGTGGCGATTACGAATAGGAACACGCTCTGACGCTATATAGGGTGGTCTAACAATTGACGTTAATAATGAAAAAAATTGATATCGTGTTAAGGTCTAACGAAATCGCCTCCGTGTTCAGCTATTTTTGATAGTTTAGATTAGAAGTCACTTTTTAGCGATTGTTTAATGAAATACGAGTTTGAAACAGTTTTTGATCACAGCGACTGGAATTGTCTAGAGAGCAATGGCGTGGCGTCTAGTATATCAGAAGGCGAGCCGAAGGAAATTTAGCTAGCCTTTTACTCTAATTCTGCACAATAAAGTGCCCAACTGCCTTAAAATAGGCAAGCCGGTGGGAATCGAGTTCTATGGACGCCACGTGACTGCTAGATAGCGTTTTGTTTTTGACTACGTAGCTCCATGCATTGGGATTTCGAACAAATTAACTTTTTTTTAAATCACTCGATTAATGCAGAAAAAAAACTTCGCATAACGAAAGGTAAATTTAGTCGTTAAGGGGATGATTTCGTTAGGGCTTAGGACTTGACTTGGTTTTGGACTTGGGTTTTTTTTTAATTATTTAAGACAATGGCTGGGTCACCCTGTAGAAACAAATATACATAATAAGTATACAAGGTGTCTTAAAATTGTTCCGGGAAATTTCAAATTGTTGGATTAGTATGACCAAATGTCTTTGTGAATTTTCACGATTTTTTCATACATTGATCGATGCTCAAACTGAACCGCGTCGAAGGACTAAACGAATCAAAAATTTTAATAAAAAATTGTATGAAGGGGCGCTCAGTCAAACTAAAACACAATTTTAATATACCTTGTATACATATTTAAGTTAAAAGAGCGAAGTGGCCTCATTAGTAAGGGGATTATGAGCATAAAGTGATCTCGGTTACGCCTTATCGAACATTGTGGGCAGTTTTAGCTATATGTTTTTGTTATGATGGTCGCATAGACTAATAATTATGTAGAATATTATATTATAGGTGAACGGTGCGGTAGCGCGTTGATTTAGGTAATGTCTATTGTCATATTTTGAGCTATATGTTTCATCAAATAAAGGTTTTCTCCCGAAGTGTATTTTAGAAAAAAAAATATTTGTTTTTATATCTGTTTGGTTTGTTAAAGGTGATGGTATCTGTACATCTAATTCAGACTGGAATTTTTCATTTAAGTCCTTTTTTTCTTTTTATTAGGTATGATTTTTTTCAATCTTTTTCGAGAAGGCGGGTCATAATTTTAGTAGTTAATTTAAAAGTTCAATCAACATACAATTTTGACCCACAAATCGTGCAATGTTTTTGAATGGCTTTTTTTGTTTGGAATTATGGCTCGAAATACTACAAGAAGTTGGTAGCGTTCATTATTTGAATTAGCTTAAATTGTTTGACAATTATTCGCCTTATCAAATGTTGCCTTTACTTTTAACCAGCTACACAAAATAGACGTTATACTATTTTGAGTATGGGTGAGACAGTTTCAACACTATAACGCAAACGTCCTTTGAAAACGCCTCCTAGCGTATGTAGAAATCGAAACGCTCCGTAGCGTATTGTCACGCGTATGCATGACAGACAGTGAATGCGTTGTTGACGGCGTAGTAACCATGGTCTAAAAAACTAACGTCTTTTTTGTGTAATAAAGATGCTTGTGTGAAGCAATATTTATTCTGTGTTTAAAAAAATGTTTTTTATTGCGTTCAGATAAACTCCCACACAAAAGAGTGGAATACGGATGAAAGAGGAACTACACATTTCTATACAAAATTGTTACCATGTTCCAAGAATTTTACGTCAAAAATGTCCTAGTCACGTTGAAAGTGGCGCCCTCATATAAATTCTACTCTTTTATGTAGAAGTTATTACGGAAACTTTTATTCGGACAATTAATGGAATGGAGCTGTTCTAGATAAGATTTTTTTGCAATTTTGTCACTATTCTGTTATTCTCCAAACTATTTTATTGTCCGCGGAACGCTCTGCTCGACAAACCACTACGACTTGATCCGTTCCTTCGTAGGTGTTATACGGAGTCATGGGTCTTGATGTTGGTCGTTGATGTCGTTCATATTGACCAATGTTTAGACACCTGATTCCGTGGAATGCGTATGAGACAAGCGGTTAATTTATGGTAGCCAGACGAGCGCAGCGCTGATTTCAAGGTTTTTTGAGTGAATAAAACCTCTGTGTTTTCTAGGATTGTAGTTTTGTAAGCATCTTACGTTTATATTGTCATGTTAAGTATTGCTATTCCATTAATAGTCGGTTTTTATTTAAAGGATAATTTAAAAAAAAATGCTTAAAAAATTAAGTATAATTTGAAGTGAACTATCATTATTAAATTATGATAATTATAAATTGTAGCCTTATTTGTAATAATGTAAACTTAATGTTTGATTGGTGTTTTAAAATTATTTTTGTGATGAATTTAAATTTTCATTCTATTTTTAAATACCCATACAATTATGCATAGGATTTATATACTACCTACATGTTTGTATCGTCGGAGTCATACAGCATTAAATATGTTTGATTTTATACGATGTGTTCATTGCAAATATTATTAAAAATGAACATTTGTTTTTTTGAAATATTTAATGCTGTATTTGCTAATAAGTTAGAAAAACATTCTGAATGTTAGAAAAAATCCCAAATTTGTAAATTGATTTTAGTTATGTATTTATTTATGTATACATTGAATGCTTAGAGGTTATACCTAATGTAAAAACGATAGGTCGAAAAGAAAGACGAAAAGTATTCTTCCAAATTCTGGCCAAAACGATAGTTATGACATAATATAATAAATATTATTCATGACAATGCATTTGATTGAGTTAATTGTTGTATATTTTAGTTAATTGTATCTTTTAATCTCCCTCATTACGCAATCATGGATGTACAGGTTAGCCTACTATGATAAAACAATAAATTTGTATACTTTAATTAAATTAATATATATTTACGTGCCGATTTGTCAATCTCGAAATAGAACTTCTTCCACGCTGCTATGGGAGTAAAGAAAAAACATAGAATTTACCAGTTGCTTCTCTTCCCGGGCAGATGGTAAAAGGCCATCGAGGGAATGGGCGAAAGTCTTAGGAATCATGTTATAGGCGATGCGGCTAGCAACACATCACTATTTTGGTTTCCCTTTCAAGCTATACGCCCCTAATCATGCTAAACGTGGCTTTAAGGTTTTGTTACCTTTAGGCTTTGTCTACCCCGTAAGGGAAAATACTTGATATATGTATGTATGTATGTATGAAAAATAACTGATTTTATTACATATCTGTACTGTAAATATTAAAGTTACTCTGTTTGTAACATCTTCACTTAAGAACCGCTGAACCGTTTCGTTTAATTGATTCATTTTAGAGGTTAACTATTGGTGATTCAGTGAAATCATCATCTCAGGCCTATATACATACGTTCCAATGCTAGGCACAGTGCGGATTAGGAACTTCATACACACCATGCTTCGCTGATGGCAGGTTTCCTCACGACGTTTTCTCTCACCGAAAAACTTCGAAAAACTCAGAGGGGCGAGGCTGGGATTAGAACCCACGACCTGCGGCTTGAGAGGCCCTAAGTCAAACCACTAGGTTATCATGCCTTTTTGTGATTACACACACGATAATATTTACCTTTTCCCCCCCACAGGAGATTACACCTGGAACTGTGGCACCTGCATGATGCCTGAGCCCTGGGATGAGTTCTCATCAGCGCCCCTGGGGGGCAGCAACCCCAACACCCCTCGGAACGGCTGCCGGCCCGGCGCATGCGCGAACAGGCCCGGCTACCCCAACTACCTCCCCGGGAAAGGCCCCAGGGCGAGCCGGGGGAGGAACCTCCCCTGGGCCCCCAACTTCGGCGAGGAACGTTTCCGAGGCCAAAGATGCAGAAGCGGTCCCACGCCGTATTGGTAAAATCTTTGACGGTTTTTTTCTATTTGAAATTGTACATTCTCCGTTAGTGGTTGCTTTTGATCTCACTGATGTACATATTTTTAAGCATTCAAAGTAGCCCGCGTGAGAATAAGCTGGCTTGCTTAAAGTCGACTTGAAGTTGCCAAAGAAGTCGCCTCGTTCCTTGTGTTGTGTACTCTAGGTTTCGTTTTGGACACATCGACAGTTTTGTAGTGTTCTTCCTTCGGTCATTTATAGTCAGATACAACAGCCGCTCGAAAGTGGACCGGCAAAACAACTCACAGAATCATGTTGTGAGCAGTTTTTTTGCGTAGTATTGACCACTGATACGCAAACATATCTCAAAAAGGTCTGAGGAGGTTAACAGGCGTTTGTCTTTAATACTGACAAACTAACGACTGACAGTAAAGTTAGCAAAATTGAGTTATTGCGTTTGAAAAATTCCGACAGCTTTTATAACTTCTTGATAAGATTCCCTTAACCATGAAAAAGCATAACGGGCTAAGTAAGCGTTCTTGTTGACGTTATGTCGCCTTTGTCGCTTGCCAAGCTTTAGTGCTTGCGAAGCTAGCAAGCTATGCGGCCAGTTTGTAAATGCGACGCAAGCGCTTGTCACAAGACTTTTAATCGACGGTCGATCGAGCGACAAACTTACCAAGACCAAGCGAGTAAAGTGTCGCGTTTACATGATAGAGCTTATGAACGCTGGCCAAGGCTTGGCAAGCGATTAAAATCGATTTTAAAAGCCATCGCAGCGCGTCCAATGTTTCTTCTATATTAGGGAGCAAAAATCGGGTAAAACACATCACGGGCTAAGTAAGCGTTCTTGTTGACGTTATGTCGCCTTTGTCGCTTGCCAAGCTTTAATGCTTGCGAAGCTAGCAAGCTAGGCGGCCAGTTTGTAAATGCGACGCAAGCGCTTGTTACACAAGACTTCTAATCGACAGTCGATCGAGCGACAAACTTACCAAGAGCAAGCGAGTAAAGTGTCGCGTTCACATTATAGAGCTTATGAACGCTGGCCAAGGCTTGGCAAGCGAATAAAAGCGATTTTAAAAGCCATCGCAGCGCATGTTCCTTTTGTACTACGGAGCAAAAAATCGGGTCACTTCCTATAGAAAGTTCTATGAAAAGTGACGTGGTTCTTTGCTCCTGAGTATATTTTTTTATTATTTAGTCATAAAAATATGTGGCTTCTTTGAAAGGGTACGAGAGCACGTCAATTGAATGTAATATACAGGATGTTTAATAATCCCTGTAAATAATAGTTGTGATGTGTGGTTTCAAAAATGATTTTAAAGAAAAGTTTCATTGTTTAAAGTTGACTTGTGACTTCATTATGGCTCGGTTTTATTTTGCAAATAACTGGGCAGTGACGTATTTAAGATTCGCACTTCGCATTGGTTTGTGTGATTTGTAAAATGTTTTAATTGTTTACGTGACTGCGGTCGTGGTTTAGGTATTTTTGTAAATATACGTTAGGCGGCCTGCATTTTTTCGTTTTTTAACTTTTAATTTCTTCGAGATATTCAATAGTGTTTTTAATGAAGTAAAATCTAAGAATATCAGAGTTGTATTTCTTCATGAAATTAAAGTTGTTTTAGTTTTTAACTAGCCGTAAATGATTTTGATTTTTCCGGTATGTATGTACCGATTATTTCGGTTTATTATTTTATAGTTGCCTAGTTAAGTTTTTTCATCTTATTTTGTAACATTTCCTGTCTTTTCTTATTGTAATTAGTTTGTTTTATCATCACCAGTGGTGTTTGTTATTACAGTTTGAAAGGTATTCGTTGTTTAATTTATGCAAACCCAGTCATAACTTAAATGTCAAGTTTTAAGATTATTTTTTATCACATTTCTTAACAAAATATGAAAATATCGTAAAAGAGATGATAAAAAAGTGACATAGTAAAATCGGTGAAGATATACGCAAGATTTAAAAGTTTTAACTATTAATTATAAAGCGATTAGAAAGACGAGATCCGACATGACATGTGCCGTCATAAAACACTGCGGCCTTACGGTCTCCATATTTTAATTCTGCTTTTCCATAAAGATAGAGGAGTCGTTTTCAAAAAACATATACATAATTGATGACTTTTCCACCCTTATTACACAATACAATACAATACATAAATCACATCTCTATCCCTTACGAGGTAGACAGAGCCTAAGGTGACAAGACCTACAGACTACGTTTAGCAAAATGTGGGGCTAGGTATGGGGAAAATGGAATCAAAATAGTACAGTTTGACAACAAATATAATGCGCATCGGCAGTATTCGTTTGCGCAGAGAAGCGCAGATCAGTTTCCGATGGTAGCCGAACGTGTAAATAATCTATATTGAACTTTATTTGCAAGCGCAACTGGCAGAGTATTGCTTGCTTTGCATTCTTAGCTCTGTCCCGCTTACACGATTTTGCCATTGTTGGTACGAAATCGATCGACCAATAACAGCGCCAGAGTTTCCCGCGCTACTAAAATTGGTATACTGCGCAGGTACATCGTGGAGCATTATTTTTGTTGTCAAACTGTAATGGGTTGCTAGCCGCATCGCTTATAACATGATTCCTATGATTTTCGCCCATTCCCTCGATGGGCTTTTACCAGCCCGGGAAGAGAAGCAACTGGTACATTCTATGTTTTTCTTTGCTCCCAGACCAGCATGGAAGTAATGGAATGGAATAAAGGTGAAACGGTCGTAAGACAAAGGAATTGATTATTTTTTGTTGTGATTAAGCCCTTAACTATGTATTTTTTTTTAAAACGACAGATAAGTCTTATATCTTGGCTATTATTATAGTTATTTGAAAAAATATCTGTTGTTTGTTACATAAGTGAGCTTAAAGAAAACAAAAAATAATTCATATTCCCTATTTTGTATCGCTCAGGGATGTGTCGTGATCGTTGTTTATTAGACAGGCATAGGAATTAATAAATGAGAACTCAAAATTTAAAAAGGATGGTATAATTTAATCTCATAATATTTTGTTTGTAATGCGCAAAATATATCGTTATCAGTCATAGCATACTATGTTTACATAATGTGCATGGTCAGCCTCAAATTTAGCTGAGGACTCTGTTTGCTTACTGCGACAAAGGACCCAGCTAGTGTCATGTTCCTTTTGAGGAGATCAAACAGGGAGTTATTAGTCAAAAAGGTGCGGGTTAGCCTTAGTTAGATAACTGTTATATTTCGTTAACGTTTACATACGGGTCTATAATTTTTTTTCACATCAGGAAGAGGGTAAGTAAACAATCTTGACATTTCCTTTACTGAACTCCACTGATGACAAGTGACAATGACAATTTAAAATACCTACGAGTTCTGGGGGTGCGAGTTGGGTTACCTCCGCGTGTGGTCACGAGCTGCGGTTCGTTTTTGGATCCGTCCGTGGGGAAGAGCAGTGCTTGGTCCGATGCACCCTGGGCAACGGTTAATAATTTCCTAGCAGATTCTGAGGGATATCATTATTCGTTGGCTAAGAGCCCGACAAAGGAGGGTCTTTTGACCGCGTTCTACCGTACAACGTTTCTAACATTTTTGTCACAAGATTTTTGAATACTGTATTTATTACATTGGCGAAATCATCGCATCGATGGGCCCATATTAGAGAAAGAAGAAGACTGAGTTCTGTGATAACACAAACATACACAAATCACGTCCTAAAAACCTAAAGGGTACGTTTAGCATGATAGCATGATTGTGGGCGTATAGGAGGAAAGGGGAATCAAGATCCTGGGTTGCTAGCCGCATCGCCTATGGCACGATTCCTAAGATTTTCGCCCATCCCCTCGATGGGTATTTACCATCTGCGCGGGACGAGAAGCGACTGGTTCTGTGTTAAACAGGGCTTAATATTAACTACGATATTTAGAACAAATTGTCAGTGTTAATTGTCACCAGGGTGTTTGTAAAGTAGCGTTGACAATAATGATACTGTTTTGGCGCTGAAAGTTTGAGCGAACTATTAATAAGTACTAAAATTTCCTTAATATTTAAATTGTTTATGTATTACAATTATTTATAACTAATAACTAAATTAACTTATGACAATAGGTATACCTTCATGTTCATCAATTACCTGCGACAACACGGGTTGCCTGATCGCGGGAATCAAGTAATTGGATTTAGTTTGTTCAAATCTGATTGAATTAATATTAAGTATGTATACGTATTCATAAAAATGCGGTTTCAGTTAGTAATTATGTTGTGAAAGCTCTCCTGAAAGGGGCCCGATTTTTGAAAGCACATGTGTAAAATTACCACTCGAAAGTGGTGAAAAATTGTGCTGAATTTGAAATACGAATAGCTTAGAAGACAATCACAGCTCTCATTTATCTTGTTAACTAGTCAAAACTTTGATTATTATACCACTTTTTAGTGGTACTTTCGAGTTATGTGCTTTCAAAAATCCGGCCGCAGGCTATTTGAAATCAACCATTGGTTTAAGGCACATTCAAATCTTTTTGATCGACTAAAAATATAACTATGCAATAAATGTGGAAGTTACAGAAATTTTTGATTTTTGATGGTTAAAAACGGTGCATAACTTCACTGGATCAAAAATGACAAATAGTTAAATTATGGACTGATTTATTGGTTATTAACGACATTTAAAAGTATATTTAACGGATAGTTCTTCATCATTTATTTATTTATTTTGATTCCCCGTTCCACATAATGTCTGAAAAATGACCTTCAGATTCCTTTTTTTTTACTTCTATCGCAGGAAAGTGAAACCTGCGTCAAAACTTGATCTTAAGTGAAATAAAATAGTTCTTCAACATTCCAATTGTCTATTAGTACAAGCTATGCATTACCGTAACTTGCTGGCAAAACAAATCACAATTTAGTATCAAGCTCTCAGTGGCGTAACTATGACGTCTGGGGCCCGCGGCAAATTCGTCAGATGGGGCTCCTTCCTCAATATAAAGAAGTGCATCAGCGTCCCTTCTGTGCTCTAAACTAAGCCAGTTCGGGGCCCCGTAGAGTTGAGGGCCCCTGGTATTTTGCCACCCCTGCCACCCTATAGTTACGCCACTGCAAGCTCTTATGAAACTGTCAAGCTTAGATAGATTAGGTGCCTCGTGTTTCCCATGTAATTACAAATAACAAATTGCTTAATGTTTAACGAACTTTCAAAATGACAGGACTCAGGAGGTATTTTTCCAGCAAGTGACCAAAAACTCTCTCTTTTTTCCTTTGTAGGAACAATCGAAACATCGTGTGATTAACCCTTAAATGCATGATTTTCTTTCTTTAAAAAGTGTATCTAATACCTACTGGAATAAAGTATCCTAATAATATTATAAACGCAAAAGTTTGTAAGTATGGATGGATGTTTGTTACCCTTTCACGCCAGAACGACTGGACATATCTGGATGAAATTTGGAACATAGATAGCTTATAGTCTGGAATGACATATAGGCTACTTTTTATCCCGAAATATTGCGTGATTCCTGCGGGATAGCGATAAACGAATTCTATGCAGATGAAGTTGCGGGCAACAGCTAGTTATTTATAAACTAATATAAAAAGTAGCCTATGTGTTATTCCAGACTATGATCTATCTATGTTTTTTTAAATTTCATCCAGATCTGCCCAGCCGTTCTGGCGTGAAAGAGTAACAAACATCCATCAATCCATCCATATTTACAAACTTTCGCGTTTATAATATTAGAAGGATCAATATTTTTCAAAAAATAAAAGTTTTGTCAATACTGCATACACCATGCATTTAAGGCTTGAACGTCATGATACCATCATCAACACTAAGTCTATTCATCAGCAATGTTCTGCCGGATCCAAGGTAGGAACTTGGCTAAATCGGTGAAGACCACGTAGTGCGTGGGGTCGCAGCGGTACTCGTTTTGTCGCGCTACGGAGAGGGACACCAGACCGCGGAGGTACCAGGAGTTGCGGGTGAGGAAGACCATCCCGCCGCCGCTGTCTCCGTTGCACACGGAACTGCCTGCGGGAGGAAACGAAGGGAATTAGTGGACCTTAGAGTCGTAGAGGCAACAGGTCTCCATTGCTATTTTTTTATTTATTTAGATTGGGAAACAAACTGGGACTTGACTTGACTGGAACTTGGGAGTTATTTGTATTTGTATTTGTATTTTTTTGTAACATCTTTGTGCTAAGAATTTGAACTATTTACTAATCAAATAATGCTTTTATTGCACGCGAAATACATACATACATACATAAATCTCGTCTTTATCCCTTACGGGGTAGACAGAGCCTAAGGTAACAAGACCTTGGCCCCGTTTAGCATGATTTTGGGCGTATAGGTGGAAAGGGGAATCAAAATAGTGATGGGTGGCCAGCCGCATCGCCTATAACATGATTCCTAAGATTTTCGCTCACTCGATTTTCCCTCGATGGGCTTTTACCATCTGCACGGGTGCTGTGCAAATTTAATAGTGCTTAAGTGCATAAGTAGAGTTCCCATCCCGGCTAGCACGAGAGCGCGCAAGTCGCGTCGCGCGAGATAGACTACCCGTCTCTTTCCAGGACGAACAGTAAAAAAAGACTGGCAATCTATCTCGCGCGCGACACGACTCTTGTGCCCTCTCGCTCTAGTGCGGGGAAAATAACTAATGTAGCGCGGGCTTAACTACATACGTTTCCGAATGCAACCCGCCGACCTTCTCGCTCGCTCGGTATCTCTCGCTCTCTCGCTACCGGCATCCGATCGAGCCGCACGCGCGCCGAACCGCGGTGCTCAATTTATTGAACTTTTAGTCGTATAACTATATTTCTTGTACCGATACCGAGCGAGCGAGAAGGTCGGCGGGTTACGTTCAGAAACGTGGTTAAGACCGCGCTACACTAATGGTTAAAAGTAAGTAAATTAGTCGATTATTGAGCAGTCTCTGATTAAAATTATGAGTTAAAATAAACTGGTTTAACAAAATTATATGCGGTTCATTAGATGGTTATGTTTATGCACGTATTTTATAATTTAGACATACTTTTCCTAGTGCCTGTTCGTACATCGATGGTTCCTGTAAGTGAAAGTCACAAAATGTTCTTAATGATCATCCAAATAATACATGTGGCCAGCGACGTAACTATAACCCCATGGGCACATGCAGGGTTTGCATGTGTAACAGTTGTGCTCATTAAACTTTGAAAATGATCCCGTAGAGGGATCGAAACGCGTCAGTGTTTGTGTGGTGTAAGGGTTATCCCTTAAGTTTGTGGGATTTATATGTGTTTTATTTGCAGTAGTGGAGGGAGGGAATGCATGAAAAATATATATATTTCACACAGGCTTGGTTATCTTGCACGTGAGTAGCGGAGTAGCAAGGTAAATTTTTTGTTCAATCATTATGTATTGTATTTTGGACCTATTATACATTTTAAACTTACATATATAAATTAATACATATATCACGTCTTTATCCCTTACGGGGTAGACAGAGCCACACCGCTAATTGATAAGTTTCGATATTTCCTTGGGCCGAAAGGACTACATTTCGCATTCCTAAGATATCATAAATCATAAAATACAGGTTATTGGTATAAAAGCTCTTACCGTCCTTATATCCAGCACAGTAGGTGTACTCAGAGGTGAACCTCGCAAAGAACTCGCTGTAGGACCTGATGCAGGTCTCCTGGTCCACGACAGGCATCTCCACCAGCGTCAGCTCCTCAGTTGCTAGACCCTTGTCGTCGAAACCCCAGCCAACCACCTGGGAATTGAAAAGACCAGTATTACCAGCAAGTTCCTTCCATGCTGGTCTGGGAGTAAAGAAAAAAATAGTATGTACCAGTTGCTTCTCTTCCCGCGCAGAAGGTAAAAGCACGTCGAGGGAATGGGCATAGAAATCATGTTATAGGCGATGCGGCTCGGCTAGTAACCCGCCATTATTTTGATTCCCCTTTCTACGTATACGCCCACAATCATGCTAAACGTGGCCTTATGGTCGTGTTACCTAAGGTTTTGTCTACCTCGTAAGGGATAAAGACGTGATTTATGTATACATACATACAAATAGACAAATCACGTATTTATCTTTTTGTGACAAGACGAATCATGACTTATAGGCGATGCGGCTAGCAACCCATCACTATCTTGATTCCCCTTTCCACCTATATGCCCACAATCATGCTAATCGTGGCCTTTAGTCTTGTTTTTTTTTTTTTTTTTTTTTTTTTTTTTTTTAATATGAATAGGAAGGCAAACGAGCAAGTGGGTCACCTGATGGTAAGTGATCACCACTGCCCATAGACACCCGCAACCCCGGAGGGATTGCAGATGCGTTGCCAACCTAGAGGACTAAGATGCAATGCCTCTTGTGCCCGTAATTTCCCCGGCTGTCTTACTCTCCACACCGGAACACAGCAGTGCAAGCACTGCTACTTAGCGGCAGGATTAGCGAGTAAGATGGTGGTAGCGATCCGGACGGACCTTGCACAAGGCCCTACCACCCGCAAAACCTTGTTACCTTAGGCTCTGTCTACCCCGTAAGGGATAAAGACGTGATTTGTGTGTGTGCGTGCGTGCGTGCGTGCGTGTGTGTGTGTGACAACCTACAGACCACGTTTAGCATGATTGTGGGCATATACCTACGTAGAAAGGGAAATCAAATGATGGGCTGCTAGCCGAATCGCCTGTAACATGATTCCTATGATTTTGGCCCATGGCCTTTAACCATGTGCGCGGGAAGAGAAGCAATTGGTACATTCTACGTTTTTTCTTTACTCTCAGAAGTGAAGTGATTTATGTATGTAGGTATACATGTATGAATTCACAATTTATGTAGGTACTAAACAACCAATCAGCTTTCAATCAATGTTAACGATAGCAAATGGACACAAATACCAACCAGTCGCAATCAATCAATTAGGCAGGTATTAATTAGCGGCGAGCTGCTGCTGCGGCTTGCCCGGTATTGTTGTGACAGGTATCGCAATTTGTAGCCATTTTTAACTGTCCACTAAATATAACACTGTCTTAAAAACACATACATCAAAAAAAAAAAAGTCTATGTCTTAAAATCACGTCTTTATCCCTTACGGCAGGGTTTCCCAAACCATGGGTCGTGACCCAGTGGTGGGTCGCGAGCGAATATTAAGTGGGCCCCACCTGTAGAACGACACTCAAAAAAATTTACTAACATAGTCACAGTTATTTGCAGTCCTTTCTTCATATCTCTTTCTTTATATCTTTCTTCTTTGGTAACGGTTGAATTTATTAGAGGTGGGTCCCAAGTTTGTAAACTTGTATTAGATGGGTCGTGGCCCAGACAACTTTGGGAACCCCTGCCTTACGGGACAGACAGAGCCTAAGGTAACAGGTGCCTACAGGCCACATTTAGCAAGATTGTGGGCGTATATGTGGAAAATGGAATCAAAATACTGAGTTGCTAGCCTCATCGCCTATAACATGATTCCTATTTTCGCCCATTCTCTCGATGGGCTTATACCATCTGCGCGGGTAGAGAAGCAACTGGTACATTCTATGTTTTTCTTTGCTCCCAGACCCGCATGGAAGACAACAGTTTGTAAGTAATTAGGTTACTTAAAAAGTTTTTTTTTCAGCCCGCTCGAGCTCAGTAAGACGAATCTAAAAGACGGATTAGAGCCTTTTTTTTAAAAAAAAGTCCATTTGATCATTTCTTCCAGAATTAAACTATTTTGGGTTTTTCTTACTCAGAATCGTGTACCCTATCGATCTTTATACAAATTATTAATAACTTACCGATCATTATTACACATAAACGGATAACTCACGTATAAAAAGTCGAGTGATGCTCGACATGTTGTTGTGTGATGCCCTACATTTGACAGTAATAAAAATGACGATGAAAACGAGGGTAGTTGTGCGGCGCTGTCAGTTGCGTCGAGCAGCCGCGCGAACAGAGCGCTGGCGCGCAGTGTTCGTTTCGCTGCCGCCGGGGCGAGCGCTCCAGGAAGAAGGACTACGAAATAGTCCGAAACATGTCGAGCATCACTCAACTTTTTATACGTAAGTTATCCGTTTATGTGTAATAATGATTAAGTCTCACGGTAGTTTCATGTTGAAACTTACCGATCCTTTCTTCCCGATGACATTGCCCAGATCTATCTCGTTGTCGGGCCACAGGCAGACCGGCCGCACAAAGTCGGTGTACCGAACTTGTTCGCGTAGCTTCAGGACGCTGACATCGCGGCTGTAAGAGGACGCGTTGTAGGCCGGGTGGACTCTGACATCGCTCACCTGTAAATGAGATGTCAGACGCCGTAAATGTCAGACTCGTGCGCCGATCCGTAAATAACATTAAATTAAAAATGTAAAAACTCCCACGCCATTAATCGAGTAAGTGATACTTAAATAAAAAGAAACAATTTTATGCCAAAACCTAACCTACATAATGGGGGCCATATTTTTAGCTGCTGAGTTTATTTTTAAATGTTGTTCTGAGTACCACTTTGGGCGCCAGTTTGGTTACCGGAAGTTCAAGTTTGAGTTTGTAGAATTCAAATTAAGGTTCTTTAAAAGAAAATGGCGTTAATTCTTTTTTCCAACAAAACAACAAGATTTGTCAATATTAATGAAAGGCTGGATACAGTAGCAATGACGTCGCCATGGCGTCTCAGTTGGTTCCTACAATATTTCTCTCAATCAAGTCTCGAGATTCGTAGTAATTATACTATCAGTTTCAAAAACTTCCCGAGGCTCTAGAACCTAGTCTAGTGTCAGCGCCTCTTGCGAACCAAACGGCAACAAACTGATCTCATAGCATTTGAATTTTAACGCAAACGCGTTCGAGACGTATTGTTGAGACCGAAAACTTACCCACACTGTTTCTTTAAATCCTCTTTTATGTCAGTTAAGATTGTCTCCAGGCCTTACAGCCCGAAAATCGATTTACGAAATTTCGTGCTGTTCGCCCACACTGATAGCCATTAATTGAAGATTGAAAAGGACGGTACAATACGAACTAAATCGCACTTTGTAGTAGCCCCCCGGTACTCACGAGTTTGATCTGCACGCCTTCCACCGAGGTCCTGAGGTTGTGCTTCCCGAGGAAGACGGTGAGCGTGTTGGGGTTCACGACTCGGCTGGAGCCCTTACGCGTGACGCAGTGCGCCGCCGTGACCACGTGCCGCCGTGACACCAGCGTGCCCCCGCAGATGTACTTGTTGTCTACCGTCTAAAATACAATTATATAATTAGAATGCAATAATATTAGGTACAGCGCTTCCATGCTGGTCTGGTAGCAAAGAAAAACAGAATCTACCAGTGCTTCTCTTCCCGCGCATATTCTATGGTTTTTCTTTGCTGCTCGAACAGCATGGATTGAATGAGGAAATGAAAATATCTACCTAGGTGTATGTGTGCATCAAAAAATGAAAACACCATTTTCGATAATGATATTCTAGGTTTCCTGCCCCCGAAAAGCCCTTCTGCCAGCCAGGCCTTTCCAACCTCCTTCTACCCCCAGGTCACGAGCAGTGGGGTGTAATGGGGGGACGCCTGAGCACACAATTTCTAAGTGATGCCCACTGTCTCCCCGCCTTAGATTAAGGCTTTTTTTATGGTGTGGAAAATGCGCCTTATGCATCCGCCCGGTACGGAGTTACCGGGGGTATGTGGGGCTCTCCCGCGACGGCGGGCATACCCACTAAAAACCACACGGATTCCCTATTCAGTCGTATGTGAGGCGTTACGGGAGCACTTGGGGTCACCGCGACGCCCCACGACCACCCCGGGATGGGGTTCCCTCTAAGCGGCACCTGTGCAATGAAGGTTTGGGAAATCCCGCCCTCCCCCGCTGGTGCCGCTTGGATTTTTTATAGAGATTGTCTCGTGGCCCCCGTCTTGAAAAAACAGCGGCCTACGTTCCCAGTGCGCGCTGCACAGAGCCCTTTGCCGCTGCCCGCCACGCTACACGCCCCGCCAAACGCTCCGCTTCGAGCGTCCACTCATGCGTTACGGTTAGGTTAGCGTTTTACACCTCCGCTGAACTTAAATTATTTTTATTGATTTTTTTCCATATATACTTTGTTTTACTTTGACTAGTAGAGACTTTATACATCTCTACTATAGACTAGTATAATTTAAGGCTTGGGGACTTTATACATCCCTTTTATAAATGTATTTAATTTAAGTAGAATTTAAGTATTGTCACTGTATTTTATTTTGAAAAAATGACTTTCTGCCAAGTTTCTTGCGGCGCATTGTTCTTGGCAATGATGGTCTTTCCGAATGCGCTGCTAGTTTAAAAAAAACATGTAAAAGAGTCCTTGGCGGCCAATTTGCAAAACAAAATTTTGAATTGTTTTTTTTTCTTTGTTACGAGGTACTTACCTGTGTGTGGTAGAGGGCTATCTGCCAGGGCCACTGGCCCTCCAGCGTGGGGCGCCCGTTCACCACCAAGGGGTTGGGGTTGTTCCGAACCACCTTCCCGCACTCCGTCTGTAACACGTAACAACATGACTGTCTTGTGAGCGAGGCCTTTATATTATTTAGAATTGGACGGACGTTCCGTAACCAAATTGGGAAGTGAGTAAATGCTTGTACGTACAAATGTAAAGGAACAGACGCAAATCATAAAAAAAAACATTAAATATATGATAAAAACGGACGGGTTGCACTCCGGGAGTGCCGGCAGAAGTGAAAACTGCGTACACGCACACACGCGCAAAAAACATAGGTACCAAAAACCAACGCACTTCGAAAAGAAAAAGAAAGAAAAACTGGCATTTATAGAACTCGATTCCCACCGGCTTTATTTATTTAGACATGCCAACAGTACATAAACAAAACATTAATACTAACAAAATTAACAAGTTACAATCCATGTTCATGCACCAATAACAGGAATGCGACAGCATTTATCATGTTTCTGTATTTGTTTGTTTATTTATCATGTTATGTGTGTGTGTGGCTTGCCTATTTTAAGGCAGTTGGGCACTTTATTGTGCAGAATTAGAGGAAAAGGTTAGTTAAATGCCCTCCGGCTTGCCTTCTGATATAGGTACTTGCCACTGATAACGTGTAAAAATAAATCAGGTTGTTTCGGATTTAGGTAAACAAATCCGTATTATCCTTATTCAAAGCACCTATAGTATACAAACAGGATGCGGTTATTCAAATAATGATTTTTGTTTAGAAAACATCACAGTAGAAGTAAATAAGCAGTAAGGGACTCATTAAAATACGTTACAGTACTTTTGAGGAAAACTACAATGAATTTTTGCGATGCGAATACGACCAGTCTTATTTTGCATGGTTCTTTCCCCCGTTATTATTGCGTAAAGTTTCATTTTATTATTTTGTGCCTTTTCTTTTACATATGTGTACGGGATCATTACCTATCAAAGTTTAATGAGCACAATTGTTACGTAAAGGGATCGAAACGCGTCAGTGTTTGTGTGGTGTAAGCGATAATTAAGTTTGTGGGATTTATATGTGTTTTATTGGCAGCAGTGGAGGGAGGGCTTGCATGAAAAACATATATATTTCACACAGGCTTGGTTATCTTGCACGTGAGTAGCGGAGTAGCAAGGTGAAATTTTTTGTTCATTAGTCAAAACTTAGATTAGAGTGTAGTTTTGGAGATATAATAAACTGATTTATACCACTTACGAGTGATGTGCTTTCAAAAATCGGGCCCCTGATAATTCCAAACGTTTTAACAGGAAACTCCTTTGATTTACGTGTACGTACTGCGTGTATATTCACTGTGCAGGTGAGACGCCCGCGTCGCATAATTTAATTAATATTAAACAGTTTTTTGTCCATCCATTTCAAGGAAAAAGCAACGATCTGCGGTTACGGATTAAGATCACGCTGGCGATGAATACTTTAACGGAGATACTGGACAGAATACGAAATATCAACTGTATCTATTACGGGTAGTATTGATTTTGGTGATATACCTAGAGAAAGAAAGAAAGAAGACATTTATTCCCTTTAAAGATATGAGTATACATAGGGGCAGACCGGGTGAGGCGACTGTTTTATACTAAACTAGCTTCTGCTCGCGACATCGTCTGCGTAGAATTATACACAAAACCTTCCTCTTGAATCACTATCTATTAACAAAAACCGCATCAAAATCCTTTGTGTAGTTTTGAAGATATAAGCATACATAGGGACATAGGGACATAGGGACAGAGAAAGCGACTTTGTTTTATACTATGTAGTGATGATGAAGAAAGAAAGAAAGACATTTATTCCTTTTGGTCAGACACAAATATAAGAGAATATACACAATTTTATAGAAAAAACAACAGACATAAAAAATAGATCATCAGCGTTGTGTCTTCGCAAAAGTGAAACGGTCGCTGGCTCAGCATTACGCTGTACGGTGTTAGACACCTGCAGCACTGATTTTCAGCCAGAACCGTCTGTGACTCACGAAACGATATACAGGATGTAGTACTATGTAGTCTTCCATGCTGGTCTGGGAGCAAAGGACTGTACCAAGGAATGTACCAGTTGCTTCTTTTCCCGCGCAGATGGTAAAAAATCGAGGGAATGGGCATAAGAATCATGTTATAGGCGATGCGCCTACCCCTTTTCACCTATACACCCACAATCATGCTAAACGTGGCCTTTAGGTCTTGTTACCTTAGGCTCTATCTACCCCGTAAGGGATAAAGACGTGATTTATGTATGTATGTAGTACTAGGACGAAATTATCTAATCTACACATCTCATAAGATAGATGATCCTATTCCTACGTAATCATTTCTTTCATTAATCATTGCATTTGTTTGTTTTTAATGGTTTTATACGTTTTTTGTTACATAATGGATGGTTTTGTTTTGAAACATGACTTTTTGCCAAGTTGCCTTGTCGGTGATGGTCTTTCCGAAGTCGCTGTTGTACAGAAAATACTTTTAAAATTTTTATTCGCAAACGGAAACATGGATCAACTATTGCAATAACGTTCTTGTTTACGATTGAAAAGTATTACGTTTACCAAAACATACATACATACATGTATGTACGACACAATTAAAAACTCTCAACCTAGGTACCTACTGTCAAATGAATCCCATCAAAACAAAACTTGTAAAAAAAACCAAGTCTCGCAACTCAGTTCTTCTACCGTAAAAAGTTGTGAGATCCATGTAATACCAAGTCGGTTAATTTATTCAGTCCCTACTAAAGAGACCTCCTGTCTTAAGTTATTAAGTAATTAGCTAACCTAACAACATATAATGCCCATATCAAATTTAAAAATCGTTTAGATTATAAATAAATAAATTGGCATTCGCATTAACCCCTCAATTTAGTATAATATGTATTACTTGTGAGAAAAATTGTGTTTTATAGAATTTTAATTCTTGATTTTTTATGTTTACTTTTACGGTTTTACGGCGACTAATATTTAAGGGTTAATTCGAAATTGGGGAAAATCGAAAATCGTGACTAAACAGGGAATAATCTATAATCTGGTAACGCTTATCTAGAAGCCAAAGACATTGGAGCTTCTAGCCAAGCGTTGCTAGATTAAGTAATTGTTCCCCGTTTAGTGGATATCTACGAGTTTCGAAATTCCCCCAATTTCGAATTTACCCCAATGCACTATAAATAAGATTTTCTCCGGGAGTTGAAATTAATTTTATCATTTCATTACGATTAAATTTATAAAAGCGAAAATTTACTTGTGTAAAATTATTTCATTCCACTGGCAACATTGGTAGCTTTTTTTTTTATTTGCTTAGCGCGAGGAGTATAGGTTAATTACCTGGGCATTGTTGGTGTTGCCATGGTTGTTGCCCGTGTTGGGGTTGTTCGGCACAATGAACGTGGGTTGTCCGCCGCCGAAGTAATCATTCCTGCAAATTTTACACAAACAAACACGTTAGAGGGTTTTTACACTATCGAATCCGATAACGGTATTGGACACCAATGCGATATCGGACTAATAGCAATAAATCACTAACGTATTAAAAACAAAGTCATCCAACCCGTCTGTCGTTTGTTCGCGATAGTCAAAAACTACTGAACGGATTTTAATGCGGTTCTACCAATAGATAGGTACTTTGAGTGATTCGAGTTGAGTGATTTGAGTTTTTCTATGTGTTCTAATTTTCTGTGTCATTTAGAATTTTGTTTTTGGTTACAAAACTACAAATTCATACATTATACAGGTGCCGATATCGTGTCGTGTCGTCCGACATCAATATCGGATCGTATAGTGTGAAGGCGCTCATAGGATACTGCGTTATTTTAGGGCAGGCACTATTATTTTAAGCACGTTTGTGGTTCATGAAACTATAATTAGATGTAGATTGTGTCCCCCGCGTACACAAGGCGTAACAAACATCCCGTACGATAATTCATTATATAAGCGCAGCTGTAGTTAAAAAAATACGTAAAAAATAATTTATTCCTGTTCCTCAAAAGGTTGTGTGCCTCTGGTTTAACCTACGGTCGAATTTCTAGTATTAAGTGACCGCCCACACTTTAATGCCAGCCAGCCATTTTTTTAAAATAAAATACATTAAGAATACTTAAATTCACTTAAATTAAATACATTTATAAAAGGGATGTATAAGGTCCCCGAGCCTTTAATTATATTAGTCCATAGTAGAGATGTATAAAGTCTCTACTAGTCAAAGTAAAACAGAGTAGTTAGGCAAAAAAAGAAAGAGAAAGAAAAAAAATAAGTTCAGTGGAAGTGTAGAACGCCTCCACCGTCAAATAAATTAAGAGATATCTCCAATGTCAAAGAGAAAAAAAACAATGAACCTAGCAATTTGAGGTATGAAATAACTGTACAAAAGGAATCGATCCAAAACTATACGAGTGCTTGAGAAAACTTTGATAATGTATTTTGTAATTATCGTATCTCGGCGTACATTACGATTTGTACCGACTTCCGTAATGTACGTCCGCGTGCAAAACCGCAAGGATGACTCATTAAATACCGGTTAATTTGTCGAAAAAATGTTATTAAGTACCTTAAGATCAAGGTCATTATTAGCTAATAGCTCCGTTAATGTCACATTTAAAACTAAATAGCCAAAGCACTTGAGGTTTTAAACTCTAGAGCCGGATCTTCATCGCAGATGTATCTAACCGTAACTCTGCCGTGCAAAATTTAAACGAAAAAAACTCTTCCAAAACGGATTTTTATAGTTCGCGATTATTTACAAATCGTTGAATTTCTAAACGAGACACAGAACACAGAAAAATCCGAAAAGTAAAGCTATGGCCGGGAACCGTGACGTAAAACCGTAAAAGTAAACATAAAAAATCAAGAAGTCAAATTCATGATAGTCAAAGTCAAAATATGGCAATAAATATACAAAATACGAATTAGTGTACAATTTTTTATTCTAATTGTTATTGAATTAATTAATTATTGGTATGTGTCAAAATTTTACACTATTACCCTCTGAATGCCGTAAACGCACAATAAAAGCAGATATAAAGTAAAGTATAGTAAAAAATCAGGTAATGTATGACTCGTACACTCATAAAGACAGGGTTAATTGCATACTAAACTACAGTATTCATAGCTATTTACTGTTCACTTAGCATAAAGTACTTAGTCATTGGGTTTTGTCAGGCCTAGCAGCACGTCAAAGTTTTAAAACATTTCCATTTTACTAAATTTTAGGCAGTTTTTAGCATGTACCAGTTACTTCTTTTCCCGCCCAGATGGTAAAAGCCCATTGGACAAAAATCTTAGGGATCATGTTGTATAAGCGATGTGGCTAGCAACCCATCACTGTTTTGATTCCCCTTTCCATCATTACGGCCTATCATGCTAAACGTGGTCTTTAGCTCTTTTTACCTTAGGTTCTGTCTACCCAGTAAAAGATAAAGACGTGATGTATGTATGTATGTATGTTAGCAATTTTTGATTCAAAAATATGATTTACTAGCTGTAACCCGCAATTTCGTCTGCATAGAATTCGTTTATCGCTATCCCGCAGGAATTTCGCAATTTTCCGGGATAAAAAGTAGCCTATGTGTTATTCCAGACTATAATCTATGTATGTTCCAAATTTCATCCAGATCTATCCAGCCGTTCTGACGTGAAAGAGTAACAAACATCCAAACATCCATACTCACAAACTTTCACATAGGATTATTATGTACTAGCTGTTGCCCGCAACTCCGCCTGCATAGAATTCGTTTATCGCTATCCCGCGGGAATTACGCAATTTTCCGGGATAAAAAGTAGCCTATGTGTTATTCCCGGCTATAATCTATCTATGTTCCAAATTTCATCCAGATCTGTCCAGCCGTTCTGGCGTGAAAGAGTAACAAACATCCAAACTCACAAACTTTCACATTTATAATATTAGTAGGATTAGTAGGATAGTAGGATATTATAGATTTACTAGCTTCTGCCCGCGACTTCGTCTGCGTAGAATTATACATAAAAACCTTCCTCTTTAATCACTCTATCTATTAAAAAAAACCGCATCAAAATCCGTTGTGTAGTTTTGAAGATATAAGCATACATAGGGATATAGGGACAGAGAAAGCGACTTTGTTTTATACTATGTAGTGATAGTGATGGTGCTGCTTTAGGGGCGTATCCGTCGACATTGTATTTGAAGGGTACAATTTTATTGCGTCCACAACTAGTATGTACCTACCTAGGTATGTAGATTGTCTCGGTTGGAGCCTAGGGCTAGCATTAGCGAAACATTTACAAAGCTTGTTACTCGTATTCGAGACATTCCCCACTAAACATAAGGAAGATAATAGAGATTCCGAGACTGCCAGCTAAATTACTTGACGGATTTCGTACACGGAAATGTAATGCGCATTCAATTGTGTTTTAAAATTAAGTATGAAAACATTAAATATCTCTACTATCCATTACTTTTGTTTTTGGATTGGAAAATTGCTAACATTGCAAACATATATTTTTATCCTTTACGGGGTAACAAGACCTAAAGGCCACGTTTAGCATGATTGTGGGCGGAAAATTGCTAACGAGATTTTAATAATTATTATTATTATCGTGAATATGATAAAACATAGAATGTACCAGTTGCTTCTTTACG
Organism: Pandemis corylana; assembly: GCA_949127965.1. NCBI lineage: Eukaryota > Metazoa > Arthropoda > Insecta > Lepidoptera > Tortricidae > Pandemis > Pandemis corylana. The sequence goes on along the minus strand of OX421864.1, from coordinate 12,253,475 downwards.
CGCTGGTAAAAGCCCAACGAGGGAATGGGCATAGGAATAATGTTTTAGGCGATGCGGCTAGCAACCCATCACTATTTTGATTCCCCTTTCCTATACGCCCATAACCATGCTAACGTGGCCTTTAGGTCTTATTATCTTAGGCTCTGTCTACCCCGTAAGGGATAAAGACGTGATTTGTGTATGTGTATGTACGTAAAAAATGCAAATTATAATATTTTTTTACTAAGTATGCCCATTTATTATAGAAATTGTCGGTCCTTTGGGGTCCCCTGAAAAAAGGGGCCCTTGGCACGGGTGTGCCCTTATGGTGAAGACGGTATTGTTCGCAACTGGATCCCGGGCATTTTTGTAGAAGAAACGCTGAAACCAAATTTCCAACAACTTAGTTCTAATACCTACCCATCATTACGGTCATCTTCTTCGTCATATCTGGTGGTGGTCGTGCGAGTTGGTTTTGCCGTCGTTAACCGGTACCCGTTGTCCGGCCTACCGGTATAACTGTTGCCGGTTTGCGTACCGGAAAAGTTGGGACCGGTCTGCGTACCGGTTGCGACCCCGGTACCGGTTTGGGTGCCAATGCTCTGCGCTGGGATTTGACCACCACCACTGTTAACAAGCGGGAAGTAATGCTTCAGTTGCCAGTTATTAGAAGCGCTAAGAAACTGGTGCAGGAAGTACATTAAAGAAATAGATACAAAGTCAAAAGTACGTACATCTAGAAAACTATTACGACAAAGATAAAGCGAACAATTGTACAGCGTGGGTTTGGAATACGGGCGGAACTTAACTAGACATAGGCTTTAGCGGTACAAATATTCAATCACAATTTTTATTTTTAGGGTTCCGTACCTCAAAAGGAAAAAACGGAACCCTTATAGGATCACTTTGTTGTCCGTCTGTCCGTCCGTCCGTCCGTCTGTCAAGACCCTTTTTCTCAGTAACGCGTGGAGGTATGAAGCTGAAATTTATATCAATTACTCAGGTCTACTGTCCCTTGAAGCTGTGAAAAAATCAAACTTCTAAGCCAACGCAATCAAAAGATACAGCCGTTTATGCCGCAAATTTCCGCAAATTTTCAACTCTCAAGGGAATCAAAACCTACAAGGTAGTTCCCGTGAACGCAGAATCTTGAAATTTGGTATGAAGGTAGGTCTTATAGCACAGATTAAAGAATAATTGCGAAAACCGTAAATGTGTATGTATGTCTGTATATAGCAGTGACCAATATAAAGTAACCCCACACTGCGTACATTTTGCTTTGGAACAGGGCTCTGCTTACACTGGTTTTAGATATTTATAGATAATGATACGGAACCCTCGGTGCGCGAGTCCGACTCGCACTTGACCGGTTTTTTCTAACTCGCGTAATTAATTTTTTAAAGATGCTTTGGAGCAGCAATGTAACGCAAATTTATTTTGATTGTCATTAATGACGTTAAACTGTCATTATTTTAGGAAAGAAACAAAGAAAGAAAGAAGACACATTCCTTTTTGCAAGACACACAAATATAAGAGAATATACAAACACAGACATGAAAAATAGATCATCAGCGTTGTGTGTCTTGGCAAAAGTGAAACGGTCGCTGGCTCAGCATTGCGCTGAGGTGTTAGACACCTGCAGCACTGATTTTCAGCCAGAACCGTCTGTGACTCACGAAACGATACTAGATAAAATATACTACATAATCCATTAACTTTTACGTAAATAAAGTAATAAATAGACAGAACCCGACTTATGTGTAACTAAAAATAAATAAATAAATCAATTAAATAGTTTACAATAAACGAAAAATAAAAAGGAGGGAAAAATAAATTGTTCAAAAACAACTTAACTGCACTGTATATTGCATGCTGAATAATTTTGTGTGCTTTATTTCGTCTTAGTTTTTTAATAACTCTTTCGAATCTAAACTTAACGCTGTTAAAAGATTCGCCCTTCCTCCAAATCCACGCTGTAAGTATAGTGTTTAATATCACAAAGTCAATGATAGTCTGTGCCAGTGCATCTTTTCCCACTAGAAAAAAGAAAACAGGGCCTGTCTTTTTATTTGAAATGCTTAGAAAGGTTGGTAGGTTTTAGGACTTTATGTATTATATTCGGTAAAGTTATGTATTGTGGCTCTCAGTGTTTGCAATTTTTAAACTCGCTCGTCCATCCCTAATATAATACTCCTTTCATCCACTCAAAGGTTGACTGCAAGGGATCCCTTAAAGGGACAAAACCGCCTTTATGCATGTATCTCAGTGTTTGTGAATTGTATTTCTCTTGTTTATTTTGCACAATAAAGAGTTTACATACATACATACATACTTTTAAAAGTGACGAAATCACTTAGCAAATCGTCATTCCAGAGGTTGAACTATGGCTGTTATGTATGTATTTCGTAAAAGGATTTTTCGATAAAAAGTCAGATCAAGATTGTTTACCTTCCTTCTAAATCTAAGTGAATAAAAGGGAAGTATACCCGAAAATATTAAAAATTGTGCTGAATTTGAAATTCGAGTACCTAGAGTACAACAAAAGTATAGCTCTGATAAATTTTGGCAACAAGTTCAATAGTTATTTGTGTCACGAGGGAGCAAAATGATGTGTTTACCGCGAGCGCGCTACATTAAATGAGAATATACAGAATGTAGCGAGGGATTCAGAAATATCCAGAAGGATCCCGAGCGTAATGGGATTTAAGTGTGACCCAAGATGAAAATATTTTTTCTCCCGAGTGCAATCCGTCCTACATAATGTGTACCTCAACTCAATCGGGCCGACCGTTGCACAGTTCCCTCCTGCGGAGACGGTACTGGCAGGGTCGCCAGAACTCCACTACCAGATTGTTGAATCGTCACCCGACGTACTCAGTCACTTTTAGAATTTAAACTTATTTTATCAAACCAAATTACCAGACAGCGTAAATTAATCGTGGCAATAAATAAAAACTTTAATCTGCCCCTCTTCAGCTTCCTAACTGTTTTATTGAAGGGCGGTTGGCTGGAAACGAGATACAATTCAGACGAGGCAAGCCTGTCTCTAGAAATTAGGGTGGCGTTTCCACTTCTCTGGTTCTCAGAGAAAACTGCATACGTAAAGCGTTAGCTGAAATACGCGTCGTGTGGTAAACTCATCAAGGGAATGTTCGAAAATCTTTGGAATAATGTTACAGGCGATGTGGCAAGCAACCCACCACTATTTTGATTCCCTTTTCCACTTATACGCCATTTATTTTAGATAATTTGATGCTAATTTTTAGATTTTCCAAGTAGTTTTTGCTAAATTTTTAATAGCTAGTAACAGATAGAAAAATTCGAAGGCCACTTGCTATGGGTGGTGTAGGGGTACACGCGTCCCGGAATGACGAGGTCGGGTTCGATTCCCGGCCACAGCTTAACTTATTGGATTTTTCTATGTTTTTAGGGTTCCGTACCTCAAAAGGAAAAAACGGAACCCTTATAGGATCACTTTGTTGTCCGTCTGTCCGTCCGTCCGCCTGTCAAGACCCTTTTTCTCAGGAACGCGTGGAGGTATGAAGCTGAAATTTATATCAATTACTCAGGTCTACTGTCCCTTGAAGCTGTGAAAAAATCAAACTTCTAAGCCAACACAATCAAAAGATACAGCCATTTATGCCGCAAATTTTCGACACTTGCAAGGGAATCAAAACCTACAGGGTGCTTCCCGTGAACTCAGAATCTTGAAATTTGGTACGAAGCAACGTCTTATAGCATAGATAAAGGAAAAATTACGAAAACCATAAATTTTTAGTTACATCACATAATATATATTTTTTTAATAATTTTAACCTTACTACCCATTTCCTCATAAACGCGTAGAGGTATTAAATTGAAATTCATACCAAATACTCAGGTCTATAATACCTTTAAGCTGTGAAAAAATCAAAATTCTAAGCCAACGCAATCAAAAGATACAGCCGTTTATGCCGCAAATTTCCGCAAATTTTCAACTCTCAAGGGAATCAAAACCTACAAGGTAGTTCCCGTGAACGCAGAATCTTGAAATTTGGTATGAAGATAGGTCTTATAGCACAGATTAAAGAATAATTGTGAAAACCGTAAATGTGTATGTATGTCTGTATATAGCAGTGACCAATATAAAGTAACCCCACACTGCGTACATTTTGCTTTGGAGCAGGGCTCTGCTTACACTGGTTTTAGATATTTATAGATAATGATACGGAACCCTCGGTGCGCGAGTCCGACTCGCACTTGACCGGTTTTTTTATTTTCAGTGTCGTTTAGAAATTTAATATGTCAGTAGTTATTTAAGGAATTCTCAACTCTTAATGAATAATCGTTGAAGTTATAAGATTATTAGCAAGGAAGTTCTAACTTTAAAGAAGGATAATCTATCGAGTGCTCTCGGAGTGAAAACAATGGTCTTTACACTTTTATTATAGCAGTTACTTAACTTAATTACTCCTCAAACAAAGCAATACCCATCAGAAAATAAAAACATCCAACATACACACACACAAATCATGTCTTTATCCCTTACGGGGTAGACAGAGCCTAAGGTAACAAGACGCAAAGGCCACGTGCATGACTGTGGGCGTGGTAGAAAGGGTAATCAAAAATAGTGATGGATTGCAGCCGCATCGCCTATAACATGATTCCTAAGATTTTCGCCCATTCCCTCGATGGGCTTTTTCACTTTTTATCGCTATTAATTGAGTGAAAAGACTAACAATGCCCAAAAGGATTTAGATTTAGAGACGCGGCTAAGGAGTTGGATAATCAGGATCGTTAATCATGGCGCGGGTTTGATTGTGGATTAGTAATGTAACGAATGTCATTTTTTAAACATTCGCGAATACGAATGCAAATGTCTGCTACTGACATTCGCGGATGCGAATGCGAATGCGAATGTAGAAGTGTTCAAATTTGGCGCCAATTGTCTATGGCATTGGCAGTTGATAATTTAATAAGTGAAATGGTTGCGTTGGAAGACTTGCCATTTAGTTTCGTGGAAAGTGTTGGATAAAAATAATTGGAGTAAAATAATGAATAAAAAATGATAAAGTGAAGACTGTTAATGTGCTTACGAGGTTAAATTACTTTTCTTGCATTAAAAACATAAGAAATGAATGGGTTTTTGATTTTATTAACCTACCATTATCTTCAAATTGTTTTTTTCTGATATTCATATTCGCAAAACATTCGCAGAAATTTTGCGGATGCGAATGCAAATACGAATATCCAAAAATATGCGAATATCCGCGAATGCGAATGCGAATATTCGTTACATCACTATTGTGGATGGGACAGTCGCCGGATAATTTCCACCAGACGGATCTTATCGCAACTGGAAAGAATACAATCAAATGCGATAATAGGGTGTCTCCGTAACTAAAGTCTTAGGGCCTGTTTCATCACTCTCTGTTAAGCTGTAGCTATCTTAAGTGTCAGTTATCTATGATTCCGTCTCTATTTATTACTAAGAAACAGACAGAGACGTAATCGACATTTTAAAATTTCTTTAATTCCACTTATTCCGGACTTAAGCTGAACAAAAGAATCCGTGGGAATATTCTTGGTCAGTTTGTACATACATAAATCACGTATTTATCCCTTACTGGGTAGACAGAGCCTAAGGTAACCAGACCTAAAGGCCACGTTTTGTAAGATTGTGGGCGTATAGATGGAAAATGGAATCAAAATAGTGATGGGTCACATTGCCTATAACATGATTCCTAAGATATTCTGCTATTCCCCCGATGAGCTTTTACCATCAGCGCGGAAAGCAATTGGTACATTCTATGTTTTTTCTTAGCTACCAGACCCTGTATGGAAGTATATTATAACCACAACAAACGGGTCTGTGAACCTGCTTGAGACTTGCCACGTCTAAAAATAATCCACAGTCACTGAGTGCCGTACACGACCGAGTTCTCAAAGTGTTATAGACCCCAAAGCTCCTGTCAAAATTGGTCTATTCTTCTTCTTCTCTCCTTAATGGCGGTTGTAAGGCTTGGGCCAATGTCAGTTTAGCTTGGCAAGTGTGCGGTAAAAAATATAATTCAAAAATCTTGAGACAAAATGGCGGCAACGTTGTACGGTAATGGTCAAAGACCTCCCCCCCCCCCCTGTCGGGCTCTTAGCCAACGGTCAATGATATCCCTCAGAAACTGCTAGGAAATCATTAGCCGATGCCTAGGGTGCACCGGACCAAGCACTGCTTTTCCCCCCGGACGGATCCAAAAACGAACCGCAGCTCTTGACCACACGTGGAGGTAACCCAACTCGCACCCCCATTTTGTCTATAACAATTGAGACTTTTACGTGAACGCGATACACGTTTTTATGTCAAAACTGATATTAATATGTCCATGTCTGTAAACAAAGATAAAACATAAAATGTACCAGTTGCTTCGTTGTCTAAATAGAGCCCCAATACCAGCACGGAATACAGGACATAACACGTCACCGTATGAACAATCGATGCTTGAATCTATGCATCGACAATAGCCCGGTTCGTGCTCTCAATAAACACTACATCATCGAGCGAGATAGCATCAGAGTCGTGGTACAGCATGCTGCATTAATACACAGAGGAATTACCGAATAGAATGGTAATTAGTGGCGAGTACGGGCCCGTGGCAAATTCATCAGTTGGGGGTTCTTCTGTAATCCTACTAATATTATAAATTCGAAAGTTTGTGAGCTAGGATGTGAGTAAGTGTGTATCTTCGTTTTTCCATGCTGGTCTGGGAGTAAAGAAAAACATAAAATTTACCATTTGCTTCTCTTCCCGCGCATGGTGAAAGCCCATCGAGGGAATGGGCGAAAATCATAGAAATGTTATAGGCATAGGCGATGCGCCTAGCAACCCATCACTATTTTGATTCCACTTTCCACCTCTACGCCCTCAGTGTTGCTAAACGTGGCCTGTAGGTCTTGTTACCTAAGGCTCTGTCTACCCCGCAAGGGATAAAGACGTGTTATATGTATGTATGTATTTACAGACTTTTGACCCTCTTCAGCTTTATTATTATGTATATAGATTTAACGAACATTAAACTATCCATAACGATTGTAACAGTTGCTCGCTCAATTCTGTGACCTTGATCTTTGCTCGGCAAATCAGATGGCAGCCACCACAATACTTTTTTTCTCATAAATTGTATGACATTTCCTCTCTATTAGTCATTTTATCGATGATCTTAATACATACTGTATTAAATAGTTCTGCAGGTTTTCCCTGAACGCATTTTTTTGCAATGATATCCTGCAATGTTCGAACTTGAAGCACAATTTCTTAGAATTTGTGCATACGTCATTCGTTGGACGTGGAAATGGAAGGTTTATTGTTTAGTTAATTCATAAATTATATATTACTAAAGACAGGGGAATCAAAACATTGGTGGGTTGCTAGCGACATCGCCTATAACATGATCCCTAAGATTTTCGCCCGATCCCTCGATGGGCTTTTACCATCAGCGCGGGAAGAGAAGCAACTGTACATTCTGTTTTTCTTTGCTCCCAGACCAGCATGGAGAATGCTAAACGTGCTCTTTAGGTCTTGTTCCTTAGGCTCTCTCTACCCCGTAAGGGATAAAGACGTGATTTATGTATGTATGTAATAATTTACCCCGAATGGGACTCGAAGCCGAGACCTCTAGTTTCATAGGTTGTCTCACCACTAGGCTATCCGGTCGTCTAACGAAGTGACAGTTATGAATTTATTACAATGTCGATTAAAATATTGTTTGTATACGGCACTCCAGTGTAATGTGATAAGCTATAAACAATATTAGTGGCTGACCTCGTAATGACATGCGTACGAGTTTATTGTTGTTAGATCGGTTTCTACCGCATTAGATTATATTTACATACTAGCTTCTGCCCGCGACTTCGTCTACGTAGAATTATACATAAAAACCTTCCTCTTGAATCACTCTGTCTATTAAAAAAAACCGCATCAAAATCCGTCGTGTAGTTTTGAAGATATACGCATACATAGGGACATAGGGACATAGAGACAGAGGAAGCGACTTTGTTTTATACTATGTAGTGATAGTGATACTACCTAGCTGTTGCCCGCAACTTCGTCTGCAAAAAATTAGTTTTCCGCTATCCCGCGGGAACTATGCAATTTTCCGGGATAAAAAAATAGCCTATGTGTTAATCTAGGGTATAAGCTAACTCCGTTCCAAATTGTATCCACATCCATTCAGTAGTTTTTACGTGAAAGAGTAACAAACGTCCATCCATCCATACTTACAAACTTTCGTGTTTATATAATATTAGTAGGATTAGTAGAGTGTACTCTACATTGGCGACTGCGTACCGAAAGCGAAATAGACTAAGGCCCCTGACTGCAACTTGTATGGAAAACCCATTATAATACAACTTTAATACTTAATACCTAACGCTTGCGACTATAACATTTCTAGCTTAATTTTACGCAAAGCTTCATTTATTACCTACTAAAGTGCTGTATATATCTGGTACCATACAAAGTTGTTAACCGTTTTATGCGAGAAAAGTTCCAGAAATAATTTACAGGGCCATAAAAGTCTGCGTCACAAAAGGAACTTAATTGAAATAATTAAATTACAAACGTAGGGTACTCCCGTTTTAGGCGCTGGTCCCACCGGCGACGATGAGCGAGAAGCGAATATAGCGAGTTGTCGCTGTCTCTTACTAATAGAGAGAACTAGTAGGGAGTAAGTATCGCCGGCGGTGTGCACAGCCAGCGATCAACTATTGGCAGAGTGCAAAGCGGGTGGAGGGGGTAGCCTAAACGATCACAGCGCTCGCTATGGCTAAAATTGTCATTTTTGTCGCTGACTTGAGCTGTCAAATCCATATTGCAGTAAACATTTTCTAATCGTTTTTGAGATAAAAATATGGTCCTGGTATGATGTGTTGTTGTGAATTGTAATAACACCAAGAAGAATAGCGACTGTAAATTTTACCAATTTCCAAAGACCATGGTGGAAACGAGACCAAAGAAATAAGTGGATGTTTGCCGTAAGAAAAAAAAAATAAGTTACCTAACCTCTAAAATTTTCACTGAAAACAACAATTTTAATGTTATTGGTAATAATATTACTGACTACCATTGTCCAAAATTGTGTAATATAGTAAAATAACACAATATTTCATTAATATTTTTCACAATATTTACTTATTTCTTGTTTGACAGCGGTGACAATATTGTCCATAATGGCCGCCTGACACGTGGCGCTGTCGTCGCGCACGGTCCCAATAAATATACCTGTCTCGGCTGTCTCTTTTACCGACACGTAATCTACATCTTTTGTTCGCTTCTTGAGCGAGAATAGTCGATACAATCGCTTCCTCGCCCTTGGTGGCCAGTGCCTTTGGACCCATATTTGTTGACCTCTCGGAGCAATGCGTTATTATCCCTTGTACAACGACAGAGGTCAAATTACGGTCGCATACTCAACTACAAAGGGCGAGTTTTACATCCGTTCAAAATAAAATGTAAGTAAGAGGGGTATACAAATAATTGTGTATCTCTTTCTCGACTTTTACAAGGGGTTTACGGTCAGCAATCGTTCTTGGAAGAAGCTGTTTGAAGTTGGTTCATTACGGATCGGTCCGCATAACAATATAACATGTCGATACCTCCGACGCAAAAGGTCGTAACCCGTGTTTTATGCAAAATGAGATTTTTCAATCGTCATAAAGCCATTAATCCAAGCTATAACTTCCTAAAACTCAAGTTTAAATATTTTTGATAATTATGGAGTTTTGTGATTGCTAATAGTCGTATCATTTGAACTTTTCCACGCAAATCGTCGCATCACAACATTCGACGATTTGCGCCACTCCATTAGTGTTCATTACACCCCACGCAAATAGTCTTAACTTCCAAGTTACGACTTTATGCGTAAACAATAATAGTTAGGTACGACTTTTTGTTGCAGTTTTTTTACAATCATGGGTCGTAACTCGCACTTACGACTATATGCGTTGCTTTAGTGAGATGGTATATCCTTTTATATATAGTCGTATTTATAACATACGATTTTATGCAATGGACGTGATCAATCGCGAAAGGTTGTAACTTTCTTATACGACGTTTTGAAAACGAGCACAAAGTCGTAACTTCAGGTTTTTTGCCATAATTTTGAAATTATGATATTTATTTTAATAAACAGATTTGCTTCGCGTTAATTAAACCGCCGCGGACAGATTTAACTACTGCTTTAAACTTTGGACATATTTCAACTTGAAAAAATACATGAAAAATTCTTATAATCGCTCTCCTGAAAAGTCGTCGATTTAGCGATACGACCTTATGCGTAGGAGGTGTGGATGTAAACAGGTTAACTTTGTTATGTACGATTTCTTGGAATGATGAATAGTTGAACAGTTATGTTTTAATATTGATAATTAAGTGTGCGTCAGTGTTCTATACTTACAACTATCCGGTACGATAGCGACGCAAGTGAGAGGTAGGTGCTGATTGAAATGTCAAATTTCAGATTTAGTGGCATGCTGTCTCGCTCTCACTGATAGTGTTTAATAGGAGAATTAAAAGGAAGGTCTGGTTCAAATTTCTATTTAGATAAATTGAAGAGTAGTAGAGGATTTATTTTTGAAAGCGGTAAAAAACGAATGGAATTAGAATATTACGACCATTTGCACAATTAGGTATTTTAGAGCGGTTGTTCTTGTAGCAGTACACATTCACACCCCTTCGAATGATGATCTTCAGACAGACAGATAGATATTTAACTTGTCTTGACCGACATAAATATCGGGTAGAATCCGATGTCGATATAAGGCAAGATAATGTGTATATAATATATATAGCATATTTAAACTTGTAGATAAAGACTCTAATTCAAATATTACATAAATCAAATATTTGCCCGCAAGACCAATACGTGTTCAGTGCACTATACGACTTCAAGCTAAAGTGGGAAAGTTCTATTACTAATTTTCATCACTCAAGCGTCGAATGCGGCAGGTTCTAACTACTAATTAGGCGGTGCTTGTTAGGTAATAAGTAATAAGGTGAGCTTGATGCAGTACAGTGAGCTAGGATGGGGAAACGAGGCGGATTCCTGACGACGGCACTACAGAGCTGAAACGATATTATCGGACGCCCCTTATCGTATCCACCTTCTCTTTCTAACTCTATCACAAAGAATTTGATAGAAAGAGATGGCAATGATCGCGAGCTGCGCGTTAGACAATAAGTTTATGGAACTGTGCCTAAAGTTCAACGATTTCGTACAAACTTTTTGAGGTCTGAAAATAGCACCCCTTTGCCATTGCTATGACTAATCTAGGAACTGTTGCCGTCAGATTGGAATCCGCCAGTTCCGCAATTGACCAGAAATTAGGTTCTAACACATCCTCAGATAGATTCGGCAGCTTCTAACTAAGATGACAGAGAAATACTCACATGTTCAGATTAACAGGATTCTGCTGGATAGGACTTTGTGTGGAAGAGTAGACGGGTCCGTTGCCCGCCTGACTGCCTTGGACCGGTCTGGAGACAGGGATATCCTCAGGCCTCAAGTCTGGCCTGGGCCTGGCCGTAGTTCCCCTGTCATCTTCATCAGGTCTCTCCACAGCTGGTAGCCGGTTGTTGGCGTTGCAGATCTCTCTGCCGTTCAGTCTTATGGCTTGCAGCTTCGGAGCTTTGTTCAGAGGGTTGTACTGTACGAAGAACCGGACGGCCGTGGCCGGTCCCGGATGGATCTTCATCTTCGTGTTCTCGATCTTGAAGTCGATGTTGTCTGTTGTCGTCACATCCCCGACCCAGTTCTGGAAATTTGGGAATGGTTTAGACCTCATTTGGATTTACGTAGGCCGCGTCAAGAATTGAAAAAGGATTCTTGATGTGCCATTCTAACATGATGATTATGTGACTGAGGTGAGGATAATTTGAACCTTTCTAAATATATTGCATAGGTAGGACGTTGTGCATGGTCCGTTCGGACAGGTACCACCGTCTTATCGCTACGCAGTCTTTGCGTTATTGTGTTCTACCGTAGAGAGTAAAACACCAAGGGAAATTGTTGACACAAGAGGTATTTTGCAAGCCTAAAGAGCTAAGGTTTCTTGTGCTAGTAATTTCACTGACTGTCTAACTCTCCATAGCGCAAGAACTAAGGATTAGCAAGTAAGACGGTGGCAGTAATCTGTAGGCTTATTGCCTAACTCGCTCGCAATCGCCATCGTGCTCATTTTGACAGTTCATGTACGGGCTGACAATTAGCATCGGAATCAGCTAGCTGTCACATTCATACAAGAACTGTCAAAATGAACACGATGGCGATTGCGAGCGAGTTAGGTAATAAGCCTACTGGACGGACCTTGCACGAGGTCCTACTGCTCCTATCAGCCTTGAAGATAGACTAAAGCCCTGTACACGTTTTTCAGGGTTATTAAATCATAGTTGACAAAGGTTTCCAGACTTTGTTCGATTCAAAGCCAACCAAGTCAAGGGCGAGACAAAATTTTGAATCAAGAATTTAAAGTTTTTTATTATTTTCATATGGGAGTTCCGTGTGTATTCCGGAAAACCTGTATAAGAAAGTGTTTGAATTTATCTGTATGCTATCTATAACCTACTCCTACTAGTATTATAATTTTGAAAGTAACCCTGTCCCTCTCTATCTTCATATTGACCACGCATTACAATTCGAATTGTCACTTGTCACCGACAGTTGTTGCTTTGGTGAAACAGGGGCCGGTCGGTTGGCTTCATATTGACTACCCCTTGCATTTTGCGTTGACATAAGTCGCCAACAATTGTCGAAAAGTGCGGTGACAAGTGACAATTCTGTTTACATTACATACTCGACGAGATTCTACGCCGGTTGGCTCCATATTGACTAAACCTATCCCTACTGAACAAATCACTGGTTTGGAGGTCTGATGCTGCGTGGTTCTTTATTTTAATAAATAAAAAACTGGATAGTGCGTTTCTTCGTATATTGTCGGCAGACAAGGGGCGAGAGTCGCCATAGGCAAAAAATACATAAAATTTAGTGTTGCTGCTATAAATTAAGTTAGATTGCAACACCTACTAATACTATAAATTTGAAATTTATTCTGTCCGTCTCTCTGTCTGTTACCTTTTCACGGTGGACGGATTTAGCTGAAATTTGGAATACCGATAGTTTGAGTCCCGGGGAAGGACATGGAATAGCTTTTACCCCGGAAAATTGCAAAGTTCTGCGCAGACGGAGTCGTTGCCAAGCTAGTAGCTTAAATAATTGAACCTTAACTGCTTGATCTGGTACGTCCACTTACACCAACTATATCAGCCTTGCTGTCCAGCACGATGTTGATCCACACGGAGTGCAGGATGCTGTCGGTGGAGAGGTTGACCTCGCCGTACCAGCGGCCAGGCTCGGAGCCCGGTTTCTCGTAGCTGAAGACGTTGGGGCAGGGGGAGAGCGGCGCCGTCTGCTGCTGCAGCGAGGGCGCCAGCAGTGCTGCTAGCAGCAAGGCTCTGATCTGGAAGAATTGTGGTTAAAGCTGGGTACTCATCTTGGAGCTGTAAGCATTTAGAAAAAAGGGGGGAGGGTATAAATTTGGGTTTGATAGTTAACTTACTACCATGGTACATGGTACTTCCATGCTGGTCTGGGAGCAAAGAAAAAACATAGAATGTACCAGTTGCTTCTCTTCCCGCGCAAATGGTAAAAACCCATCGAGGGAATGGGCGAAAATCATAGGAATCATGTTATAGGCATAGGCGATGCGCCTAGCAACTTATCACTATTTTGATTCTACTTTCCACCTCTACGCCCACAGTGTCTTGTTAAACGTGGCCTGTAGGTCTTGTCACCTAAGGCTCTGTCTACCCCGTAAGGGACAAAGACGTGATTTGTGTATGTGTACCTATGTATGTATGATAGTTAATTATAGTAGTTCTGACGCACTTGATGCTTCAAAAAACATGTAGAAGAGCCCTGGACCAAGACATATTTGATCATCGAATTGTGTATGAGAATATATTGGTCGACCACAATTATTTAAAAACCTTGTAAAATATCTTCCATGCTGGTCCGGGAGTAAAGAAAAAACATAGAATGTACCAGTTGCTTTTCTTCCCGCGCAGATGGTAAAAGGCCATCGAGGGAGCGGGCGAAAATCTTAGGAATCACGTAGGGGTTAGCACGCGTCACGGAATGAGGAGGATCCGGGTTTGATTCCCGGACATAGCTTTACTGTTCGGATTTTTCTGTGTTCTAATTTTTGATGTCGTTTAGGAATTTAATCCAACTGCGAAATATTCCGGAATAAATCTGAGGTATCTTGTAGACGAGCTACGAGTATTTTATTATAGGTAGTGCACGTACACACGAACACACCAAGTAGCGCGAAATCCGAACCAAGAAATGCTTTGTCACACTTTCGCTCCGATCATTTTAGTCAAAGAGCCGTCGCCAAAAAAATGCTAGAAAAAATATCTAAATTTTCCTTGACCAGCTAATTTTTAATCGACGTTTATTTAAAGTGTTTTTTGATTTTTAATTTCGGATTAAGGTTAAATTCAGGTATCACAGACAGACAAAGTTCAAAATATGAAAAAATATTCGAATGATCCAAAATCTCACATCGACCCCATGATCCCTTACCTACTGTTGGTTTCCCAAATTTCCGTTTCTAAAATTCATTTCTGGCTAGTTTTTTTTTAGCACAAAGGGTAACTGCCATACAACGCGGCAATGCTGCCAGCCTTCTAGGCACCATGCCGCAGGGCAGCGATTTAGGGCATCTTTTTAATTTATAGTTTTACTACCTACTTAATTTTGGCAAATAATGTATTTTTAGTCTCCACTTAAACGTGCACGCGCAGAAACGTGGACCCTGCGGGACGTGGAAAAGAAGAGGATAGACGCCCTAGAGATGTGGTGCTGGAGGAGAATGCTCGGGGTATCGTGGACTGAATTCCGTACTAACGAGTCTATACTTCGAGAACTCGGCATCAAGCAGCGTTTATCGTCTTTGGTACAGTCTCGTGTCCTCACCTTTTTTGGTCACGTATGCCGCCGAGGGGAGGTGGCTATTGAGCGACTTGTGGTTCAGGGTAGGGTTGAGGGTACCAGGCCCCGAGGAAGATCGCCTATGAGGTGGACTGACCAGATAAAGGCGGCAGTAAATGGCTCGTCATCACTACATGAATGCACGAGGAAGGCGGCCATCAGAGAGGAGTGGCGGCGTGTTGTGAAGCTTGCCACCAATCCCTGAAGTGATGACCACGACCACTCTGTCAAGAGTGATACCGACAAGGAAGAAGTCTCCACTTAAAGCAACTTTTATTGGCGCAATAGAATTAAATTATGCAAACTTCCTTGCCGGTGGCGAATAAAACTTTATAATGTAAGATGACGAAAAATTGGCGAGGCACCAACTTAATTGTCATAAGTACTCTGTAGGGAGTAGAGAACTAGAGTTAACGTTCATATTGCTAAAGTTGGAAAATGCGGTCCAGAAAGAAGTCCCGCACCAATCACATAAATTACGTTGGCATAGAGCAATCAACTAGAAAGAGTGCAAATGTCATATAATTCATATGAATTAAATTACGCCAGGGGTGCTAGTCGGGTTACCTCCGCGTGTGGTCAAGAGCTGCAACTCGTTTTTGGATCCGTACGAGGGGAACAGCTGTGCTTGGCTCGGTGCACCCTGGGCATCGGTTAATGATTTCCTGGCAGATTCTGAGGGATATCATTATCTGTTGGTGAAGAGCCGGGGGAGGGGTCTTTTGACCGTGTTCTACGGTACAACGTTGCCGACATTTTTGTCACAAGATTTTTGAATACTGTATTTATAACTTTGACATTGGCAGCATCATCGCATCGATCGATGGGGCCATATTAAAAAAAGCCCGAGCAGCTATTATGATCGATATGGACAGTTAACGTTTAGTCGTTGCATGGCATATGAATGAAACTCGATTAAATTTTATAAAAATCAAAAGTAAATATACAATTATAATTCTAATTAATAAACTGACGACCTCACGAAGGTCACGGAGTCCGCTGGGAAAGGGCCGCGCAAGACCAGTCTTTATAACGCGCTTTGGGGGAGGCCCACGTTCAGCATTGGACGTCTTTTGTCTGATGATGTTGCCATAATTGGATAGCCGTTATTGCCACTCTACTTGGTTATTTACTCTATGGTTGGGAGCCGCTCGAGAGCTTGGCGGCGCGCCATGCGCATTTCTCATTCGTGCCACAGTTTCCTATAATATTCATCTCCATAAGTATAGCATGATTGCCAAACGCTTCCTAGATATCAAAAGTAAATACCGGCACGCCTCTTTCCCACAGGTGTAGGCAGAGACAACTTTGTTCCACTTGCTACGATCCTGACATACTTCTTTCGCTTCATCCACATTCTTCAATCACTTCATACATGCTCGTCGGTTTCGGGTACTCCTGACCTGACATTTTTCCAATACTCCTATTTGGTCTCGGAACGTCTAGGCCTTCCCCTCCCAACGTAACCATTCACACTCCCCATATAGATCTGTTTCGTTAGTCTACTTTCATCTATTTGCTCTACGTGACCAAACCAACTAAGCATACTTTCTTTCTATCCTAGTCACTATACCCTTTTTCACCCAGCACGTTCCCTTATCACACTATTCTTTATTCTATCTTTCAGTGATACACCTTCCATACTTCTTAACACCAAAAAGTACGCCATGCTCAATCAATGCGATTGGATTGCAGAAGGCGATTTGAAAGTTATTTTTGTCTTTGCGTTATAAACCTTCGCCCGTTTCGAAGCTGAAAGATTAAATCTCTTAATCATAAAAGATGGTCAAATCAATCGAGGGAATGGGCGAAAAGCTTAGGAATCAAGAAAATATTAAAAATCTTAGGCGATGCTACCAACCCATTATTATTTTGATTCCCCTTTCCACATATACCCACACAATAAAATTATGGTCATGAGATGTGTGAAAAGTGAAAAAAAAGCGAATAAATAATATATAGAAAGACAATAAATAGTATTTTTAGTGGCATTTGTTACAAACAGTAATAGGAAACAGGGATGTTATTATAAAAACTGGCTTTAAGAGCGTAAACTATGCTGAAAGGATATAAATTGGTTTTGGCAGAGCACGAAAGGAATGTAGAAGAACTAAGAACTAACGGCAATAGTTATTACACCAACATAATTCGCCATACGGTGCGGTGACCCTATAAAACAAGTTTAATAATGATCAATATTCAAAACAATATTGACAAGTATCCCTAAGTCCCCATTGCTGCACATTTCTGCCAAGACATGCGTTGTGAACGTTTTCTATACCCCTAATAATAGTCAGTACAAGTTCATCCACGCTGGTCTGGGAGTAAAGAAAATACATAGAATTTACCAGTTGCTTCTCTTCCCGTGCAGATGGTAAAAGTCCATCGAAGGAATGAGCGAAATTCTTAGGAATCTTGTTATAAGCGATGCGGCTAGCAACCCATCACTGTTTTGATTTCCCTTTCCATCCATACGCCCACAATCATGCTAAACGTGGTCTTTAGGTCTTGTCACCTTAGGCTCTGTCAACCCCGTAAGGGATAAAGACGTGATTTATGTATGTATTAGCTTTAGAACAAGGTAAGTAGGTACTTTAAAGTTTTTAATTCAATTTCAATACTTTTTTAGCTGTGTTTATGTCTAAGAAAATCTAAGCTTTCAATGTAAAAAATTGCATTTCAAGTAAAATGAAAGCCTTCTCAGTGATTCACATAATATTTTTAGAAAAAACAAGACAGCGGCTCTTTGACTATCTCCTGTAATCAATTAAGAGGAAGCAAACAATCACAGGCACGAGGCACTTAACAGACACGTAATTAGCGAGTTTTCTGCTAACCGTTTGCGCTTTTCTGGTAAATAAACTAAAAATATCATAATATAAAGGTTGTGTTACAATTTATTCTAGAACATTTCAGTTCTTCCATGCTGGTCTGGGAGCAAAGAAAAAACATAGAATACACCAGTTGCATCTCTACCCGCACAGATGGTAAAAGCCCATCGAGGGAATGGGCGAAAATCATACGAATCATGTTATAGGCGATGTGGCTAGTAACCCATCATTATTTTGATTCGATTTTCCACCTTTACGCCCACAATCTTGCTAAATGTGGCCTGTAGGTACCTGTTACCAGTGTTACCTTAGGCTTTGTCTACCCTGTAATCGATAAAGACGTGATTTGTGTATGAGCATGTATTTCAGTTAGTGATCAGACACACAAATTTTTAATATCAAATCAAGTTTAGTCATCTCTTTGTATCTTGATCATTGTAGAAAATTAGGTTTACAAGAATGTTCCGGGGACTCACCATGACGAATTCAATTTTACATACGTCTTTATCCCTCACGGGGTAGACAGAGCCTAAGGTGACAAAACGTTAAGGCCACGTTTAGCATGATTAAGGGCGTATAGGTGGAAAGGGAAATCATAATAGTGATGGGTTGCTAGCCGCATCGCCTATAACATGATTCCTAAGACTTTCGCCGGCCCTCGATGGGCTTTTACCATGCGCGGGAAGAGAAGCAACTGGTAAATTCCGTTTTTTCTTTACTCCCAGACCAGTGTGGAAGAACCCGCTCGATTATTGTATGTACATACATACATACATACACAAATCATGTCTTTATCCCTTACGGGGTAGACAGAGCCTAAGGTAACAAGACCTACAGGCCACATTTAGCAAAATTGTGGGCGTATAGGTGGAAAATGGAATTATTGTATGTATTTTTTAATTTTGTTTACGCAAGCTGTCGGTCTGGATATATTAATGACGTCAAATACACGTTTGTTTTTGTTGACTTCGGCCGCGAATTATCTTTTGTCACGGTATCAGTATCACACACACATCGAACGAAGATGATTGCTTCTTGAATTATTTGCATAATTCATGCAAAAAAGAATATCTAACGCTCGGATTGTAACGTTATTTTATCCTATTAACGTCATCAATTTAAAATTTGTGCTAAATCATAAGTAAAACTAACTAACTAGCTAAAAATCATAATACGAGTATATATAATGTACCTACATAAAGTTAAATGCAAATTAAGTATGTATGTATAACTCTTTGTCGTACATAAAACACATTCAAATCTTAGGGATCATGTTATATAGGCGATGTGGCTAACAACCCATCACTGTTTTAATTCCACTTTCCATCCCATACGCCCATAATCATCCTAAAGGTGGTCTTTAGGTCTTGTCATCCTAGGCTCTGTCTACCCCGTAAGGGATAAAGAGGTGATTTATGTATGTATGTATGTAAGTTTTAATAGAATGAAATTTTTAGTCATAGGTAGGTACAGGTGCTGAACGCGGTCTTCAGGTCTTGTTACCTTTGCTTCTAACACGACGTATGTGCACCTATGTCTCACTGTGTGTCTGTTATTCCTTTACGTTCAAATCAACAAAATTTGATATGTAAATAGCTGGATTTACCTATTTTTTTTTTCGGAAATCCCCTCGGAAACTTAGTTAAATTCCAATGACTCGTACGAGCAAAGAAGCGGGTAAACACTAGCCTAACAAAAGCGAATAACAGTCGATCATTAACCCAGACTTTTGAATATTAACATAGCTAAAACATACCTGATTTCCGCGAATAGGCATATCCGTTAAGTTGTAATGTAAAATCCTACCTCCGAGAACCAACGCAACAGAACTTATGAATCAATTAAAAACAGCATTTAAGAAAACCTTTAAATTACACACTTTATACTCATTATCTCATTAAACACAGTCACATCACTATATATTACACGTTTCTTACCATTGTTTGAATGTTTGACCACAACAAAAACTTTTCCTGTCTTCTATTATTAAAAAATAATTTTTGACGAGCGTCACCCGCGACCCACACTTTAAGAATGACAGAACGTCACTAAAGGTCAAGTTTACGATAACCTGAGCGAGATGACCGCTTAAGGTCGTTAGCCGTGGGTTAGAAAGGGATAGTTGTATGTGCATCGGTTGCGTATGCGCAAACAGGTTAGCAATGATCCAAGTGATTAATGTTGAGATGCAACAATACGGGTTTCGCTTGGTTTTGAGATAATCGTTGTTCGCGGTTTTTCCTAGACGTCCACGCCCGGAAAGATCCAAACAGACTTAAACATAAAACATGTATTCATCAAAAGAATAAAGAAAGAACCAATAAAATCACACTAATATTATTCTTTATTATCTTCCATGCTGGTCTGGTAAAGAAAAAAACATAAGAATTTATTAGTTGCTTCTCTTTTTTTTTTTTTTTTTTTATATGAATAGGAAGGCAAACGAGCAAGTGGGTCACCTGATGGTAAGTGATCACCACGGCCCATAGACACCCGCAACCCCGGAGGGATTGCAGATGCGTTGCCAACCTAGAGGACTAAGATGCAATGCCTCTTGTGCCCGTAATTGGCATTGATCATTTTTTTTAAGCTGTGCTTTTAACACCTTTATTTGATAAAATGGACTATTTCAAGCAACTAATTTGAATATTATGCTTTTACGTAGCTTTGTTAATTAATAATAAATATTTTTTCGCTGTTTGATAATTCGTGAATTTAGACAGAATCCCAATCGCCTTCGTTCGGCTGGCTATAAAAAAAACGGCTTTGTCTATGGTTTTGTAGATTTGACAGTGACACGTGACAGTTGCCGTAGCCAAACTTTTTTTTTCATTTTTGTGGCAAACATTCGATGCTGGATTCTGTTTAAAAACCCGGTCGTTCGGTCAAACAAAGGTTCAAAGTACTTTTACAAAAATATCTGCAATCATAAAGTATTTTTGAAATCGGACAAGATAAATCGGATAATTGATGGTTTTCCTCGAAATGGTTTTCGAATTGGAGCATACTAAAAAAAATGAACAATGTCAATTTCCCCGGCTGTCTTACTCTCCACACCGGAACACAGCAGTGCAAGCACTGCTACTTAGCGGCACTTATTGGAGCGGCGGCTTATTGGAGGATCTTCTCTGGGAATGGGTGAAACTGTTAGAAATCATGTTCTAGGCGATGCGGCTCGCAACCCATCATCACTCAGTGGCGTAGCTATTGGCAGAGTGCAAAGCGGGTGGAGGGGGTAGCCTAAACGATCACAGCGCTCGCTACGGCTAAAATTGTCATTTTTGTCGCTGACTTGAGCTGTCAAATCCATATTGCAGTAAACATTTTCTAATCGTTTTTGAGATAAAAATATGGTCCTGGTAAGATGTGTTGTTGTGAATTGTAATAACACCAAGAAGAATAGCGACTGTAAATTTTACCAATTTCCAAGACCATGGTGGAAACGAGACCAAAGAAATAACCCAAGTAGCAATGGCTTCTCTAAATTTTGAATCATAGATATCTTGGAGTCAAACAGCGATTTTTCGCCATTGTCTTGGCTAAGTAAATTTTTTTCTTAAAGATATCTAATGGAAAGCTAGTGGACAGAGTTTAGCAAAAGTGGGCACAAGTTTTCAGTGTAAGTTAAGGTCGACTTCAATACTTCTTTAAATTTACACTTAAACCCTATTTAAGACAAGTTATTATGAAAGGCCATAACATTATCTTCAAGACATCCTATAGATTTACTTAAGGCAAAGGTTTTGGTGTACAAGATGACTAGAATACCAAGTTAAGATTTTTATAATAAGAAAGAATAAGGAATTTTTCTAGACAAAAAAAAACAGATTTTAGGATTCACGTACTCCACGTAGTTATTAAACAGAAAAATAATGGCGAAATAATATTAACAAACCTGTAACTGTCATAAAATGGCGTAGCTCATTTATTTGTTACGAATTACGAGGAATGGATGTCACATTACTTGTAGAAATAGTACCGCCGAAATTTCAACGCAGATTCGTTCATCGAGTAAAATTTATGGATCCAACTATGAAATAGACGGGCTTTAATAATAACATAGAAATGACATGAAAAATTACGAATTATATTCACATCGCCATACATGCACGTCACTTTTTGCACATTTTCTATTAAAAAGAGATAATTTCCCTAGCCATACGAATATTTGTTAATTTTAAATCATTTTAAAGAATAAATTACGCTGACCTAAGCAGAAAAAATAATGATTTCAAATCTGTTTACGAATACTTAGTTTTCACATGCAATTTAATATGGTGCTAATTCAAGTTACAATAAAACAAATCAAACTTAGGACAATGTTGACTTAGTAAGACAAAGTTAAGAATAAGTTAATACTGTTAATACTTAACTAGTTCCTTTGAGCCCGTTTTTATTCAACATTGCATTAAGTTCGTCTTGGTTAATTCAACCAAATTCAAATTAATCTTAAGTTAATCTTCGACAAATGTGAGATAAGGATAACTATCCTTAAGTTGGTTTTTGACAAGACATATTTAAGACTGTATTAAATCGGATTGGTTTTGATGAAGAGAAAAGAATTTTAAGTCGTCTTATTTAAAGTCAATTTCGAATTAAATACTAACAAGATTTATTCAAAGAAAACTTTGAGCCCGTTTTATTCAACATTGCATTAAGTTCGTCTTGGTTAATTCAACTAAATTCAAGTTAATCTTAAGTTAATCTTCGATAAATATGAGATAAGAATAACTATCCTTAACTTGGTTTTTGACTAGACATATTTAAGACAGTTTTAAATCTGATTGGTTTTGATGAAGAGAAAATAATCTTAAGTCTGCTTATTTAAAGTAAATTTTGAATTAAATACTAACAAGATTTAATGAATACAGACTTAAATGTAAGATGCCTTAGTGAAAACCAACTTTAGATATTTTTAAGGCATATTAGATTTAGCCCGGTTTTGGATTGTTACTTGGGAAGTGGATATTTGCCGTAAGAAAAAAAAAGTAAGTTACCTAACCTCTAAAATTTCACTGAAAACAACAATTTTAATATTATTGGCAATAATGTTACTGACTACCATTGTCCAAAATTGTGTAATATAGTAAAATAACACAAGATTTCATTAATATTTTTCACAATATTTACTTACTTCTTGTTTGACAGCGATGACAATATTGTCCATAATGGCCGCCTATCACGTGGCGCTGTCGTCGCGCACGGTCCCAATACCATCTGGGGACCGTGGCAAATTATTTTGATGGGGCCCTATCAGTAAAAATCGTCACGTTGTACTCAGTTTAATTTTAATATTTTTGAGCTCGCGGGCTCTTGGGCCGGGGCCCTCTTGGGTCGGGGGCCCCTGGCATTTTGCCAGCCCTGCCACCCTGTTGTTACGCCACTGCCATCACTATTTTGACTCCCCTTTTCACCTATATAATCATGCTAAACGTGGCCTTTAGGTCTTACCTTAGGCTCTGTCTACCCCATATGGGATATAGACGTGATTTATGTATGTAAGTGTGTATGTAATATTATAATAAGGCGAAAGTTTGTGAGTGTGTATGTTTGTCACTTCTTCACGCGCAAACGGCTGGACGGATTTGGATTAAATTTGGAACAAAGATAGGTAGTACTTTAGATTAACACATAGCCTACTTTTTATCCCGGAAATTTGCATAGTTCTCGCGGGATAGCGATAAACATGTCAAAGATCGTAGCTGCCTAGAGTAGTGTAAATAACTATTGCAGAATATAACTATCAACATCAGTTCTTCAATCTAATTCAACGCGGACGAAGTCGCGGGCAGAAGCTAGTTAGATAATAATCCAGCCCATATACGTCCCACTGCTGGGCACAGGCCTCCTCTCAGAAAGAGAGGGCTTGGGCTATAGTTCCCACCCGGGCCCAGTGCGGATTGGGAACTTCACACGAGTACGTATTAAAATACATAATGATTTAAAATATATACTGCGACTTTCTCAGAACATAGCAAGTTAACCGAAATGTTATAAAATAAACCTAACCTAAACTAAACCAATCTATATGTTACACTATCAAAAAAGTTTATCTAGCTAATAGTTACTCAGAAAATACCATTATATAATTTTGAACCGTTATGTATTTTAACCCATTATATATTTTTGCTTCCATGCTGGTCTGGGAGTAATGATAAAACATAGAATGTACCAGTTGCTTCTCCTCCCGCGCAGATGGTAAAAGCCCATCGAGGGAATGGGCATAGGAATCATGTTATAGGCAATGCGGCTAGCAACCCATCACTATTTTGATTCCCTTTTCCACCTACGCCTACAATCATGCTAAACGTGACTGTCTACCCCGTAAGGGATGAAGACGTGATTTATATATGCACGTATATAATATTAAACTTTATATATTCTGATCCGCACCCCACTTCACACACACCATTCAATTTCTTCGCAGGTTTCCTCACGATTTCCTTCAGTTAAAAGCTCATGATACATTTTCTTATCCTGAGAGGCGCCCAGTGGGAACTAGGCTGGATTTTGTTATAAACTTGAACTTATCCACTGTTTCAACAAAAGAACGAATGACACATGAACCCTAACTTTAGAGACACAGTAGGGTCCAAGTAGGGCACAAGTAGGGTACAACTTGGTAGAAGTTTCGTCCCTGTGATTAGCTAAGGCGGCAAATTGCCTTCCGGTCCCGCCGGGGTCACTGAACTCGGGAATAGTTGTAGCCATAGAGCATACCTAATAGAGAGGAAACGTCATACAATTACATATATAAATCACGTCTTTATATCCCTTACGGGGTATCAAACCCAAAGACCACGTTTAGCATGATTGTTGGGCGTGTGGATGGAAAGGGGAAACCTTTTTTTAATTTTTGTCTGTTTGTCTGTATATTTGCGGGCGCATCACGTGAAAATGGCTGAACGGATTTTGATGCAAACTTTACTTATCTGTTGAGAAAACCGGCCAGGTTATAGGCCACTTTTTATCCCGGAAAACTGCATAGTTCCCGCGAGATAGCGAGAAAAATGTCTAGCTAATACATAACAAACGTTCCTCTTGAATCACTCTGTCTATTAAGGAAAACCGTATCAGAATCCGTTGCGTAGTTTTAAAGATCTAAGCATACATAGCGGCAGACCGCAGAATGCGATTTTGTTTTATACTATGTAGTGATTTACCTAATAAACGGGAAATTACCGGAGATACACTAGTATAGACTGAACAGATCTATATGGGCAGTGTGAATGGTTACGTTGGGAGGGGAGGTCTATACGGACGTTTCGAGACCAAATAGGAGACGTTTTGGAAAAAGGTCAGGTCAGGAGTACCCGAAACCGACGAGCATGTATGACTGTGACTATGAGATTGATGACTGTGGATGAAGCGAAAGAAATATGTCAGGATCGTAGCAAGTGGAACAAAGTAGTCTCTGCCTACCCCTGTGGGAAAGAGGCGTGACGGTATGTATGTATGTGTATTACCGGAGATGCAAGTTAGTATAACGGGGCGTTTAAACGTACTTAAGTAAGCGCCCAAATATCTGCAGCCTCCGTCCTGCACCCAGCGCCGAATTAGTGATAATTTTCACCTAACCGACTCTCTAATTCGGTCTACGAGGTATAATGTGGAACTAAAAGGTGGGAACACACCGGTAGAACACATAATCGACTTATTGTTCTGAAATCGGACCACCTTTTCAGTAGCGTGGCTAAGAATTTTACTTAATTAATACATACATACATGCATACATACACAGTCTTTATCCCTTACAGGGTACACAGAGCTTAAGGTAATAATACCTACATACCACGTTTAGCAAGACTGTGAGCTTATAGGTGGAAAATGGAGTCAAAATGGGGTTGCTAGCCGCATCGCAAAACATTATCCCTCGATGGGCTGTTCCATCTGCGCGGGAAGAGAAGCAACTGGTACATTCTATGTTTTTTTTGCTCCCAGACCAGCGTGGAAGTAACTTAATTAATTATGATGGTAAAACCGTAAATAAAATCAGAAAAAAATGAAGTAAAAATTATTGATTCATTGATACTAGTAGGTAGCTAGGTTACATTTTTAGAAAACGTACCAAAAAAAAACAAACAAAGCTCGATTATATAGGGACATAGGTACACACTGTAGGAATAGGTTCTGCTAGTTTTATACTGGCAGGTTTCTGTTGCTGGCTGTATTGAGACTTAGTTCAAGTTCCGTATATCGAACACTCGTTCGATATTTTAAAATATTTTGTTTGGAACTTCGGACGGCTCTCAGATCAGCTTGGATCGGAAACTAAACGGTTAATTTAAATATTCCTTGTAAAATATTATTGAAGTTGAAATAAAACCAAAGTATCTTTTTAATGATTGCATTTTAACTCTTAGTAGCTGAGGCCTTATGCAATAACAGTTTGAATAGGATCACTTTTAACACGATCACCCGTACAAATCTAAGTGCTTCATCAAGGCAGCTCTACAATACATACATACATATATCACGTCTTTATCCCTTACGGGGTAGACAGATACTAAGGTAACAAAACCTTAAGGCCACGTTTAGCATGATTAAGGGCGTATTGGGACCGAGCGCGACGACAGCGCCACGTGGCAGGCGGCCATTATGGACAATATTGTCACCGCTGTCAAACAAGAAGTAAGTAAATATTGTGAAAAATATTAATGAAATCTTGTGTTATTTTACTATATTACACAATTTTGGACAATGGTAGTCAGTAACATTATTGCCAATAATATTAAAATTGTTGTTTTCAGTGACATTTTAGAGGTTAGGTAACTTACTTTTTTTTTCTTACGGCAAATATCCACTTATTTCTTTGGTCTCGTTTCCACCATGGTCTTGGAAATTGGTAAAATTTACAGTCGCTATTCTTCTTGGTGTTATTACAATTCACAACAACACATCTTACCAGGACCATATCTTTATCTCAAAAACGATTAGAAAATGTTTACTGCAATATGGATTTGACAGCTCAAGTCAGCGACAAAAATGACAATTTTAGCCGTAGCGAGCGCTGTGATCGTTTAGGCTACCCCCTCCACCCGCTTTGCACTCTGCCAATAGGTGGAAAAGGAAATCAAACATACAGACAGTCATACAGGTGCTAGTTTAAAATACGTTGGCCCTGTGTGTCTTTAGCTTTATGTCCGGTTGCGAGCGATAGTGCGGCGTGATTACCCCCCTCCCCCCTATCACTGCCAGGTGAGAATAGCACCCCTATTTACCTTCTAGTTTTTAATCCCCCACGCTAGAGGAGTGTTATAAGTATGACGACAATGCCTCTCTATCTGTGTGTGTGTGTGTGTGTGTGTGTGTGTGTGTGTGTGTGTGTGTGTGTGTGTGTGTGTGTGTGTGTGTGTGTGTGTGTGTGTGTGTGTGTGTGTGTGTGTGTGTGTGTGTGGGGCATCGTAACTCTCAAATGGATGGACCGATTTCGATGCGGTTTTTTTTTAACAAACAAACAAACATGAATCACGTAAGACAGACAGCAAGTTGCAAGACCTAAAGGCCATCTTTAGCATGATTGTGGGCGTATAGGTGGAAAGGGGAATCAAAATATTGGTGGGTTGCCGCCGGCATCGTCTATAACGTTATTCCTAAGATTTTTGCCAATTCCCTCGACTTTTACCATCTGCGCGGGAAGAGAAGCAACTGATATATTCTATGTTTTATCTTTGGTCCAAGACCAGCATGGAAGTTCTTACTTTTTTATGCCTGTTAATATAAAATATGTATATCCTACTAATATTATAAACACGAAAGTTTGTAAGTATGGATGGATGGATGTTTGTTACTCTTTCACGCCAGAACAGCTGGACAGATCTGGATGAAATTTGGAACATAGATAGATTATAGCCTGGAAAAACACTTAGGCTACTTTTTATCTCGGAAAATTGCGTAATTCCTGCGGGATAGCGATAAACGAGTTCTATGCAGACGAAGTTGCGGGCAACAAGCTAGTACCTAATATAGTATTAAATAATTTAGAACCAGGGTTCTGCTAACACAGGATTTTATATTTCTAAACGACACTTACAATTAGCACACATAGCAAAATCCAGAAAGTAAAGCATGGCCGGGAATCGAACCCGGATCTTCGTCATTCCGTGACCTGTCCTATACCCCTACACCACCCTTAGCAGGTGGGTAAGCCTTCGAATTTTTCTATCTTTTACTA
This sequence comes from Pandemis corylana, assembly GCA_949127965.1. Lineage (NCBI taxonomy): Eukaryota > Metazoa > Arthropoda > Insecta > Lepidoptera > Tortricidae > Pandemis > Pandemis corylana. The sequence goes on along the minus strand of OX421864.1, from coordinate 12,225,471 downwards.
GATGCCACGTGACCTTGTTACTATGCCAATTTTTATCGCCAAGCGTCATCTGTTTGAATGATGTGTCTGCACGACACAATTACAAACTCCCGTGGAACATCTACTGCTCACCAGGGACGAGAGAAGGCGCTGTTTTTCAAATGATAGATCCTAGATATCAAATGAATCAATAATTTTTATTTCTTAATTTTTATGTTTTACTTTTACGGTTTTACCGTTAGAAATCAAATTTCTAAATGTCAGTGAAAATTAGAACACAGAAAAATCCGAAAAGCAAAGCTATGGCCGCGAAACGAACCCGGATCCTCGTCATTCCGTGACGCGTGCTATACCCCTACACCGCTACTGAATTTTATATTCACTTGCCGAATTTGTAAAGAACCCTCGGCGCGAGAGTCCGACTCGCACTTGACTGGTTTTTTAACTAACTCTAATTGAAGGGAGTCACATAATTACATTATACAAATAAAGGCTTTGATCACCAAGAATCCATTACCGCCCCATTATCCATTTAATTATGATCTTTATCCGTCGCCCCATCGTTTCTCTTTTCGTCCCTTTGTAAGTAAAAGAGAGCTCAATTAATAATGGTTTTTGCGAAAGGAAATTTGTAGCTGTAAAACCTAAAATTAGACCCGTGCCCTTGTAAAGAACTGGCGAGAATCAACCTTAACACGAACGTCTTAAAGGTTAAAATAGACTTAGTATTCTGAAAGATGGAACGGTTCGAAGGTAAATGAGCATTGGACCTTAAAAGACAAGGTAGGATTTTGCTTGTTGATTGTAAATTATGCGGTTTCCAATCGTTCTGATAAGGCGTTTCTCCCGTCTCGGGCATCGAAGGAAGATTAGCAGCTCTAGTGATGGGACTAGTCGATTATCGATAAAAGATATCGAAGGTGAAGAACTAAGGCCTCCTATCTTGTAATTTCGGATTAATGTAAAATAGGAGGGTTCTCTCAATACAATTCAAACTACAATTAAAATTTGTGAGATAGATCTTGGTTCAGTGGCGTAACTATAACGTCTGGTGCCCGTGGCAAATTCGTCAAACGGGGCTTCTTCCTCAATATAAAGAAGTGCATCATTATATATCTACGTGTATCGAATGTGTGTAAATAAATGTTTCTCTCTCTCTCTCTCATCAGCGTCCCTTCTGTGCTCTAAACCAAGCCAGCTAGGGGCCCCTGGCATTTTGCCACCCCTGCCACCCCATAGTTACGCCACTGTCTTGGTTCTTCCCCGTCGGTATCATGGTTTCAGTAAATCTTAGTAACATTTATTGGACAAGGTGTTTCGGGGTCCATATTAATGAAAAAAGAAACAATTGTCTCTCTTACTCGGCAACCACATGGTGTAAGACAAGATTAGACACGTCACGAGCAAAAATAACAGTAGGCTTATTGTCTAACTCGCTCGTAATCGCCATCGCCATTTTGCCCGCCACCCTAGATTAACAAATAGGCTATTTTTTATCCCGGAAAATTGCATAACTCCCGCGGGATAGCCAAAAACTATTTTTTTGCAGACGAAGTCGCAGCAGTCAGCTAGTACATACATAAATCGCGTCTTTATCCCTTACGGGATAGACAGAGTCTCAGGTAACACCCTAAGGCCACGCATAGCATGATTGTGGGCGTATAGGTGGAAAGGGGAATCAAAATAGTGATGGGTTGCCGCATCGCCTATAACATGATTCCTATGCCCATTTCATTTTTATATCCTACAATATTGCTGTCACCCAATTTCAGTGTAAAGAGATCTTCAACCTGTATTATAAAGAGCAATACGCGCGGGAAAATGTTATGAGGGAGATAAAAGAGTTGTTACCTCTCGGGAATGCGTGTTGAGAATGGCGTGTTATAAATATTACAGGCGCTTTCAGCGAAGTTGTTATGATTTGACATTAAGATTGTCAATTTCGAGTTGAAGTTGTTCTTAATAGGTTTTTCTTTTTTTTACAATACTGTTTTGTCAAGTAGTTTTTATGCTTACGCTGTTTTTGCTTTCGACAAAATGTTATAGGCGATGCGGCTGCCAACCCAACACTATTTTGATTCCTCTTGCCACCTATACGCCCTCAATCATGCTAAGCATGGCCATTAGGTCTTGTTACCTTAGGCTCTGTCTACCCCGTAAGAGATATAGACGTGATTTGTGTGTGTGTGTGTGTAAGATCAGTTAGCGTTAGTAAAAAATTTGTAGATGTTGGGAGCGACTTTCTCTGTAAATAATTTATTTATCGCCATCCCGCGGAGCTAAGCAAATGATGATTATCTGTCCAGCCATTCTGGAGTTAAAGAGTAAAAACATGCAAACATCCATCCTCACAAACTTTTGCATTTATAATTTTAGTAGGATAATTAGCTATTTCATTGAATCAGGCGTTACTTAGCGGAGGTTTACCCCCTTATTCATAAACGCTCTGTAGGCCTCTGCTAACTTAGCAATCGTTTGTCCTTATCTGTCACTTTGACATTTACCTTTCACAGATAAGGACAAACGATTGCTAAGTTAGCAGAATCCTACAGAGCGTTTATGAATAAGGGTGTAGGTTTTTGGGGTTACTTAGATGGTTTTAAAATTGCTATAAAATCGTTTGTATGCGGTGAATGTTTGGCATTGAACGCAAAGGCGATCGATGAAGACATCGATTGGAAGCAGTTAACGCAAATAAAAATTAATGATTTGGTCATTATAATTACTTTTTAAAGTCACCCTTTCTTTTTTTTTTTTTTATGTGAATAGGAAGGCAAACGAGCAAGCGGGTCACCTGATGGTAAGTGATCACCACTGCACACCACTACAACCCGGAGGAATTGCAGATGCGTTGCCAACCTAGAGGATTAAGATGAAATGCCTCTTGTGCCCGTAATTTCCCCGGCTGTCTTACTCTCCGCACCGGAACACAGCAGTGCAAGCACTGCTACTTAGCGGCAGGATTAGCGAGTAAGATGGTGCTAGCGATCCGGACGGACCTTGCACAAGGCCCTACCACCCGCTGTGTTTAGTATACCAGTTACCTTCAGTCAGTTATCTATGATTATCTCTCTATTTATTACTACGAAACTGACAGAGACGTCATCATAGATAACTGGAACTTAACAGAGAGTGATGAAACACACCTTAAATCTCAGATAAGTAGCATCTACAGTGCAAATATCGATAATTTTATCGATATTAACCGCATCACTGGCCATAACAGTTGCAGGCTGCTGCTTGGCGGCGGATAACTTTGTTGCTGAGCTGGATACAGGCGAACGCGCAAGTGATAACGACTTTACAATTTTGGCTGCGAGGGTAACGCAAATTGCCGATGCATAATGGCACACGAGGCAACCCATGATGGAGCACAAGCACTGCTGTTTGGCGGCAGGATTATCAAGTAAGATGATGTGATAATTGGCTCCTTTATGGCTTTTCTTTCATGGTGGTCGGGGAGTAAAGAAAAAACATATAATTTACCAGTTGCTTCTCTTCCCGCGCAGGTGGTAAACGCCCATCGAGGAAATGGGCGAAAATCTTAGGAATCTTATAGGCGATGTGGCTAGCAATCCATCACTTTTTTGATTGCCCTTTCCACCTATACGTCCACCATCATGCTAAACGTGGCCTTAAGGTTTTGTTACCTTAGGCTCTGTCTACCCCGTAAGGGATAAAGACGTGAATAGTGTTTGCATGTAGATTTTTCACTTTTGCAGGCGAGCGTACCGGCCCGCTAATCCACGTATAACACAAATTGATCGGTGGTGGGTACAGTCGTGCGGTTAATTAGAACTCGGCTGCACTAGCTAACCCGCCGCCGGGTACAGTCCGGCTCACATTTCTCTTGTAACTGCATTACAAACATAACCACAGTACAAATACAAGTATTGTATCTAGACTGAAAAGTGGTTAATAAATGTGGAGGCTAACCTTTTTACTGTCAAAATGTATTTTATAGCTGACAGTTGTAAACCTTATGACAGCAGCATCTCATTTTTTATAACTGGATTCAGTTCCTTTATTTTACACTAGGTTCTGCCCGCGACTTGGTCTGCGTAGAATCATACATAAAAACCTTCCTCTTGAATCTCTCTATCTATTAAAAAAAACCGCATAAAAATCCGTTGTGTAGTTTTGAAGATATACGCATACATAGGGACATAGGGACAGAGAAAGCGACTTTGTTTTATACTATGTAGTGATAACAAATTTAAGAACTAGGATAGTGACTAGTATAGAAAAAAGTATGCTTAGTTGGTTTGGTCAGCGGATGGATGAAAGTAGACTAACTAAACAGATCTATAGGGGGAGTGTGAATGGTTACATTGGGAGGGGAAGGCCTAGACGGACGTTCCGAGACCAAATAGGAGATATTTTGGAAAAAGGTCAGGTCAGGAGTACCCGAAACCGACGAGCATGTACGAAGAGATTGATGAATGTGGATGAAGCGAAAGAGGTAGGTATGTCAGGACCGTAGCAAGTGGAACAAAGTAGTCTCTGCCTACCCCTGTGGGAAAGAGGCGGGACGGTATGTATGTAAATTTAAGAATATCAGCCTCCTAGCTAGCTGAATGTGTCGGACGCGTAAGGACGCGAAAAAATATCATAGATACTTATTTTGAAGAAGGCTCTGAGACTAAGAGGCTAATTGACTGCAACGGAGACCAAAGAGCTGGCAGCTTCCTCGCACAGCGAATTAGTATTGCAATACAGCGGGGAAATGCTGCCAGCATCTTTGGCTCAATGCTTCTTATTCTTATTCTTATTCAATGCCGCGGGGGAGTACTTTTTTAGATTTATTTCAGTTTTAGTTTAATTAATTTATCTTGCAATACATTTATATTTTTATATTTAAGTATTTACCTACACATTATAAGTTTATAAGTGTTTTGGAACTAAAAATAATATTGAAATTGAAAAAACAAAAAAAAATGTAAAAACACACAATACAATACAAAACAATAACTCTTTATTGAACACCACATATAACAACCAAAACAGAAAAAAGGTATACCTACAGAATATTACAAGGTAACAATAGGCGGCCAATAGGCAATAGGGACACAATACACAATAGGTATTGAAAACAAAAAAAATTATAAAAGATTTTTATTCTGAAAAATTACGTAAGTGGATTGTAATTTTAGTAATTGTATACTACTCTAAAAGAAAATAATAAAAATAAAAGCTATTGATGGATCTCATGGGAAAGTCCAGAGTTAATAAAAATCGTTGAGAGCGAACTTGGATAAGATGGGACTCTGCAAGTCGGAAGAGCTCTCATCAACTTTGTCGTATTGGAGCATAGAGGAATTAATAAATAGAGTAGATAACATACAATTTGTACTAAAAAAGTCTGGTCAAAGCCAAACAGGACTAAAGAATTGGGCTAGTATTGTCAGTATTTACATACATACATACCGTCACGCCTCTTTCCCACAGGGGTAGGCAGAGACTACTTTATTCTACTTGCTACGATCCTGACGTATTTCTTTCGCTTCATCCACAGTCATCAATCTCTTCATACATGCTCGTCGGTTTCGGGTACTCCTGACCTGACCTGACCTTTTTCCAAAACGTCTATTGTCAGTATTTGTAATTTTTAAACTCATTCGTCCGTCCCTACTATAAAACTCCCCTCATCCACTCAAAGTTTGTCTCAGTGTTTGTCAATTGTATTCATTTATTTATACATTCATATACACAAATCACGTCTTTATCCCTTACGGGGTAGACAGAGCCTAAGGTAACAAGGTACCTACAGGCCAAAATTTAGCAAGATTGCGAGCGTATAGGTGGAAAATGGAATCAAAATAGTGATGTTGCGAGCCGCATCGCCTATAACATGATTCCTATGATTTTCGCCTATATAGATAGGCTTTTACTATCTGCGCGGGTAGAGGAGCAACTGGTACGTTCTATGTTTTTTCTTTGCTCCCAGACCAGCATTTATTTATTTATGTTTATTTTGCACAATAAAGAGTTTACATACAGACTTCGTGTTTTTTTTTATTTCATTATTACTATGACTTTTACACTTACGCGTTGACTGCAGTTCTGTTTTCATTACATGCGTCGAATTGTTCTATTCATTAAAATCCACATAATAGTTTGCACCTAGTTTTTTTTATGAAAGAAAAAGGTATCCATTCTTATTGCAATGAAATAACTAAATGCTTTTGTTCCTTTTAAGAAAAAACTATCGCGAAAAGCTAGTGCTGGTATTGGGACCGAGCGCGACGACAGCGCCACGTAACAGGCGGCCATTATGGACAATATTGTCACCGCTGTCAAACAAGAAGTAAGTAAATATTGTGAAAAATATTAATGAAATCTTGTGTTATTTTACTATATTACACAATTTTGGACAATGGTAGTCAGTAACATTATTGCCAATAATATTAAAATTGTTGTTTTCAGTGACATTTTAGAGGTTAAGTAACTTACTTTTTTTTTCTTACGGCAAATATCCACTTATTTCTTTGGTCTCGTTTCCACCATGGTCTTGGAAATTGGTAAAATTTACAGTCGCTATTCTTCTTGGTGTTATTACAATTCCCAACAACACATCTTACCAGGACCATATTTTTATCTCAAAAACGATTAGAAAATGTTTACTGCAATATGGATTTGACAGCTCAAGTAAGCAAAATTACAATTTTAGCCGTAGCGAGCGCTGTGATCGTTTAGGTTACCCCCTCCACCCGCTTTGCACTCTGCCAATAGTGAAAGTCATAAATCACTAGTGTTGAAATGGATGACCCGTATTCCACTCTATGGGTTAATTCTTCGAGGTACAGACGTATGATGAAGGCAAAGCAATTTGTTTTTGACATACTATTATCAAAATGGTGACACGTATCGTCGGCTATCAAATACATACATACATAAATCACGTCTTTTTCCCATACGGGGTAGACAGAGCCCAAGGTAAGACAGTGTGGAAAGTGAGGTGAGTGAGGTGTGGAGAGTAAGACAGCCGGGGAAATTACGGGCACAAGAGGCATTTCATCTTAGTCCTCTAGGTTGGCAACGCATCTGCAATCCCTCCGGGGTTGCGGGTGTCTATGGGCAGTGGTGATCACTTACCATCAGGTGACCCACTTGCTCGTTTGCCTTCCTAATCATATAAAAAAAAAAAAAGCTAAAGGCCACGTTTAGCATAGGTAGAGCGTATAGGTGGGTTACTAATCGCATCGCCTATAACATGATTCCTAAGATTTTCGCCCATTCCCTCGATGGGTTTTTACCATCTGCGCGGGAAGAGAAGCAACTGGTACATTCTATGCTTTTTTTTTACGCAATGCTGCTAGCCTTCTGGGCACCCTCCCCATTGGCGGCGATTTGGGAGAAATTTTTTATCTTTAATAATAGTTTTAGCTAGGTTTAAGTTATTTTTAAGTTTTGACTGTTCTTTATTGTTTTCTTTTTCTTTTTCAATATATTATTTTATGATAAAAACTAAATAGGTAACAATAAAGAAAACTAAAATGAGGAAAGTTGATTTAAAGTAAAGTATGTTAAAATTGATTAAAAACTCACCTAAAAATGCCCCCATGTTCCGTGCCTGGTTCAAAAGGTTCCCATTATGCTGGCCGCGTCGCCTCTTTGAGCTTAGTTATGTAATTATGAAAAATATATAGATTAACTACTTAGCTGTTTTTTTTTTTAATTTTTATTGTTCCCTAGCCTAAGAATGATTGAAAACAATAAAATAAAGCCAGGAATATCCGAACGCCCGGACTAAATTAGAGTATGAAAAGTGTCTCACAGAATTTCGTCAATCTGAAGAATAGGGGCCTCAAACTTTGCCGGCTTTGTTCTTGAAGAAAGGGTGGACAGCTGAATTCTGCTCTTGACGAATATTGATATTGTAATGCGGTTATAGTTGAATTATCGAGAAGATGGAATTGCATTTGTAGTGGTTGTACCGTTTGCAACAAAAGGAGAATAATTTTCTCTTAACTTAATAAAATGACATACCCAAGAAGTGGAATAAGTAGTAGTCCTCTGTTTTTTTCTTTTATTCGCTATCATGTTCTTCATCTGAGCTGTCACAAGTATTGATAATAAAATTGTCTGTTATTTGATCCATTTCTCCTTACTGACATCGATATTTATTTTCTTCACTTTCGACGTGGTGACAAATATTTTCCCAGTCCTCAGCAGTGATGGTTTTCATTCGTTCAGTTGCTAAACTCATAATGCCTTGCATGTTTAATGAAAAATATACGCACAACGTAAATAATATTGACAATTTCACACTGACATTATTTTTGTTTTTAGTTCTTCGATATATATATAACAACCTCTTTGTATGCTGATAGTACAAGAAAATAGAAAATTCAAATATAGAATGCCTGTAAACAAACAATACTACTACATATGCAATTCCACGCTCTCGATGATTCAACTATAGTACATAAGCTCGTATTATAATATATATAGCTGAATACCCACTCACTGACTGACTCACTCACTCACTGACATGCTGTTTTGAAGAACCCACAAGAGGTAGGGCTCGACTCGGTACACCATCGCATCAGAAATGCCGCCGTGACCACCAGAAAAATACGAAATCGACCTGAACGTGGAAATTGACTTGACACATGGGGCGGTTCCCCGCAACGGCTCGACCTGTCGAGTTTGCCCGGAACTAAAGTCGCTCAGAACAGCCGGCCAATGGGTGAGCCGGTCCAAGTTTTTTCAAAATGGCGAAAACAAGATGGCCGCCATACAAAATTTAAACGCGAATATCTCAGAGGCCAGTCGAGATAGGTGGGTGGTGCTCGAGCAAATGTCATTCAGAGTTGAGGGGGAAATCTGACTATGCAATTTTTTTTCCAAGATGGCGGATTCAAAATGGCGGCCAAATTTTTTTTTGCTCCGATCCGATTGAAATTTTGCATCCGGGGCTCTTCTAGGCCACAGATTCCAACCGCATACTTTATTTTTCGATTCCGCCATTTTCCAAGATGGCCGCCATACAAAGTAATTTCTGTATCTTTGACCTGTTGTTTTGAAGAGCCCATAAGAGATGGGGTTCAATTCTATACACCGTCGCTTTAAAAATTTCATGCTTAGTACCAAAAAATTAAAAATTGACCTGAATGTGGAAACTGACCTGACACATGGGCCAGCTCTCCGCAACGACTTGCCCTATCGAGTTTGCCCGGAACAAAAGTCACTCAGAACAGCCAGACAATAGGACAACCTGTATTTTTTTTTCAAAATTGCAAAAACAAAATGGCCGCTGTACAAAATTGAAACGCAAATATCTCAGAGGCCAGTCGCAACAGGTGGGTGGTGCTCAAACAAATATCGTTCAAAGTGAGCGGAGTAATTTAATGAACCTAATTTTTTTTCCAAAATGGCGGATTCAAAATGGCGGCCAAAGTTTCTTTTACTCCGATCCGATTGAAATTTTGCATCCGGGGCTGTTTGAGGCCACATATTCAAACGGAATAATTAATTTTTCGATTCCGCCATTTTCCAAGATGGCCGCCATACAAAGTAATGTCAGACTCATAGACTCACTTGTGTTGTATAGCAGCTTTTAGGAATAGGGTTCGACCTTATACACCATCGCATAAGAAATTTTATCACAAGTACAAAAAAAATGCAAAACTGTCCTGAACGTGGAAACTGACCTGACACATGGGCCAGTTCTCCGCAACGACTTGCCCTATCGAGTTTGCCCGAAACTAAAGTCGCTCAGAACAGCCAGCCTTTGGGTGAACCGGTATTTTTTTTACAAAATTGCTAAAACAAAATGGCCGCCATACAAAATTGAAACGCGGATATCTGTGGCCAGTAGAGATAGATGGGTTGAGCTCGACCAAGTGTCGTTCTAGGTGCAAGGAGTAATCTAATGAACCTAATTTTTTTACAAGGTGGCGGTTTCAAAACGGCGACCAAAGAATATAGTAGAAAAGTCTGGAAATTTTTGAACAAAAAACAGGACGGTAGGGTGTCCTCCGCGGGTCCCGTGAGGCCCGCGGCCCCCATGCGAAATGCTTTTCCCAAGATGGCGGCCAAAGAATAAAGTAAAAATAGGTTAGAAATTTTTGAAAAAAAAAACTGGACGGTAGGGTACCCTCCGCGGGTCCCGTGGGGCCCGCGGCCCCCATGCGAAATGCTTTTCCCAAGATGGCGGCCAAAAAATAAAGTAAAAATAGGTTAGAAATTTTTTAAAAAATAACAGGACGGTAGGGTACCCTCCGCGGGTCCCGTGGGGCCCGCGGCTTCCATGCGAAATGCTTTTCCCAAGATGGCGGCCAAAGAATAAAGTAAAAATAGGTTAGAAATTTTTGAAAAAAAATCAGGACGGTAGGGTACCCTCCGCGGGTCCCGTGGGGCCCGCGGCCCCCATGCGAAATGCTTTTCCCAAGATGGCGGCCAAAAAATAAAGTAAAAATAGGTTAGAACATTTTGAAAAAATAACAGGACGGTAGGGTACCCTCCGCGGGTCCCGTGGGGCCCGCGGCCCCCATGCGAAATGCTTTTCCAAAGATGGCGGCCAAAGAATAAAGTAAAATAGGTGAGAAATATTTGAAAAAATAACAGGACGGTAGGGTACCCTCCGCGGGTCCCGTGAGGCCCGCGGCCCCCATGCGAAATGCTTTTCCCAAGATGGCGGCCAAAAAATAAAGTAAAAATAGGTTAGAACATTTTGAAAAAATAACAGGACGGTAGGGTACCCTCCGCGGGTCCCGTGGGGCCCGCGGCCCCCATGCGAAATGCTTTTCCAAAGATGGCGGCCAAAGAATAAAGTAAAATAGGTTAAAAATATTTGAAAAAAAAACAGGGCGGTATAGTACGAATCACTTTTCGAAGGTGCCGGATTAAAAAGGCGGCCAAAGTATATAGTAAAAAAAAAAATTAGGATATTTAAACAAAACAGGGTGGCACGGGACCTCCGCGGGGCCCTTGGGGCCCGCGGCCCCCACGCGAAATACTAGTTCGCATCTATATAGATAAAAATGAATTGCTGTTCGTTAGTCTCGCTAAAACTCGAGAACAGCTGAACCGATTTGTCTAATTTTAGTCTTGAAATATTTGTGGAAGCCCAGCCCGTCTAGCACGAAAACGCGCGAGATTCGCGTCGCGCGCGAGTAAGACTACCCGTCTCGTTCTAGTACGAACAGTAAGAAAAAGACAGCCAATCTATCTCGCGCGCGACGCGACTCCTGTGCGCTCTTGTGCCAGACATGCAGGGAAGGTTTAAACGGTGAGAAAACAATAAAAAAAACAGGAACGGGGGCGAAGCCGCGGGCAACAGCTAGTTTATAAATAAATATCAACAACTTAAACTAATCGATCCAGTCCCAAACTAAGCAAAGCTCCATGCTGGTCTGGGAGTAAAGAAAAAACATAGAATTTATCAGTTGCTTCTCTTCTCTGGGAATGGGTGAAAGTGTTAGGAATCATGTTCTAGGCGATGTGGCTCGCAACCTATCACTATTTTGATTTCCCTTTCGACCTACACGCCCTTAATCATGCTACATGTGACCTTAAGCTTTAGTTACCTTAGGCCCTGTCTACCCCGTAAGGGATAAAGACGTTATATATGTAAGTATGTAACAAGTGAAGGGATACGAGATAAACATATAAACTATAGCCATAGCCTTCTATTGTCTTCTACAAGCCATGCTATAGGTTTTTTTTTATGTTAGGGAGGCCAGACAAACGAACTAGTGGGTCAGTTAAATGATCACTGTCCATAGACACCCGCAGCGCTTTACGCGATGCCAGTGCCTTGTCGGTTGTCGGTTTGGCAACGTTGCTTGTGAACCTATAGCACGGCTTGTAGAAGACAATAGAGAAGGCTATGCTACAGCTGTTTCACACGACATGCAAAATCGACATTGCCGGTGTAGAAAACGAAATGATAATAATAAATGATAATGATGATAATAATAATGATATGATATGGTGTGTGATGAAAACGAGGGTAGTTGTGCGCCGCTGTCAGTTGCGTCGAACAGCCGCGGGAGCAGAGCGCTGGCGCGCAGTGTTCGTGTCGCTGCCGCCGGGGCGAGCGCTCTTGGAAAAAGGACTACGATATAGTCCGAAACATGTCGAGCATCACTCGACTTTTTATACGTGAGTTATCCGTTTATGTGTTATAATAATTGCTGGTGTGCTTAGCAGAGCTAATCTCAGATTACCCTACACGTAAAACACCAGCTTCTCTGCGCTGTTGTCACACCTTATCCTTTCGCAGTTCCCCATCCTCTTCCCTTTATCTTTTTATCCTTTATTTTTTTATTTGTGACGACCAGATAGCCTAGTGGTTAGTGACCCTGACTATGGAGCTAGAGGTCCCGGGTTCGAATCCCGGTAGGGGCAGACAGTTGTATGATGTAACACAACTGTATGTCCCACCTGGGATTAGCTATATAGCCGTAAGCAACGTACGAAATCCCACGGTGGCTATTCGAGTTGTGATAAATGTGTTGAACCAGGAGAGTATGTCCAAGGTAGAGTCATTTATAAAAGCATCACTGCAAGTAAAAGAACAAATACACAGTTTCGCACACAATCTGATGAGGAACATCACGTAGGCGTTACGCCACTAGTGAATCTTCCAATAGATTTAGTTAAAATATTTCCAATTGATTACATGCATGCAGTCTGTTTGGGCGTCATGAGAAAATTGTTGAATATATGGGTGGGTGGTAACTTATCAGTTCGTATTCCCAGTCGTTCAGTAAATATGATAACTGAAAAATTACTTTTCTGTGCTAAATTTATACCAATTGAATTTAATAGACGCCCACGGGGGTTGAATGAACTTTCTCGCTGGAAAGCTACAGAATTTCGAACGTTTGTTTTATATACTGGACCAATTGTGTTAAAGGATGTCCTTCCAAAGTCTCTTTTTAAAAACTTTCTATTGCTTCACTGTGCCATTACCATTCTTTGTTCAACCAAACACATTGAAAAAATTGGAACTACTTTGGCGAACGAATTGTTAACAATGTTTATAAATCATTCCAAAACTGTGTATGGCATACAATTTTTAATATATAATGTGCATATGCTATGCCACATTTGTGATGATGTAGAACTATATGGTGCTTTAGATAATTATTCAGCCTTCCCGTTTGAAAATTATCTAGGTGCTTTGAAACGTCTGGTTAGGTCCCCTAATAAGCCTTTGCAACAAATAGCAAAACGATTAAGAGAAATTGAATTAGTGACGAAAAATTATTCTACAGATGTTGAAACGTCTGTCTTTTACTGTAATAGATCCGGGCCAGTTCCTGTCGGTACCAATAAATACGAATGCTTTAAAAAACTGTTTTACAAAGGTTTTTCAATGTACGCATATGAATATCGCAAAAAAGATTGTTATTGTTATGTAAATAACAAAGTTTTTGAAATACACAATATCTTAAAATGTATTTCAAATAACAAAGAGTCTGTGTTCATTTATGGCAAAGAATTTATTAATTATGATTCCTATTATACTTACCCATATGATTCTAAAGTAAATAGTGTTTATATTGTTTCAAATCTCTCTGACTTTAATATAATTCCAGTAGAAGATTTCGTAAGTAAATGTATTATGATTCCTCACGAAAGCAATAATGCATTTATTTGTTTTCCAATGCTCAATGCGTAATTGCCGTGACCAAGTTAATTTTATATAATAAGATTATTTATTAGACAGGGGGTGCCCGAGCGATAAAAACTAATTTTAATCCTGAGGCCATGTGGAGCAATAAATGTCATATGAACCTTGTTCGTATTATGCTTTTAATTTTTTCATGCTTAATGTTTGCACTTCCACTTCTTTCATAGCAACTTTTTTTCATAAAGATTGAAATATCTCAAAAACCAATCATAATTCGTCCTAGGTTCATATGACATTTATTACTCCATATAGCCTCAGAAATGCGTGGTTAAAATTTGTCGGATAGCTCGGGCACACCCTGGTGGTTCTTAAAAAAACAAAAAATTGAAAAAGAAGAAAACAAGGCTACTTGAATTCATTTGTTTTGTATGCAATTTTTTTTTGACTAAAGAATATCATTTTGTGATAATAGCTTAGTTTATTAAGTAAGGCTTAGATACTTAAGTTTACTTTCTTAATAAATTGTGCCATAATAATTTCATTACAATTGTCTTGATTACAACAATTAAATTTTTTGGAACTGCCGTCGTTTTAAGTTCATGTAAAATTTAAAATGCCAAAGTGTTAGTTATTTAAGTTAGATAAAGTATTACTATGGCTAAGCAGGGTGCATATTAATTAAGCTAAGGTTAAGGTCTTATGTTTTGCAATATAAATTAACCCCTTAACTAAAATTTTGTTGGCTGATTTTTATATTGTATATCGTAGAAAATGATTACAAAACCATATTCATTTCAGTTTGTGCTGGTCATAACGTCCGCTAGACGCGTAAAAGCACCCAATAAACCTATTAAACTTTACTAACATTCTGATGCTTGTTTTACATTATGTTACTTAGGGAACTATTTCAAGTTGTACACGGATTGGAAAGGCAAAACCTTCCCCCAGACCGCGAGTATTAAATGCGCTCATGTACATGGCTGAATGTTTTTTTTGTGTTTGGCAGAAGATTCATCAGCCCTTTCGGTCTATCTGGCTAATCACTATATACTTTTGAAATAGTTCCATGCAACATAAATGAAAATGAAGCATCAGAATGTTAGTAAAGTTAAATAGTTTTTTGGGAGCCTTAAAGAGTGCTAGACGGATAGTGATTAATATTGTTTTATAATCATATTCTAAGCCATATAATATTTTAATCAGCCATAATGTATCTTTAAATAACACAATGTGCATTTGTGCATTGTGCATGTATCTTTAAATTGTCTGTCTACCCAACTTAGCTGGTATGCCGGTGTTGAAACTGTTGAAAGTACGTTTTAATACTACATAATAGCCCAGTGTGGCGGCTCTGGGATCTTACTCTTAACACGGACAACACTACTAAATGGTAAAAATTCTTAACGCCTTTTTTGTCAACATGGTATTACTTGATATTTAAAGAAAATATAGATTAGTTTTTTTGTAATATTATTTTCTTGTTTTTTTTTGTCAAGTTCCTATATATAGCATCCTGACCGGGAGCTACAGCCTCAAGACTGTAACTTCAGACGTCATTAGCGGGTACTAGAAAATGCCGTTCCTGAAGACGTCTTGAGGACGAAACTTATGACGTCATTGAAGGGTACTAGACACGTCCTCCCAAAATGACGTTAATATTACGTTAAAATGCCGTTCCTGAAGACGTCTTGAAGACGAAAATTATGACGTCATTGGGGGGCACTAGACACGTCCTCCCAAAATAACGTTAATATTACGTTAAAATGCCGTTCCTGAAGACGTCTTGAAGACGAAACTTATGACGTCATTAGAGGGTACTAGAAACGTCCTCCCAAAATGACGTTAATATTACGTTAAAATGCCGTTCCTGAAGACGTCTCCAGGACGAAACTTATGACGTCATTGGAGGGTACTAGACACGTCCTCCCAAAATGACGTTAATATTACGTTAAAATGCCGTTCCTGAAGACGTCTTGAAGACGAAACTTATGACGTCATTGGAGGGTACTAGACACGTCCTCCCAAAATAACGTTAAAATGCCGTTCCTGAAGACGTCTTGAAGACGAAACTTATGACGTCATTAGAGGGTACTGGATACGTCCTAAAATGACGTTAGTATTACGTTAAAATGCCGTTCGCGGAGACGTCTCTAGGACGAAACTTTATGACGTCATTAGAGGGTAATAGATACGTCCTCTTAAAATGACGTCAATATTACGTTAATGTCACTTCTTGAAAATGCCCTGGATTGACGTTGAAATTGGATTAAAATTTAACCTTCAGAAGACGTCATTGAATCTCTTAATATGACGTCTTTAGGCTGTGACATGTGGACGTCCCCTGAAGGATAAAATGACGTCTGTGTTTGACGTCATATACGTATAGAAAAGGACGTCACTGGTCCGTCAAATTTAACCTTCAGAAGACGTCACTAGAGTCTCTTAATATGACGTCTTCAGGCTGTGACATGTGGACGTCCTCTCAAGGATAAAATGACGTCCGTGTTTGACGTCATTTACGTCAAAAAAGACTTAAAAAAGACGTCACTGGTCCGTCAAATTGCTACCTGGGGTGATACATCTTAGCTAAAATACATTGTGTGAAACAGCATTATTGATTGATGAAGTCCACAGAGTCCACGTATATGTTAGAGGCGTAGATTATATGTTAATGTAGAGGTCACTCAGTAAACATAACGTATTGACTAACAGGCACTGATCTGGTCATTAATTGATACACATGCCTATTGATTTTGCTGATATCATTGAGAGACATCGCTGACCGTAGATAACGGATAAACCATATATACGCAAATGCATCCGTATTATTTTAAGACATATCACATACAAACATAGGCCTACGTGGCGTCGTTCAAGGAGGGCTTGAAGAAGATGTGGCTCACACCATCTGTGTGAACTAATGTTGTAGGTATGTAGTGTGTATGTATGCATGTGTGTAATGATATTTAGTAGTTTATTTATGAATTGTTTGTTGTATTTTGAGATGTACGCTCTATTGTGGCTTTAATTTTATGGATTTTTTAAACTCGCTCTTTGTCGGTCCCTCGCTTAATGCTCCTCTTATTTACTCAAAGGTTAACGGGTAGAGATCCCTTATAGGGATAAGTTCGGCTTTATGCATAGGTATATTTAATTTCTTTTTTGTAATTTGTCTCTGTTTCTTTGTATTTGTACAATAAAGCATTTACCTACTTACCTACATATTTTTTTTTCTCATTTACTAATTTTTTTTATCACATCATGGTATTGCAATGTTGGATTATTATTATTATTTAAAATAATACACTAGCAGCTCTTTGAGCTGATACGTGTATATCTATCACTGCACTTGTGTTCTCTGACTCTTTAAATGAATATCTAGTCTATTTTTAAAACTGTTCACTGAAGGTGCACTTATCACAAGTTCGGGGAGTGCGTTCCACGAGTTCACAACACGGTTAGATAGGAAATGTTTTCTGGGGTTGCTTCCACTTGGCTGCTTGATCAGTTTTAAAGAATGTCCTCTCAAACGTGTATTTCTACTAATATTGAACATGTTTCTTATGTCTGGGACGTTGTAGTGGTCATGTAAAATCTTATATGTCTCGATAAGATCACCTCGCCTTCTACGCTCCACCAATGTTGGTAGATCCAACTCTGAAAGACGTTCTTCGTAGGACTTATCTTTCAAACAACCAACCAGCTTTGTTGCCCTGCGCTGAACCTTCTCCAAGAGGTTGATGTCTTTTTTAAAATACGGATTCCACACCTGAAAAGCATACTCCAGCAATGGTCGAATGTAGGTCTTGTATATTTTGACAAAAAGTTCCTTTGTGATGACAAAAAACGCCTTCCTGATTATGTAAAGCATGGAGTTGGCTCTTTTAGAGATGTGAGCAATGTGCACATCCCACTTCAGGTTGTCAGCCACTGTTACACCAAGATCTTTTTGCGTATTCACAGGAGTGAGGGGTATCGAGTCTACTTTGTACAGCAGTTTAGGGTTACTATTTCCAATATGCAAAATTGTACACTTTGTTGCATTCAGTGAGAGCATCCAATCCTTAGTCCATTCCACAATGCGATCAAGATCGTTTTGGATGACATTGTGAGTAATAAGCGGATTTCCCATAATCTTAGTGTCATCCGCAAATATCGACACATCCGACTGTATCACACTTTTCAAATCTGTTATGAATATGCCAAACAAGATTGGTCCAAGCACAGATCCCTGGGGCACACCGCTATCGACACCATACGACGCCGACAAAGTTTCTCCCACTCGAACCTTAGATTTCCTGTTCTTCAAAAAGTCCGACAACCATGCAAGCAATTTTCCGCGGATCCCAAAATGATCAAGTTTAGCTATGAGCCTATTTAAAGGGACACGATCGAATGCCTTCTCAAAGTCCAGGTACACCACATCTGTAGGCTGACGTTCATTCCAATTTTGTGTCCAAATGTCCAAACAAAGGAGGAGATTCGTAATTGCTGATCTCCTTGGCACAAATCCATGCTGTTCATCAATAATAATTTTTTCCTTGCTCATAAAATCATGTATCAGTGAAAGGGCGCATTTAGCGTAAGGGAACTTCAAAATCGGATGTAGCACGGAAGAGGATAATATATCTTCATTTGGGTATATCTTTTTAAGATAAATCAATCCATCTTGAGTTTGCAGTCCTCAGTAGAGATTGTACAGGGTGGGGCCTGTAACAGAAGCAAAAAATTAAACCACAGCATCCGGTATTCATCCTGAGCTAACTACGTTTTACAACTTTTAAAAATAACCTGCGGTTTTTATTATAGTTGGACTTAATTGGACTAGCAATATATTGTTAAAAATGTCATTTAGTTATGAGTCAGGCGATATCATTTAGGCAATTTTTTTAGAGAATATATAATTACATATTTATTAAGTAAAAATACATACAAGAATAATGGCAACCAAAAGAATAGTCATGCGAAAAAGAAAGATCCCGTAGGAGATGCGCGCCAGGAACTTCCACAGCCATAACGAAAGGAACCAGTTGAGCGGACCACTGTGGCAACTTAATCTTCTCTCTGAAGACATGCAAGATGTACCCGAACAACATGCCGATGAAGAGGGGCGGGGACCGCACCAAAGTGTTAATGTTATAATACGACTGTTACGACTTGCCTCCGCCTATAAGAAGTAGTGGGACCCTTGCAATGTTTCAACGACGTTGTAAGGCCTGGTTGCTAAGCGTGCAGAATCAAGCGGGTACATAGGATGAGATATGCTTTCTGGAACGAATTGCCTAATTAATCTACTTGACTATGTTTTGTATTAATACAGTTTCATGTGATGTGTAGATATGTGTGGTGTTGACGAGTTTTAGTAACGGGCCGTGTGTTGGTCTTTAAAATTTTGTGTGTATGTGAGGGTATGTTCGCGTGTGTGAGAAAAGTAGTGTATCATGGGGGCGGCTGAAAAACAGCGTCTGTTTGTCAACAGATCATTAGGTCTGTGTGGCATAGGCATAAGCTGAGCTGCCAACCATTTCAATAGTTTGTAGCATATTATTGTTTACTTTTACTTTTATATGTATGTACTGCGAACTGTTGAATAAATATCTTTTATTATTTATTATTATTATTATTATTATTATTATTATAATATAGCATGTACTTTTCAACGTTCCCCGTTGCTGCCCAGCCTGTTCTTTCCCCAGAATCCCTACTCCGTCCTCGCAGCCATAAGGGCTCTAATACGCCTCTTTGAGCCTCTTCTTGAGAATATGCCTTTCCAAATTTCTAATTTAATATTGATGCAGTTTTTAAGCTATTGGATGCCGTACATTGAAAATACAATTTAATTTGTTTGGAATAAACATAATGATAAAATTACTAATTTTTGAAAGTGCTGAACTAAAGTAGTTCCATTTGAGTAGCAGAACCTGTAGCCCACCCGGTACATAATTATTAGTGACTAGCTTTTGCCCGCGGCTTCGCACGCGTGAACCATGAGCATTTCAAAGAAGCTAGCAATCAAGCAAGCGAGCACCCAAACCTGCAAGCATGTAAGTATGCAAGCAGGCATGCAAGCAGGCATGCAAGCAGGCATGCAAGCAGGCATGCAAGCAGGCAAGCAAGCATGCAAGCAAGCGTGCAAGCAAGCATGCATGCAAGCGAGCGTGCAAGCAAGCATGCATGCAGGTAAGCACGCAAGCATGCATGTATGCAAGCAAGCATGCATGCATGCATGAAAGCAAGTATGCAATCAAGCATGCAAAGCAAGGACTCAAGCAAGCATGCAAGCAAGCGCCCGCATTGCCCCGCTGCCTTAATTTATCTGAAACTGTAAATATTGCAGGATTTTTATAAAACAAACCTAACCTAACCTATAGGGCTGTCCTAAAATATACCTACCCCAAATAGCTTTTGCCCGCGACTTCGTAGTTACGCGCTAAGATGTAAAACGAAAAAATAAGTTTTTTCCCGTTCCCGTGAAAATTTTGGGGAGTGCTTTCGGAGTAGGTACACTTAAAGCCTTTAAAGAAAGACACGTTATAAATGTTAAGTCTCTTTCTTCCGCTGTTTCGTCTGGAAACGTAACATCCCGTTTTTTCCCGTTTTAGTGTTCCCCTACACTCCCGAATAAACCTACGTGACAAATTTCAACTTTTTGTGTCCAGTAGGTAAAACGTAAAATCCCGGTTTTTCCCGTTCCCGTAAAAATGTTAGGAAATCCTTTGTTAATGCTCCCTTACACTCCCTAGGGAAGCTAAATGCTAAATTTCATCTTTCTACGACCAGTAAAACGAAAAATCCCGTTTTTCCCTATCCCGTGGGAATTTCGAAAAATACCTTCTTAGTGCACCTCTAGGATACTCAAGGTATATGTGTGCCAAATTTCAAGTTTCTAGCCATATTATGCCTACCGCAGTATTTCTTTGTAAACAAATATTTTTCCCGTTCCCGTGGGAATTTTGGAAAGTACTATCTTAAATGCTCATCTACACTCCCGAAGCAATCTATATGCCGAATTTCAGCTTTCTGCAACCAGTAAAATGAAAAGTCCCGTTTTTCCCGTTACCGTGGGAATTTCGGGAAATCCTTTTTTTAGTGCTCCCCTAACCCCCCAAAGGAACTTGAAGGCCAAATTTCAGTTTTATACGATCAGTAAAACGAAAAATCGATCCCGTAGAACTGAATATATAAATCCCGTTTTTGTCCTTATCCCGTGGGAATTTCCAAAAATCATTAAAATATTATTTTACTATCATAATCACCTACTTCTATGCCAAATTTGAAGAGTCTAGTAATTATAGTTCATAGGATTTCGTTAAACTGAATATATAAATCCCGTTTTTTTCCTTATCCCGTGGGAATTTCCAAAAATCCTGAAATTAGTTTCTTCGTTTTGTAATCACCTACTTTTGTATCAAATTTGAAGAGTCTAATTATTATAGATACTGAGATAGCGTCACTCGGAGTCGAATATATAATTCCCGTTTTTTCCTTATCCCGTGGGAATTTCCAAAAATCCTTCCTTAGTGGATGCCTACATTGTATGAGGTATCTATGTGCAAAATTTCAAGTCTCTAAGTCCAGTGGTTTGGGCTGTGCGTTGATATATAGTTAAGTCAGTCAGTCAGTCAGTCAGGACTTTGAATTTTATATGTATAGAAGATGGGCCGACTGCGGGTTTTGTCGACTACCCGACTAGTCGGCTCCAAAAATGCCGAATAGTCGACCGACTAGTCGGCATTGCCGATTATTTTGGGAGCTCGTTAACTCACTTCGTTTGTGCAGACGTTCGGATAAAATTGTCCGCCTTCAGCTAATTGACAGCAGTCGCGCATACTTGTGTAACTCATCCTACTAATATTATAAACGCGAAAGTTTGTAAGTATGGATGAATGGATGTTTGTTACGCTTTCACGCCAGAACGGCTGGACAGGTCTGCATGAAGTTTGGAACATAGATTATTGTCTGGAATAACACATAGGCTACTTTTTATCCCGGAAAATTGCGTGATTCCTGCGGGGTAGCGATAAACGAATTCTATGCAGACGAAGTTGCGGGCAACAGCTAGTTTATAATAAAACCATCTGTTAGTCTCGATTCCATCTGCGCATAAAAACTATCCTATGTCTATCCCCGGAACTGAAACTAACTGTATACCAAATTCCAACTAAACCGGTTCACCGGTTTATGCATGAAAAGGTAACAGACAGACAGAGTTACTTTCGAATTTATACTTTTTTAAAATTATAATAAAGATTTAGTTTTCGCTAAGCACTTGCAGCTTTAAAAACGAATAATATTCACAGGATGTTATAAGAATCATGGATCATGTTTAAGGCGATGTGGCTAGCAACCCATCACTACTTCGATTCACCTTTCCACCTATACGCCCACAATCATGCTAAACATGGCCTTTAGGTAGGCTCTTGTTTAGTGGGTATGCCTGCCGTCGCGGGAGAGCCCCATATACCCCGGTAAACCCGAACCGGGCGGATGCATAAAGCGCATTTTCCACACCATAAAAAAAAGGCTCTTGTCTACCTCGTAAGGGATGAAAACGTGATTTATGTATGTGTTATTATGGCACAGTGACGGACCTCTATTCTGTACACAGTCGACATAAGATTGAGTCTCGCGGGGGGCTATTCCTTACCGCACGCCACTCGGGGGTGATTTGTCAGCCGAGTCTAACTTTTGAAGAGGGTGACAGCGATAACTCCGTATCAGGCAATTTGCGGTTTGACAGCTCCTGAAGCTTATCGCAAGCGAATACCGACGATAATTATACGATAAGATTACCGAGATTCGGAAAGTTAAAATTTAGTTAATAATCTCAGATCAAATTCATAATTACTCTTCTGAAATTCGCATGGTAACAAGGTAACGTGACAGCCTGTAACAGATAAGGCTCCCCTGCTATGGGTGGTGAGGCACGCGTCACGGAATGACGAGGATCCGGGTTCGATTCCCGGCCATAGCTTTACTTTTCGGAATTTTCTGTGTTCAAATTTTCAGTGTCGCTTAGAAATTTAATCTTCTGCCGAAATGTTGTAGAGTTTATAATTTGAACCGAATTATTACACATAAACGGATAACTCACGTATAAAAAGTCGAGTGATGCTCGACATGTTTCGGACTATTACGTTAACTGTTTTAAATATTGACCAAACGGTGAGTGTGAGCGAACCTTTACGGAGTGACGTGATCAGTGTTGTGTGCTGCCCTACATTTGACAGTAATAAAAATGACGATGAAAACGAGGGTAGTTGTGCGCCGCTGTCAGTTGCGTCGAGCAGCCGCGCGAACAAAGCGCTGGCGCGCACTGTTCGTTTCGCTGCCGCCGGGGCGAGCGCTCCAGGAAGAAGGACTACGAAATAGTCCGAAACATGTCGAGCATCACTTTTTATACGTGAGTTATCCGTTTATGTGTAATAATGATTAAGTCTCACGGTAGTTTCATGTTGAACCGAATTGTCACATGTCACTGACAATTGTCTCATTAGTCAAATAGGGGCCTGGTCTGGGACTAAAGAAAAACAGAATGTACCAGTCTCTTCTCGCGCGGTAAAAGTCCATCGATGGAACGGGCGAAAATCATAGGAATCATGTTATAAGCGATGCTATAGTTGAATTATCGAGAAGATGGAATTGCATTTGTAGTGGTTGTACCGTTTGCAACAAAAGGAGAATAATTTTCTCTTAACTTAATAAAATGACATACCCAAGAAGTGGAATAAGTAAAGTAAGGCAAGTTTAAATTTTTCGTCAGTTCAAGTTCAAAATATTTATAACAGTTGAAAATTATTTGCTTACTTTGACTCTCAATAGGACCAAAATTATTTACAGCCATATTTTTTTTAAATATAGATATTATTCGTAGTCGTACGGGCGGACACAATAATTAATTGAGAATACAATCAAATCAGATGTAAAAATATACGCACAACGTAAATAATATTGACAATTTCACACTGACATTATTTTTGTTTTTAGTTCTTCGATATATATATAACAACCTCTTTGTATGCTGATAGTACAAGAAAATAGAAAATTCAAATATATAATGCCTGTAAACAAACAATACTACTACATATGCAATTCCACGCTCTCGATGATTCAACTATAGCAATACATCACTATTTTGATTCCCCTTCCCACCTATACGCTCACAATCATGCTAAATGTGACCTTTAGGTCTTGTTACCTTAAGCTCTGTCTACCCCGTAAGGGATAAAGACGTGATTTATATCTATTCAGAACAGCATGGAAGCAGTAATAAGTACATTATAGCACACACACACACACAAATCACGTCTTTATCCCTTACGGGGTAGACAGCGTCCAAGGTAACAGGTACGTACAGGCCACATTTAGCAAGACTGTGGGCGGTGGAAAATCGAATCAAAATAGTGATGGGTTGCTAGCATCGCTTATAACATGATTCCTATTATAATCGCCCATTCCCTCGATGGGCTTTTACCATCTGCGCGGGAGAAGCAACTGGTGCATTCTATGTTTTTTCTTTACTCCCAGACTCTCGCGCGGTAAAAGTCCATCGATGGAACGGGCGAAAATCTTAGGAATCATCCATCACTATTTTGATTCGTCTTCCCACCTATACGCCCACAATCATGCTAAATGTGACCTTTAGGTCTTGTTACCTTAAGCTCTGTCTACCCCATAAGGGATAAGGACGTGATTTATGTATATCTCTCCAGAACAGCATGGAAGCAGTAATAAGTACATTATAGTCTTTTGTTTAAATGAGAATATTTAACAAGCCGCGATAATATGGACCTGCATTTTCCGCCCTCTAATTACGACGGATAATGATGCGGTATGGACCCAATAACAAGGCATTGATCAAATTATGGAGCCTTCCTACCCTAATTGAACAAACAACGTAATCGCAATCAGCTTTGCACGAGGTTTAAAATTATATTGTCAATGTTGAAGCAAAATGAGATTTTATTTTAACAATATCCACGTACAAGGGTTTTACCATGACGTCTGATGCGTTTCAGTTCATAACGTCGGTAACACGCAAGCTAGTTCCTTGGACTTGTAAGCGTCCATAGGCTACGGTAGATGCTTACAGTTTGACAACAAAAATAATGCTCCACGATGTACCTGCGCAGTAGACCAATTTTCGGGAAACTCTGGCGCTGTTATTGGTCGATCGATTTCGTACCAACAATGGCAAAATCGTGTAAGCGGGACAGAGCTAAGAATGCAAAGCAAGCAATACTCTGCCAGTTGCGCTTGCAAATAAAGTTCAATATAGATTATTTACACGTTCGGCTACCATCGGAAACTGGTCTGCGCTTCTCTGCGCAAACGAATACTGCCGATGCGCATTATATTTGTTGTCAAACTGTACCATCTGGCGGACCGCACCCTTGTTTGCCATCGACGTGGCATAAAACGTTTAGTCGCTCTGTACCTAAAACGCAGTCTGACTAAATCGCGTTATGCCTAGACCTAACAAGAGTTATCAAAAGTTCATGAGCGCAGTCGGCGTTTTGAGATTTAGGTTGACTGCGTATTAGTTCAAGGGAGACGTAGGTTGATTAAGCTTTACCCCCTTAATCATAAACGCTCTGTAGGCTTCGGCTAACTTAGCAATTGTTTGTCCTTATCTGTGAAAGGTAAATGTCGAAGTGACAGATAAGGACAAACGATTGCTAAGTTAGCAGAGTCAACAAACACACGCAACTACATCTACCGTTTAGGAATCAAAATTAAAAACCGGTCAAACACTGTATATACTTTGCTGCTGTCAGGAGTCATTGGCAATAGTGGTTGTCAACCAAAAGCAACCGGTTGCCATTATACAAAAAGTTGAAGTTGAAGTTAGCAGAGGCCTACAGAGCGTTTATGAATAAGGGGGGTTTGTGAGCGAAGTAGGCGAATTGCAAGCCTATTTGGAGTATTCCATTCCATAGATGCATTTAATTTTTGTGTACCAAGAAACATTGGCAGGTTTTGGTTATGTTAAGTTTTCATCGGCCCGAAGGGCTAAACAAAAGCAAGCAGAAATAGGAGCTCCGCGTAAGCGTGCTGCATGCTGGTCTGGGAGCCAAGGAAAAACATAGAATGTACCAGTTGCTTCTCGTCCCGCGCAGATGGTTAAAGCCCATCGAGGGAATGGGCGTAATTCTTAGGAATTATGTTATAGGCGATGCGGCTAGCAACCTATCACTATTTTGATTCCTTTTTCCACCTATACGCCCACAATCTTGCTAAACGTGGCCTGTAGGTCTTGTTATCTTTGGGCTCTGTCTACCCCGTAAGGGATAAAGACGTGATTTGTGTATGTATGTATGTATAAAAAATATCCTATGTCTATCCCCGGAACTGAAACTAACTGTATACCAAATTCCAACTAAACCGGTTCACCGGTTATGTGTGAAAAGGTAACAGACAGACAGAGTTACTTTCGAATTTATACTTTTTTAAAACTATAATAAAGATTTAGTTTTCGCTAAGCACTTGCAGCTTTAAAAACGAATAATATTCACAGGATGTTATAAGAATCATGGATCTTGTTTTAGGCGATGCGGCTAGCAACTCATCACTACTTCGATTCACCTTTCCACCTATACGCCCACAATCATGCTAAACATGGCCTTTAGGTAGGCTCTTGTTTAGTGGGTATGCCTGCCGTCGCGGGAGAGCCCCACATACCCCCGGTAAACCCATACCGGGCGGATGCATAAAGCGCATTTTCCACACCATAAAAAAAGGCTCTTGTCTACCTCGTAAGGGATGAAAACGTGATTTATGTATGTGTTATTATGGCACAGTGACGGACCTCTATTCTGTACACAGTCGGCATAAGATTGAGTCTCGCGGGGGGCTATTCCTTACCGCACGCCACTCGGGGGTGATTTGTCAGCCGAGTCTAACTTTTGAAGAGGGTGACAGCGATAACTCCGTATCAGGCAATTTGCGGTTTGACAGCTCCTGAAGCTTATCGCAAGCGAATACCGACGATAATTATACGATAAGATTACCGAGATTCGGAAAGTTAAAATTTAGTTAATAATCTCAGATCAAATTCATAATTACTCTTCTGAAATTCGCATGGTAACAAGGTAACGTGACAGCCTGTAACAGATAAGGCTCCCCTGCTATGGGTGGTGAGGCACGCGTCACGGAATGACGAGGATCCGGGTTCGATTCCCGGCCATAGCTTTACTTTTCGGAATTTTCTGTGTTCAAATTTTCAGTGTCGCTTAGAAATTTAATCTTCTGCCGAAATGTTGTAGAGTTTATAATTTGAACCGAATTATTACACATAAACGGATAACTCACGTATAAAAAGTCGAGTGATGCTCGACATGTTTCGGACTATTACGTTAACTGTTTTAAATATTGACCAAACGGTGAGTGTGAGCGAACCTTTACGGAGTGACGTGATCAGTGTTGTGTGCTGCCCTACATTTGACAGTAATAAAAATGACGATGAAAACGAGGGTAGTTGTGCGCCGCTGTCAGTTGCGTCGAGCAGCCGCGCGAACAAAGCGCTGGCGCGCACTGTTCGTTTCGCTGCCGCCGGGGCGAGCGCTCCAGGAAGAAGGACTACGAAATAGTCCGAAACATGTCGAGCATCACTTTTTATACGTGAGTTATCCGTTTATGTGTAATAATGATTAAGTCTCACGGTAGTTTCATGTTGAACCGAATTGTCACATGTCACTGACAATTGTCTCATTAGTCAAATAGGGGCCTGGTCTGGGACTAAAGAAAAACAGAATGTACCAGTCTCTTCTCGCGCGGTAAAAGTCCATCGATGGAACGGGCGAAAATCATAGGAATCATGTTATAAGCGATGCCAGCAATACATCACTATTTTGATCCCCCTTCCCACCTATACGCTCACAATCATGCTAAATGTGACCTTTAGGTCTTGTTACCTTAAGCTCTGTCTACCCCGTAAGGGATAAAGACGTGATTTATATCTCTTCAGAACAGCATGGAAGCAGTAATAAGTACATTATAGCACATACAAACACAAATCACGTCTTTATCCCTTACGGGGTAGACAGAGCCCAAGGTAACAGGTACGTATAGGCCACATTTAGCAAGACTGTGGGCGTGTAGGTGGAAAATCGAATCAAAATAGTGATGGGTTGCTAGCATCGCTTATAACATGATTCCTATTATAATCGCCCATTCCCTCGATGGGCTTTTACCATCTGCGCGGGAGAAGCAACTGGTGCATTCTATGTTTTTTCTTTACTCCCAGACTCTCGCGCGGTAAAAGTCCATCGATGGAACGGGCGAAAATCTTAGGAATCATCCATCACTATTTTGATTCGTCTTCCCACCTATACGCCCACAATCATACTAAATGTGGTCTTCAGGTCTTGTTACCTTAAGCTCTGTCTACCCCGTAAGGGATAAAAACGTGATTTATATCTCTCCAGAACAGCATGGAAGCAGTAAAGTACATTATAGTCTTTTGTTTAAATGAGAATATTTAACAAGCCGCGATAATATGGACCTGCATTTTCCGCCCTCTAATTACGACGGATAATGATGCGGTATGGACCCAATAACAAGGCATTGATCAAATTATGGAGCCTTCCTACCCTAATTGAACAAACAACGTAATCGCAATCAGCTTTGCACGAGGTTTAAAATTATATTGTCAATGTTGAAGCAAAATGAGATTTTATTTTAACAATATCCACGTACAAGGGTTTTACCATGGCGTCTTAATGCGTTTCAGTTCATAACGTCGGTAACACGCAAGCTAGTTCCTTGGACTTGTAAGCGTCCATAGGCTACGGTAGATGCTTACCATCTGGCGGACCGCACCCTTGTTTGCCATCGACGTGCCATAAAAAAACATTTAGTCGCTCTGTACCTAAAACGCAGTCTGAATAAATCGCGTTATGCCTAGACCTAACAAGAGTTATCAAAAGTTCATGAGCGAAGTCGGCGTTTTGAGATTTAGGTTGACTGCGTATTAGTTCAAGGGAGAGGTAGGAGAGGTAGGCGGGTGGTAGGGCCTTGTGCAAGGTCCGTCCGGATCGCTACCACCATCTTACTCGCTAATCCTGCCGCTAAGTAGCAGTGCTTGCACTGCTGTGTTCCGGTGTGGAGAGTAAGACAGCCGGGGAAATTACGGGCACAAGAGGCATTTCATCTTAGTCCTCTAGGTCGGCAACGCATCTGCAATCCCTCCGGGGTTGCGGGTATCTATGGGCAGTGGTGATCACTTACCATCAGGTGACTCACTTGCTCGTTTGCCTTCCTATTCATATAAAAAAAAAAAAGGTTGATTAAGCTTTACCCCCTTATTCATAAACGCTCTATAGGCTTCTGCTAACTTAGCAATTGTTTGTCCTTATCTGTGAAAGGTAAATGTCAAAGTGACAGATAAGGACAAACGATAGCTAAGTAAGCAGAGGCCTACAGAGCGTTTATGAATAAGGGGGGTTTGTGAGCGAAGTAGGCGAATTGCAAGCCTATTTGGAGTATTCCATTCCATAGATGCATTTAATTTTTGTGTACCAAGAAACATTGGCAGGTTTTGGTTATGTTAAGTTTTCATCGGCCCGAAGGGCTAAACAAAAGCAAGCAGAAATAGGAGCTCCGCGTAAGCGTGTGTGTAAAAGTGCTCAACATTCTCTTAGGCCGACTGTACATACATTCGTTTAATAAAATTGACCAGCGATTGATGGACACTTACATATAAAAACCTCGTAAATAAATTCCAAAACTAAGTGAAAAAGTACTTTATTACAACGCAATAAGAACTCTGAACGCGCTTTATTATCTTGGTACTCCCAAACCACAAACATAACGTATGCACGCGGCGTAAAATGGAACTGATAATTCACGTACTTATTTTTTTTACCGTAAGACGGTGGCGCCACCGCAAGCCGCTCGGATAAGTTTGCGCGATGTTTACGCGGTCATAAAATGGCGGCGCTGGGGGCCATTTTGTTGTTCCGAGAGTAAATTCCTCGGTTTACTGCGGTGAACACGCTGTATAATTTAATAGCTGACGAAAGTTGATGTCAATATTGTAAAAAATATGGTACAGGCAAGGGCCAAGATACATTAACAGTTTCCCGCGACTCCGTCTGCACAAAACTCGCTTATTGCTATCCCGTGGGAACTATGCAATTTTCCCGGATAAAAACTATCCTATGTCCTTTCCCGGCACTGAATCTATCCCTGTATCAAATTTCAGTAAAATCAGCTTAGTGCGGTTTAGGCGTCAAAGCGTGACAGACAGACAGAGTTACTTTCGCTTTAATAATATTTGTTAGTAGGGATTAGATTATTATTAGATTATCAGATTACGTATTTTACGTACTTATAGATTGTATGGGAGAGAAGAAAAAACATAGAACGTACTAGTTGCCTCTCTTCCAGCGCAGATTTTAAGAATCATGTTATAAGTGATACGCTAGCAACCCATCACTATATTGATTCCCCTTTCCATCTATACACTCACAATCATGCTAAACGTGGCCTTGGGGTTTTGTTACTCTAGGCCCTGTCTACCGCGTAAGCGACAAAGACGAAGATGTAATAATAATGCTCTACTTAATGTGAAACAAGGTTAAATTATAATTAAAATGGCGGCCGTTTATCCAAGCCTTGTTTATTCCCTACAAAAGTTAACATAACCAACTCAGCGAAGGAACGCGCTGCTTTCGACAGGTTGACAGTCGTCAGAAACTCTTCAACAACTTCATTTAATTCGTCTACAATTATTTGGTTTGCTGGCTAGTCAACCGACTTCAAAAATGAAGGAGCTTCTTCAAAATATTTTCTCCGTGTAGACTGAGAAGCAATTCAATGGTGTGTGAAATTCCCAGTCCGCATAAGCATCCAACTAAGCATGCTTTTCTAAACTCACTCGTCCGTCTCTAATATAATACTCCTCTAATCCACTCAAAGGTTGGCTGGAAGAGATCCCTTGAAGGGATAAGGCCGCCTTTGTGCTTGTATGTCAGTGTTTGCCAATTGTATTTCTTTTATGTTTTTTTTGCACAATAAAGAGTTTACATAAATACCTACATACATACATACATACATACTTTTTAGGGTGAAAACGGGACCCGATTATTAAGACTTCGCTGTCCGTCTGCCTGTCTGTCTGTCACCAAGCTGTATTTGTATTTTCATAGATGTATTTCTGTTGCCGCTATAACAACAAATACTAAAAACAATATTCTATGTCTATCTGTCTATGTAAGTCACCAATATGAAACGGTATCATATGCTGGTCTGGGAGTAAAGAAAAAACATAGAATGTACCAGTTGCTTCTCTACCCGCGCAGATAGTAAAAGCCCATCGAGGGAATGGGCGAAAGTCTTAGGAATCATGTTATAGGCGATGAGGCTAGCAACCCATCACCATTTTGATTCCATTTTCCACCTATACGCCCACAATCTTGCTAAACGTGGCCTGTAGGTACCGCTGTTACCTTACGCTGTGTCTACCCTGTCAGGGATATAGACGAGATTTGTGTATGTATTTATGTACTAAAAACAATATTCTATGTCTATCTGTCTATGTAATTAACCAATATAAAATGGTCTCACACTGACTACATTTTGCTTAGGAGGCATGGCTCCGCCAAATGCTGGATTTCATATTCACGTGATAAATTTGTACAGAACCCTCGGTGCGAGAGTCCGACCCACACTTGGCCGGTTTTTTCTATCTTAGTCACAATACAATACAAATACTCTTTATTGAACATCACAAATCAGTACAAAACAATACAGAATCAAAGAACAAAGTAGACAATAGGCGGTCTTATCGCTTAATAGCGATCTCTACCAGACAACCAATACGACACTATAATCACTATCACTATCACTATAATCTTTCACGCCAGCACGTTCCCTTATCACACTTTACTTAACTTTGAATATAATTATCAAATCTAATTATGAAGGACGCGTAGCGCTACGGTCTCGTAGCACTCCTACGCCGTAGCAAGTGTACTGTCTGGGATTAGTAGCCCGCATGGATATTGCCGACTTTGTACGGAACCTAGTGCGCTAGTCAGACTCGCGCTTGGCCGGTTCTTTATACCATGTGTGTCTGATGGTATGTGGCAACTAACCCTCTATTCCACAAAGTTAGTTGTTACTTGTTAGTTGAACTACTTGGACAAAAATATTCCACTATCAAATGAATCAAGATTTTTTATTTCTTGATTTTGATGTTTTACTTTTTCGGTTTTTACCGTTAGAAATTAAATTTCTAAATGTCAGTGAAAATTAGAACACATAGAAAAATCCGAAAAGTAAATCTATGGCCGGGAATCGAACCCGGATCCTCGTCATTCCGTGACGCGTGCTATACCCCTACACCACCCATAGCAGGTGGGTAGTCTCCGAATTTTTCTACCTGTTTCTAACTGTCACGTGACCAACAACAACGTGAACAGGTAGAAAAATTCGGAGACTACCCACCTGCTATGGGTGGTGTAGGGGTATAGCACGCGTCACGGAATGACGAGGATCCGGGTTCGATTCCCGGCCATAGATTTACTTTTCGGATTTTTCTATGTGTTCTAATTTTCACTGACATTTAGAAATTTAAAAATATTCCAATTATTTCAACTTTATAATTTATTTCTTCCATGCTGGTCTGGGAGTAAAGAAAAAATACAGAATATACCAGTTGCTTCTCTTCCCGCGCAGATAATAATAATAATAATAATATCTTGGGACACTTGACACCAATTGACCTAGCCCCAAACTAAGCAAAGCTTGTAATATGGGCACTAGACAACGGATAAACATACTTATATAGATAAATACATATTAAACGTCCAAGACTCGAGAACAAACATTCATATTTTTCATACAAATATCTGCCCCGACCGGGGATCGAACCCGGGATCTCAAGCGTCATAGTCAGGTTCTCTAACCGCTAGGCTATCTGGTCGTCAGTAAAAAAAAAGTACATAGTTAAGGGCTTAATCACAA
This sequence comes from Pandemis corylana, assembly GCA_949127965.1. Lineage (NCBI taxonomy): Eukaryota > Metazoa > Arthropoda > Insecta > Lepidoptera > Tortricidae > Pandemis > Pandemis corylana. Next base: position 12,192,935 of record OX421864.1, on the reverse strand, counting down.
CAAAAATTAATTGATTCCCCTATGTTACGACCGTTTTACCGTTTATTGCAATGCAATAAGAGTGAAAAGGTCGTAACACAAAGGAATCAATTAACTTTTGTTTGAATTAAGGCCTTTAACTATGTACATGTGTTTTGAAAACAACTCAAAAGTCCATCGAATTTTAGGAACCATGTTATAGGCGATGCGGCAATAAGCCTACAGAACCGCGAGTCAAAGCCAGTCTGAAATAAGTCTTTGTGCGGTCTGAGCTTAAAATATCGTTTAAAGATGTATTGTAGGCCGGAACCAGTGAAAAGACTTTTGAAATGAACCCCGGGTGCGGCTGATAAGGGCTTATAAGGGCTTATAAGGATTGAGTGCATTGACCACCCACTAATCTTTATCGCTCTTATTGTGATGTATGGCGCTCTTACTGAAGCACAGAAGCTCTGACTCACAGTAGAGCGCCTAATTTAAATCTTTTCTATTACACATGCCTTGCTCGTAAAAGGTGTTATTATATGCATGCGTATAAAGCAGTTGTAGCCGATTTACCTGAAGGAGTTTTAGATATTTAACTCCCTAGGAAGTTATGAGCGTAGGTATGGATTTTAGGACTCCCTAGGGATAGTTCTAGAGCCCACGACCAAAACCATGTCTCATAGCAATACGGCAAAAACCCTATAAAATCGTTAGATTGTATGATTCTGAACCCGACTAGGTGTGTAGTAACGGTCGAAAGTGTAGCAACAGCGTGGGAGGCCATTTCTGCTGTGTCAAAAAAAAAAGGCAGTCGGTATTATAGCAATACGTCTGATAGTGAAAATGTACATAGATTTTATAATTGTATTACGAAAAAGTTTGTTTTCAGACATTTTGCGCGTAGCATATAGCCTGAGCGCATTTTTGAAAATGTCAACAAATTTAGCCGACCTGTATCATAGCAATACGGATAATTTTTTTTTTTAACTTTTCGTATTGCTGCCAGGATTACCAAAAACCTGTTTTCAGACACTTTAAGTGTAGCATATACTCCCAAAAACGAAAATAACGTTTCGGAGTCGCCTGGCCGACGCCTCTGTTAAATGTTACGGTTTCGGGTAAATTCTTTGTTAATTATCATCTAATAAATTCAGGGTCGCAACGTATTCATTGGTTTGTAACAGAGAATTCAAGATGCCTCAATACGATTTTTAAATGATATCTGAGTATCGAAAAGTTGTCTGATAGAGAAGGTGCTACACTTAATTTGTCTGATATAAATTTTTTGCACATGTGGACAACTTATTTTATCATGTCCAACAATTTTCAGACATATTGCTATGATACCGATCGGTAAAATTTGTTAACATTTTCAAAACGGTCTCAAAATTTAATGCGTTCACATTTCCGTCTGAAAATTGTTTTGTTCGCATCAAATAACCAAAATTTACTAATAAAAAAGATTTTCAGACGTATTGCTATGAGACATTTTTTTTGTCTCATTTTTAATTTTTTTAAGTGATTTTACGGGTTTGCGCTACACCACTAACGTCTGAAAAATATGTTTCCGGTATCTCAGAACTATCATTCAACTACAGTCTGCAAATCAGACATATTGCTATGATGCAGTTCGGTAAAATTCTTTGACAATTTTGAAAATTCGGTCAGATCAAACGCTACGCGGAAAATGTCTGATATTGGTATTTTCGAGTTCAGGATAGTCGTATCTATCGATTTGATGCGGTTTTGGCCGTATTGCTATGAGACAAAAATTTTGGTCGTGGGCTCTCGTACTAGGAGTTATGAGTTTAGTTTTGAAATATAGAATCTATTTGTACATCGTTTCTTGTCTCCTATCTTCAAAACTTGGCTACAAACCAATGTTACTGTAAGTATACATATACACATATATATGCGGTATCCTATCCTACTAATATCCTACTAATATTATAAATGTGAAAGTTTGTGAGTATGGATGTTTGGATGTTTGTTACTCTTTCACGCCAGAACGGCTGGACCGATCTGGATGAAATTTGGAACACAAATAGATTATAGTTTGGAATAACACATAGGCTACTTTTTATCCCGGAAAATTGCGTAATTCCTACGGGATAGCGATAAACGAATTCTACGCAGACGAAGTTGCGGGCAACAGCTAGTGTTTAATAAAATATTAGTATTATTACAGAGATTTTCTAATTATTTTATAAAAACAAATTACAAACTGGCAGTATATAGCTTGTTAAGTTTGAAAACTAAACGCATAATCTGTGGAAGACTAGATTTATTTAACATTTCATTTTCACGCATAATGACTTTTAAATTATACAAAACGCATAATGACACATACGCAAACGCAAATTTACCCTACACGCATAATGTGAACACGAGCGAGAAGCTGTGAAGATAATGACAACCAAAGATTTCTTAGACAAATATTATACGCGGCTTAGGGGTGCAGTAAATGTTATTAAAGCTAGATAGTTAACGTAAAAAATTTGTCATTATGCGTATTCGTCAAATTGCGTATATATGTTATTTTGCGTAGTTAGTAACTAATTCACTTAAATTTAAAATGGCCATAATGCGTCATAATGCGTCATAATGCGTCATACTGCGTATACCACCCCAGCAGAGCAAGCCTACTGTCGCATCGCTACTGTGTCGCCACAGTATTCAATCGTCCCATATTTCAGCCGCGACGTTGCCAGCTGTGACGCTGACGTCACGCCCCGGGGTTAATGAACTTAACACTTTCGCTAACGAGGGTAGTTGCGCAAACATGCTACACGTTTCGGGTTATTTTATACCTGGGCAAAATAAAGAGGGTAAATAGATAATCACAGATTATGGGAGACTCACCTTGATTAAAGCAGATGCATGAGTGTACCCATAGCACTACTAGGGTGGCGGCACCAGTGTTGGACACGTCAAGATGACAAGCACCAGTAATGGACACTTCATTTTTAAATTAAAGTAATGATTTAAAATTGACTGTTGTATATAAATGACTATGCCTTTGTGTCTTTTAAATAAGAGTTATTGTGCGTTATTGGGTCCATGTTCATTACTGGTGCCGTCACCCAACGTGGCACTACTGACCAAAATAAATATCATAAATGGGAGGTAGGTTTAGGTTATGTTAGAACTCCAGCAGGCCCGAAGGGCCAAAAATACCCAGTAATAGGAGCTCCGCGGCGGCCGAGCTCCGTCGACTTTGTTATACTTGATTTTGAAATAGAAATCTTTGGACAACTTTGGAAATAAAGGGACGCATGCACGTCCAAACTTGTATTAACAGTCTGGTGACCTCTTAGGATGCCATTCGGTTTTGTCTTGCTGCGTGAGACACTCTTATGGGTTTGATACTGGAATCGGCCGAGTAAGGGAGATGGCAAGAAAAACCCGGATCCGCTTTACCGCCACCATCCCACCACCACTACCAACACCACGGTCTTACTTGCTAATCCTGCCGCCAAGCAGCAGTGCTTGCACTGCTGTGTTTCAGCGTGAAGAGTAAGACAGCCTGTCAAATTACTGGCACAAACTTACTAACATAAGTAAATAGGTAGCACACACCGAAAATAATTTTAATTTAACATTTCTAAAGTAGGTAATACAATTTATATAATCTTTAGAAGGATTTAGGCTGCATTTGAAAGCGGTTCTATTTTTAATTTATGTGTTTTTTAGTGAATGGACTTAAACAAAACGTATGTAACACAAATTTTTAATTTCATCATCACCATAATTACAAAAACCAATCAACATTCCAAATTTAGAAGCCATATCCAACTAGCGCTTTCGGCCTCCCACTTTCGGCGATCACGTTTGGCGAACACTTTCGGCGTCTGCGGCTACTCACATTCGGCCTCGTGTAGCAAGATGGCGCGACGCACGTAGCGAAAGTGGTAGAAACTGAACACCACCACGAAAGAGAAGAAGTATAGCGCTAGAAAAGGAAACTTAGCTTAATCCTTCTAATATTATAAATGCGAAAGTTTGTGACGATGTGAGTGAGACTGTGTGTGTATGTTTGTTACTTCTTCACGCTGAAACGACTGGACGGTTTCGGATCAAATGTCGAACGGAGATAGCTATTACCCTAGATTAAAACACAAGGTACTTTTTGTGGTAAGCTTATGGATTATGTAGTATATTTTATCTATGTATCGTTTCGTGAGTCATAGACGCTTCTGGCTGAAAATCAGTGCTGCAGGCGTCTAACACCTCAGCGTAATGCAGAGCCAGCGCCCGTTTGACTTTTGCGAAGACACACAACGCTGGTGATCTATTTTTATATGTCTTCATTATTTTCTATTTTAAACTGTACATATTCTCTTATATTTGTGTCTTGCAAAAAGGAATAAATGTCTTCTTTCTTTCTTTCTTTATCCCGCGGGTTCACCTTACCACCCGTCCCCCCCAGTCGGATATTAGCCAACAGTTAACTAACTTATTCAATAAATTAATTAACGGTTGTTGCCCAGGGTGCACCGGCCCAAGCGTTACCCTTCCCCCCGTGAGGCCAATAGTCTCTGTTAGAAGGGATTTGTTACGCTAGAGCTCTCGAGGAGGTTTCCGACGTCGCACCCTAGGCTCTATCTACCTAGGGATATAGATCTAACTAGCTGTTGCCCGCAACTTCGTTTGCATAGAATTCGTTTATCGCTATCCCGCAGGAATTACGCAATTTTCCGGGATAAAAATTAGCCTATGTGTTATTCCAGACTATAATCTATCTATGTTCCAAATTTCATCCCGATCTGTCCAGCCGTTCTGGCGTGAAAGAGTAACAAACATCCAAACATACTCACAAATTTTCACATTTATAATATTAGTAGGATTAGTAGGATAGATCTAATAATATAATATAGGGATACATTACATACATATATCACGTCTTTATCCCTTACGGGGTAGACAGAGCCTAAGGTAACAAAACCTTAAGGCCACGGTTAGCATGATTAAGGGCACATAGCTGTAAAGGGAAATCAAAAGGGATATAGATCTAATAATATACATTTTCATTAGCTGTTAGCCAGCGACCACAATTCACTGAAATGTCTGAATGTGTATCTGCCCTCCGTATAAAGAATGCAGAACTCGTTCAAACCAGTTTTCGAGAAAAAGCGGTCTGATAATTAATTACATTTTTTAACTGTATCTGCTAGACTATTTTAGTAGCAGACGTCAATCATGTATCAAAAAAATGGTTATTGCTTACAGAATTTGTATTAATTACTAGCAGTTGCCCGCAACTTCGTCTGCGTAGAATTCGTTTATCGCTATCCCGCGGGAATCACGCAACTTTCCGGGATAAAAAGTAGCCTATGTGTTATTCCAGACTATAATCTATCTATGTTCCAAATTTCATCCAGATCGGCCCAGTACTTTTTGAGCCTATTCATTACAAACATACAAACATACAAAAATAGGTACAAATCTTTCCTGTTTATAATATTAGTATAGATATAGATTACCTATATCGTAGGATTTGACAAAACTATTTCTAACCATAACTGCAGTAAGTAACTGTTTTGCTGCACTTATGATTACAAAAATTAATTGCAGTATCTAAACTTATTGCACTTATGCTTGATAAACTATATACGGAATTTTAAGTTACTGCAGTTATCGTTACTGAAAAGTCAAGTTCCTGCCATATTTTGATATGCATGTCAATGCTGATTCCGAAGTATGTAACTCAATTTTTACAGAAACACGAGTTACTGCACTCTTTATAATGAGGGCAGTATTACAACCATATTCAACGATGATTAATGAACACGAGTCATTTGAGTGAACAGAGCCATCTGCCGCACCGGTCCGCCATCGCTTATATTGCAATTAAGTTAATACTCCGACCAATCCCATGATTGAAACATTGACGGTGTTATTCTGATAGTTTCCAGGTAATATTTATAGGAGTTAATTTTTTTTTGGCTGTAAGACTATTTCCCTGCGCCTTTTGTATTTTCTTAATATAGTTTGTACTGAAGATCGCTACTATCTTCGTGTTTGTTGTGCGAACTAGGATACTATCGTGCATGTCTGTTTTTGCAAATTAAATCATAGATTAATTGAAGAAATCTTGTTGTATTATTGAAAAAACCCAATTACATTTTAGTGATCGTCTTAAATTTTTGACACTTTTACTTATAGAATGTACCAGTTGCTTCTCTTCCCGCGCAAACAGTAAAAACCCCAGGGAATCGGGGAAAATCGTAGGAATCATGTTATAGGCTTTGCGGCAACCCATCACTATTTTGATTCCCCTTTCCACCTATACGCCCTTAATCATGCTAAACGTGGCCTTAAGGGTTTGTTACCTTAGGCTTTGTCTTTTTTTTTTATATATATAAGAGGGGGCAAACGAGCAGACGGGTCACTTGATGGAAAGTAATCACCATCGCCCAGGGACACCTGCAAGACTTGGGGAATCACAGGCGCGTTGCCGGCCCTTTCAAGAACAGCCCCCGTACCCCGTAAGGGGTAAAGACGTGATATATATGTATGTATGTATGTATGTATGTGTGTATGTAAAATGATTGAAAGAGGACAAACCTGCTCCAAAGAAGGTGAACAGGCCGCTGACGCACGCCAGATTCGCAAGCCGGTGCTGCTCGTCTTTTATTTTAGCAGCTGCAAAAAAAGTTACAGTCACATAAACTGGAATAGATCCCTTTTTTGGGATAAGTTCGCTCAAGTCTTATTTACATCCGCATAATCTTAGAGCTGTAGTTTCCACGCGCGCCCAGTGCGGATTGGGAACTTAACACACACCATTGAATTTCTTCGCAGATGTGTGGAAGGTTTCCTCACGATGTTTTCCTTCACAGAAAAGCTCATGGCAAATTTCAAATGTAATTTTCTCACATAAATAAAGTGCCCAAACCCTCCAATACACGGAGGAGGCCTATGCCATGAGGCACGCCGAATTACGCGACAATTTAATAATAATAAAAAAAAACAACACAATAACAACAACAAAAATGAAATTTGTAGTGAATTCGGAATAATAAAAAAGGCTGTAATAATAATAATAACAATAATAATCTTAGAGCGCGTTCTCTAGTGTAAGTTTTCTTCCATGCTGGTCTGGGAGCAAAGAAAAAACATAGAATGTACCAGTTGCTTCGCTTCCCGCGCAGGTAAACGCCCATCGAGGGAATGGGCGAAAATCTTAGGGATCATGTTAAAGGCGATGTGGCTAGCAACCCATCACTGTTTTGATTCCACTTTCCATCCATACGCCTACAATCATGCTAAACGTGGTCTTTAGGTCTTGTTACTTTAGGCTCTGTCTACCTCATAAGGGATAAAGACGTGATTTATGTATGTATGTAAGTTTTTGGCACGAAAAATATCCTGAATGATCAAATGAACCCACTGACCACTTAGCCCGCGGGCTAAGTTGCCCAATTTATTTATTTTTATTTCTCGTACATGTCTAGACCTACACCAATACCACAGACAAAATTACGATACGTAGAATGATAATTTACTACCTTTTTGCAGGCATTGACTCTGAAGTCAGTACATACAGTGTAAAATGCACCTTCTTTTGACAAGACAAAATTGACTGCTGCGAGTGACACAAGAGTTGCTTGGCTGTGTAAAGGTTAATTATCCTTTTCGTTTTAAGACTATTTTTGTTAGGGCGCGGCGACTTAACCCTAGAAATTTCAGCTAACAAATTATCAGGGTCAAGTCATCCACAGAAAAATTAATGGTCAACTCAGCCCGCATGCTAAATGTTTGTCGTCAACCAACTAACATCAGAGCTGACGACCGGATAGCCTAGTGGTTAGTGACTGACTATGAAGCTAGAGGACTTGGGTTCGAATCCCGGTAGGGACAGACAGTTGTATAATGAATACGAATGTTTGTGCCCGAGTCATGGATGTTTATGTATTTAAGTATGTATTTATCTACATTATATAAGTATGTTTATGCGTTGCCTGGTACCCATAGTACAAGCTTTGCTTAGTTTGGGGCTGGGTCAATTGGTGTAATTTGTCCCAAGATATTTATATATTTAGTAAATTTCTCTTCGATGCGAACGTGTTCAAAATGACTTGACTGAGTCACCCGAGTTGCCCCAAACATAAACAATAGTGGTCCACTGAGCCCGCGGGCTGAATGATACGTGGCCCGAATTGCCCCCAAACAAATTATACTACTTAAGCACTCTGATATCTATCTGCGTCTCCGAGGCAAGTTCTAACAAGACCCAAAACAAAAGGCTTCCGAAACACCGACATAACTGTGTATTTAGGCTTATTACTGTTGAGTCTCTAATCAACTGTCCGCCCGCATCACCCTCCATATTTGCTGACGCTACAAAAACAAGGAAACAGTAAACTCTATAGCAACTAGACAAGGCTCCTTTTCTAGTCACCGAATAGGCCGCGAGTCGTACCTGAAAAACCGGCATTACGGGAAAATATGGGCTTTCGGACGTGATTGGTTTTATGAAACGTAAATGGATGATGTAATACAAGTACAAGGTGTTACATAATTGGCATTGTTCATTTTTAAAGCTGTAATTTTAACTCTTATTTGATAAAATTCACAATTTCAAGCAACTAATTTGAATACACTTTTACGTGGCATTTAGGTCTTGTTACCTTAGGATGTTTTGTTTGTTTATACTAACCTAATCTTTTTTTTTTTTTTTTGCGGCGGAAAAATGCGTTACGCATACGACCGCGCCGTGGGGACGACGCGGATGTTATGTGGGACTCTCCCCCCCCCCCCCCTCCGAGCGGGGCGAAGCGGAGGAGGCCTACCCACTAAAAAACCGCCGGTATTCCCTCTCTGCCATTGGAGGGGCGCCGTGGGAGCATAATGGTGTCACCACGCACGCCCCGCCGGCCGCCCCAGCCTATACGCCACGAGAGGGGGGCCGGGAATTCCTGGCCCCCCCATACTAACCAAACCTAACCTAACCTATTGTACAGTCAGCGTTATATAGTTTGAAGCATCCAAGTTGGCCAAGTAGTTCGGTACACCATAGAAATAGTATGGTGTGTCGAACTATTTGGTAACCTTAGATGTTTCATACTATATGACGCTGACTGTACAATGCCTAGATAAATATTTTCTGTAACATTTTCTGTGCCATTTGAAAAAATTTTAGACCAAACGATTATTCGACGAAACATTAAAGAATACCAAAGAATTATACATACATATATCACGTCTTTATCCCTTACGGGGTAGACAAAGCCTAAGGTAAGAAAACCTTAAGGCCATGTTTAGCATGATTAAGGGCGTATAGCTGGAAGGGAAAAAGAAAAAAGAAAAAGAAGATGAAGGGAAAGGGGCAAAGAATTATTTTACTAAACAAAGGGCTCTTGTTCTGTCAATCAAATTTAACCGTTTATAAACTAAATTTCTAAATGTCAGTGAAAATTAGAACACAGAAAAATCCGAAAAGTAAAGCTATGGCCGGGGATCCTCGTCATTCCGTGACGCGTGCTATACCTCTACACCACCCATAGCAGGTAGGTTTATAAACTGTACCATCTTTGAAGCGCACACAAGCTCGGCCGATTTTGGTGATCGCCAGCGATGTTATGGACATCATGACAATAGTTGCCACTAGGAGATATACCTGTGAACATAAAAAAACAAGTAAAAAAAAGAAAAAGCTACAGCACATTCATCCTCCAGCCTATATCCTCATCAATTTTTCATCAAAGTTCTTTTTAATATGTGCTAACAGTAGCACTTGTTGGTCCCATCGGAAGACCAGCGCTGGCTGCAAGGCCAGCATTATGCTGAGGCTGAGATGGGACCATTTCGTGATGTATGTCCTTATGTTTTTTATTTACTTCTTTTTTTTTGTTCTATATGTCACGAATAAATGTTTTCTTTCTTTCTTTCTATATTTGTCCTACTGATGGGCACAGGCCCCCTTCTAACTAAAGGGCTTGGGCTACAGTTCCCACGTGGGCCCATTGTGGATTGGGAACAGAACTGCACACACACCATTGTATTTCTTGACAGATATGTGTGCAGGTTCACACAATTAGTTCACCGAAAAGCTCATGATAAATTTCAAATGTAATTTTGTGCATAAATTCCGAAAAACTCAAAGGCGCCCGGGATTCGAACCCATGGCCCTCTTGAGAGGCCACAGGTCAAACTAGGCTACCACGGCTTTTATCAGTGGATACCACGGTCCATGAGATACAGCCTGGTGACAGACGGACAGCGAAGTCTTAGTAATAGGGTCCCGTTTATACTCTTCGGGTACGGAACACTAAAAATGGCTGCCGCGTTCAATCCTTGTAGACTACAAGCACATGGACAATAAAAACATGTGAAATGAACCAGCGTGAAACACGCTTAGAAGGCTGTTACTATGTCATAAAATAACTCTGAGCGCTAAGCCGTCTTTTCTGAGCGGTACAGATGTTTTCCCATACATTGAAAAAAAAATTGCACTAACTTCCGGCACCACCACTTTAAAGCGGCACTAGGTCTTTCGACATTTATTTTTAATCATCTATAAGCTATGAAAACGCCGTAAATTAATAATTAGTCGTAGTTACTACACTTGTACCTGAGAAATTCCATAAATGTACCGCTCAGAAAACACGGCATAGCGCTCAGAGTTATTTTATGATATAGTAACAGCCTTCTAAGCGTGTTTCATGCTGGTTCATTTCACATGTTTTTTTTTGTCCATGGGCTTGTCGTCTATTGCTGTGTTGTTGTACGTCAATTTCTCGCCACTTCGCTAGGCACGTTCCACAAAGTCAAGTGAAAGAGCAAATCGATGATTGCGCTAGCGTAGCAACTCAGGCGGTAGCAGCGAGGCTACTCCTTTCGATGTACGAAGATGACTTCGTACCGTCCTTTTCACTCTCAAATATTAACTTAGTATAAGAGCGTTTTCCATAAAGTCCACATGCATATTTTTTCCAGAATCTAACTACTTTGGAATTTCTTACACAGAATCGTTTACCGTATCGATCCTTATACAAGAGAAAATGTGTCCCAAAATGTCCATTCCAGTTCGTCACTTTTTTAAATATGGGTATTAGGTATGTATGGAACGTCAATCAATCAATCATTTATTCACAAGAACATATGGTTTACATCGATGGTATTGTAAGCAAATATCAGTCAATTAATATATTCAGCCATTTGAGGCGCGTGAAATGTTTTGAACTAACATTAAGCAGTCAAATTGTATATAATTTAATTAATACTATTAGAAAACAATATAATTAAAATGTCTAAATGGGTACCTCCCATTTGTTCTATGGAACTGTGACGTCATAGGACTGTTAACATTTTTTTTTCCCAACAGTTCCATGGTAGAACTATTGAAACAAAAAATGTGCTATTTGTTCTATAGAACTAAAAGCACCTCAATTTTTTGATGGGAAACTTGAGGTGCTTTTAGTTCCATAGAACAAATAGCACATTTTTTGTTTCAATAGTTCTACCATGGAACTGCTGGGAAAGAAAAATGTTAACAGTCCTATGACGTCACAGATCCATAGAACAAAATGGGAGGTACCCGTCTAAATTACTCATTCTAGTCTAGTCTATTTAATTACACAATGTCAAATTATCAGATCCATCATTTATCAATTAACTTACAATATATTAAATCTAATCAAACAGAAAACTACTTGACAAACAGGAATATAAATGTAGGAATGAATGTGTTTACAGAATGATAGACTGACGAAAGGACTGATGAGTGTGTACATGAATGGAACGAATGAAGGAATGAGAGGGAGGACCGAATGAAAGGGACTGAGATTAAGACGTTGATATGAAACTGAAGAGATCGCTTACTGTTAAAATAATTTAATAAAACTGTTAAACTTGGTTGTGGGTAAATAAAAGCATATTTCAAGAAAAGAAATTGTTTAATTGAAGAGTACACTACGGAATTTGGGGGCTCGGCCGTGATAGAAGAGATTTCTACAGATTGAATTCGGTGACGACGACGCAAGCAAACCAAGTTATACGGTTACGACGTGTAAGTGTTACAGAAGACGAGTTTAAATAGTTAACGACGAAGACGACAGATATCAAGACGATATGGGCAAAGACGCAAGACGGGCAAGTCGACAGGCTGATTACGAAGACGCTGAGGCGGGTTCATCACGGAGCGGCGGCGCCATGTTGCACCTAACGGAAGATCTCATTCCAATGTTCACGGGACAGGATAAGACGTACCCTGTTACCAGGTGGATAGAACACGTCGAAGATAATACCGAGGTGTTCTCGTGGAGCCCTACGCAGCAGCTACTTTTGGCGAGGCGGTCATTATCCGGCACTGCGGCGCTCTGGTTACGATCTGAAAAAGCCTACAAGTCGTGGGAAGAATTAAAGGCGGCAATCTCCAGAGAATTCCCTGATACAGTCGACATAAAAACTATACACGAACTCATGAGCTCAAGAACGAAGAAAAGTGATGAGTCATGTTTAGATTACTTGCTTACAATGAAGGAGTTAGGCAAAAGAGGTAAAATGCCTGATTACGTCGCAATAAAATACATAATAGAAGGCATTCAAGACACGCCAGTAAATAAAATGATTTTATATGGTGTTACGACGTACGCAGAGTTAAAAGAAAAGTTGAAAATTTACGAGATGATCAAAGAAAAATCAAGAAATACACATCATCACGAAGCAAGAAGCAATAAGCCGAGGCAAACAGAAAATCACGGTAGTAAGAAAAAATGTTATAACTGCGGTGAGAATAGCCACTTATCCAGCGCATGTCCACATAAGCAGAAAGGCTTAAAATGTTTCCGTTGTAATCAGTTCGGACACATTTCTACACAGTGCACATCATCATCATCATCGACGGCAGGAGCGGCCAGTAATTCGACGCCATATTCAAAACAAAATCATCATGGCGGTCCGGCGAAACAAATGTGTCAAATGTGTGTCCAGAAGGAACGAATGAACGAGGAGCGCGGAAGTGAGTCGAACGTCAGCGCGAACGAACCGCGATCGAACGAGAATGACCGACCGGTTCACGACCCAAAGATTGCTGCGATGAATGTAAACAGCAATGGCGGACGGCAGCCGGTGAAATACGATAGCAAACCTATGAAAGACGTTGTTTTGTTCAATAAAAGTGTTTCGTCGTTAGTCGATTCGGGAAGTGACATTAATTTACTAGCGGTTGAGTGTTACGAATCGTTAAATGCTCCGGATTACGTGCGAAAAGAGATATGGTTGACGGGACTTGGTGCGACGCGAGTTAAATCGTTCGGATATTTAACTACAAACATTATCATCGACGGTCAGTGCTACGAGAATGTAACGTTTAATATCGTGCCTAGAGACGCTATGCCATTTTCGTTAATTTTAGGACAAGAGTTTTTGCGGAATGTAACGTTCGTTATGGAGGGCAGTCGTGTTTTGTTATTAAAGTCTAGCGATGGTTGGCTTCGTAATATTATGTGTGGTGTGGATGTTTCTGATGTTGTAGGTTTCTTGGGGGACACGGCGCTGCAACAAGAAGTGAAGCGGCTCGTGGAAACATACCGACCGAATAAGACGCGGGAGGCGCCGATTCAGCTGCGCATTACCTTGAAGGACGACATCCCGGTGGCGCAAAGGCCTCGACGACTGGCTGTGGCGGAACAACGGGAAGTGGAACGACAGGTGAAGCAATGGCTTGACGAGGGCGTAATTAGGGTGAGTTTTTCGGAGTATGCTAGTCCGTTGGTACTGGTGAAGAAGAAGGACGGCAGTACGAGAATTTGCGTAGATTACCGGTTAATTAACAAGAAGATGGTAAAGGATGAGTATCCATTACCAGTGATACAGGATCATATTGATAGATTGGCGAAAGCGAGGGTATTCAGCACACTTGATTTGAAGAATGGCTATTTTCATCTGACGGTTCACCAGGATTCAATCAAGTATACATCGTTTGTGACCAATAACTCGCAGTATGAGTTCCTTAAGGCCCCTTTTGGACTCTCAGTCTGTCCGAAAGTGTTTACGCGGTTTATCAATGCAATTTTCAGGGATCTGATCGAGAAAGAATATGTTTTAATATTTATTGATGACGTCATAATTCTTGCAGAAAATGAGGTACAGGCAGTCGAACGACTCAAAGAAGTGCTGTTACGAGCTTCCCAATATGGTTTAGACGTTAACTGGAAGAAGTCCCAGTTGGTGCAACGACGAGTGGAGTACCTTGGACATGTGGTTGAGAATGGTACAGTACGACCATCACCCGATAAGACGGATGCTGTGGTGAGGTTTCCACTACCTACTAATCTTAAACAGTTACAAAGCTTTATTGGACTAACGTCGTACTTTAGAAAGTTCATACCGAACTATGCACTCATAGCGAGACCGTTGACGGAATTAATGAAAAAGGAGGCTGGTTTTGTATTTGAGGCACCTCAAAAGGCTGCATTTCATGAGTTGAAAATAAAGTTAGCTAGTATGCCTGTTTTAAAGATTTATGATCCACAGTTACACACTGAAATGCATACTGACGCCTCAATGGTAGCTTTAGCTGCTATATTACTTCAACGTTGCTCAGACGACGGTCAGCTACATCCTGTGTATTATATGAGCAAAAAGACGACTGAACTTGAGCAAAAGTATACAAGCTACGAGTTGGAAGCATTGGCGGTCATTGAAGGTCTAAAAAAAATTCAGGCCATATTTGATTGGGCTTAACTTTAAAATTGTTACAGACTGTCAAGCACTCGAGTTGACCCTAAGCAAGAAAGATCTGTCAACACGTGTGGCAAGATGGGCTCTAGTGTTACAGGAATATTCTTACAACGTCGAGCACCGCTCCGGTTCCCGGATGAGACACGTGGACGCGTTGAGCAGGGCGCCGTATGTTGGACTTGTCTCGAGAGAGCTTCATGAAAGCGTTAAAAACGCCCAAGAGCATGACGGCGGCTTGATGGCGATTAAAGAGATTTTAGGGCAACAACCCTATTTGGATTATGTAATGGAAAACAACATACTGTATAAAGGAAGCAAATTGGTAATACCTAGTGGTATGGAGATAGAAGTTATAAAGAAAGTGCATGAAACAGGGCACTTTGCTAAGAAGAAAATGACTGAGATGATCACCAAAGATTACCACATTAAGGACCTATCCCGAAGAATAGATGAATTTATGGTCACCTGCATTCCCTGCTTATTAGCTACCAAGAAAGGTGGAAGGCAGGAAGGATTTCTGCACTGTATAGACAAAGGAAGTGTACCATTAGACACACTACACTGTGACCATGTTGGACCACTAACGGAGACTAAAAAACAGTATAATTATATACTTACAGTGGTAGACGCCTTCACCAAGTTTGTCTGGGTATACCCAACGAAGGGCACGACGGCTAAGGAGACGCTGGCGAAATTGTATATACACCAGCAGACGTTTGGCAACCCAGCCAGAATAATAACTGACCGGGGAGCAGCTTTCACCAGTAACGACTTTAAAGAATACTGTGATACAGAGAATATTCACCATGTACTCGTGACGACGGGCGTCCCAAGAGGAAACGGGCAAGCGGAAAGAATTAATCGAGTAATCATCGCTATACTTACAAAGTTATGTATTTCAGAACCAGCATTGTGGTACAAGCACGTCGCGAGGGTACAGACAGCTCTCAACAGTACCTATCAACGCAGTATCGACACTACGCCGTTTGAGTTACTATTGGGTACTAAGATGCGTACTAAGGATGACCTACAGCTGTACCAACTGTTACAACAGGAGAGTTATGACAGTTACATCGAGGAAAGAGAGCAACGGCGGAAATCGGCTCAGCAACAAATAATGAAGATTCAGCAAGAGAACCGCATGACGTACAACAAGAGACGCAAGGAAAGTAGAGTCTACCAGATTGGAGAGAGCGTGGCCATACTTCGAACGCAGTTTGGACCTTGCCTGAAGCTCAAACCGAAGTACTTTGGACCCTACAGGGTTCTAGCGAGCACAGGAAGAGATCGGTATGATGTGGAGAAGATTGACAGGTCGTCGGAAGGACCGACGCGGACGACGGCGTCAGCTGATCACATGAAACCATGGCCGGTCACCTGTGAATGACCTGGGGTCAACGACCGTGTACTAGGGGTCAACGAACTTCAACACCCCACATGGTAAGACGTCTGACCTATATTTAATGTGTACCTAACTTAACCGACTGCTCTGGTAGCGACGTTACATTTTGTCTCTTGCGCAATACTTGTAGTAATCATTAAGGATTATTGTACTGTTACTGAGATAATTAATAATTTAAGTAATGTTTTGTCAAAGAACTGTAAATATTGTCAGTAAAAGATGCCATTGATGTTTATTTAATCTTAGTTAAAGTTGTTAACTCTTATGGAAATTGTTAAGATGAAACATGCCATCAGCTGTTTCAGATTTAGATGATTTGTGTTGCCTGCTGTTATTGGTATTATAGTTAAGCTGTAGCTAGTTGCTGTATGTTAGGCAGTTAGTTGCCTGAGGCCAGGCAAGTTTCCAGGACGGCCGACTGTAGGAATGAATGTGTTTACAGAATGATAGACTGACGAAAGGACTGATGAGTGTGTACATGAATGGAACGAATGAAGGAATGAGAGGGAGGACCGAATGAAAGGGACTGAGATTAAGACGTTGATATGAAACTGAAGAGATCGCTTACTGTTAAAATAATTTAATAAAACTGTTAAACTTGGTTGTGGGTAAATAAAAGCATATTTCAAGAAAAGAAATTGTTTAATTGAAGAGTACACTACATAAATTCCATAGTCAAATCTGGGACACACTTTTTCTTGTACGACAATCGATAGGGTAAACGATTCTGTGTAAGAAAAACCAAAAATATTTAAATTCTGGAAAAAATGTTCATGTGGATTTTTTTTAAAACGCTCACAAGAAAACGGCACCAAACGTATTTGGAAAATGGAATTTCGCAGTACGAAGCCAGCACTCGTATCTCGCTCTACACGAGTCAGTGAGTTCGCCGGAATTACGTCTTACTAAACTATTTGTAAACATACGTGGATAAATAGCTTTAGTATTTATTCTCCGGGCACCATTGTTTCGTATTCACAGGATACCAACTGAATGTATTCTCTATCCCCCTTATTCATAAACGCTCTGTGGGCTTCTGCTAACTTAGCAATCGTTTGTCCTTATCTGTCACTTTGACATTTACCTTTCACAGATAAGGACAAACGATTGCTAAGTTAGCAAAAGCCTATAGAGCGTTTATGAATAAGGGGGTATACTTCCATGCTGGTCTGGGAGTAAAGAAAAAACATAGAATGTACCCGTTGCTTCTCTTCCCGCGCAGATGGTAAAAACCCATCGAGGGAATGAGCATAGGAATAATGTTTTACGCGATGCGGCTAGCAACCCATCACTATTTTGATTCCCCTTTCCACCTATACGCCCACACAATCATGTTAAGCATAGCCTTAGGCTCTGTCAACCCCGCAAGGGATAAAGACGTGATTTATGTGTGTGTGTGTGTGTGTGTATTCCCTGTTTCACCAACTCGACAATTGTCACTGATATGCGACAATTTGCAACGCAATGCGTAGTCAAAGAATCCAACTGTCGTAGATTCTTGTCGAGCTCGTAATGTAAACAGAATTGTCATATGTCACCGACAGTTGTAGGGTTGGGGAACTAGGGACCAGGGTCCGAACAGCGGAGACTACGGGCAAATTGCGAAATGTTTTTGTATTAATAAACAACAATTCTATTACCATCAAATGAATCAAGAAATTTTATTTCTTGATTTTTATGTTTTTTACTTTTTCGGTTTTACCGTTAGAAATTAAATTTCTAAATGTCAGTGAAAATTAGAACACAGAAAAATCTGAAAAGTGAATCTATGGCCGGGAATCGAACCAAAAAAAAAATTCGCATAGTAACAAAAGGTCACGTGACAGTTAGTAACAGGTAGAAAAATTCGGAGACTACCCACCTGCTATGGGTGGTGTAGGGGTATAGCACGCGTCACGGAATGACGAGGATCCAGGTTCGATTCCCGGCCACAGCTTTAATTTTCGGATTTTTCTGTGTTCTAATTTTCACAGACATTTAGAAATTTAATAATTCTATTCTATGTCAAAAACGCCTTGCATCATTTTGGAAATACTCTTTAAAATGCTGTGTCAATTTTTATCAAACAGCCTGAACAGCTAAAAATAAACTTTAATCTCGAGATGGTAAACAAAGAAGTTGGAGAGGCGGAGCACGTGCCCGACACTGATTGGGACTGAATTAGCGGACAAAATGACGTGAAAGTAAAAATAACTGAAGTTTCTTTTACGAAAATAACTGAAAATATTACGAATAAAGAATGTTTCTCTTCCATGACCTTGGATATTTCGCGCGTGGAGAGTAAGACAGTCGGTGAAATAACTGGCGCAAGAGGTATTCTACCTTCTTTCTCTAGGCTGGCAACGCGGCTGTCCATGGATGTTGGTGCTCACTTATGACCAGAAGACCTTGCTTGTTTGCCTTCTTTATCGTATGAAAAAAAAACCGGTTGCCTGTAAAGTCGGTATACGGGCGAAAGTTTTACGTGACAACGACTTTGAGTGGTAAAATAATTTTAATGTGAATATTCATTCGTATAGTAGGAAGAAGCGCAAGACATGAACCGGTGTGTATGCCTATCTCTCTCACTCTCTCTCTCTCGCTCTGTCTCTCTCGCTCTTTGGCGGGCTAACTGTGCTCGAGTGGAAGGGACGCGTGCCTTTCACTTTTTATGTCTGTCTCTCTCGCTCTTAGGCGGGCTAACCATGCCTCTCACTCGCTCTCATTGTGAGCGCATAACGTGAGCGGAGCGTAACGCAGTTTCTGGAAGTGTCACCCGGCAAACCAATTTATAAGACGTTGTCACGTCAAAAATTGTCCGTACACGATTAGGGTGCAGCAAACTCTTCACTGCTTTTTCCCGCAGCATGAAAAGTACTGATCACTAAAGCTATTCACGATCATGGCGCGGCAGATCTCTGTCGACCACAATGAGCAGCAGTCCTACGCCAGTCAAGCCGCTTAGCACCACGCCCAACGCCATAGTTATCATTGCGGGGAGTATACTGGTCACTAAAGCTACTCACGATCATGGCGCGGCAGTTCTCTGTGAGCGCCACCACGATGAGCAGCAGCCCTGCACCAGTCACTCCGCTTAGCACCACGCCCGACGCCATAGTTATCACTGCGGGGAGTATACTGGTCACTAAAGCTACTCACGATCATGGCGCGGCAGTTCTCTGTGAGCGCCACCACGATGAGCAGCAGCCCTGCACCAGTCACTCCGCTTAGCACCACGCCCGACGCCGTGGATATCACTGCGGGAAGTAGGTATACTAGTCTCAGTGGTCACTTTTAGTAAACGTAAATACATGCTCGTCGGGTTGGGTTACACCCTATCCCCTAGCAGCCTTAAAGGGCCATAATGTAAGAGGGGGATCACGCATTCCCGACGCCCCCTCTCGGAGAGGAGGTCCAGCTTGGGTGGCTGGGCCGGCCAGCGGGTGCCGTGGTTCACAATATGCTCCCATAGCACCCGCTCGGCAGTCGAGGGAATACCGGAGGTTTTTTGGGTTACACCCAGACTTTTTATCAAAACGTCCCTAATTTGGCACGTAACGTCGCTTAGCTTAGGCCTTGTCTTCCCAATGCACCCGCTGACACCCGCCATATAAATTTGTTAGTCAATATTCTTTCATCCATCCTCTCTACGTGACCAAACCAACTAAGCACACGACCATTCATTTAAGTGACAATACAAAGCCCCAAGCTACGTTTTACTACCCCTGTGCCTAATTAAAATAAGTATGTACAGTTTGACAACAAATATAATGCGCATCGGCAGTATTCGTTTGCGCAGAGAAGCGCAGACCAGTTTCCGATGGTAGCCGAACGTGTAAATAATCTATATTGAACTTTATTTGCAAGCGCAACTGGCAGAGTATTGCTTGCTTTGCATTCTTAGCTCTGTCCCGCTTACACGATTTTGCCATTGTTGGTACGAAATCGATCGACCAATAACAGCGCCAGAGTTTCCCGCGCTACTAAAATTGGTATACTGCGCAGGTACAGTCAAGGGCAAAGATATATATGCAAGTAAAGTGAAAGAAAATAAGTAATCATATAAAGTTAAAAAGATATATACTCATTCAAATGGTAATAAATATGCAAACTACACTGGCAACATAAATATGTACCTAGCAAGTCCAAAAACTTGTATACAATCAAAATTCCATTATTAATATCCTGCAAATAATGCAAAATATTATAGTCATACTTGTGTCATTAAATATAGATTCAGTAATTGCCACGAAAATATGTATACAAAATGTAATCTGCGAATATCAACTTTACGGCCTAGTCACATGAAACAAATTTGTAAAGTATGTTTTGACAATTCACGAAAACAGTACAGACTTGTCATTGCATATGTTTGTCGCATGTTTTGACCTGTCACCACGACGTTATCAATCGGCATGTTTAACAGATTTTACAGATTCAGATTTCGTTGATTTTGATTGAAGATGAAAACGCTAGGTACATTCAGGGACAAAAAATAAATATATACCCAAAGTATCGAAATATGTATACATAAACTCAAGAAGGCTTGTGTTATGGGTACTAGTTACGAGTAGATGACGATATACATGCCTATATAAATAAATACATACTTAAATATATAGAACATAGAATGTACGTATGTATGTACGGATGTGTGAATGTATGTATGTATAGGAAAAACATAGAATGTACCAGTTGCTTCTCGTCCCGCGCAGATGGTAAAAGTCCATCGAGGGAATGGGCGAAATTCTTTGGAATCATGTTATAGGCGATGCGGCTAGCAACCCATCACTATTTTGATTAATTTTTCCACCTATATGCCTAAAATCATGCTAAACGTGGCCTTAAGGTTTTGTTTCCTCAGGCTCTGTCTACCCCGTAAGGGATAAAGACGTGATATATGTATGTATGTATGTATGTAGAACATCCATGACCCAAGCACAAATATTCGAGTTGATCACACAAACATTACCCTGGCCGGGTTTCGAACCCGGGGCCTTCGACTCAGAAAGCGGTTGCTTCACCACTGAGCCATCCGTGTCGTCAATGTCAAATCATACAGTAATTGGCGATTTACGCTATTTTCTAATTGTTTTTTACTTAATAAAAGGCAAAGTATACTTAAAATAACTGTATGATAAAGAAAACCACTCCTTAAACTTAAGACAAAGTGATTAGAGAGTAATATTTTCTATAGTACGTTATTATTAACATGTTTAATATTTCTTACCGTGATGCCTAATTCGTCAGCAGAGCTATATCAAGCACGTATATACCTTCCTCGCATAAGGCAACAATCCTATGTTTTAAATGATCACTTAAACGATACATTTTCTCCATCAAAATTAATGAAAAGCCGCAAGAAAAACCATAAGAAACGGTAAGTCAAATGTAATTAAAAAATCCAAAAGTGACACATGACACATGCACATGCATAAATCACGTCTTTATCCCTTACGGGGTAGACAGAGTTTATGGTAACAGGTACTTACAACCTACAGGCCACATTTAGCAAGATTGTGGGCACATGTCATGATCACTAGGGATAAGTTCGCCTTTGTGCATGTATTAATGTTATTTTTATTTTTTTGTAAATTGTATCTGTTTCTTTATATTTGTACAATAAAGCATTTACTTACTTACTTACTTACTTACTAGTCTACATAGTATAAAACAAAGTCGCTTTCTCTGTCCCTATGTCCCTATGTCCCTATGTATGCTTATATCTTCAAAACTACACAACGGATATGGATGCGATTTTTTTAATATATAGAGTGATTCAAGAGGAAGGTTTTTATGTATAATTCTACGCAGACGAAGTCGCGGGCAGAAGCTAGTTTTAAATAAATAGAGTAATTATCAGTTAAAGAGTTTGGAATAGCAGTTGTTGTATACGACTTGAAGCTTCAAGTGGTTGGCTGATTACATTAAGATTACAGAGTTCGATGTTACGCAAATACGTTCATAAGTTCCTGACAATAGAGTTGTGTTAAAAGAATTTTGGATTGTTTACATATTTTTGGTTATCATATTAGATACATAATTAATGGTTAAATAGTGTATACATATTTTTGAACTTTACGGTGTTTCTAAGTTTATAGCCTAATACATGAGGACATATTATTGCAAATGTTGTATACATAGTTATCTCTCAAATCATGTATACTAATTTATGTACTTTTATATGTTGCCAAATTTATGACCATTTAGATGACCATGCTTTTTGACACTCTGTGGTGTTTACATATCTTTGCCCTTGACTGTACATCGTGGAGCATTATTTTTGTTGTCAAACTGTACTGAGTGAGACGTGATTAATGTAAATATGCATGCATGTACTAACTCTGGGAGTTCTTAGTCTGATGCATCTCGTCATACTGCTTCCCGTGGGACAGCAGCAGCGTCAGCAGCACGGCGCCAACCAGCACTTGGCAGAAGCCTATGAGCAGCACGCCAGGGAACAGGTTGCAGACGCCGCAGCAGCTCTCGAAGTGGCAGCCTGGCTTGTGCACCGCGAAGTGCAGTGGCACCTGGGATAAATAATAATAATAATAATAATAGTAATAAAGATATTTATTGCCACAACACAAAAAAGACATGATACATATTTATCCAAAAGATGCAAACAATATAATATAAACAACAAAAAAAAGAACAACAATATATATACAAAACACAATTACACAAAAACAATACACAACCGTTGGTGGCAACAGGCTCAGGCTCAGCATGAGCTGCCAGTTTAGATTTAAAAAAATAAAACTAGCAGCGCTGGTTTTCAGCCTGCGCCCTTCCCACAGTGTGGCAGACACATTCAATTAAAAAGGCCGGGTAGGGCCAACATCAATAACTAATTATTAACTATGAGTCCCTTCGAACCCGAGCCGTTAATGGCAATAATAATAATAATAAGAAGAAGAAACAAAATAAGCATGGCAAAAACCGAAAGCCTTGGTGGTAAATCAAGTCATCATCATCGTCTCTAGCCGTCTAAAGCCGGGTACTCATGTGCGAGCTGTAACCATAACTATTGCACCATGAGCCACACCACACTGGGATTTTTGGTTACTGCAACTGTTGCCCTGTCTGCGCACTGTCTACGCCGGTTCCCTTTGTATAAACGCGTCGCATTTCTAATTGTCACTTGTCACCGTGATATGGTGCAATAGGTGTGTGGCAGACACCCTCACCGGATTTGTACTCCGGCTGATGCTCCGAGGTCTCTTGTCTGTAGACTTTGTGAAGTCATCGGTGAGACTCGGCATGCCGGCTTCCTGACAGCTCCTCGCGACTCCAATGAAACACTTGGCCGTTTTGTAACGAATAATAAAGTTCCATATACAAAATGTTGTTGTTGTGAAGCGATTGGCGTAAAATTCCGTCAGTTTATTTTTCGTTTGTTTGAAGTGTGGCTTTGTTGACTTCGCCTGCCAGTTTTGGCGTTTGTTGAAAAAGTTTTTAAAGTAAATAGTTTTGTTTGAAAACTGGCTTTATGCCTTGAAATTCGAAGTTTGAGGAGCCATTCCGCTCACACTTAAAGACATTACAAATGGAAGGTGATGGTGTGATACCAAGTTCGAATTTCGGAGCATCAGGCCAGTTATGGGTAACCTTTGGGTACAAATCGTGTCTGACGGTTCTTTTTTATTCTATGAGCCCTCGATGACACCACAGATAATAAAATACTAGTAGGTGATTCCCTTACTGTACAGTCTACGGCTTAAATATAGCATGATGTCAAAAGCAGTAAGGTCGGTGACACATATATTTGACATGACTGCTGTGTTGTCATTTTAGCCAACCACTTGCCGAAATTATACTGAAATAATTAAAAAAAAAAAGAATTATTGGATGTCCTATACAATGCTACTTGCTATTGCCCGCAATTTATCGCTATCCAACAGGAATCACGAAATTTTCCAGGATAAAAAGTAGCCTACGTGTTATACATACATACATATATCACGTCTATATCCTGACGTGTCCAGACCATAATCTATCTACGTTCCAAATTTCATCCAGGGCTGTCCAGCCGTTCTGGCGTGAAAGAGTAACAAACATCCATCCATCCATATTTACAAACTTTCGCGTTTATAATATTAGTAGGATTCCACCTTTATCCCACATTCCATAATGGCGAATAAAAAATATTATGCAAAAGGAAAAGATGTGGCTTTGAAGATATTATCGGTATCCTTCCCATTCCCGTAAGTATGGAAATTAAGTTCCGGGAATTTGCATCATTCTTTATTTCGGTGTGCAAATGGGAACGGATGGTCGATGGGTATTATTCATAACGGGAAAATGTACCAGTTGCTTCTCTTCCCGCGCAGATAGTAAAAGTCCATTGAGGGAAAATAGAGTGAGCGAAAATCTTAGGAATCATGTTATAGGCGATGCTAGCAACCCATCACTATTATGATTCCCCTTTCCACCTATACGCCCAGAACCATGCTAAACGGGGCCTTAAGGACCTTAGGCTCTGTCTACCCCGTACGGGATAAAGACATGATTTATGTGTGTGAAGCACTTTGAGGATGGAAAAATTGGTCTTCAGCAACCCATCTTCAATGCGTCAATGTTGCAGGAAAAACCTTTGATACACCATTACTAAATTACAGTTTTTTAACCTCTCTGGCACTATATTACAACATTGTTCAACTGGTCGAGCCGTTGGGAATTAAATTTCCCATGACACACCTAGAAACCTCTCGGTATAGATCTTCCCCAAGGAACTACTTTGTACTTCCATGCTGGTCTGGGAGCAAAGGAAAAACATAGAATGTAGCAGTTGCTTCTCGTCCCGCGCATATGGTAAAAGCCCATCGAGGGAATGGGCGAAATTCGTAGAAATCATGTTATAGGCGATGCGGCTAACAACCCAACCTATTTTGATTCCTTTTTCCACCTATACGCCTACAATGCTAAAAGTGGCCTTTAGGTTCTGTTACCTCAGGCTCTGTCTATCCCGTAAGGGATATAGACGTGATTTGTGTATGTGTGTGTAACTACTTTGTAGCTTGTCTTTGAACTTGTGAATTGGAGCTTATTTCTTCCATGTTGGTCTGGGAGTGAAGAAGCTAAGTTTTTTCTTTACTCTCTTCCCGCGCAAATGGCAAAAGACCTTCGATATTCACATATAAATTCGGTATCCATTTAAGCATTGCTCTGTGGCAATATCTACCTGAAATCAGAGTCTGGGTCAGACTCAGCAAACGCCGTCGGGCCAATCTTTATTATCCGATTAATAGAACCTTCCAGACTCTTAGTTACTGATATCAACCTTGTTAGCCTCTATTTTGCCACCATTTATACATACTTACATCACGTATTTATCTCTTACGGGGTAGACATAAAGTAGCAAGACCTAAAGGCCATTTAGCATGATTGTGGGGGTATAGATGGAAAGGGGAATCAAAATAGTGATGGGTTGCTAGCCGCATCGACTATAATAATTACACCACCCATAGCAGGTGAGTAAGTGTTCGATTTTTTCCATTCGTAATTAGCTATCATGTGATAGCGATACCGTCGGGCATTTGTTAAAATCGTAAAAATAAATACAAAGATCGCGAAGTAAAATTCTAGATTCTTTGATAGAATCTACAAAGTTTATCACAAAGTTGAGTTTGCTGCCAGTGACGTAACTATAGGGTGGCAGGGGTGGCAAAATGCCAGGGGCGCCTAGCTCTACGGGGCCCCGAACTGGCTTGGTTTAGACCACAGAAGGGACGCTGATGCACTTCTTTATATTAAGGAAGGACCCCCATCTGACGAATTTGCCGCGGGCCCCAGACGTTATAGTTACGCCACTGTTTGCTGCTCTTAAAAGTTCGATACAATGTAAATATTTAAAACTGTAATGCTACTACTGCGCCTTCTCTCGTCCCTGATGAGCAGTGGATGTTCCATGGGAGTTTCTAATTGTGTCGTACAGACACATCATTCAAACAGATGACGCTTAGCGACAAAAAATCGCATAGTAACAAAAGGTCACGTGACAGGTAGAAAAATTCGGAGACTACCCACCTGCTATGGATGGTGTAGGGGTATAGCACGCGTCACGGAATGACGAGGATCCGGGTTCGATTCCCGGCCATAGCTTTACTTTTCGGATTTTTCTGTGTTCTAATTTTCACTGACATTTAAAGAAATTACACTAAGTTTTCACGATTTTCGCCGCACTTACTTCATCTATTTCAATGAAGGTCCGTGTCCGGGCAGCTGAATTTTAATCTACAGGATGTAGAATTAGAATTTACAATTACTTCGGCCTAATTTCCGGGGTTTGCCTGTACAGCACCTGTAATCGTGTTGCTCCCAATTCGTATACAAATGGGGCTCAATGATGCGCTTGAATTTCTATTAACGAGTTGTGCTAGCCTTATTTCGTTGTTGAACATAACGTACCTACTATAGATGCAGGTGTATATAAGATGTCTTAGTATAATTCAGTAACTAGCTTCTGCCCGCAACTTCGCGTAGAATTAGACTAAGAACTGATGTTGATAATACGTTGCGACTCTAGGCAGCTACGACCGTTGTCATGTTTATCATTCATCATACACACACACACACACACACAAATCACGTCTTCATCCCTTACGAGGTAACAGGTACCTACAGGCCACATTTAGCAAGATTGCGGGTGTAAAGTTGGAAAAAGGAATCAAAATAGTGATGGGTTGCTAGCCTCAGCGCCTATAACATGATTCCTATTATAATCGCCCATTCCCTCGATGGGCTTTTACCATCTGCGCGGGTAGAGAAGCAACTGGTACATTCTATCATTCATCATTCTACTTATTATTCTCACGTTAACAATATTATATAAACAAACTACACGATGATATTCAATCAAAAATATCAATTTTCACTAACAATAACATTTTTCAGTTTTTTTTATCATATTAATCGAAGCATAAAAAGTTATTTTTTATAGGTCCCTTAACCTTATCCATAAACGCTCTGTAGGCTTCTACTAACTTAGCAATCATTTTGTCCTTATCTGTCACTCTGTTACCTTTCACAGATAAGGACAAACGATTGCTAAGTTAGCAGAAGCCTATAGAGCGTTTATGAATAAGGGGGATAGCTTTTACTTAGCTTTTATCTATACTAATATTATAAAGAGGAAAAATTTGATTGTTTGATTGTTTGTTTGCATTGAATAGGCTCCGAAACTACTGGACCGATTTTAAAAATTCTTATTCCGTTAGAAAACTACATTTTCACTGAGTGACATAGGCTACTTTTTACCGCGGGAAAATACCTATTCCTACGGGAAAATTAATTAATCGCGGGCGAAGCTGCGGACGGAAGGCTAGTCAAAAATAAACGGATCATTCTACACTAGGTACGATAAACTGGCGAGAAATTAGTGAAATTCGTAACAGCCTACTGTGCTGGCCGTCTCTGACAGGCATCGCACTGTAACTTAAGTTGGTTGTCTGCCGCCGGCAGCTGTGGGCATAGAGCAAACAACTTAATAGAGCGGGAATGTTATATATTAATATTACAAAGGAGAAAGATTTTATCATTTGATTGTACGGAATAAGCTCCGGAACTACTGGACCGATTTGAAAGATTATTTCACAATCAGAATTCTGCATTCTCCTTGATAAATATGGGCTCTATTTAATTCTGTGCTGACAAAGTGTAAAATAAAATTATACCGGGCCAGAATTGGCGATTACCGATTACTGCACTGATTACCTGCTATGGGTTGTAGTGGTATAGCACGCGTCACGGAATGACGAGGACCCGGGTTCGATTCCCGGCCATAGCTTTACTTTTCGGATTTTTCTGTGTTCTAATTTTTCAGTGTCGTTTAGAAATTTGATTACTGCACTCTTATTTATGGAAGGAATGATAGGTTACTATTATGATCGATGCGGATAGTTATAATGTTTAGTAGTGTGGCATAGCGATTGAAATTCGATACATTTTTATAAAAAACAAAATTATAATTAATTAAATGACCTTGTAGGAGATAAAGGAGAAACAATCCCGACAAATGAAATTAAATGTTTTTTATTGCCAGACTTAAGTCCATATTAAAACTATCAAAAATAAATAAATTGAGAAAAAAAATATTTAAAAAGAAGGATAAATTCAATGTATACAATGAAATTAAATCACACTGAATCCTATCGAATCAAATTAAATGAAATCACAATAATAACAACAAAAATAAAATTAATTAAGTTCCAGATTAAATTGAAATAAATAAATTAGCTTGAATTAAATTTAATTAGGTACACTTTTACACTGCACAACAAATTAGGGTTAGTGTGGTTTTAGTGGGAATAAACTGACGTGTTGCCATGATTGAATAGCACTGCCAGTCTTTTTGGTTATTTCCTCACTGGCTGAGTTACATTTCGCACCCTTCGTGGAAGAAAGACGTAAGTCCTGTAGAGCCTTAATAGGACTTACGTCTTTCTTCCACGAAGGGTGCGATTTGCGCGGCGCATCGATCCTGCTTCAGCGTTAATCCGGATTCGACTGTTTCATTATCGGATGCAGCGGTTTGGGATCTTGTTTAATGGAATGGGATCAAAAGATCGACATCGCTTTATCTTTATACGTTTCATTCGTTATTATTTAAGCTGACGCATCGCTAAACAATCAGTCGAAAACAGTATGCTTGTAGGTTGATGCAATCTATAAATTATTATCATGGTAGCATCATTAGGTTAAATGAGGTTATGTGGAAATGAGCAGCCAGATTTAACAGTAAATAATGTATATTAAAGCAAAATTGTAAAAAGGGGCCCCGACGTGTGTACGCACGTCTCTGAATCAACAAACATACTTAATTATTGTTGTCATGTCTAAGCACAACGTTTTGTATTGCTTAGATAACCGTTTGAACACTAACATTACATGTAAATAGATTACATTATCAGCCAGTATATAATCAGGCGCTATACAGCCTCTAATAAGATTTTATGTCATTTTTGCCTATGGCAACTCTCGGCCGTCTGCCGACAATATACGTAGAAACGCACCATCCAGTTTTTTAATTTCTATAAATACTCGTAAAGAACCACGCAGAATCAGACCCCCAAACCAGTGATTTGTTCATAGGTTTTCGGTCACAAAATACGTTTCGAACGCGTTTGCGTTGTAATGTCAAATACTACAAGAACAGTTTGTTGCCGTTTCGATCCGCAAGTGGCGCTGACAATTTTTCCATAGTAATTGAGACGTTTACGTGAACGCGTCCGAGACGTTTTTATATGCGAAAACTTACACTAGACGCTCCACTCACACCGCTATACTTTTCGTCAATGCGCGTGACACTGACCGCGCGCTAGAACAGAGACTTCTTAGAGTTGGCATAACAACTTTTATTTATTTATTTTTGCATACATATAGTAAGGTAATCTAATTAAGAGTACGAGTATTTCATGGACCTATTTACACAGTTAAATAACTTGCAATGTTTGTATGTACGGTCGTCTAAAAATTTGTAAGCGAATTTGACCCACTTCTAGTACGTATTGAGCTAAAAAGTTGCTCTGATCGTCAAAGGTATCGATGCAGTCAGGCTAATCATAGTGATCAGATTTGTGGAAAATATCCCTTAACTTTGTAACAAACAGTTTAAATTACAGTGAATTATGCATGCAAACGAGTGCACTATAATAGGTGACATCTTTCATTTTGGTTTGACGTATGAGCCATATTTGTATTTGTTTGAAATACGAACGTATTAATATATGCGTAAGGTTTATTTTCCACAAATGGTTCGATATTTATGATCAGCCTGACTGCGTCGATACCTTTGATCATCTGTGCCTTATGATATTTGTACCTTATTGAACGTCCCGAATTTATTGAAAAGTCGCTGCTCTTATATTTATGACGCATTGCGTGTTCTGACGTTATTAACCTTACCATGTAAGGAATTTATTGAAATTTAATGATGCTCCGAAATATTTGAGGATCTCGCCCGCTACGATATATCTGATGGTGACTGTATGTACGCCTAAAAATAACAGTTTACCTTAGGAACAGAACAAGTCTTCTTGTTTAATTTGATGCCAAACAGTTTGCCCATCATGGCGACTAGCTGCGATCGGCAGCTGAGGTTCTTCGTCCCAAAGATCAGGTTGTTACTTGCCGTCCACTAAGAAGTAACGTTGTATGTATGCATGTGTATGTGTATGTATAATTGTATTTTAAGGTACAAGATAG
Source organism: Pandemis corylana (assembly GCA_949127965.1). Lineage (NCBI taxonomy): Eukaryota > Metazoa > Arthropoda > Insecta > Lepidoptera > Tortricidae > Pandemis > Pandemis corylana. Next base: position 12,162,697 of record OX421864.1, on the reverse strand, counting down.
AATAAGGAATAGTGTGTTAAGAGAACATGCGGGTGTGAAAGAGGATGTAGTGACTAGGATAGAAAAAAGTATGCTTAGTTGGTTTGGTCATGTAGAGCGGATGGATGAAAGGAGACTAACTAAACAGATCTATATGGGGAGTGTGAATGGTTACGTTGGGAGGGGAAGGCCTAGACGGACAGAGACCAAATAGGAGACGTTTTGGAAAAAGGTCAGGTCAGGAGTACCCGAAACCGACGAGCATGTATGAAGAGATTGATGAATGTGGATGAAGCAAAAGAGTTTCAGGATCGTATCAAGGGGAACATTGTGGTCTCTGCCTATCCGTGTGGGAAAGAGGCATGACGGTATGTAATGTACCCGCGTTTCAATACGACCAATGATGAGATTTAAATTTCATTTGTCATGCTTGGATACGTAAGGACATTGACCGTTCGATGTAGGTATAGCGTTTTTCGACGCCTATATGCATAGAGCAAACAAGATAATAGAGAGGAAACGTACAATTTATGCGAAATGAGATTACGCGAAGCCGAAATCGGCGATCATTGCACTCTGGTTGGCCAGCCGAAGGTCAAAAGGATAAATAAAGTTGGGCAAGCACTATTATGATCGATATGGATTTGGGTTTAATGTTTAGAAGTTGTGCGGCATAGTGAGTGAAACTCGATTAATTAAAAAAAACGAAAGGTAAATTTATAATTAAAATGTAAACTATGATAAAATCTAAAAGTTAACTAAATATACAAAACTTAAAACTAAATAAATATACCTAACTATAAAAAGAAAACACCAATTCGATATAAATATAATTAAAATGTTAATTACATAAATGTTGGTTCCATGTAGAAGCTAAAGGTTAAATTGCGTTTGTATGGTGTAAGTTGAAAAAGACTGATGTGTTGCCACAGTTGGATAGCCCTTATTACCACTCTAACTGGTTATTTCCTCTATGCCTACACCTAACGAGTTTTCCTACTGATGATGATGGTAAACAGACAGACAGATTTGACGTTAAAATCTGCCCATCCTTAATTCTAGTGTGAATGAGTAGGTATTAATAGGACAAACGTGACATAGACCGCTGCTTTATTCCACCAAACTGACAATTGTTGGCGACATGTGACAATTTGTCATGAAAAGCCAGTGGCGTAACTATAGGGTGGCAGAACTGGCAAAATGCCAGGGGCCCTTGCTCTACGGGGCCCCGAACTGGCTTGGTTTAGAGCACAGAAGGGATGCTGATGCACTTCTTATATTGAGGAAGGAGCCCCATCTGACGAATTTGCCACGGGCCCCAGACGTTATAGTTACGCCACTGTGAAAGGCGTAGTCAATATGAAGCTAACCGGCGTTATTTCTGGTCGAGTTTGTAATGTAAACAGAATTGACACTTGTCACTGACAATTGTCATGTTGGTGACATAGGCGCCAGGCGTCATTGTGATCAAAAGGAATTCAATTAAAATTTTAGGGTAATGTGGCTCCGACCCCACCAAACGCTAGTCTGTTATGAAATAAGTTCCTGTCAAAAAATGACACATTTATAGTTTTTTTTTATTGTACCTACTTTCTGTTTTTAACTGTACTTGCGTGGTCATCCATTTTAAATTATGTGTACCAAAATGCAAGTCAATTGGACCAACAGTTGAAGAGTTCCCACCTGCAGAGAATCCGACTTATACGAGTATGCAAAATTTCAGCTCGATTTGCTTCATAACTGAGTTGCAAGATTCCACCCGGAGGTATAAATTGCAAGTTAAATAAAGAAAGAAAGAAAGAAAGAGAAACATTTACACACATTCGATACACGTAGATATTTATAAAACAAGGAGAAATACAATATACTAAGGAATAGTACCGATATGGTGTAAAATGGTCCCCACTCAGCGTAATGTTGCGGCAAGCCGCAACGCTGTTTTTCAGTGGGACCCAGATAAAATTATAAAACTAAACACAAAAAACACATACACTGTGGCTTGTTAAAAGGGAAAATCATCGTTTATTCAACTTTTGGCGTTACAACAGACTCAAATTCCAGGCACACCACGGTCCCCGTCTGGCTGGAGGCTTCCACGATCCTCAGAACCCTGCCGTAATCCCTCGTCAGCATATACACATGGTCCACGAAGTCGTAGTCGACGTTAGAAAAGGTGTATGAACCCTGGAAAAATATTCCATTTGCGAGTAAACTCTTCTTCTTTTGTTCAACTTAAACCACTATAGCCGGCAGTGGTGTGACGTCCATAGAACTCGATTCCCATCGGCTTGCCTATTTTAAGGCAGTTGGGCACTTTTACTGTGCAAAATTAGAGAAAAGGCTAGTTATATTCCCTTCAGCTTGCCTTCTCATATACTAGACGCCACACCACTGTTAGCCGGGTACTCATCTCTAACCGTAACAGTAACCCAAATCCGAGCCAGATCTCCTAGGGCTCCAAGTCCCCCCAAGCTTATATAAAAATCCTTCTAATATTATAAATGCGAAAGTTAGTGACGATGTGAGTGAACATGTATCCTTGTTCCTTCATCAGGCCGAAACGACTGGAAGGATTTGATTTTTTAGAACGGAGATAGCTGGTACCCTTGATTAAAACATAGGCTACTTTTTATGTCGGACAATTGTATAGTTCCCGCGGGATAGCGATAAACATGTCAAAGCTGTCCAGAGTCGCTACGTAAATATTTATTTTTATTTTTATTTATTTTATTTATTAAGAAACAAACAGTCGCATAGGTACATAAACTAACTATGACAATGAGTAAAAATAGACCTATAGTTTCCTTAGTTGAAAATAATACAAGTACATGGCACAGCAACAAAACAAACAGGTAGGCAAGTAGTAGAAATGTCTACACAACATAGATACATGTTGTATGTAATCGTTACCATACTAAAAACACATGAAACGTTGGTTACAGGACAAACAGATGTACAATGGTGGGGTAATCCCTATAAAAGGATCTCGCCGGCAACCTTTGATGAAAAGAAAAAAAAAAGAAATTTTACAAAAAATAGCTTAAAAGGCACTAACAAGCTAGAGAGCCTGCTTAAATACATCTTTTATTGACTTTAACGTGCAGTTAAATATATCCATGTCCGTGATTATTACATTATCATCAAAACCTTTACAAGCACGCTCAATAAATGCATTTCGAGCATAGCAGGTACGACTTCGGGGTATCGCGAAAAGATTTGCAGGACCACGACAAAACGGGGATGAGTTCATCCATGTAATTCTAAATGGAACATTTAAGAACGTACTCCTAAACGCAACATCTATCATGCTCACGTGACCTTTAGATCTTGTTAGATTAAGCTTTGTCTACCCTAATATCTATTCTATCTAATCAGTAGCGTAACTGTAGGGTTTCAGGAGTGGCAAAATGTCACGGACCCCTGGTTCTACGGGGCTCCAAAATTGGCTTGGTTTATAGCACAGAAATGACGCTGATGCACTTCTTTATATTGAAGAAGGAGCCCTCTGACGGGTCCCAGAGGTTACAGTTACGCCACTGTATCTTATACTAAACATAACAGTTTACCTTGGGAACTGAACAAGTTTTCCTGTTGAATTTGATGCCAAACAGTTTACCCATCATGGCGACGAGCTGCGACCGGCAGCTGAGGTTCTTCACTCCAAAGATCAGCTGCCTCTTGCCATCCACCAAGAAGTAATCTTGGACTGACAGCTACAAACATAAACGTTTTCGTTCACTACAGTTAGACAGGCGGATACCGGGGGAAAGAGTCCGAAATAAATGCCCTGGGAGCAAAGAAAAAACATAGATTGTACTAGTAGCTTCCCTTTGTGTTTATATATTTGTTGTGATTTTCATAAATAACTCTTTCTTTCCTTCTTTCTTTCTTTACCCGCGAATATGGTAAAAGCCCATCGAGGGAATGGGCGAAAGTTTTTGGAATCATCAATCTCTTTCCAACTATATGCCCACAATCATGCTAAACGTTTCCTTAAGGTCTTGTTAACTTAGTCTTTGTCTGCCCCGTAAGGGATAAGACGTGATTTATGCATGTGTATTTTAGCAGGAGGTTGGAATAGTTCAACTGAACACCCCTACAAAGAATCTTCATTTAAATTTTTGATCAAATTTAGTCTCCCCTTTGAACACTTGTAAACATCGATCATTGTGTGGAAACATTTGTCAACTATGTATTAAATATACTGAAAAACATTGAACAGTACATACACACACACACATACACACACACACAAATCACGTCTTAATCCCTTACGGGGTAGACAGAGCCTAAGGTAACAGGTACCTACAGGCCACATTTAGCAAGATTGTGGGCGTATAGGTGGAAAATGGAATCAAAATAGTGATGGGTTGCTAGCATCATCGCCTATACTATAACATGATTCCTATTATAATCGCCCATTCCTCGATGGGCTTTTACCATCTGCGCGGGTAGAGAAGCAACTCGTACATTCTATGATTCTTCTTTGCTCCCAGACCAGCATGGAAGACAGTACATGCTATATTATAACAGTAGGTACAGTTTGACAACAAAAGTAATGCTCCACAATGTACCTGCGCAGTAGACCAATTTTAGTAGCGCGGGAAACTCTGGCGCTGTTATTGGTCGATCGATTTCGTACCAACAATGGCAAAATCGTGTAAGCGGGACAGAGCTAAGAATGCAAAGCAAGCAATACTCTGCCAGTTGCGCTTGCAAATAAAGTTCAATATAGATTATTTACACGTTCGGCTACCATCGGAAACTGGTCTGCGCTTCTCTGCGCAAACGAATACTGCCGATGCGCATTATATTTGTTGTCAAACTGTACATGCTATATTATAACATTAACACTTTAAGACTAAGTTGTCACAGTGGTCCGCTCAAATGGTTCCTTTCGCTATTGTGGAAGTTCCTGGCGCTCCTACGGAATCTATCTTTTTCACATGACTATTCTTTCGGTCGCCATTAAAGCTATCAGTTTGTTACATTTCCATTTAGTCAAGCTAACCTAATCACCAGCTCAAACCATCATCATGTCCTCCTTGACTTATCCGTCAGCGGCGACCCTGCTAGCTCCGGAGGTGAGAGCGAGAATGGCTGGCAAAACCAAATTTAGTTTTAAAGGTGCGCGTGTTGAAGACCTCGAAGACAAATGCCTTCACAAAAAATCTGCCCTAAGCCTCCCTACACCTACAACTTCGTGGGTCAGTGGTACCTGCTGGAATAATAGGTACAGAATACGAAAGACCTTGCGTAACAATTTATCACCTTGACAGTGGCATCAGGCCGAAGAGACGTGTAGGTTCCTCGTAGCAAGTTCTTCTTCGAGCTGGTGTTGAACAGCTCCGCAGTCACCTCTCCAGAAGGATTGGGGTCGTACGGATGCTGGGGGTTCTCGCATTTCTCTACTCGCACTAAAGTCGCTACGAAAGGGCCCTGCCGTATTAAAGAACGTTAACCTTTTCGACACATATATCAGCACCGCAGGTTCAACGCCATCGATCTATATATACGTCCATTACTTCAATGCAAAAGCAACCTTGGTACAATTTGGTTTAGGTTCAATTTAAAGCACCGCAACAAAGAAGTCTGGCGTACGGGTGACGTCTCTTGTATTTGACGTGGCGGCGAAAAGGTTAAAGGAATTGGCACACTTTAACCTTATTGGTATAAGGAAGGCCAACGAGTAAATGCGAACCTGATGGTAAATGAGCACAACCACCCATTGTTACTTGACTAAGATAGAATACGTCATGTGCCAGTCATTTCACCTGCTGACTTATTCTTCACGTCGGAACAGAACCAAGCATTACAGGGGCCTTACTATGACGTCTTAATGCGATTCAATTACGATTCAGTCTGAACTGAGTCGGAATTGAATCGCACTAAGACGTTGAAGTTACTGAAACATGAGACACTGCCTCTAGAACTTTACGGCTCCAACGGTCAGTTCTATGAAGAATACGAGCATATGTGCCCCGTCCACTGCTACTTAAAGAAGGGTGGCTGGACCAAGTGCAGGGTCCGTCTGGATTGCTACCACACTAACCCTGCCACCAAGCAGCAGTGCTTGCGCTGCTGAGCGTTTTCCTAATAATGACCACATGGTAATTTTTTAGAATTTAAATATTTTGGGTTTTTGTTACTTACAATCGTTTACCCTATCAATTTTATTCAAGAAAAAATGTGTCCCAGATTTAACACTGGATTTTTGTCCTGTTCTTCACGTTCGAACATATCTATGTTAAAAAAGTGACGAAATGCAATGAAAATTATGGGACACATTTTTCTTGTACTTATAAGGATCGATTGGGCAAACATTATGACTGTGTAAGAAAAATCCAAAATAGTTGAATTCTGTAAAAAACGTTCACGTGGACTTTTTATTGGAAAACGCACTGCTATTTTCCGGAGAGGAGAGTTAGTCGATAAAATTACTGGCACATCTTTGCCGTCTAGGCTGGCAAGGCATTTGCAATCCTTTGTCACGGGCGTGTGGGTGGTAGTCACTTACCATTGGGTGGCTCGCTTGTTCGTTAGCCATTCTATTTTATAAAAATTCAATGTTTACAACTCACAGATTTCGGTTTTGAAATGCATTTTTCTGTTGTAAAAATAACTTTACAGAGCAATATTGATAACAAAATGATCCGTCTCATCTCGCTTGAAAGACTGGCAACACATGCCATTAGCATTATTAAATGTACATTAATGTCTGTCCATTCGTTGTTTAAGAAGATTTACCCTTGTGATAGTGGACTAGGATATAATTTCGTGTGAACGGATGTTGGCGTTACGCTTATTATGACTTGGAACATTTGTATATTTCCTACATTAATTTAATTATTTAGGTACAATGAAAGTTTCTAGAATATTCTGGCATCGGTTATTATTGCAACAAAATAGATTTCAAGGCTTTAAATAATTACCGTTATGAGTTACACATAATTTGAATGTTGTAAGCGAAAGCGAAAATATGGAACGTGACTTACAGGAAAAAACCATAGTAAAATCAGGGACTCATTGTATGAGTAGAAAAACCCAAAATAGTAAAAAAAATATTTTGATGAACATATTTACCTTGCTACTCCGTTACTCTTACTCCGCGTGGCGTACTCTGCTACTCTGAGTAGCGGAGTAGCAAGGTAAATATTTTTTGTTCATTGAAATGGAACTCTGCAAAGTATCGCGTGATTCAATAAAATAATTACAATGTAGACTTTTTTTCGGAAAATGATCATATCAGCATAGGATCTTATTACAAAATAACCGGATTTGCTGCGATAAGCATCAATATTTCGTGATATCGATCGCCATATGCGTGTATCACACGATAACATTCTATCTAATCCATGCCTTCTGTTAATTAAACCCAAAGCACCTACATTTAAACTGGCTGACAATCTTACACCGTCCGTCCAATTCGGTCCCAACGGTCGTGCAATTTAGTCCCAATATCGCCAGCGCCGGTCCAAACTTAGCTTGAAGTAATTATCGCGATGAAGGTGCAGCGACAATAATCAAAACAATTAATGTGGGCCCGGAGCGACAGATGGCGCTGGCTAATTAGATCTCAGACTTGAGTAATTACCTCCCTGCCTGCATATATATATATATATATATATATGCTTGTTCTAGGACAATGTTTTTACATCTCCATAGCCTTTGTTTCTTAAGACACACTATGCGGTCTTAAAATCATTGTCTGGAAAGCAGATTTTGGGAAAAATATATGGCAGACTTGCTTGAGCCAGGACACCTGCAAGATGATAGCGGTAGGTTTTAGCCTTGCAATCCACTCCGCGTATGACTGAAAAGAGTGGAAGCTAATTGCATGTGGTCACGATTTTCAGCAGTGAGGGAACGAGGAAGAAAATAGCTTTTGCAGTTCACGATGGTGAGTGGTCTTTATTTGTGGTTGAACGTGTAGCACATCTTGGCAGTGTGCGTGTCTTACGAAGCGACTAAAGAGCGTGATTTCTGTCTATTTTTTATGAAGTATTTAGTATAAGCGCTTTCGTTGTCACGCACACTTTGATACGTATGCAGTTATGTGTTTAGGTACCACAAATAAACCTCGCTCGAATTCGTGAATTGCAGGAACATCATTCTAGTGTGGGGGATGCCACAATAGAGAGATCTCTCTCCAGGCAGATGACCGAAGTCAGAAGAAAGAGAGTTGGAAGTTGTGTTTATGCACGTTGAGAAACTTCTTCTTCTTATTTGTGACGTATCAAGTCGTTATAGCAATGACAACTTCGCCAATGTCAAAGTAACAAACATTATAATAAAAAACTCTTGTGACAAAATGTCGGCAACGTTGTACGGTCAAAGACTCCCTCCCCCCTGTCGGGCTCTTGGTCAATGACATGCCTCAGAAACTGCCAGGAAATCATTAGCCGATGCCCAGGGTGCACCGGACATAGCACATGGGACTTACAGAATATTTTGTAGTTAACTTAAAAAAAATGAAACGGGAATATGGCGCACAGCAATAAAACTCGTGATCAAGCTACCAATGCACGTGTATAATGTTTTTTTAATCACCACTGATGATGACCGTTTAGATGATAAACTGTTGACAACAGTCAGTCATTGCGAGATGACATTCAAACAGGTGGTGTTATTTTTAAAATTCTGCGGATTATTGCTGATTTGCCAGAGCTACACTACTGAGAAGCCTAAAGCTGTAAATATTCACACTGAAGCTCAGAGTAGAACGCTGTCTTTAGCCTTACAGAGTCCTTAAAAACGATGGAATAGTGCGAAGGAGGGGTAATTACACAAAAGATCCACGAATGGGTCGAAGTGTATCCGTAGGGACCCCTAGACTAAGATAAGATACAAAATCCATTACTTACTTCCACGCTGGTCTGGGAGCAAAGAGAAAACATAGAATGTAGCAGTTGCTTCTCTTCCCGCGCAGTTGGTAAAAGCCCATCGAGGGAATAGGCGAAAAACATACGAATCATGTTATAGGCGATGCGGCTAGCAAGCCATCACTAATTGGTTCCATATTTTGCCATCTATACGGCCACAATCTTGCTAATCGTGGCCTAGGTCCTGTCACCTCAGGCTCGGTCTACCCCGTAAGGGATAAAGACGAGATTTGTGTATGTATGTACAAAATCCATGCGCACAATGTGTTAGTAAGCTGTTGGTTTCAGGGTCCGTATGTCTCTACTGCTATTGGGCTCAAAAGATGTGCCAAGCCGACGCTGCCCTATGTGCAGAACCCTGCGATAACATTCACGTGGGAACCGATCAAACCCAAAAAAAGCGTATTGAAAGGAAATATTACAATAGTCAAGCCTACTAAGGACATCAAGGTAAGTGTAAAGGAACATTATTGTAGAGACCGTGAAGTCTATTATCTCCATCTATATCTATACTAATATTATAAAGAGGAAAGATTTGTACCTATTTTTGTATGTTTGTATGTTTGTAATGAATAGGCTCAAAAAGTACTAATCCGATCTGGATGAAATTTGGAACATAGATAGATTATAGTCTGGAATAACACATAGGCTACTTTTTATCCCGGAAAATTGCGTGATTCCCGCGGGATAGCGATAAACGAATTCTACGCAGACGAAGTTGCGGGCAACTGCTAGTTTATTATAAATGTGTTTTCATGTATAATATATTATGCATTTCAGTACTTAGTATATTAATATAGATTCTAGATTGCACCACCTGCTCAGATCTGTTCTGTTCTCCAGTCTATTATGGTTGCCTGGTAGAGATCGCTCTATAGCGATAAGGCCGCCTATTGTTACCTTGTAACATTCTGTATACCTTTTTTCTGTTTTGGTTGTTATATGTGGTGTTCAATAAAGAGTTATTGTATTGTATTGTAAAGGATTGCTGGACGAGTATTTTATTGAAACACTTTGCTGAAGTCCATTTCAATGAACAAAAAAATATGGTTATATAGCATCATTTCTATAATTTCTATTCTTCTATGCTGGTCTGGGAGTAAAGAAAAAACGTAGAATGTACCAGTTGCTTCTCTTCCCGCGCGGATGGTAAAAGCCCATCGAGGGATTGGGCGAAAATCTTAGGGATCATGTTATATAGGCGATGCGGCTAGCAATCCATGTTTTGATTCCCCTTTCCATCCTTACGCCCACAATCATGCTAAATGTGGTCTTTAGATCTTGTTACCTTAGGCTCTGTCTACCCCGTAAGGGGACAGACGTGATTTATGTATGTATGTATGTAGAAAATCAAAATTTCTAATGTACTAAATTCCTAAAGATGGATCACCTAATACATTTTCAATCGAACGATCTCATTTTCAAAAATCATTATTCCTTTGTACAAAATGCCTAATGATAATACATTGAAATTCAAAATGTCTAGTTCTCAAAATAGCTACGTTCAAAAAGCATAATGACAATTGTTCGAAGAGGTTTACCATATTTCATAATAATAATAATAATACATAGTATAAAATAAAGTCGCTTTTTCTGTCCCCGTGTCCCGATGTATGCTTATATCTTCAAAACCACACAACGGGTTTTGATGCGGTTTTTTTAATAGATAGAGTGATTCAAGAGGAAGGTTTATATGTATAATACATGCATAATATACCGTGCGAAGCCGGGGCGGGTCGCTAGTTAGACATATTTTTATCTTTTGGAATTTCGTACTTAGGATATTTGATTTTAGAAATAATGCTACACAACCAAAAATATTTACCTTGCTACTCTACATTCTTTTGTTTCGTGTAGACAAGCATCAAGGAGTCTTACTTTGAGGATGGCAAATGGCATTTGACGTTCAAATTCGACAATTTAAGTTGTCGCTCACAGCTGATAGCTGTTATAATGGACGCCTTCAAAATTGCATACGACAAGAAGACTTGCACTGTTACTAAGGTCAGTACAGTACAAACACGTAGAAGAAAGTAATCTACAAATAAATAAATATTAGGAAACAATTAACACAAATTGACCTAGTCCCAAAATAAGCGCCAGTAAGGCTTGTGTGACGGGTACTAGACAACGATATATTTACTAGTATAGGAAAATACATACTCAAATAGATATAAACATCCATGACTCAGGAACAAATATTCGTGCTCTTTACATATTAAACATATTATGAGCCTTTTCCACAAAAAAGTCCACATGTGCATTTTTTCCAGAATTTAAATATTTTGGGGTTTTTTTACTCAGAATCGTTCACCCTATCGATTCTCATACAAGAAAAAATGTGTCCCAGATTTTACTTTAGACTTTTTTTCCTGTTCGTCACGTTCCATACTTACTTATATGAAAAAAGTGACGAACTGGAATGGACATTTTGGGAATTGTTTTCTTTTTCGATTTTTGAGAAAAGCACTATAATTGCCTCGGCCAGAATAGCATTGCTGGCTTCGTATTATTAAAGGGACTCGCAAGCTCGTCCGTTCAAACCAACACTCAGCCAGCAATTGCCTACTTCCTGGCCTAGACAGTAATGTACTATTAACATGTGTATAATCAAGTTTTATTTCACAGGGCATTTATAGATTCGAGGTGAACTATAATACGCTGGACCACATGTGGATGGCGAATAGGGACTACGGACGGTTGCTTCGTAGAATTGAGTCCTCCACCAAAGCTGGGACGAACTTGTGTCTGGAGTTCGAAGAAATTGTGAGGCCGGAGACGCATTAAAACTAAAATTAACAAAACAGCATTTTCAACATGAAACTACCGTGAGACTTAACCATTATTACACATAAACGGATAACTCACGTATAAAACGTCGAGTGATGCTTGACATGTTTCGGACTATTTCGTAGTCCTTTTTCCAAGAGCGCTCGCCCCGGCGGCAGCGACACGAACACTCAAACTCGAAATAGTCCGAAACATGTCAAGCATCACTCGACTTTTTATACGTGAGTTATCCGTTTATGTGTTATAAAACAGCATTTATTATACTGGATGGCTCTACCATTTCGTGGTAACCGGCAGAATTTGCCGGTTACCAGTTTGCCGGTTGGCGGTTGCCGGTGGCCGGTTTTTAATCATATCATGAGGCAACCTCCTTGCTTCTTGGCCTACTCTCTCTTAACCTTTTTAAATGGCCTGGTGAAATAGTTCTTGCATAAGTTACTCTTGTGTTGGCGTTAAAAAGGTTAAAAAAGAATCACAACATAACATTAGAAAAAACCCCATCGAGTAATCAAACCGTAAACATAAAAATAAAGCCAAGTGCGAATCAGACTCGCGCACGAAGGGTCCTGTACCATTATCTATAAAACGGCTAAATCATATCTGTTGTATGGGAGCCCCCCTTAAATATTTATTTTATTTTGTTTTTAGTATTTGTTGTTATAGCGGCAACAGAAATACATCATTTGTACAAATTTCAACTGTCTAAGTGTCACGGTTAATGAGATACAGCCTGGTGATAGAATAGAGTTCCGTTTTTACCCTTTGGGTATGGAACCCTAAAAAGAATTCAATTTTGTGCCAACAATTTTTGAAAAAAAAAAAATTATTTTTCTAACTGCTGGACTGATTTTTACCAAACGTGGCTAAAAACTACCGCAAGAAAACTGGCTTTCAAATGAAAAAAACTGCATCAATATCGGTCCATCGGTTTGAGAGCTATCATGCCACAGACAGAGAGACATCGACGTCTAACTCATAACGCCCCTCTCTTTGAGTCGGGGGTTGAAAACACTCAATTTAACAAGCAACTTTAACTACTAGCCCAAGTAACGGCGAGTGCTAACTTTAAACTTTATTTGCAACTGGAACTACGAGTAATGTAGTCCCATTTATTAATCAGAGTTCTGCAACTTGTGCTATTGGAAACGGGGGTGGCTTTCGGGCGATACACACGACATAATAAACCACCGAGCAATGTTTTATTCTATATTTTTTCTTCACTGTACTATGATTACGAATCACAGTCCCCGCGAGAGGTACGCCCGAACCTCTGTAAAAAACCCACCTCCTGTATATTGTTCACGGAGTGTGCATAACTAACCTAACCTTACCTTGAACTTGCAGAAAACAAAACAAATGCACATAAAAAAAACAGAAGAGCCGCTACCGCTACACAGAGCAGCTCAGTCAGACAGAAATAGTTCCCCCTCGTGGTCCTACTATTAGGACAAATTAGTCCTTTCAGACCCACCATACCCCTGGCACTACACCTGGGGATAGTAGTGCTGGGATTTGAGAAATTGAAAAAAAACGACGAAGCCCCACTGCGCGGGGCTCCTATTCCTGGATGGTTTGCCCTTCGGGCATAAGGAGCTGTCTAACTAACCTAACCTACCTAATACCCGTAGCTTACAGCACTATGGTGCTATGGTTTAGTCCCACCCAGCGGTAGTACCAGGGTTATGGTGGGTCTTAACCCAAATCAGTAGGACCACGAGAAAACGGTAAGCGTGCCATCAGTGTGTGCTGCGAGCTATAAATCGTCACGCATGAAACTTTCCCCGGATATTTGTATTCCACTTGTGCCGCGATAACACGCATTATAAGTTCATATCCGTAATTTGGAAGTTGCTGTGACGCGACCGAGACTTTGGAGTTGTTACATACATACTTACATATATAAATCACGTCTAGTAGACACGTAGACAGGGCCTTTTTTGAGAAAGAAAGAAAATGTTTATTTGCTCAGAATACGTACATAATGAACCTTATATAATATCTACCTATTGTGAACCAGTATTCAGTCGACGAATCAACATGCAAATTTATCACATATTTTTAAAACTAAAGCATGCACAAAAAATAATAACAAATATAAATAATGCAGACAGTAACAGTAGGAATGTCAAAGAATTATTAAGTAGGAATGTCCAGAAATTAGGTGTAACGTCAATTAGGTTAAATCATTGCAAAAATAAATAAAAAAAGAAAACATTATTTTTATATAAAATTATAAATTGATTAATTCAAGTTTTATGAAATAATTACAAGTTTAATTATTATACCTTGACAAATCTAAATACTCCTTAACGAAGAGGAAAGCTTTATGGGTGCCTTAGGCACGGGGATGCCTAGGGGTATACTAAACTAAACACTCTCCAGCGTTGCCTCACTCCGGTGTGATGGGGACGCAGTGGAATGCCACTGGGGTTTCACCACAAACGCCCCCTCCGTTGGCCCCGGCTTCCGCCAGGACCGCGCCAAGAAGGGGAGGGCCCGTACACTGGGCCGGTCTTCCCTTAGATGGACAGGTTTAGCATTTCCCCATTCGCCAATTCCCTCGATGGATTTCTAAGTGAAACCACTGGTACATACTATTTTTTTTCTTTACTCCCAGACCTGTTGGCAAATTCAAATCTTGCGTCCTATTTGGGACACCCATTAATATGGTGTCTACATTTTTGGTCTCCTTGGATGTTACATAGTACGAGTATATGATTTGAACTGTTAGATAGAGATAGATAATTATGTAATAGTAGAATAGTCAGAGAAGTTCCGACTAGGTAATAGTTATGTTAGAGCGGGACCAGCGGGTGGGGGACGGTGGTCCCACGCTCGCATTGCACGGTCCTGCACGTGGGGGGAGGGGGGGGGGGGGGGGGGGTCGAAGCGTTGCGTCGCGACGTGGCGAAAGCCAGGGTAGCCGGGCGGCGTCATCGGCTCGAATCTTCAGGATCCCACGGCGCCTACCTAAACCCGCAGGTAAAGAGGTCGGGGGAGAGCCCCACATAACCGCTCGTACCGCCCCGGGGCCGGGTTACTTGTAAATGAGTTTTCACTACGTTAAAAAAAAAAGTTGTTTTTTTTTTAATATGAATAGTAAGGCAAACGAGCAAGTGGGTCACCTGATGGTAAGTGATCACCACTGCCCATAGACACCCGCAACCCCGGAGGGATTGCAGATGCGTTGCCAACCTAGATGACTAAGATGAAATGCCTCTTGTGCCCGTAATTTCCCCGGCTGTCTTACTCTCCGCACCGGAACACAGCAGTGCAAGCACTGCTACTTAGCGACCGGATTAGCGAGTAAGATGGTGGTAGCGATCCGGACGGACCTTGCACAAGGCCCTACCACCCGCAAATTATGTAATATGTAAACATGTAATATGTAAGTTCAGTAGCGGACAACAAGAGGCAACTGGAGGTCTATGGCTGATAATTATGATGATGAGTCTTATTCTTCTGCCTATTCTCCTCTTTTATCAGATGCCTGTACTTATTTAGATATGAAGATTTTAAAGCATCTATGTACTTGTGTATCCTTACGGCTCTCGCTTTATTTCGCAACGCTGTTTTCAAGTCACGTACCAGGTTTATGTGCTAAGTTTTCAGTAAAAATTGTTGAACAAAACATGTGCGGAAATGCTTGTTCACAAAATAAAGCTTGTATCCTTCTGTTGGAGATAAGTATTGTGACTGAAATATTTACGTACCTCAAATAATAATTGGGATGACCGTAGTAGAGGCAGATTAAGGAGGGGATGGCGGGAAGATTTGGATGCATATAGAAAAGGGTGGCAGAAGCATGCTCTTGACAGGGATGACACAATAATAGGCTAGTAAAAAAAATCTAAACGACATTAAAAATTAGAACACAGAAAAATTCGAAAAGTAAAGCTATGGCCGGGAATCGAACCCGGATCCTCGTCATTCCGTGACGCGTGCTACCGCTACACCACCCATAGCAGGTGAGCAAGCCTTCCAATTTTATATCTGTTATTAGCTGTCACGTGACCTTGTTACTATGCGAATTTTTGTTGCCAAACGTCATCTGTTTGAATAATGTCTCTGTACGACGCAATTACAATAAAAAAATATGGTCCGTTGGGGAGAAAAGTTCTCGAGTGGCGACCACGAACCGAAAGACGTGATTGGCTGGCCTCCCACTAGGTGGACCGACATCGTGCGAGTTGCGGGAAACCGGTGGATGCAGGTGGCGAGTTGTCGTTCAATATGGTGTGCTAAGGGGGAGGCCTTTGTTCAACAGTGAACGTGATTGTGTCCGTATAGGTGGAAAAGGAATCAAAATAGTGATGGGTTGCTAGCCGCATCACCTATAACATTAGTTTTAAGATGCAGTAAGTACGTATATTTCAGACAGACACACAGACAGACAGACAGACAGAGCTTCGGGCCCAGCTGGTTAATTAGCGAAAGAGACGACTGCAGTACAATCAGGCTAAATAATTGATGAGAGCCAAATTGCTGCGCAACTCTAACGTCCTAATTACAAAATGTACAGTCGACCAAGTGTGTGCCTATTATGCTGCATAAAAATTCGTAGAATAAATGCAGTAGAAACGAGAGCGTTAAGGAGTATGGAAGGTGTATCACTGAAAGATAGAATAAGGAACAGTGTCATAAGGGAACGTGGTCGTGTGAAAGAGGATATAGTGACTAGGATAGAAAAAAGTATGCTTAGTTGGTTTGGGCATGTAGAGCGGATGGATGAAAGTAGACTAACTAAACAGATCTGTATGGGGAGTGTGAATGGTTACGTTGGGAGGAGAAGGCCTAGACGGACGTTTCGAGACCAAATAGGAGACGTTTTGGAAAAAGGTCAGGTCAGGAGTACCCGAAACCGACGAGCATGTATGAAGAGATTGATGACTGTGGATGAAGCGAAAGAAATATGTCAGGATCGTAGCAAGTGGAATAAAGTAGTCTCTGCCTACCCCTGCGGGAAAGAGGCGTGACGGTATGTATGTTTGTATGTAAAATTCGTGGAAATTATCATATCTTTCGACTTAGCCGTTAAAATTTCGTAAAGTTCTGGGTGCTATGGGTTGCCACGTCGCCTATAACATGATTCCCAAGATTTTCGCCCATTCCCTCGGGCTTTTACCATCTGCGCGGGAACTGCAACTGATACATTCTGTTTTTTGTACTCCCAGACCAGCATGGAAGAAACATGGCATTACAACAATTTATAACCGCTTCGCTTTTGCGAAGACACACACAACGCTGCTGATCTATTTTTCATGTCTGTGTTTATTTTTCCTGTTTATCTGCTTATTGGATTGTTTTTGGAAATTCTTTAATTTTAATGGTTCTAATATAATAATTATTAATGTATTGTAATTCAAACACAATAATTGTATTGTTTATGAATAAATATAAATAAATAAATAAATAAAATATATTTGTATGTCTTGCAAAAAGGAATAAATGTCTTCTTTCTTTCTTTCTTCTTTCTTTATAAAATACGCCAACGGGTAATAAAACCTGTAACCGGCCAGTTCTTTTGGCAAATATGAATCAATTCGAAAACTGGAACGACGTAAAACGCTTCAAAAGTGAGTGACAAATCCGATTGTAATCAACGCCAGTCCAATCCAAACTGTGGTGGGTGTAGCCGGATTATTTATCCCACGGGATTCGCATTTATTGAAAAACTAGTTTTTTAGAGTTCCGCTCCTCAATAGGAAAATATGGAACGCTAATAAAAACAACGGGAAATCAACTGAACGTAGGTGAGCGTTTTAAAAAAAAAAGGCTACATGATCTCATTATACAAGAAAAAGTGTGTCCCAAAATTTCCGTTCCAGTTCGTCGCTTTTTTCATATAGGTAAGTATGGAACGTGATATAAAAAAATAATAATCCGTAGTAAAATCTGAGACACATTTCTTGTACCTATTAGAATCAATAGGGTAAATGATTCTGAGGGAGAAAAACCCAAAATATTTAAATTCTGAAAAAAATGTTCATGTGGATTTTTTTTTGGAAAACGCTCAGGTATGTGTTGATGGTGGCTCTGATTGTCAAATCGGTTGATCTTCTGTTGTTTTATGTTTTGTTTTGTCGCTGTTGTCTGCATTGACTGCATGAATAGAATTCGACGGGATCGTGACTGTTTTTTTTTTTTTTTATATTAAAACCGACAAACGGGCATGCGGTGCACCTGATGGTAAGTGATCACCGACGCCCATGGACAGCTACAGCACCAATGGGACTGCTAGCGCGTTGCCGGCCTTGCAAGAAATGGTACACTCATGTTTTTGCATGATTTGACCGCTTTCGCGGAGCTCCTACTTTTAGTATTTTTGGCCCTTCGAGCCTGTTGAAGATATTACATAACCTAAACCTACCTCCCATTTATGATATTTATTTTGGTCTGTAGTGCCACGTAGTAGTGTCATAGTTAATACTCTATTATGAGTCTCACGTTAGTTTCATGTTGAAAGTCTTCTTGGTCTGAGTTTTCGAACATTTTTTCCTTTTAGCCGTCATTAACATAAGTATCACTTCTCCTCATTATCGAGAGCGTCCAAGAGTGTTAATTACACAATTACAGTGTTACTGAAGCTGTAATAACGTTATTTTCCGGCCGGCAGCGATCGTGTTTCCCCCGGAATATCATTTCGCTGTCGTTTATCCCGGCGTTCATTAGATTACGTCATTCCTTGTTACAAACGCATTAACAAACGTCGGATTTAATAATAAAAAACTGACTAAGACTTCGGTATAACACACTGTGGGTTCCGTAAAAATATTTAAAACCTACTAGGATTGCTAACCGTCTTATGCGCTAATCCTGCCGCCAAGCAGCGCCTGTGCTGCTGTGTCCGGCGTGGAGAGTGAGACAACCAGTGAAGTTGCTGGTATATGAGGTAACGTGTTCCCTCATAGCAGGCTATGAACGCATCTGTTATCCTCTAGTGTTTCGAGTATCCATGGAAGGTGGTGCTTACTTACCATCAGGTGATCCACTTGATCGTTTGCCTCCCTTGTCGTATAAATAAGAGGTATTTTTTACAAGCTTTATAACTTGCAACGTGTGTAAGTATGTTTGTCCGGGTGGAATCTTGTGACTCAATTTTGAAGCAGACATCTTTAATCGATTGAGATGGAATTTCGGACTCTAGTAAGTCAGATGACAATACAATAATCTGGTAGTGGAGTTCTGGTGACCCAGCCGGGACCGTCTCCGCAGGAGGGAACTCTTCAACGGTTGGTCCGATTGACTTGAAATTTGGTACACATATTATTATGTAGGACGGATGGCAATGCAAGTACAGTCCGCAAAAAAAGCTTGTATTTTTGACAGTTACTTATTATAGCTTTGCTCACTAGGGTTGTCATTCATCTGACACATAACTCTCGCCATCCTGCGACCCTTTTAACGAAATAAAATCATAATAATGTGCAAATCGTAACTGTTTGTACAAAATAACATTTATTTTAGATATTTTATTGTATCAGTCGTTACTTTGCGGAGTCCATTTCAATGAACAAAAAATATTTACCTTGCTACTCCGCTACTCACGTGCAAGACACCCAATCCTGTGTGAAATATATATGTTTTTCATGCAACCCTCCCTCCAATACTGCCACATAAAACACATAAATCCCACAAACTTAATTATCCCTTACACCACACAAACACTGACGCATATTGTTGTTGTTGTTATACATGCAAACGAACGTCGTATATGACACAGGCTTGGTTATCTTGCACGTGAGTAGCGGAGTAGCAAGGTAAATAGGGTAAACGAATTTGTTAGTGGACTATACATCGGAGGTTTCAAACAAAACATTAGTGCACGTAGGTGTATTCTGGCATCACAGTCTCGTAACGGCATCGCCGAAAGACTCGGTTCGCGTGCAAACACAATTTGTCGGTGTCTGTCGGATTTGCATACATATTGGAGTAGGTTTTGAGAATACGGGCATTGAGGGATTGGCCGCGTTATCGAGTTCGCCCGACTCGGGTTCCTTATTCTGAATGAAGCTTTATCGACTTTTAATTT
This sequence comes from Pandemis corylana, assembly GCA_949127965.1. Taxonomy (NCBI): domain Eukaryota; kingdom Metazoa; phylum Arthropoda; class Insecta; order Lepidoptera; family Tortricidae; genus Pandemis; species Pandemis corylana. Next base: position 12,143,014 of record OX421864.1, on the reverse strand, counting down.
GTTTAATAACCACGACACGAATCTGCGTGGTTAAGGCGAAGTGATATCGTAGCGATGTGATAGTAAGATAACTATCGGTATACGTGAAAAACTTAAGTAAATTTCCTGTTGTATAGTCACTACTACAGAACTAATATGGGACTTAAGTCATTTTTTTTAATTTGGAACGTCAATTAGTCTATTCGCACACGTTACTCATACATACAACAGGTCTACTTAAGTTTTTCATCTATATTCTAGCAGATTTAAGGAGCGACACTGCTGCGTATACGCAGTTACGTGTCGTAGGCGTCTCACTTTCTCACCGTTTCTCACCGCTTACGCACCGGTGTAGTCGCATCTTTATTCGAAGAATGCTTTTATACCTTCTGTTGGCTACTGGCTGGTTTGCGGCCGATTTTAGTTTTGATACGTGTCAATTTATGCAGCTTCAGTCAGTCTGCCTTGCCCTGCCATTGTGTTTGAAATACTGTTATACTTTTGGCTTTGAATAATTAAATATTAATACGTTAAGAAGGTGTTTCCGTCATCCTCCATTTACTATAAAATACAGTCCATACCAGTAGCTATCACCTACAGCGCTTCTTCTTTTTTAATTTTGCCCCATCGCTGCCGGCGGCACTCTAGGTTAGGTTTTTATAATGTTTTTATATTTTGTATTAATGTTGTTATTTGATTTTATATGGATACTGTAAGAACCTAACTTAAGATAAAATTAAATATACAGATAATAATAATAATACTAACTGAGATTGATGTGATCGATCAAGTTAACAACCAGTTAAGTTGGTGCGTATTTAACTAATTTTAGTTTGCCGTCTAATTTCGATATGGTACATCTATTTTGCTTATCACACATTAAAAGTCACACTAGGTTCATGCAGGGTTACAGCGTATAAGGAAAATTACCTCATCTGTCTATTTAGCTCTAATATAGGCGTATTGCATCGTTCTCTCCCTTGAATTGGCAATCTTTAGGGGGTGGTTTAATAATCCAAATTCATGGGTATTCTTACCTATAGGTATTTAGCGTTCAGATAAAAAAGAAAGTAAATCCGTAATTTTCGTGAAACCAGAATTTATAAATAAACTAAACGTATTAATTTAATTCAATCTTCCATGCTGGTCTGGGAGCAAAGGAAAAACATAGAATGTACCAGTTGCTTCTCTACCCGCGCAGATGGTAAAAGCCCATCGAGGGAATGGGCGAAAATAGGAATCATGTTATAGGCGATGAGGCTAGCAACCCATCACTATTTTGATTCCATTTTCCACCTATACGTCCACAATCTTGCTAAATGTGGCCTGCAGGTATGTTACCTTAGGCTCTGTCTACCCCGTAAGGGATAAAGACGTGATTTGTGTATGTGTATGTATGTATTAATTTATTTCGTTGCCGGAAAACTTCACTCTTTCTATTTTAGTGTTCACTACTTACGTAAATAAATATTCCTGCACAAAGATGACATAAATCAGGTCACAATTTTATGTTCAAATTCCCCGGGTTCCCTCAAGAACGAGTTTAAATTAGCGCTCGCCGAAATTGTGTGGTTAGCCGAAACCGAAAGTAAATATTATCGTATTATCGGCTAAAATAACCTTAAACAACCCTCTCATTATTTATGAGGCAAGCATATTTGCTTGTTGAACTTGCGTTATTCGAGCATTCATTTGTCTTTAGCTATCATTTTGACATTTGCATTTGTCAGACGCCGACAAAACGTAATTCAGTTAAGCATAAGGAAACCCTAGATTAGTTCGCAATTGAAATTTTAATTTGAGCTGTAAATCAGTAACATTGCGCAGATATTTACCATTTTCGAACCGTTTTTTTTCCATATTCCTTCTTCCATGCTGGTTTGGAAGTAAAGAAAAAACATAGAATTTACCAGTTGCTTTTCTTTCCGCGCAGATGGTAAAAGCTCATCAAGGGAATGGGCGAAAGTCTTAGGAATCATGTTATAGGCGATGCGGCTAGCTATGCATCACTACTTTAATTTCCCTTTCCACCTATACGCCCTTAATCATGCTAAACGTGGCCTAAAGGTTTTGTTACTTTGGCTCTGTCTGGGATAAAGTCGTGATATATGTATGTATGTATTTTTTTCCAGTAATGCGACATCAAAAATCAGTCTCTAGTTCAGTTTTTAAACGTGTAACTACCTAATCGTTATAATATTTTAATGAAAGTCTTTGGTCAGGCTTGATTCGGTAACCGTATTTTAGGCAAAATCTTGGCCGAAAGCCGAAACTCTAAACCTACATTTTATTAGGCATCCCTACAAGCAGGGCGTTCAGAGGGAGACGAAAATTTTAAATGTATGCAAATAAATTTCGTGTCGTTGTTCCTACATGCAAAATGCGGGTGAGGCATGTTCGTCAACTTTTAAATTTTCTATTTTAATGTCATCTTCACGTGAACGAATTTTACAGTACTAAAAAATCTTGTGACAAACATCCGAATCCAAAAAAATAGTTTTAACTATTTAATTAATTATTTGCATTTCTATTTTAGCTCATGAAAACTAATAATGCAATTGATTTGTCCAAAACTATAACTGATCTCTTTTAAAATTGTGAATAATGGTAGAATAAAAATTGGCGGCCATTTTTCAATTTACTCAGAAAGAGCGAAAAGCAAATAGATTATTTATTTAAGAGGGCGCCTTATTCGGTCCACATTTGTATGCATAACGTGCGTTGACATGATTTCATAATACAATTCGTCTCTTCGGATGTACCGTTAGCAAGCAAAGTCTCTGGAATAAAACGATTTATTTTAACCTTTTAGACGCCAACGACACATATAAACCTTATAGCGGAAAACATTGATTTGTTTTCGTGTTCTATGAATGAATTCACAAAGTTAGCGCTGTTCATTATTAGTTATAAGTGGAATGATGTAGATATGTAAGTCACTTTATATGATGTGCAAATTGTTAAGTACACTATTGTCTTAGGCTTAGTTCCTGTAAAAATAGTTGTAAGAGTGGAACAATAAATAAATAAATAAATAAATATATCAGCACCGCAAGTTCAACGCCAACGACCTATATACGTCCATTACTTCATTCGATCAATTGTGTTTAGTTTCAATTTACGGCATCGCTATAAATTAGTCTGGCGTATGGATGATGTCTCTTATATTTATTTTGACGTGCCGTTTGATGCAATAAGCGCCTTTTTTGCTCGCATACACTTATAAAAGACTTACAAAAGCGCCCGGTCGACACAACTGGCAGCCAAAGGACCGGCAGCCATCTCTCCGTACGAATAAGTATAGCGTATAGTACAGTGTAGTATATACATATTTTCTCTGTATAGCGACTCAGCGAGGGAATGTGTTTAAGCAGTGGACGTGTTATGGTGATGATGAGGATACATGTTAATATGGAAAACTGATAGTGATAGATTGCTAGCCACATTGCCTAACATGGTTCCTGCTTTCACCCATTCCCTCGATGGTATTCTACGACCTGAGGCCCGATTTTTGAAATCACTCGAAAGTAAGTAAGTAAGTAAATGCTTTATTGTACAAATATAGAGAAGTAGAGACAAATCACAAAAAAGACCTTAAATATATGGACAAAGGCGAACTTATCCCTATAAGGGATCTCTACCAGTTAACCTTTGAGTAAATGAGAGGAGCATTAAGCGAGAGACCGACAAAGAGTAAGTTTAAAATATCCATATAGTGAAAGCCACAATAGAGCGTACATCTCAAAATACAACAAACAATTCAAAAATAAACTACTAAATATCATTAAACACGTGCATACATACACACTATATACAATATGAGTACACACATACAATATTTAAGGAGATGGTGCGAGCCACAAAGTGGTATAAATCTGTTTATATCTTCAATACTATAGCTCTAATCAAATTTTTGACTAGTTCACAAGATTAATGAGTGCCATAAGTATTGTGGGGAGTGCCACAATAGAGAGATCTCTCTCCAGGCAGATGTTATGCCTGGGGACCGAAGACCGAAGGAAGAGAGTTGAAAGTTGTATTTATGCAGCCGCCTTGAGAAACTTCGTTAGCGGGATGTAGAACGATGTGACAGCTGTCATTAGAACTGGCGCCAGCTAGTCGTGTGTCGTAGTAGTCATGTAGAGGCCAACTAGGTGGCGCTAGGGTCGCTACAGTATCTTATAAGCTACTCGTATTTCAAATTCAGCACAATTTTGGTAATTTTTTTTGCCAGACGCATGGAATACACTTTTTTTAAAAATGGAATTTGGCTGCGGACGTTACGTTGGCGTCCGAGGCAGTCCGTTACGAAGTTTCAATCCCGCTGCTCTGCTTCCGGCTTTCAGGGTTGCCAGCTCTTCCGGTTTGCCCGAAGGCCCCCATTTTAACAACGTGACATATGTCGGTGACCGTTGACAATTCGTAATGCAATGCGTATTCAACATGTAGGCAACCGGCGTAGGTTCTCGTCCAGTAATGTAAAGAGAATTGTCATTTGTTACTGACAATTGTCGTATTGGTGAAATAGGCCTGGCTGAATGATCATTAACACACACACACACAAGTCACGTCTTCATCCCTTACGGGGTAGACAGAGCCTAAGGTAACAGGTAGGTACCTACAGGCCACATTTAGCAAGATTGTGGGCGTATAGGTGGAAAATGGAATCAAAATAGTGATGGGTTGCTAGCCTCATTAAGCCACAGTCAAAACTACTAAGTCTAGAGTAGTACAGCATAAATTACTGGAGTTCAACTTGCAATTTGGCGGAAGTATGTACTTTTGAGAATCACACTGATCACAGAAATGCACTGAGAAGAAATATTTACCGAAATTCTCAAGGAATATTCAATGATTTTTTTTTTCGTCTTGGCGGGGCACTGTCGTGCCCTCAGATTATTATGCTATAAGTGAAATGCTTGAATGAGGTGGACTTTCCATGACGTCTTATTATATAACATGATTCCTATGATTTTCGCCAATTCCCTCAACGGGCTTTTACCATCTGCGCGGGAAGAGAAGCAACTGGTACATTCTATGTTTTTTCTTTACTTCCAGACCAGCATGGAAGCACATGGAAAATTAGAACACGGAAAAATCCGAAAAATAAAGTAATTTTTCTGTATCGTTTAGAAATTTAACTTGTATAAATAAGTAAAAATGTAACAAGAAATCCTGACAAAAGAAAATACCAACGTGTGTCGTATGTTCATATTAGTACAATAGTGATTTGTCAGGGGACTAGTATGACGAATGACCTCATCGCGGCACAATGTGATTTGGGAAAATCAGAAAAAAGGCCGTGCCAAAATGAATTAGAGCGCCGGCAGTCGGCTAGTTGGGTCGCTATACTGACGTGGAAAAATTAAGGGCACACCCCATAGAAAGTTGTATGTAAATCAAATTCAAATTAATTTATGTAGACTGTAGAAAGTAATAAAATAAAACAATTCAAATTACACTGAAAATTCAACACGCAGCGCTGACAAGAGCAATGACACGACTATTCTTTTGTTTTTCTTTTTTTCAGCGCTGCGTGCAATTGAATTTATTTGCGGCCAGGGCCAAAACAGGTAAATTTTACAAAAAGGTTGTAACACGTTGTAGCCAATATAATGGATGGCATGCATTTTTCGATTTTAATCTACATTAAATGTTATATTATTCTACATGCAAATTTACAGCCTTTCCGTGAAATAATCTGGGATAGAGTACAATATGCTTTTTCGACTAAAAGTTTAAATAACATTTTTTTTAATTTAGGCTGGTCACACACTTATAATTTTAGGCAATTTGTTATATACCCTAGGCATCATTCCAAAAGTAAGCTTTCGAAGTAAAGCTGTTCTAAAACGAGGCGCTGTCTTCTCCTGTTGATATTTTGTTAATCGTACCTACCTTTATTTTTGCTCGTGAGTGTATCATTCAAAGAAACACATTTACACAGGTAAATGTTTTCCTGGATTTTCTTTGTTGTGGTTAAACGTTTTCCTACATTAGTTAAATTTCTTCCATGCTGGTCTGGGAGCAAAGAAAAAACAGAATATACCAGTTGCTTCTCTACCCGCGCAGATGGTAACAGCCCATCGAGATAATGGGCGAAAATCATAGGAATCATGTTATAGGCGATGAGGCTAGCAATCCATCACTATTTTGATTTCATTTTTCACCTATACACCCACAATTTTGCTAAACGTGGCCTAACGAGGGACCGACAAAGTGTAAGTTTAAAATTCCAGATAATGAAAGCCACAATAGAGCGTACATATCTAAGTACAATAAACAAAACATAAAGTAAACTACTAAATATCATTACACACATGCATACATACAAAATACAATAAGAGTACACACATACAATATCTTAAGGAGGTGGTGTGAGCCATATCTTCCTCAAGCCTTCCTTTAATTGACGCCACGGAGGCAGACTGCCTGATGGAGGTAACATGTTTGTCACAATATTTTATAAAATAACTAGCTTCTGCGCGAGACTTCGTCTGCGTAGAATTATACATAAAAACCTTCCTCTTGAATCACTCTATCTATTAAAAAAAACCGCATCAAATCCGTTGTGTAGTTTTGAAGATATAAGCATACACAGGGACATAGGGACAGAGAAAGCGACTTTGTTTTATATTATGTAGTGAAGAGTTTTAGTTTGAATAACGAATCAATATATCCAGTAGACTATAGTGAGAGCAATAAATTATAAATAGGTAGGCAAGCTCGTTTGTCACGGGGGCCAGCTGACAGGATTAATTCCATCCCGGCGGGTCGCCTCATGCGCCAAACCTCTCTTACGTCACAATTCTCCTTTTTATCGACGATATATCGATTCGTCATAATAACTTAGAGTCTAGCTAAGGACAGTTGAGACTGCAAGTTAAATAAGTTTCTCTTGAAATAACCATTTTGAATACAAGCTTTTTTGCTGATCGTACTTGTATTGCTATCCGTCGTACAATGTGGACCAAATTTAAAGTCAATGGGACCAACCGTGGAGTTCCCTCCTGCGAAGACGGTCCTGGGGTCCGATTTTTGAAAGCACATGTGTGAATACCAAAGTGGTGAAAAATTGTGCTGAATTTGAAATACGAGTAGCATCGAAGACGATCACAGCTCTCATTAATCTTGTGAACTGGTCAAAACTTTGATTAGAGCTGTAGTTTTGGAGAGACATTCGAGTGAGGTGCTTTCAAAAATCGGGCCTCAGGCTGGCCCACGAGAATTCTACTACCAAATTATTGTACTACTAACACTAGTTCTTAAGTTTATGTAATAACTAACAATCTACATGGATATTAATCTGAAAATAAATATTTATTATTATTATTATTGTAACGTCGTCCGACTTGAAGGTATCTGCTTCAAAATTGAGCTGCAAGATTCCACCCAGACAAACAAACATTATAACTACATACATGGCAAGTTAAATAAAATCTTGTAATTTTTTATATTTAAATCTATGTTGAAGGAGCACTATCTGACATCTTGTGCATGAATCTTGTAGCTAGCTTTTTTAAGTATGTGTGTATGTGTCTATTTATATCTCCATTTATTGTAAATGTGTGTTTCATGTATAATATATTACGTATTTCAGTACTTAGTATATTAATATATATTCTAAATTGCACCACCTGCTTAGATCTGTTCTGTTCTCCAGTCCATTATGGTTGCCTGGTAGAGATCGCTCTGTAGCGATAAGGCCGCCTATTATTACCTTGTAATATTCTGTATACCTTTTTTCTGTTTTGGTTGTTATATGTGGTGTTCAATAAAGAGTTATTGTATTGTATGTGTTGGTACCTACAATATTGTGATCAATTACCTAATATTAACATTTTAGAGAAAGTCAATCAATATAAAACAAAACAAACCCCTTCAAACCATTCGTCAATTCATCATTTCATCATTATGTTCATAAAAAGGAAGTCATACTTTTAATGTAGCTAACCATTGACTGAGTTATAAAACCACTCCACTCGGGGATAGCATTGTTCAAACAAAATTTAATTAACGTTTTGTTAACAATAAAACAGCCACAAACCTCTGACGACAGGAGATGGTTCGCACTTTCGTCATAAAATATGTTTGCCAGATAGATAACTGGAGAGGTAAATAGATAGATAGATGGCAAGATAAATAAATAGCCAGACAGATAGAAGGATGGCTAAAAAAATCATAGATGGGTAATAGATTCTTCTGTTTTGCTAGCTGTTGCCCGCAACTTCGTCTGCATAGAATTCGTTTATCGCTATCAGCTGTCTCAGCCCGATCGGTTTAAAATTGACAAAGTTTCATACAAACTTTCATCTCCTATTTTATCCCCTTGGGGGTAGGATTGAATGAAATCCTTTCTTAGCCGATGCTTACGTCATAACATCTACCTGCATGCCAAATTTCAGACCGATCCGTCCAGTGGTTTGGGCTGTGCGTTAATAGATCACTATGTCAGTCAGTCAGTCAGTCACCTTTGAGTTATATATATTTAGATTTTAATTTAAATTAGATAATATTTGAATTAAATAGAGTACAATTAAATATACTAAATCTGATCACGCCTGCAACTAAAAGACGTTGACGGTGCGTTTGCAGTAAAGGAGCGACCACACTGCTGCGTATACGCAGTGACGTGTCGCATGCGTCACGTTCTCTCACCGTTTCTTCGTAAATTTTGTTGCGTAAACGCACCGTCAACGTCTTTTATGCACTGGTGTGGCCGGAGCTTAAAATGTACGAAGAAACGATGAGAAAACGTGAGCAGTTCCTGGTGAGCAATAGATGTTCCACGGGAGTTTGTAATTGTGTCGTACAGACACATCATTCAAACAGATGACGCTTAGCAACAAAAATTCGCATAGTAACAAAGGTCACGTGACATCTAGTAACAAGTAGAAAAATTCGAAGACTACCCACCTGCTATGGGTGGTGTAGGGGTATAGCACGCGTCACGGAATGACGAGGATGCGGGTTCGATTTCCGGCCATAGCTTTACTTTTCGGATTTTTCTGTGTTCTAATTTTCACTGACATTTAGAAATTTGAATCGAGAATTTTTACTTTTTTTTTTTATATGAATAGGAAGGCAAACGAGCAAGTGGGTCACCTGATGGTAAGTGATCACCACTGCCCATAGACACCCGCAACCCCCGAGGGATTGCAGATGCGTTGCCAACCTAGAGGACTAAGATGAAATGCCTCTTGTGCCCGTAATTTCCCCGGCTGTCTTACTCTCCACACCGGACACAGCAGTGCAAGCACTGCTACTTAGCGGCAGGATTAGCGAGTAAGATGGTGGTAGCGATCCGGACGGACCTTGCACAAGGCCCTACCACCCGCAAACTTCTTGATTTTTTATTTTACTTAACTCTGTTATGGCAACTCCGTTCAAAATTGCTTTACGCGGACCACAGAGCACGACCAATTCGCTTCGACGAGTAGCAACACAGGAAACAATTCCCGCCACAACTTTTGGCGCGCACTTTAATGGCGGCCAACTTACGGCACAGATAATTGTACAACGGGACTGGGGTAATCAGGAGTTGCAATAAAGAACAAGGTAATAGGATGGAACTGTACGGATAAAATGTTAAAGGATTAATTTTAGTCCGTGCAGGGATGTCGGCAGTGAAAAAAACTTAGCGATGTATCGTCGCTTATGAAATATCGACATCGAATATCGAAGAAAAGATATCTGTGTTAATATATCAATCAAATGTCATGCATTAAAAAAAATACCGCATTTCTCAATAAAATATGAAAATATCGTAAAATAGGTAACAAAAAGTGAGATTAAAATAATTAATTAATATCCGTTAAGATTTACAGAAAAAATAAGATTCTTAATCTATTAATAGTTAGCCATTTGAAAGAAAGATCCGATATGACATGTGACGTCATTTGTCACAACGCCTATATAAACTTAATTTATAAAAAAACCGTTTTTCTATAGGTAAAGAGATAGAGACAAAATCTTTGATACCTTTATATCTCGGTTAATTTTATAGTTTTCTGAAAAATATATTTTTGAAAAAAAAATCATGAATATTACTTATTGTTGGAGATTTACGGTTTTAAAATAATAGGTACTGTATTTAAATAGTCTTAATTCAGCCTGACTCTATAATTCGATGCTGGCTTCTTCCATGCTGGTCCGGGAGCTCCTAAAGAAAAAACAGAATATACCGGTTGCTTCTCTTCCCGCATAGATGGTAAAAACCCATCGAGGGAATGGGCGAAAATCTTAAGAATCATGTTATAGGCGATGCTGCTAGCAACTCATCACTATTTTGATTTCCCTTTACACCAATACGCCTGCAATCATACTAAACGTGGCCATGCCGTGGTCTTGTTACCTTCGACCCTGTCTACTCTGTAAGGGATAAAGACGTGATTCATGTATGTATGTATGGCTCAATAATATGTAATAACAATACTAGTCAAAGACGATATAAAAGTTAAATTCTACTCTCGATTTAAAGGGAACTTGTAGAAAAAAATGCCTTGGGGACTTTTTGATAGCTTATATTAACTAACAAACTTTTTTAGGTTGCTTTGACTTTTCATAGACATGTGATTGGCGTTGGTGAATGTCAACTGTCGCTCCATTAACCTCAAAACATTAAGCTTTCGCGAAATTAACAAAATCCCAATAAAATGCAGAACCAAGACTCTGTGGCAATAAATTTGGTAGCGCGCACCAAACCACCGGAACAAATCGGTGACGAGGAATTCAAAATTTGCGAGAACGCCAACCGGAAATGCGCTTTTAGGGGTTGCGATAAGGTCCAGTGTTCAGTTCCCTGGCATAAACCCTGTGCGTACAGCGGACCAGGCACTGTGAAGAAAATTTGGCCCATGGTTCTGGTAACTGGTATCATGGAGATCTGTTTTTCATCCGTTATGGTCGCATTTCTCGTCATGTACAGATGTGATTATGACAAAATTTATGGAACTGAGCACTCCAGGCGTAAGTAACTATTATAGTAACAACAGGTATACAGTTTGACAACAAATATAATGCGCATCGGCAGTATTCGTTTGCGCAGAGAAGCGCAGACCAGTTTCCGATGGTAGCCGAACGTGTAAATAATCTATATTGAACTTTATTTGCAAGCGCAACTGGCAGAGTATTGCTTGCTTTGCATTCTTAGCTCTGTCCCGCTTACACGATTTTGCCATTGTTGGTACGAAATCGATCGACCAATAACAGCGCCAGAGTTTCCCGCGCTACTAAAATTGGTATACTGCGCAGGTACATCGTGGAGCATTATTTTTGTTGTCAAACTGTACCGTGAGACTCAATTTTGATTTCCTCTTTCCACCTATACGCCCACAATCACGCTGAACGTGACCTTTAGGATCATATCAGCCTTATGACGTCCACTGTTGGACGTAGGCCTCCCCTCCTCCAGTTGCCTCGGTTGGAGGCGGCTTGCATCCACCGTGAACCCGCGACTGTAACCAGGTCATCCGTCCACCTCGTTGGACGTCCATACAATGCTAGCTTCTGCCCACGAATTCGTCGGCGTAGAATTAGCAATTCGTTTACAATTCGGGTTCGAATCCCGATAGGGGCAGACAGTTGTATGATGAATACGAATGTTTGTGCCCGAGTCATGGATGTTGTATGTATTTAATTATGTATTTATCTACATTATATTATAAGTATGTTTATCCGTTGCCTGGTACCCATAGTACAAGCTTTGCTTAGTTTGGGGCTGGGTCAATTGGTGTAATTTGTCTCAAGATATTTATTTATTTATTTAATTTATCTATTCTGTCACGTGCCTACGCGACAGTTAAACTATATTCAACTTAACAAAAAATTTCAACGTAAGTTGTATTGTATCGTGAATAACATTACATTTACTTCATTTTTGTGAGCTGGTTGTATGAAGGCTGAGAAAGTTTTGACAAAAAACGTCAAGCGTGAGTCGGATTTAAGTGTTAACATACATACATAAACCACGTCTTTATCCTTTACGGCGTAGACGGAGCCTTAGGTAACACGACCTAAAGGCCACCTTTAGCATGATTGTGGGTATATAGATGTGTAGAGACTAACGCCACCTAGTTCTCGACTACATAACTACTTCGACGCACGAGTAGCTAGCGCCAGCTGTCACATCGTTCTACATCCCGTTAACGAAGTTTCTCAAATACAACATAAGTATAACTTTCAACTCCCTTACTTTGGACTTCGGTCCCCATGCATAACATCTGCCTGGAGAGAGATCTCTCTATTATGGCACTCCTCACAGATGGAAAGGGATCGGTGAAATGTTCAAATTCCTTTACTATAAATTGACTCGATTAGTAGTAGAAGGATATGTTTGGTTTGTGTTGCAGTGATGAGCAAATCAACGTTCGGTGGTTTGATGGGGTTGGCGGCGAGCGGGATATTGCTGTTAATCGCCTTATTGCTGGATAGACGCCGAATGATGTGGGTACGTGCTGCAGCGCTAGACTCCTCAGAGTAGCTTCGCATTAGGTCGCGATCGCATGTGATATAACAGCCTTAACAGCAGTCAGTGGCGTAACTATAACGTCTGGGGCCCGTGGCAAATTCGTCAGATGGGGCTCCTTCCTCAATATAAAGAAGTGCATCAGCGTCCCTTCTGTGCTCTAAACCAAGCCAGTTGGGGTCCCTGTAGAGCTAGGGCCCCCTGGCATTTTGCCACCCCTGCCACCCTATTGTTATGCCACTGACAGCAACGTGACAGGATAGAACGACATTCAGATTTCTGGTACGATCAGCCGATTTAACTATTTGACTACGTGGTTGGCTTAGTTGGTAGTGACCCTGCCTGCGAAGCAAGCATCTCGTGTTCGAAACCTGGTAAGGGCATATTTGTGTGATGAGCATGAACATTTGTTCCTGAGTCATGGATGTTTCTATGTATTTAAGTATGTATTTCTCTATATAAGTATGTATATCGTTGTCTAGTACCCATAATACAGCCTTACAGCACTTACTTTGGGACTAGGTCCATTTGTGTGAATTGTGTATCAAAGTTGTAAGAGTGAGTGAGACAGTAAGATAGACCTGAAGGTCTTTTTAATCGCTATCGCACTGTACATTATTATTACAACTACAGCCGCGCGACTTGTTTTGAATACGGTGTTGGTGTAGTGTGATTATGGTGTACGGCGTTGTTTCCATTGTTGAATAATGGATTCTAACGAGGAAACATCATTAAATAAAAAGGCATCTGATGCTTACTGCTCTTGTGCTGCTCCCGCGCTGCTTGCGACCTAATGCGAAGGCGTTCTTAATCAAAGTTCTGCGTGCAGGGCTAGTATGTTAACATTGCTTACAATTCCTGTAAATTTCGGTAAGCATAATTACACAAAGGAGTGATGCTCCACATGTTTCAGGCTAACTCCTAGTCCTTCCTCCTGGAGCGCTCGCCCCGGCGGCAGCAAAACGAACACTGCGCGCCAGCGCTCTGCTCGCGCGGCTGCGACGCAACTGGCAGCGGCGCACAACTACCCTCGTTTTCATCGTCAAAATCATCGTCGAAACTTATCGAGCATCACTCGACTTTTATACGAGGGTTATCCTTTAGTATAATTATGATCGAGTCTCACGGTTTCATGTTAAAAATGTCTGTAATCACAATTTAACCCATAATTCTTTATTTTCAGTTCCGTATCTTGACTTCCATAGCCTTGGGCGTGTACATATTTGTGCTTTCCATACTTAAAATTCACTTTGCGCTTGTTGCCGTTGAAAAAGGTAAATGTAACAGCTAGGTTTCCCATACAAAAAATATCTGTCAATCCATGATGACTCTTCTTCCTCCCAGCCCGGCTAGCACGAGAACACACGAAAGTCGCGTTGCGCGCGAGTTGGACTACCCGTCTCTTTCTTGTTGGTACAGTAAGAAAAGGACGGGCAATCTATCTCGCGCGCGACGCGACTCTTGTGCGCTTTCGTGCTAGACGTGCAGCTCTCGGCATAAAAATACTTATTTATTTAGGCACTAGCTTAAGAACCATCAAATCAATCAAGAATTTTACTTCTACGGTTCTACCTACCCGTTTGAAATTAAATTTCTAAACCTTACTGAAAATTAGAACACAGAAAAATCCGAAAAGTAAAGCTATGGGTGGTGTAGCGGTACAGCACGGAATGACGAGAATCCGGTTTCGATTCCCGGCCATAGCTTTACTTTTCAGATTTTTCAATGTGTGGGCCTTGCGGGTGGTATCCGTCCGGATCGCTACCACCACCTTACTCGCTAATCCTGCCGCTAAGTAGCAGTGCTTGCACTGCTGTGTTCCGGTGTGGAGAGTAAGACAGCCGGGGAAATTACGGGCACAAGAGGCATTTCATCTTAGTCCTCTAGCTTGGCTACGCATCTGCAATCCCTCCGGGGTTGCGGATGTCTATGGGCAGTGGTGATCACTTACCATCAGGTGACCCGCTTGCTCGTTTGCCTTCCTATTCATATAAAAAAAATGTGTTCTAATTTTCAATGTCGTTTAGAATTTTGCATAAGATCCTTTTCAGAGAATTTAAAAAGGACACAAATTGATTCAGTCATTCTCGAGTTTTGCGCTTGGCAACACATTTAGGCATTAGTTTTTATTTACTTACTTGCTGTTGCCCGTGTCTCCATCTGCTCAAAATTCTCTTGTCGCAGCCCGCGGGAATAAAGGTCCGGTCACACCAGTGCGTAAAAGATGTTGAGTGTGCGTTTACGCAACAAAATGTATGACGAAACGGTGAGAGAACGTGACGCATGCGACACGTCACTGCGTATACGGAGCGGTGTGGTCGCTCCTTTATGGAATATTGTTCGTGGATTGCACTATCTATAGATCTGCGCTGAAATACCCTACTCCCCGCGGAAAGTGGCAGAAGGAGAATTCGACAAACAGTAAATAAGGAGTCTTTACAGTAGGTAATATTTACTGTTACGTAATGTTTCCAGATCCATACATCCTGAAGCAGCAAAATCAATTTCTCATGAGTACGGCGTGCATCATTGGACTTTTGACTCTTCTAGCATCAGGTGACTTTACTCTTTAGAGAGCCGTGAATTACGCCAGCGAGCGATGAAACTAAGCGTTACAGTTCGCAACCTGCAGGCGTATTGTCTGACTCGCTCACAATCGCCATCGTGTTCATTTCATTTTTGACAGTTCATGTACGGGCTGACAATGGGGGCTATCGCGTGTGAATTTGCCGCTAGAGGCGCTAGTGTCGCGTGAGGTCCAATAACATTCACTCTTGACTGGTTTTAGCAGGCTTCGTGACATAAACTACAATTTCTTTCATTTACCTGTTGAAAAGTGATCTCCTTTGTGAAATTATCGCAAATATGGATTATTTGGCGATGAATGTGAACGGTTTGAAAGCGGATTTTTTCGGACAGCGGACAAAATGGAACTGCACAACATTGCGGCATAGCTACTCGATATGATGATAGTTATTTATAATTATTAAATTTAATGAGATTCAAGATTTATAACTTCGTTTCGGTGCCGATCTTATAAAATCGCCTTTGATAGCTATACCTCTGGACCTTAGTCAACAGTGGCGCCAACTGGTGAGCAACGAAACGATAGTCCCCATTGGCATCGGAATCAGCTAGCTGTCACATTCATACAAGAACTGTCAAGATGAACACGATGGCGATTGCGAGCGAGTTAGACAATACGCCTACTGTACAGATTCAAGCTTTTTTTATATAAAATAGGCTTACGTTTTACTTCAATCTCGCTTGATGGAAGGCAAAGATGAGGCCTAAGATAGTACATGCTTGCCGGTTTCGGGTACTCTTGACTTGGCAATGCTCTTGGCAATGTCTTGGCAAATTCAAATGCTCACAGTACAGCCTTTCTTCTTCTTCTTCTTTTTTAATATGGCCCCATCGATCGATGCGATGATATCGCCAATGTCAAATTAATAAATACAGAATTCAAAAATCTTGTGACAAAAATGTCGGCAACGTTGTACGGTAGAACACAGTCAAAAGACCCCTCCCTTCCGGGCTCTTAGCCAACGGATAACGATATCCCTCAGAAAGCTAGGAAATCAATCGATGCCCAGGGTGCACCTTACCAAGCACTGCTCTTCCACTCGGACAGATCCAACGAACCGCAACTCTTGACCATACGCGGAAGTAACCCGACTCGCACCCCGGAAGCACCTTTATATTGTCCGTGTAGTGGCTTAGCTGTCTAAATGCTAGTTTTAAGCCTACAATGTCGTTTATTCGGGCGTCCATGGCCGCATTGCTAAACTATTCATGTATAATCACGCGCCAGACCGATGCCTCCGGACTGGAGTCGGAATAATTAATGCATTTCAATGTAATTACCTCCACCGAATACCTAGGTTATGACCCGATTTCAAATCTGCTACAATACGTATTCTAAAAACAGGTCAGTGAGAGTGAACATATCACTGGTTTGGGAGGTCTGACACTGTGTGGTTCTTCACTATCACTACATGGTATAAAACAAAGTCGCTTTCTCTGTCCCTATGTCCCTATGTCCCTATGTCCCTATGTATGCTTACATCTTCAAAACTACGCAACGGATTTTGATGCGGTTTTTTTAATAGATAGAGTGATTCAAGAGGAAGGTTTTTATGTATGATTCTACGCAGACGAAGTCGCGGGCAGAAGCTAGTTTATTTATAAAAATAAAACACTGGATGGTGTGTTACTTCGTATATTGACGGCAGACAAGAAAACGAGAGTTGCCATAGGCAAAAATATCATAAAATTTTGATGTTGTCTCAATTAAATATGTTATAGGCGATGCGGCTAGTAACCCATCACTATTTTTAGCCTTTAGGATCATATCAGCCGTAGGACGTTCACTGTAGGACACGGCCCTCCCCATAGACCTCCAGTTACCTCGGCTGGAAGTGGCTTGCATCCACCGTGAACCCGCGACTTTAACCAGGTCTTCCGCCCACCTCGTTAGACGTCCTAGGCTGCGCTTGCCGCGCGGTCTCCTCTCGAGAACCTTTCGGCCTCAACGACCATCCGTTCTCCGTGCTATCCGTGCTATACTATATGGCCTGCCCATTGCCACTTCAACGAGCTAATCTATACTAATATTATAAAGAAGAAAAAATTTGATTGTTTGTTTGTTTGTTTGTTTGCATTGAATAGGCTCCGAAACTACTGGACAGATTTCAAAAAGTCTTTTGCTGTTAGAAAGCTACATTATCACTGAGTGACATAGGCTACTCTTTACCGCGGGAAAATGCCTTTTCCTACGGGAAAATAAATTTATCGCGAGCGAAGCTGCGGACGGAAGGCTAGTTATTAATAATCCGCTGAAGTATTCAATTTTAGATCAATTTTAAGATTTTCACCATGAAACTACCGTGAGACTTAATCATAATTACACAAATGGATAACTCACGTTTAAAAATCGAGCGATCCTCGACATGTTTCGCACTAGTTCGTAGTCCTTCCTCTCGGAGCGCTCACACCGTTTTTAACCGTGTTACTAGTTATTTACAAAGTGACGTGTGGTCAGTGTTGTGCGCTGCCCTAGTTTAGACACTAATAAAAGTGACGATGAAAAGGAGGGTAGTTGTGCGCCGCTGTCAGTTGCGGCGTAGTCGCGCGAGCAGAGCGCTGGCGCGCAGTGTTCGTTTCGCTGCCGCCGGGGCGAGCGCTCCAAGAGGAAGGACTACAAACTAGTCCGAAACATGTCGAGCATCACTCGACTTTTACACGTGGGTTATCTGTTTGTGTAATTATAATTTTAGATATTGTGCCTAAACTTAAACTAAATTTCTAAATGTCAGTGAAAATTAGAACACATAGAAAAATCCGAAAAGTAAAGCTATGGCCGGGAATCGAACCCGGATCCTCGTCATTCTGTGACGCGTGCTATACCCATAGGGGTGCACCACCCATAGCAGGTGGGTAGTCTCCGAATTTTTTCTACCTGTTACTAACTATCACGTGAACTTAAACTGGAGTATTTCTTCTTCTCCAATAACTCTTTCTTTCCAGTGGTCCACTTCACCGGGAACGTGGCAGTGTTCACCTACTACAACATGCGGTTCATCCATCCAGTCATGTTCGAACATGCTTGACTGTACCCATACAAGGTTTCAAGCACATTGTGGTATTATTGCAGCTTGACTGTACCTCACTGTACGCTATGACAGGGCCCTTAACCATGACGTCTTAATGCTATTCCTCTTCTTTTTTTAATATGGCCCCATCGATCGATGCGATGATTTCGCCAATGTCAAAGTAATAAATACAGTATTCAAAAATCTTGTGACAAAAATGTCGGCAACGTTGGACGGTAGAACACGGTCAAAAGACCCCTCCCCCCTGCCGGGCTCTTAGCTAACGAATAAAGATTCGACTTCGTCTGCATATAATTCGTTTATCGCTATCCCGCAGGAATTACGCAATTTTCTGGGATAAAAAGTAGCATATATGTTATTCCAGACTACAGTCTATCTATGTTCCAAATTTCATCCAGATCGGTCTAGCCGTTGTGGCGTGAAAGAGTAACAAACATCCATCCATCCATTTATACTTACAAACTTTCGCGTTTACAATATTAGTAGGATACAAATGGTGTTGTTCTTGGTCCTGAGCATAAGTAACTCAAAATTTCGGAAAATTAGAAAGAACTCCATGTTGGTCTGGGAGCAAAGAAAAAACATAGAATGTACTAGTTGCTTCTCGTCCCGCGCAGATGGTAAAAGCCCATCGAGGGATTGGGCAAGATTCTTAGGAATCATGACTGTTATAGGCGATGCCGCTAGCAACCCATCACTATTTTGATACCTTTTTTCACCTATACGCCTACAATCATGCTAAACGTGGCCTTTAGGTTTTGTTACCTCAGGCTCTGGCTACCCCGTAAGGGATATAGACGTGATTTGTGTATGTATGTAGAAAGAAATATTGCGCCATTTTTACACACGTTCATGTCGGCCGCGCATGCAAGGTCTGCAGATTTTTTCCGGAATATTGTAGTAAGTGATTTCTAGGTATAGTTCAAATGAACATCCGTACAAAGATTTTTCATTTAAATTTTTGATTCAAAATGTAGACCATGCCGCGATTCATTTTAAACATCAATCAATGTATTAAATCTGGCTTTTAGTCAAGCCAATCCACCTGCTGAAATACATACAAAAATCACGTCTATCCCTAACGGGGTAGACAGAGCTTAAGGTAAGACCTACAGGCCACGTTTAGCAAGATTGTGAGCGTTGTGGAAAATGGAATCAAAATTGTGATTGGGCTAGCCGCATCGCCTATAACATGATTCCTATGATTTTCGCCCATTCCCTCGATGCGCTTTTACCGTCTTCGCGTGAAGAGAAGCAACTGGTGCAGTATGTTTTTTCTTTGCTCCCAGACCAGCATGGAAGTTGAAATAATCTGGAATAATTCCGTCAGACAAAGAAAAATAAGCTTGTTCCCTGTAGATAACTATTTTATATTACACATTCTAAGGTTAAATAAAGACTATTTCTAAATTAAAACAAACATGTTCGCGGCGGAGACCAAATAGGAGACGTTTTGGAAAAAGGTCAGGTCAGGAGTACCCGAAACCGTCGAGCATGTAGGAAGAGATTGATGAATGTGAATGAAGCGAAAGAAGTATGTCAGGATCGTAGCAAGTGAAACAAAGCAGTCTCTGCCTACCCCTGTGGGAAAGAGGCGTGACGGTATGTATGTATGTATGTATGTTCGCGGCTTAGGTGTGGCCCAAGGGGCACCCCCGTCGCATCTAAACCTAAATTAATCCGAATTAATCATCCTACATTGCTTTTGCCAGTGCCGGTTACGTAACTTGGTTATGTACGGGAAACAAGCTTAAAAATAGGGTTGCCAAATTCTGCGGCAAGGTAATCGCTTGGCGGTAGAGCGAGACCGCAAACTCGACAGGAATTCTATAATAATTCAACCCTACAATATCAAAGCGATAAATTTCAAGACCGTAAAAGGGCCTTTCATATTAAGTTTACCAAAGGCCTTTTATGGATAGTTTAAAGTTGCTGGAAATAGTTTAATGTTGCGATAAGTGTAGAGAGGATTTACTAGTTTGCTTTCTTGGTTTGTTGGTTGGTCTGGGGCCTGGCTGAATGATCATTAAGCCACAGTCGGAGCTAAAGTCTAGAAAAATAAATTTTAAACTAAATGTTTCCTTTGTTTCGAGGTGCTTAAGTTACTGGAGCTCAACTTGAAATATGGCGGACATAAATACTTTTGAGGATCACACTGAAATGCACTGAGAAGAAATATTTACCGAAATTCTCAAGGAATATTATACGATTTTTTTTCGTCCTGCATGCTAGTCTGGGAGCAAAGAAAAAAACATAGAATGTACCAGTTGCTTCTCTACCCGCGCAGATGGTAAAAGCCCATCGAGGGAATGGGTGAAAATCATAGGAATCATGTTATAGGCGATGAGGCTGGCAACCCATCACTATTTTAATTCCATTTTCCACCTATACGCTCACAATCTTGCTAAAAGTGGCCTTTAGGTCCTGTTAACTTAGGCTCTGTCTACCCCCGGCGGGCGAAAGCCTGCCGTCGAAGCGGTGCGTTCCGCAAGGGACGCGATCGCGGAGCGGAGTGACTTCGGTCATTTTCGGTCGGCACGTAACCTGGTCCGTAGGGCCGGGACCGTGGGCCGCCTCGTCTTTTTCAAGATAAGGGGGCCGCGAGGAGAAAACCTCTATAAAAATCCGGAGGAGCGACGTGACCTCGGTCACGGTCGGACGCCACGTAAACCTGGTCCGTAGGGCCGGGACCGTGGGCCGCCTCGTCTTTTTCAAGATAGGGGGGCCGCGAGGAGTAAACCTCTATAAAAATCAACAGGGCGGCGTGATCTCGGTCATGTCGGCCGTCACGTAACCCCGGCCCGCAGGCGCTGGGAACGTGGGCCGCTGAGGGGGCTACGAGGAGTTAACCTCTTTAAAAAAACAGACGGTCACCGGCGGGGGAGGGCGGGGATTCCGGAACCCGCATTCAACGGTGCCGTCGCCACCTGCCCCATCCCGGGGCGGCCAGTGGACGTTGCGGTGGTCACGGTGTTCGCCCGCAACGCCCGCAGTTCAAGGCCTGGAGGGAACGTGTGTGTTTTTAGACGGTAGGCCTCTCCCCTCCTTCCATAGGGAAGGCAGCGGCGAGATGGAGAGCCCGTCATACCTCCGTTCGTATGCTGCCCCGAGCGCGGAGATGCATAAGGCGCATTTTCCACACGTTAAAAAAAAAAAAAAAAAGGCTCTGTCTACCCCGTAAGGGAAAAAGACGTGATTTATGTATGTATGTAAATAATTATATTAAAATTGAGTAGGTACCTACATAAATAGTCGCTACAAAATATCGTTTACAAAATAATTGCCTTCGTTAATGGTCGCTACCGGGTCGAGTAGACCCATACATACCTTTTACGTCCATCCGAAGACCTATTGGCGACGCGACAATTCGACTCGCAAGACTAATTGGCTAAGTCAAGTTTTTTGAAGTGGTCGATATGGCATTTGTGAGATTTAATGGCTGGATAAGCTTCGATCCTAGAACTAGCTTAGAATTAAAAAAAACTACGTCTTCTGTCACGTTATATATTGTCAAAAAATAACACTGCATACATACATAAATCTCGTCTTTATCTCTTACACGGTATACAGAGCCTATGGTAACAAGACCTAAAGGCCACGGTTAGGTTAGCATAATTGTGGGCATATAGATGGAAAGGGGAATCATAATAGTGATGGGTTGCTAGCCGCATCGCCTATCACGTGATTCCTAAGATCGCCCAATCCCCTCGATGGGCTTTTACCATCTGCGCGGGAAGAGAAACAACTGGTACATTCTACGTTTTTTCTTTGCTCCCAGACCAGTTAAACACTGCGGTTTTGTTTATTTGCGTTTCCGTATAATCACTAATCAGTGCTAGCAGTATGTTTTTTAAGAATATTTTAATGACCTCAGCAGAACCTCCAGACTTTCGATATTACCGCACTTCTCGACTTTTGCACGATATTTAGACTATGATTTCAGCTATTTTCGACGACTTGGGCACTGCCACAGTATATATATAAGCTAAAGCAGTAAGGAAACTACGAACAAATCGGTTGAAACGAAACAAGCACACAGGCGCGCGCTTTACACGGCCCCTAAGCGGACCTCGTCCACTCCGCTCAGGCTCAGGTCCGCTTAGGGACCGTGTAAAGCGCGCGCCTGTGTGCGTGTTTCGTTTCAACCGATTTGTTCGTAGTTTCCTTACTGCTTTAGCTTATATATATACTGTGGCACTGCTTCTTGGACAACGTTTATCAGCTTTCACGACGACCCCATCCCTGACTTTTGGACTGCTACACGAGTACATACAAAGTAGAAAGAACTGCAACGTCGCTTAGTGCAAAACGAAAATGTTAAACATTACAAAGAACTGAATCGGGTCCTGTAGACCCATTAGCGACTGCTCAAGTGTTTAACACGAAACGCATACCTACTGTCATAAAAACAGCGTAAACGAATTAGCAACATACAAATCATATTCACTACATAATAAACTCTATTCCTGTGTAACAAAAACGATAATTCAGCAACCGTGGCGCGGTGAAACTGCGCGTGTTATACAGCAATTACGAAGTCTTTTAATCTTTTGATTAAGTTATTTCATATGCATAGTTAATTTATAGTAATCTATTAAGGAAGGGCGGCGTGTTTTTTACGTGTTTTTTTTATATTTTTTTTTATATGAATAGGAAGGCAAACGAGCAAGTGGGTCACCTGATGGTAAGTGATCACCACTGCCCATAGACACCCGCAACCCCGGAGGGATTGAAGATGCGTTACCAACCTAGAGGACTAAGATGAAATGCCTGAAGTGTTCATAAATGCCATGAACTAGAGTCACCACGTAGCTCAAAGAGTATGTACACACGGCAAAATAATTAGGTAAGCACCTGCACGCGCTCGCGCCGTATCTATCCTGCTTACCGAATAGCTTTGCTGTGTGTACGTTGAAGTAGTAATCGCTCGTAGAACAGACAACCGTTCTTCTTAAGTTCTTCTTCTTATTTGTGGCGTATCAAGTCGTTATAGCGACGACAACTTCGCCAATGTCAAAGTAACAAAAACATAATTAAAAAATCTTGTGACGAAATGTCGTCATCGTTGTACGGTAATTGTCAAAGACCCCCCTGTCGGGCTCTTGGCCAACGGTCAATGATATCCCTCAGAAACTGCCAGGAAATCATTAGCCGTTGCCCAGGGTGCACCGGACCAAGCACTGCTCTTCCCCTCGGACGGATCCGAAAACGAACCGCAGCTCTTGACCACGCGTGGAGGTAACCCGACTCGCACCCCGAGAAAAGTTTTCCAGTGGCGACCACGAACCGGAACACAGTGTTGGTATGCCTCCCACTAGGTGGACTGACATCATGAAAGTTGCGGGAAAGCGGTGGATGCAGGTGGCGAGTTGTCGTTCATTGTAGCATTCTTAGGAGGCCTTTGTTCAACAGTGGACATCTTTAGGCTGAAGACGATGAAAAGCTATGAAAGTATTTTTTGATACAGGCTCTGGGGAGTAAGTAAGTACCTGAGTAAGTAAATGCTTTATTGTACAAATATAACGAAACAGATACAACTCACAAAAAAATAAATTTATTTTAGATTTTTTTTGATTTTTAGTGAATCTGAAGTACACTAACATTTTTTTCTGTATATGGGTAGACCTACTAAACGTGCTACTCATATGACAGCGCCGTTTAAATTAAACGGACGATTTGTCGCACACATACTTAACGCTAATTTCAGACTTATATGGTTTTCTCATGGGTGCCATTGTCAGAACTGGACCAAATTGAAATGGGACCACACGGGAAGCACCAGCTTTCAAAAAAAAAAGAATCATTAAAATCGCTTCACCCAGTCGAAAGTTATGAGGTAAGAAACAGAACCTCCTCCTTTTTTTGAAGTCGGTTAAAAATGACATTAATACAGTATATGCACAAAGGCGAACTTATCCCTATAAGGGATCTCAACCAGTTAACCTTGTAGATGAGAGGAGCATTAAACGAGGGACCGACAAAGTGTAGGTGTAAGGGAGTGTTCTGAGGAGTTGGTCAACTTAATACAGTTTGACAACAAATATAATGCGCATCGGCAGTATTCGTTTGCGCAGAGAAGCGCAGACCAGTTTCCGATGGTAGCCGAACGTGTAAATAATCTATATTGAACTTTATTTGCAAGCGCAACTGGCAGAGTATTGCTTGCTTTGCATTCTTAGCTCTGTCCCGCTTACACGATTTTGCCATGGTACGAAATCGATCGACCAATAACAGCGCCAGAGTTTCCCGCGCTACTAAAATTGGTCTACTGCGCAGGTACATTGTGGAGCATTATTTTTGTTGTCAAACTGTAACAATGCTCGTATCAAAAATGAATTTGTGGCATTATTAGTACGACAAAGTGGTGTAGCGGACAAACTGGTAGAACGCGTGCTCGTTTGCCTTTTTTCCCATAAAAGAAATAGGGTTTCTACTAGTTTTTAATTAGTCGCAATAAACGTCTTGAAGGCATTCCGGTTTCAATTTCATTTAGTCCGCTTTGCACCAAGTTTAACAACAACTTTAATCTCTTGAACGCCACATTACAAATGTATACTCGGGAGAAAAAAAAGCGGGTCTCTTCCCGTAGAAAGTGGTATGAATAGTGTCACGGTTTTGTTGCTCCCGAGTATAGTAACGGGATCTGTATACCACGGGAAAAACAAACGACAAACGTGATTTTTTATTGAAAGGATTTATTTCGAGTTGAATGTTGGTCCTTCCGTGCTGTTCTGGGAGTATAAGAAACACTTAGAATGTACCAGTTGCTTCTCTTCCTGCGCAGATGGTAAAAGCCCTGGCTGAAAATTTTAGGAATCATGTTATAGGCTATGCGGCTGGCAAGCCTTCGCTATTTTGATTTCCCTTTCCACCTGTACGGCCACAATCATGCTAAACGTGGCCTTTAGGGATTGTTACTTCAGTCTCTGTCCACCCCGTAAGGGATATAGATGAAATTTGTGTATTATGTATGTGTAAAAATATTTATAGCAATTTATGCCCCAAAATTATCAAAGTCACAATACAAAACAATACGAATACTCTTTATTGAACACACAAATCAGTACAAAACGTAAGGGATAAAAACGTGATTCATGTGTGTGTGTGTGTGTGTGTGTGTTTGTGTGTGTGTACATACACAAATCATTTATCCCACAGGCTAGACAGAGCCCAAGGTAGCAAGACGGGCCACGTTTAGCGATTGTGGGCGTATAGGTGGAAAGGGGAGTCAAAATAGTGATGGGTCGCCCGCCGCATCGCCTATAACATGATACCTAAGATTTTCGCTCACTCGATTTTCCCTCGATGGACTTTTACCATCTGCGCGGGAAGAGAACTGTTAAATTCTATGTTTTTTCTTTACTCCCAGACCAGCATGGAAGAGACACGTATGTAACATGTTGTACAGTTTGACAACAAAAATAATGCTCCACGATGTACCTGCGCAGTATACCAATTTTAGTAGCGCGGGAAACTCTGGCGCTGTTATTGGTCGATCGATTTCGTACCAACAATGGCAAAATCGTGTAAGCGGGACAGAGCTAAGAATGCAAAGCAAGCAATACTCTGCCAGTTGCGCTTGCAAATAAAGTTCAATATAGATTATTTACACGTTCGGCTACCATCGGAAACTGGTCTGCGCTTCTCTGCGCAAACGAATACTGCCGATGCGCATTATATTTGTTGTCAAACTGTAGATAGGCTGGAAATGATAATGACGAACGCTAACGCGTTCGAAGCGTTTGTTACCACAAAAAACACAGCTCTGGAAACCATAACAAGGGTCGTTGAAGGCTCATAATCGTAATACTGCGGCTCAGGTTCTCCAGTTGAGCACTTAAATACTGAACGCAGGTCTCGACTCCTCAACACATCACACTGCCACGCAGCACTTACGACGAGAGCTGCCTGAACCCAGACCAACACAGAGGCATCATCGTCAGCCTATCGCAGCCTGCTGGACACAGAACTATTCGAAACTAAACTCTTTCTATCAAATGAATCAAGAATATTTACTTCTTCATTTTTTGTTTGTGAGTCATAGACGGTTCTGGCTGAAAATTAGTGCTGCAGGTGTCTAACGCCTCAGCGTAATGCTGAGCCAGCGACTGTTTCACTTTTGCGAAGACACAACGCTGATGATCTAGTTTTCATGTCTGTTTTTTTTTCTTGTTTATTTTCTATAAAATTTTGTATATTATCTTATATTTGTGAGTCTTGCAAAAAGGAATAAATGTATTCTTTCTTTCTTTCTTTACTTTTATGGTTTTACCGTTAGAAATTTAAGTACTAAACGACACTGAAAATTAGAACACAGAAAAATCCGAAAAGTAAAGCTATGGCCGGGAATCGAACCCGGATCCTCGTCATTCCGTGACGCGTGCTATACCCCTACACTACCCATAGCAGGTCGGTAAGCCTTCGTTTTTTTCTATCTGTTACTATAATCTTCCATGCTGGTCTGGGAGCAAAGAAAAAACACAGAATGTACCAGTTGCTTCTCTTCCCGCGCAGATGGTAAAAGCCCATCGAGGGAATGGGCGAAACTCATAGGAATCATGTTATAGGCGATGTGGCTAGCAACCCATCACTATTTTGATTCCATTTTCCACCTATGCGCCCGCAGTCTTGCTAAACGTGGCCTGTGGGTACCTGTTACCTTGGGCTCTGTCTACCCCGTAAGGGTTACAGACGTGATTTGTGTATGTGTGTATGTGTATGTATGTTACTATTAGCTGTCACGCGACCTTGTTCCTACGCGAATTTTTTTTCGCTAAGCGTCATTTGTTGGGTCCGTCAGAATCTGCCAGGAAATCATTAACCGATGCCCAGGGTGCACCGGACCTAGCACTGCTCTTCCCCTCTGCCGGATCCAAAAACGAACCGCAGCTCTTGACCACACGCGGAGGTAACCCGACGCACCCCATCAGGCCTGCAATCGTCTCCTGTCAACTTCTTTCTGCCTGGTACTGGCAACCAGCCATTGTCCCGGAAAAAAAACCATTCAGTTTTATGAAGACCATAAGAATAATACAAGCTGCAATCGCTAAGCTCCCCGATCCTTGCGATGTCATTGTTATTATTATTTATGGCCCCTTGGGATTTGCGGGCGGGAAAGAGAGGCAAACGTGATTTGTTTGCGAGAGAAGCAGTTTTTCGGACGGTTAAGCTGTACTTAACATAGTTTATTTGGCTTCACGCGATTTGGCGGGTCGCGAACGGATTCTTGGCTTTTCGCCGACGTTTTTTTTTAAATGACATGTGTGTAGATTGCTTTGGTTTCGTGTGATTATTATACATTTTGTTTCAATTTAATTTTAATGGGTAGTCTAACCTACGAATTAACATTTATTACAACTGACAGCCAGCGCTTTACGCTCCCGTTCTTAGGGGTGCGGATCAGAATGTATAAAGTTTAAAATGTATAATGGGTTAAAATACATAATGGTTCAAAATATATAATGCTATTTTCTGTGCAAGTATTAGCTAGATGAACTTTTTTGATAGTGTAATATGTATTCAAATCAAATCAAAATAATTTATTGCAAATCACATTACAGGCATAAGATGGAATATTTTGATTAGGTCTACATGTGCCACCCTGCAAGGGCACGGTAATATCAGAGGGCTCTATTATTATTTTTTTCTTGGTACTTATCTACATAATATTTATATTACCTACTTTAAAACTTTTGCGCTTAACTAAACCAAAAACAGTTACACATTTATTATGCGCCACGACGAGCCATAGCGACATGCTAACACAGGGTCCATTTCACATAAGTACATTCATACACATTTGTCATTAAAATACTCATCTAAGCTATAGAAACATTTACTTATTAGGAATGATTTCAGTCAGTATTGGTTTAAGTTAGGTTAGATTTAGGTTATAACAGTTCTGTTAATTTACAATTTTCTGAGAAAATTGCATTTAATATTTTAAAGAAAGAAAGAAGTCATTTATTCCTTTTTGCACGACACACAAATAAAAAAAATATATAAACACATTTATAGAAAATAAACAAGAAAAATAAACTCAGACATGAAAAATAGATCATCAGCGTTGTGTGTGTCTTCGCAAAAGTGAAACGGTCGCTGGTTTTGAACCATTATGTATTTTAACGCATTATACATTTTAAATTTTATGTATTTTAATACGTACCCGTTCTAAGTCTAGGTCATCCTTAAGTGTTGCAGTGATCCAATGCCCCAGGTATTTAAATTCTGTGACTCGCTTCAGTGGAGTATCGTTCAAATATTTTATCGAATCGGGCGTTACTTTGCGGAGCTCCAATTCAATGAAGAAATATATTTACCTTGCTACTCCGCTACTCACGTGCAAGATAACCAAGCCTGTGTGAAATACATATTTGACTTTGTATGAATTTACTTGCTTTTGCCCGCGACTTCGTCCGCGCAGATAACGTCAGAGTGACGACATACCACATACATCCACTCATGTCTCCAAGTATAAGGTTTTTATTTCCTATCCCGTGGGAAATACGGAAAATCCCTTCTTAGGGCACCTACGTGATCCTCTGGGAATATTATCTACTAATTATAGTCTTAATTATTTACCTCGTGTTTTTATCCCATGGGAAATTTGAA
Source organism: Pandemis corylana (assembly GCA_949127965.1). Taxonomy (NCBI): domain Eukaryota; kingdom Metazoa; phylum Arthropoda; class Insecta; order Lepidoptera; family Tortricidae; genus Pandemis; species Pandemis corylana. Next base: position 12,114,343 of record OX421864.1, on the reverse strand, counting down.
TATGGAATAATATGTAGGTATGCCATATGTAATGTAGCTTTATTGGTACAACATCCCGCGAGAAAATCGGGATAAAAAGTAACCTATATCCGTCTACTGGTTCTAAGCTACCTCCCCGCCAATTTTCAGCCAAATCGGTTCAGCCGTTCTCGAGTTATAAATAGTGTAACTAACACGACTTTCTTTTATAAATATAGATAGATCTTGAATGCCATACAATCAGTATACAGTACGAGTCCCTCGCTGTTGATTTATCGAGCCGACGGTGACAACGCTTTGCAGTTAATTCCGGATTAGCGGGAAACGATATATTTGCGGAATTTATGGTCACAGGTCACGGATCGACAATAGAACAAAATACATGCATCAATAAATAGATTTGTGACTATGCAACAGTGGCGTGGCGTCCATAGAACTCGATTTCCACCGGCTTGCCTATTTTAAGGCAGTTCGGCACATCTATTGTGCATTAGAGGAAAAAGCTAGTTAAATGCCCTTCGGCTTGCCTTCTGTGTGATGTGAATTGATAATTAACGTACTACATACATACATACGTACATATATCACGTCTATATCCCTTACGGGGTAGACAGAGCCCGAGGCAGCAAGACCTAAAGGCCACGTTTAGCATACTTGTAAGTGTGGTGGAAAGGGGAATCAAAATAGTGATGGGTTGCTAGCCGCATCGCCCATAACATGATTGCTAAGAATTTCGCCCATTCCCTCGATGGGCTTTTACCATCTGCGCGGGATGTGAAGCAACTGGTACATTCTATGTTTTTCCTTTGCTCCCAGATCAGCATGGGAGTTAATTCACTGTAATTGCCAAATCAACGTTTGGCTTGACTTGTTTCGGTTTAATTGGTTCAATGCGTTGAAAAACTATATTGTATTTCTTCATACTATATATCTAGGTGTATCGGATTTGTGTATTTTTTTTTTACCACGAACTGACCAGCACGTCTAGCACGAGAGCGCACAAGAGTCACTCTAGCCTTGAAGAGCCCAAGGTGGTATCTGTCTGTAAATAATGTATATGTTAAGGTTTGCACAGTTGTATTTTCTTTTTTTTCTTCTTAGGTCTTTTTTCATTTTTTTTTGTATTAGTTACGGCTGCCCTTGCCAAAGGGACCGGGCTGAAAACCAGCGCTGGAAACAAACCAGCATTTGCTGAGAACGGTACCCATTGCCAAAGTGTAGTCCTAATTGTATTATTTTGTAATTTTTTGATTGTCACACCTGTACTTTGGCAATAAAGAGTTTTTTTTTTAATGTTTCTATCTCTCTCCCTTCTGATATACTTGACGGCCACTGCAAGGTCTTTTAAAACTGTTGTCTCGGTTGCGTGGCGTGATGTTCCGACTACATTGTGACGTAAGCATGCATGCAAATATCGGCTGCTTGAAGGCAATCGCGGTCTAGATCCCGAAGAAAATTATGTATATTGTATGTATATAATTCGACCGTGAAGCTGTTGGCACGTCATGTATAGTTGCATGTTGATTAAATTTATCTTATGTATAACATTCTCGTGTCACAATGTTCGTTCCCGTACTCCTCCGAAACGGCTTGACCGATTCTTACCAAATTTTATATGCGTATTCAGTAGATCTGAGAATCGGCTACTATCTATTTTTCATATTGAAATTTAGAAGAAAAAAAAACGGGAGCAAAGCCGCGGACAACAGCTAGTATATAAATAAAATTAGAACATAGAAACATCTGAAAGGTAAAGCTATGGCCGGGAATCGAACCGGGATCCTCGTTATTCCGTGACGCGTCCTATACTTGTTCCTATGCGATTTTTTCTCGCCAAGCGTCGACTGTTTGAATGATGTGTCTGTAGGATACAATTACTAACTCCCGTGGAACATCTACTGCTCACCAGGGACGAGAGAAGATGCTGATTTTCAAATGATAGATACTATCAAATGAATCAAGATTTTTCATTTCTTGATACCCGGCCATAGCTTTACTTTACGGATTTTCTATGTGCTCTAATTTAGTTTATTAGCGTCACATTACGACGAAGTTTTTCACTGTACCCTTATTTACAAGATTGACCTAAACAAACGTGGCCAGCTAGATAAAATTGCAAAAAAAAGAAAACAACAAAAGGCTTATGCCTTCGTTTCACGGAACGCCGCGATAAAACACGGGGAATTAGGTACATCTAAAAATAACATAAAATATTCGCGAATTTTTTTAAAACCACGTAAATCTCCGGTGGGAATCCAAGTTTGACAATATCAGAGTAACCGGCATTAAGAATGGTCGGCCCTGGTTTTAATTAAACGTGTAAAACGGAAGAAACTGTGCGTAGACGGTTATTACGCACGCATTGTGCAGGCAGACGCGGCGGGAGTTTAAGCCTTGTTATTAAAAAGTAACAGACCCCCTGAGGCTATATCTACTAGCCTAGCCTGAGAGTAGCTCAGTCAATATCAGGCGCTCGCATTTGTTTAAAAGAAAGAATAAGAAAGTTTTTTTTTTCATTTCAGTTCCAAAAGTCCCACCACCTTAGAATGAAACTAGGTAGGTACAATAAACTTAAATATTAGGTACATTTGTTAATATTACATTTAAATATTACAAAGTAGTGCTTCAACATTAGTTTCTGAATGTCTCTCGGTAATCTTTGTTTTTTATGTGATTATCGTCACACGTCGTTAGCGTCTGAACTGAATAAACACGAAGATTGCCGTAGAATTTCAATGTTTTCAGGTCGTCAAAAAGTAGTTATCAACGCTTTGAATTGCCTACAATGCGTGTATTTTTAAATTAACATTATTAAAAAGAGTTGATTTCAAAATTTTCAAAGTAACTTTAGTTTTTTAAAGTAACCTAACTGCAGTTTCATTTCCTTCACAAAAATAAAATGATGTGAGATTTTCTCTATTCCTTATACTGTATTTTTTACCATGAGTACCGACCAAACAGACACTTTTTCTTCAACATACATACATAGATACATAAAACGTCTTTATCCCTTACGGGTTAGCCAGAACCTAAGGTAACAAGACCTAAAACCAAGGCCACGTGTAGCATAATTGTGGGCGTATAGGTGGAAAGGGGAATCAAAATAGTTACGGATTGCTAGCCACATCACATATACCAGGATTCTTAAGATTTTCGCCGGTTCGTTCTCTCGATTCGTTTCATCAACAAAATATACAAAATTTACATGTACGAACGCCCGAGAACAAGACAAAAACGCTGCAAATAACCGCTCGTTTTTTCACTCATTGCGTACCGCTAATAATTGCGATTCAGGTTTAAGAGGTTATTTTCGCCAAGCCGCCGTGTTCTGCGTCTTAGAACAAATTTATGGCGCTTCATAAAACGCTGAGCTGCCTCACAGTGCGTATAAATAATGTTTTCATATTACTTAGAGTTTATTAAAAGTGATCGTTGGTGCTTTCATGCTGGAGTAAAGAAAAGACAGATACTAGTTGCATCTCTTACCGCGCAGATGGTACAAGCCCATCGAGGGAATTGGCGAAAATCTTAGGAATTATGTTGGCAATGCGGCTAGCAACCCATCACTACTAAGATGTGGCTCACAAGATCTCCTTAGATATTGTATATGTGTACTGTTATTGTATTTTGTATGTATGCATGCGTGTAATGATATTTAGTAGTTTATTTTATGATGTTTATTGTATTTAGATATGTACGCTCTATTGTGGCTTTCAATATCTGGAATTTTAAACACACTTTGTCGGTCCCTCGTTCAATGCTCCTCTCACCTACTCAAACATTAACTGGTAGAGATCCCTTATAGGGATAAGTTCACCTATGTGCATACATTAATGTTATTTTTTTGGTGAATTGTATCTGTTTCTTTATATTTGTTTGTAATTTTATTCCCCTTTCCATCTATACGCCTACAATCATGATAAGCGTAGCCATTGGGGCCCTAGGCTCTGTCACCCCGTAAAGGATAAAGACGTGATTTATGTATGTATGTAAACCAACGCTAGGCGCTGTGGCGTTCTCACCTCATCTTCGTGGTTTGATAACAGCATGTAGAGCCCCATTAGGGTTATCTTTCAGGATGTGCTGTATCTCCACGGATCTTGAGTTCCGAGCTACGTGGGTTTACCTTGACGACTGTCTCCATAATACGACGAGAAGAAAATATTAAAAAGATACCGTCAAATTTTGCTGATTTTGGCAACTGTTCATTATTCATTATAATTGTGCAGTACAAACATGAACCCTGCTAGGGCATAGCAAAACTTAAAACTAAACCTAAAAATAAGTAACGTTATACATATACCCCCTTATTCATAAACGCTCTATAGGCCTCTGCTAACTTAGCAATCGTTTGTCCTTATCTGTCACTTTTGACATTTACCTTTCAGTTTCACAGATAAGGACAAACGATTGCTAACTTAGCAGAAGCCTATAGAGCGTTTATGAATAAGGGGGATAATCTATATAGGTAACATATTCTTTAACATTTTTTATAATGCAAGAGAACACAACTCTGATCATAAATTAATTAGCACTATTTAGTATATTGGGGTAAAATCGAAACTCGTGGATATCCACTAAACGGGGAACAATTACATAATCTAGCAACGCTTATAGAAGCTCCAATGTCTTTGGTTTCTAGATAAGCGTTGCCAGATTATGGAATTGTTCGCCGTTTAGTGGATATCCACGATTTTCGGAATTCCCCCAATTTCGAATTTACCCCAATGCACTATATTCTATTTTTGTATTATTTTTATCACAACGTATGTATTCAAATGTTTTCTTTATTCCATGACTCCCGTAAGGAATACGGGCACTTGTCTACGAGACAGGTCCGTCTGGATCGCTACCACCATCTTACACGGTAATCTTGCAGTGCTTGCGCTGCTGTGTTCCACCGTGGAGAGATGGGCCTTAGTAAAAAAAAAGCCGACAACATTGTCGAGATCAAAAGTAATTGACATAATAATAATAATATGACGTCTTAATGTGATTAAATCCCGATTCAGTATGGGCTCACTCGCTGTCAGATCCATACTACAAATGTCAGCTAACACCTGTAGGCTTATTATCTACATGGGCTGACAATTGGCATTGTTCATTTTTTTTAGTATGCTCCAATTCGAAAACCATTTCGAGGAAAACCATCATTATCCGATTTATCTTGTCCAATTTCAAAAATAATTTATGATTGCAGATATTTTTGTAAAAGTACTTTTAACCTTTGTTTGGCCTAACGACCCGGTTTTTAGACAGAATCCAGCATTGAATGTTTGCCACAAAAGTGAAAAAAAAAAGTTTGGCTGTGGCAACTGTCACCTGTCACTGTCAAATCTACAAACGATAGAAATTGAAAATACGGCCGCAATATAATTATTATATATAATTAATTAATTAATTGAATAAAAAAAACCACATGCAAAACTATCAAAAATACACAATGGAAAACGAGAAAACCAAAAACAGCAAGGAGATTTCCAATAACAACACCAACGGACGGAACGAATTCAAACTCAAGAACGTTGGTTGAGACTTCACACACACACATTCACAGATCTATGACATTGAGGTATCGACAAAACCATAGCCAAAGCCGTTTTTTTTTCTATGGCTGAACGAAGGCGATTGGGATTCTGTCTAAATTCACGAATTATCAAACAGCGAAAAAATATTTATTATTAATTAACAAAGCTACGTAAAAGCATAATGTTCAAATTAGTTGCTTGAAATAGTCCATTTTTATCAAATAAAGGTGTTAAAAGCACAGCTTAAAAATAATGAACAATGCCAATTGGCATCGGAATCAGCTAGCTGTCACATTCATACAAGAACTGTCAAAATGTACACGATGGCGATTGCGAGCGAGTTAGGTAATAAGCCTGAGTCGGAATTCAATGTAATATTTTGTTGACCGTACTAATGTAATGTAATTATAATAATGATAACTAATGTTAAATTATTCGATTAAGCAAATCGTTAAATATGTCAATATGTTAAGAGTTAGGTACATTGTTTAATTTTGTAAACAGTTTAAAACAAAAAATCGGCCAAGTGCTAGTCGGACTCATGCGACGTGGTATCCGGACAAATTCGGCAAGTGAATATTATATCCACTGTTAGCAGATACCTGGTTCCTAGGCAAAATGTAGGTAGTGTGAGGTCATTTTATATTAGTTAAAATACAAATAAATACTCTGTTTTTAGTATTTGTTGTTATAGTAACACCAGAAATACATTATCTGTGAAAATTTCAACCGTCTATCACGGTGCATAAGATACGGCGTGGTCAGACAGACGGACAGACGGTCTTTTAATTTTGTTAACTAATTTTCCAAGTTATTTGAGTTTTCATTTCAAACTGTTGAAATTCTATGTGAGAATTTATTAGGTTATAAGAAACTAGCCTTCCGTCCGCAGCTTCGCCCGCGATAAATTAATTTTCCCGTAGGAAAAGGTATTTAAGGTAAAGTAGGTAGTATTAAAGGTAAAAAGTAGCCTATGTCACTCAGTGATAATGTAGCTTTCTAACAGCAAAAGAATTTTTGAAATCGGTCCAGTAGTTTCGGAGCCTATTCAATGCAAACAAACAAACAAACAATCAAATTTTTCCTCTTTATAATATTTGTTATAGATAACGACAAAACACAGAATAAAACATGGAATGCACCAGTTGCTTCTCTTCCCGGGCTGATGGTAAAAGCCCATCGAGGGAAGGGCGAAAATAATAGGAATCATGTTGTAGGCGATGCGGCTAGCAACCCATCATTATTTTGATTCCCCTTTTCTACCTTTACACCCACAATCTTGCTAAAAGTGGCCTATAGGTTTTGCCACCTTATACACATACATAAATACATACATAAATCACGTCTTTATCCCTTACGGGGTAGACGGAGCCTAAGACCTAAAGGCCACGTTTAGCATGATTGTGGGCGTACAGGTGGAAACGGGAATCAAAGTAGTGATGGGTTGCCAACCGCATCGCCTATAACATGATTCCTAAGATTTTCGCTCGTCATGTACCTATGTATGTAAAATAACAATATACAGTCTGTAACTATAATGTTTTTTATTTTATAAGTGTTTGTGTTTGAAGTCATTAAGTGGGCGATAGCTATGTGGTTTACCCTACATAATAATAATAATATCTTGGGACAATTGACACCAATTGAGCTAGCCCCAAACTAAGCAAAGCTTGTAATATGGGCACTAGACAACGGATAAACATACTTAAATACATATTAAACATCCAAGACTCGAGAACAAACATTCGTATTTTTCATACAAATATCTGCCCCGACCGGGGATTGAACCCGGGACCTCAAGCTTCATAGTCAGGTTCTCTAACCACTGGGCCATCCGGTCGTCAACATCGGGGATCGTAGCAAGTGGAACAAAGTAATATCTATAAAATTAATTAATTATGCCTATGACGTATGCAGTATTAACACGGCGATGTCATACATTTTGCCGTAGGTACTTACGTCAAACACTCCAATATAGACACGCATTAAACTCTTGCATTACAATGCCATTCAAATCACAATTCCGCTATTAGAGGCTAGCTTTTTTAACCTTAAAATACATATAAGGTAAGTAAAACAAACCTTCAATTTTGTAAACATACAACACAGGTCATTTTGTACAATACGTACAATACAATTTTTTTTTTCATTGTAAATAATATTTTTATTAATATACAAACTATTAAGAACTAAATAACAATAAAGAACACTAAAAGTAGGAAAGTTGCCGTTTCGTGGCTGGTTCAAAGGTTCCCATTATGCTGGCCGCGTTGCCTTTTTGAACTGCAATGGCAACCCTTTGAACCAGCCACGAACCAGAGCGGGGACTTTATATTATTCCCAGACCAGCATGGATGGATTTTATTTGTAAATAGGCCAAGTCTGTTTGAAAATACGTGTTTAAAGGTTAAAAAATCATCAATTTTATAAACATACAATACAGTAGGCTTATTTATTACCTAACTAGCTTGCAATCGCCATCGTGTACATTGTGACATTTCATGTATGGGCCGACGATTGGTATCGGAATCAGCTAGCTATCACATTCATGCAAGAACTGTCAAAATGAACACGATGGCGATTGCGAGCGAGTTCGACAATAAGCCTACAGGTCATTGTATACAATATGTACTAGGTACAGGCATACAATTTTATATTACTTTTCATCTTGCAGTGTGGCCATTAAATTTATAGTTCGTTCGAAGCGCCACGAAATGTATTCAGTATTTATTCAATTGCAACATTTTTTACAAAGTTTTGTACATAATGATGCCCTGTTAGGACGTAGCAACTTATAATTAATAATTATAGCTAACACATGGCAATGCAGCAAAAAATTATACAATTATTGTATAAAACATGCTTAGGCGAAACTTTAAAATAAATTATATAATATATAATGACACCTCCTACGCATAAGGTCGTAACGCTAAATCGACGACTTTTCAGGAGAGCGATTATAAGAATTTTTCATGTATTTTTCAAGTTGAAATATGTCCACAGTTTAAAGCAGTAGTTAAATCTGTCCGCAGCGGTTTAATTAACACGAAGCAAATCTGTTTATTAAAATAAATATCACAATTTCAAAATTATGGCAAAAAAACCTGAAGTTACGACTTTATGCTCGTTTTCAAAACGTCGTATAAGAAAGTTACAACCTTTTGCGATTGATCACGTCCATTGCATAAAGTCGTATGTTATAAATACGACTATATATAAAAGGATATACCATCTCACTAAAGCAACGCATATAGTCGTAAGTGCGAGTTACGACCCATGATTGTAAAAAAACTGCAACAAAAAGTCGTACCTAACTACTATTGTTTACGCATAAAGTCGTAACTTAGAACTTAAGACTATTTGCGTGGGGCGTAATGAACACTAATGGAGTGGCGCAAATCGTCGAATGTTGTGATGCGACGATTTGCGTGGAAAAGTTCAAATGATACGACTATTAGCAATCACAAAACTCCATAATTATCAAAAATATTTAAGCTTGAGTTTTAGGAAGTTATAGCTTGGATTAATGGCTTTATGACGATTGAAAAATCTCATTTTGCATAAAACACTGGTTACGACCTTTTGCGTCGGAGGTATCGAATCTAAAGACTGTCGAATGTATACCTAAAGAATGTCGTGTGATAGCGCAATGGAAACGCTTATGTCTAAAATAACTTGCTGGAATAGTGTATTTCATATTTTCCCGAATGGCAACATTGCCGACATCTCATGAAATTCTAGCTAACATTTTTAAGGTAACTGACTTCTTGGAAGTGTTCTAGTTGACTTAAGATAACATTATTCAGTGCGATATAACCAACAACAGTCGAGTCGACTTGGAACTCGTTAATGGGTGGACCAACTATATAGTCTGGCAGATAGATCATTGCAGTAATAAAAAAAGAAATATAGACTGGCAGATAGATCAATACAGTAAAATGACACATCCAAATGTCATTTTACGAAATAATGACATCGCATATTTATTTCACTAGTGCTAGGGGTGCGAGTCGGGTTAGGTACCTCCTTGTTGCGGTGGTCACCGTAGTGCGCCCGCAACTCCCGCAGTTCAAGGCCTGGAGGGAACGTGTGTGTTTTTAGACGGTAGGCCTCTCCCCTCCTTCCATAGGGAAGGCAGCGGCGAGATGGAGAGCCCGTCATACCTCCGTTCGTATGCTGCCCCGAGCGCGGAGATGCATAAGGCGCATTTTCCACACGTTAAAAAAAAAAAGGTACCTCCGCGTGTGGCCAATAACTGCGGTTCGTTTTTGGATCCGTCCGGGGGGAAGAGCAGTGCTTGGCCCGGTGCATCCTGGGCGTCTGTTAATGATATCCTGGTGGGCTCCGAGGGATATCATTACGTTGGCTAAGAGCCCGACACGGGGGAGGGAGTCTAATTGACCGTGTTACCGTACAACTTTGCCGACATTTTGTCACAAGATTTTTTAATTATATTTTTGTTACTTTGACACTGGCGAAATCATCGCATCTATCGATGGGGCCATGTTATACTAAAAATAGATAGACTAATGCTCGACTAAGGTCACGTAGTGAATGATTTGATTAAAGAACGAATGAAATGTTTTACGAATGTCAGATTCTTAATTTAGTATATTTATCTATACATATAATGAAGCTGAAAAAAAGGTCTGGACCTGGCTGGCCGGTGTTTTACTCAACAGATTAGTAAAGTTTGCATCAAAGTCCGTTCAGCCTCACGTGATGCGCTCGCAAATATACAGACAAACAGATAAACAGACCACCTACTTATACTATTTTTATGGATAGGTAGGTGGATATTTTTATTTTTTTTATTGTAATATTTTAATAGACATCTCGCAGTATGGACAATGATGTACTCCGTTATTGTCGTGCATATCAGACTAATGTACCAATTAACAGTTTCTATGGCTCACATTGTAATATACATGATGTGGATGTACTGAATAAATACCTAAATAAATAACTGTTGGAACGTGTTGTTATCGATTTTAAGTATCCCCAGCCAATTTTTTTTAATGTCTTCCACGTACAGACAGCCGGGGAAATTACGGGCACAAGAGGCATTGCATCTTAGTCCTCTAGGTTGGCAACGCATCTGCAATCCCTCCGGGGTTGTGGGTGTCTATGGGCCGTGGTGATCACTTACCATCAGGTGACCCACTTGTTCGTTTGCCTTCCTATTCATATAAAAAAAAAAGACTTTCGATCCTCTTCAGCTTTATTATATGTATAGATAGATATACTAAATTAAGAATCTGACATTTTAACAGTTGAATAACTTACTTTTGCTATCTCTGCCACATAGTGGAGTCAAGTCATGAAAAACAGGTACTCGTTATTCATTTCATTGTTTCGTTCTATAATCAAATCATTAATTACGTGACCTTAGTCGAGCACTAGTGAAATAAATGTGATATCATTATATCGTAAAATGACATTTGTGTGTCATTTCACTGCAAAAAAACATAGAATGTACCAGTTGCTTCTCTACCCGCGCAGATGGTAAAAGCCCATCGAGGGAATGGGCGAAAATAATAGGAGTCATGTTATAGGCGATGAGGCTAGCAACCCATCACTATTTTGCGGGTGGTAGGGCCTTGTGCAAGGTCCGTCCGGATCGCTACCACCATCTTACTCGCTAATCCTGCCGCTAAGTAGCAGTGCTTGCACTGCTGTGTTCCGGTGTGGAGAGTAAGACAGCCGGGGAAATTACGGGCACAAGAGGCATTTCATCTTAGTCCTCTAGGTTGGCAACGCATCTGCAATCCCTCCGGGGTTGCGAGAGTCTATGGGCAGTGGTGATCACTTACCATCAGGTGACCCACTTGCTCGTTTGCCTTCCTATTCATATAAAATAAAAAAAAACTATTTTGATTCCATTTTCAACCTATATCTACGCCCATAATCTTGCTAAATGTGGCCTGTAGGTACCTGTTACCTTAGGCTCTGTCTACCTCGTAAGGGATAAGGACGTGATTTGTGTGTGTGTGTGTGTGTGTGTGTGTTCACTGCAGTGATATGCCAGCCTATATTTCTTGTTATCATTCTGTCCCATAACTCGGATGAGAAAAGTTGTCCACGTTTAGCGCGATTAAAGGCGTATAGGTGGAAAGGGAAATCAAAATAATTATGCATGCTAGTATTACATACATACATAAATCACGTCTTTATCCCTTACGGGGTAGACAGAGCCTAAAGCAACAAGACCTAAAGACCACGTTCAGCATTATGGGTGCATGGATGGAAAGGGCAATCAAAACAATGACGGGTTGCTAGCCACATCGCCTATAACATGATTCCTATGATTTTCGGTTAATCCCTCGATGGGCTTTTACCATCTGCGCGGGAAGTGAAGCAACTGATACATTCTATGTTTTTTCTTTGCTCCCAGACCAGCATTAAAGATACCGAAAGCGGAAGAAACTACCTGGTCCTGTCTCACCACTCTTTGTTAAGTTCCAGTCATCTTTAGTGTCAGTTATCTGTGATTCCGTCTCTATTTATTACTGCGAAACTGACAGAGGCGTCATCATAGATAACTGACACTAAGATAACTGTAATTTAACAGAGAGTAGTGAAGCAGGCCCCAAGTCTCTGTAACACCGATGTGACTGTTGGCGACAGACAACCTTTTTTATATTCTTATGTTTTGTATTGTCTATTAAAAAAGTGTTTTCTTTGTTTTTGCTCTATGTGTGTCAAATTGTTGTCCAAATGTCATGTAAAAATGTGTGATATTCTTAAATAAATAATAGGGGTGCGAGTCGGGTTACCTCCGCGTGTGGTCAAGAGCTGCGGTTCGTTTTTGGATCCGTCCGAGGGGAAGTGCAGTGCTTGTTCCGGTGCACCCTGGGCACCGGTTAATGATTTCCTGGCGGTCTCCGAGGGATATCGTTATCCGTTGGCTAAGAGCCCGACAGGGGGGGGGGGGGGTCTTATGACCATGTTCTACCGTACAACGTTGCCGACGTTTTTGTCACAAGATTTTTGAATACTGTATTTATTACCTTGACATTGGCGAAATCATCGCATGGTTCGATGGGGCCATATTAGAAAAGAAGAAGAAGAAGAAATAAATAATAATATGATTTTAACATTGACTGTAAAAAAATGAATTGTTCTATGCAAATAAACTTTGCTTTACTTATCTTCTACGCGTGGAGGCCGAGTAGCAAGGCAAATGTTTTTTGTTCATTAAAACGGACCTCCACAATGTGACGTCTATTTCATTAAATTAACACAATTTAATGAATCTAGATTTGTAGGTGGAAATGCAAAAATGTACGTAAGCAATGTAGGTATCTGTTCTTGCCGTAATAGTTTTAAATACATACATACATAGTGGCGCGGCGTGAAGTATATGCGAAGGCAAGCTGAAGGGCATTTAACTACCATTTTCCTCTAAATCTGCGCGATAAAAGTGCCCAGCTGCCTTAAAATAGGCAAGCCGGTGGGAATCGAGTTCTACGACGCCACGCCACTGATACATCACTACATCATCATCACTACATAGTATAAAACAAAGTCGCTTTTTCTGTCCCCAAGTCCGTTTGTATGCTTATATCTTCAAAACTACACAACAGATTTTGATGCGGGTTTTTTTAATAGATAGAGTGATTCAAGAGGAAGGTTTATATGTATAATACATGCATAATATACCGTGCGAAGCCGGGGCGGGTCGCTAGTAGTAGGTATAAAATAAAGTCGCTTTCTCTGTCCCTATGTCCCTATGTATGCTTATATCTTCAAAACTACACAACGGATTTTGATGCGTTTTTTTTAATAGATAGAGTGATTCAAGAGGAAGGTTTTTATGTATAATTCTACGCAGACGAAGTCGCGGGCAGAAGCTAGTACATACATAAATCACGTCTTTATTCCTTTCTTTGCTCCCAGACCAGCATGAAAGAATATACATACACATATCACGTCTATATACCGGGATAGACAGAGCCCATGGTAACCATACCTAAAGGCCACGGTTAGAATAATTGTAGGCATATAGGTGGAAAGGGGAATCATAATAGTGATGGGTTGCTAGCCACATCACCGATAACGTGATTCCTAAGATTTTCGCCCATTTTGGGAGAATATAGCTTCCATGCTGGTCTGGGAGTAATGAAAAAACATAGAATGTACCAGTTGATTCTCTTCCCGCGCAGATGGTAAAAGCCCATCGAGGGAATCGAATGGGCGAAAATCTTAGGAATGTTAATGTTAAGGCGACGTCAATCATGCTAAACGTGGCCTTAAGGTTTTGTTTTGGTTTCGCTAAACGTGGTCTTTAGGTCTTGTCACCCTATGCTCTGTCTACCCCGTAAGGGATAAAGACGTGATTTATGCATGTATATATGTATGTAAAATTTGATTTGAAATTTGTCACGAGCTCTTTCTTTCCAGGTTAGTTCTCCTGGTCCCACTGTTATGTTCCTCACTAGAGGTAATAAAATTAGGTTAAAAATCTTTAAAACTTATTCCATTTCGTCTTCAAACGTTAAGCGTACATGTTTTCTATAAAACGTTAGCCCTTACATAACAATACAAAGGCACGTTGTGTTGTGTTCAAAACTTTACGAATATCAATGTCATAAACACGTATCTACTTAGACTTTGCTTACGCATACATAAACAAATACATATTGATTAATCCGTTCTATAGTTATCCCTCTTCTGTGACCGTAGTAGGAGTCAATGCCCTCAAATTCCAATCGAAAATAAATGTTTGCTTATTCAATGGAGACGCTTGCGCAGAGACAGTTGCTGCCGGAAAAATCGAAAACTATTCGTTACCGCTTCTTACCCGCGACTTTGTTGGCAAAGAATTAGATGCGTTTATTGCTTACATACATTACATCTTTATCCCTTAGGGGGCGTCCATTAATTACGTGAGGCATTAAGGGGGGGGGGGGGGGAGGGGGGGTCGAGCCGAATCTTACTAAATCTCACTTGGGGGAGAGGTGGTCTTGGCAAATATCACGTAATTTTTGTTTTATCAGAAAATGGTGTAAAACTGCGTGAAAAGTAAGTTAAATTAAAGTAGAATTAATAATTTAAGAGAGAGAGAGAGAGAGAGAGACTGTGGTAGATAGGCTTGCCCACGATTCCGTATGTGCAGAATTAGCCCATCGCTATCCCGCGGGAACTGTGCTATCTCCTGGAATGAAAGCTATCCTATTTACTGTAGGGTTAGGTGCTCTAGGTGTCCAAGAGCTTTGTGACGGCGCTCAGATCAGCTTGAAGCGGGAACCAAACTGTTTTCATGAATTGTAATCGAATAACTTGAATATTAAATAGTAGATTGTATCACAAGGGAGCAAAATGATATTTTTACAACGAGGGTGCTCCCCCTATAAGATAAATAAGAGGCACTTTTAAGTACGGATGAACTTATGTTTATTTCAAATCATATTATAATGTTTATAAATAATAAAAAAAAGGAGAAGATGTATTGTAAATAAGAACTAAAAACTTATATTTATTTTAAAAACATTTTGTGCAATTCTGAAAATGTATTGTCACTGTTTTATTAGGGACGGAGATTGTAGTAGATTTAAGAATCTGGATTTTGAGGAACATTTTCATTTTGAGGATAAGGTGACGATTCACGTTGTTTTGAAGTAGATTTATAATACTGAATCAAAGGTCGGACGTGGTTTCCGTTTCGTTTGGTGGACGTTCGCGCCTTTTTACTTTTTTTTTAAATTCAGATAGCGCACAACGACGCGTCATTCGACCCAACCTTTGCCTGCCAGTAACTTTATTCATACAATATCAGCGTTCGAGCTCTTTGGTCGTGTCGCGGAACTCGCGGAACACCAATAATTCATGTTCCAAATTCAAATCTCATTTCTGCCCTCTGTGAAAGTGTAATGGAGAAAAGACCTACTTTGCTCGCACTTATATGCGAACCAATCGTCGATTTTCGAATAGGTGGGATGAAAAAGAAATTAAATGTTTTAAATGTATTTTAATCAATAGGCCTTCTGTCACCACAACTTGCTCAAGACTGTAACGAACCCCGTACAGTTTATTGCCTCTCAAGGCAACTCTACAGTACTTCCTCAGGTCCGAAACTTCTGTAAACCAAAATTCAGCTAAATTGGTGCAGTGGTTTAAGCGTGAAACAGTAACAGAGAAACTTGAGAAAGATTGTGGGCGTATAGGTGGTAAGGGGAATCAAAATAGTGATGTAACATGATTCCTAAGATCTTCGCCCGTTCCTCGATGGGCTTTTATCATCTGCGTGGGAAGAGAAGTAACTGGTACATGCTATGTTTTTTCTTTGCTCCCAGACTAGTTTGAAAGGATTTTGCATTCATTTGAAAATCTTTTATTTTCTACTGAAATATTGACTTTTTGGAAAACTTAACCTAACCGAATGTGAGTCACGCCTAAAGGTTTTCGATTTTTAAAAAGTTTACGGTTTATCAGATATTAAAGGGTTGTCAAATGACGAGTTTGTGAAAATATGATGCATTTGTCAAAAGTTTTTTAGCAGATGACGATATCCCATAATATTAGTAGGGATTGTGGTAAATCGAAATTCATTCATTACTCTTTGCGTGAAAGAGAAACCGAATCATCCTCACAAACTTTTACGTTTAGATACATACATACATACATATATCACGTCTTTATCCCTTACGGGGTAGACAGAGCCTAAGGTAACGAAACCTTAAGGCCACGTTTAGCATGATTAAGGGCGTATAGGTGGAAAGGGAAATCAAAATAGTGATGGGTTACTAGCCGCATCGCCTATGACCTAATGACATGATTCCTAAGACTTTCACCCATGGGCTTTTACCATCTGCGCGGGAAGAGAAGCAACTGGTAAATTCTATGTTTTTTCTTTACTCCCAGACCAGCACCAGCCAGACGTTTAACATATTAGTAAAATTAGTTGCTTGATAATAAAATAGCATTACAAGTTATTTGAACGCTTAAGTCGCCATAGTTATCATGTTTCTAGTGAATCTATTGACGTAGGAATCATCAAAATCGGTCTATGCATTTAAAACTAGAGCGTCACAGAGGACTACAAAAATCGGTAGAAAATCACGTCCAATTTTAACTTAGCCTAATTCATTTAAGACAAATAAATGTCTAGTAAAACGCGTAACGATATTTGAATAAGTGACTATAATCGGCTCACAATCCCTCAATAATAAATCATGCAGTCCGATTTTTAAAGGTACTCGAAAGTTGTAAAAAAAATACTGAATTTGCAACAAGTAGACTATAAGAAAATAATAACTTTGATTAAACTTGTTAATTACTCGAAAATGTTATTCCCAGGGGATCGAATTGGTTAGCCCAACCATACGGTATATAATTCCGAAACAGTTCTAAGTATCTGACAATGACCACAGATGTCATTTCAGACATCGACTCCCAGTGGCCGTGGTCAAATAAAGTTTTTTTTATCTTAGCCTATTGGGGTGTCCTTAGGCAAAGGCCTTCCCTTTTTTCTGCCGTTCGTTCCGGTCGAAGACATGCTTCTGTCACTCTACCTGGCGTCCAAATCATCCCGCCGTCTTTTTGATAACGCCTACGCGTTGATGACCATAATAGTTATATTTTCGAAATATCCAACTATTCCTATGGATTCAGTGGTAATTTAAACGGTGGGGTCACGGGTTCCCATCCAGGTGGAAAACACTTAGTTTACATACAATGCCAGACACCGTTCACTGACAATAAATGAGGAAAATCGACTTTATTCGAAATGTCCAAGTTTTGATAAAGTTATTGACAGAGCGCGAGAAGCGCGAGGGAAGCGTCTCCCATTCAGCTAGAGCAATTTTTTTTTATCTCTGTCCGTCTGTCTAGGTGACTGTTCTCTTGCTTGAAACTTTATTAACAAACTAGCTGTTGCTCGCAACTTCGTCTGCATAGAATTCGTTTATCGCTATCCCGCAGGAATTACGCAATTTTCCGGGATAAAAAGTAGCCTATGTGTTATTCCAGGCTAAAATCTATCTATGTGCCAAATTTCATCCAAATCTGTCCAGCCGTTCTGGCGTGAAAGAGTAACAAACATCCAAACATACTCACAAACTTTCACATTTATAATATTAGTAGGATTTGATAGTTTGTGTATTTAATTTTTGCAAATTATTCAAAATGGCACAGCCGAAGCCAGTGGAAAACGTAATAAATATGGCATTAAGCCATTTTGAAAAATGATCAAGACCTACGCAAATGCAGACTCATGAAGTTTCTTAGCCTCTTGTTTAGATCTGATTAATCTAATATAGATCTTGTTTGTTTCTAGCCCTTACACACTGCTGAGCACTTCTCTCTGATGGTGATTATTTAGGCTGTTGTTTAAGCTGATTTTCCCATGCAAGCCCTGTGCGAATGGGGATATTCACTGCTTCACAGTGTTTGTGAGTGAAAGTGGTTTCAAGTTTTTTTCGCTCATTAAAAAAATCATGGTTTTCGAAAGAAATTTCGCATTAATTAGGTACCTATGCAAGTTTTGAAAAATTTGGCGGTGTGAACCCACGATCCCCTGCTTAGAAGGCCATGGGTGAAAAATCTGCGCTACTACATTTTTTTTGGTATGAATACATCGGTGCACTTGGTGGCTAATTAAGTAGGCTTATAGATTTAAGGAAATAATGTAAAACTGCAAACACAATTTAGTCACATTACATAAATACCAAAGTTTCATACTAAAACTACATTGAAACTTTTTAAATTCCGTACTGAAGGCATGTACAGGGGGTACTTCATTTTTGGCATTTTTGAGGATTAGATGTCAACATATTTTTTTTAAATGTGCTCAGGAACATAAATACGCTATGTTGTTTGACCACGTCAGCTATAAATTTGCGAAATCCATTAAAAATGTGATAAAAAATTATAAATTTTGTTTTGAATTATTAGTGCATCTGCTCTATTAAACTTACTTTTGATTTCTGAATATCACTGAAAATTAGAACACATAGAAAAATCTGAAAGTAAAAGCTATGGCCGGGAATCGAACCCAAATCCTCGTCATTCCGTGACGCGTGCCATACCTACCCCTACACCACCCATAGCAGGTGGGTAGTCTTCTAATTTTTCTACTAGCTGTCACGTGACCTTGTTACTATGCGAATTTTTGTCACTAAGCGTCATCTGTTTGAATGATGAGTCTGTACGACACAATTACAAACTCCCGTGGAACATCTACTGCTCACCAGGAACGAGAGAAGGCGCTGTTTTTCAAGTGATAGTACCTATTACTTTTGATACCTAAGGCCCACATTACCCCCTTTATTCATAAAAATATAATAATCAAAGTTGTGTTGTGAAATGTGTCACAAAAAAAAGATTTAACATATCCAACAAGCATTTAGCAATGGTCTAAGAAGATCTATTAATTAATTATAAGAAGAAGAAGAATTATTATAAGAAGAAGATCTATTAATTAATTAATTAATTATAAGTTGCTACGTCCTAACAGGGCATCATTATGTACAAAACATTATGTAAAAAAATGTTGCAATTGAATAAATACTGAATACTGAATACTGAATCTAAACCCCAGTAAAAAAAAAACATGTGTTATTTTTAGTGGCTCCACCTCTTGCCGAGTAACTGAACTACTTATAAAAAGATGGACGTGGACGTCAGACGTGGTACAGTATCAGTGTCAGTCAGTGTGTGTCAGTATCAGTGTGTGTGTGTGTGTAAATGCATACTATTCTATTCAGGAATACCTAAATGAATAATACCTGTGACAAGTGACGCAACAGTAAGAAGCTTAATTATTTGATTTAACTACATGTGATTTAATTTTTATTTGATTTGATTAATTTATTTGTGTTAATTTTAATATAGTTTAGTCTGTCAAGCTGATTATATTTTTAGAACTGTATTTGATTTGACCTGAATTGACTATTATTTTATTCTACTTGATTTGATTATTTGTATTGATTTTGATTCAATTTATTTTGTCAATCTTATTAAGTCATTTTTTTTTAGAACTATAAATGTGCATGCGTAGTTCTGCTGTGGTTGTCGTTTGGTACAACGCTCCTAAATATTTGTACGCCTAAAATGGCAAAAAGTGGAGAAACTTATTTTATTATGTCACCTATATTTGAAACACCTACTTTTATCAAATAAATGATTGCTTGATTGATTGATTAAGTTTCAGTCACAAAAATACGTCTCGAACGTATTTAAGAATAGTTTGTTGCTATTTCGCTCCGCAAGTGGCGCTGCCAATTCCATAGCAATTGAGACGTTTACGTGAACGCGTTAGAGACGTTTTTATATGCGAAAACTTACACTGAAATCTATTAGGCTATGGATTTGCAAGTATTAAGGTGATGGCGTTAAGACTTGCGCAAATAATCAAGTAAAGCGCCTTACAGTACAAAGTTTGGAACTATAAATTATTGTTGCCGCTATCTCGGATAACGCGTGACGCTGTGCCCGCCAAGGGGATTAGCTTAAGATCATGTTTGTTTCTGAAAATAAGCTTTTGATGGAAATAACATCGATAATGGTTAAGAGATTTACTCTATAGTCAATACTGGCACCCTACGTGAAAGTGTTTTCTATTCATGTTCTGTTAAACTAGATTTCCTTCGGAATCAAGAATTTTTACTTCTTGATTTTTTATGTTTACTTTGACGGTTTTACCGTTAGAAAATAAATTTCTAAACGACACTCAAAATTAGAATACATAGAAAAATCCGAAAAGTAAAGCTATGGCCGGGAATCGAACCCTAGCTGTTGCCCGCAACTTTGTCTGCATATAATTCGTTTATCGCTATCCCGCAGGAATTACGCAATTTTCCAGGATAAAAGTAGCCTATGCGTTATTCCAGACTATAATCTATCTATGTTCCAAATTTCATCCAGATCTGTCCAGCCGTTCTGGCGTGAAACAGCAACAAACATCCATACTTACAAACTTTCGCGTTTATAATATTAGTAGGATTCGTCGCTCTACTTTGTCAACAGTTTGCTCCTAGCATTTACATACATACATATACATTAATCGAAGAACACCCTGTATTTAAATATTTTTTGATTGTTCGTTTTATAAACACCGTTGGCGTAGCGGTACAGTTCATACGAGTAGTGGGTGCCCGCCGGTGTCCACGTCCGAGGTTCGATCCGATCCTAGTTCAGTTCTGTGAAAGTTTTGTGTTGTACTAAGGTGAGTTCAGGGTTCCGTTAGGAATGCCACCAACTCGACATTTGTCGATGACCATTGACAATTCGAAATGCGTATTCAATATGAAGCCCAACATCGTAGATTCTCGACGATATTGAAATGTAGGTAAACGTAATTGTCACTTGTTACACAATTGTCGCGTTGGTGAATATATAGTTTATATGAACTCCTGTTATGGATTTTTGTAGCAATTGGGAATTTGAAATTGAGTCATCCGTTTGATGGCGTACAGTTCGAGCATAGAGCCATTAAAACATTTGCCGACTACATTAAAAAAAAACGTATTCTGTCGAACTAGGGAGGGGGGGAGGGGGGGGGGGGTTAGGGGTCACCCTACTGAGGTATTAATAATTTGAAGACAGTGCAAATGAAGGTCTAAAAAAAGGTTCCGATGTGTTACCAACTATTTCTAAAAACAAAATCATGGACTTGGATGAAATAGAGATAGATGTGGAGACAATTTATTTGCATAAACGCGAGGAAATATTTGCATTACAAAGTTGCTCTAGTCATAAAAGAGTCCGTCTTGTTTTGCCTTTCAGCGTACAAATCAATCTTGGATTTTTGAACAATTTTTTCACGACAAGATGTTCATGTAGGTAGGTACATTTGTGCTAAATATCTTGGGACTGAAAAAATTAAACAAGCCCTAGGCCCCAAGCCATCAGCTGCCCCTTTCTCAGCATCCACCATATAGACTACATAAAGAAATGAGAGAGAGAGAGAGAGAGAAACATTTATTTACACACATTCGATACACGTAGATATATAATAAGAAGAAGAAATACAATATACTTAGCAATAGTACCGATATGGTGTAAAATGGGCCCCACTCAGCATAATATTGCGGCAAGCCGCAACGCTGTTTTTCAGTAGGACCCAGATAAAATTAAAACTAAACATATAAAAGACACATACGCTGTGGCGACACGAACGCCAGTGGAAAGCACTATACAAACAAGCTGACAAATATAAGGAAGTATGTATGGCAACACTCGATCAGTTCAAATCGCATTAAACTAATTAAACCGAAACAAGTCAAGCCAAACGTTGATTTGGCTATTGCAGTGAATTAATTATCAATTTCAATAATTTTGAAAAATCACTTTATGAACAACTTTTTTTTGACACGATTGGGGCCGCCCCTAAATCTAGCCGCGTTAGGCCCGGGCCTTAGGGTAAATTCGCCACTGGCTCCAGCGCGTTATACAATAAAGCCATAGGTTTGTGTTTAGATAATAATTTGCCAAGGGGTAAAACTGGAAAAGCACTGCAAGAAATGCCGATGAATTATCGTATTTAATGATTAACTTGTTGTCCAACATTAAGGCACTTAATGATCGCTTTGACATTTGACATCGCTACATAGTATAAAACAAAGTCGCTTTCCGAATCTGCCGCCATGTATGCTTAGATCTTTAAAACTGCGCAACGGATTTTGATGCGGTTTTTTTAATAGATAGAGTGATTCAATAGGAAGGTTTATATGTATAAAACAAGCATAATATAGTAGAGAAACACTGATTGCACACGTGCGAAGCCGGGGCGGGTCGCTAGTTATTCATTAAATCAGGAGGTAAGTCCGTCTTGTTTGTAGGCACTGCTGTAATGAGCTTCATAAATAGCTATGACGTCATAGTTCTGTGGTTCATTGACTTCATCTGGTTATACTTACAAATTAGTATTGTAATGTTATCAGATGTCCGTTAAAGTTTATGTAGTTAAAAAGCATAAGGAAATCGAGCATTATGCATACATTTATGTAACTACTAGCTCCTGCCCGCGACTTCGTCTGCAAAAAAATTGTTTTCAAAAATCAAATGCAACTTACCGGGATAAAAAATAGCCTATGTGTTAATCTAGGGTATCAGCTATCTCCGTTCCAAATTTTATCCAAATCCTTTTAGTAGTTTTTACGTGAAAGAGTAACAAACATCCATCCATCCATACTTACAAACTTTCGCGTATAATATTAGTAGGATAAACAATTTTTATAATCAACTTTACATCATTCACGGTTAATGGTTAAATAAGATATGTTTTCTGCGGGATATAGAATACGATATTGGTTAACGAGCCCCCGATATTTTGACGCATTCTACCCGTGATCATGACGCATGCAAATGCGTATAAATATCGGAAGCCCATCAAGTGATATCGGGGATATTCCATGGAAAACAAGTAGGTACCTATTTTTTTTATCATGATTGCCTTACAAATGAAGTTAGCCAACATAAATTTATGGAAGTGTTGACTTATGGAATAACTGGCTTGCTCCCCCGGCTTCGCTTCCATTGCAATACTCCCTGCGCTGTAGGTATTTCCAAAATCCATTTTCAGGGTATCTATGTATTATTTATGTCATAAAAGGAATCTTGAATCAAAATTGAGTTCAGGTAGTTTCGGCTTTGCGTTGATGATCAGTCAGTCATTATAAATAACTATTATTAATATTGTTTACGGATACAATCTACAGTATTGTTGAATTTTTCATGGTCATACTTAAATTTTAAATTAATTCAATATACTGTCGAACAACAATCCGAGGTTTGATACATTAAAAACAATTAAAACTGAGGCTATCATTCAATAGATTATCGTTTAATTTAGTTCAATTTTTTTTGACAAATTTCACCAAAATTCATTGCATCGGTTATACTTTAGCTCGAATATCCTTTTACTCAAAAAACGATTTATCGAATTTTTCTTCATTATTTAAATCGTATCGTAACAGTTTTATGTATAATTTTAACGTGAGATTCTTTTACTGTATTTACTATTATACCTATAGATTATACCTAATCTATATTCCTAGTTTTTAGGTAGCTCCACAATCGCGTGAAATAGGAGCTCCTCGTGGCGGAGCTTCTTTGACCTTTTTACTAAGTAGTTCACTTCATTACACTTACATTTTTGAATTATTATCAAATGACATACGCATTTGCAAGGCCTCATGCATTTCTCGTGACAATAATTAGACAGCCAACTGACGAGTATAGATAACAATAAACGACGACAACTTTTTATATGAAAGGAAAATTCGATGAACAGTTATCACGTCTTAAAACGAATTCCAAACCATTCTCCGATATGCAATTAATCGGTCTATGGTATGTATATTAATGATCATTGAATAAACATTAAACTAGATATGCATTAAATTGTTTACAACAAAATAGAAATTGATGTAAGTAAGAAGTTTCGAGAGTATAATTGACACTCTAAGACCTTAAACCAGCCACTATGTCATAAACCTATCACGAACAAAATAATTAATCTGAAAATAACTTAACCGAAGTGAAAAAATCGTACGAACAGTAAATTATGTTAAATGAACGTTAATGTAAGCGAATAATTAAAACATGACCACATTTGTTGACCCCCAGGCATTTCCATCAATAATAAACAGCCACAGCTAATTTAAATATATTAGACTATGTTAGTATTTCAACTACTACTTTACTACTACTTTAGGCAGCTAGATTGCAAATTTAAACAACCGATTTACCGACCTACGTAAGAATAGTTAAATATGTGTATTATGTGTGAAGGCGCCTGTATTGTTGCATTTATTCTTTATTCATTTCGACATAAGCAGGGCCAAGTGCTCAAAACGTAGGTAACCGCCATCTTTGCCATTGGTACTTTTATTATAGTTGTTCCAACCCTTTATTTTCTCGATGACAGATGTATGTTTGATAGTTATAGTGTTGTGACCTAATAAGTGATCAGTAGATACGATATCGATTCGAGTTTAGAAGTTTTCAGCTATGGAGCGAATAAAACAACCGACTTACTTGAATGCTAATTTATTAGTAAGCGTGCAAAATGGCCGAATGACAGTTGCACGCGTTTGTTTTGGTGTTCGAAACAAATACACATCATTTCTCCACCGTTAATTTTAAGACCTGACAAGAAAAACACAAAATAAACATCTCACGACATATTGAATAATTACACTATACCTTATTATCTATTTTTTATCGATACAATATCGATATTTCAATCATAACAAACATCACTATTTGCATCGCCATAGAATGTAACTTTATTAAAACGTTTATTGTTTATCGTACTTTAAAAAGATATTACTGCATATATGGACTCAATTTGTCTTAGATGAATATTATATGGGATCAACGAACAAAATTAGGCAGTTGTCGTATTTTTTATGGCTCGCATTTAAAAGTTAATTTTTGCGTAAAAAGCGCAGTTACATTCTACAGGAGCTGTCATCGAGAGAATAAATGATTGGAAATACTATAATGAGTGGCAATAAAATGTACCCTCCGATTTTTATTGTCTCCTTGTTTTGATGACGTGTATTAAAATGCAGTCCTACAATAATTACAATGGTTGAATTTTAATTTTTACACTTACGTTGTGTTTACTGTGAAGTAAACAATACTACAGTAAACAAGGTAGAAGTAAAAATAGACAGGGCAATAGGCGGGCTTCATTTATTTACTTACTCTGAATGTACGGTCAAAGAAACCGAATATTACCCTTTATTTATACAATTTCACAATAATTTCTTTGGCAGGTGTATGGTAAGTCATTATAACATTTGCAGTGAAAAGGTACCATAGTGGTACGCAATTCAGTCTTTGAGTTGTTGATTTAAAAATATTTTCTCGCAAATTGTTATGAAATGCAAAAAGTAATTATACCTAGTCGCTTTTTAACTTAGGTAAATCAAATTTTTGCCTTTTCTACTTGAGTTTGGTCACGCGCCAGCTTGATTGACTTGATCAGTTTTTTCAGTAAGCTTACTAAGCGTGTGTGCCAAATATGGTTCTGATCACGAATGGTTTTAATCACGAATGATTCTGATCACGACTGATTCTGATCACGACTGATTCTGATCACGATTTATTCTGATCACGAGTGGTTCTTCCTTAGATGGCACCAACCTCGAAGGTAGAAGACCGACTGACGTCAGGGCATCGGCTGTCGCACCCCCCGCCCGGCGATGAGGTCCTCATCAGCGGCATCTCCGGATACTTCCCAGACTCAGACTCCGTCATAGAACTTCAGGAAAACCTCTTCAACAAGGTAAGGAACCCCTATACACAGATATCCCCTTACTCCTAAACGCTCTGTAGGCTTCTGCTAACTTAGCAATCGTTTGTCCTTATCTGTCACTTTGACATTTACCTTTCACAGATAAGGACAAACGATTGCAAAGTTAGCAGAAGCCAGCGCAGATGGTAAAAGCCCATCGAGGGAGTAGGCGATATTCTTAGGAATCATGCTATTGGCGATGCGGTTAGCAACCCATCACTATTTTGAGTCTTTTTTCCACCTATACTACAATCATGCTGAACGTGGCCATTAGGCCTTGTTACCTTAGGCTCTGTCTACCACGTGAGGGATATAGACGTGATTTGTGTATGTGTATGTATGTATGTATTCAAAGTGAACTGCGTCAAGGGCGGGACAAGATTTTGGATCAAAAATTTAAATGAAAAATCTTTGCAGGGGTGTTCAAACTAACCCAACCACCTGGCTTTTTCACCAACTTGACATAATGTCGGTGACATGTGACAACTCTAATCGCAATGCGAATTCAATTTGAATTGAAAATGAAGCCTACCGGCGTAGATTCTCGTGGAATTTGTAATGTAAAGAGAATTGTCACTTGTCACTGACAATTGTCGTGTTTGTGAAATAGGTAGCCTAGTGGTTTGACCTGTGGCCTCTCAAGCAGAAAGTGGGTTCGAATCCCGGGCTCGCACCTCTGAGTTTTTCGGAATTCATGTGCGAAATCACATTTGAAATTTACCACGAGCTTTTCGGTGAAGGAAAGCATCGTGAGGAAACCTGCACACATCTGCGAAGCAATTGGCATTGTTCATTTTTTAGTATGCTCCAATTCGAAAACCATTTCGAGGAAAACCATCAATTATCCGATTTATCTTGTCCGATTTCAAAAATACTTTATGATTGCAGATATTTTTGTAAAAGTACTTTGAACCTTTGTTTGACCGAACGACCGGGTTTTTAGACAGAATCCAGCATCGAATGTTTGCCACAAAAATGAAAAAAAAAGTTTGGCTATGGCAACTGTCACGTCGTGTCACTGTCAAATCTAACAAAACCATAGACAAAGCCGTTTTTTTTATAGCCAGCCGAACGAAGGCGATTGGGATTCTGTCTAAATTCACGAATTGTCAAACAGCGAAAAAATATTTATTATTAATTAACAAAGCTACGTAAAAGCATAATATTCAAATTAGTTGCTTGAAATAGTCCATTTTATCAAATAAAGGTGTTAAAAGCACAGCTTAAAAAAAATGAACAATGCCAATTCAATGGTGTGTGTGAAGTTCTCAATCCGCACTGTGCCCGCGTGGGAACTACAGCCCAAGCCCTCTCGTTCCGAGAGGAGGCCTGTGCCCAGCAGTGGGACGTATATAGGCTGGAGATGATAAGGACCTTCCCGAAGTAACGCCTGATTCAATAAATCAACAAAACGACTGACAGTCGGCAGCATTGCTACGAACTTTATCCATTGCGCCTCTGCTTTCTCCAGGTGGACTTGATCTCCGACGACGCGCGTCGATGGAAGCTGGCCCACCCCGAGATCCCGCAACGCACGGGCAAGATCAACCATGTTAACAAGTTCGACGCCTCCTTCTTCGGGGTGCACTATAAGCAGGCCCACACCATGGACCCTATGTGCAGGATCCTGCTCGAGAAGGCATATGAAGCCGTCATCGATGCTGGTAAGTGTCGAAACCTGTAAACCAGGGTGATGTTGCCCCTGTCCTTTGCAAACCAGGGTGATTTGGCCCCTGTACTTCGTAAACCAGGGTGATGTTACCCCTGTCCTTTGCAAACCAGGGTAATGTTGCCCCTGTACTTCGTAAACCAGGGTGATGTTGCCCCTGTCCCTCGTAAACCAGGGTGATGTTGCCCCTGTCCCTCGTAAACCAGGGTGATGTTGCCCCTGTACTTCGTAAACCAGGGTGATGTTGCCCCTGTCCTTTGTAAACCAGGGTGATTTGGCCCCTGTGCTTCGTAAACCAGGGTGATGTTGCCCCTGTCCTTCGTAAGCCAGGGTGATGTTGCCCCTTAAATACAGGGTGAGTTCAAATTGATAAATAAATTAATGTTCCACATCATTCTTATTCAAAACTCTTCTACTAAGTTTTATTGTATCCAATTTTTTTGGGCTTAATATGATTCGATTACCCTGCAACTAAGATTAAAAACAAAGAGTTTCAAACAAAACGCATTTCAATTTTTTCTTATAATGTTCATAATGTAAGTATAGGTCTGCTGGACTGGTTTTCGATGTATATTTATTTACTATCTGCTGCCCGTGACTACGTCTGCGATGAATTCGTTTATCGCTATCCGGCGGGAACTATGTAATATTCCAGGATGAAAACTATCCTATGTCCTTCCCCGGGACTGTAAGTAACTTTGTACAAAAATTAAATAAAATCTGTTACACAGTTTTCCCAAGAAAAAGCAACAAAAATCCATACATTTAAACTTACAAACTTTCGCCTTTATAATATTAGTAAGATGACTGCTTATATCTCTTAAAGTGTATATTTAAACGTCAAAACTTCAAACTTCTAAACTATGCGACCCAGTTAAACCTGTTATGCTGACATGTCCCTAACTGAGACGTTTTCAAGTTAAAACAAATGTTAGCAACAGGATGACAGTAGGAAATAACATACATATTCAATACGCGTATT
The DNA here is from genome assembly GCA_949127965.1 of Pandemis corylana. Taxonomy (NCBI): domain Eukaryota; kingdom Metazoa; phylum Arthropoda; class Insecta; order Lepidoptera; family Tortricidae; genus Pandemis; species Pandemis corylana. The sequence continues at coordinate 12,085,937 of OX421864.1, read as the reverse complement.
AATTAAGTCATGTGTTTCTTATGCTTAGTAGGTTTGATCACGTAGAGCGGATGGATGAAAGTAGCCAACTAAGCAGATCTAAAGAGGCAGTGTGAATGGTTACGTTGGGAGGGGAAGGCCTAGACGGACGTTTCGAGACCAAACAGGAGACGCTTTGGAAAAAGGTCAGGTCAGGAGTACCCGAAACCGACGAGCATGTAAGAAGAGATTGATGAGTGTGGATGAAGCGAAAGAAGTATGTCAGGATTGTAGCAAATGGAACAAAGTATCTGCCTACCCCTGTGGGAAAGAGGCGTGACAGTATGTATGTATGTGTTTCGTTGCCATTTTGTTTCGGAAACAAAATATTATTTATTTGCAATAACATCTAAGCACATGAAAAAAGATGCGAAGACGAGTTCTTGACTGGAGGTCGCGGATCGGCAAGCGTAGGACGCCCTCAGACTAGGTGGAGCAGTCTTCGCAGGTTGGCTGGCAAGAGCTGGATGAGAGAAGCCGGGGATCGTGCACAATGGCGTGTAGGAGAGGCCTATGTCCAGCAGTAGAAGCAAGTGCCGCAGTGCCGTTCTTCATCATCAGCAGCCAGAAGACGTCCACTGTGGAACAAAGACCTCCCCCTTAGAACGCCACAACGAATAACAACTCGCCACCTATATCCACCAGACCTGTTTCCCGCAACTCTCACGATGTCGTCGGTCCATCTAGTGGGAGGCCTGACAACATTGAGTCTTCCGGTTCGTGGTCGCCACTCGAGAACTTTTCTCCCAACGGTTGTCTGTTCTACGAGCGATGCGCAATTCTTGAATATTATAATAAAGATTGAGATTTAATAAAATTCTGAACATGAAACTACCGTGAGACTTAATTATAGTTGCAAACGGAATGTTCTTTTCACTGCCACCGGGGCGAGCGCTCCAGGGGGATGAAGAATGAGCAATTCTTGACTTCTATACGTGAGATGTAATGTACCAAGTCGGTTATTTTAATCAGCACCGGGGGGTGTCTCCCGACTTGCCTATTTTAAAAGCGTGGAGGACGCGTTTTAATATTTTTTAACCCTACGCTGAACCTGTTTTCAATTGCAAAGTATGTGATTAAGTACCTGTTTGTATTTTTTAAATCCTTTACTTTGACACTGAGTTTTTATGTGTCTTTGCGAAAAGTATCACCGCTACAGTCAACGCCAAATACACCAGAAAAAACAGTCATTTTCGTAGAAATCTCTGGTGCGTTCCACCAAGCTTGATTGATTCTGCGATTGGTAAAATATTATTATAGTGCGTTGGGGTAAATTCGAAAATGGGGGAATTTCGAAACTCGTGGATATCCACTAAACGGGGAACAATTACATAATCTAGCAACGCTTATAGAAGCTCCAATGTCTTTGGCTTCTAGGTAAGCGTTGCCAGATTATGGAATTGTTCGCCGTTTAGTGGATATCCACGATTTTCGAAATTAAAAATAGAACGCTTGACAGTCGATAATCCGACAATCTTGTCCCCCAATTTCGAATTTACCCCAATGCACCTTACCCTCAAATTGTAATTTTTGTTGTGTATGATTAAACCAACAAAATGACCAAAAGTAATTCTGATTGTGTGATATTTTAATGGATTCGTGAAAACGTAAAACCACATGCCAACTTTTAATTAAATATTTTAATCTGGAAAGGGTTTTAATTAGTTTACTCCATGTTTCAAAAGCCGCAATTGAGTGTAATGTTAATTAATTTTAATAAAACCGAGCTGTTTCCAGCGGCTTTTTTTTCTCTCCATAAAAACATTCCGTAAATGCATACATACATAAATCGCCATGGCCGAAATCGGTCGGAAGGATCATCATCATCATCATCATCACATAAATCACGCCTTTATCCCTTACAGGGTAGACAGAGCCTAACAGCCTAACCATTCCTAATAAAGGCTACGTTTAGCATGATTGTGGGCGTATAGGTGGAAGGGGGAATCAAAATAGTGATTTGTTGCTAACCGCATCGCCTAAAATATGATTCCTAAGATTTTGGCCCATTCCCTCGTCAAATATTCCGTGGAATTAAGAAACGCAATGAAAAAACACGAATACAGCCATTCTCAAGTTTTGCGGTTAGCAAAATACTTTTTTATTTATTTAGAAGTATAAGATTAGTTGAAGTGTCAAATACTATGTGACTGTGATTCCTTTGCCTTTTGTTGTCATTTAAAAATACAAACTGTCAAATTGAGACCCCTCGTTTTTGGAAGACGTTTAAAATCAAGCTCGACTACAAGGAACTTGCATTATTTTATTAAATTTAAAAGCAACGAATAGTCAACCGTAAGGGACCGCAAGTAACGGGTTCGGTGCGCGTAAAGTCCTGCCCCAATTAAAGTGTCGTTTGTGGTCTAATTTACTGTTCCTCGAATGAATGAACGACCGAATGAAATGGGTGAATGGATTCGCGAACCGAATTCGTTATTGTCGCGTTTTAATGGGAGTGAAATCATTTCGAATTACTTACCTGAGAGCGTCGAGTTGTTAAATGAGAATTGATTGTAATTAAATTTTGTTATGATACTGATTTAAAATGTTGGTAAATAAGGCTGTCGGATTATTGACTGTCAAGAGTTCTATTTTTAATAGGAATGCGAACTGTAACTTACTAAGTACATTACGTAGATTTAGAACAATTTAGTCTTAAAAAATAGCACTACACATTATGGGTCCGCATTATTAGGTCCAATTAGTAGTTCTCTTGGCCCATAACTCATCCAGTATACGGCAAACATGACCAGCCCAGTCCTGTTTCAGCTTTGCCGCCTTTTTACCAACGTCTGTGAAAAAGAATAGACTTTTCAAAATACAAACGGAAAAGGAAACTGATTAATTTTATAAGTTATATATCCCCGTCGGATTATTTGCCTCATACATACTTACAGAGCCTAAGGTCACGTTTAGCATAGAAGGAGTATAGGTGGAAAGGGGAATCAAAATAGTGATGTTGCTTCGCCTGTAACATGATTCCTAAGATCTACAGGAGGATGAGAAACATGTTATTTGGAAAATAGTGGGAATCGATTTTCACAAATCTATTAATAAACTGAAGGCAGTTAGAAAGATCTGCGAAGCGGGGGCCGTAATAGGATGTAGCACGTGACCCAGAGGTAGCAATGAAAGGAATAATCCGCCCGTGAAATAGGCCCGTTTTGCCTTGTAGCACTTATTAAGAATCATCGATATTGGCTTTCCTTTTTCCTAAAGGAAGTTTTGTACGTTGAGTTTTCCCTTTAATTTATAAAAATAATCACCCTGTGCAATAATTCACTGGGTTATAATATAACCTATATTAATTTTTAATATTTAAAAAAACATGTAGATGATAAAAGGCCATCGAAGGGAATGGGCGAAAATCATAGGAATCATGTTATAGGCGATGCGGCTATTGATTCCAATCCATCACTATTTTGATTCCACTTTCCACATACGCCTACAATCATGCTAAACGTGGCCTTTAGCTTTTGTTACCTCAGGCCCCGTCTACCCCGTAAGGGATATAGACGTGATTTGTGTATGTATGTATGTATTATAAAAGCAAAATAATGCCCCATTAAATAATGGAACGTGGAGTTTGTTACACCCTGTGTTTGCTTTTTGCTTTTTGCTGATTGTATTTCTGGTATGTATTTGAACTAGCTTCTGCTCGCGACTTCGTCCGCGTAGAATTAGACTTAAGAACTGATGTTGATGGTATATTCTGCAATAATTATTAACGTCGCGACTCTAGGCAGCTACGACCTTTGCAAACTTTCATCACCTATTTTATCCCCTTAGGGGTGGAATTTATCAAAATCCGTTCTTAGAGGATGCCTACGTCATAGTAGCTTTATGCATGCAAAGTCTCAGCCCGATCGGTTTAAAATTGACAAAGTTTCATACAAACTTTCATCCCCTATTTTATCCTCTTTGGGGTAGAATTGATCAAAATCCTTTCTTAGTGGATGCCTACGTCATAACATCTACCTGCATGCCAAATTTCAGCCCGATCCGTCTAGTGGTTTGGGCTGTGCGTTGATAGATCACTATGTCAGTCAGTCAGTCAGTCACCTTTGAGTTATATATATTTAAGATGTAAGCTAACCTAAAAGATCGGTTGGTTTCGGTGTATAAGTCACCCGAATTATGAGATTGGCCGAAGAAATATTCTACGGGCGCGGCAATTCTTTGATAATTAAGATAGGACGTGCCAATATTCCGAAAGTGATAGATATAATAAAAGATTCTAGGTATTATCTTTAATGGTCTTTTTCACTTTTATTAATTTACGTTTAGAATAATAACGGGAAGTATCTTGTGATATTAAACATCATCATTTCCAGCATATCCTGCCGTTAAGTAGCAGTGCTTGCACTGCTGTGTTCCGGTGCGGAGAGTAAGACAGCCGGGGAAATTACGGGCACAAGAGGCATTTCATCTTAATCCTCTAGGTTGGCAACGCATCTGCAATCCCTCCGGGGTTGCGGGTGTCTATGGGCAGTGGTGATCACTTACCATCAGGTGGCCCACTTGCTCGTTTGCCTTCCTATTCACATTAAATATATATATATATATATATATATATATACATCCCACTGCTGGGCACAGGCCTCCTCTCAGAATGAGAGGGCTTGGGCTGTAGTTCCTCGCGGGCACTTGGTCTGGGATTAGAGAAAAAACATAGAATGTACCAGTTGCTCCACTTCCCGCGCAGATGGTAAAACCCCACGAAGGAAATGGGCGAAAATGTTATGAATCATGTTATAAGCGATTTCTTCCATGCTGGTCTGGGAGCAAAGAAAAAACACAGAATGTTCCAGTTGCTTCTCTACCCACGCAGATGGTAAAAGACCATCGAAGGAATGGGCGAAACTTATAGGAATCATGTTATAGGCGATGAGGCTAGCAACCCATCACTATTTTGTTTCCATTTTCCACCTATACACCCTCAATCTTGCTAATTGTGACCTGTAGGTACCTGTTACCTTAGGCTCTGTCTACCCCGTAGGGGATAAAGACGTGATTTGTGAACGTGTATGTGTATAAGCGATGCGGGTAGCAACCCATCACTTTTTTGGTTCCCCTTTCTGTACGCCCACATCCATGCTAAACGTGGCCTTTAGGTCTTGTTACCTAGCTGTGTCTACCCCGTGAGGGATAAAGACGTGATTATGTATGTATGTAGTCTAGAGTACATATAAAATACCGAAGTACTGATGCCTGGGCTCTTGACGCCTAATCAGCACTCTACATTAAATTCTCAACCAAAAACCGACTTCTTTTCTTCTATAATGAGCGCAATTTGTTTGATCCGCGAGCGGGATTGAATTCGATTCGGTCATTGGGCACCAATTCCTTTCGAGCCTTAAGTCCCGTTTCACATTAACCGAGTCCATTGAGGGAGTTGGGAGCGAAGTGTTTTTTGTACTCCGAGTAATTTGGAGATGGCGGCGCGAAATGTCCCTGATTGACATTTTACAAATGAAATTGACTTAGTTAGAAAGCTTTTTTTATACTTTTCAAGTGACTTATTCATCGCTTTATTGCCCTGTAGCTAATGCATTCAGATATTTAGCGATAAATATACTTTTTTTTGTACCTTCCACCCGTCTGTCTGTTGCAAGGCTTCCCCAATCCGGTTCAAAGGACTCCAAATCGTGCCGCCATCTTTTTTTTGGTCTGCCTATGCTAGTGCCCGTCGTATAGAACCCAGTCGGTGGTAATTATTGCCCAGCGATCCTGATGCATTCGGCAGACATGTCCCGACCAGTCCCACTTGAGTAGGGTTATTTTAGCTACTATCAAATGAATCAAAATTTTTTATTTGCATACGCAGGTACCTGCTATTGGTGTAGGGGTAGCACGCGTCACGGATGACGAGGATCCGGGTTCGATTCCCGGCCATAGCTTTACTTTTACCTGCTATGGGTGGCGTAGGGGTATAGCACGCGTCACGGATGACGAGGATCCGGGTTCGATTCCCGGCTATAGCTTCACTTTTCAGATTTTTCTACGTGTTCTAATTTTCAGTGATATTTAGAAATTTGGGGTTATTTTGTAAATAAAATGAGCTTTCTTTTTAGCCTGAAATGTCCCACTTCTAGGCAGAGGCATCTTCTTCCCGCCACTTTGCACGTTGCTTAGTAGGTACCCATAGTTCAAGCTTTGCTTAGTTTGGGGCTGGGTCAATTGGTGTAATTTGTCCCAAGATATTTATTTATTTATTTTTATTTACTCATGTCAGACGAGAGAATTCTCTTGTCACTCTATTTGACGTGCATCCAAGTCATCCCGCCACTTTAACGATCTGCCTCTGCTTCGATGGTCATCTCACGGAACAAAAATATAACAAATACAAATCAACAAAAAATGCAATAATATTTTGACGTTGGCATTTCGCGACAAGGTTCTATCGTGGCTCAACAATTAAAGTGCGGATAGACCTTTAAAATGACCCATCTAAAACAATAAAACGTTTACTGTTTAAGAAATCTCAACAGTCTTGCAGCTTCCGGATTGAAACACTAAACAAACCGAGTAAACTCCGGCGGCGTTCCAAATTTTTAAATAAAGCCCCTCCCAAGTTATAGCCACGTCCCTATCTCCAAATCCATTACAGATATAACTTCGGCGATTATAACTCAATATTGTCGCGGCGGCCATTCGGGCTCTTAAAATTTGAATTTTCTTCATTTCATATTCCTCGGAAGCTGGGGTGCTATTCCGTACCCGATCCTCAAAAACAATAGCTAACTTTTGTACTAGACGCTCTTGTAAAAAGTTAAAGGACTAAAATGCTAAGATAGCAGTAGGTATGGTATGGTATCATTGTTTTGAAATGTCTGAGATCCGAACGTGTCAATTTTTAACAGACTTCAAAAAGGAGGAAGTTCCATTGCTTATAAAATCACGTAAAAGGTATCTTTATCTTTAGTTAGTACTAGGGTTGATGAGGAAATGGTTATGAGGAAGAGGAAGAGGAAGAGGAATTATTAAACCCACAGTTTGTGGAAGTGGATGAGAAAGAGCAGATTTTTAGGAGGATGAAGTTGCGAATGAGGAAGGAAAAAAGTGATAGGATTGTGTGAAAATTACATATTAGGTACTAGTTGAAAATTAACAAATTCAAATAGATCAAAGACGCAGTATTTGTTTACTTATTAATTAAATCACAGAAAACACAATTATGCATGTAAAATTTATTTTAGTAATCATAATTTACCACTATGTGTGGTTTATTTTAATGAAAATGTACGAGCGCGCGAGTGAATACGCGTAATGTGCGGTGAAATGAAAATTCCTCTGATATTCCTCTAAATTTAAGAGAAAGCGGAAGAGGAAGATGATTTTTTAAAATTTCGTTTATGTGGAAGCAGTAGCGGTAGAGGATTTCAAAAATTTTAGGAACTTCCTAATTATGAGGAAGAGGAAACGGAATCCTCATAAACCCTAATGAGTACCTTAATCACTGTGTACATTAAATTAAAGTACAGGAATGAAATTTAACTGTTGAATCGGAAATTGTACGGTAACATTGTCTGGAGCGTATTTCCGGTGCCACTTTGAGTTTTTTGATTAAAACTAGAATTGGATTTCACTAGAGTCAAGAATTACCCTTTAGCTACAGAGAAAACGAAGAAAGTTTCAAAACTCGACGATCTCGGAGACGAGATAGTTTGAGCGCATTTAAAAACGTTTGAATTAGATTGAAAACGAAAGTCGTTTGATCTCGGTTAGTCTCAAATTGTACGATATTTTCGCTGATAATTTGACGATTATTGCACACTATGTTAACTTACACGATTTCACAGCTCCAAGGGACTGCAGACTTTCGTATTTGGTATTAATTTTAAATTTACACCTCTTCCCGTTACTGAGAGAAACGGTTTTGACGGACATCAGACGGACGACGATATGATCTTCCTTGTTTTCCTTTAGAGGTACAGTTAAGGGCATAAATATATGTATTTTACCACACACACACACACACACACACACACACACACACAAATCACGTCTTCATCCCTTACGGGGTAGACAGAGCCTAAGGTAACAGGTACCTACAGGCCACATTTAGCAAGATTGTGGGCGTATAGGTGGAAAATGGAATCAAAATAGTGATGGGTTGCTAGCCTCATCGCCTATAACATGACTCCTATTATAATCGCCCATACCCTCGATGGGCTTTTACCATCTGCGCGGGTAGAGAAGCAACTGGTACATTCTATGTTTTTTCTTTGCTCCCAGACCAGCATGGAAGTTACCAGCATGGAAGTTGTGTACGTTACCAAGACGTCATAAATAAATAATAAGGCCGGTGATACATTATTTGACATGATGGCTGTATCGGTAATAATGCCTTCGGCTGTACGTAGCACTATTTTTTTTTTAAAACAACAATGATTAGCCTTAACTAATTACACCAACCTTCGTTTATCTGAAACACGTCCAAATATTGCAAATATCTCCGCCCAAGATTGTTAACGAATATTATTCGCTCGCGAATCTGAATTATTCAACGCCCGTCGTAATATGTCACTTAATGGAATACTGAAACGGAAGAAACGTCATCTGTCAGAACGGGAGCGAAATTTGCACATTTTTGCTAAATTAATTTTCGCCGTATACATTTAAATATTCGATTTGAATTTGGCTGACAGAAATGCAGCGGGTTAATTAAGTGGGTTTTAATTACTATCAATCAAGAATTTTACTTCTTGATTTTGATGTTTTTTTTTGTTTGTTTGTTTGATTGAAATTAAATTACTAAACGGCACTGACAATTAGAACACAGAAAAATTCGAAGGCTTACCCATCTGGTATGGGTGGTGTAGCGGTATAGCACGCGTCACGGAATGACGAGGATCCGGGTACGATTCCCGCCCATAGCTTTACTTTTCGGATTTTTCTGTGTTCTAACTGTCAGTATCGTTTAGAAATTTGATTTTAATTTTAAACTAGCTTCTGCCCGCGACTTCGTCTGCGTAGAATTATACATAAAACCTTCCTCTTGAATCACTCTATCTATAAAAAAAAACCGCATCAAAATCCGTTGTGTAGTTTTAAAGATATAAGCATACAGTCATAGGGATAAAGGGACAGGGAAAGCGACTTTGTTTTATACTATGTAGTGATTCATAAAAATTGAAGTACCAACTCAACAAGTCTAACTCGCACTTGGTCAGTTACAAATAACTATGTGGTTCTTGAAAATAACATTCTCTATTAACTGTGTTGTCACCCTAAAAATAGTCCCGTTTATCTCCTCGAGTTTGTTGTATTTGGGACACTGTATATAGACTTTAAAAAACGCTTTTTTCTCTCAGCAATTCTGCGAATTTTTCTAAGTGATTATATATTTCGTTCTTTCCAGGTATGAACCCCAAAGAGCTTAGAAATAAGAAAGTGGGCGTTTTTGTCGGCGCCTGTTTCTCCGAATCTGAAAAGACTTGGTTCTACGAAAAAATGCAGGTCAACGGATTCGGTATTACTGGGTAAACACAAATTTTTACTACCTTCTTTAGAATTAATACTTCAAGCTGATACATATTTAATGAGGGTCCGTAACATGAACGTGGGCTTATGAAACGAGCCCAGGCGAGTTTCATAATAAGATCACACAAGTGTTAGGCCTAGTTTTAATTATACATACATAAATCACGTCTTTATCCCTAATGGGGTAGACAGATCCTAGTGTCAATATAGTGTATTTTTTATATTGTTTGTTACTTAAATCCACTTTTAGGAAAGAAATAAAAAAATAATGAATAACCCCCTTATTCATAAACGCTCTGTAGGCTTCTGCTGACTTAGTAATCGTTTGTCCTTATCTGTGAAAGGTAAACGTCAAAGTGACAGATAAGGACAAACGATTGCTAAGTTAGCAGAGGCCTACAGAGCGTTTATGAATAAGGGGGTAACTATCTAACATTGGATGTATGCGACTCCGCTAGTCGCTAGCCATGAATAAGTCTAAGATGAAATGAAATAAAATAATTTATTTTGCTTTAGACATGGTAAAAAAGTGATCTAGCTATATAGTGGTCATGTCAAGCGACACGTCTAACCAAATAAATTGGCATGCAAACATTATATTATTTTCAAAAGTGGATTTTTTAGTTTGAATTTCTGTCTACCCCGTAAGGGATAAAGACGTGATCTGTGTATGTATGTATGTAATTATTATTCACTGACATTTAGAAATTTAATTTCTAACGGTAAACCCGAAAAAGTGAAACATAAAAAAAAATAACAAGAAATAAAATTTCTTGATTCATTTGATAGTACCTATCATTTGAAAAACAGCGCCTTCTCTCGTCCCTGGTGAACAGTAGATGTTCCATGGGAGTTTGTAATTGTGTTGTACAGACACATCATTCAAACAGATGACGCTTAGCGACAAAAATTCGCATAGTAACAAAAGGTCACGTGACAGTTAGTAACAGGTAGAACAATTCGGAGACTACCCACCTGCTATGGGCGGTGTAGGGGTATAGCACGCGTCACGGAATGACGAGGATCCGGGTTCGATTCCCGGCCATAGCTTTACTTTTCGGATTTTTCTATGTGTTCTAATTTTCACTGACATTTAGAAATGTAATTATTACGTTTACAGAGTTTTCATTATCATTTAATTATAAAACAATAAATTTATACATGAATGTTACTATAAATTAGTACAATTATGATGTAGAATTAATTCTAGAAAATCAAACATATTCTTGACGCCTTCAAGAAAATTTATAAACGACACTGAAAATTAGAACACATAAAAAAATCCGAAAAGTAAAGGTATGGCCGGGAATCGAACCCGAATACTCGTCATTCCGTGACGCGTGATACCCCTACACCACCCACAGCAGGTGGGTGCTTCAAGAAACTTGATATCAGAGCAGTTAGATGCAGCTCCCAATAACCGCTAGTGCTTCAGAAACTTGGTCCAAGAATGACGAAGGAAAGTTCGTATCGAGAAAAATATTGAAAGTTTGAGAAAGTTCATGAAATAGCGTTGAGTGAAACTCCTTGAAGCTGTTATTATATTAACTTTGCCCCGCGTCTTCACTCGTGGAGACCATCAGATCTGACTGACGAAATTATGGGGTGTTTCCGGATTCTCAAAAGTTACAACAATTTTCTCATGCAACATTATCTCGTTGAAATTTCGGGAGTGTAAATCCTGATCCGTGGGCCTATCGGGGTAAAAAGTAGCCTTTGCGTGGTACCACAGATGCAGCTACCTACAAACCTAATATCTTCCGAATCCGTATAGCCGTTTTACCGTGAAAGAAATAAACATGCTGACAGACTGTACTCACAAACTTTCGCTTTTCTGATGTTAGAATTATGAACCTAAATAAATTAAATGCCCCTAACGGTATTCGACCCATGAGTCGCAAATTACTTCAAAGATAAAAAAAAAACATGATATTAACAATGGGACACTCTTACTAATTATCATCATCATCATCATTATCTAATGTATCAGCTGCTTCTCTGCCCGCGCAGATAGTAAAAGCCTATCTAGGGAACGGGCGAAAATCTTAGGAACCATAGCAACGCACCACCCTTTCCCACAATCCCACAATCATGCTAAAGGACGTGGCCTTTACGTATTTTTACTTTAGGCTCTGTCCCCAGTGGCGTAACTATAACGTCTGGGGCCCGTGGCAAATTCGTCAGATGGGGCTCCTTCCTCAATATAAAGAAGTGCATCAGCGTCCCTTCTGTGCTCTAAACCAAGCCAGTTCGGTGCCCCGTAGAGCTAGGGACCCCTGGCATTTTGCCCTTTAGTTACGCCACTGTCTGTCCCCCTCCCCGTAAGGGATCTGGACGTGATTTGTGAATGAATGAATGCTAAGTGATTATTTTTGATTTGCAGGTGTTCCCGAGCCATGTTGGCCAACAGGGTTTCCTACTGGCTTGGTGTCACCGGCCCCTCCTACACCGTGGACTCCGCCTGCTCCAGCTCCCTCTACGCGTTGGAGCATGCATTCAGAGCCATCAGGGACGGCCACTGTGACTCAGCCATCGTTGGGGGCTCCAATCTCTGCCTTCATCCCTACGTGTCGCTACAGTTCTCCAGGTATTACGGGGTGGAAGAAAGAAAGTTTGATAGAAGCAGGCGTTACTTTGTAGAGATCCTTGTACAAAAGTATAAGTTATTATCCTGATACTCCGAAACCATAAACCCTTTGTGCAAAGAAAAAAAACCTTTTCTACTTCAAATACAACCAGTTCACTTCTCCTTACCTCTAATAAGTTTATTACTTTTGTACAAATAAATGTTACACTCACACAACTATCGCCAAAATCATTTGTTTTAGTTTGATAATGAATTGACATGCTTGACAAAGCTTTGAAAACAAGTACCTACCCTGTAGCATACACATTATTTTCTAAAAACTTTTGTTGAAATGTGGAAGAACCGATAACCGTTGGGGTAAATAAGTTCATGAGTGGAGACTGGCTTGGCAAGCGTAGTGTGGGACGCCCTCCAGCTAGATGGAGTAACGATTAGCGAAACATTTTTAGGGGAGTTTAAAGCGTTTTAATGGAGACCTGTGTCCAGCAGGACTGCTACAGGCCGATGTTAATGATTGACAAGGATGATTAATTAATATTTTTCTTACACCTTTAGATTGGGAGTGTTGTCGCCCGACGGTAGCTGCAAGAGTTTCGACAACAACGCCAACGGCTACGCTCGGTCCGAGGCCATCGTCGTCTGCTTCCTCCAGAAAGCCAAAGACTCCAGAAGGTAATTACTTGAATGGTCCTTTGAACATGCGCTCTGAGGGCTTTTTCTCGACGACATTATTGTGCCAATGGCTACGCTCGGTCCGACACCATCGTCGTCTGCTTCCTCCAGAAAGCCGAAGATTCTAGAAGGTAATCACGAGTACATTAAATGGTCCTTCGAACAAGCGTGAAGTCCAGAGAGAGACTTAAATTGTGTTTTCACTTCTCATGCTTATAAAGATTGGGTTTATGCTATACTAAAAAGTTTTATAGAAATAAGAAATCGTAAGGTGTCACGAACAAAAAAAATTTCAAGTAGCAAGAAATTCTATTTTTATCTTGTAACATTTAATTGCGAACTTATTAAAATATAGAATTATCATCCTCGATTTAACTCTCCACCCTGTCTGTGGCTTGCGTGTCCATGCATAAAAGTCTCGAATATAATGGCACGTTTTACGCCCTGGTTGTAAAATCTACCATTTTTCAACAGGGTATACGCTCAGCTCTACCACGCCAAGACCAACTGCGATGGCTACAAGGAGCAGGGCATCACGTACCCGGCTGGTCACATCCAGAAGATGTTGCTGAGGGAGTTCTACGAGGAGTGCTCTGTGCCTCCTCAGAGCATGGAGTTCGTTGAGGCCCACGGCACAGGTAAATTATATCACCTTCGTCGAAACCTAGGTTTTCTACTGTCAATGAATCGAGAATTTTACTTCCCGATTTTTGTATTTAATAATAAATAATAAATTTATTTTTACGGTTTATCATTGAACTCAACTCATTGAGAACAGCGCCATCTCTCGTCTCTGGTGAGCAGTTTTTAGAACTCCGAACTTACGATGGGGTTAAATAGAGTTATTTAGCGTCTTTCCGGGAACAAACAAGACAACTGGTAGGCTGGGCGAAGACCCAGCTTACCTCTGGTTTCGGTTCCTAAGTACAATATCGTGCTATGGATAACTTTCGCTTCTAATTTTTTTTTTCTAGGTCATTGACCCAAACTATCGTAGCGCCATCTATATATTGGTTATTTAAGACGGATTTTCATTTGTTTTCATTTGTTCTTAAAATACAATGTTCTTAACCTCCAAACACCGTCAACCATCGCGATTATTGAGCAAAACGCTGCGGAACTCTTTCCCTTACCTACCTCTTGTACGCCTTGTTAACCTAGATACCTACATAGGGCCTCCACGTAGAGCCTTGTTAATTCTCATTCTCTCAAAAGCTTTTAGTTAACTACGTTTTTTCATCACAAAGGGACAAATTGGCCTGACGCTACTTTGCACTGACAATTTTGTCACCATTTTTAGTGTGATTTAAACAACAAACTACTGTAGCAAAAATGTGTCCGATTTGTTCGTATCACATTATGAGTCGGTTTCAAATCACATCTACATAGGTAAGGGCCTTAATTAAAACAAAAGTTAATTGATTCCTCTGTGTTACGACCTTTTCACCCTTATTTTATATTTATACCTAGTCAAATGTTAAAGGGACAGATATTTTGTAAGCAATCACCGCCACGCGCACTCATAATCATAACATATAGTACGAGAGCCCACGACCAAAATTTTTGTCTCATAGCAATACGGCCAAAACCGCATCAAATCGATAGATACGATTATCCTGAACTCGAAAATACCAATATCAGACATTTTCCGCGTAGCGTTTGATCTGACCGAATTTTCAAAATTGTCAAAGAATTTTACCGAACTGCATCATAGCAATATGTCTGATTTGCAGACTGTAGTTGAATGATAGTTCTGAGATACCGGAAACACATTTTTCAGACGTTAGTGGTGTAGCGCAAACCCGTAAAATCACTTAAAAAAATTAAAAATGAGACAAAAAAATGTCTCATAGCAATACGTCTGAAAATCTTTTTTATTAGTAAATTTTGGTTATTTGATGCGAACAAAACAATTTTCAGACGGAAATGTGAACGCATTAAATTTTGAGACCGTTTTGAAAATGTTAACAAATTTTACCGATCGGTATCATAGCAATATGTCTGAAAATTGTTGGACATGATAAAATAAGTTGTCCACATGTGCAAAAAAATTATATCAGACAAATTAAGTGTAGCACCTTCTCTATCAGACAACTTTTCGATACTCAGATATCATTTAAAAATCGTATTGAGGCATCTTGAATTCTCTGTTACAAACCAATGAATACGTTGCGACCCTGAATTTATTAGATGATAATTAACAAAGAATTTACCCGAAACCGTAACATTTAACAGAGGCGTCGGCCAGGCGACTCTGAAACGTTATTTTCGTTTTTGGGAGTATATGCTACACTTAAAGTGTCTGAAAACAGGTTTTTGGTAATCCTGGCAGCAATACGAAAAGTTAATTTTTTTTTATCCGTATTGCTATGATACAGGTCGGCTAAATTTGTTGACATTTTCAAAAATGCGCTCAGGCTATATGCTACGCGCAAAATGTCTGAAAACAAACTTTTTCGTAATACAATTATAAAATCTATGTACATTTTCACTATCAGACGTATTGCTATAATACCGACTGCCTTTTTTTTTGACACAGCAGAAATGGCCTCCCACGCTGTTGCTACACTTTCGACCGTTACTACACACCTAGTCGGGTTCAGAATCATACAATCTAACGATTTTATAGGGTTTTTGCCGTATTGCTATGAGACATGGTTTTGGTCGTGGGCTCTAGAACTAATAGTTAAGATTGCGTTTCCGATGAATAGGCTCGTTTTTTGAAGGTTCCTAAGTTGTAGTTGTAGATAGAGAAGGAAGTATAAATGTGAGGGTAATTCTGCATTAAAAATAAACGCCCCTAGTGGCTACATTTTAAACCCACTTAGCACATCGGCGGAACACAAAGCCGCGCGCAATTAGTTTACGTCTAGCTGCCTCCATTCAAAATGGCGTTGCATAGACCGGGATGCGAAACAAACGCGATGCAATCCTAACTAATATTATAAATACTTAAGTAAAGACTATGATGACGTGGGGAGGATGGATGAAAGTTGACTAACTAAACAGATCTATATGGGGAATGTGAATGGATGCGTTGGGAGGGGAAGGCTAGGATTATGGGTGGAATACTTCTTCTTCTCTTCTCTTGTATTCGTCCCACTACTCGGCACGGGCCTCCTCTCAGAACGAGACGGCTCGGGCTATAGTTCCCACGCGGGCCCAGTGCGGATTGGGAACTTCGCACACATCATTGAATTGCTTCGAAGTGTGCTGGTTTCTTCACGATATAACACTGTTTCAGTAGAAATGAGAGCGTTCAGAAGTATGGAAGGTGTATCACTGAAAGATAGAATAAGGAATAGTGTGATAAGGGAACGTGCGCGTGTGAAAGAGGATATAGTGACTAGGATAGAAAAAAGTATGCTTAGTTGGTTTGGTAGTAGAGCGGATGGATGAAAGTAGACTAACTAAACAGATCTATATGGGGAATGTGAATGGATGCGTTGGGAGGGGAAGGCCTAGACGGACGTTCCGAGACCAAATAGGAGACGTCTTGACAAAAGGTCAGGTCAGGAGTTACCGAAACCGACGAGCATGTACGAAGAGATCGATGAACGTGGATGAAGCGAAAGACGTATGTCAGGATCGTAGCGAGTGGGACAAAGTAGTCTCTGCCTAGCCTTATGGGAAAGAGGCGTGGCGGTATGTGTGCACTGTGTGTGTACTTACAGTCATGGGCATGAATGTACGTTACGAAGACCTCAAAAACATCTATACACCTTTATGGCACAAAAACAATAAGGATGGTGACACATATACGTTGTCCCACTCTCCACCGAGCTTTGACTCTCTTAAACGATATCCTGGACAGTGACACTAGTCTGGATTTGTTCTTTACCTCTGAGTCGTTTCTTGCATCGGCCAGCCGGCATTTGGAGTGAATAGTGGCACCGAGCTCAATAAATGAATAACATAGATATTTACCCCTTCATTCATAAACTCTCTGTAGGCTTCTGCTAACTTAGCAATCGTTTGTCCTTATCTGTCACTTTGACATTTCCTTTTCACAGATAAGGACAAACGATTGCTAAGTTAGCAGAAGTCTATAGAGCGTTTATGAATAAGGGGGTTTGTTTACAAGTTCTATGTATTCATTCTCTTCTCATGTTATATAATTAGCATGTGTGGCTTATCTGTAAGTGTTAATTATGAGATTAAATTAATAAATAAACATATATTTACCATGATGGCTGTACCAATATGTATGCCTTCGGCTGTACGTATGTTAGAGACTTTTTTTTATCATAGAATAACCTAAAACTCTAGTACAAGTACCCTCGTAAGTACAGAGTACGCGTTCGTACATCCCTTTTCCGCGTACTTAATTTAAAAAGAGCACACAACAACGTCCATTACGCGAGACACAAGAACAATAGCATTCTCAAGCCAATTATTTCAAGAAGGCTATTGTGGTATTTCCAGTGGCTTACACATGGAAAATACAATTTACGGATAATGAAAGGATGCTGAAACTAAATTAAAAGCGTTAAGACACAATGCCAAGTAGGAAAGCAATAGACTACAAGCCCATGGAAAAAAATAGCTCTAACTTCCGGCACCACCACTTTAAAGCGGCACTAGGTTTTTCGACATTTATTTTTAATCATCTATAAAAACGCCGTAAATTAATAATTAGTCGTAATTCCTCACTTGTACCTGAGAAATTCCATAAATGTACCGCTCAGAAATGACGGCATAGCGCTCAGAGTTATTTTATGATATAGTAACAGCCTTCTAAGCTTCATTTACGCTGGTTCATTTCACATGTTTTTTTTTCCATGGGCTTGTAGTCTATAAGTCCCAGGGGATTTTACTGAGCGAGGAAAATATTTTCCGTAAGATCATTATCATCTGTTGGATATAGACCTCCAGTTGCCTCGGTTGCATCCACCTTGAACCTGCGGCTTTAACCAGGTCATCCGTCCACCTCGCTGGTGGACGTCCTACGCTGCACCATAAAGAAAGAAAGAAAGAAAGAAAGAATACATTTATTCCTTTTTGCAAGACACAAAAGATAAGATAAGAAGATGTTCCGTAAGATGTGATTGTAGGACAATAAAAATGGGAAAGAAATGTCGCCCGTTGGAAAAACGAGCCTTAAATGTGTAAAAAGATTATCTATTTACTTTCGTAGGTCAGTCTGTAACGGATGTACTTAACTGCCTTATGAATTGCCTGCATTTATGAACAGGGGACTTACCATGATGTCTTAATGCGATTCAATTCCGACTCAGGTCAGCTTTAAGCTGTCATTTTTAGTATGGATCTGACAGCGAGCGAACATAAGCAGTAAAACGTCATCGCCCCCCCAGTACCTAACCAGAAAGCCGTAAAGGAAATCCAACCGACGACATTTCTATTCCGTGATAAAGACTAGTTAGTTTATAGCTTTCTATAAAGCTAAAGAATATAATACCCCTCGTACCTAAATGGCGTGTCGCCCAACAACACGAATCCCAATGAATTTCTCTTCAAAATTCTCTCTCGCTCCTTTTTCAGGGAAGGCTAGGGAGGGAAGAACATAGGTGATGCTACGGGTTTTCTAACGGACATTTTCAACAACTGCTGAAACCTTCATTATAATTTTGTAACCCTTTGAACTACAACTACTACATACATACATACATACATACCGTCACGCCTCTTTGCCACGGGGGTAGGCAGATACTACTTTGTCCCACTCTTTCGCTTCATCCACGTTCATCAATCTCTTCATACATGCTCGTCGGTTTCGGGTACTCCTGGCCTGACCTTTTGTCAAAACGTTTCCTATTTGGTCTCGGAACGTCCGTCTAGGCCTTCCCCTCCCAACGCATCCATTCACACTCCCCATATAGATCTGTTTAGTTAGTCTCCTTTCATCCATCCGCTCTACGTGACCAAACT
Organism: Pandemis corylana; assembly: GCA_949127965.1. NCBI lineage: Eukaryota > Metazoa > Arthropoda > Insecta > Lepidoptera > Tortricidae > Pandemis > Pandemis corylana. Next base: position 12,067,285 of record OX421864.1, on the reverse strand, counting down.
AACTAAGCATACTTTTTTTATCCTAGTCACTATATCCTCTTTCACACCTACTAATATAAGTATATTCCCTCCAGGAACGAAAGTGGGGGATCCTGAGGAGCTGGTGGCCATTGATGAAATCTTCTGCACGGGTCGCAACAAGCCACTGCTCATTGGTTCCATCAAGTCCAATCTGGGCCACAGCGAACCTGCCTCCGGACTCTGTTCTGTTGCTAAGGTCTGTATCAGAGAATTTGACTTGTTTGGATCGAGACCCGTATAGACTTAATTTTTAGACGTTTTTAGGTTAACAATTGACGGAGAGACTCTGTATTTTACTAATTTAGTTTTGTTTATTTAAGTTTTTAAAATACGTAATAGCTATGTTTCTTAAAGTGTAGTAAAGGAGCGACCACACCGCCGCGTATACGCAGTGACGTGTCGTAGGTGTTACTTTTTCATACATTTTGTTGCGTAAAGGCACCGTCAACGTCTTTTACGCACCGGTCCGGTGTGGTCGCACCTTAAGTTGTTTGAAAGCGGATAATTGAAATCAATAATCATCTGTATTCCGCACTTTTATCCTCGCCAGAGATCAAAAAATCCACATCATCCGCACAAAGATTTTCTTAAATAAAACTACAAAAATAAAATTCAGCTTAAAAACCGCACTCCTCCGCTACTTGCTTCGGCGAATAAAGCTTATATAGAGCGCTTTTCCCAAATAGGGAGAAAGCTCGAGCGAATTTCACAGTAATATATTAAGTCGGACTTAAAGCTTTTGTAAAAGCTGGCCATTGTACGTCTTTACCGGGAATAATTTAGCGAAAGCTTGCAGCCACCCAAAGAGTACGAGACAAAAGGGTGCAAATAGAAAAATAAAACTAATGGAACGAACAGAGACGTTCTGAATTAGCCTGACCGCTATAAAATGCAAGGGTCTTTAATAAAACGCATAATATACCTACTTTCCGAATTCGAAATAATATTAAATACATACATAAATGTAAATGTGGTGTTATGTTGTCGCTGTAGCAGCGCGACTACCGTAGTTTAGTTAAGTTAGTTTAGTTTGGTTGGAGACTAAAAAACAGCGACCTCGCTGAGTCTCCCTTCCATTTTACCTTCGCATCTAATTCTACTTTGTAATTTTTAAATTTTTGTGATTTTTTTGTGTTGGTGAATAAAAATTTCTTCTATTCTATTCTATTCTATTCTTCTATACAAATCACGTCTACATCCCTTACGGGGTAGAAAGAGCCTAAGGTAAGACCTACAGGTCACGTTTAGCATGATTGTAGGCGTATAGGTGGAAAGAGAAATCAAAATAGTGATGGATAGCCGCATCGCCTATAACATGAATCCTAAGACTTTCGCTCATTCCCTCGATGGCCTTTTACTATCTGCGCTGGAAGAGAAGCAACTGGTGAATTCTATGTTTTTTCTTTACTCCCAGACCAGCATGGAATCATGTCTATTCTAATGAAGCAGCCTTAAGAATTTGATGGTGTATTTATATTTGCTTGTTCATTAAAAAACGGGCTGACTTTGATAGAGTTGAGGCAAATTTGATGTTTAAAATTGATAAAATCGATACCTTTAGATGTGGAAGATCAATCGATGAGTACCCAAGTGCATTTTAAATACTGCTTTCTAAAGTCGGGCAACTTAAAATAACCCTGTTTTAACTATTCCCGCCAGCTAAATAATCCTGAGGACCATTACGCGACAATTTTACTTTAATAATTTCCTTGTTTCTTTTTTTATCAACGTGTATTGTATTGTTACGAATAAACTTTTTTTTGTCTTTCTTTCATAATCAAATTTCGCCGATATACAGTCGAAGAGCTCAAAATGATACACACTCTCTTATTACCTTGGCAATAATGTCGTGTGTTCATTTTGAGCTCTTAGACTACTGTGAGACTCAATCATAACTCACGTATAAAAGGCGCCGGGACGAGCACTCGCAGAGGACGGACTACGAACTAGTCCGAAACATGTCGAGCACCACTCGACTTTTATACATGAGTTATTCGATTGTGTGATTGTGTACCAAGTCTGTTGTATTCCCCAGATGTGCATAGCCTATACGACCGGCTTCATCCCCCCCAATCTCAACTTCACCACTCCTCGTGAGGGAGTCGAAGCGCTGGCCAGCGGCCGCCTGCGGGTGGTGACAGATAAGCACCCATGGGGCAAGGGTCTGAGCTCGATCAACAGCTTCGGCTTCGGCGGAGCCAACGCCCACGTGATGCTGAAGAATGTCGCCAGGACCAAAGTAAGTGAACTAGAAATCCACTGTCCTAGCCAAAGATTTGCCGGAGGGATCTCGTGCAAGGTCCGTCCGGATCGTAACCACCGTCATACTCGCTAATCCTACCGCCAAGCAGCAGTGCTTGCACTACTGTATTTCGGCTTGGAGAGTAAAACAAACAATTTACACAGCACCAAAAACGGTGCCGACAAAAAACGACAACGTCCTTAATGCACGTCGCGATCCATTTCTCCCTTGCGATGGTAAAGTGAGTCAGTCATTGTGTACAGAGGCCATAAGAATCAAGGACGAGATTTTACAGCAAAATTCATTCATCAGGTAAACTACGGCTTGCCAGCTGACGACTTGCCTCGTCTGGTCTGCGCCTCTGGTCGTACGGAGTCGGCCGTTGCCAAAATCCTGGACGACTTGGAGACGCGGCCGTTGGACGCCGAGCTCGTGCGGCTTTGGCATGCCATCCACGAGGAGGATATCGGAGGACACGTTGTGAGAGGATACTCCTTGCTCCGTAAGTGATTTATTGAAAGTTTTTAATGTTTGATTCATATTCTTCTTGATAAGCTGGAGATGCATAATGCTGGAGATGTAATGAACTGGTAGACGTCCTCTGCAGTTAACGATTTCTGATATAAGTCAGCAACTTTCTATTCACTACACGGAACGTTCATTACTATGCTAGTTTCAGCGTTGTTCTTATTTTAGTTACTTTCTTTAACTTTTGAATTGCCTTTGTTGGTCATGTAATTGTTGTTCATGTTACTAAGCAGCTGAGCTCGCACTGTGCGGAGTAAGAATTCCAGGAAAATTATAAGCACAAAATACCACCGCTCTCTAGGTTGAGAACGCATCGGCAATCCAGTTTTGAGGGTTATTAGCAACTTATTTAGCTTCTTGGTTGTCTGGAAGAGATCGCTATTAAGCGATAAGACCGCCTATTGTCTACAATGTTCTTTGTTTCTGTATTGTTTTGTACTGATTTGTGGTGTTCAATAAAGAGTATTTGTTGTTTGTTGATGTCTTTAGGCAACAGTGGATCACTTATCAAAAAACGAGTTGCTTGTTTGCCTTCTTTGTATACAAGACATAGTGTCAATTAGGATATTCATTTAATAACGACATTTTATGCAGGCAAAGATGCAGAGCCGGCAGGGAACGCCAAGCCGGTCACTCGCAGCATGGAGTACTTCTCTGGAGTGCGACGGCCAGTCTGGTTCGTGTACTCCGGCATGGGTTCACAATGGGCCGGCATGGCGGCGCAACTCATGAGGCTGCCGATCTTTGCTGCCGCTATTCAAAAGTGAGACAATATTTAAAAGGCCAAACGCAATAAGTTTATATTTGACCGAAATGAGCTCAAAAAAAGACTGTTTTGCAAATAGGCCGCCAAGGGCTCTTTTACTTGCCTTTTTTTAAAACTGCCAGCGCATTCGGAAATACCATCATTGCTAAGAAGAATGCGCCAAAAAAAATCTTGGCATATTCATTAGCTATATTCATTGAAAATGGAAAGCAGTGATTTTTTGTTTTTACTCATTGAAATTTCGTGAGAAGTAATTATTTTCGTATTTACCCTATGTTATCATTATTCTTACCTTGTCTTAAAATTAATATAGAATATAGTAGACTTTTACAGAGCACCACTGTAAATGTTTTTGAGGATATTTCAATTGTGGTTGACTTTGGATTGATCAATTTTTAATGTCAATGCGTCAAAGGCAACTTAATTTTTAATAAAATACGATAAAACATCATAACTATAATATATCAGCAGGTTTGGTTAGAGTCATAATATACTCCATACTCTAACCTAACCAAAAGCACCTTCTGAAATATTCCAGAACAAATTATAATTCTAAGTTTGTAATTCTACCGCCCAGATGCCACAAAGCTCTGGAACCTCTGGGGGTGAATCTAACCAAAATCGTGACGGACTCCGACCCGAAGATTTACGACAACATTCTGCACTCGTTCGTCGGTATCGCCGCCGTGCAAATCGGTCTCACTGACCTCCTGAAGGCTGTCGGGATCGAGCCTGATCACATCATTGGTATGTTTACGATCTAATTTGTCATCAATATTTAGCAATTGTTTGTGTTGCTAATTAGGGAACTAGCCGAGTGGTGAGGAATAAAATAAAGTTCTGGATATACTAAATATAATGTTCAGGTTTCAAACACAAGTACAAAGATTAGGTACACGAATTAAGTTACACAGTAGTAAGAAAGGATAAAAAGGGACCAGGCGGGGTGCACACTAAGTTAACGCGAGTTAACTGGTTGGAAGGTGCTAAGCGACTGGCTCGTGTGCGCCGTGCCCGGGAATTGTATGGCAAGAATGCTGATGCGACTAAAAGCGTTATCGCGGAGTCGCCACAAATATATTAAAACAGCTGTGGGGCGCCGGCTAAAGAAGGCTGTCCCTCTCTTCCCGTGGGCGCCGTAGAAACCGACTGAGGGATGAGACCAGGAGATGGGCAGCAGCGTCTTCTTGGGTACTTTAACATCTTATACTGCGCTAACCCCTTTGCAAGCGTGGCGAGTATTGGCAACCCCTCCCCCTTAATGGGGGAGGCTGATGTCTAACAGTGGACGTCCTATGGCTGTTATGATGATTATTATGTACTAGCTGTTGCCCGCGACTTCGTCCGCGTGTGTTTTTGTGATACTTACGGCTTTTCTCGATATCAAAATTATTATTATTATGACTATTAACTTCGTCACATGAACCACTGAAAGTATGTACGAAACTATACTTTTAGAATTACGTCATGAAAATAATAATTTGCGACACGGAATCTTGAAAAAAAATCAAGTGCAAACTGGTTAATGACTCATCACATTTATTTGTACTTTATTTTACAAATAGTTTTATTTATAGTTCTGTTTATAGTTTCTTTATTCAAAAAAGCTAAGTACAGTTTTAATTACATCACTATTAATTTCGCCAAACTATGACGCTTATTGGCGAAATACCTACTGCGCTCACTTTAACGATATTTGTACCCTGATTAATTTAAAAAATTAAATCTATTCTAACCAAATAATACATAAATGTTTACCTGTTTTGACCTTACAACTAACAATTCATTTACTAATCCGTTTTAATTAATATTTTGCGACTCAATTTTTTCTAGCAGAAGCTTTTTTAATTTATTTTCTTGGTTTAAGTAGGTACGTAATTACAGATTATTAACACTTATTATCATTCTACAAATTAATTACCTACAGGGGCCTTGCCATAGTTGCCATGATGTCTTAATGCGATTCAGTTTAGGTTCGCTCGCTGTCAGATTTATACTAAAAGCACCAACTTTTCACAATAAAATTCTGACATGTTCGTAGCGCAGGCGTAAACGCGCCCTTTGATTTTGCTTTTTATAGGCAAAGGTACCAAGAACATACAGCCAAGCGTTTCACGCCGCCCTCATATTAATATCAGGTTTTCAAATAAGAGTGCGTTCAAAAACCGAACACGTTGTTAATAATGGCGCAATAAATAAAAACAAAAGTAACGGTATTGCATATTGAACTTTAGGTGTTAGGTAAAGAACACAATTTAGGACGCCAATTTAGGTTGATTTAGGATCGACAAAAATCTCTTCGTTGAAAAAATGCCTGTACAGCATGTAATTATTATATTAATGTTTTTTAAAATTGACACGCTTTTCCGGCTATTATGTCTTATGTACATTTGTATCTATCTATTTTCTTCGTAGTATTATTTTGTTTGTAACTATTACCAACTACTTATACCGAGGAAGCTGATTTTCTTGAGTTCCGCTATTTTGTGCGTAATCACCTCAAAAATCAAATTTCAAGAAAACTGAGAAATTATATTTACCTGTATTAAATTGGAAGTATTATTTAGCAATTTCAAAAGGTTACGCTTCATTGGTTTTTATTGTATAGGTGTATGAAGTTAATTAATTTTAAACACAAAACCCTCTTTTTTGCGCCTCTGGATGAGATTAAAAAAAAATGCTAAAACAGGTATTTCTTTATTTTTATTACTAAGTATTTATTCTGAGTTTCATGATTCTAGAACAATCTAATTTTCTTTTTTCATACAAACTTTAACCCCCCTTTTCACCCCCTTTTTCCAAAATTTTCCACAATTTCTGTAGCCTATATCCTATTCTGAATTTATTGGAATCGATTTGTGAACATTTCATCAATATCCGTTCAGTAGTTTTTACGTGATGCTCAGTCAAACAAACAAACAAACAAACAAAAATTTTAAAAATGGTTTTAATATGTTCAGTTACCGATTTTAAGTCACCCTGGTCGGTTTTTTTTTTTAATCTTCAATGTACAGATTTTTTGGTCTCAACGATTTTATTATATGTATAGACTACTTATACCGAGGAAGCTGATTTTCTTGAGTTCCGCTATTTTGTGCGTAATCACCTCAAAAATCAAATTTCAAGAAAACTGAGAAATTATATTTATCTGTATTAAATTGGAAGTATTATTTAGCAATTTTAAAAGGTTACGCTTCATTGGTTTTTATTGTATAGGTGTATGAAGTTAATTAATTTTAAACACAAAACCCTCTTTTTTGCGCCTCTGGATGAGATTAAAAAAAAATTCTAAAACAGGTATTTCTTTATTTTTATTACTAAGTATTTATTCTGAGTTTCATGATTCTAGAACAATCTAATTTTCTTTTTTCATACAAACTTTAACCCCCCTTTTCACCCCCTTTTTCCAAAATTTTCCACAATTTCTGTAGCCTATATCCTATTCTGAATTTATTGGAATCGATTTGTGAACATTTCATTAATATCCGTTCAGTAGTTTTTACGTGATGCTCAGTCAAACAAACAAACAAACAAACAAACAAAAATTTTAAAAATGGTTTTAATATGTTCAGTTACCGATTTTAAGTCACCCTGGTCGGTTTTTTTTTTTTAATCTTCAATGTACAGATTTTTTGGTCTCAACGATTTTATTATATGTATAGATGATTATCACTAATATCTTCCTTCGTTCCTCAGAATGAAGAGGCCAAAGTTTTATCATCTCATTCTTCTGTTTTCTTCATCATGGATCAGGATTCTAGTGACACTTTAGCACAATAAATGCAGTGGAGCCGACGTGTCTTATTTTTTGTAATTGAAATAATGGCTGAATGATAAAGAGACTCTTCTGCTTTTTGTTAACGACATTGTCACCAAATAGCCCAATTCTGATAATTATTTTTAGCGTTTACTGTTCCTGCATTTAAAAATATTGATACATCTAAATCACTGTCAAAAAATGTAAATTTATCCATATAAGTATTTATCTTACATACTGGCATTATTTCGCGACAATTTGTCCCTTTTTAATATTTCTTTTTGTTAGGAATAAATTTTACCTTTTCTTTCTTCCTTCATAAAAATTAAGGCGGTTAAAGAAGTACATTTGAACTCCTTAAGGTCACAGCGTGGGCGAGCTTGGATGCGCATACGCAGATGGCTGCTTCTCGGCTGAACAGATGATCCTGGCCGCCTACTACCGTGGCAAGGCTTCCGTCGACACGCCCTTCATCAAGGGATCGATGGCTGCCGTAGGACTGGGCTACAACCAGGTCAGATCTCGGAAATGGAACTTAGGGTATTTTATTAAAACAGGCGTGGAAGTCCATTTCAATGAACAAATATTTTTTGTTCATTGGAACTTAAAATTCTTTCAAAACCGACTACCTACACAAATGACTTAGGTATTTCTTAAATGAAATTTCGCAAAATAAAGTAATTCTTGGTCATCGATTCGTCCGCAACTTTGTAAAATGGCATATCTGACCAATTTAGGTATTCTTAATTGTTTCCACAAATACTGATCGTGTGCGATATGAAACCTCAGTCTGTATAATTATTAAATACATTTGTTCATAAGATATTTTTTAAATAGATGAAGACCATGTGCCCTCATGAAATCGAGGTGGCCTGCCGCAATGGCCCAGAGTCAAGCACCATCTCAGGACCTGCCAAAGCCATGAAAGAGTTCGTCAGCAAGCTCAGCGCCAAGGGTATCTTCGCTAAAGAAGTTCCGTGCTCCAACATTGCTTACCACTCCAGATATATTGCAGAAGCTGGTAAGAATCTTACATTATCCTCTTCGTGGTTTTTTGGTATTGTATCATTTCTTCCATGCTGGTCTGGTAGTAAAAAGACAACATAGAATGTATTAACTGATTCTCTTTCCGCTCAGATCATAAAAGCCTGTCGAGGGAATGGGCGAAAATCTTAGGAATCATGTTATAGGCGATACGGCCAGCGTTTGCTAGCATCACTATTTTGGTTCCCTTTTCTACCCATACGTGGTCTTTATGTCTTGTTACCCTAGGCTCCGTCTACCCCGTAAGGAACAGGTCGTTATTAATACGTGTATCTGCTGTACCAACATTCGGGCATGAGCTGGCAAGAGCTGAAGGTCACAGCGCAGGATCTTTCTAACTGGAAAATATGCTAAGAGCCTTATGCCCCTGATCAGGGATTACAGGATGCATTGATGAATGATGATTACCTATCTATCTATCAAGTCCTCCTTAACGTGTCTGTCAACTATTCCTGGTATGCGCGTGAATGTGACTTGCGAACCCCAACTTGTTCACGAACCCACGATTACAAATGGGTCAGTATAACTGTCTGCTAGAATTGTATGTGTAGTTAAAGGAGGGCTTTGGACGCGTCTCTCGAAGCTTGAGTTTTGCAACAAAGTCTTGAAAGCCTACACTTGATGATACACTAAATGGTGACCAGAAAAAATACTACATTACTTTAAACTATCAGTGTAAAATCCTTAATTATAATCCACCAGGACCAACCCTGCTGAAGTACTTGAAGCAAGTGATCCCAGAGCCAAAGCGTCGCTCGGAGCGCTGGGTCTCCACGTCGGTGCCGCAGCAGTTCTGGAACGATGTGCGAGCTGAATTCTCTTCTGCTGAATACCACACCAACAACTTACTGGTGCGTGATAATTACTTGTTTCATAGGGCATTTGTTTACGTCACTGTGGGGTTGAGGCTGTACATCCGTTTTACGAAGACTAATATTTGTTCACCGCCCACCTTCATCTTCAGAGCCCAGTCCTCTTCGAAGAAGCATCGCGCCTGATCCACCCCAACGCCGTCACCATTGAGATTGCGCCTCATGGTCTTCTGCAGGCCATTTTGAGACGCTCCCTGGCGAAGGATGTCGTGAATATACCCCTTACACAGAGGGCACATGAAGACAACGTTCAGGTCTTCCTGACTGCTTTGGGAAAGTGAGTATATACGCTCCAGAATTGTATACCAAATCTTGCTATTGCTTCATTTGCTGGACTAGCTTTTTGAAGGACCTTCAATATTGTTTAAAGGTAGCGCTTTTAGTTTCTTAATGGTATTTTTATTTTTTTATATGAATAGGAAGGCACACGAGCAAGTGGGTCACCTGATGGTAAGTGATCACCACTGCCCATAGACACGAGATGGTATTCAGCAAACTTCGTGTTTTTTCAGTTCAGACGTCTGTCATATGAAAAACAAACCGAAAGACATTAAGAATGCTCGTCTCGTACTCGTACCTACAGGTGTTCACTAATGCTTAGCCATCCTATTTCATTAATTATTTCTCCGCAGACTGTACGAGGTCGGGCTCAACCCTCGCCTGGCTGTAGTGTACCCAACCGTGGAATACCCGGTGTCGATCGGGACTCCCATGATCTCGCATCTGGTGGAGTGGGAGCACAGCGAGGACTGGTGAGAACTAACGAGTAACATACACACACATAGGACGTCCAGATCCCACAGACAGACAGAGCCTAAGGTAACAAGACCTAAACGCTCAGCTTGAACTGGGGGAACAACGCATTACACCAGGTTGAAAGTAGGTATTATATATCCATATAAACGGGTATGCTTAGGATTATACGAGTACATTACAAACCTTCCTCTTGAATCACTCCTTCTATTTAAAAAAACGCATCAAAATCCATTGCGTGGTTTTAAAGATCTAAAGTTTAGATCTAAAGTTTAGGTCCTAAGCATACATAGGGACAGACAGACAGAATGCGACTTTGTTTTATACTATGTAGTGATACTGTTGTCTAATTCCGTCAAAATTCGTTGGATGTTTTATGTGTGAAAGAGTAACAAACATCCATACATAGGTACTCGCAAAATTTCACATTTATAATATTATTAGTTGACCCGGCAAACTTCGTTCCGCCTTAGAATCAACTATTTTTTTTTGACAGTTTTTCGTATATATATTTTTTTTTTTATTTACTTACAATTTTTTTTGTCAATTTTTCATGTATTTACTTACTTTTTCTGCTATCGGGGTGGATATAAATGCAACAAATCAAACATAATTTTAATAACCCGATAATAACGGATTCGATAACTATTTAGCAGAAAAGTGAGAGAGAAGTCAAAATCAAAGCAGCAGCTGACATTGCAATTATAATAAGACAAACAAACACAAGTGTCTTAAGAAACACGTATAAAAAAGCAACTTCAAATAATAGAATAATAGACAATATCAGAAATATAAAATTAGGTACTATATTTACAACGCCAACACCGTCTGTCTTTTATAAATATAAATAATGTAGATAGATTATACACAGGCATTCGGTTATTAATTGAAGTAAAAGACTTACTTAAGAGTACATAAAAAAACAGAAACAAAACTTTTGTCTGTTCACCAATTAGTTAATTCAAACTGCTCAGCGAATCCTTTCGCGAGCGGTATTCATCGCTTTCGTGTTCAAAATGATTTTTGATGAAAAATTCCGCTACGTATTGAAGTCACCATACAAAGTGGCCACTATGGATCACAGCCAACGATTTGTTTGCGGCCACTGACTGATGTACCACTATTAATATTAGTCGCTCGTTATTAGTCGGGTCCACGCCAACCGTACCAAATATGCAATAGTACCGAAAGCCTTTCATTCAAACTTACTCGGCTCGTGTACTCCATCTTAGGCCCAGGCTGGCATCAGGCATGATTCTGATCAAACGCAAGCCTAAATTTGAAAAATATGTATCAAACAATGATTAAGGAAAAAAAAACAAAATCAAGAATCAAAAAGTTTATTTTGCAAATAGGCCGTCCAGGGCTCTATTGCATGTTTTTTTTAAACTAGCAGGTCATTCGGAAAAACCATCATTGCCAAGAAGAATGCGTCGCGAGAAACTTGGCAGAAAGTCATTTTTTCAAAATAAATTTACAACAATTCTTCAATTCTACTTAACTTTTTAATACATTTATAAAAGGGATGTATAATGTCCCCAAGTTAATTAGGTGCCTTAAATTGTATAAGTCTATAATAGAGATGTATAAAGTCTCTACTGCTCACATATATAGGAAACATTGTGTACCTATTCTAGCTCACCGTGACAGTGTATGGCACAGTCTCGGTACAGTTAGCAGTAGAAGTGAAAGAGTGGTCGTGGACTTCAAAAAGAGTTACACACCCTCTATTAATTCTGCGTTATAGTTGTGTGAGAGGAATTTGAGGGCCCCAAATAAGGCTAGGCTAAGTATCTTACTATAATATTATCAAGGCGAAAGTTTGTAAGTTTGGATTTTTGGATGTTTGTTGCTCTTTCATGGCAAAGCGGCTGAACCAATTTCATTGAAATTTGGTACAGTGATAGTCACATTCCCGGGAAAGGACATAGAATATTTTTTATCCCAGAGTATCGCATAGTTCCCGCGGGATAAGCGAATCGCGGGCAACAGCCAGTTGTTCTTTATTACTTCTTAAGCGATATGGCTCTCCTTCCTTCCGAACTTCCCCAAGTTTGCCAGTTTGTGCGGTTGGTGTGCACCCGTCTTGTGCGGGCCTAAATTCCCGACTTGCTAGTTTTAATTAAAAGAAACTAGACGGATTGGTTCGGTTTCTAAGACGGATATTACTTACTAAGTGTACCAAGTTTATTAGAGTTTTGACAAGAACCTAGACTACGTTGCAAATATTAATTCATACGCTTTATATCGATGACATCATCGTCATCATCATTATCATCTCCAGCCTATACTCGTCCCACTGCTGGGCACAGGCCTCTCAGAACGAGGGGGCTTGGGCTATAGTTCCCACGCGGGCCCAGTGCGGATTGGGAACTTCACACACACCATTGAATTACTTCGCAGTTGTGTAGGTTTCCTCACGGTGTTTTCCTTCACCGAAAAGCTCGTGGTAAATTTCAAATTATTTATTTATTTTTTTTTTTTTTCATAATTTATTTTAATAATTATAATTATTTATTTATTATTTTTAATAATTATAATTATTTTATTTTTTTATTTAACTGTAATTTCTCAAATGAATTCCGAAATACTCAGAGGTTCCCTCTGCTTAGGCTAAATGTGGTACCTACACAAAATTATTATGTAATCTGGTACAAAACAACAACTACCTGAAAATCACTTCTAAATAACATACTTAAATAAATCACGTCTTTATCCCTTATGGGGTAGACAGAACTTAAGGCAACAAGACCTAAAGACCACGTTCAGCATTATTGTGGCTTGGATGGAAAGGGGAATCAAAATAGTGATGGGTTGCTAGCCACATCGGCTATAACATGATTCCTAAGATTTTCACCCATTCCCTCGATACAATACAATACAAATAAATATACAATAAAATCACTACAATAGTATAAAACAAAGTCGCTTTCTCTGTCCCTATGTCCCTATGTATGCTTATATCTTCAAAACTACACAACGGATTTTCATGCGGTTTTTTTTAATAGATAGAGTGATTCAAGAGGAAGGTTTTTATGTATAATTCTACGCAGACGAAGTCGCGGGCAGAAGCTAGTACAATATATTTGTACAAAAATCGACATCATGTAAGCGAAATAACCAATGGTGAATTTCACTACAGGTATGTGACATCTTACAAGGCGCAGGAGAAGATGAAGTCTGGAGAACGGACAGTGCGCATGTCCATAGTAGACGAGGACAGCGAATATATGGCGGGGCACGTTGTAGACGGTAAGTAATCTGTAGACATAGAGCAAACCACTTTAATAGAGTGGAAACGGCATACAATTCATCTGTACGTGTAATAAATCAGTAGAAAGTTCATGTCTGGACATTAAATATAACCCAAATGCAAGCCAATGTCGGTTTACCCACCTGCTATGGGTGGTGTAGGGGTATAGCGACACGGAATGACGAGGATCCGGGTTCGATTCCCGGCCATAGCTTTACTTTTCGGATTTTTCTGTGTTCTAATTTTCAGTGTTTAGAAATTTAATTTCTAACGGTAAACCCGTAAAAGTAAACATAAAAAAATCAAGAAGTAAAAGTTCTTGATTCATTTGATAGTACCCATCATTTGAAAAACAGCGCCTTCTCTCGTCCCTGGTGAGCAGCAGATGTTCCACGGGAGTTTGTAATTGTGTCGTACAGACACATTCAAACAGATGACGTCACGTGACAGCTACTAACAGATAGAAAAATTCGAAGGCTTACCCACCTGCTTTAGGTGTATAGGGGTATAGCACGCGTCACGGAATGACGAGGATCCGGGTTCGATTCCCGGCCATAGCTTTACTTGTCGGATTTTTCTTTGTGTTCTAATTTTCAGTGTCGTTTAGAAGATGTCGTTTTGCGGGTGGTAGGGCCTTGTGCAAGGTCCGTCCGGATCGCTACCACCATCTTACTCGCTAATCCTGCCGCTAAGTAGCAGTGCTTGCACTGCTGTGTTCCGGTGCGGAGAGTAAGACAGCCGGGGAAATTACGGGCACAAGAGGCATTTCATCTTAGTCCTCTAGGTTGGCAACGCATCTGCAATCCCTCCGGGGTTGCGGGTGTCTATGGGCAGTGGTGATCACTTACCATCAGGTGACCCACTTGCTCGTTTGCCTTCCTATTCATATAAAAAAAATGGATTGAATATCGTTTGTACCGCTAAAACCTCTGTCTAGTTAAAGGTTCCGCCCGTATTCCAAACCCACGCTGTACCTATACGTTTAGCTGCACCAGTAACCATTTCAATTGAAGACTCGATTAGTTGTGGTTTTGTTCCAATTAATTTTGAACGGACCGTAATTCATTATAGCATTGAATTCCAAAGAGGCTGTTAGCAAACTGCTCTTTAATACGAATAAAACTAAGTTACTAGTTGTGTTTGTTTGTGTATTACGTTCGTACACTATTGAGCACACTTTTAATGAAAATTCCGAAACTATGGTATAACACAATTGATGATTTTAAAGACCACTGTACTGCATTGGGGTAAATTCGGAATTGGGGGAATTTCGGAACTCGTGGAGATCCACTAAACGGGGAACACTTACATAATCTAGCAACGCTTACCTAGAAGCTCTAATGTCTTTGGCGTCTAGATAAGCGTTGCCAGATTATGGAATTGTACATCGTTTAGTGGGTATTCACGGTTTACGAAACTCCCCCGATTTCGGATTTACCCCAATTCACCTTATAGATAATAGCTGTTGCCCGCAACTTCGTCTGCATAGAATTCGTTTATCGCTACCCCGCAGGAATTACGCGATTTTCCGGGATAAAAAGTAGCCTTTGTGTTATTCCAGACTATAATTTATCTATGTTCCAAATTTCATCCAGATCTGTCCAGCCGTTGTGGCGTGAAAGAGTAACAAACATCCATGCATCCTACTTACAAACTTTTGCGTTTATAATATTAGTAGTTAGGGCCTTAATTTCTCTTACACAAGATTAAACTAAAATCGCATTGATTCTTGCTATTTTAGTCAATGCCCAATACGTTAATAGCAAAATATAATGGTCTTGTAGTATCTATTACTTAAGGCAGGATATTGTTATAACACTGACTGTCCGCCATACCAACGAAAATGCAAATATTGACACATATTTGTCGTAGGTACGTCCCGTAACAAACAAAAGCAGTGAATGCGTTAAACAGTGTAAAGTAGATACAAATTTTATCTTCTGTGACACAAAAGTAACACCTGTTATTTTGCTGAAGGTCGGAACCTGTACCCTGCCACTGGCTACTTGGTGCTCGTATGGGAGACCCTCGGCATGATGATGGGAGAACTCTTCACCGAGGTGTCGGTGGTCTTCGAGAACGTCCGCTTCCAAAGAGCCACCAACATCCCCAAGGATGGGAACCTTGAGTTCATCATCATGATTCAGAAGGGAAGCGGCAACTTTGAGGTAAGGACCAAATTACATAGTACCCCGTCTTTGAGTTTGTGCGGCACTAATTCTAAGTTCGCGTGTCACTTGACAATGGGTGAGCTGAATTGTGACATTTCTTGTCAACATTCGCTACAAATCGATGATGGTTTACAATTTAGGTACATATTTGAAATCTACATCCATAAATCCTATTTTATAATATTACTAGCTTCTGCCCGCGACTTCGTTTGCGTAGAATTATACATAAAAACCTTCCTCTTGAATCACTCTATCTATTAAAAAAAACCGCATCAAAATCCGTTGTGTAGATGACTTTCTTCTTTGCATTTGTTACTTTTTTTTAATTTAGGAATGAGAATGAAGTGCAGTCCATGCTGTTGTAATTATTGATGTTTAGGTGAAAAATGTTTCCCAAAGTACAGGTCGATTCACAAGAGCTGAAACGAATGGATTGAACGAAGTAATGTCACGTAATGCTCAAGAAAAAAATAAACCTCAACCTGTATTTAATCATTTCGTATTACTAATTCAATCCATTCATGCCAGCTCTTGTGAATCGACCTGTATCACTTGGCAACTTTTCTTAAATAATCATTTGGGGAAATGGTAAGTATTTTTTCGACAAACTTATGTTTGACTAATAATTATTTGGTCACAAGTGTTTTATTGAACGTAACCTAATTTTAAGAACTGGTTTTCGACCAAGTATTCATTTGCTAAACATGAATTTGTCAAGTAACATTTGCCAGTTGTAAAAGTAATACTTACTACCTCCTTTATTCGAAATCTATTAACCTTTTCAAGTGAACTAACATATTCGTCGGAGAACACAGCGTAAAAGTAAACTTTACACAATTGCATAAGATTGAAATTAATTGAACTTTACTGTTTCGCCAGATTTGGAGTTGAAAAGGTAAAATGCGTTTTTACAGGTCGTGGAGAGCGGTGCGTCCATCGTGACAGGTCGTATCTACGCACAAAAGGACGTGGGTCAGAATTACCGCAGCCTGCCACCAGTGCCCGAGGTCACCGGGCCCAACGTAAAGCACATGCTCACTAAGGACTTCTACAAGGAACTCAGACTTAGAGGATACCAATACAGGTAAGGGAATACAAGTATCTGAAAGGAAAATGGATTACTTTACTTTGCTACTCGCGATATCGACTGTTCGTCGGAGGGTCAACATCCGCAGAGGGTGCCTCGGAGACAGGTGAAACACGTGTCCGGAAATTCTGTGTTGGTGCTGGTTCTGATTGTCAATTCGGTTGTTTTCCCGTTGTTTTTTGTTTTGCGTTGTCATTGTTTTCTTAAACATTGACTGCATGAATAGGATTTGACGGGAACAACTGTTTTGCATGATTTGACCTCACTATATCGCGAAGTAGCAAAGTAAAGTTATCCATTTATTTTCTGACATGGACCTCCGCTAATTAACGCCTGAATCTATACAGAATTCAAGTATCTGTTTTTTATTGACGTAATTACTTTCCGCCAAGTTTCCTGCGGTGCATTTTTTTCGCTGTTACATACATACATACATACCGTCACGCCTCTTTCCCACAGGGGTAGGCAGAGACTACTTTATTCCACTTGCTACGATCCTGACATATTTCTTTCGCTTCATCCACAGTCATCAATCTCTTCATACATGCTCGTCGGTTTTCGCTATTGGTCTTCCGAAAGCGCCTGTGAGATTAAGAATGCCATCCCACTAGGACGCCATAGCGATGTCATCTACGTAACCTATACAAAAGACTTTTCCAAGCCGTCACCAAGTGTGCTCGCTGTGTAGATGTCAATATAAATGGTTGGATACGGTAGCTGGTGATATCACCGTGGCGTCCCTGTGATTTTTTTTCTCTCTCTCTCTCTCTCTCACTCGCCTATCTCTCTCTCTCTCTCTCTCATTCATGTTGTTTGTTTTTAACACGGGCCTTTTTTAAAGTGAAAAGCGCCAGTCGACCTATCTTGCCTGTCATAAACAAGTCCTTAGTTGATTGTGTCTTAAAATTCATTCATGAATATACACGTCTGCTCTCAAGTTCCTTCAAAAGCATACTAAGTCTTTGTTTTCCTTGTCCCTTGATTACCTAAAGTTTATACGTGACTTAACCCGAATTTGTTCTTTCCAGCGGTCTTTTCCGTGGCGTTATTGGTTGCAACGTCGAAGGCAGCCGCGGTCGGTTGGCCTGGGTTAACAACTGGGTTACGTTCATGGACTGCATGCTCCAACTCAAGATCATCGGTCACGACACGCGCGGTCTCTTCGTCCCCACCAGGATCGAGAGGCTGTCTATTGACGCAGCTATGCACTACAACGCCATTTCTAACATGAACCCTGACTCGGGAAGGCAGTCGTTTGAAGTTCGCGTCTACCCCGACGTGGGGGTCATCAGGTAAGTCAGATTTGTAACTATAACCAATTTTTCTCGGGCGGTAGGGCCTTGTGCAAGGTCCGTCCGGATCGCTGCCACCATCTTACTCGCTAATCCTGCCGCTAAGTAGCAGTGCCTGCACTGCTGTGTTCCGGTGTGGAGAGTAAGACAGCCGGGGAAATTACGGGCACAAGAGGCAATTCATCTTAGTCCTCTAGGTTGGCAACGCATCTGCAATCCCTCCGGGGTTGCGGGTGTCTATGGGCGGTGGTGATCACTTACCATCAGGTGACCCACTTGCTCGTTTGCCTTCCTATTCATATAAAAAAAAAAATGTCCACCGGATAGCCTAGGGGTGAAAGAAGCTGACTACGAAACTACAGGTTTGAGACATTCAGGCTTTAAATGTCATGTATTAATCTGTACAAATAAAAGGCAATCGATCAACGCGCAGCTCAAATCACTGAATGGATTTCGATGAAATTTGGCACGCGGATACCTAGTTGTTATGACTTAGTTAGGCATCCGCTAGGCAAATATTTGGTGACAGCACTGGATTACAGTGGTTTAAAGAACTTCGTTAGGCACTTTCATCTCAACGCGGACGAATTCGCGGGCAATAGCTAGTGCATTAGTACTTAATGCATTTTCAATTCTATCGTATTTTAAGTAAATAATGTTTTTAAACAGATCCGGTGGTGTTGAAGTCCGTGGTCTTCATGCCACACCCATTTCCAAAAGGGTTCCTCTTGGAGTGCCCGTGCTAGAAAAGAACGAATTCGTTGCCAACTTTGGAAAGAGCAAGATGAAGGTACATATTTTAATTTTTTAAATTTAATTTGCAATATTTGGGTCAAATCTGACAAGTCGAATTTTATCTACCTATTGGATTTATTACAATACAAGTAGAGTCTGCAAGTGGCTTGGTTTTATTTTTAACAAATGTTATAGCAGAACCGGTCTGTCTAAGAGTTCGACATTTGTCTTGACCAGACTTAGACATAATATCGACACCTCCTAAGTATACTGAGGCAACTGCAAAATCTTGATTTTACAGGAGAGCCGTGCAAAGGTAAAATCATTTGTAACTTTTTTATCTGTAAAGTCCATTCCATAAAACTTTGGATTCGCTGGAACAAAAGTACCTCTTTTCAGACTACATATATGGAATTCTGAAATTAATGTTAGTTTTTGAGAAAATGGTAAATACACTAGTGTACGCGTATTTTACGTGTTCTGATTTGTGGTATACTGAGGCAACTACCCCTTGATCCAGTATACACCGTACTAAGTTAATTGTTATTTCTTTCTATTTTTCATTTAATAATTAGATAAATATGTTACATAAATCCATACTGTTTAAAAATAAATACGTAGCTCATGCTCAAATGCCCTTTATCATTAATTGGTCGACATATTAGTCACTTGCACCAGTATACGCCTAAATTAAGTTCGCTCACACCTGTATACTGTTAAAAATATTTAATATTTTGCTGTTTAAAACGAGAAATTATATTATATATTTTTATTAATAATAATAGAAAAAAGTTTTTTTTAATAAACAAACGTAAATTTCAGATAAAAACTGCTTTTATTATGTTTGTAAATCTTTTAATCATAGTTTCACATTCTTAAAAGTAACTTAGTCAACAACCACAGTTTGAGCAATATTCGTTTTAGTTTAAAATAAAATAGTAGTCTTCTTTTCTTAATTATTGAGACTGTACTATTAAGTACTTATAAAAAATCTATAAACTTAACTGGCTTCTTCTAAAGGTTCGATTTATCATTAGCAAGGATTCATTCCTTATTTTTAACGCATTAGTAGGATTTATCATTGCACCTTTATTCTTAACTTCCAAAATTAAAAATTACCTACTTATTTAAAAATTAGAATATTATTATGAGATCACTACTGGTTCCTCTTTACAAAAAAAACTTAATATTTATAATCTTTTCTTGACAAGTTATTCAACTGACCTTAACATATTGATACAAATTAAAAAAAAAACTGTCTTTATCGTTTACTCTCTTAATTATAATGGCACTAGAATATTTATCACTTAATATCAAAATCACAATTACGAGTAAAAGCCTTTATTCCGAATTGACAAGGTACTATTTTCTTTAGTCATCGTTTTTTGTGACCAACCTGTTGTAAAATTCAGTGTGTTGCGATGGTATTATACCACAATTGTGGAGGGCAAAACCGTAACCGGATTGTATTTCTCATGTACATGTACGCTTGTTGGAAGTATATAACAATTTAACATCGTTTTTTAGTAGTTGGACACACCCTAAACGAAGGTGATAGCATGCATGCTCTAATTGAAAAAAGAACGAAAAATTTAATATATACACGCCTGAACAATGGTACATGGCTATTCGTATGGCAAAAACTGACAAACCCTATGAAGTCACAGAAGTATCCCAAGAATTGATATTTGACTTTAAAGCTTGCTTGCCTCTGTTTCAAAACTGGAAAAAGGGTACTAATGGAGAAACCGTAATGTGGAATCAAATATATGAAATACATGTATCACGCGAAGACCCATCACTATCATCACTACATAGTATAAAATAAAGTCGCTTTCTCTGTCCCTATGTCCCTATGTATGCTTATATCTTCAAAACTACACAATGGATTTTGATGCGGTTTTTTTAATAGATAGTGATTCAAGAGGAAGGTTTAGATGTATAATTCTACGCAGACGAAGTCGCGGGCAGCAGCTAGTTCAAAATAAATTACAAAAATACTTTTGAAGACGACAATCATAAATCAATTGAATGTTCTTCCAGTAAAAATTTAAGAAGTCGCCAAAATGACCTCATAATTGGCTTAAGAAACATTAAAGTAGCGTACCACGAACGTTTGCCAATTGACAAACAAACATTTAAAGATCTTAAGATCATTAATGATCTCTGTCGAAGTGGTATAATACCATCTCAACACACTGAATTTTACAACAGGTTGGTCACAAAAAACAATGACTAAAGAAAAATAATAGTACCTTGTCAATTCGGAATAAAGGTTTTTACGCATAATTGTGATTTTTATATTAAATGATAAATATTCTAGTGCCATTATAATAAAGAGAGAAACGATTTAGACAGTTTTTTTTTAATTTGTATCAATTTGTTTAGGTCAGTTGAATAACTTGTCAAGAAAAGCTTCATTTTGCAAGGTTACAAGTATAATAATCATTAATTTTACGGAAATCACAGTGCATTAGAAAATAAGTGGTTGTATCTTGGACAAAATAATTTAATTTCTATCGTAAAAGGTAAATTCGACGTCCGCCGCGTCGTTGGTCTATCGCGTATACTGAGGCAACGTCAGGTTACACCACACTTGTGCCGCCCCTCCACAATATCTGTGCCGCGTACAGTGGTGCAAGCGACTTGCCTCAGTATACAACGTACTGATTTACAAAGTCGTGTTGTATACATCTATATACGTCACTTTATTTTCGAAACAAACAGGAATTTTACCACGAAATTTTTGTGGCAGGTAGATATTAGTATTTTAGTCAAAATTATGTAAAAAACCGAAAATGTCAAAATGGTCACTTGCCTCAGTATACTTAGGAGGTGTCGATATAGTTATTTATGTGGCTGGTGCATAATGAGAGGCATTAAAACACGATTGGGGTTTTATGAAACGAGGCGAAGCCGAGTTTCATAAAGATGTTTTTTTTTTATTTTTTTTTTTTTTTATTTGATTAGGATCATTTTTATTTATGTAATGTATGTATGTATGTATAACTATTTATTGTACATAAAACAAGAAAAAGATGATTACAGGACAACACACATGCACAACGGCAAACTTATCCCTAAAAGGGATTTCTTCCAGATTGCACGAGTGTTTTAATACCTAATTATGTACGGTCACATACATTACTTTATCTATATTCATATCATAGGTAACATTATTTTCTGTTCTTCAAAAGTTCGAAACAGATTATACGACTGACATTTATATCTTTTTTTTTCGTAAATTCTAACGGAATACACAAAGGCATTTTGTTATTTTAAAATGCAATGTAAGTAATGGAAACATTATAATACAACCACAGATACAGATTTCTTAATGTAGGCCATAGTCCCAAGATATTTATTTATTTATATATTTATATGATACCAATTAAACATCTTCCATAGATTGATGATATTCTCCGTGTCGACATCCAACTCATTCTCGAGAACATTCAAACGTTCAAAGTGAAGAGCATTGAGTTAATCGATGAAGAATACAAACTGAACGACTACGAACCGCTGATGGAGAAGATAGGAGACATCCTCGGAGACCTGCCGCTTATGCAGGCAGAGCTGATGGTGATATCTGAGGATACCATTGAGCTACCATCGCACATTACTGTTGAGAACAAGAAGATAACTGGAGAAACGAATACTGTGTTGTTCGTTGGTGCCAACTTATTGAGCCGGCCAGAAGTAAGTACTTTATTTATTTTTAGGGTTCCGTACCCAATGGGTACCTTATTACTAGGACGCCACTGTCCGTCTGTATGTCTGTCACCAGGGGCCCGATTTTTAAAAGCACATGTGTGAAAATAACACTCGTATGTGGTGAAAAATTGTGCTGAATTTGAAATACGAGTAGCTTAGAGGATACTTACGGCTCTCATTAATCTTGTGACCTAGTCAAAAATTTTATTAGAGCTGTAGTTTTGGAGATATAAGCTGATTTATACCACTTTCAAAAATCGGGCCTCAAGGCTTTACCTCGTGTACCGTGATAGTCGGAACTCTGAGGGAAAATAATTAGGAATTTTGTTTATGCCATTTCATCTATACTCACGAGGAAAAATAACGGGCCAGTGTATTTAGCTAAGCTAAGTTTCATTTGCCGTCTGTGAAATCTTTTTATTCACTTTTTCGTTTGAAATTTTCGGTGATTGAAAACAAATACAGTTACGAATTAGTTCAATGGTGTGTGTGAAGTTCCTAATTCACAGGGCTTTCGTTGGAAACTACACCCCAAACCCCGCCTTAGTAACTGTTAATGAAATGGTTGTTTTTTGTCACAGTTACTCCAGCAAGCCGTCGCAACGCTAAAAGATAAATGCTTCGTCATCAGCAGAGAGAAGGACCGTCCTAATCCCAAGGATTACGCTGAAAAGTACGACATTATTACCGTCCACGACACTGGATTCGAATACATAGTCATGTTCAGAAAGAGAGTCGGAGCCAAACCAGCCAAGTTCATCAGAATAGTGGCCGCTGATGACTCATACTCCTGGATTGAGACAGTGAAGGAAGAAATCAAAGAAGGCCAGAAAGTGGTGCTTTATGCCCAAGATGAACCTCTTAACGGGCTTCTAGGATTGGTTAATTGTCTGAGGAGAGAGCCTGGTGGCGAGATCGTGTATGGATTCTTTATTGCTGATCCTTCTGCACCTGCCTTTAATTCAGATCTGGAGATTTATGAGGAACAGCTCGACAAAGACTTGGCGCTCAATATTTTACAGGATGTAAGTTACCATGATGCTGATGCCTTTAAATGTTCTTCAGGATCTGAATCATTTGAAGACAAAACTAAACTTAGAATCAAAAATCAATCAACTTTCCGACACAGGCTATAGTTACCCCTTTATTCATGAACGCTCGATAGGCGTCTGCTAACTTAGCAATCGTTTGTCCTTATGTCACTTTGACATTTACCTTTCACAGATAAGGACTAACGACTGCTAAGTTAGCAGAAGCCAATAGAGCGTTTATGAATAAGGGGGTTATAGACGTGTCTGATCATGCCTCTGAACTCCCAGGGTCAATGGGGTACGTACCGTCACCTGCTGCTTGGTGATCTGGAGACAGTGCGCGCTGAGCACGCCTTCGTCAACACCGTCACCATCGGAGACCTGTCCTCGATGAAGTGGCTGCAAGGACCTCTCAGTCCCAATATCGTGTTCAAAGATATCGAGCACACTTTAATTCACGTGAGTTACTTACAAATATACTTTAATGCCTGGGTTTCTGGGTTCTTATTTATCGATTTTTAAGCAATTTTAACGGTCGTTATCATAAACTTTTAATTATGTGCAAACTGCAAACCTCTTTTATTCATACTTATAGCAACTAAATATAATATACTGATTCATCTAGTACAACATGGTGCAACAAATGGATATTGTCGCCCATGCGACGAAGATTAGTCTGAAAAAGTGGTTTTTTTATGTTATGTTGTGTATTTAGTTGATGTTGAACGATGAAATTAATTCCTCAAAAAGTTTAATTTTTAAATATCTTTGATGTGACAATTTCCTGGCCATCGGTAGAAATGGCCCGTTATGCACCGGTTATGCAATCTGCTATTGTTGTGTAGGTGTACTGTGCTGCGTTGAACTTCCGTGACGTAATGACTGCGACGGGTCGTGTCACCGTCGACGCGGTTGCGCGCGGCCGACTTGCGCAGGAGTGCGTGCAAGGGTTCGAAGTTGTAGGCAGAACTAACAAGTAAGTGCATAATGTCATAATTCCGCGATTTTAACTCATAATTAGGTACTATATATGGGACTGAAAGTAACTGTATACCAAATTGCAACTAATTATGTATGTGTGTTTAATGTAACCGCGGCATATAAGGTGTCAGCACGCCAATTTAACTTAATTAGATGCTTAAGTTGTTGTGTACAGTAAGCGTCAAATAGTTCGTGACACCCAAAGTGGCCAAAAAGTTAGCAACACGACCCTATTTCAACTGTAACAATGACGTGTTGCGAACTATTTGGCTACTTTGAGTGTCACGAACTATTGGACGCTGACTGTACTAAGCTGCATAAGTTATATTTTTTTTAACTATCCCACGGGAACTCTTTAATTTTTCAGGATTAAAAGTATCTAAAATATTGATCAGGGATATAAGGTACCCCGCAAAATGTCATTTAAATCGGTCCAACAGTTTTGGAGATTAGCGAACACAGACATAGGTAAATGAACACATCCATACATACATACATACAGACAGACAAATATTAAAATCTACTTTTATTGTATTTTATTACTCTTCCCTAATCGTTAGCACTCTATTTTTGATGAATTTATTTAATGTACAGACACGAACTTTGCACTGATTTATTATATGTATAGATGTACATTTTCGAGAACACTGGCAGTGTCAATAAAAGTTTTAGAATCCATGGAACGCCTTCGTTTATTGGCTTGTTAGTAAGTTGAACTTGGTCAAATCTTGCATTTATTGCACTTTCAGTTGTCGGATTGTAATACGTGCATGCATATAGGTAGGTATTGAACGACAATACAACCCAAAGTCAACAAAAACCACAATTAGACAAACGTAGGTACCAAAAGTGTAATTTTGAAAAACAAAATGAAGAAATACAAGATGCACTCTTCAAATTGGAACAAGTTCAATAGATATCAGAGTATAATGAAGTATTGTTTTGCAGTGGCTCCCGAGTCATGTGCATGGTGAGGAACAGGGGTATGGCCAACCTGGTGCAAGGAGACAGGGCGCTGATGTGGAGCATCCCTGATGACTGGTCCTTTGAAGAAGCCGCCACCGTACCAGTCGCGTACGGCACCGTCTACTATGCGATGGTAAGAACCATCATTATAAGAAATCGAAACTGACAGTTCTATCATGACTGGTTCTTACGGAATATCTTCTATATAGGTTCAGTTATGGATGAGAAAATCGTCGATGGTCAGATCTTTTTCAAAACACCTACTTCTGAATTGAATCATCCCTAACTGGTTCCTTTTTGACTAACTAATTGATCTCCTCTTGGCTAAGTAATTAGTTCCCTCTTCACTAACCAATTGGTCCCCTGTTCACTAACCAATTGGTCCCCTGTTCACTAACCAATTGGTCCCCTCTTGACTAACTAATCGGTCCCCTCTCCACTAACCAATTGGTCCCCTGTTCACTAACCAATTGGTCCCCTCTTGACTAACTAATCGGTCCCCTCTTCACTAACCAATTGGTCCCCTGTTCACTAACCAATTGGTCCCATCTTGACTAACTAATCGGTCCTCTCTTTACTAACCAATTGATCCCCTCTTGACTAACTAATCGGTCCCCTATTCACTAACCAATTGGTCCCCTCTTGACTAACTAATTGGGACCCCTTTTGACTAACTAATGGTGGTTTCACAGGTAATGGTAGGACAGATTCAGGCAGGCGAGTCGATCTTGATCCACGCTGGTTCTGGAGGTGTAGGACAGGCCGCCATCAATGTGGCGCTGCATTACGGCTGTGAGGTCTTCACCACCGTTGGTACCGCTGAGAAGCGTGCCTTCATCAAGAAGCTCTTCCCTGCCCTTAAAGGTACTATAACCATCCTTGTAGCCAGAGGTGGCTAATTTTTACGCGCTGCCTACCAAGTGAACCGTCTACTGCTCGCCATAGCGTGTAACTGGACAGAGCCACTTTCTATTGTCGATAACGCTAGGAGAATAGAATCAAATTGTATGAAATTTATCAGCTAACGAAAAACCATGTGACCTAGCGAAATGTGTTAGCCAATGTTCGTTATTTTCTATTCCGTCATATTCCACCATAGAGATGCATTACAACCCTCATATAGTGTTGCAAGCAGCTGTTCCGATAACTCCGGCATTATTGATGAACATAATTGATGCTGCTAATGATTGATATGGTTCCAACCTGGTTGCAACATTAATTCCAGTTATGGTCACTTGACTAAAAGTCTCAACGTGAAATGCTGCATAGATAATTTGTATCGCCAACATCATTCAGAAAGAGAGTAAACTAATTATTGTTTATTTTTTAAACAGATAGCCACATCGGAAACTCTCGTGACGCGTCTTTCGAAGACATGATACGCAAAGAAACCAACGGCAAAGGTGTGGATCTGGTGCTGAACTCCCTTTCTGATGAGAAACTGCAGGTAATGATGATGATGTAATGGTTATGGTTGACGCACACCTAATCGCTCCGCGCCGGCACGGCACCCGCTCAGTATTCTTTGTATGAAACTCCACACTGCAACGCACACTTATCGGCTTCGGAATGGCAACGCCTCGCCTTGGCATAAGCTAGCAGTGCGTGGGCAACTCGCCGTCACCGCGATTACATCGAGTCGCCGCCGCGGGGACGGCGGTCCACGAACGCCCCGCCGCTTGCCACTCTGACATCGCCTACCGTCGACGTTGACCGCTAGCCGCCAACCAGTCTCCGGCTCGCAGTTAGCGCGCTGTAGCCGCGCGGACGCCTCGAAGGCACCGAGCTAGGTTCATAATTATCTACCTCGTGGGCACTCACTATCGCAAACACTATTTACCTTTTATCTATTCGTATTTCGTAATTAAAATTGTTCGATGTGTTCTCGTAACAATTATTTCAAATTACTTAACGAATCTTGTATCCTAGCGCCTTCTATTGGAGTCTACCCAATATAAATACAAACTCCTGTAGAACATATTATACTGCTAACCCGGAACGAGAGATGGCGCTGTTTTCAACTATAGATACCTAATGTTATCAATAAAAATAATGATGTTAATGGTGATATTTCTTAACCAGGCCTCAGTCCGCTGCCTTGCCTACCGTGGCCGTTTCCTCGAGATCGGCAAGTTTGACATCAGTAACAACACTCCCATCGGCATGTACTTCTTCCTCAAAGAGACTTCTTTCCACGGCATCATGTTGGACTACATCTTCGATCAAAGCTTCGAATTCCGGCTGGTGAGTTGGTTTTCTAATAGATTTTTTTTAGATTTTAGACATAATAGCTTCCAATACTTCCTGTCTTCAATTTGGAGAAGTGATTAGGGTAAATCATTTGTTTGTAACTAGCTGATTCGGCAAATTTCTTTTCGTCTTAGCATCAGTTTCTGTCATATCATCAGAGATGGAGTTGTATTCATGTTTTTTATTAGTTACTCTGCTATTTGGAGTGCAGACAAGTTCCACAAATCAACGATCATAAAATCGGTTATTTTTTTTTATCTACGCATTAGGTGGTGGTATAGCCTCGTCAAAGATTTGTCCGGATTGCTATCAACATTTTACTCAATAATAATGTTTTAAGTGCAGAGCCTGCACCGTTGAGTTCTGCTGCCAAAAAAATACGAATACATGACATGTCTTCATCTGGAAACACGTCTTCAATTTCTCCGGTATTGCCATTGCTTAATACTTTCAACTGACCATGTTGTTCGTTTACAGAAATTGCAGAACTTGCTATTGACTGGCATTGAAAGCGGGGCCGTGCGTCCTCTGACTTACTGTACGTTCGAGAAGAATGAAGTTATAACTGCCTTCCGATACATGGCTGCCGGCAAACATATTGGCAAGGTAAGCACGCCAGTAAAATGTATTCCATCTATACCTACCTTTATAAGAGTTATACAACTGACTGACAGACAAATAATACACAGTCTAAACCACTAAAGCTACCAACATGGAATTTGCTGCAAGCGCATGCCTATTCAGCGTCAAAAAGTTGATAAAGGTATAATCTCGCTTTATTTGTTTAAAAAAGAATCACTTAAATACTGTTTTCTGCTTCGATTTCTGTACTCTGAATGGCCAGGCTAGGGTCAAAGGTAACACTAGAGTTGGACAAATGGGTATTCTACTTACGAGTATTCACTATACTTCCATGCTGGTCTGGGAACAAAGAAAAAACATAGAATGTATCAGTTGCTCGTTCCCGCACAGGTGGTAAAAAGCCATCGAGGGAATGGCCGAAAATCTTAGTAATCATTATTATAGGCGATGCGGCTGGCAGTCCCTCACTATATTGATTCCCATTTCCACCTATACGCCCGCAATCATGCTAAACGTGGCCTTTAGCTCTTGTTACCTTAGGCTCTGCCTATCCTGTAAGGGATAAAAACGCGATTTATGTATGTATTAACTAGCGGTATCAATAGCAGTTTTATTTGTTATTATGCGAGCAATTGTTTTTTCTATATAAAACAAATGTAAGTTGTTCTTTGTTCTCGTGTACCTACACTAATAATCATTCGATGTTTAAGCTACATATAATATTTTGTTTATAGGTAATCATTAACATCCGTGATGATGACCGAACTCACAGAAATATGAAGCCGGCCCCTATGTTAGTGGACGCCGTGCCAAGGTAATAAAGCACTTAATTCAATGTGTTGTACGGTCATTTATCTCTGACGAACCAATTTGTCTTTTAATTTTTTATTATTTTTACTTTTTATACTATCAGTTTTTTTTTTTTTTAACATCACTTACTATTTACATTATGAATTCAGTATGAAATGGCATCGAAGGATATGAGTAACTTTAGAGCTTCCACGTGTTACAAATAATGAAAATGAATGAAAATGAAAATGAAAATGAAAATGAAAATGAAAATTTATTTTTGCAAATTGGCCGCCAGGGGCTCTTTTACATGTCTTTTTGAAACTACCAGCACATTCGGAAAGACCATCATTGCCAAGAAGAATGCGCCGCAAGAAACTTGGCAGAAAGTCATTTTTTCAAAATAAAATACAGTAAGAATACTTAAGTTCTACTTAAATTAAATACATTTATAAAAGGGATGTATAAGGTCCCCGAGCCTTAAATTATATTAATCTATAAATAGTAGAGATGTATAAAGTCTCTACTAGTCAAAAATAAAAAACAAAGAAAAGAAAATAATAACAATAAGTTAAGTGGAGGTGTAAAACGCCTCTAACGTCAAATAAATTAATTGGAGATGTCTCCAATGTCGCAGGAAAAAAAAAAATATATAAAACAAAATTATGAAATATACATTTCATGTCAAGTAAGTAACCAATAAGCTTTTGGATTCCGAAGGCAAGCTTGCGTCTGCCGCCCCCAATGTTGGCTTCCACGCACTCATGTCCTGCTCTGAAAGCAGAGCGGTACCGAGGGCATGTCTCGCTTCCGTCCCCACAGGCACACTATGGGAACGTTTTGGGAACTTCGACGTCGTTAGCCTGCAACTAAATAGTAAAAGAGAAAAAAAAAAAAAAAAAAAAAAAAAAAAAAAAAAAAATGAAACCGGAAATCCATAAGCTTAACAATGAAATTAAACGTTGTTTATAATATAACGTTTAATTTCATAGAAAAAGTCGAAGTCTACCTAGACCCGTAGGCTTATTACCTAACTCGCTTGCAATCACCATCGTATTCATTGTGACAGTTCACGTATGGGCTGACAATTGGCATCGCAATCAGCTAGCTGTCACATTCATACAGGAACTGTCAAAATGAACACGATGGCGATTGCGAGCGAGTTAGGTAATAAGCCTACTGGTCAGTTCTCAAACATTTCACCGTTCATTTCTAAACGTCACTGAAAATTGGAACACATAGAAAAATCCGAAAAGTAAAGCTATACCCGTAGGATAGGAGGCATAGGGGGATCCGGGTTCGATTCCCGGTCATAGCTTTACTTTACCTACTATGGGTGGTGCAGGGTTATAGCACGCGTCACGGAATGACGAGGATCCGGGTACGATTCCCGGTCATAGCTTTACTTTACCTGTTATGGGTGGTGAAGGGGTATAGCATGCGTCACGGAATGACGAGGATCCGGGTACGATTCCCGGTCATAGCTTTACTTTTCGGATTTTTCTTTGTTCTAATTTTCAGTCGTTTAGAAATTAAAATTTTAACGGTAAAACTGTAAAAGTAATCATAAAAAATAAAGAAGTAAAAATTCTTGACTCATTCGATAGCACATTTCACCGTAGGTACGTACCTACTTATTATTTATCCATTTCGTTCAATATATATCTAAGTCCATTATGTGCCACGTTATCTTCACTCACTTCACGTGTTTAAAAACTGTGTAATTCTACAGATACGTGTGCGATGAGGAGAAAGTGTACGTCATAGTGGGCGGTCTCGGAGGCTTCGGGCAAGAGCTGGCTGACTGGCTCATCATGCGCGGCGGCCGCAAGATCCTGCTGAACTCACGCCGCGGCTTAACTAACGGCTATCAGGCCTCAAGACTGCGGTAAGCATGCAGGAATTCAAAAAAGAGAACAACGAAATGCATTTTTTGAATGCTGTCCTCTGATTGGTTGGCCAAACGTCAAGATAGTACGATGACATAGAGTTGAGCAAACATTATGATCGATCTCAATGGCAAATGAAAAAAAAAACGCTTATTTTCATGAAAAAAAGAGTAAAATAATTCGTGATTCTATGTACTCGAATGGCTTTGTTTCATGTCGGAGATAAAGAAAAAAAATGGACGCTAAAATTAGTGTTGATTCGGTATAAGTGACAAATCACTAAAATCAGTAGTGACTTACATGTATACGCATATTAAGCATTTCATTCTTTCTCTCGCATCGCCAATTTTTATACACACACATAAATCACGTCTTTATCCCTTACAGGATAGACAGAGCCTAAGGTAACAAGACCTAAATACCACGTTTAGCATGGTTGTGGGTATAGTACAGGTGGAAAGGAGAATCAAAAGAGTGATGGGTTGATAGCCCAATTTTTACAGAACTGTATTATTTAGTGTGATTGAAATTCATTTTCTTTTTCGAACAGTGCTTGGGCCGCCTACGGAGCTATGATCCAGATCTCAACCCACGACGTAACCACCGAAGCTGGCTGCGAAGAAATGCTGAAAATGGCGTCTGCCATGGGACCAGTGCAGGCTGTCTTCAATCTCGCTGTAGTACTCAAAGACTCCATTTTCCAAAATCAGACCCCTGAGACGTTCAAAACTTCATTTGCGCCTAAAGCATTGGCCACGATGCATTTAGACAAGCTCACTAAGAAGATGTGCCCTGAATTGAAGTGAGTTATTAGTTGGACTAAAAAATTAAAATTGGGAAGTAAAATTTTCGGTGTTATCAATCGTTGAAAACAGCGCCATCTCTCGTCCTAGGTAAGCAGTGTACGTTCTACAAACTGTGTTACATTATAGAAATAGATGGCGCTGCGACTAAACTCTTTAAATAATTTGTAATAACTGTTACGAGATTACAGAAGCATTTAAGCGATTATTGAGGATCTGGGTTTATTCCCAGCCACAGCTTTACTTTTAGGATTTTCTACACATTCTGGTTTTCAGGATTGTGTTGTATTGTTCAGAAGACTAAACTCGTTTAACGTTATCAGTGAATCTTCTGTTTTTTGTTTACATGCCGAAATTTTTCAGGGACTTTGTTGTATTTTCATCGGTATCTTGCGGTCGAGGTAACGCGGGCCAGACAAACTATGGTCTCTCCAACTCGGTGATGGAGCGTATTTGCGAATGGAGAAAGAAGCTTGGTCTGCCGGCCTTGGCTGTCCAATGGGGCGCAGTTGGCGACGTGAGTGCTAATGGTCATTTAATTGAGTCCAATTATTAAATAAACTTAACGTAACCTAAACCAATTTGTAGATCACGTAATCAAAATAGTTCGTTCTGCTAACAATTTCGCTCAAAATTGCATTATACATTTTAAACTTTATTATATTCTGATCCGCACCCCTTATAAGTAACTTGTAATACTTCGCTGGTACTTGAGTTACAATCCGTCAGCTCCTAGAATGCCATTCCAGATTGTCCCACTGTCTCACTCACTCTTATACTTCAATCGGCCGCGTGAGGGAGACAGCACCACAAATCCGAATGGCATTAAAGGTTCACGGACCGTAGTTAGTTTTGGTTGGTTTGGCAAAAGGGAGAGAAGTGAAAGAGCTTATTTAGTCTATTTTCTATTTCATCTCCAGGTTGGTCTGGTAGCCGACATGCAGGACGAAGATGTTCAGCTGGAAATAGGTGGTACGCTGCAGCAGAGGATCTCCTCCTGTCTCCTGGCTTTAGACAAATTCTTAAAGCAGGACGCTCCGATCGTGTCTTCAATCGTGGTGGCAGAGAAGAAGGCCGGCGGCAGTGGCTCCGGAAACCTGGTTGATGCCATCGCTCATATCATGGGTAAGTAGAATATACAACACGGGTGCGGTAAAACTACCCGACTATAACTCAGTACTATAACTATGGTCCATAACTTTAAGACTAAGTTTCCATGCCAATATTCTTTTTAGTTTTCTTCAAGTGTTCTTTCTGTTAATGAACATGTTTAACCATTGAACTTCCTCGTTCTAATAAAAGTGATACTAAACGATGATATACTATTTGAGTCAGATTTGGATCACAGTTGGGAGCTATTGGACTTTAGCTGAGTAGATTTACGGTATCAGCATGAAACTCATTAACGTGGCCAATTTCCTATTAGAATTTACCAATGGTCTCTCAAACAGAGGGTCGTGGGTTCGAATCCCAGGCTGGGACCTCTGAGTTTTTGGGAATTCGAGTACGAAATAACATTTGAACTTTACCATGAGCCTTTTGGTGAAGGAAAACATTGTGAGGAAATCTGCACACGCCTGCAATGTATTCAATAGTGTGTGAAGTTCCCAATCAGTGCTGGCCGAGCATGTGAACTACAGCCCAAGACCTCTCATTACCCAGCATATACCCAGCAGTGCTGAAGACGATGATGATGATGCACAAGATTAAAGCAGACAAAGTTTGAGAGCGTTTGTCTTTTAATTAGTTTTACTGTGGCTTATTTCAATGACATTTCCTCATCAGGTATCAAGGACTTGAAGACAGTATCCCAGCAAGTATCACTGGCTGAATTGGGAATGGACAGCATGATGGCGGTGGAAATTAAGCAGACGCTGGAGAGAGAATTCGAAATCTTCCTCACAGCCCAGGACATTAGGACGCTTACTTTCGCCAAGTCAGTATCTGAGATGTCTAACATAATAACTATACTATCTTATCGTAAAAAGGATGGATGAGAGAAGATTAACTAAACAGATTTATGTGGGGAGTGTGAATAGGTCCGTTGGGAGGGATGGCCTAGACGAAAGTTCCATGGCCAAAATGGGGACGTTTTGAAAAGGTCAGGTCAAGAGTACCCGAAACCGACGAGCATGTATGAAGAGATTGATGAATGTGGATGAAGCGAAAGAGGCATGTCAGGATCGTAGCAAATGGAACAAAGTAGTCTCTGCTTACCCTTATGGGAAAAAGGCGTGACGGTATGTATGTTATGACTATTTCTCGATGCCAGGCCTTCCTCTTTTCACTTGTCACTTCTTTCAAATATGTTTTTCTTTTCATCAGCAGTAGGTTCTTCGGGTGACCTGCCTACATTTTGCTTAAGAGTAGGGTTTTCCTAAAACTGAATATATAATTGCCGAATTTGCACGGAATCCTCGATGTGCGTGTCAGACTCGCACTTGGCTGGTTTCTATTTTACGAAGAAAACTGTTATTTTAGGCTGGTCGAGTTATCAGCGCAGCGTGAGGCTGACGCGTCGACGACAGCGGTCCGGCCTGCCGAAGGCATTGGCGCAGTTGGTCTGCGAGTCCTCATGAGGAACTTCGGAGACGAGCGCTTCGTCTCTGAACCCTTCATCTACATGCCTACCATGGTCACCGACGGCACCGAGGTAAGCAAGGACTAGGACCTACAACTGCCTATCTTTCTTCTAAATCTTTATAGATACCTAGGGGTATGCGGGACTCTCCCACCGAATGGGTATACCCAAACTAAAACCTCTCCGGCGTTTCCCTCAATCCGGTGAGATGGAGACGCTGTGGGAGGCCACAAGGGTTTCTCCACAAACGAGGGTAGACATGCCTAGGGTAGACCTGTTTAGAGTAGACCAGTCTAGGGAAGGCCTATCTAGGGTACACACCATGTTTAGATTAGATCTGACTATTTAGTGGAGTGGTTGGTCTAAGCGCTAGGTGGCAAAGGGCCCAAAGTCAGGTATCTCGGGAAGCGAAAAGCGAACTGTTACTAAGAAAGTAGGTTAAGTTAGAACTCTTATAACCAAGGCAATTAGGTATTTGATAAACGTTAATTTTCGAAAAAAGTGCCAACAGTAAAATTGGAACCAATTGATTTGCCAAATTTGATTGAATAAAATCGGCAAACTGTTGGTACTTTCACTCTGTATTAATGAAAGTGCTCCTTAACTAGAGCATTGTTCGTAGTTTATTCGACAATCCGTAATTTACATACATCTCACTAAAATGCTTTTAAATATGCGGGCTCACGGATTTATGCAAACAAATCTTATCCAAACAATTTCTAGACGTGGTAGTTAAATTATTTATGCTCAGTACCTACCCACGCCAAATAATGACGCCGAATGCTTACTGAAAATATAAAGGATTAAAGAAAAATAAACAAGTGTGGTTAAGTAAGTTTTTGGTGTCAATTGGGACGATATTTTGAGTTTGAAAATACGACGAAACGGTTCGAGAAATGGTAGTGACCCGCCCTCTTTTTTTTCGTCTTGGCGGGGCACTATAAGTGCCTCCAGATAGATAAGGATTTTAACTCGAGCTCTCACTTCTCTATCATCATCCCCAGCGTACATAAGTCCCACTGCTGACCATCGGCCAGCCCTCATATGAGAGGGCTTGGGCTATAGTTCCCACGCGTGCCAAATGCGGATTGAACTACACGCACTATTGAGTTCCCTCGCAACTATTGGTTTCCTTCACCGAAAACCACATGGTATATTACAAATGGGATCTTGCTCACAAATTCCGAAAATCTCAGAGATGCAAGCCTGGGTTCCCACGACCCTCTCATTGGGAAGACCATAGGTCAAACCACTAAGCTACCACGGCTTTTATGATTGATTAAATCATATTAGGTAACTTCCATGCCGGTCTGAGAGCAAAGAAAAAACATAGAATGTACCAGTTGCTTCTCTTCCCGCGCAGATGGTAATGCCCATCGAGGGAATGGGCGAAAATCTTAGGAAACATGTAATGCGGCTAGCAATCTATAACTATTTTGATTCCCCTTTCCACCTATACGCCCACAATCTTGCTAAACGTGACCTTTATGTCTTGTTTATGTCACCGACATAGCTCGTAGAGTATATGCGTTGAAATGACAACCGGTGGGGGGATAAAAGTTGACGGAAGACGTAGTGTTAGCAGGCCTCCCACCAGGTGGACCGACGACATCGTGAGAGTTGCGGTAAACCGGTGAATGCAGGTGGCGAATTGTCGTTCATTGTGGCGTTCTAAGGGGAAGGCCTTTGTTCAACAGTGGACGTCTTCTGGCTGATGATGATGATGATGTCTTGTTATTGTTACGTACATACGTACGTATGTATTACGTATGATGATTTAATTTTTTTTAATTATTAGGGTCATGAAGCAATTCACGACACGGAGAACCCGCCGATGTTCATGCTGCCAGGGTTGGAAGGTTCAGCGGCGGTTCTGGAGCCACTCTGCAAGAGGCTGAAGTGCAAGGTCTGCGTGCTGCAGCTGGGTGTTGAGCACGTCAAGGAAGATATGGCAGCCATGGTCAATAGACTGTACCTGGTGAGTGACGCCATATTCTG
Organism: Pandemis corylana; assembly: GCA_949127965.1. Lineage (NCBI taxonomy): Eukaryota > Metazoa > Arthropoda > Insecta > Lepidoptera > Tortricidae > Pandemis > Pandemis corylana. Next base: position 12,031,180 of record OX421864.1, on the reverse strand, counting down.
CTTCAATTTGTGGAGAGGGGCTAGTGACGTATTTTTAGGCTGTTGTTCTGGGGACCGAAGTCCGGAGGAAGAAGGTTGGAGGTTGTATTTTTGCATCCGAGATACTATCCCGTATGAAAATCTTGTACTCATTTAAATGTTATGTGATTTTAGAACCGCAACGGAAGGGCAAGTTTAATGGCCGTTGATCAAGCCAAATTGAATATCGGTACTGTCTTTCAATTCCATGAATAAGTTATGTATGTATGTATGTATGTATGTATGAATAAGTTATAATTATCTTCTTTCAATATTTGGTAATGGTAATGATGAAAAAAACCGACATAGCAACACTGAATATAATATCCGACTGCCAAAAAAACAGAGGTGCTTGTTTATGATTTTTAGTACAGGAAAGTCATATAAGAGCGTCTTGGGTTTTTCTTACTCAGAATTGTTTGCCCTAAAAAAATGTGTCTCAGATTTTACTGTGGATTTTTTTCCTGTTCGTCACGTTCCATACCTAGGTACCTATATTAAAAAAGGTGACGAACTGGAATGTAAATTTTGGGACATATTTTTTCTTGAATAAGGATCGATAGGGTAAACGATTCTGAGTAAGAGAAACCCAAAATAGTTAAATCCTGAAAAAAAAATCATGTGATTTTTTTTTTGGAAAACGCTCAGAAACAGTTCTTCGTGCTGCATAAATGAAAACTATGGTGAGATCTTTCGTGGATTCCCGTCAAATTTGTCTGTCCTGTCAACCAAACGCCGAAAAGATCCCCTTTGGGTATAAATTCGCCTCTGTACATCCATACAAATTATTGTTCCTGCGGAATTTACTGAATGTTGAAATCCCGTGGCTTCGGCGTCTTTTTCACGCTAGCTTAGGGGGTACAAGCTAGTCTAAGCTTAAGCTTGGTTTCAGACGGTGCGGACGAGGCTGGCGCCTGGAGGCCCGTTCACGCTGCTCGGATACAGCTTCGGATGTCAGCTGATGCTGGAGCTCGCTGCCAGGCTCGAAAGTGAAGGTAATTTATGGGCATGGTTTTAAGGGATCATCAACGAAGAAAAAGGAATCTTTACAGCAGATTCCCTTAAACTTTTTGCGGTCGCGGACCACCTTCAAAGTAAATTAGTATAGTGTACATTCTATGTTTCTATGTTCTATGTACAGCAACTGGTACATTCTATGTTTTTTCTTTACTCCCAGACCAGCATAGAAGACTCTCTCTTACTGTCTTGTTTTCACATTATTTCATTCTTCACAGGACATAAGAATGGGCTGGTGTTCTGCGTGGACGGCGCCCCAGACTTCCTCCAAGGCATCCTCACCACAATCATCAACTTCAAAAACGACACCCAACTCCAGAACAGTCTCATCTGCCACACAATAGACATCGTATCTCCCAACAACAACGTAACTGAAGCACTCATGGCAAAACTTAGCGAATTGACAACATACGAAGAGAAGATCAAGCACGCAATTGAAGTGTCCCCTATCCAAGATAAATACAGTGCCAAGTTCATCTCACAAGTCGCGGCAGTGTCCTACGATAGAGTCAATGTCGTTCTTAATTATAGTTCTAAGGATATCAAGAAGATTGACGCCCCCATAGTTCTGTTGCGTCCGAAAGAAAATCTGCCGAATCTAGTCTGCGACGAGAACTATGGTCTCGACAAGTTTACCAACAGTACTGTGTCTGTTCACTTCTTAGAGGGTACCCACGTCACTATAATAGAGAATAAGGATTGTGCCAATATTATTAATAAGGTTATTTTTGAAAGGGATGGAACTACGGGCAAACAGATGCAGAGCGTCACCAGCATGGTCCAAAGTCATAGGCAGTTCATTTGCAGTTAGGTTTGGATTATGAATTTGTGTTATTGGTTGATTGTGTTCTGTTTCTATAAAAACATTGAAAATTTTGAAGCTAAACTAGGTAGGTACTTACAAAATTCCTTATTCGTAAGAGTTATTTATTGTTTGGGGGTTGGGTAGGAGGAGTTGCAATTTTTTTGAATTCAAGTGATCGCTAGGTAGTGTAAGGTAAGACTTTAATAATAAAATATTAAATTATTTTAGTTGTTTATTTCTGTCCAGAGAGACGCCAGTACCAAAAAAATATTCATTAGTTAGGATTTTTTTCATTTTTTGTTTTAACTTTGTTAAGTATTTGGATGGGGTGCAAATTATACTGTCATCGGTGTTAATAGTTAAGGGACTAAGTACCTAGGAATTATAATGTTTATAAAACATGGTGGTTTAATTTTTTTGCAACCTAAACAATCCGATAAACAAGGTCGCTTTCTCTGTCCCTATGTCCCTATGTACGCTTATATCTTCAAAACTACGCAACGAATTTTGATGCGGTTTTTTTTAATAGATAGAGTGATTCAAGAGGAAGGTTTTTGTGTATAATTCTACGCAGACGAAGTCGCGGGCAGAAGATAGTTACTTATATAGAAAGAAAGAAAGGAGACATTTACTCCTTTTTGCAAAACACACAAATATAAGAGAATATACACAATTTTATAGAAAAAACACAAGAAAAAAAATACAGATCATTAGTGTTGTGTGTCTTCGCAAAAGTGAAACGGTTGCTGGCTCAGCATTACGCTGAGGTGTTAGACGCCAGCAGCACTGATTTTCAGCCAGAACCGTTTATGACTCATGAAACAATACACAGATAAAACATACTACATAATCCATAAACTTTTACGTAAACAAAGTAATAAATAGACAGAACCCAAATCGTGTGTAACTAAAAAAAATACATAAATTAACTAAAATGGTTTAGTTTACATCGTTCTTTCCCTTTCGTTACTGATATATTACTACATTCTATATCTACGGAATGAACGACACACGCTTCACTATTTTTCTAAACCTTTTTAATTAAAAAAAGGATTCACCTTTCATTGCAAAAACTCACATTTTGTTTATCTTGATCCCGCCTTCGCCAGAATCCAGATCAAACACCACTCCATAAGGAAAGGTCGCAAAATAATTTCGCCGGAGGTTTTTCAACTAAATAAAACTGAGCCCTGAATTAATTAAATGTTGACAAAGAAGGGACAAAACATTTCTACCATTTCGCCAGTGAAAAGAATTAATCCGACCCCAGATTAGGGTCTGGACAAATTCTTGTAGGTACGTATGATGAAGACTGCGTTGGGCAAGCGCTGGTAATGACAACCTTCCTCGGTTCAAAAGGAAGATAAAGTCAACGTTCCTCTTTAAATATGCCGATTGAAGACTTGTATGATAGAAGCTCAAGATGTTTTGCTTTCAAACATCTTGTTATTCAATTTGATTCAATAGCTCGCCGCCATCTTGTTTTAATGAGATAGGGTGGGGAAAAGCCAATGGTAAGTGAGCATCTCCTTCACATGCAACGAAAGATTACAAACGCATTATCAGCCTAGAGAGCTAAAATGGAACACCTCAATATATCTCAAATCGAATTTAAAATTATCTAGAACAACTGGAAATCGACATCATCATCTCCGCTTATATACGCCCTACCGCTGTGGGCACACACCTCTCAGAATGAGAAATTTCGAATTCAACATTTTTTTATATTTTTATTAATATTACGTTATTCCTAGTCAGAATTACGTCATTTTTCCATTTCTGTAAGAAACATAGAATGTATCAGTTGCTTCTCTTCCCGGGCAGATGGTAAAAGCCCATCGCGGGAGTGGGCGAAAGTCATAGGAATCATGTCATAGGCGATGCGGCTAGCAACCCATTACTAATTTGATTCCATTTTCCATCTATACCTACCTAGCTCCACAATCTTGCTAAACGTGGCCTGTAGGCTGTAGGTCTTGTCACCCTAGGCTCTGTCTACCCCGTAACGGGATAAAGACGTGATTTGTGTATTGTATTTGTAGGAGAGAAAAAATTACCCGAAATTGACATATTTTATTTATGTTCTTTCTTTTCGTTACGCCATACAACGTGTATGAAAAATAGTTAGCAAAATAAAAAATGGGTTTTTTGTCATATTAAAATAAAACATAAAAAAATACCTACGCATTCATAGAGTAATTAACAAGTAAATAAAAATAATGATAATTTTATGCCAAAAATGCCTTACATAATTTTGGAAAAGAGCTAATTAATACTCTTCAAACTACTAAACCGATTTTCACCAAACATGGCTAAGAAACACCGCAAGGAAACTGCCTTTCAAATGAGAAATACCGCATCCAAATCGGTACAACCGCTTGAGAGCTACGGTGCCCCTGACATACATCCACACACACACACACAAAGAGAAAGAGAGAGAGAGAGATAGAGAGAGATCGTCATCATGCTTATAAAACCCGTCTTTTTGCGCCGAGGTTTAAAGATTGTCGTGATTCTAAGTAGGAATATAACATAAAATTTTTAGGGTACATTTTTCAGAAAACACTCAATTATGATTTTTCATTCTCGCACACTTGACTGCTTAGCTACTCGCCCGGCAGCGGATACATGCCTATGTAGGACAGTCTCGCGGTTGAGGCAACCGACATTCTTTCAAAATGTCCCGACAAAGGAAGCATTTTATTTACAGGAAATGTTTAACATTGTAAACATCTCATTTAAGAGGCAACGTGGAATATGTACAAAGGGAAATATGCTACTTGCGAGCTATTCTGCTTTGGCTGCTAAGTACACCGCCATGTTGGTCCGGGAGCAAAGAAAAACACAGAATGTAGCAGTTGCTTCCCTTCCCGCGCAGATGGTAAAAGCCCAATGGGCAAAAATCTGAGGAATCATGTTTGTCTGAGGAAGGAGTTTTGGTCACAGTTTTAACGCGGCTTCGATGGATCCATAACGGGGAAAAATCTTAAATATCGTAGGAAACCTAACGTACATTATACATAGTTTAAAATAAACCAACAATACAGTGATCACAGCATCAGCAATCAGCACTACAATCACTATCTAAAAGCATGATAGCACCATTTGAGAACAAGTATGCCATCAACAACACAACTTGTAGAAAAACAAGTCTCGCAACTCATTCTTTTACCGTAAAAAGTTGTAAGATTCATGTAATACCAAGTCGTTAATTTATTCAGTCCCTACATTAAGAACCATCACTACATAGTATAAAACAAAGTCGCATTCTCTGTCCCTATGTCCCTATGTCCCTATGTATGTTTATATCTTCAAAACTACACAACGGATTTTGATGCGGTTTTTTTAATAGATAGAGTGATTCAAGAGGAAGGTTTTTATGTATAATTCTACGCAGACGAAGTCGCGGGCAGAAGCTAGTCTATCATAAATTATTACGTAATTAGCTAACCTACAACATCTTAAAGTGACTATATCAATATTAAAAATCTTTTGCGTTTTAAATAAAGAAAATGATGAAATATTTTAATTTCTCCTTGATTTATATACTAAACACTAATTTTATTCTAAATTTGAAGCTGCTAGAAGTACCTTAGAGTTTTGACGATCGGTCAGTCAGTCAATGAGTTAGTGACAAAATTAAAAAACTTTGACTAGTTATAATTCTTAAACTACTAGTTCAAATTGAATGAAATTTGAAATATACCGTGTTTATACAATGCCTGCTTAGTTACTGGAAATTCAGAATTCTAGTTTTATCCAGGACGAAGTTATAGGGGGATCTAACTGTAGTAAACAAAAACTGTACTAAAAACTGTACAAAATTAACCTACACCGGGTCTAACTTAAACTACAAATAAAACACCCCTCCCAGGCCACTGTCACTGCTCATTGTGCCCAGAAGGCTGGCAGCATTGCCGCGTTGAATCGCGAGGCTAATTTTATTCTTTGCCCAAAATGGCTGCCAGCCAGGCGTTTTACACCTCCACTGAACTTATTATTATTATTATTAATTATTTGTGTTTTATTTTGACTAGTAGAGACTTTATACATCTCTACTATTTATAGATTAATATAATTTAAGGCTCGGGGACCTTATACATCCCTTTTATGAATGTATTTAATTTAAGTAGAATTTAAGTATTCTTACTGTTCCTATTTTATTTTGAAAAAATGACTTTCTGCCAAGTTCCTTGCGGCGCATTATTCTTCGCAATGATGTTCTTTCCGAATGTGCTGGTAGTTTCAAAAAGACATGTAAAAGAGCCCTTGGCGGCCAATTTGCAAAAATAAATTTTCATTTTCATTTTCGCTATCAAATGAATCAAGAAATTTTATTTCTTGATTTTTATGTTTCACTTTTTCGGTTTTACCGTTAGAAATTAAATTTCTAAATGTCAGTGAAAATTAGAGCACATAGAAAAATCCGAAAAGTAAAGCTATGGCCGGGAATCGAACGGAGATCGGGAGTACCTGCTATGGGTGGTGTAGGGGTATAGCACGCGTCACGAAATGACGAGGATCCGGGTTCGATTCCCGGCCATAGCTTTATTTTTCGGATTTTTCTATGTGTTCTAATTTTGACTGACATTTAGAAATTTTATTTTCATTTTCATTTTCATTGTGGACAAATTAGATACTAATAAAGGTTTTCTTACTTAGTTGAATCTGTTCGTACAGGTTTGTTTTTTATCGCACATTTGGAGGTCCAAATTTTGTTTTTTTTTTTGGTCATTCAGTCAAAGGGTCACTCAATATTAAATGTCAAACAATTTATGATGAAATCGTCATCGTATTACAATTTTTATGAATATACAAACTATTAAGAACTAAATAACAATAAAGAATAGAAAGTTATAGTGATAACTAGGAAAGATGATTTCAAGTAAAAATTAACCTAAAAAATCTCCCCCCTGTTTCGTGCCTGGTCCAAAGGTTCCCATTATGTTGGCCGCGTTGCCTCTTTGAACTGCAACGGCAACCCTTTGAACCAGCCACGAACCTACGAACAAGTGAACTAAAATAAAAATATTTTCTCAATTAAAAGTCGGCATAAATAAAACACGATTAAAATACAAAAGATAAATGTCATGAAATGGAAATTGATATTAAAAAGAAACAAAAAAATGCATAAAATTATGAATTAGATTAAAATGACAAATTTAAAAATTCGTTGATTACACCGTGTCAACGTCCCAAACTTTATTACCATGAAGACTTTGAAATTCTTGTACGGGATCCCCAGCACGGCATCCGCCATCACAGTTGTAACCGAACATGTTGCAAGGGCCATGCCCGCAGAAGTAACTTCCATCGTGGGTTTTCCCGTCCCCACATATACTCATTTTGCAGATAACTTCATAACCGTTCTGACCGTAGGTTTGGTCGAATGGCTTCAAACCTGTCCTAAACTCAATATCTGTGAAACTGCATCGTTCACACGAACTGAGGACAGCTGAAGCAATCAGCAGAAGCAGTATTATTTGGCTTTTGAATGAAGTGTCCATTCTCGGTTGTTTGAGTCCCTGCGGTTGTTGCCCGGAACCGGATTGTCTTGCCGGACGAACGGGTCGTTTCACGCGATCACAGATGCGTTGTGCACGATGTCGTACGACGGCCCGTTTTTATTTAGATGAGAGAGATTTGTGCGAGCGGGATGAACTGATCGTTCCACGAGAACACGGCTGCGGCGTACACGATTGTGTTGTCGCTATATGTTAACGCTCGTTTTTATGCCCACTGCTAATCAGATGGGGAAATACATCAGGGTCTAATGTCATACCATCTGATCTCTTAGCCTGTTAATGCAACTAATAATTGGTCGTTGTTGCATTTTCGATAGACACAGTTACAGTTTTGAATAAGGTCTTATTGTGGACTAAAAAACGGAGGAGATTCTCAATTCGACGCGTATATTTTTTTAGTCTTTATTACGTTATTTGAAAGACAAAAAAAAACGGTTAAAATTGTATAAGCATTGGGGTAAATTTGAAATAGGGGGAATTTCGAAAATCGTGGATATCCACTAAACGGGGAACAATTCCATAATCTGGCAACGCTTATCTAGAAGCTAAAGACATTTGTAATTGTAACCATACATACATACATAAATCACGTCTTTATCCCTTACGTTGTGGACAGAGCCTAAGGTAACAAGACCAAAAGGCGAATATTGTGATGGGTTGTTAGCCGCATCGCCTATCACATGATTCCTTAAATTTTCGCCCATTCCCTCGATGTGCTTTTACCATCTGCGCGGGAAGAGAAGCAGCCGGCACAAAGCTTTAGGTTGCACGTGAGTAGCGGAGTAGCAAGGTAAATTTTTTGTTACTTTAAATGGACCTCCGCAAAGTAACGCAAAATAAAAATAAATATTTAAAATCGTTTTTTATTTTTTTATTTTTTATTTTAAAGAGGCCAGACAAACGAACTAGTGGGTCACCTGATGGTAAATGATCACCACTGTCCATAGACACCCGCAGCGCTTTACGCGATGCCAGTGCGTTGTCGGCTCTGCAGAAAATTGTACACTCGCCTCTTAAAGGCACCCAGGTCGTAACTCGATGGGAAGACCTCAGCGGAAAGCGCGTTCCAGATTTTGCAAGTTCGTTCCTTCTTTTCTCTACGTCATTATAAATATTGTTACGTAATATCTGGATATTTATTTCTGAATTCCCACCTGATCTAGATAACCTCTTAATAGTATCACTGCTGGGTTTTAACTGGGAAACTTAAGTTACTGATATGATATGATTTCTGGGTTTTATTAATGCCAAAGTTCAACAAATAAATATTATTGGTATGCTTTATCGCTAGGTCGCGACGATAAAGAAGCATAAACATTCACATTCACAAATCACGTCTTTATCACTTATGGGGTGGACAGAGCCTAAGGTAAGTAACAAACATCCAAACATCCATACTTGCAAACTTTCACAATACCTAATAATATTAATAGGATGTATTTCTAGTTACTTTCGCATTTAATATTAGTAGGGATAAGAAGCAATTGTTTATGCTTCCCATCGAGGGAATGGGCGAAAATCAGAGGAATCATGTTATAGGCGATGCGGCTAGCAACCCATTACTATTTTGATTCTATTTTCCATCTATACCTAGCCCCACAATCTTGCTAAACGTGACCTGTAGTCTAGTCACCTTAGGCTCTGTCTACCCCGTAAGGGATAAAACGTGATGTGTATTTGTGTATTGTACCAACTGTATAGTTCCAGTGTACACTTATCGTGGTAAATAACCTTGACTACACTTTCTAAAAAAAAGCCGTGGTAGTCCAGTCCAGCAGAGGGTCGTGTGTTCGTATCCCGGGCTCCCACCTCTGAGTTTTTAGGAATTTATGTGCGATACCTTATTTTGAAATTTACCATGTGCTTTTCGGTGAAGGAAAACATCGTGAGGAAACCTTGCAACGCAGCTGAGAAGCTATGTGTGAAGGTCCCAATCCGCACCGGGCCCGCGTGGGAACTATATAGCCCAAGCCCTCGCGTTGTGAGAGGAGACCTGTACCCAGCAGCGGGACGTATATAAGCTGAAGATGACACTTTCTAAAACAATAAAGTCTCTTATAAACAACTTCCAACTCAACCAGAAGGTAGATTGATAATATTAAAACTTTATCTGAAAATTGAGCCTCCAAGCTCAGGGGTTCGCAACCACAGGCAAAGTTAAAATGTATCCATTGTTTTCACTGTTGCCAAAGGATAAATTCAATTTGGCAAATGATTAATGAGTTTCGATATAAATAAAGAAAGAAACAAATATGATTAATAGCACGGACCGAGGGTTGACAACCCCTGTTATCAATAAGGACGATTCAATGAATTCGAGGTGAATGGTTTGATTTATGCTGAAAATCTGAATTTATTCATACATTAGTTTTTACATCGATCATGCTATAAGCGATGCGGCTAGCAAACCATTACTATTTTGAAACCCTTTTCCACCTGTGCGTCCACGATCATGCTAAACGTGGCCTTTTGGTCTTACTAACTTCGGCTCTGTCTACCCCGTAAGGGATAAAGACGTGTGTGTATGTATGAGGTGCATTACGAAGGTATTTTTCAAATCTCCCTCGGGATACGAAAATGTAGACTTACCCCTTATTCATAAACTCTCTGTACGCTTCTGATAACTTAGCAATCGTTTGTCCTTATCTGTCACTTTGACATTTACCTTTCACAGATAAGGACATTCGATTGCTAAGTTAGCAGAAGCCTATAGAGCGTTCATGCATAAGGGGTTAATATTTAGTACCTATAGACAAACATTAGAAAAACATGTACCAGTTCTCTTCCCGCGCAGGTAAAAGCCTATCGATGGAATGGGCGAAAATCTTAGGAATCATGTTATATAGGCGATGTGGCTAGCAACCCATCACTGTTTTGATTCCCCTTTCCATTCATACGCCCACAATCATGCTAAACGTGGTCTTTAGGTTACCTTAGGCTACAGACTTAGGCGACAGAGGTCTACCACGTAAGGGATAAAGACGTGATATATATTATGTATATATGTAGACATATTCCTTGATTATAACGCTATAACAAAGGATTTTTGAATTTCTCGCGGGATAAAAGGACGGGATGAAAAAAATATCGAAGTGGGTTATTTATTAAAAGAAACCTTTATTTATTTATATTAGGGGGCATCCGTAAAGAACGTCACACATTTAGCGGGGGGGGGGGGGGGGGGGGGTGGTGATCTGGAAATTTGAGACACGAACAAAATAATTGTATTCTTCATAGTAAACCCTGTGACAAGGGGGGGGGGGAGGAGCTCTAAGAATTATGAAATTGGTGTGACGTACTTTATGGACAGCCCCTTATACAATTTTTAACCGTTTTTTATTGGTCTTTCAAATAATGTAATAAGAGACTAAAAAAATATACGCGTCAAATTGAGAACCTCCTCCTTTTTTTAGTCGAAACTATCCACAATAAGACATCATTCAAAACTGTAACTATGTATATCGAAAATGCAACAGCGACCAATTAATTGTTGCATTAAAAGGCTAAGAGATCAGATGGTATGACATTAGACCCTGATGTATTTCCCCATCTGATTAGCAGTGGGCATAAAAACGAGCGTTAACATTGAGCGACAACACAATCGTGTACGCCGCAGCCGTGTTCTCGTGGAACGATCAGTTCATCCCGCTCGCACAAATCTCTCTCATCTAAATAAAAACGGGCCGTCGTACGACATCGTGCACACCGCATCTGTGATCGCGTGAAACAACCCGTTCGTCCGGCAAGACGATCCGGTTCCGGGCAACAACCGCAGGGACTCAAACAACCGAAAATGGACACTTCATTCAAAAGCCAAATATTGTTTCTGCTGATTGCTTCAGCTGTCGTCAGTTCGTATGGGCAATGTATTTTCGCAAATATTCAGTTTAAGACAAGTTTCAAGCCATTCGACCAAACCTACGGTCGGAATGGTGATGAAGCTATCTGCAAAGTGAGGATATGTGGGGACGGGAAACCTCACGATGGTTTCTACTGCGGATACGGCCCATGCAACATCTTCGGTTTCAACTGTGATGGCGGATGCCGTGGACATTTTCACGTAGAAGCATTTGAAAGGCTTCATGGTGATAAAGTTTGGGATGTAAGGAGATTGAAAGATTGAGGAATTTTTAAATTTGTCATTTTAATCTAATTCATAATTGTAGGTACCTAATGTTTTGTTTTTTTTTAACATCAATTTTCATTTCATGACATTTATCTTTTGTATTTTAATCGTGTTTTATTTATGCCAACTTAATTGAGATTTTTTTTTATTTTAGTTCACTTGTGATATCAATTTAAATAAATTTGCGATCCCCGCTCTGGTTCGTGGCTGGTTCAAAGGGTTGCCGTTGCAGTTCAAAGAGGCAACGCGGCCAGCATAATGGGAACCTTTGAACCAGCCACGAAACAGGGGGAGATTTTTTTTGGTTAATTTTTAATCATTTTTAACACATACACATACATACGTACACCAATCACGTATTTATCCCTCACGGGGTAGACAGAGCCTAAGGTAACAGGTACCTACAGGCCACATTTAGCAAGATTGTGGGCGTATATGTGGATAATGGAACCAAAATAGTGATGGGTAGCTAGCCGCATCGCCTATAACATGATTCCTATGATTTTCACCCATTCCCTCGATGGGCTTTTACCATCTGCGCGGGTAGAGAAGCAACTGGTACATTCTATGATTTTTCTTTGCTCTCAGACCAGCATGGAAGAACACATTTTTAACACACTTTACTCTAAATAAAATTACCTACTTTTAGTGTTCTTTATTGTTATTTAGTTCTTAATAGTTTGTATAGTAATAAAAATTGTAATACTATTCCATTTATATTTGAAAATGACGATTTCATTCATTGTTTGACATTTAATATTGAGTGACTCTTTGACTGAAATATCAAAAAAAAAAAAACAAAATTTGGACCTCCAAATGTGCGATGAAAAACCAAACCTGTACGAACAGATTCAACTAAGTAAGAAAGCCTTTGTTAGTATCTAATTTGTCCACAATGTAATGAGTGGAGTGCAATTTGTGTTTTGGGGAATCCTAATTTTAGTTCATTCTATAATTTACTTTGCTTAATATGTGGAGCCGATTTATTACATTTTATTACAGAAATGTTAAAACATACAAAGTAAAAACTATTGTTGGTTTTATTTCGTTGTCAGCTTTAACACCCCCCCCCCCTTCCACCCCCCTCCCCTTTCCTTTGATTCCCCTTTCCACCTATACGCCCACAATCATGCTAAACGTGGCCTTAAGGTTTTGTTACCTTAAGGCTCTGTCTACCCCGTAAGGGATAAATACGTGATATATGCAGCTTTAACACAATTCACATGCTTTTTGATGTTTTTTCTGAATCATACTCGGATGACATCTTTTAGGACTGTCCAAAATCACGTGACATTTACACGACTACTAATGACTTACATTTTATTTCATTTTGAGATTTTTTACATGGTCACTATTATACAAAACAAATAGCATTTAACAAAAAAGTCATAATCTCGATAAGAGATGAATATGTTTTGTATAGAAGTGTAAATTAACATATCATCACGAAACATAAATATTTTCTTTTGCACTTGAAAAAACTTATTTTCCGAGCTAAAATAGTGCTAATACTAAGTAAGAAAATATTTTTATTTCTAATACGCCTAAGAAAGCCTGCGATATTTACTCGGACGTCCAAAAATCGCCAGCTCTGAGAATAGCCGAAGAACCGATTGATCTAAATAATAAATAATAATAATAAATAAATATCTTGGGACAAATTACACCAACTGACCCAGCCCCAAACTAAGCAAAGCTTGTACTATGGGTACCAGGCAACGGATAAACATACTTATATAATGTAGATAAATACATAATTAAATACATACAACATCCATGACTCGGGCACAAATCTAAGAAAACTTTTGCACTAAGTACCTATCAAGTTTGTCTACAATGTAGCGTCACTTACTCAAGAACTAAGTTGACCGGGCTACCTTAATTTCGCCTTAGAACCCAGTTGATTCGCATACGAAATATTTCTTTTTTTCGTAAATTCCTATTTTTTTATTATTTTGCTATTCGGGGCGGAGACAAATCTAACAAATCAATGATCATAAAATAAATAAATAAATAATTTAAATATCAGGGAACAATTCACACAAATTGAACTAGTCCCAAGGTAAGTGCTAGTAAAGCTTGTTTTATGGGTAGACAACGATATACAATACATATTTATGTAGAGAACGCATACTTCAATAGATAGAAAATTCCATAACTCAGGAACAAATATTCGTGAGATATAAATGGTATAAATATAACTAACCCAACTGTTTTATACACTTAGACTATTACCAGTAATTTGTGCATCCTTACTAATATTGTATATCCGAAAGTGAGTTTGTTTGTTTGTTCCGCTTTCACGCCTTAAGTACTCAACCGATTGCGATGAAACATCATAATCAACTCAAAGTTTAGCAAACATCATAATATATTAGAAATTCAGAATAACATGTCTGTACCCATTCAATCACCTAATAAAATAGCTAACGTGCTAAATGAATATTTTGCCTCTGTGGGTGAGTCATCGTTGCCGAGCACAGGCCCTCGGCGTGACCGCTGCCGCACAATACCTACCCCCGCTTTAAATTCTATATACTTGCGGCCGGTCACAGAACTAGAAGTTACAAAAATTATTAGAAGCCTAAAAAACAAAAAAAGTTACGGATATGATGAGTTACCTTCAACGCTCTTAAAATTATGCGAGACCGAGCTGGTAAAACCGTTGACACATTTAATTAACCAATCGTTTGCCGAAGGAATTTTCCCAGATTTACTGAAAATTGCAAAAATTAAGCCCATATTAAAGCCAGGAGGTGATGCGACAGACCCAAGTCAACACCGTCCCATTGCACTTCTTCCATCAATTTCAAAAATATTTGAAAAATGTATGTCAAATCGTGTGTACAGCTTTTTGGAAAAATACGAACTACTAGCAAAAAATCAATACGGTTTCAGAAAGGATCACTCAACATCACTCGCAGTATATAAGTACATAAAGGAAATTTTAGGCCATATTAACTCTAAAAAATATGGGGTCGGATTGCTACTGGATATGACCAAAGCATATGACAGAGTTTCCCACGATATTCTTCTAACGAAACTGTATAACATGGGAATACGAGGTTCGGCATATAGTTGGTTTCAATCTTACCTTCGAAATCGTAGGCAGTTCGTGCAGATTGATTACTTTAATAACGACACTAGAGAGGTAACGGCAATATCGTCTGACATGAGACACACCACTTGCTCTATCCCACAGGGAAGTATATGCGCGTGTTTCCTGTTCCTGGTCTACGTCAATGACCTGCCGGAGGTTCTGGATTCAGATACGGCATGTGTTATGTTTGCTGACGATGTATCACTGTTGTTTAATGGCACTAGCAGCACTGATTGTAACTCAAAACTAAAACATACACTAAATTTGATTGTGGAATGGCTTGGAGACAATAACCTAGAGATAAATCTCAAAAAAACTAAAATTATGCAATTTAAACCGAAACAAAAAGCACCTCTAGAATTAAAACTAATAGCTAAAGATCTTGAAATCGAAGAAGTATCAGAATTTTCGCTGTTAGGAATAACAATCGACTCAAATATAAACTGGCGAGCCCACATTCAAAATGTAAAAACCAAATTGTCTAAATTCGTCTATGCCTTAACTGTACTGAAAGTGAACACGGATATTGAATGCGCTCTGTCGGCCTACTACGCGTATGCCTACGCCTGGCTCCGGTATGGCGTGGTCTTGTGGGGGGGCAGCACTGAGGCCCAACAACTGTTCGTTATGCAAAAAAAGTGCGTTCGAATACTAGCCAACATCCGTATACCAGATAGCTGTCGTCAGCACTTTATAATATTAGAATGCGCCCTATTTGCACGAAAACATGCACATTTATTCAAAGCTAGCAAAGACGTTAGCACAACTAGGACACAATACAAAAACAAACTGCTACTACCTAAGTCAAACTTAGCCATGTTTAAAAAGGGTCCACAATATAAATGTATCCAAATAGTAAACCACATCCCGGAATCCATCAGAAACGAATCACGAATAAATATATATAAGAATAGGTTAAGGACATTTTTAATTGAGAAATGCTATTATACGGTCAACGAGTTTTTGAATGATGAGACTGCAAGATTTTATTAATAAATTCAATCAAGACGGAAATTTTATATATGTCTTGACATTTATAATTTATAAATTATCTTCTACATATATATACTAATATAATTTTTTGACATGCGGATTTTACCTCTTTCTTTTTCATATTTATTTGAATCGTTTTATCATTTATAAAGCTCCTTGACATAAAAAATAGCTAATTTAAATTTAATTTCATAAATACTATAAAATTGCATGATTTACATTATTATAATATTACATATTGACATTTAAATTGATATTAGATTAAGTGATAAATTGTTATTGTGTGCCCTTGCAGGGCGTCATGGACTGACCAATCATTTGTAACATCTTTTAATATAATGTACATGGCATTACAATGTAATAATAAATAATAAATAAATAAATAAATAAATAATAAATAAATAACAAGATTTTAATTTCAGAAAATTTTACAGTTCCCGCGGGCGCGCTATAAACGAAGTTGGCGGCTACAACTAGTCCACGTATAAGAATAAACATTGATTAAAAACTAGTTGTAACTGTTCAGAGTTTAGCGTAAAGATAAGAGATCGCATGACGTCGCTCCTAGTTCCATCCCGCTTGCACAAGCCTCCCTCATCTATGAAACGTAGTCGCTATAAAAAAGAGCGGAAAGTCGAGCGTACACACTACCGTGTACGCCGCGTCCGTGTTCGCGTGAAACGATCATCAGTTCGTCCAGAAAAAGGACAATCCGGTTCTCGGTTAAGAACCGCGGGAACTTAAACAACCGAAAATGGCGAAGACTTCATTCAACCAAATAATGTTACTTCTGCTGATTGCTTCGGCTGTCTTCACCTCGTGTAAACGCTGTGAATACACTGAGATTGCGTTTAGAACACATTATACCGATGGTATAGCAAATAGTGAACATGAGAGACTGAGCAACCAAGGCAAACACTGCCGCGATTTCGGAGCAAGCACCAACGATTTCATCTATTACGGCGGGAAGGACAATTATGAAGGTATCTATCTGCAAGATTAGTGTGTGTGGGGACGGTAGAGTCCATGACGGTATTTACTGCGGAGTGGGCCCATGCAACGTGTTCGGTTACAACTGTGATGGCGGATGCCATCCTGGAAATCCCGTAGAAGAATTTAAACGCATCCATGGTGATAAGGTTTGGGGTGTCGCCGAACTGTAATCAACGGATTTTTTCCCAACCTCAAATTGTAATGCGATAAGAAACAAGACATGTATAAAAGGATTCATGTAAGAAACTTTTGTAAGTACAAATTGTTCACAATGTAACGTCACTTTTATTCTAAAACTGTGTGTGTCTGTTCAAAACTATCCAAAAATAACGTGTAATAGGCCAAAAAGCATAATAATAAACATTGATTATAAATGTACGAGAATATATTTTATTATTGCAGCCCTATTCCTTTTAATTCAACAGGTATAGTCAGGGTCAGATACATATATCGTAGCAAAAAAAAATTAACAATATATCGGAATGCTCTCAAATCCAAGAGATAAAGCTTTATTTCAATGTATATGTGTATTGTTTGTTTGTTTCGCTTGTACGCCTAACTGCTCAACCGATAGCGATTAATTTTGCATACAGCATATCAGAAGTTCAGAATAAATAACAGGATAGTTTTCATCTCAGAAAAATGTTTAGTACCCACGGGCGCGCGATAAACGTATCCTCCGCAGACGAAGTCGCGGGCAACAGCTACTTCACATATATTAGAATAAACATTGATTAAAAACTAGTTATTACTGTTCAGTGTTTAGCGTAAAGATAAGAGATCGCATGACGCCGCTTCTAGTTCCATCCCGCTTGCACAAGCCTCCCTCATCTATGAAACGATAGTCGATATAAAAAGAGCGGGAAATCGAGTGCACGACACTACCGTGTACGCCGCGTCCGTGTTCGCGTGAAACGATCGTCAGTTCGTCCAGAAAAAGGACAATCCGGTTCTGGGTCAACGAACAACGGAAAATGGCGAAGACTTCATTCAACCAAATAATATTACTTCTGCTGATTGCTTCAGCTGTCTTCACCTCGTGTAAACGTTGTGGATACACTAAGATTGGGTTTAGAACACATTATACCTATGCTATAGCAAATAGAGAACACGAGAGACTGAGCAACCAAGGTAAACACTGCAGTGATTTCGGAGGCAGCTTCAACACCGTCGACCAGTCTTACGGCAGGAACAATTACGAAGGTATCTGCAAGATTAGTGTGTGTGGGGACGGAAAAGTCCATGACGGCCATTACTGCGGAGTGGGCCCATGCAACATGTTCGGTCACAACTGTGATGGCGGATGCCATCCTGGAAATCCCGCAGAAGAATTTAAACGCATCCATGGTGATAAGGTTTGGGATGTCGTCGAACTGTAATCAACGGTTTTTTCCCAACCTCAAATTGTTATGCGATAAGAAACAAGACATGTATAAACGGATTCATATAAGAAACTTTTTTAAGTACAAATTGTTTACAATGTAACGTCACTCACGCGATAAACGTATCCTCCGCAGACGAAATCGCGGGCAACTGCTAGGTCAGATTTATAAGAATAAACGTTGATTAAAAGATAGTTGTAACTGTTTAGAGTTTAGCGTAAGGATCGCATGACGTCGCTCCTAGTTCCATCCCACTTGCACAAGTCTCCCTCATCTATGAAACGATAGTCGCTATAAAAAAAGAGCGGGCAGTCGAACATATGACACTACCGTGTACGCCACGTCCGTGTTCGCGTCAAACGATCATCAGTTCATCCAGAAAAAGGACAATCCGGTGCTCGGTCAACAAATGCGGGAACTCAAACAACCGAAAATGGCGAAGATTTCATTCAACCAAATAATATTACTTCTGCTGATTGTTTCAGCTGGTATAACCTCGTGTAAACGTTGTGGATACACTAAGATCGGGTTTAGAACACCTTATACCTATGCTATAGCAAATAGAGAACATGAGGGACTGAGCAACCAAGGTACACGCTGCGTTGATTTTGGAGCAGAGTACAACCCCTTCGACGGCATGAACAATACAGAAGGTATCTGCAAGATGAGTGTGTGTGGGGACGGTAAAGTCCATGACGGCCTTTACTGCGGAGTGGGCCCATGCAACATGTTCGGTTACAACTGTGATGGCGGATGCCATCCGGGAAATCCCGCAGAAGAATTTCAACGCATCCATGGTGATAAGGTTCGGAATGTCGTCGAACTGTAATCAACGGATTTTTTCAATTAATTATCCTCAAATTGTAATGCGATAAGAAACAAGACGCAATGCAAAAAACTTTTGTAAGTACTTATAATGTAACGTCACCTTTACTCTAAAACTGTGCGTGTGACTGCTCAAAACTGTGCAAAAACAAAGTGTAATTGTTCAAAAAAGCATAATAAACATAGATTATAAACATACCTGTTGTATTTAACTATCGCAACCCCCTTCCTTTTCCTTTAAAAGGTACAGTCACAGTCAAATATATCGTAGGTAAAAATATGGACAATATAATCGGAACGCTCTCAACTCCAAGAGATAAAGCTTTATTTCAATATATGTTACACTTTTATCGCTACGATGTATACGTTTTATGTAAATACCTATTTTTTAAATAAACATTGATAAACATTTAAGGTGTTAGTAAATAATAATTGTTATAATAAATAATGAACCAAAGCATGACTTTCAAACAGACTAAAACTATAAAAGTAAATGGGTCGTAAAAATATTCCGGCACAAGCGTCGACCCCACGACGCTGGCCGCATTGCCTCTCTGAGCTGCTATTCCTAGCCTTTGACAGATATAGACAAATGGACGATAATAACAAACAACTAAATGAATTGAAAACTGAATTTAATTATGTTTTTTCTTACAATACACATAGGTTAAATGTGGTACACAAATGGTTTTATATTTTCCAGTTACCTAAACCTATAAGTACAGAAGGTGTTAAAAACATGTCAATAATTGTTTATCTACTTTCTAAGACAAAAAAAACGAAGTGTTGACAAGATGATTGTGTAGTTATTGTTAATAATTTGGTAGAAGAAAAAATTTTGATTACAGTCTTACGACATCCCGACACGACATACCTTCATAATTGTTCCTGCCGTAAGACTGGTCGACGGTGTTGAAGCCTGCTCCGAAATCACTGCATCGTTTACCTTGGTTGATCACTTTCGCTTGTTCTGTATTCGGAATACTATGCTCATACTTTGTTCTAAACCCAATTGTGGTGTATGAACAACGTTCACACGAAGTGAAAACCGCTGAAGCAATCAGCAGAAACAATGTTATTTGGTTGAATGAAGTCTTCGCCATTTTCGGTTGCGTTTGAGTCCCTGCGGTGTTGACCAAGAGCCGAATTGTCCTTTTTTCCAGACGAACTGATGTAATTTCACACGAAGGCGGGTGCAGCGTGTACGACTGTGTCGTTGCTAGGTTTCCCCACTCCTTTTCATAGCGACTGTCGCTGAATAAGCTGAGGGAGATGCACTTAACTTGTGCGAACGGGATGGGGCTAAGAGCTACCTCATACGATTTCCTATCTCTGCCTTAAAATGGGTACAATGTTTTTTATCAATGTTTTGTTACACTGGCTGTTGCCCGCCTATGCTTCGCCTATTAGCACTCCGAACTCGACCTTTTAGTGATTACACAAATCTGGGGGCACGGTAGTGCCCCTGCCAAGTTGAGGCCATTTTAGACCCCCTATGACTTCGTCCTGGATAAAACTAGAAGTCGAATTTCCAGTAACTAAGCAGGCATTGTATAAACACAGTATATTTAAAAAGTCATTCAATTTGAACCACTAGTTTGAGAATTATAACTATTCAAAGTTTCATAATTTTGTCACTAACTCCTCCTACTCTTGAACTACCGTCCTGTCAAATTTCATCATCATGGGTCTAGTACTTCTTAAGATTCAGGAACGACTCTGTGAGGGAGTAAGAGTGACCTAAAAATTGAATATCTAGAATATCAGTTAAAAAAATATAATAATAGTATACAATACAATACAAATATTCTTAATTGAACACCACAAATCAGTACAAAAACAATACAGAAACAAAGAACAAAGTAGACAATAGGCGGTCTTATCGCTTAATAGCGATCTCTACCAGACAACCAATAAGAGAAATAAGTTATAATAATAATATGTAACATAACATAATAAAAGAGCCCATACGTAGAGATTTGTTACTTCACTATATACGCCATACACCCTGTAAATGTCAAAGTCTGCAAGTCTAAAATGGGAATCGCCGCGTTCATTATGGTTTTATGTCGTCCACATAGTAACAGATGTGATGTTATGCTTTTGTTTATGTTCGAATCGGTTTCAATTGTCTCAACGTGTTTTTAAAGAATTGGTGCAGAACATTATATTCACTTTAGACAAAAAAATCGTACTTGTACCTTAAAATATTAGTCGTTAGCTGTTTTCCCAAGCCTTTGAAAATTATACAATTGTCTAACGTGCAGTTTATTCTGAAACAGCTCGAGATTCATGAATGTCATTGTAGTAGCCACAAAGATATCAAGATCACTATCAACACTTCCATACTCCACTTTTTGATGTAATAAATAGAAAACGAGTTATAATTTTTTTTCCAAAAAAAACTTTAAACGTCTCCTATAAAGTTTGCATAATGCACATTAGTCAATTTGCCGTTCCGGCGCCGATATGTACACTTTCATAACTTTGGAGATCCCGTAATGTTGTTATTATTAAACTATGACATTGATATAAAAAACTTCTACTTACATCTCTTATAGCTTATCGGCATGTCGACAAAGGTGAACATGGCTGAAAAACATACAATGGATGTTCATTATCAACAAAATGATAATGAGTCAATTTTTATTCCGTTGTTTTGTTTTTATTAATGGTTTTGTTGTTTGACAGAGAGAGGGAAACATTTATTTACACACTTTCGATAGGTACAAGTAGTATTAAATTTCTTGATTCATTTGATAGTACCTATCATTTGAAAAACAGCGCCTTCTCTCGTCCCTGGTGAGCAGTAGATGTTCCATGGGAGTTTGTAATTGTGTCGTACAGACACATCATTCAAACAGATGACGCTTAGCGACAAAAAATCGCATAGTAACAAAAGGTCACGTGACAGTTAGTTTAATAGGTAGAAAAATTCGGAGACTACCCACCTGCTATGGGTGGTATAGGGGTACAGCACGCGTCACGGAATGACGAGGATCCGGGTTCGATTCCCGGCCATAGCTTTACTGTACCTGCTATTGGTGGTGTAGGGGTAGGTATAGCACGCGTCACGGAATGACGAGGATCCGGGTTCGATTCCCGGCCATAGCTTTACTTTTCGGATTTTTCTATACGTGTTCTAATTTTCACTGACATTTAGAAATTTAAGTAGTACCTATATAGTATGAAGAAATATAATATACTTGAAAATAGTACCGATATTGTGTAAAATGGGCCCCACTCGGCATAATGTTTATCAATGGGACCTTGGTTTGTTAAATTTGTCAATACCTGTTGAGAAAGAGTAGTCATTCTTATATATATTGCGGAAGTATGAATTAGTCAGTCGCTGTGGGAGCTCCAATGCACAGATAGACAACAGACATGTTAAGCCTATGCTATTACGCTTCTATGTATCATGTCGGTTAATAAAAAGATTTGATTAGGTAATGGAATTAGAGTCCATACAGTATTATAGTGACTCAACGGAATGGCCCCTTTTGGGACGCGGGACATTCCGTGACGGGCTAAATGATCCACTTCCTTCGCGTAACGGCATCGGTGAGGCTCGCCAACTCTAGCTCTCAAGCGCAAGCAGACGGCTATGCGCAAATGTACAGAGTCTAGAACCGACCCTTTTTTTCTATCGGAGAGAAAATCTTTATGGATGCCCTAAGCACGGGGATGCCTAGGGTTATGTGGGACTCTCCCCCTCCCGGGGTATACCCGAACTGTGATGGGGACGCTATGGGATGCCACTAGGGTTTCACCACAAACACCCCCTCGGTGGCCCCGGCTTTCGCCAGGACCGCGCCAAGAAGGGGAGGGCCCGTACTTAAGTTTTTAAGATTATATACCTACGTTGAATTTGTTTTCTCGTTTGAGTGAGTTTACCCTGTACCGTAGAACGGGGTGAGAAGGGACATAACTAATATTTTGTGTTTTCACTTGCTACTTAAAACTTCTGGCTCTTGCTCTAGAAGATGTTTAGTTATATTTCTAGACATATTATATCTCCTTTTTTCTGGTAATTTGTTATCGTCATTTTTATTTCGTTTCCCTTCTGACTCTACGGGTGAGCTGGGATCTTAGAGTTTATTGTTTAAACTTTAAACTATGAATCTGAACTAAAATTCATACCGCCGGATCATTTTTACCTATAAAAATCAACTTGCCACATTCTACTCACCCCGTTTTACGGTATTTATTTATTTACTAGCTTATCCCCGCGACTTCGTCCGCGTAGAATCAGCAATTGCCATGTTTATCGCTATCCCGTGTTAACTATGCAATTTTGCGGGACAAAAAGTAGCCTATGCTTTAATCTAGGGTACCAGCTATCTTCGTTCAAAATATTATCTAAATCCGTCACTCGTTTTAGCGTGAAGAAGGAACAAACATACTCACTAGGGTGCGGATCAGAATATATAAAGTTAAAAACGTATGGTTCAAAACATTATAATGGAATTTTTTATGGTATTTGTTCGTGTTTCGTTCCATTAGGTTCTGATATCTTTAATTTCAGTTCAATCAGTCGAAAATCTAAGAAGATTTATACAAACTTTCATCACCTATTTTATCCCCTTAGCGGTGGAATTTATATCCCCTTAGGAGTGGAATTTATCAAAATCCGTTCTTAGAGGATGCCTACGTCATAGTAGCTTTATGCATGCAAAGTCTCAGCCCGATCGGTTTAAAATTGACAAAGATTCATACAAATTTTCATCCCCTATTTTATCCCTTTGGGGGTAGAATTGATCAAAATCCTTTCTTAGCGGATGCCTACGTCATAACATCTACCTGCATGCCAAATTTCAGCCCGATCCGTCCAGTGGTTTGGGCTGTGCGTTGATAGATCACTATGTCAGTCAGTCCGTCAGTCACCTCTGAGTTATGTATATATTTAGATTTTATTTGAGGCATCAACAGCATGTACAGTTTGACAACAAAAATAATGCTCCTCGATGTACCTGCGCAGTATACCAATTTTAGTAGCGCGGGAAACTCTGGCGCTGTTATTGGTCGATCGATTTCGTACCAACAATGGCAAAATCATGTAAGCGGGACAGAGCTAAGAATGCAAAGCAAGCAATACTCTGCCAGTTGCGCTTGCAAATAAAGTTCAATATAGATTATTTACACGTTCGGCTACCATCGGAAACTGGTCTGCGCTTCTCTGCGCAAACGAATACTGCCAATGCGCATTATATTTGTTGTCAAACTGTACACTAGGTACTTAGGTAGGTACTAGGGACTTAGGTACTAAACAAAAAGCCAATGACAGATGACACAGAAATACATTTAATGAAATTTAATCAAGATAATATCAAGCTAAAAACGATTTTCTTTGTGAGTAAGTCCACGCGAGTCAGATATTGTGTATGAATGCGTGAGTAAGACTGTGTCGTTTGCGTGTTTGTGCGTGAGTGTGTGTCTCCATGTGTGTGTGTGCGTGTGTGATTTCCAGAATTAACATACCAAGATATCCGCACATATACCTAAAGTGTTTTGTCGCACTACAACAAGATCTGGGGCTTTACGAATTACTAATGGTAAGCGAGCACCACCACCCATAGACACCTGTAGCACTAGAGGATTGCAGGTGCGTTGCCAGCTTAGAGGGTTTAATCGTAATTTACCGGCTGTCTTACTCTCCCCGGAACACAGCAGAGCAAGCACTGCTTTGTGAGTTAAAAGATTGTAACGTGTGTCATCACAAATAGACGATAGTAACAAACAACTAAATGAATTAAAAACGTTTAATTCTTACACAGAGGTATAATGTGTTACACAAAATTATTATACAATATGGTACAAAACAACAAACTACCTGAAAATCACTTCTCATCAACATTTTTATAAAATTACTAGCTTCTGCCCGCGACTTAGTTTGCGTAAAATAATAGATAAACCTTTATCTTGAATCACTTTGTCTGTTAAAAAAAACCGCATCAAAATCCGTTGCTTAATTTTAAAAATCTAAGCGTACATAGGGACAGACAGACAGCGGAAAGCGATTTTGTTTTATATAGGTACATGGAGTGATTATTAAAATTACATCGATATTTTTTTTATTAAAAAAAGCAATTAATTATTATACGGCACAGAAAATCCGATGTATAATTTATGCCAGAACACTTAATCCGCTACCGGAAAAAACTGAAAAATATAATTTTAATATAATTCAAAATAACGACTTATATTTTGATTGTTCGCATCACGTAGAAGTAGAACTTTTTATTGTATACAATATGGTAGAAGAATAAAATCTGTTGATTACAATCTAGCGACAAGGAAAACTTTATCACCATGGATGCGTTTAAATTCTTCAACGGGATCTCCAGGATGACATCCGCCTTCACAGTTGTAACCGAACATGTTGCATGGGCCCACTCCGCAGTAATGGCCGTCATGGACTTTACCGTCCCCACACACACTAATCTTGCAGATACCTTCGTAATTGTTCCTGCCGAAAGACTGGTCAACGGTGTTGAAGCTGCCTCCAAAATCACGGCAGCGTTTACCTAGGTTTTTCACTCTCCCTTGTTCAGGATTCGGATGACCATGCTCAAACTGTGTTCTGAACGCAATCGTAGTGTATCCACAATGTTTACACGATGCGTAGACAGCTGAAGCAATCAGCAGAAACAATGTTATTTGGTTGAATGAAGTCTTCGCCATTTTCGGTTGCGTTTGAGTCCCTGCGGTTGTTGACTGAGAACCGGATTGTTTTTTCCAGACGAACTGATGATCGTTTCACGCGAACACGGGGGCAGCGTGCACTATTGTGTCGTTGCTAGGTTTTCACGCTCCCTTTTATAGCGACTGTCGGTGAATAAGCGGAGGGAAATCCAGTTGTGCGAACGGGATGGGGCTAGGAGCTCCCTCATGCGATTTCCTATCTGTGCCTTTAAATAGGTACAATATTTTTTTAATCAATGGTTACACTAGTTGTTTGCCCGCCGATGCATTGCTTCGCCCATTTGCACTCCAAACTCTACCTCTGAGTGATTACACAAATCTGGGGGCATGGCAGTGCTCCCGTCAAGTGGAGTAAAAAAGCGGAATCAAAATAGTGATGAATTTCTAGCCGTATCACCTATAACATGAATCCTAAGATTTTCGCCCATTTTCTCGATGTGCTTTGTGAGTTAAAAGATTGAGACGTGTGTCATCACAAAATGGACTATAATGACATACAAGTAAATGAATTGAAAACGTTTAATGAAATTTAACTACGTTTTTTCTTACAATACACATAGGTTAAATGTGGTACACAAAATTATTATGACATTGTAGTCTGGTACAAAACAATAAACTACCTGCAAATCACTTGTCATTAACATTCATAAATAAGTCACGTCTTCATCCATTACGGGATAGACAAAGCCTAACAAATGTAACAAGACCTAAAGGCCACGTTTAGCATGATTGTGGGCGTATAGGTCAAAAGAGGAATCAAAATAGTGATGGGATGCTAGCCGTAGCCGCATCGCCTATAACATGATTTTTGATTTTACACATTCCCTCAATTGACTTTTGCCATCTGGCATTAACATTTTTATAAAATTATTATTAAAATTACAGCGGTATTCTTTGAAATTTCCATGTATAATTTATGCAATAACACTATCAGCCACCGGAAAAAACAGAAGAATATAATTCAAATTTAATTTAAAATGACGATTAATATTTTTGTTGTTCGCATTATAATAGCGATACAACTTATTACTTAAGCATTAAAAAAAATTAAACAATCTTGACATGTATTTTTATTGAAAAAGAGTTAAAAAACAAATAATAGCAAGTTACAATTAAAAACACTGGAACATTGTGATTTATTTTGTTATGGCTTTATATTTTCCATTTACCGACCTCTAGAAAGTGTTTTTCGATAAAAAGACATGTCAAATATTGTTTACCTTCTTTCCAACACAAAAAAAAAAACAAGAACAGACAAGATGCTTGGGTAGATATTGTATACAATTTAGTAGAAGTATAAAAAATCTGTCAATTACAGTCTTACGACATCCCAAACCTTATCACCATGGATGCGTTTAAATTCTTCTACGGGATTTCCAGGATGGCATCCGCCGGTACAGTCGTAACCAAACACGTTGCATGGGCCCACTCCGCAGTAATGGCCGTCATGGACTTTACCGTCCCCACACACACTAATCTTGCAGATACCTTCGTAATTGTTCCTGCCGTAAGACTGGTCGACGGTGTTGAAGCCGCCCCCGAAATCGCGGCAGTGTTTACCTTGGTTGCTCAGTCTTGCATGTTCTCTATTTGCTATAGCATAGGTATAATGAGTTCTAAACCCAATCGTAGTGTATCCACAACGTTTACACGAAGCGTAGACAGCTGAAGCAATCAGCAGAAACAATGTTATTTGGTTGAATGCAGTCTTCGCCATTTTCGGTTGCGTTTGAGTCCCTGCGTTGTTGACTGAGAACCGGATTGTTTTTCCCAGACGAACTGATGATCGTTTCACGCGACCACGGGTGCAGCGTGCACTATTGTGTCGTTGCTAGGTTTTCCGCTTCTTTTTATAGGGACTGTCAGGAATAAGCGGAGGGAGATCCAGTTGTGCGAATGGGATGGGGCTAGGAGCTACCTCATACGATTTCCTATCTGTACCTACAATATTTTTTTAATCAATGTTTTGACACTGGCTGTTGCCCGCCAAATGCATTGTTTTGCCCATTTGCACTCCGAACTCTACCTCTGAGTGATTACACAAATCTGGGGGCATGGCAGTGCTCCCGTTAAGTGGAGCAAAAACGCGACACGGCCGTACCATCCTTTTCTCGAAGCAGTTCAGGCCATTTTTGACCCCACTATAACTTCATTCTGGATAAAAATAGAAGCTTGAATTTTCAGTAACCAAGTAGGCATTGCATAAACACGGTATATTTCAAATTTCATTCAATTTGAGCTAGTAATTTAAGAATTATAACTAGTCAAAGTTTAAGAAACTCTATGTCACTTCTACCAGACATAGAAGCTTCAAATTTAGAATAAAATGAGTGTTTAGTATATAAATCAAGGAAAAACTAAAATATTTCATCATTCTGTTTATTTAAAACAAAAAAATTGCTGTTGCCAGAATACAGTACAAAAAGGTTTTTACATTGTGGTTTCTTAACAGTTAGGTTAGCCAGTTCATCCTTTGTCACTGGGTGACACACATCAGGACGTTGGTACCTAAAATATATTAAATAAACCGTCGAGATCTGTGTCATACCATTTATTCATACCTATATGATGTCGACAAAGGTGAACATGGAATGACAAACATTCAACGGATGGCCACTATCAACAAATGATAATAGTCAATTTTTATTCCGTTGTTTAGTTTTTATTATGGTGTTGTTTGTTGCTGGTTGTTCGTTGTTTTTCTGGGATAAGATGTATTATTGGTTTTTCTACTCGGGGTCTAATAAAAAAAACGTTCCTAAATTTTCATACGTTTAGTAATCTGAATTTTCGTTATTTTCCGTCATACAAACTTGTGTGTATATAGTGACTCAACGGAAAGGCCAATTTTGGGACGCTTTTTTCCTTCTATCAGGATCTACATTTATGTACAAATAACATATATAGCTACGAAATGTTTGAAATAAAACCACGGACCCATTTCAAAATGCATTTATTTAACCATTTTATTCACACGAGTCATTTAGGATATGTATTCACAAACTATATTTTAAGTAACTAATTATTACAATAACGCATGCGAACCTAAGCCTTATCAAAATTTATTAAGATCTATTGGAACATGACCATAAACCGTTTGAATTGAATGTCATATTGTGTCTCTTGTTTTTTCCCTTGTCACCAATCTTCCTTCAGATATTACACTAGTTTATTATATTGCTAAATAACTGTTTCATTACTTCAGGTTATGGGCTACAAGCCGGTAAAATCAGTGCAAACAGTGATTCCGAAAACAATACCGTTGTAACTAGTTCCGCGAAAATTTTCTCTTTCTCCGATTTTTAGGTAGTCATTTTAAAATGGCTATGTCTACCGTTCATATAGACAAATTACTAGGAAGAGAGAACTATAGCACATGGAAATTTGCTGTGCAAACATATTTACAGCACGAAGAGTTGTGGGATTGCGTCAAACCTGCCGGCGGTGACAGCAAACCCGTCGATCCAAAGCGCGACATCAAGGCGAAGACCAAGATCATTTTGCTCGTGGATCCGATAAACTACGTTCATATCCAAGACGCAAATACTTCCGCTGAGGTGTGGCAAAATTTGGAAACGGTTTTTGACGATTCAGGTTTGACTAGAAGAGTTGGGTTGCTCCGTGATTTAGTGAACACTACATTAGACAGCTGTTCGAATATTGAAGAATACGTCAATAAAATAGTGACCACCGCCCACAAGCTGAGAAATATCGGATTTAATGTTGATGATGAATGGCTAGGTACCCTAATGCTAGCCGGTTTGCCGGAACAATACAAACCAATGATCATGGGACTGGAGAGCTCCGGTGTAAAAATAACTACTGACAAAATTAAAACTAAACTTCTGCAGGAAATCAAGGAGTCGAATGTCGCAGTTCTTTACACAAAGCATAAATATTCTCCAAGTAACAGTAAATATGTCCCTAAAAATTATCCAGAAAAATAGTAAAAGCTGCTAGAAATAACGACAACAGTTGAGAATGTTTTTTGGTACCAGTGCTTCCGATATACATATAAGACTTGAGGTAAATATATGTTCCGTTTAAACTTATCCGGCCTCAAAGAAGAAAAAAAGCACAGTGACTTCCGATTTTCTTGATGCAATACGTTCCGTCAAACGTATCCGATGCTAAGGAAGAAAGTCGCTCCGTGGTGCCAGGACAGGACAGACCAGGACAGGACAGAGCAAAAAATGTTCATTAAAGGCAATGTAACGGGATAATGAATATACCTACAAAATTCTGTAAAGAATCAGATAAGTACTGAAATGAATTTTTGAGAAGTTTACACATCACCAGTACAGCGATGAAGAAGGAAGGTGGTAGCGTTGTGATGAACTTGTTGGACTAGTAGTGAAAATGACCGTAGGTACTGAAAACTTTCACTCCAGGTCTAAGCACATTGACATCCGACATCACTTTGTGCGAGATAAGGTGCTGTCGAACAAGCTCGTTGTGAAGTACGTCCAATCGAGCGAGATGGTTGCTGACGTTCTGACGAAGGGCACTGCTCAACCTATACTGGACTACTGCTCCTCGAAGATGGGTTTACGTTCAAGGGAGGATATTGGAACATGACCATAAACCGTTTGAATTGAATGTCATATTGTGTCTCTTGTTTTTTCCCTTGTCACCAATCTTCCTTCAGATATTACACTAGTTTATTATATTGCTAAATAACTGTTTCATTACTTCAAGATCTTATACTTAGGGGCGTCTCACCACTCTCTGCTGTTAAGTTCCAGTTATCTCAAGTGTCAGTTATTCCGTCTCTATTTATTACTACGAAACAGACTGAGACGTCATAGACAACTCGAGCTTAACACAAAAAACATCACATACCCAATTTTACAAGTGACACAGGGTTCAAATTGAAGAAAAAGCTATGTCTATGGAAATTCTAGAGTATACAATATAAACCGTGATTCATAAAAAGTTACGAACATATTTATTACAAACGTCATGCTTTATCTCTGTCTGGCAATTCCCTGACAGATAAAGACAAAAAATATATAAGTAAGTCTCTGACGTCGATGAAATGATAACATCTCTGTTTATTCTGTGGGAATAGACTTAGACGATATGGGTTAAGTTAAGACCCATCATACCCCTTTTTTGTTTTTTTTTAACGTGTGGAAAATGCGCCTTATGCATCTCCGCGCTCGGGGCAGCACGAACGGAGGTATGACGGGCTCTCCAGCTCGCCGCTGCCTTCCCTATGGAAGGAGGGGAGTGGCCTACCGTCTAAAAACACACACGTTCCCTCTAGGCCTTGAACTGCGGGCGTTGCGGGCGCACTACGGTGACCACCGCAACGTCCACTGGCCGCCCCGGGATGGGGCAGGTGGCAACGGCACCGTTGAATGCGGGTTCCGGATTCCCCGCACCCATCATACCCCTGGCACTACCCCTGGGGGTAGGGTGGGACTGAACCAGACCACCGTAGTGCTGTAAGCTACGGGTATTAGATAGGTTAGGTAGTTAGGTAGCTCCTTATGCACGAAGGGCAAACCACCCAGGAATAGGAGCCCCGCGAACCGATTTTAATCAAATTTGGTGTAGTTTCAGTCCCAGGAAAAGCCATAACATAGATTTAACCACGAAAATGGTATAGTTCCCGGATAGCGATAAGCGACTACTGCGCAGACGGAGTCGCGGGAAACAACTAAGGGGGCGTCCATTAATTACGTGAGGTATTTAGGGGGGGGGGGAGGGGGGTCGAGCCGAATCTCACTAAATCTCACTTGGGGGAGAGGGGGGTCTTAGCAAATATCACGTAATTTTTTTTTAATAGAAAATGGTGTAAAACTGAGTGAAAATTAAGTTAAAGTAAAGTTGAATGAAAATAAAAAACGTATCTTGAATAAAATATGACAAAATCTGACACAATTATATTTGTCTATAAATCCAATACTTTTATACCCAAAGTACAAGTTTTGAAAAATCTCACGTGAGATTGGGCTAGGGGGGAGGGGGTCGAGAAGAATCTCACCAGGGGGGGAGGGTGGGTCAAAAAATCCTTAAAAATGCCTCACGTAATTAATGGACGCCCCCTAATAATATTATGGTGTGTAGGTACGTAGTGCTACGCGCCGCCTACGCCGTAGACTTTACGTAGCTACAGGTGAAAAACTTAAGTAAGTGACCAGTAGGCTTATTACCTAACTCGCTCGCAATCGCCATCGTGTTCATTTTGACAGTTCTTGTATGAATGTGACAGCTAGCTGATTCCGATGCCAATTGTCAGCCCATACATGAACTGTCAAAATGAACACGATGGCGATTGCGAGCGAGTTAGGTAAAGAGCCTACTGTTGTATGTGCGAGTAATGCGGGTGGTAGGGCCTTGTGCAAGGTTCGTCCGGATCGCTACCACCATCTTACTCGCTAATCCTGCCGCTAAGTAGCAGTGCTTGCACTGTTGTGTTCCGGTGTGGAGAGTAAGACAGCCGGGGAAATTACGGGCACAAGAGGCATTTCATCTTAGTCCTCTAGGTTGGCAACGCATCTGCAATCCCTCCGGGGTTGCGGGTGTCTATAGGCAGTGGTGATCACTTACCATCAGGTGACCCACTTGCTCGTTTGCCTTCCTATTCATATAAAAAAAAATGTGTGCGAATGGGTTGGGTACGTAGTAAAATACACGTAGTTTAAAATGCATAATGGGATAGATAATGGTTCAAAATGTATAATGTGATTTTACCAGAGACTGACAAATCAACAGGATTGTTATAAAACAAACCTAACCTAAACGAATCTATAGATTACGATACCAAAAAAGTTCATCTAGCTAATAGATTCATAGAAAATAACATTACATATTTTGAAACCATTATGTATTTTAACCCATTATACTATTTTATTTTCTAGATTTCTTCCATGCTGGTCTGGGAGCAAAGAAAAAACATAGAATGTACCAGTTGCTTCTCTTCCCGCGCAGATGGTATAAGCCCATCGTGGGATTGGGTGAAAATCTTAGGGATCATGTTATATAAGCGATGTGGCTAGCAACCTATCACTGTTTTGATTCCCCTTTCCATCCATACGCCCACAAACATGCTAAACGTGGTCTTTAGGTCTTGTCACCTTAGGCTCTGTCTACCCCGTAAGGGATAAAGACGTGATCTATGTATGTATGTATACATTTTAAGCTTTATGTCCTCTACCCGCACCCGTGCGAATAGACAAATTGAAGTTCATTGGCGGTCCAAATCAGAAAAACGACTTAAGTCCCATATCAGTTCTGTACAACTACATACTGTTATTTATTATTTATTCAAGTTTTTCACATATACTTCGTAGCAATTATAGACACAACCTATTTGACCTAGGCAAAAGCATTAACAGGAGTTGCCTTTTGGTTTTAGAGCTGTAACGCGTGCGTGATAGACCACCTGTCCTTTTCTTACTGTTCGTTCTAGACAGAGGGTAGTATAGCGCGCTCTTTTACTAGACATGCTGGCTAGACATTACGCCGGACACTGAGAGAAAAAACCAATGCCTAACAGTTGGATATTTCAATAGGCTAATAAAAAATAATAAAAAAAAATCATAATAATATAAATTTCATAAAAATTCTTCCATGCTGGTCTGGGAGTAAAGAAAAAACGTAGAATTTACCAGTTGCTTCTCTTCTAGCGCTGATGGTAAAAGCCCATTGAGGGAATGGGCGAAAGTCTTAGGAATCATGTTATAGGCGATGCAGCTAGCAACCCATCATTATTTTGCTTTCCCTTTCCACCTATACGCCCTTAATCATGCAAAACGTGGCCTAAGGTTTTGTTACCTTAGGCTCTGTCTACCTCGTACTTCCCAAACCTGCATTGCACAGGTGCCGCGAAGAGGGAACCCCATCCCGGGGTGGTCGTGGGGCGTCGCGGTGACACCGAGTGCTCCCGTAACGCCTCACATACGACCGAATAGGGATATCGTGTGGTTTTTAGTGGGTAAACCCGTACCGGGCGGATGCATAAGGCGCATTTTCCACACCATAAAAAAGGCTCTGTCTACCTCGTAAGGGATAAAGACGTATATGTATTTATGTATGTAATAAAAAAGTGCGTATTTAGCCGTCTCCTGAAATAGGTGCTTGAAGGCCAAGTAGATCATTCTGACAGCTATGAAATGATAATATACTGACACGCAATGTGGATACGAATAATTAATAACAGGATCGGGTTGACTGCTGACAGAAAAATATGTACTTGGTAGTATGATAAGGTGGCTAAAATAACACATTTAATAAACGACGACGAATTTTTGACGACCGGATAGCCTAGTGGTTAGTGACCCTGACTATGAAGCTAGAGGTCCTGGGTTCGAATCCCGGTAGGGGCAGACAGTTGTATGATGAATACGAATGTTTGTGCCTGAGTCCTGGATGTTGTATGTATTTAAGTATGTATTTATCTACATTATATAAGTATGTTTATCCGTTGCCTGGTACCCATAGCACAAGCTTTGCTTAGTTTGGGGCTGGGTCAATTGGTGTAATTTGTCCCAAGATATTTATATTTATATTTATATTTATATTTATATTTAATAAAGAAAATAACATACATACATACACAAATCACGTCTATATCCCTTACGGGGTAAAGCCTGAGGTAACAAAACCCAAAGGCCACGTTTAGCATGATTGTAGTATGATGGAAAAAGGAATCCCACCAAAAACATTCTGTAAAAAACTAGCCAAGTCTCGATGGAGCTGCTTGTTTATCTCTAAAAAGTAATGAAATCTAGACAAAGTCGTGCCAAGTCTAAGGTTGCTTACTGCGATTTCTTTATTATAAGTTATAGTTAATGTTGTGTGACTTGGCCGTTGAAGGGTACACAAGGGTACTAAACCAGGTGCTCCATGACATCATTGCACCAATCTGCATTCGTCAATAGCGGTAGTAGCGGTAGTAGCGGCGATAGTTCGGTTCTGGCGACAGATCTAACCGCATCGCCTATGACATGATTCTTAAGAATTTCGCCCATTCCCTCGATGGGCTTTAATGGGATGGGAAGAAAATAACCTAACCTAAAAATTTCATTTTAGATACAAGCTTTTTTGTTGACTGTACTAGCAATGGACCAGGAGTCCATGAAGTCTTAATGCGATGAAATTCCGACTCAGTTCAGGATTTAGCTGTCATTTTTTGTGGATCGGAATTGAATCGCATTAAGACGTCATGGTAACTCCCTAGTGCCTTTATCGTCCTGCACCCTTCTATACACGTAATAAATCAGTAGGAAGTTCGCGTCTGCACATTAAATAAATTCTTCAAAAACGAAGTGCTAACGAATAGGGAAGGGTAATAAAACGCAAAAAAGTAGATCTTATAATTTTTGTCTGTCTCTATGTATGTTCATTTACCTATGTCTGTGTTCGCTTATCTCCAAAACTGTTGGACCGATTCAATTGAAATTTTGCGTGGTGATACCTTATATCCCAGGTCAATATTTTAGATACTTTTAATCCTGAAAAATTAAAGAGTTATTATTTTTTATTTTTTTTATATGAATAGGAAGGCAAACGAGCAAGTGGGTCACCTGATGGTAAGTGATCACCACTGCCCATAGACACCCGCAACCCCGGAGGGATTGCAGATGCGTTGCCAACCTAGAGGACTAAGATGCAATGCCTCTTGTGCCCGTAATTTCCCCGGCTGTCTTACTCTCCACACCGGAACACAGCAGTGCAAGCACTGCTACTTAGCGGCAGGATTAGCGAGTAAGATGGTGGTAGCGATCCGGACGGACCTTGCACAAGGCCCTACCACCCGCAAAAAAACTATAACAACTTATGCAGCTTAGTACACAACAACTTGAGCATCTAATTAAGTAAACTTGGCGTGCTGACACCTTATATTGCCGCGGTTACATTAAACATTACATGATTAGTTGAAATTTGGTATACAGTTAGTTTCAGTCCCAGGGACGGACATAGGATAGTTTTTATCCCGGAAAACAGCATAGTTCCCGCGGGACAGCGATAAGTGAATTCTGCGCGCACGGAGTCATAAATAAAGTTACAATTCGTAGCAATAAAAATGCACTCGCCGTATACTCAATATACTCTGCGTTGCCAATAAATAAGTACCTACACAAAATCCAGAGCTATGAAATTTTAATGCTTATTTATTTGCTCGCTCCGAACCGTTTGTTGCGTGAATGGGAACGACGCCAACCGAATAATATCCAGTACCTAGTGAGCGTTTCCCAAAAAAGTCCACATGTCATTTTCAGAATTCAAATATTTTGAGTTTTCCTTACTCAAAATCGTTTAGGTACCTACCCTACTGATTCCCATACAATAAAAAAGTGTCCCAGATTTTACTTTGGATTTTTCATTCTTGTTCGTCACGTTCCATACATACCTAAGTACCTACATTATAGGCATATGTTTGGTTTTAATATAAGCCACTATGAAAGTACATCAGTTTATTACGAATCCGCTTACAACGACCGACCGCTTTTAACGACGGAATTTCAAACAATTGTCCGGTTACAACGACGAGCGTTGACGTTTTTACAAATAATCGTAGGTAAGAAGCTATCTCCGCCCCGCGCACCCTCGTTACCTGCACATAGCTGATTGGAATGCGACTGTTTGTTTTACGGCAGTACTTAAGTTTCGGGTAACGAGTACGCGTACAAAGTCATCTAAATATTAATAAATATGTACATTAATTTGTGATAAATAAAAAACAAAAATGTCTGTTCGTTTAGTACGGCGTCCGGTTAGTACGACGTAATATCACCGGTCCCTTGGCCGTCGTTATAATCGGATTCTACTGTACTTACGTCGCTAAAAACTGTTGGTTGTTAAATGCGAAGTCGTACTAAACGGATTACACTGTATATGAAAAAACCGGTCAAGTGCGAGTCGGACTCGCGCACCGAGGGTTCCGTATCATTATCTATAAATATCTTTTTAACCAGTGTAAGCAGAGCCCTGCTCCAAAGCAAAATGTACGCAGTGTGGGGTTACTTTATATTGGTCACTGCTATATACAGAGACAGACATACATACACATTTACGGTTTTCGCAATTATTCTTTAATCTGTGCTATAAGACCTACCTTCATACCAAATTTCAAGATTCTGCGTTCACGGGAAGTACCTTGTAGGTTTTGATTCCCTTGAGAGTTGAAAATTTGCGGAAATTTGCGGCATAAACGGCTGTATCTTTTGATTGCGTTGGCTTAGAAGTTTGATTTTTTCACAGCTTCAAGGGACAGTAGACCTGAGTAATTGATATAAATTTCAGCTTCATACCTCCACGCGTTCCTGAGAAAAAGGGTCTTGACAGACGGACGGACGGACGGACGGACGGACAGACGGACAACAAAGTGATCCTATAAGGGTTCCGTTTTTTCCTTTTGAGGTACGGAACCCTAAAAAGTGACGAACCGGAATGTAAATTTTGGGACACATGGTTTAAGGTGTGTTTTGTCTGTCAGTCTGTCACGATTTTCATTTATAAGTATAGATGAGTGTTCTTAACAATTATTCCCATTATTTCCTTACCGTGAATTAATAATATACTTTTGATGACCCGACCATTTGATATAGCCGATTTAGTAAATGAACTCGTACAGAGCTTCGAAATTGTAAATCCACGCACATTCAGATAACGCGGAGTTTCGGGCGCGTCCCGATTTTTCAACTAAAACGGAACGCATCCTTTACTTAGCCAAGCGTGTCCGTACCTGTCATGTGTCCATCGAGCATGCAACCAGTAGAGTGCGAGTCATTTGAATTGGTTGAAAAAAAATGCTGATTGGCCGGGCAAAGTCACACTGGATGAATAATTCAGCGTTTTAAGGCTTCGTCACTATCCTCTTGGTTGTGATTAAGTTAGACACTTTCGTGAGGTATTTTCACATAAGTGCTTTCAAAAATCAGGCCCGTAAATCTACTTTGATCTAGCTGCACTTGTCCTTCCCTTGTGATAATGATCGTGAGAAGATAAATACGTTTGACCCAAATCGAAGTCGTCGAATATTCACTGTTATCCCTATGAAAAAAAAACACTTAGATACCTACTTCGCTGCTCTTGCTGCTTGCTGTTGCTTGCTGCTCTTGAGTAGCGGAGTAACAAGGTAACTCCACCAAAACCATTTCATAAAATTGGCTGCCAAGACTCACAAGCTCACTATTTAGCTATAAAAAGTTACCACATCCAAGGAAAAGCCAAGCCCCTTCTGGCTTTAATCCTACATTTTGGTTTTAAAGTGAAACCAGGTTTATTACCCAACTCGCTCGCAATCGCCATCGTGTTCATTTTGACAGTTCTTGTATGAATGTGACAGCTAGCTGAATCCGATGCCAATTGTCAGCCCATACATGAACTATCAAAATGAACACGATGGCGATTGCGAGCGAGTTAGGTAATAAGCCTACTGATAGCTTCATAGCTCTTATGCATAACATAAAATTGAAAACCTGGTCGCGTAATTTTTTACTGGACATAAAACCATCGGACCGTCTGGCCGATATTATCAGAAATTATGATCAAAAATATTATCACAATATTGGAAAAAAACTTAATTTAATACGGCGAAACGGTCCGAGAAACGGTAGGTAGTGCCTCGCCTATTTTTTTTCCACTTGACTCTATTGCCCAATTCCTCTATGTATATTTCCGTGAGCACACAAAGTTGCAGTCGACCCACACGCAACCTTACCCGCTTATACACAGAAGCCAATATCTAATGTCGAAGAGAAAATTTAGATTGATAGAAGTTGAACACTCTGTAACTAGTGTTTGCAGTACCGGTACTGAAACCGAATTTGTATTTCCCGGGACTGGAGTAGATCCGGTACCGGGAAATACCCGGGAATTCGATACTTTCGGTATTAGAGGAAAAATGTGTTAAATAAAACTTTGCAAATAGTTTTATACATAGAACATTAAGTCAGTTTAGTACGCCGCTTAACCAAGACAGTGACAGCCGTGACATGGAGTGCTACTGACAAATTCACGACCGGCAGCCATAGCCATGGTGTCGCCAACTCAGTTTTATTAATTACTAGCTTCTGCCCGCGACTTCGTCTGCGTAGAATTATACATAAAAACCTTCCTCTTGAATCACTCTATCTATTAAAAAAACCGCATCAAAATCCGTTGTGTAGTTTTGAAGATATAAGCATACATAGGGACATAGGGACAGAGAAAGCGACTTTATTTTATACTATGACAATGTAGTGATAACTAAATTTGTGTCAAAATATTCCCAGTTTAAGAACTAAAATATTAATAAGTAAATACAAAATAAAAAGTTTAAATAAATTGAGATAAGTTAATCATCACATCATTTGTCATTGGTCACATGGGTGTTATTTTCTTAAATAAAACGTTATCATTCAAGCCGTCGGCGACTAAAGCTTGATAAAAGTTAAAAATATCAAAGTTATTATATGTTTTTTAGTACCGGAATTCCGAGAAAATGAGATCCGTTTCCCGGTACTGAGGGCGATGAAATGTCCCGGGAATTTCAGTACCGGTAATTCCCGGGAGCAATCCCTATCTGTAACACGGTTGAACAACCGAAGAATGGAAACCATTATGGAACTGCATTATATCTTTATTACACTTTCCATCGTAAAACAGACAAGAGAAGTTAGTTGTTTATGTGATACGTGTTTCCTTTATCACGCGCTAGCGGTTGCCCGCGACTCCGTCTGCGCTGAATTCGCTTATCATCCCGCAGGAACTATGCAATTTTCCGGGATAAAAACTATCCTTAACCTTCCCTGGAAACTACACTATCTCTGTACCAAACTACAAGCCCATGGACAAAAAAAAACATGTGAAATGAACCAGCGTGAAACACGCTTGGAAGGCTGTTACTATATCATAAAATAACTCTGAGCGCTATGCCGTCTTTTCTGAGCGCTACATTTATGGAATTTCTCAGGCACAAGTGAGGAATTACGACTAATTATTAATTTACGGTGTTTTTATAGCTTATAGATGATTAAAAATAAATGTTGAAAGACCTAGTGCCGCTTTAAAGTGGTGGTGTCGGAAGTTGGTGCAGTTTTTTTTTTTCAATGTATGGGAAAAAATCTGTACCTACCGCTCAGAAAAGACGGCATAGCGCTTACCGCCCTCAAAGGCTAGGAATAGCAGTTCAGAGAGGCAATGCGGCCAGCGTCTTGGGGTCGATACTTGTGGCGGAATTTGACGACATATTTACTTTATAGTTTTAGTCTGTTTTAAAATATTGTTTTGGTTCATTATTTATTATTATTAAATAAACTGTTGACAAATGTTTGCATAAGTTGCTGTTCGAAATTCATTTGCCATAATTTCATATGGCATAATGATGATTTGATATAACTGGCCGGGGAGACAATGAAGCGACACGCCCGCGACGCTTCTTCGTCCCATGTCTTTTTTGTTTGGCCCTCGCCTAATAATTAGAACCTCTAGTGTAAATGTTCACACAAAAAACGTCTCCAACGTGTTCACGTTAACGTTTCAATTACTATGGAATAATTGGTATACCACTTGCGTATCAAAACTGTAACAACCATGAGCCTTACCATGACGTCTTAATGCGATTTAATACCGATTCAGTTTAGGTTATGTCAGATCTGTACTAAAAATTACAGCCAAAACCTGAACTGAGTCGGAATTAATACGTCATGGTAAGGCCCCTGTTTTCGTAGTATTTGACATTTTATTGGAACTCGTCGGAGTTATTTTGTGACGGAAAACTTACACTGAGCATACTACTTGTGGGAATATTAATCAAGAAAAATAATTAACACAATAACGCTATATATTTTTGTGATCTATACTACCATTTATTACAAATATTAAGTGACAAAGTCAGACTTATAACATAATAGAGTAGCGCATCTTTCATAAAACAATGTATTCTCCATTTCAATCAATTTTAAAGACTTATTATAAACAAAATAATGATTTAAATTCCCTCACAATCACTCATTGTATCCAATTAATATCACCTCCACCAGAATTTTGAAGAATTATACTTGATATCTCACATTTTATAACAATCATACTATGATTATTTTATTTTATTTTTGTATGAACTAGGAGGGACTTGTTTGTTTATAAAAGAGTAATGGATTGAAAATAGACTATAAATCGAGCCATGCGTGATTAGGAAAAACTGTATTCAGAGGTTAAGAAGTATTTAAAACAAAGTAAATTAAGTTACTAGCTTATTATACGGGTGGTCTATAACAATATACAACGCGATTATCTGATAGCCAAGTCCAGTCCAGCCAGAAAGGATTTAGACGAATCGATTTTTATACAAAGTCAACTTGGGAACTACTCCGAAATTCGTATCATATCGTCCCGCTCAATCACACATTAATGGTCGTAGGTGTGAGTGAAACGCCACGAAACTTCGAATTTCGGAGTAAGTGTTTTATACCTAGTTTGATAATGTAACGGTTTACCCGTTTACAGTCGCCTTTAACTCGCATACAAAATAGTCGAAAACGAATGAAAAGGGAACTAAACATTGCCTTGGCAACTGTTTAATAATCCGGTATCGTATGGCTGAATATTATTTATTATAATTTTATTGGTCTAATTATCGTTTTGCATAATTCTTCTCCAATCAAAACTGAAACATTACGCTACTTACTCAGAACATTTATTATAACTTCCCTTAAAAGTCGATCAGTAAACAGTTTTAATTATACGAAACGATCGTTAGACCAAACGTTATGTTATGCCAAAAAAACATTCGACAACCGTCCGACCGTCACCTCCTACTCCATTCTGCCGGACTGTTCTCAACTGCCCCCCTTGTTTGAATAAGGAATCGGTTCAACCGTTTTTGCGTTAAGATTTCTTTTATCCACAGTCGAATAAGGAGGTACACGGGGTCTCGTAAAATTGTTCCGGATTATTCCAGCTGGCGGTTTAGTTAGTCTGACTACCAATCA
The DNA here is from genome assembly GCA_949127965.1 of Pandemis corylana. Lineage (NCBI taxonomy): Eukaryota > Metazoa > Arthropoda > Insecta > Lepidoptera > Tortricidae > Pandemis > Pandemis corylana. Next base: position 11,989,765 of record OX421864.1, on the reverse strand, counting down.
GTGGCGTGGCTTCCATAGAACTCAATTGCCACCGGCTTGCCTATTTTTAGGCAGTAGGGCACTAGTGCGCAGAATTAGAGGAAAAAGCTATTAAAATTCCCTTCGGCTTGCTATACATATAAAACGTGAGTGGCGTGGCGTCAAGTAATAAAGTGCCGAAATGCCTTAATAGGCAAGCCAGTGGGACTCGAGTTCTATGGACGCCACGCCACTGATACGCATAAGCCTTCCTCTTGAATCACTCTATTAAAAAAACTGCATCGAAATCCGGTGCGCAGTTTTGAATATCTAAGCATACATAGGGACAGCGGAAAGCGACTTTGTTTTATACTGTAGTCGACAAATGTTGCCTTGATCGATGTCCAAAGTGCCCGGCTACATTTTTAATAAAAAAATCTTTATAGGGGTGCTCAGACGAACTAACTAGTGATGTGCCGGATCGTTAAAAATGTATATCCGCGGTTATCTGATTACGGATACGGATCTTTATTTTTTTATCCGATTGGTGCCGGTTTATAATTTTCTGTTATATTTGAATGATCTCATTATAACTATAAAAACATAAGTTTTAGTTTTTTCACTGTCATAAAAGTGACGTTATAAGTTGCTTTAATGTTGATCTCACTATAATTATAAAAAAAAAGATTAAAGTTTTAGTTATTTCATTGTCATAAAAGTGATGTTATAACTTGCTATAACATTGATCTCATTATAAAGATTTTTTCAGTTATGTAGTATTGGTATGGTAACTTAATGCGATAAATGTTTCCAATAAAAAGGTGCCAAATATTTGATTTTAAGAAATAAAAATACTCTGACTGGAATTTTATAGTTATTTTAATTCTACCTAACCACCTGTAAAAGATCCGCGTGAAAAGTAACGGACACGGATACGGATACGGATTTTTCTTTTCCCTCGGATATCCGCGGATACGGATATCCGGAACATCACTAGAACTAAACCAGCCAGCTGCTGATATATGCTGGAAAAAATTGAGACCTTGTTGTATGGTCTACACGAATATGAAGTGGGGGCTGGAGCAGCAGTGGCTGCGCTTGTCGGGGCTGCCGGCCCTCTGCCATTTGCCACGGCAGTGCGGCGCCACCAGCGCGTAGAACCTTGTCGTGTGCCCTGCCACGCCGTGCCCGCCACACCGCCATTTTAGATCCCGTCGAAGCGCCGCCGCTTCGCAAAGCACGCACACTTTTTCACCTAGAAAGATACAAACAATTGATAGAAGACACGTATTAAATTACATACATGAATCACATATTTATCTCGTACGGGGCAGACAGAGCCTATTGTAACAAGACCTAACACGTTTAGCTTTATTGTGGTGGATGGAAAGGGGAATCAAAATAGTGATGGGTTGCTAGCCACATCCTATAACACGATTCCAAAGATACTAGATAGATATACATAATACATAATATTAATGGGTGCGTAATGGGTCAAAATATACTACAAATTTTCTCTTTCTCTTTTACAATTAATTTTAAAGTTTATTTAATTATTTTAATTTAATAGTAGTTTTAGTTTTGTATTTACATTTTAAATATCTGTTTTTTCCTCTTGAATCACTATCTATTAAAAAAAGCTGCATCAAAATCCGTTGCGTAGATCGTAGATCTTTAAAACTATGCAACGGATTTTGATGCGGTTTTTTGATAGATAGTGATTCAAGAGGAAGTTAATAATGTATATTTCTACGCAGACGAAGTCGCGGGCAGAAGCTATTTATATACAATATAAATATGTACAGTGCTTTTTTCGTAATGTATTTGACAGTGTCGTGTTCTGAATAAATAGAATGAAAACTAACATTGTTAAGATCGAGAGCAAGTGCAATGGTTATTGTGATAGGTCATAATATCAAGCAAGAATATCTGTTACATACGATCAAAGCTACAAGATACAAGAGGTGGATAAAAAAACAGGCTAATGAAGCGATTCTGATAAGAACGCATTCATAAATTACGTAAAATATGGGATTTTTAACCTCCATCCCCTGTCAAGCATTTTATCTTAGTTAAACTCACCCTCCCGCTCATGGCATAATTTCTGAAATGTCCCTAATGATTATCTGCATTGCTCGTTCTTTTACATACCTATTTATGTTTTAACGAGCTCTTTTGGTATAAATATTCTTGCTAGTAGCTATGTATAGGCATTAGGCACACTCTGAGAACAAACTACTAATGGAAGCACAAATTAACGTTAAGAATTGCCTATTGCTTGATATAGACATAAACACATACACAGAAACACACCGAAATAGTATTGTTTGCAACTGTGTGATACGTAAAACAGGAGTGTGGATTTATGAAACGATCCTTGGCGACTTTCATAATAAGATCACACGAGTGTAAGGCCTAGTTATGTCCAGTAGGCTTATTACCTAGCTCGCTCGCCATCGCCATCGTGTTCATTTCGACAGTTCTTGTATGAATGTGACAGCTAGCTGATTCCGATGCCAATTGTCAGCCCATACATGAACTGTCAAAGTGAACACGACGGCGATTGCGAGCGAGTTAGACAATAAGCCTATAGTTGCATACAATTTATCTACACACATAAAGTACTCTAAGCGAATAAAACATCACCGTCGTAATGATATCGATTTCGGTATCATTATGACGCTGTAATAATACTGCTGTAACGCTTACGAATAGTTTTTGAACGAATTCTAGAGAACTTATTATTATATTCTGTAAATAAACATACGTAATATATGCGCCACTGCGCTCGGCTCTGCGCCCCGCTTGTATCAAATTCCTTTGAGAAGCTAATATAATAAAAAGGCATGTTTTCATGTCAACGCCATACCTTCGCGGAGGGCTTTGTAGTCTGAGTCCAAGTGACACGCCTTCGACACTTTAGTCACTTCGAACTCGACGCAGTACCTGCAACAATTTCCGGTCAATTTAATGTGGGATGAGTGGAAAGGAGCGTAGCATGACGTACGAATGAGTGTGAGTGACAGCATGATTTGTGAGTACGGGTGCGAAAGAGAAAGCATGAATGACTAGCAATATTATTTGTTTAGAACTAAGGGTAATTGAGATTCACTTGGAAGGCGAAACGATAAGACGTGTTAATTTGTAAATCCTATTTTTAATTAATTATACTTTCTTTAAATTTTGAAAACTGGTTTCTCTTCGATTACGATCCCACATTAATATATTGGAAGCTGATTTGACGACGAAACTACATGCTTTTTGGGAAAAAAATTGGCAAACATATATGGCGCTATCTGCGGGAATCGTGGTGATATTATGAAAGACGTAAGACACTTAATTAAATGTTATACATACATAGATAGGCATAAATAATTGGGTGTCATTTTCGGCTAATTTGGTGGCTCTTTGCCGGAATTTGGCATTATTTATGTTTTATTTACAGTACATAGGTCCCTGTCTAACGGTGAAGACATTTCAGCTGTATTTCAGCATAAAATATATAAAATACTAGCTTTTACCCGCGACTTCATCCGCGCAGATAACGTCAGAGTGACGACACCCTATACATCCACTCATGTCTCCAAGTACAAGGTTTTTACTTCCTATCCCATGGGAAATTCGGAAAATGCCTTCTTAGAGTACCTACGTGATCCTCTAGGAATATTATCTTCTAATTATTTACCTCGTGTTTTTATCCCGTGGGAAATTTGAAAAATTCCCTTGTAGTGCACCTTTATACTAATCAAGGAATAATATGTAGGTGCCAAATGTTATGTAGCTTTATTGGTACATCATTTCGGGATTTTCCAATCGGAATAAAAAGTTCCTATATGCGTCTCCAGTAGGCTTATTACCTAACTCGCTCGCAATCGCCATCGTGTTCATTTTGACAGTTCACGTATGGGCTGACAATTGGCATCGGAATCAGCTAGCTGTCACATTCATACAAGAACTGTCAAAATGAACACGATGGCGATTGTGAGCGAGTTAGGTAATAAGCCTACTGGTTCTAAGCAACCCCACCAATTTTCAGCCAAATCAGTTCCGCCGTTCTCGAGTTAATAGTGTAACTAACACGACTTTCTTTTACAAAATATAGAAGATAGATATGCTATAGTAGTATTATTCCTAAACCTTTATAATGGAAACACCATTAGTGGAGAGAGAATGCCATAAATAACGTTATCTTTTGTTCTTAAACACTTATTGCCAACCTTTGTCAGAGCTAAGCGAAACAATATTAATATTACAGGGGCCAAAACACACCCGCAAATATTTGTAAAAGACGCCATTTTCATAGCGAAAATGTCGCCGAGTTTCGCAAATTTCCGGTCGCCATATTTATATTTACGGATTTTGTCCGGCAGACATGTTTGCTCATTAAAACGTCCCAAATTACGCTTAGTTTGATAACAGTTGAATTTCCGCTTCGGATCAAATTAAACGTGATTGTTATACGGTGTTTGTGAGCTGGTATTTGGTAACGATTAAGTACAGTCAAGTGTAATAATATGTATCTAGACAAAGTTTCAAAAATAAGTATCATACGCTCTTACGCCAGCGTAATAAGGTCGTGGGACATATTTTTGAGAAGTTCCTATTGATACTTATTTTTGCACTTGACCGTACCTACATACATACATACATACATATATCATGTCTTTATCCTAAGCCTAAGGTAGCAAAGCTTTGGTGGTATAGGCAGTACCACATGCAGTTCGCGCGTTCAGCGTCCTTGTCGGGTCGTCGGATGAGTTCGAAATAATACACCAACACTGATTACACTAACGAATATATATATTGTCACTAGTATTGATAAGTGCACAGTTAATAACATATATCTTTAGAATAACAAGGCCTGCGCAGGAGGCAGTTCAATGGCGTGGCTCAAGATGGCCATACACAAACACCTCTGCGCGGGTCACAGACTCGCAATGTCAGAGGTCACAGATAATACAAATTAGGGATTATAGATATAATAATGCGCTGTGCGATAGTGTCGCCACAAAGCCTTCTGATTAAGGGCGTATAGGTGGAAAGGGGAATCAAAAATAGTGATAGGTGGCCAGTCGCATCGCCTATAACATGATTCCTAAGACTTTCGCCCATTCCCTCGATGAGCTTTTACCTGCGCGGGAAGAGAAGCAACTGGTAAATTCTATGTTTTTTCTTCTCCCAGACCAGCGTGGAAGAAGCGCTGTGTCCGTTACTTAATAACAATAACTTAACGTACCTATGTATAACTTGCAAAAGAGGTACCTATTCTATTCTAGCCCTCTAGACTGGCAACGCATCTGCAATCTTCTAGCGTAGTGGGTGTCCATGGGTGCGTAGTTAGTAATGTTCCGGATATCCCTATCCGTATCCTTATCCGTGTCCGTTACTTTTCACGCGGATCTTTTACGGATCTTTTACAGGTGATTAGGTAGAATTAAAATAGCTATAAAATTCCATTCAGAGTATTTTTATATCTTAAAATCAAATATTTCGCACCTTTATATTGCACACATTTATCGCAGTAAGTTACCATACCAATACTACATAATTGAAAGAATCTTTCGTCAGCTATCGCTTCAAGGTCGCGGGCGAATACCAATCGAATAAAAAAATAAAGATCCGTATCCGTATCCGCGGATATACATTTTTAACGATCCGGCACATCACCAGTGCTAGTGCTCGTTTACCATCAGACCCACTTGCTCCTTTGCCTTCTTCCCTTGCGTTCCTTGTTGTATAATTAATTGTTGCCGGTCAGTCCAAAAAAAAAAAACATTACTGTCGCGCTAAACTCTCCAGTAATGTTGCATACAAATTCCATTACTGTCTAGTTATTAACTTTTTAAAAATGCAAATCACGATTATAAAATAAAGGCACAAGACTTAAAACACCAAATTAAAAAAAAAACTAATACGACAATGTGTTTATCTGTGTCTGAAACAGCTTTAGGTGTTCTGGGTAGAAAAATACTCTCTTCAAATGCCATTGATAGAAAAAGGCGGCAAAGCAAAACAATTTTCACTATTTTGTTTTCATTTATTTTTGTTCTTGTTTATTTTCGATTTTTGGGAAAAGCACTATACTTGCCTCGGCCAGAATAGCATTGCTGGCTTCGTATTATTAAACCAATACTCAGCCAGCATTTGCCTACTTCCTGGCCTAGACAGTAATGTACTGTTAAAGATTTCTTGCGGCGCATTCTTCTTGGCAATGATGGTCTTTCCGAATGTGCTGGTAGTTTCAAAAAGACATGTAAAAGAGCCCCTGGCGGCCAATTTGCAAAAATAAATTTTCGTTTTCATTTTCATTTTCATACTCACTCTCTATGCGAGTTGGACTCGGGGTCATCGGGGTTGCGCAGGCGCAGGTTCTTGCGGATGTCGACGGTGGCGTTGGAGTGCCGGCTGACCGACAGCGCGCCCGGCAGGATCATCGCCGTCTCCTCTGTCACCGGGATAAAGAGGTGAAATGAACAGATACTTCATAATTTGGAATGCAATTTTGGAGTGAGACTCTGTGCTGGCGTTTTGTTTTTATACATTCACCATGCTCCCCGCGCTGCAGTGACTTGAGTAAAATTTAGGGCCGATTTTTCAATCCTCAGATAAGCACTTAACTGCCGGGTACCCATTGTAGTATGGCGATTGGCCACTTAAAGTGTTTAGCAGTAACACAATAGTTTACTGCTACATAAACGCATATTGCTTGTGTCAGCGACAACCTAAGCATTAATAAATGTATAAAATTAAGGCGACCAAATAAACATAGGTTCTTCTTATACCATCTTAACTGGTGTTACTTACTGCGTAACCCCCATCACCTACAATCTTAAATACTATTATTACATGGCGACCCTGCCACAAGAACCGAAAAGGAACTACTGAGAAAAATTTAACAAGCAGTCAGAACCGAACAAAAGGAAGAATCACTCTCAACAACTCTCAACAAAGAAACAATCAAGAATCAAGAATCAATAATCAAGAATCAAGACAACATGAGCCAAATGATGACATTCACAATCAAAATAGGCGAGACGCACGTCAGCGTCACAGGGCCGAAGCAGGCGATTCAGCTGATAAAAATAAAAATAGAGACAACCATCGACACGCCGCCGCCAACGACGCCGCCAACGACGCCGCCGCCAACGACACCGCCGCCAACAACGTCGATACCTACAAGAAGAGTACGGTTCGCGTCACCAAACACACCAACAACGACGCCAAGGCAGACATCCACGACGCCACTAGCAAGGGCGTATACAACCTACACGGGGAATCGAAGACGGAACCTGCCGCCGTCCACTAACATCGACCAGCCCTACGCGCCGCTGCGCCAGCCAACGAGGCTCCCACCACCACCACGCCACGCCCGCCACGCCACCACGCCATGGACCCCAAGAGGACGAGGCCGAATCCGACAGGTGACGTTGCAGTAGGCGACCCCATGGAAACACTCGCTAACTAATTATTAATTTTTTTAATTTTTTTTTACTTTCTATCTCGCAAAGGTTGTCGCAAAGCAGGTATATATACTTTTTTTTTATATTTTCTCTTTTTTCGTACTGTTCATGAATTTTTTTTTATTTTCAAGTAAAATTCCAGTAACCTAGTGTCACAAAGTTCATTCACTTTATTTCGTTTCGCAATTTGCGACAGTTGCTAGCGCCGCTTACGTTATGCGCGTCAGCATTTATTGGAACTAGGCCGCGCACCGGTACCTAAGTATGCGACTTATAATTAAAATTGAATGTAATTAGAAACCATGGGAATGCGTCGCATCATTCCAGTATTTAAATAGTTAACAATAATACTCAATAAAACTATTTTTATACAATTAAAGAATTAAAATGAATTTAAAGATCCTAAGAATATAATTCTTAGATTTAATGATTTTGTTTAAAGATTATCAGATCAGTAATTTAAAAAGATTATCAGATCAGTAATTTAAAAAGATTAAATAGAATTAAATGATCAAATTAAATAATTTGATAATATAGAATTGGAGGATCGATTTAAATAATTTGAAGATGAATAATTGAAGATTGAGTAAAATGATTTTTATTTTTTATTTTGGTACGGTACACTACTGTCAACATAGTTAGAGCTCTTAGTCCTTATCTGATCATGGTGTTTGGACTACCGTGCCCTCCGTGAAGATGTTGGAGACTTTATGTCTTAATGAATTTAGAGACTCTTAACTTACAGGCACGCCGAAATGGGTGACCTGATATGCCAAGTTATTATAGGGCCAAGATGCCCATGAGGTTAATGTTGAAGGGCCAAGATGCCCATATGTTTATTGAGATTATGAAAAGGGACGCATAGAAGCGTAGCCCAGTTTATTTTAGGAGCAGATGACTCCGATTAAAGGCATTATTTATTAATATGACACCATAGTACCGTTACCATAAAAATGAATAAAGCAAAATATTACGATTAATCGATCAATAAATAATTAAATAATACAGAAATAAAATAATACAACGTAATTACTAAAGAATTAATAACTAACTAATTAATAGAAAAATTTAAATACGTGACACTAGCAAACTAAAATAAATGTTGATATGATAAAATGAATAATAATAAATTTGAAATTTTTAAGTGTATAAACTTAATATAAGTAACTTTTCCCAGTAACAAACTTACAAAAAAAATGTAAACAAGTAACATGCGTTTAAATTTTTTTTTTCTGCCACCCCGGCGGTGAAGGGACTTTCGGGGGAGGTGTAGTATGGCGATTGGCCACTTAAAGTGTTTAGCAGTAACACAATAGTTTACTGCTACATAAACGCATATTGCTTGTGTCAGCGACAACCTAAGCATTAATAAATGTATAAAATTAAGGCGACCAAATAAACATAGGTTCTTCTTATACCATCTTAACTGGTGTTACTTACTGCGTAACCCCCATCACCTACAATCTTAAATACTATTATTACACCATAGAGTTGTTGGTCGAATAGGTCCTATCTGACGTTTGAAAAATCGACTCTAAGTAGATTCAGATTTATTTATTTATCAGATTTATGTCTGTTGTGATCGTAAAAATTTATAATATCAAGTACATAATAAATTATAAACAATGAAATAAAAATACAAACATACATACATCGCATCTTTATCCCTTACGGGGTAGACAGAGACTAAAGTAACAAAACCTTAAGGCCACGTTTAGCATGATTGTGGGCGTATAGGTGGAAAGGGGAATCAAAATAGTGATGGGTTGCTAGCCGCATCGCCTATAACATGATTCCTATGCCCATTCCATGCCCTAGGTCTCTAAGTTCGCAGGCATACTCTCGTAGATAAATATGTCGGCCCCACGACACGCGGGTCTTTCCTGAAAGCGCCATACGGCGTGGAACTGCTCTAAGGCGTCCTGTGGTACGCAATAACGCTTATCTTTGTCGTTTGCTGTCGTTTGTCGTGCTACAAACACACTCGCCGTAGCGACGGTGTGACTTAGGGACTATCAAAAATGTACACAGAAGTCACATGAAGTGTCAAAAATTCCGACCCCCAAACTATAGTCTGTCCAATCATTTATTTTCTCGATGACAGCTCCCGTAGAATGTAACTGCGCTTTTTACGCAAAAATTAACTTTTAAATGCGAGGTATAAAAAATATGACGACTGCCTAATTTTGTTCCTTGATCCCATATAATATGCATCTAAGACAAATTGAGTCCAGATATGCAGTAATATCTTTTTAAAGTACGATAAACAATAAACGTTTTAATAAAGTTACATTCTATGGGAATGCAAATAGTGATGTTAATTGAAATATCGATATTGTATCGGTATTGTATATATTGAACTAGATGTGTTCATGCGACTTTGTACACGTTGTAATTTTTTACCGGGATAAAAAATAGCCTATGTTACTCAGGAATAATGTAGCATTTTAATGGTGAAATATTTTTTGTTTTTCCAGTAGTGTTTACTTTATTTATTACAAACATACTGTCATTCGGCCATTTTGCACGCTTAGTAATAAATTAGCATTCAAGTCGGTTGTTTTATTGGCTCCATAGCTGAATACTTCTCAACTACTCGTATATATAATAAAATTGGATCGATATCGTATCTACTGATCACTTATTAGGTCACAACACAATAACTATAAATGGTTGGAAAGACTATAGGTAAAAACATGTGTCTCGGAGGATTGTGTTTGAGTGTCTCCGACTTCGGCGATCTACATATAAAAAGGCGCAGTGAACAATGAATAATACTCGCTTAGCAATAGAACAGATTATACACAAAAAAGAAAATAAAAAATAAAAAAAGAGATTAATCATGCAACAAGAGTCCAAATAAACAACGTATCCTTGAGAGAATAATTGGTAGCATTATAATATGCAATCATACAGTAAAATACTGCAGAGCTTATTAGCCACATCTATGCACCACTTGGAATATTTGGGGATTGAGGTTTAATGTTTAAGACACTGTTAAGAGGAGATTTTCTGTATCAGCATATGTAAGGCCTCACCTCGTATAGGTACGTCACTGTCATCCCCACAGCCCTGGTGCTCCTGGCAGGCGCGACGCTGCACCAGCGAGGGGCAGTGCCTCCCGCCGCGAGCTGGTGAGCGCACCACTCGGCGGCTGCGCACCATGCTGCCAGCCCCGCAGTGGGTGTCACAGACCGACCACTGGCCCCATGGGGACACCTCGCAGTCCACCACTGAAACAAGAAACAAATCTAAATATATATATAACTCAAAGGTGACTGACTGACTGACTGACTGACTGACATAGTGATCTATCAACGCACAGCCCAAACCACTGGACGGATCGGGCTGAAATTTGGCATGCAGGTAGATGTTATGACGTAGGCATCCGCTAAGAAAGGATTTTGATCAATTCTACCCCCAAGGGGATAAAATAGGGGATGAAAGTTCGTATGAAACTTTGTCACCCGATCGGGCTGAGACTTTGCATGCATAAAGCTACAGTGACGTAGGCATCCTTTAAGAACGGATTGCGTTATTTCTGCGAGATAGCGATAAACGAATTCTACGCAGACGAAGTTGCGGGCAACAGCTAGTGAATGATAAATGGCGGTTCATCTTGGTCTGGAAGCAGGAGACGTGGAATGTACCAGGTGCTTTTCGCGCGCATTTTGTAAAAGCCCATCGAGAAAATGGGCAAAAGTCTTAGGAATCATGTTATAGGCGATGGGGACATCACTGTTTTCAGTCCCCCTTCCGCGTACACTTGCACTATCACGCTAAACGTAACTTAAGGGTGTATTTACCCCGAAAGGGATTAAGACGTGATTAATATAATTATGTATAAATTAAAATATGATCAAATAATAACCAATATAGGAGCAAAGGAAAAACATAGAATGTACCAGTTGTTTCTTGTCGCGTGCAGATGTTATAAGCGATGCGGCTAGTAACCCATCACTATTTTGATTCCCCATTCCACCTAAGCGTCTAAAATCATGCTAGCGTGGCCTTTAGGTCTTGCTACCTTAGGCTCTGTCTACCCCATGTATCATAGAGGCACCAAGAGATTTTTCAAAATTACCACGGGATAAAAGAACGGGATGGAAAATAAAGATTTAATGTAGTAGACATATTTTTTAAGGATCACAAAGGTGCTCTAAGAAGCGATTTTTCGAATTTTCCACGAGACAAAAGGGCGGGATAGGAAACAAAGGCTTTAGTACCTATTGAAGACATCGCCTATAACATGATTCTTAAGATTGTCGCTCATTCCCCCAATGGGCTTTTACCATCTGCGCGGGACTAGAAGCAACTGGTACATTCTATGTTTTTCCTTTGCTCCCAGACCAGCGTGGAATTAGGCTATATATTATTATATTAAATTTCTATGCTGGTCTGTAAGCTTATTACCTAACGCTCGCAATCGCCATCGTGTTCATTTTGACAGTTCATGTATGGGCTGACAATTGGCATCGGAATCAGCTAGCTGTCACATTCATACAATAACTGCCGAAATGAACACGATGGCGATTGCGAGCAAGTTAGGCAATAAGCCTACTGGTCGGATTGAGACTGTATAAAATTCACTGCAGAAACATTCTCTTAGCTACCTACACCCAGCGCTAAATCACACTGAGGCCCGGAAACCTCGCCGCAATTTTTTATTCTCCGAGCGCACTTCAAATTATCAATTTTTAATTTATTCAACACACAACCCCGAACATTGACAGTAAACGTACAAAATGGCCAATAAAAGACGGTTAACTGCAATTTGTCAGCTGGGTCTTTAATGGCGCCGTGTTACGGGGAAGTTACGCTCCGCAGAATTAAAGAAATTTCGCCGTGAAACTGTCTGAACAGCGCCGTTTTATGAGCAGGTAGCTTACAATTTATGACAGCTTGAACTAGGGATGCTAGACGGGTGATATTGAATTTGGATTTCAATTTAGATTATTTAGTCACTCAATAAAAAATACACCATATCGTACATTGTCAAATTAGAAGTTGGATTGAAATCGTCAAGATAATACAATAAAGTTCTGTATAAAAAATCAATTTAAAGTTTACGTACAAAGGGGTAGACAGAGCGTAACAAAGCCTTAAAGCCACGTCTCTAGCATGCTTAAGGGCGTATAGGTGGAAGGGAAAATCGAAATAGTGATGGGTTGCTAGCCGCATCGCCTGTATGAATTTTAGTTTAATAATGATTATTTTTCTTTTAGTTTATAGTTTAAACAATAAACACTAAAATATAGGCAAAAGGGGGTCAGAAGGGAGAGGAACAATAAAAAAATCCAGTAACAAATTACCAGAAAAAAGGAGATATAATATGTCTAAAAATATAACTAAACTACTTTTAAAGCAAGCTGAGTTAGAAATTTTAAGTGAAAACACAAGATATTAAAGTAAAGTAAAGTAAAAATGTCTTTATTTATAATATGCAAAAGGTTACAACATGTCTGTTCGGCAGCCTCCGCACTAGACTCAGGGCCTGTGTCGCGGAGACTAGAGACAGTTATAACAATAAAATAAAAATCCGAAATAATTGGTGTGCGTATGTGTGTGTGTGTGTGCATTTAATTACAGGCTGTAAGAATATTTTTAGGTCTATCCCTTCCCCCGCCACAATCCCTTCTCATCCCATTTTACGGTACTCTGCAGAATTAAAGAAAATTCGCCGTTAAAATTGGTGCACAGCGCCCTGTTTTACGGTCAGGTAGCTTTCAATATTTTATGGCAGGTTGAAGTTTAACGTCGGTCGCGTCAACCGGTTACAGCGGAACGCTTATTTCCCACATTTATGGCTTATGGGCTCATTAGACAGCGCACGAAAGTGGTCGGCGTGGGGCACAGAGTCGCCAAGCTAAAATGAGCGTGGGCGCGTGGGCCGGCCACGTGTGCCGACGACACGACGAACAGTAGAGCATCTGCGTTTTGGACTGGAGACCCCGGGTAAGCAGAAGAACTGAAGGCAGACCAGCAGACCACCTGCCTGAGGGTCCGATGACATAAAGGAGACAGCAGGACCAGTCTGGAAGAGGAAAACGGGCAACCGTTCGGGATGGAGACGGATTGGAGAGGCGTATGCCCAACGGTGGGCGTTTACAAGCTGAAGAAGAAGAAGAAGACGGCATAGTACTAGTTGTTGCGGGATAAAAAGGAGCATATGTGTTATACATACATACATACATAAATCAGGTCTTTATCCCATACGCGATAGACAGAGCCTAGGTAACAAGCCTAAAGGCCCCGTTTAGCATGATTGTGGTCGTAAAGGTGAATCAAAATATGATTCCTAACATTTTCACCCAATCCCTCGTTGGGCACCATCTGCGCGGAAGGAGAAGCAACTGGTACATTCTATGTTTTTTCTTCACTCCTAGACTAGCATGTGTTATTACAGACTATAAGTCTATCTATGTGCCAAATATGACTCAAAAACTTTTGCATTTACGATAATAGTAGGATAGTAGGATAGCAACCCTAGCGGCGCACGGGTACAATTGAGACGCTGCCAGCATTATCGTCATATTGCAACGAATTTACAAAAAAACCTCAACAAATTACATATCTAAACCTTCCTCATAAATCACTCTATATATTGGTGAAAACCGCATGAAAATCCGTAACGTAGTTTTTGAGTTTATCTAAAATGAAATACGAGCTAACGAAATATTTCTTTTACTTTTTCTGTGTGTCTACTCTTAATACTTATGTCCTATCAATCATTCAAAGGTTAACTGGAAGAGATCCCTTGGGGATAAGTTTGCCTTTGTGCATTTGTGTTGTCCTGTATTCATCTTTTTCTTGTTTTATGTACAATAAAGAGTTATACATGCATACGAGGTATTCACTCATAGACTGAGCTCGGCACTTAAACCAGACTACGATGTATTCCGTACAATTTATCGAGGCAGTTTTATCTACGAAATATCTACGAATACTCGAAGCTACAGATGGCTCAGCTACTTAAGTTAGTCTCGAAATAATTCAGACAATGTACCAGCCCCGCGGATTCTGGGAACGAATCCATCGACGGTAAGAAGGTCATAAATCGCGTTCCTTAAACGTGAAGTCATTTGGGATAGAGAAACCGAGGTTGCTGCTAAAATAATGATTTATACGAGACTAGAAGTTGCTTTTGAGTTAACGGATGAATCCATTACGCTCAAGTCAAAGCTAGACGGTCTAATATTCATGGCTTTAGATGTTTCTTGTAGTTGTAACTTAGTATTCATGTCTCTAGCCGGTTTGATTACTTTTTTCAGACAGACAGAACTTGAGATAACGTAACAGGCCTGAACCTTCGTAAGTTTAACACGAGATGCAAGCACATTCAAAATACAGGCAAGAAAGCTTTCGTTTCTCAATGGTTTCAATGATTGAAACAGGTCAGTTTTTTACTTTGCTATACCTATGTATTAAGGTAACAAAACCGACAGCAAAATTATTATGTAAAATAGGGGCACTTTTTTCTTTTAAGAAAGAAAGAAAGAAGACATTTATTCCTTTTTGCAAGACACACAAATAAAAGAAAATATACACAATTTTGTAGAAAATAATCAAGACAAGAAAAATAGATCATGAGCGTTGTGTGTGTCTTTGCAAAAGTGAAACGGTCGCTGGCTCAGCATTACGCTGAGGTGTTAGACGCCTGCAGCACTGATTTTCAGCCAGAACCGTCTATGACTCACGAAACGATACACAGATAAAATATACTACACAATCCATAAACTTTTACGTAAACAAATAGTAAAATAGATAGAATCCGACTTATGTGTAACTAAAAAATAATAATAATAATAATACATAATTTAATTAAATAGTTTACAGTAAACAAAAAATAAAAAGGAGGGAAAACTAAATTGTTCAAAAACAACAGGCTGGCATATTAAAGTGCAAAGTGCTGGAGGACTATTGTAAGGAGGACAACAAATGCTATTCTTGATCCTGAGTAAATACCAGATTTACATTTTTTTTTAAGTTCCCCATAAAACGCCGGAGCGTCGCTCAAAGCTCGACATTGCACGACGGAGAAACAAAACACCATTTGCCGCGCTCACACCGTATACGTGTATGTACGTTAATTTGCTTGTTTTCCAACTCTACACTCAAATTACTCACTCCTCCACAGCTTAGTCCCGGAGTATATCTCTAAGTGGTAGTAAGTGCTGAAATATGTTCGCAGGATTACCTACTGCACTCACGCTCCGCGCTTGTTTGGTTCACGTGAGGAATATTACGCTTTTGCTTTTAAACAAAAACAGCTCAATTACAGACTGGTGAAGATGGGAATCTAACGATATTATGCAGATGTAAGTGGTTCATATATTTTACTAGCGACCCGCCCCGGCTTCGCACGGTATATTATGCATGTATTATACATATAAACGTTCCTCTTGAATCACTCTATCTATTAAAAATACCCGCATCAAAATCCGTTGTGTAGTATCCGGACTTGGGGACAGAAAAAGCGACTTTGTTTTATACTATGTAGTGATGCATACATTCATAAATCACGTCTTTATACCTTACGGGGTAGAGAGAGCCTAAGGTGATAGACCTAGGCCACGTTTAGCATGATTGTGGGCGTATAGGTGGATAAATTTCATATTCATTAAAAAATTACAAAGTACCTATGCGATGGACGATTGGATACCGGATTTGCCTTCCTTGTTGTACAGTCGCCATCAAATATTTCAGTACGGCCACGGTGGTCAAAAATATCGAATAAATAAAACTATTAGAGAAATATTTTTGATCCCCTTGATCGCTCCGAAATATCTGATGGCGACTGTGTATACAGCATCTGATCTGTTCTGTTCTCCAGTCCATTATGGTTGCCTGGTAGAGATCGCTCTGTAGTAATAAGGCCGCCTATTGTTACCTTGTAATATTCTGTATACCTTTTTTCTGTTTTGGTTGTTGTGGTGTTCAATAAAGAGTTATTGTATTGTATTGTATACAAAAAGAATAAACAATTAATCGACGAACCACAAAGGCGAAGGAAGGAGAGTAAATAAACTGTTGGAAAAACTCTTCAGCTGAATAATATTGGTACAGAATAATAAATCTTTATTATGTAGTGAACTGCAAAGCAAGAGTTATAATTGTGACCGGCTAACAAAGTCCGCGCTAACTTTCCGCCTCCAGTCACCTAGTTAAAATTAATCGTTTTTAGTACATTTACGGATAATATTATACTAGAATTTTGCATGAAGTTTATCACTGTTAATGATTTACTAACATGTGAAGGGTTAAGTTTCGTACAAAAAATCATCTATGTAGAAGTACCTCTTAGAAAAAGAAAGCGGGCAAGTGTATATCGGGCCAGGTATACGAGTTCCATAGTTTCATAGTACAAATGAGTGAAAAAAAACCATCCAACGTTAGTAAAATGCAGCGACTATATTATATTCTGTTATTCTTCAAATTTATCTTCCGTGCTGGTCTGGGAGTAAAGAAAAGACATAGAATATACCAGTTGCTTTTCTTCCCGCGCTGGTAAAAGTCCATCGAGGGAATGGGCGAAAATCTTAGGAATCATGTTATAGGCGATGCGACTATTTTTGATTCCCCTTTCCACTTATACGCCCACAATCATGCTAAACGTGGCCTTTAGGTCTTGATACGTTACCTTAGGCTCTGTCTATTCCGTCTCTCTCGTCCTTCCACAGGGAAGGCAGCGGCGAGCTGGAGAGCCCGTCATACTCCCGTTGCGGCCCCGAGCGCGGGAATGCATAAGGTGCATTTTCCACACATTAAAAAAAAGGCTCTGTCTATCCCGTAAGGAATAAAGTCGTGATTTGTGTGTGTGTGTGTGTATTCTTCCAATTTAAACACTGTCTAATTAACTCTCAACCTCCACATTTATACACTCCGCGTAATTAAGGCGCCTCCTCCAGATTTATGCACTTCGTCTAATTAACGGCCATTCTCCAGATTTATGCACTCCGTCTAATTAACATTAATTCTCCAGATTTATACCATCCATTTAATTGTCAGTGTCAAAAATACTGACTTGTGTCGAGTGCACATCTAAATATATATAACTCAAAGGTGACTGACTGACTGACATAGTGATCTATCAACGCACAGCCCAAACCACTGGACGGATCGGGCTGAAATTTGGCATGCAGGTAGATATTATGACGTAGGCATCCGTTAAGAAAGGGTTTTGATCAATTCTACCCCCAGGGGATAAAATAGGGGATGAAAGTTTGTATGAAACTTTGTCAATTTTAAACCGATCGGGCTGAGACTTTGCATGCATAAAGCTACTATGACGTAGGCATCCTCTAAGAACGGACTTTGATAAATTCCATCCCTAAGGGGATAAAAAATGTGATGAAAGTTTGCAAAGGTCGTAGCTGCCTAGAGTCGCGACGTTAATAATTATTGCTGAATCAACATCAGTTCTTAAGTCTAATTCTACGCGGACGAAGTCGCGAGCAGAAGCTAGTCCTGAATAAAGTTCGACACAATTCTTATTTTTCACTGCCTACACTACTTAATAAGTATAACTGCCAGTGGCGTGACGTCAAGCATACCAGAAGGCAAACCGAAGGAAATTTAACTAGCCTTTTCCTCTAATTCTGCGCAATAAAAGTGCCCAACTGCCTTAAAATAGGCAAGCCGGTGGGAATCGAGTTCTATGGACGCCACACTGATACCTATACTACAAAATTATGCCCGGGAAAATTGCCACTAAAGTAGCAATTTGAATAAACTTTACTCCTTTACCCTCGCCTTTTTAAAAACGGTGGAGTTAGTCCATTTCCTACGAGTCGGCAGCGAATATTGAATTTATTGCAAATGCACAAGTTTGCGGAACTGACTTTATCGGATTTCGATGTTACCCGACTATGAGTTCATCATCTGCTACTGTATGCGATTCGGTATGGTACTTGAAATCTTATTGAATAATTTTGTTGTTTGTATCCCCAGTAACTATTAAACTTTTGGGGATATTAAGTTTAGTATAAATCGGGTTATAAACCATGTAAATTTCTAAAACGTCAGTGAAAATTAGAACAAATAGAAAAATCCGAAAAGTAAAGCTATGGCCGGGAATTGAACCCGGATCCTCGTCATTCGCGTGCTATACTCCTGCACCACCCATAGCAGGTGCATAGACTTCGAATTTTTCTACCTGTTACTACTGTCACGTGACCTTGTTACTGTGCGAATTTTTGGCGCTAAGCGTCATTCTGTTTGAATGATGTGTCCGTACGACACAATTACAAACTCCCGTGGAACATCTACTGCTCACCAGGGACGAGAGAAGGCACTGTTTTTCAAATGCTATGTACGATCAAATTAATCAAGTTCTTTTTTTAAACCGTAAAAGTAAACATAAAAATCAAGAAAAAAAAATCTTGATTCATTTGATAGTATAAACCATGTGTACCTATTTTTGACAAAAACTTTAGAAGCAGTTTTAACGTGAAAGCACGCACAAAGAGAGACGGTCAGACCGCTGGACTAACGGAAGGACGGATACGGGGAAGAATAAAGAAAGACCAGGTCAAATTTTTACTAGTTCACAAGATTAATGAGAACCCTATAAGTATCTTCGAAGCTACTCGTATTTAAAAGTCAGCACAATTTTTCGCACTTTCGAGATGTCTTTTCACACATGTGCTTTCAAAAATCGGGCCATGGAAGCCTAAAAAACTATTATGTTTTGTGTTTGAGTTAATTGTAGGTACTTAAATAGTTTCCTGAAGCTAGGACAATGGGTTTAAAAAGCTTTCATTTAAATTTTGGTACCCAAAAAAATTTACCAAATTCAATTCAAAAGTACGAATTTAAATTTTGCGTAAAACAGAAACCGGTAAACAAATTTAATGTAGAAAGAATTCACGATCCGGATGAAGTTATCTGTAGGTGTAGCTGTAGGTGTGAATTCCAAATTTGAAAGAGCGTATTGCTTACTGGCTGGAAAGTTTTGTTCGAAATACAAAAGTTATTCGCTCGGAACGGTTTCAGGTAAAATAAAGTTTGATTTACGAACATTTAGAACTATCGGAGAATTTTTGAGAATGGAATTCTGCTGCCGTATTTTGTTGCGACTTGTAAGTTCGCATTTAAAAAGTTAGGACGTTCATTTCAAGTTAAGATAAATCGCGTAATATTTCTTTACGGTTTCGAGTCTAACTCTAAAGTGGGGCAAATAACATAAAATGTGAAATGCTACGCCACATTTTACAAGCTATTTATTTAAAACTTAAATAATAAAGTCTATTTTGAAGTTGTGTTCTTTATAGTGTTGGTACATGTCACGTCCTTATCCCTTACATGGTAGACAGAGCCTAAGGTAACAAGGCCTAAAGGCCACGTTTAGCATGATTGTGGGCGTATAGGTGGAAACGGGAATCAAAATAGTGCTGGGTTTCCAGCCGCATCGCCTATAACATGATTCATGATGATGATGATAATGTAGGTAAATTGTATTAAGTAGGTACTAGTCAAATAGTGGGTGGACTGTGGAGTCGACTTAAACTTAGAGTAGAAGAAAAACTTACTAATTTGATTATTTTTCCCAACTATTCAATCATTTAATTTGATTAATTTTCCCAGCTAATCAAACATTCAATTTTTTTAATTTTCCCAGCTAATCAAACATTTAATTTGATAATTTTCCCAACTAATCAAACATTTAATTTGATTAATTTTCCCAGCTAATCAAACATTTAATTTGATAATTTTACCATGTAATCAAACATTTTATTTGGTTAATTTTCCCAACTAATCAAACATTTAATTTGATTAATTTTCCCAGCTAATCAAACATTTAATTTGATTAATTTTCCCAACTAATCAAACATTTAATTTGAGTATTTTTGCAGCATACGCAAATTATTGCCACTTTCGAATGGAACCTACCGCTCTCCGTCGCTAAAAGTTATCTAAAAAGTTACTTATCTATTTAAATTAAATATCTGACCGACAGAACGTAAACTTTCTCACCCGATAACGTATCCAAAAATTTACACGCTGGATTTTCTTTAATATCACCGCACTTAGGTACTTCATTGCACGTGTCGTCTTCATTGCACATCGAGAGTCTACATAGCTAGAATTTGAGAACTATGTTATCAAACTTCAGATAAAATTTATGACTAGATTTTAGGTAAGTGTATACATGGTTTTAGTATGACAATAATATGTCCGTATTTTGTTGTGTTTAGTTGAGTGAGGTCAGGCTAAAGGTTTGTCAGGTCAGGTTTGTCAATACTTTCCACAATCTTCATCTGCACTTCTAGACTTTTTTTAAGCGACTCGATTGTATGTCATGAATTCCTTTGCAACTCAAAGCGTGGCGCAATAAATTAAATTAAAAAACAAAAACCGAGCGCAAAATCTCCCCCGGCGCGGGGAAACGCAGGTTCTTAATAAATAATTTGAAACAAAACTGTTAAACCATTTTGAGCCGCGTGGCAAAACGAAGTAACTGAATTCTCGCCCCATTTCCCGCCCCATAAATCCACGGACTGAGTGTTGCCATTGTGCGGCCATCTCAAACTCGCTGGCTCCCACAATACGATATTTACTGCTGTTTTTATTTTTTAAATACCGCTCACGCCATTTGATTTTATGTTTTTCGGCGTTACTTATCATATTTTGCCATCGTCTAGGGTAGGGTTGCCATAAATATGGGGCATTAACTTGCCTATCTTTTATCTTGTATCCCTTAAAATAATCATAAAATATTATATAAATACTTAAACCTTTAAAATAACAAAAGGATCTTATTATATTCAGATTCAGATTCAAATTATTTATTGGCCAAGTAATCAACATTACATTTTAGCACGTCATTATAACTAAGCACATTACTGAGTCTCAATAATCATGATTACGAAATAATATAATTACAAAACAGCAATCGTAACATAGATGGCAATCTATTCCAAGCAATATCACATAAGTAAAGTATTTTTATAGGCGGGAAGCTTAACACACACACACACACACACACACACACACACACAAATCACGTCCCTATCCCTTACGGGGAAGCTTAACACAATCTATAAACTCATTAATTGAATAGAAGGCGTTTTCCTGCAAGAATGCTTTAATTTTTCTTTGAAAATCTATTAATGGCAATCGTGTCAGGACTAGCGGCAGCATATTATACATAATTATCTTAATGGGTATGCCTTGTTTGTAGTATCTTGCCAATCTGACTTTTGGGACGCACAATTTGTCTTTGTTTCTTGTATTATATTTGTGAACATCCTTCCTTTTTTCATATTCTCCTTGTCCTTGTGAATTTCTAACAGACTGTTATATATGAATAGTGAGTCAACAGTCATTATTCGATCTTTTTGGAAGTAAGGTCTAGCCGATTCATAGATGCGTAAGTTATTCATAATTCTTATTGCTTTCGGTAAATCGTTTGTAAATCAATGTATTTTTACGTTCATAATTATTATTCTACTTACAACATTTCTATAACATTACGAGTAGGTACACCCCATACACATTTTCTCGTTACGCATTTCAAAGAGGCAAATATTTTTGTTGAGGCATTTCATCAAAGGCCGTAGTCTCAAGCGAGCGATTAAAAAGAATTTATATAGAGACCGTTCCGTTTCACGCAGCCTGATAGCTATTTATACGTTCCCTTATACAGTTGACCTCCTATTCCTACTCTGTGTATACTTACTACCTTTTGTGAATTTTTTTGAATTTTAGGTTTCTAATTTTAACCTCTACATATACCTACGAACTGATAAAGTTTTTTCGTTTAAGTCAAGTGCCTAAGTAATTTCACCGCTTGTCATACGCACTACGTTGGAATTGGAAGCCGCAACAGCGAATAAGATGGTGATAGCAATCCAGATGGATCATACGATATACAAGCTCCTACCGCCAGCGACCGCTACCTGCCTCTTTTCGAAACATTGCAACCTTTATAGCGCTCAAAGTGTTAGTAAGCAGCATGTGGCTCTACCATACCGCTTGAGGAGTCACTAGTCACTTGTATACTACTCTTACAGCGCTAAAGCGTCAGTCTCAGTTTGCGCTACTGTACCTCCACAATTGCTCTCCTATATCTCTTAAATTCATTCTGTAACTCCACTAAATTGCCATAGTGGAAACTAAGAGCATAAGAACTTATGCCCATGGGGTTTAGTACAGTTATAGCATGCTATAACTCCTATGTGATAGCACTAACTAATGACCTGGGGATCTTTTGAGCTCTTTTATATTTCTATTCTCACTCTTATATTAACGCCTAATGTTAGTTGGGAAGCTCCTACCGCCAGCGACCGCTACCTACCTCTTTTCGAAACATTTCAACCCGTATACTCGGATATAGCTAGATTTATGATACACGCTAAATTTAAGTTTTTTCCGACTGTTACCGCAACTTAATCGCTAAAAAAATACGTTGGTTCATAATTTAGTCTGCCTTTCAAGTATAAGTAATGCAAGCCTTATTTCTGAACGTTGCGCTGTAGCCTAATGCGATAGTCTGTGGTCTGATTTGACACAGACAGAGGCCCCCTGCGTAGCCTCTTCCCACGATGGTCGTATTAGAAAGAGCGTTATATTGTCTTGGAAATATCAATTTCTTAAATACCGATGATCATTGTTGCTGCGAATTGTCTATTCACGTTACTCTTACAAATATAGATTAGCAAATAGATGTTTAACGTAGCAAAATCTCAATCGAATCCCCAAGGAAACAGTCCGCGCTGTTCGAGTCACGGTAAAAGCCGTCCGTAACACGGCGGGTGTGTTCGAGCCCCCGAGACGGAAACTTTGACTTCCGCTACGCGTCAGATCTGAGTGCTGAGTTTCCTTATTTTATAATGTATGTTTTTTCGTGCTTTTAAAGCATTGTTGTCGAGAACGTTGTGTTTTGACTTGTATAACACTGTAGTATTAATATACTTTTACAAAGTTGTACACACACACACACACACACTTTCTAATTATTCTTGTGTTTTAATTACTTCACTTGGCACTCGCGATACAGACCCTGAGTCTAGTGCGAAGGCCGCTGTTTCACTTACCGCATAAAATGTCATCTACCTATCTCTATGTAACAATGTGTTCTTGTTATGCGCTTTGTAATTTCTGTGGGGAAATAAAGTTTCTTATTTCTTAAAAAAATAAAAAATAAGAACGACCTGTTTTTTAGTCACCGTTATAGTTCGCTCATTAGTTCAAGTTACAACCACCGCTACTTACCGCTATCTGAATCCTCAAAATCTTTCATACGTCACCTCATTCTTCAAATCGAATATTCACTCTCTCACTGTTATTATCATCCGTCTCATTCCCCCTCTTACGTTCCTGTCCACATTTGACGCGCAAAGAAACTCCGAGCATAGCGAAACGTACAATAGGTACATCGAATTCCTAACTTCAAATAAGGTTTCAGGCGTTTTATATTCCGCGTAGTACGGAACGTATCTCAGTTTGTTCAAACAGTCTCATTTACTTCGTATGCTGTAAAGAAAACTACACTGTGACTGTTGACCAGGGATGTTACGGAGCTTCGACTCCGGTTCCGTTAAGTCGGAACTTCCGATTATTATTACACCTTCGGTTCCGACTTCGCCTCCGACACTTTTAAATCGAAGGTTTTAATCGGAGGTCGAAGCATAACATAGTGGCGGCGGCGGCCTGTGTCGACTGTTATGAACAGGTTCATACATGTCGCGCGGGCAATCCCCCCGACTCCCACTACGTGCACTCTATCGTCAATTATCCGACCCTGCCTCCGAACTAACTACGAAAAACTACCTCCGTTCATCCCTACTGTTGACGACGGAATTTAAAAACGTTTCCGCTATGGTTTAAATGGTTTTATAACAAACTAACACAAAAACAAAGTATGTTATGTTATCCCTTAATGGCGGCCGTAAGGCTTGAGCCAATGTCAGTTTAAATGACAACTGTGCGGTAATAGTATATTACAGACCGAGGGCGGGGAATTCGTAATTGTCCCAGATCGCAGGTGTTTTGTGGCTCGAACCGAAGGTGACGGCCATAAATATGCGATCTGGGGCTTTGCGAATTACCGTCTGTGGTTTGTATAAAGTTTTACGTCTTGCCTCGGCCAGGAAGTGAGATTCTCTGCCCCCATATCCCAATTACGGCCTAGGGTGACGTAAAATATATACCTAATTAAAAAAAATTGTGACAAAATGTCGGCAACGTTCTACAGTAATGGTCAAAGACCCCCTTCTCCCTGGCTCTTTGCCAACGGTCAGTGATATCTCTCAGAAGGGAATCTGTGAAAACCGTAGGATTCATGTTATAGGCGATGCGGCTAGCAACCCGTTATTATTTTGTTTTTTTTTTTAAAACGCGGCGGGTCTTGTTACCGTAGGCTCTGTCTACCCGTATGAGTTATGTAAAGGCTTGTGTGTGTTGTATTGTCACACTCGCCCCCGCAAAATTTCAAGTGTCAGACAAAATTTCGTGCAAAAATAATCTCTAGCCTGTCATAAAGTGCTTTGGACAATTTCGTTTAAAAATTTGGAAAAGTTCCAAGAAAAACGTTCACGTAGATTGACGTTGACGTGATAAACGGTGCTCGACTATCCACACTCCGTGGCTCCGTACCATAGAGCAAACAACCCTATAGAGAGGAAACGTAAGTAAGTAAAAGTATTATAGTGCAAATGTAAAGAAACAGACAAAATTCACAAAAAAAAACATTCAATATATGCACAAAGGCGACGAGGGAAAATGGGCAAAAATCATAGGAATCATGTTATGGGAGATGCGGCTAGCAACCCATCACTATTTCTATTCCATTTTCCATCAACCTGGCCTGTAGGTTTTGTCACCTTAGGCTCTGTCTACAGCGTAAGGGATAAATAAGTGATTTGTGTATGTGTATGTACAAAGGTGAACTTATCCCTATAAGGGATCTGTACCAAAACGTCGTATAATTCGTAACAATTAAAATTAAGCCAAGCCGAAATTGGCGATTACTGCTCTCTGACTGGCCCACCGAAGGTCAGTCAGGTCAGTAGAGTTGATCAAGCAGCTATTATGATCGATGTGTATAGTTAATGTTTATTCGTTGTGTGCACAATGAATGAAACTCGATATTTTTTTATAAAAACCAAAAAGTAAATATACATCATAATTCTAATAACTTAAATGGCTTAGTTTCGTAAAGGAAAAACAATAGAGAAAAAATTGTGTTAGTATAGAGTAAGTCGAAAAAGTCTGATATGTTGCCACAATTGCATAGCCCTTATTGCTCTTCCATGCTGGTCTGGGAGTAAAGAAAAAACATAGAATGTACCAGTTGCTTCTCTTCCCGCGTACATGGTAAAAGTCCATCGAGGGCAAATCGAGTGAGCGAAAATCTTAGGTATCGTGTAATGCGGCTGGCAACCCATCACTATTTTGATTCCCTTTTCCACCTGTACGCCCACAATCATGCTATAACGTGGCCTTTGGGTATTGTTACCTGATGTTCTGTCTACCCGTAAGGGATAAAGACGTGATTTATGTATGTTAGGTATTATTGCCAATCTATTTGGTTATATGCTCTATGCTCCATACCGTACATAATGGAGCAGCGGTGACAGATTGCACCCATATTTTGATTTATCGAACACATTTGCCATATTACAAGCGCATTATAGAGCCCCGGAGATCGATGCTCACCAGCGCGACATGACACGTTATAGCAGATTGTGCAACAAGGGAATAAAGGGCGCCATTTTAGCACAGTCGGTTTTATCCACCCAAGCCGTAGGCAATAGCTGTAGGGGCAATGGAATTTTCTAATTTGAGGAATTATGTTTTTTTTTATTGAATTTTGATGGTTTTACATCTCGATTTTGACAAAAAACAATGTACCTTCAATTTATTTTTTCTTTTATTTAGTAGAAGTTACAAGCAATAAATTAATAATAATATAATCGAGCGTAACCTCCTCTGCCTGAAATAACCAACTAAGCATACTTTTCCTATCCTAGTCACTATAGCTTCTTTCACACCAGCACGTTTCTTTATCACACTATATATGTAGGTATGAAAACAGAAAGTTAAGTAAACACAGGTATTTAATGGGTGATGGGCTGATGGACTTCCACACTCTCGGTACGTGTCACGCGAGCCTGGGGCTTTTGAAGTGACGAGGATACGCGTTGACGTAACGACATAAACAGGGCCATTTTTCACGGAAAACAGGAAATAATGTTAATTAAATTATATACCTAGGGAGTAAAGTACTTCAATTTCTAAATGTCAGTGAAAATTAGAACACATAGAAAAATCCGAAAAGTAAAGCTATGGCTTGGAATAGAACCCGGATCCTCGTCATTCCGTGACGCGTGCTATACGCCTACACCACCTATAGCAGGTAACAAAGTACAGGTAGTAAAGTACTACTGTTACAAAATGAAAGGTCGATTGTAACGAAGTTATTACTAAACACCGTAAAATTTGCAATATGTTGATGTTCTATTTTCCCAGGGCCTAGTGCGGATTGGGAACTTCACACACACCATTGAAGCCCTACGATCCTGGAGGCCTAAGCCAAGAGGCACGCCGAATTACGCGAAATTTAAAAAAAAAGTGACGTCGCTACGCTACGCGTCGCTCCCGCCTTAGCCTTCTGAACCTAACCTATCCGAGTCGCTTCGTCCCTAAAAGGTTTTGCTCGCTCGCTGCCAGCGAGGTACCAGTAGGCTTATTACCTAACCCGCTCGCAATCGCCATCGTGTTCATTTTGACAGTTCTTGTATGAATGTGACAGCTAGCTGATTCCGATGCCAATTGTCAGCCCATACATGAACTGTCAAAATGAACACGATGGCGATTGCGAGCGAGTTAGGTAATAAGCCTACTGATCTACTACTTCGTACAAATAGCTCGCAAGTGCATCATTTTAGATATTTTGACCATTTGGTATTACAAATGTTGGTGTTTTAAACATTAGACATTTAGTCCAATAGGTATTTTAAATTCGTACGTAGGTGTTAATTGCTTAGGTATTTTAAATGTAAGGTATTTCGATTTTAGGGATTTTGAACGTTGGTTATTTTACGTTAGGTTTTTTTAATTTTAGGTATTGTAATACGTACCCGTTATAACATTCATAAATACACAGTCGGATAAAACCTTAAAGCTTGCCGTACTGCGGCGTAACAGTAAACCGTAGTGCAATACAATGAGATGTCAGCTCCAACAACTGATGCCTCTTGCTGTCAACATGCAGTGTAGCTCGAGTCTGTTTGTGGAAATTCGACGAAGAAAGATGGCGGCTTTGTTGCAATGTCTCGTCAAAGCAACCTGTGAATTGTTTTATATTTCGCCTGACTGTTGTTTTCTCGTCTGTTTTATTACGAAGTAGCCTATTTAATAATTCTATACATGCATACATATATCACGTCTTTATCCCTTACAGGGTAGACAGAGCCTAAGGTAACAAAACATAGATGATCAAAATAGTGATGGGTTGCTAGCCGCATAGCCTATAACACGATTCCTAAGACTCGCCCATTCTCTCGATGGGCTTTTACCATCGGCGCGGGAAAAGAAGCAACTATGTTGATACACCTTTCCACCTATACACCCACAATCATGCTAAGCGTGGCCTTAAGGTGTTGTTACTTTAGGCTCTGTCTACCTTATAAGGGATAAAGACCTGATTTATGTAAGTATGTATACACTCGATAAACATAACTTTCCTTCTAGCGCAGTCGAGTAAAAACTATTAACGTACAATGTGCAAGCAGAAATTGATGGCCAGTCACTCCAATGTAAAGGCATGCAGCACAGCACGCATTAACCAGTCTGTGGTGTGGTCTATGGTTGTTGTGGCTTTATGAAAATTAAAAAAAAAACAATTCTCATTTCAATTTCATCCGTCTGGCCTCAATCAGGCATCGCCAGATGGAAAATTAAAAACCGAAACAGCATAATGCAAACATTGTTATTCTGTGTTTTAATCATTCGCCGAGGGTCGGGTCTAATTATTCAACTTAATTGGAGTTTTGTCCGGATGGTCCCGGATTCTATCGGCATGGATTCGCTTACAATCCTACGTAGACCAGTGGAAGGTTGTCAGTCGCAAAGGAAAATTATCTTTCAACTACTAATGTTTTTTTTTTTTAATTTAATAGTTTATTTTGTTTTAAATCCACTTTGTTATTTACCTTTTAGAAGCTGAAAATTACTAAAGACACGCTGGTTTATTAAGCTACGAAAACTATAACTCTTTTCCTTATCTGTGAAACGTAAATGACAAAGTGACAGATAAGGACAAACGATTGCTAAGTTAGCAGAAGCCTACTGAGCGTTTATGAATAAGGGGGTTAGTCTTTAGTACTTTTTTACCAATAATTTAGAAGGAAAGGTTGGAGGAAGAGGGAGCTTTACTTTCGGATTTTCCTACATACATACATCTTTATCCCTTACGGAGTAGACAGAGCATTAGGTAACAAAACCTTAAGGCATTTAGCATGATTAAGGGCCCATAACATGATTCCAAAGACTTTCGCCCGTTCCCTCGATAGGCTTTTACTTGCACGGGAAGAGAAGCAACTGGTAAATTCTGTTTTCTTTACTCCCAGACCAGCATGCAAGCAAGTAAAATGCTTGATATTTGATGTTGTGTTAGGTTCCATTCGTGTGCAAGCAGGAATAACACTACCTCAAATAATCGTTATGCCTGCTTGCAACACTTTCTAGTTGGGTTTTGGCGGCAAAGCCGATAGACTTTTGACAGTCGCTAGCTTGGGGAAATCGGGAATGGGGATGATGATAAAAGGTTTACTTTAGAAATAAGAAAACGAATATTAGAATTAAGAGTACTAGATTATGGTATTGTATGGTTGCCCTAGAGAAGGAATATACTAATGTAAACGGGTGAGTGTGTTTTATTATAATTGTAACATTAAAAAAAACAGAATTACAGATTCAAGCACAGCCCGTCTCGCCCTTAACGCTTCCAAATATTAGCTAAAGCATTTAAATTCCCCTTATCCCGCCCGTTGTCTAATTAGGAACGAATCAGCGGCCACCGGGAACCTTCTGTATTTACATTGCTAATTGTGGCAGAACTGTTTTTTAATGCAATTTCATTTGGAATTGTACAATGTTTCACCCGTTAATTGTGTACGTGACGTGCTTTCCGCTGGGCTTCATCATTAACTCTTTTTCAGGGTTCCGTCTAATCTAATCTGATCAGCCCACATCCACCCACTGCTGAGTAAAGGCCTGTTCATTTTCACGTCCCGTGCCAATCTATCTATCTATTTTTAGGATAATATGGCCCCATCGATAGATGCGATGATTTCGCCAGTGTCAAATTAAAAATATATTCCAAAATCTTGTTACAAAATGTCGGCAACGTTGTACGGTAGAAAATGGTCAAAAGACCCCCTCCTCCCTGTCGGGCTCTTGGCTAACTGATAGTGATTTATTAACAAATAATTAACTAGAGTAGAATAACATTAATGAATTTAATAATATCAATGTATAGTTTAATGTAAGTACTTAATTAATTTCATGGCATGTTTTTGACATTATATTACAATCCTAGATTTAGATATTAACTACTATTGTGTGCCCTTGCAGAGCGTCATGGACTGACTTAGAACAATGTTACCATATTCATAATGGTATGTACATGACTTGACAATGAATAAATAAATAAATAAATGATATCCCTCGGAGACCGCCAGGACATCATTAACCGATGCCCAGGGTGCACTGGGCCAAGTACTGCTCTTCCCACCGGATGGACCCAAAAACGAACCGCAGTTCTTGGCCACACGCGGAGGTAACTCGACTCGCACCCCCTGTGCCAGTCTCATCCACAGTTTTCCAGCCGAATGACAGATGTCATCTGACCAACCGGCTGGGTTCCGTACCTCTAAATAAAGGGAACTCTTATCGGTCACCTGGTTGTGCGTCTCTCCGTCTGTAAAGACCCCTTTTCTCGGGAACACGTAAAGGTATAAAGTTGAAATGAAAACCAAATATTGAGAGATTTGTGATTTGTGGTCCCCTAGAGTTGTGAAAAAATCAACTTTCTAAGCCAAAAATTCGCAAAACAAGGTCACTGGAACTGAAAATTAGAACACAGAAAAATCCGAAAAGTTAATCTATGGCCGGGAATTGAACCCGGATCCTTGTCATTCCGTGATGCGTGCTATATTTCTACACCACCCATAGCAGGTGGGTAAGCCTTCGAATTTTTCTATCTGTTACTAGCTGTCACGTGACCTTGTTACTATGCGAATTTCTGTCGCTAAGCGTCATCCGTTTAAATGATGTGTCTGTACGACACAATTAAATTATTAACTCCCGTGGAACATCTACTGCTCACCAGCCCCGCTAGAACGAGAGCGCACGAAAGTCGCGTCGCGCGCGAGTTGGACTACCCGTCTCTTTCTTGTTGGTACAGTAAGAAAAGGACGGGCAATCTATCTCGCGCGCGACGCGACTCTTGTGCGCTCTCGTGCTAGACGTGCAGGGACGAGACAAGGCGCTGTTTTTCAAATGATAGGTAGTTACTATCAAATTAATCAAGAATTATGACTTCTTGGTTTTTTGTGCTTACTTTTACGGTTTTATCGTTAGAAATATAATTTATAAACGACACTGAAAATGAGAACATATAGAAAAATCCGAAAAGTAAAGCTATAGCTTGGTACGTATATGTAAAAAAATTCTAAGTCAAAGTTTACAAAGATTAAAGTCAACTATCCCTCACTATTTGTTTTTACTGTAACTTCAACACGCGACAGTATTCAGTCTTAATTAAAGATGTAATTAAGAGCTATACCTACCCTCCTTTGTATATCACTGAATAGGTATTGCGTGCCAAGAGAATCAACATGCCTACCAAAATAATTAACTACGGAACTCCCTACTATGTGATATTTGTACATTTATACATAAAGATACTATCCAACGGCAAATTTATTTTTCGGATTTCCGCACCAACTTGTCTATTTTGCAGGAACACGCACACACGCACACGCACAGAGGGAGAGAGAAAGAGACACACAGACAAATACCGTTAACCAGGGTGACTGATTTACATACGGAGTGACTTTAAAAAGTAGTTACTGTAGGTTATATAGATCTACCGAACTGGCTGGTTTACGAACTGGCTGGTTCGTCTGTGCGCTCGAAGTTTGTAAATCGAACACTCGTTCGATTTATTTGAAAATTTTGTTTTGCTGTAGAAGTGAATCTATATTTTTTTTTATTATCTATTTCTTTCAATTTCTCAGGCTCTTTCTTTCATGCACTGGCGTTGCAACGATTCTGTCAGCCTAACAGCAGGCAACTCCATGGGTAGAGCTGCCTTGAGGAGGCACAACATACTATTCATTGACTTTTATTTTCTTATTAAAAAAAAAATATTGCATTAGACACATTAATACACTAAAAACAAAGAGCACAACAGACGCACATTTCAAACTTTCATTCAATTTCTGTGAAATAATCGAAAAAAAAACAAAAATGCGACGTTGCCAGCTCAGGGTGCACTTCAGGTTTCCGTTTGGGGTACCATCGGCCGATTCAAGTATCAAAGCCAAGAGTGAGTGAGACAGCAAAACCCGAAGGCAATTCTAATAGCGGCTACAGACACACGTGAGAACCGAGAAGGCACCTCTACTCATGCGACCTTCTCATTCGCATTCTCGATCGTTATCCGGAATGGACGACAGTACCGTATTAGCGGCTACAGACTCACGCGAGAAGCCTCGCCGAGAAATTACGCGAGAAACGAGAAGGCATCTATACTCATGCGACCTTCTCATTCGCATTGTCGATCATTATCCGGAATGGGGGACAGTACTGTATCAATGCCACGGTCGCACTGAGACCGAACAAGAATGTGATACCGTTCTCTTTTCTCGCCCGAGAAATCCTTTGAAGCGGGCAAACATAGAACAGGCGAGCGCGAGAACGAGACGGCGAGATAGCGATCACATTCACGCTTCTCGGGTGTTCTCGGAGGTTCTCGGCGTGAGTTTGGAGGCGCTATAACAGCTCACAGACTGCACTAATATTGACTAATGATTTCACAATTTGCATTCAATCAGCGACTAAGTAATTAGTCTGTGTCCAGTATATCCACTGCTAGCTTCGGTTATGTCGTATCTGAAGTGTTGATCTAGGATAAACGTGGCTACTGAATACACATCCTAGCTAATATAAGTAAGTAAATAACATTAATATATGCACAAAGGCGGACTTATCCCTATAAGGGATCTCTACCAGTTAACCTTTGAGTAGATGAGAGGAGCATTAAACGAGGCAACGACAAAGTGTGAGCTTAAAATTCCAGATAGTGAAAGCCATGCTGCATCTTCCATGCTGGTCTGGGAGCAAAGAAAAAACATAGAATGTACCAGTTGCTTCTCTACCCGCGCAGATGGTAAAAGCCCATCGGGGGAATGGGCGAAAATAATAGGAATCATGTTATAGGCGATGAGACTAGCAACCCATCACTATTTTGATTCCATTTTCCACCTATACACCCACAATCTTGCTAAATGTGGCCAGTAGGTACCTGTTACCTTAGGCTCTGTCTACCCCGTAAGGGATAAAGCCGTGATTTATGTATGTACGTACGTATGTGTAACCGACGATTTGACGTGTATTTGACAGAAAACCTCTGAAATAATATATGTATGTATGTATGTACGTAAACTCTTTATTGTGCAAAATAAACAAGAGAAATACAATGAATGAATGAGAATGTAATAATGATTAAGTCTCACGGTAGTTTCATGTTGAAAGAGAAATACAATTGACAAACACTGAGATACATGCACAAAGGCGGACTTATCCCTTTAAGGGATCTCTTCCAGTACGTACGTAATCCCCGATACGTACGTACGTAAATCGCCGATTACTTAGTAAACTTGGTGCAAATTACACGTTCTAAGGAGTCATGTTTTCACAAAACGGCACCTTAATATAAACCAAATATGCACAACAATGGCAATTTCTTCCCAACGACGTGTAAAAATTGCAACGTTATAATATATTTGTTTTGTATGTGACTTGGTTAAATACACCGCGTAATAGGGTGACGGGGTAAAAGCAGAAACAATTTCCCACCCACCCGTCACCCTCCAATTTGTAGGGGTGAAAAAATGGTGCTCTCGGAGTTCCGTTGAAATAAGAAATTATTTTTAAAAAGGTTCGAGTTGAGAGTTCTGTGAAAGTCTCACTAACTTTAACAGTGTAGGACTGCAGAAACTTGGAGAAACATTGAACACGGTTTTTAATGTAATTTTCTCAAACATTGCAGTAAATGTCGTCATTAAGTAGGGCTTGGAATATTCATCCAAATTTTCTATTGGAATATTACGAATAGTTTCTTATTGTATTATGTACTACCTGTTGCCCGCAACTTCGTCTGCATAGAATTCGTTTATCGCTATCCCGCAGGAATTTCGCAATTTTCCGGGATAAAAAGTAGCCTATGTGTTATTCCAGACTATAATCTATGTATGTTCCAAGTTTCATCCAGATCTGTCCAGCCGTTCTGGCGTGAAAGAGTAACAAACATCCAAACATTCTCACAAACTTTCACATTTATAATATTAGTAGGATGTGCATGTGTATGTACAAACAAATATGTAGATTGCAAAACATATTAAATAAACATGTTGTTATCTTACTATGAACTAACACGTTTTTGAACGAATATTTTTCGAAAAAGGCTGCTATTGAAAATTGTGAAAATTTCTACCAATTTTATGTAATTTCTACTCAATCACAAACTCTTTCGATCCGAATTTGACAAATAAGTAGATGTTCCTAAGTTTTTTTTCCATACACTTTGTATGACGTGACGCAAAGGACATCAAAGAGAAATATATGGGAATTTCGGAAAAAAATCTCCTACATGTATGGGAATAAGAATTCGAATTCTAGGGAAATAAAAAAAAAACTCTATCTAACAAACAATACATTAAAATCCTTACAAAGATAGAGAGAGCCTACAGTAACATACCAAAAGACCACGTTTAATATTGCGGGCATGTAGGTGAAAAGTGATTTTTTTACTAATTAAATTAAATAATCATCTCGTTCTGAGAGGAGGCCTGTTCCCAGCAGTGGGACGTATATAGTCAGGAGATGACGATGATAACGATTGTTGTAATGCAATATCAGATTTCCCCCTCAACTCTGAATGACATTTGGTCGAGCACCACCCGTCTATCTCGACTGGCCTCTGAGATATTCGCGTTTCAATTTTGTATGGCGGCCATCTTGTTTTCGCCATTTTGAAAAATCTTGGACCGGCTCACCCATTGGCCGGCTGTTCTGAGCAACTACGTAAGGTTCCAGTTTGCCTGTTAAACACATCAACATTTCCTTATTATATTCGAGTGCTTCAAAATTAATTTAAATATATTACACTTATGATGAAGCTCTTGGAACTCAGCCAATTTAATTGCAAAGACAAATACCTAAGTTAATCAAGATGGGTATGCTAATTAAAGCCCATACTGACGGAGACGCGAGTGTTCGCGCTCAGGGACCTTACTATGATGTCATTCCTTCTTGCTCTAATAAATCCTTCGCATAGTCCTCCAGCACTTTGCACTTTGATATGCCAACCTGTTGTTTTTGAACAATTTAGTTTTCCCTCCTTTTTATTTTTGTTTATTGTAAACTATTTAATTAATTTATGTATTTCTTTAGTTACACATAAGTCGGGTTCTATCTATGTATTGCATTGTTTGCGTAAAAGTTTATGGATTATGTAGTATATTTTATCTGTGTATCGTTTCGTGAGTCATAGACGGTTCTGGCTGAAAATCAGTGCTGCAGGTGTCTAACACCTCAGCGTAATGCTGAGCCAGCGACCGTTTCACTTTTGCGAAGACACACAACGCTGATGATCTATTTTTCATGTCTATGTTTTTTTTTGTTATACCTTGTTTATTTTCTACTAGCTTTTGCCCGCGGCTTCGCACGCGTGAACCATGAGCATTTCAAAGAAGCTAGCAATCAGGCAAGCGAGCACCCAAACCTGCAAGCATGTAAGTATGCAGGCAGGCATGCAAGCAGGCATGCAAGCAGGCATGCAAGCAGGCAAGCAAGCATGCAAGCAAGCGTGCAAGCAAGCATGCATGCAAGCGAGCGTGCAAGCAAGCATGCATGCATGCATGCATGAAAGCAAGTATGCAATCAAGCATGCAAAGCAAGGACTCAAGCAAGCATGCAAGCAAGCCCCCGCATTGCCCCGCTGCCTTAATTTTTCTGAAACTGTAAATATTGCAGGATTTTTATAAAACAAACCTAACCTAACCTATAGGGCTGTCCTAAAATATACCTACCCCAAATAACTTTTGCCCGCGACTTCGTAGTTACGCGCTAAGATGTAAAACGAAAAAATAAGTTTTTTCCCGTTCCCGTGAAAATTTTGGGGAGTGCTTTCGGAGTAGGTACACTTGAAGCCTTTAAAGAAAGACACGTTATAAATGTTAAGTCTCTTTCTTCCGCTGTTTCGTCTGGAAACGTAAAATCCCGTTTTTTCCCGTTTTAGTGTTCCCCTACACTCCCGAATAAACCTACGTGACAAATTTCAACTTTTTGTGTCCAGTAGGTAAAACGTAAAATCCTGGTTTTTCCCGTTCCCGTAAAAATGTTAGGAAATCCTTTGTTAATGCTCCCTTACACTCCCTAAGGAAGCTAAATGCTAAATTTCATCTTTCTACGACCAGTAAAACGAAAAATCCCGTTTTTCCCTATCCCGTGGGAATTTCGAAAAATACCTTCTTAGTGCACCTCTAGGATACTCAAGGTATATGTGTGCCAAATTTCAAGTTTCTAGCCATATTATGCCTACCGCAGTATTTCTTTGTAAACAAATATTTTTCCCGTTCCCGTGGGAATTTTGGAAAGTACTCTCTTAATGCTCCTCTGCACTCCCGAAGCAACCTACATGCCGAATTTCAGCTTTCTGCAACCAGTAAAACGAAAAGTCCCGTTTTTCCCATTCCCGTGGGAACTTCGAAAAATACCTTCTTAGTGCACCTCTAGGATACTCGAGGTATATGTGTGCCAAATTTCAAGTTTCTAGCCATATCATGCCTACCGCAGTATTTCTTTGTAAACAAATATTTTTCCCGTTCCCGTGGGAATTTTGGAAAGTACTATCTTAAATGCTCATTTACACTCCCGAAGCAATCTACATGCCGAATTTCAGCTTTCTGCAACCAGTAAAATGAAAAGTCCCGTTTTTCCCGTTCCCGTGGGAATTTCGGGAAATCCTTTTTTTAGTGCTCCCCTACACTCCCCAAAGGAACCTGAAGGCCAAATTTCAGTTTTATACGACCAGTAAAACGAAAAATCGATCCCGTAGAACTGAATATATAAATCCCGTTTTTTCCTTATCCCGTGGGAATTTCCAAAAATCATTAAAATATTATTTTACTATTATAATCACCTACTTCTATGCCAAATTTGAAGAGTCTAGTAATTATAGTTCATAGGATTTCGTTAAACTGAATATATACATCCCGTTTTTTTCCTTATCCCGTGGGAATTTCCAAAAATCCTGAAATTAGTTTCTTTGTTTTGTAATCACCTACATTTGTATCAAAATTGAAGAGTCTAGTTATTATAGTTACTGAGATAGCGTCACTCGGAGTCGAATATATAATTCCCGTTTTTTCCTTATCCCGTGGGAATTTCCAAAAATCCTTCCTTAGTGGATGCCTACATTATATAAGGTATCTATGTGCAAAATTTCAAGTCTCTAAGTCCAGTGGTTTGGGCTGTGCGTTGATATATAGTTAAGTCAGTCAGTCAGTCAGTCAGTCAGTCAGTCAGTCAGGACTTTGAATTTTATATGTATAGATAAAATTGTGTATATTATCTTATATTTGTGTGTCTTGCAAAAAGGAATAAATGTCTTCTTTCTTTCTTTCTTCTTTCTAATATGGCCCCATCGATCGATGCGATGATTTCGCCAATGTCGAAGTAATAAATACAGTATTCAAAAATCTTGTGTCAAAAATGTCGGCAACGTTGTACGGTAGAACACGGTCAAAAGACCCCTCCCCCCAGTCGGGCTCTTAGCCAGGAAATCATTAACCGATGCCCAGGGTGCACCGGACCAAGCACTGCTTCCCCTCGAACGGATCCAAAAACGAACCGCAGCTCTTGACCACACGCGGAGGTAACCCGACTCGCACCCTCGA
This sequence comes from Pandemis corylana, assembly GCA_949127965.1. NCBI lineage: Eukaryota > Metazoa > Arthropoda > Insecta > Lepidoptera > Tortricidae > Pandemis > Pandemis corylana. Next base: position 11,952,153 of record OX421864.1, on the reverse strand, counting down.
TGAAGACGTCGATTGAAAGCAGTAAATGCAAATAGAAATTAATGATTTCGTCATTATACCCTTTCTTTAGTCACCCCGTAAACTAAAGTCACTTCGGTTTACGGTACTTAAAAACATGAGGAAGACTAAAACTATAAATTGGCTAAAATAATGACAACAATTGTGGCAGTGCCGTGTTAGTAATTAATTTATTTATTTGACGGTAGAGGCGTTTTACACCTCCACAATTTTTTTTTCTTTCTTTTTTTCATAGCTGCTTTGTTTTACTTTGACTAGTAGAGGGACCTTACATTCTTAGAATTTAAGTATTGTAGTAGTTTACAATACAATACAATACAATAACTCTTTATTGAACACCACATATAACAACCAAAACAGAAAAAAGGTATACAGAATATTACAAGGTAACAATAGGCGGCCTTATCGCTACAGAGCGATCTCTACCAGGCAACCATAATGGACTGGAGAACAGAACAGATCTGAGCAGGTGGTGCAATTTAGAATATATATTAATATACTAAGTACTGAAATACGTAATATATTATACATGAAACACACATTTACAATAAATGGAGATATAAATAGACACATACACACATACCATAAAAAATAAAACCAGCTACAAGATTCATGCACAAGATGACAGATAGTGCTCCTTCAACATAGATTTAAATATGTATAATATGTATATTCTTCTCTCTTCTTCTTCAGCGTGTAGACGCCCACCGTTGGGCATACGCCTCTCCAATCCGTCTCCATCCCGAACGGTTGCCCGTTTCCCTCTTCCAGACTGGTCCTGCTGTCTCCCTTATGTCATCGGACCATCGGGCAGGTGGTCTGCCTACACTTCTTCTGCCTAGCCGGGCATATGTATTTTATTTAAAAAAAAATGTCTTTCAGCCAAGTTTCTCGCGGCGCATTCTTCTTGGCAACGATAGTCTTTCCGAATGCGCTGGTAGTTTAAAAAAGACGTAAAAGAGCCCTTGGCGGCCAATTTTGAATTTAGTACATAATTATCTACATTGGACCCATGCGACGCCGGAGCGGATCGCTAGTGTTAAATAAACTATTACAATTTGACAACAAATATAATGCGCATCGGCAGTATTCGTTTGCGCAGAGAAGCGCAGACCAGTTTCCGATGGTAGCCGAACGTGTAAATAATCTATATTGAACTTTATTTGCAAGCGCAACTGGCAGAGTATTGCTTGCTTTGCATTCTTAGCTCTGTCCCGCTTACACGATTTTGCCATTGTTGGTACGAAATCGATCGACCAATAACAGCGCCAGAGTTTCCCGCGCTACTAAAATTGGTACACTGCGCAGGTACATCGTGGAGCATTATTTTTGTTGTCAAACTGTAGAATCATACGGAACCCTCGGTCCGTGTCTACCTGCGCCCATTCTTCCTCTTTAGCATGTCGCGTCGAATCTCTTGGAGGGCCGTGAAACAATGTTAGCGGGGCTATCTAGTCGGGGTCGATCGTCTCAGTAATAGCTGTTTATGCTATGTCCATTAAAGCGGCAATAGGTACATACATAAATCACGACTTTAAGCCGCGGTGGACAGAGCCTAAGGTAATAAGTCTAGGTGGAAAGAGGAATCAAAATAGTGATGGGTTAGCCGCGTCGCCTACGACATGATTCCTAAGATTTTCATCCATTCCCTCGGTGGGCTTTTACTATGTGCACGGGAAGGGAAGCAACTGGTTACATTTTATGTTTTTTCTTTACTCCCAGACCAGCATGGAAGAACTAACATTAGACGCTAATATAACCATGACCATGACGTTGATATTTTCTTTGATTCGTTAGCCACCTTTAAAAGTAAAATATCCAAGAAGGCTTAAATATACCTAAGCATTTTATATATTTTTTTTTTCTCTCTTTTTCTTTTTCCGTAGAAAAGTAATCTGTGTGCTGAATGTTGTGTACAATTGTAATTGTGTTGTAAACACAATACTTTTTTCTCTGTATGATCTGTTTTGCTATGTTGTTGTTTACAATATGTAATTGGACCGAATAAATAAATAAATAAATAAATAAGAGTTCAAACAGAAATATAAAAGAGCAATAGATCCTAAGGTCATTAGTAAGTGCTATCATAATGGGAGTTACAAACTCCCGTGGAACATCTACTGCACACCAGGGACGAGAAGGCGCTGTTTTTCAAATGATAGGTACTATCAAAATGAATCAAGAATCTTTACTTCTTGATTAACGTTCCTTAAGTTCTCCGGAATGTTTTTATGGAGTAAAAACGTATTAGTTGATAAAATGATAAAATGTTTACCCATATTGATCGATTTAAAAAAAAAATACAGACGAATTAAGAACCTCCTTTTTTTGAAGTCGGTTAATGAACCGCGTCATGGTGGGGCTAAATTTTGAATTAAAAATTGAAATGAAAATCTGTCGAAATTCGATCCTCTCCTATAAGTTTGTACTACGGGAAGCCCTGTACAAATAAACATAGCGAGACAAATAAAAGCTTATAAAAACCGGATCTTTTATGACAACAAATCCTTACTCAAACAAGGTTAAAACAACCCTTGTGTTTTCACGTGCCGCTTGTAATCGGTATTATTTTACTTTCTAATAAATATATCACAACAGAACGTCGCTCACAAAGGCCGATATTCCTAAAGGCATTTGTAAAGGACACACTCCGCGCTAGAGTTGCCACAATAGTATAGTTTTCCTATCGATCTCTTATTTAAAGCAATACTATCGATAGTAGAGAGTTTTCTAAAAAAAGGCTGCATGTACATTTTGTTCAGAATTGAAATATAATGGGTTTTTCTTACTCAGAATCATCTAGATTAGATTAGATTAGATTATTTATTCAGCCAATATAAAATTACATCATAAATTGTACAATGTCAAGTTATGAGAACTTATATTGAAATCGCATCTACAAATGTGTCCCAGATTTAACTGTGGATTTTTTTTTCTTGTTCGTCACTTTCCATACCTATATGAAAAAAAGTGACGAAGTGGAATGGAAATTTTGGGACACATTTTTTCTTGTATAAGGATCGATAGGGTAAACGGTTCTGAAAATAAAAACCCAAAATAGTTTTTTTTAATTCTGTAAAAAAAATTCAAGTGGTATTTTTTTTTTTTTGGAAAACGCTCAGTAATCAATAGTATTGTTACATACATACATACATACATAAATCACGACTTTATCCCTTACGGGGTAGACAGAGCCTAAACTAACAAGACCTAAAGGCCACGTTTAGCATGATTGTGGGCGTATAGTTGGAAAGGGGAATCAAAATTGTGATGGGTTGCTAGCCGCATCGCCTATATGGCTCCTAAGATTTTCACCATATAATTATAGTATTGTAGTTTACAAATAGTATCGATACAATCGATAACAATCCATGCTATTGCCTTCGCTTAAACTATCGACAGTCTATCGAAACACCATCGATAGTGGATTATCGAATACCAACACTATCCGGGCAAGGGGCCTACAAAAGCCATATAACTTCCCAAGCCACGCATAAAGTTTCTGCCTTCCCATGAAACACAAGCCATAAGTTACTGAATAGTAAGTAAGTAAATTTATTGTACAAATATAAAAAACAGATATAATTCACAACAAAATAACATAGTGTTGTTATTGGAATGACAGAGCAAAGTGAGAATAGAGTTTGCGTAAGTAATGCCCATAACAGAAACAACCAATTAAAGAAAGAAAGAAACAACACATTTATTCCTTCTTGCAAGACACAAACATACGCATAAGCATTTGATGAGCAAGAATATTTGTTCCAGTCATGAATATTTCTATCTATTTAAGTATTTATTTGCTCTATATAAGTGTACAGTTTGACAACAAAAATAATGCTCCACAATGTACCTGCGCAGTAGACCAATTTTAGTAGCGCGGGAAACTCTGGTGCTGTTATTGGTCGATCGATTAACCAACAATGGCAAAATCATGTAAGCGGGACAGAGCTAAGAATGCAAAGCAAGCAATACTCTGCCAGTTGCGCTTGCAAATAAAGTTCAATATAGATTATTTACACGTTCGGCTACCATCGGAAACTGGTCTGCGCTTCTCTGCGCAAACGAATACTGCCGATGCGCATTATATTTGTTGTCAAACTGTATATAGTTGTCTATAGACCGACCGTTTACATGAGTCCTCGCCTTGCAGGGGTGCGGGGTGGGACGACAAAGGGAGGCGAGAGGGGTGCGGGCGGCAGGCGCACTACCCGCGGGAGCTATGCAATTTTCTAAGATAAAAACTATCCTCTGTCTTTCCCCTTCAAACTATCTGTAAAATTGCAATTAAATCGGTCAGGCGGTCTACAAGGTAACAGATAGTTACTTTTAGCATTTATAATATTAGTAGGGATGAATTGTATTATATCTATTCAAATTCACACACTTCCACATATCCACACAGACTCACACATACACATCACTTACATAAGCATGCACACGCGCACATTATTCCGCAGCAATCGACACCTCCTAAGTATACTGAGGCAAGTGACCATTTTGACATTTTCGGTTTTTTACATAATTTTGACTAAAATACTAATATCTACTTGCCACAAAAATTTCATGGTAAAATTCCTGTTTGTTTCGAAAATAAAGTGACGTATATAAATGTATACAACACAATTTTGTAAATCAGTACGTTGTATACTGAGGCAAGTCGCTTGCACCACTGTACGCGGTACAGATATTGTGGAGGGGCGGCACAAGCGTGGTGTAACCTGACGTTGCCTCAGTATACGCGAGAGACCAACGACGCGGCGTACGTCAAATATACCTTTTACGATAGAAATTAAATTATTTTGTCTAAGATACAACCACTTATTTTCTAATGCACTGTGATTTCCGTAAAATTAATGATTATTATACTTGTAACCTTGCAAAATGAAGCTTTTCTTGACAAGTTATTCAACTGACCTTAACAAATTGATACAAATTAAAAAAAACTGTCTTAATCGTTTCTCTCTTAATTATAATGGCACTAGAATATTTACCATTTTATATCAAAATCACAATTATGAGTAAAAGCTTTTATTCCAAATTGACAAGGTACTATTATTTTTCTTTAGTCATCGTTTTTTGTGACCAACCTGTTGTAAAATTCAGTGTGTTGAGATGGTATTATACCACTTCGACAAAGATTTATTTATTTATTTATTTATTCATTGTCAAGTCATGTACATACATATGAAGATGGTTACGTTGTTCTTAGTCAGTCCATGACGCCCTGCAAGGGCACACAATAGTAGTTAATATCTAAATCTAGGATTGTAATATAACGTCAAAACATGCCTTCAAATTAATTAAGTACATTAAAGCTATACATTGATATTATCAAATTCATTAATGTTATTCTATTCTAGTTATCTAATATAGTTATCATTAATGATCTTAAGATCTTTAAATTTTTGTTTGTCAATTGGCAAACGTTCGTGGTACGCTACTTTAATGTTTCTTAAGCCAATTATGAGGTCATTGTTATGTACTTCCAACAAGCGTACATACATGTACATGAGAAATACAATCCGGTTACGGTTTTGCCCTCCACAATTGTGGTATAATATAATATCATCGCAACACACTGAATTTTACAACAGATTGATCACAAAAAACGATGACTAAAGGAAATAGTACCTTGTCAATTCGGAATAAAGGCACTTACTCGTAATTGTGATTTTGATATTAAATGATAAATATTCTGCGATAATAACTGTAATATTGCGATAAGTAGTTTTGACAATTGAATTTTTGCCAAATAAAAATTTGGGAAACAAAATTTGCGATGTGATGCTTTGGGGAACATTCTTTGCCAAACATTAGTAATCCCTCATATTGTAATTTTTAAATAAATATTTTTTAATTTTAGAAGTTATGAATAAAGGTGCAATGATAAATCCTACTAAGGCGTTAAAATAAGGAATGAATCCTTGCTAATGATAAATCGAACCTTTAGAAGAAGCGACTTAAGTTTTTATATTTTTTATAAGTACTTAATAGTACCTACAGTCTCAATAATTAAGAAAAGAAGACTATTTTGGATAGATTTATGTTGATTTTTAAACTAAAACGAATATTGCTCAAACTGTGGTTGTTGAATAAGTTACCTACTTTTAGGAATGATGGAACTATGATTAAAAGATTTACGAACATAATAGAAACAGATTTTATTTGAAATTCATTAAAAAAAACTTTTTTCTATTATCATTAATAAAAATATATATACAATTTCCCGTTTTAAACAGCAAAACATTAAATATGTTTAACAGTATACAGGTGTAAGCGACCTTAATTTAAGCGTATACTGGTGCAAGTGACTAATATGTCGACCAAATAATGATAAAGGGCATTTGAGCATGAGCTAAGTATTTATTTTTAAACAATATGGATTTATGTAACATATTTATCTAATTATTAAATGAAAAATAGAAAAAAATAACAATTAACTTAGTGCGGTGTATACTGGATCAAGGGGTAGTTGCCTCAGTATACCACAAATCAGAACACGTAAAATACGCGTACACTAGTGTATCTACCATTTTCTCAAAAACTAACATTAATTTCAGAATTCCATATATGTAGTCTGAAAAGAGGTACTTTTGTTCCAGCGAATCCAAAGTTTTATGGAATTGACTTTACAGATTAAAAAGTTACAAATGATTTTACCTTTGCACGGCTCTCCTGTAAAATCAAGATTTTGCAGTTGCCTCAGTATACTTAGGAGGTGTCGCAATGGTGCCTATGCCTAATTTAATGAGTAGGTAACAACTTCTTTACTCGTTTTGTACGCGTGCTGTTATTTTTATTCTTCTCTGTACGACTTGTAGCATTTAACATTGTATCTGAATGGAAGGGTCCTGTAACACAGGGTATCCTAGCACAGGACCCTTAGTTGTAACTAACCTCCTGTAAAATTTGTTTGGAATAAATACTTTTCATTTTTTTTTCATTTTTCATTGTAAGACGTTTCCAGTCTATTGGTTGTTTGCTCTATGGTAAGCCCTCACACGAGGCCTTTTCGGCGTTATTGATGTCCAATAAAGCAAATATAGTTTCCTATTACTTCAAGCTTCTTATAAGCCGTACTAGAGCTTCCTGGATGCTCAAAGTTGTAGTATTGAGTTACTAAGTACTTAAAAACCCTTCAAAAGCTCGGGGAAACCTCAAAAGCGGTATGTGTCTTAAAACGATTACAGGCGCGGCTAGCAACCCATCACTATTTTGATTCCCCTTTCCACCTATACGCCCACAATCATGCAAATAAGCTGTTTACAGGACGTAAGAAGGGTACGTATTAAAATACATAAAGTTTGAAATGCATAATGAGTTAAAATACATAATGGGTCAAAATATATAATGCGATTTTCTCAGGAAATGGCATATTAATAGGATTGTTATAAAATAAACCTAACCTAACCTAAATCACTCTATAGCATACACTATCAAATAACTTCATCTGGCTAATAGTTTTACAGAAAATACCATTATATATTTTGAACCATTATGTATTTTAACCCATTATACATTATAAACTTTATATATTCTGATCCGCACCCCGTAAGAAACCAAAAATGGATTATTAAAATCAACTCTTAAGGGTCGATTATAAATTTTATTTTTCTACCCACAATTACAAATAACGGGATACGTTTTCTAACACGAATACTAAAGCACACTAAAATATAATGCACGAGAAAATTCGTCCTCTCACAAATTAATTGTCTTTTACGCTACAGAAGTCAAAACAATTAATAACACTACAAAGTTCTATGTGCAATATCGTGGGCGTTCTAAATTAAACCCTGTGCCACACAGCTACATCACATATCAAACACACACGGCGAAATCATACCATTCCGAAAATGGCGGCCATTTTTGCATACAATATAGGGATTCCCTTAACCCTTATTCGTATTATCAACTCGTATAATTAAATTATGCTTACAATGCCAGGAAAGGACCCATACAAAATGTTACGATTTCAACAAACAAATGGACCAACGGATTAGGCTTGATGAAAAAATATCGATACATCGATATATCGATATTTATAGCCGATACATGTTTATATATTTATTTATTTTGATTCCATTTTCCATCTATACGCCCACTACTTGCTAAACGTGGCCTGTAGGTCTTGTCACCTTCGGCTCTGTCTACCCCGTAAGGGATAAAGACGTGATTTGTGTATGTGTATGTATGTACATATTTATACGCTCGCATTCACGTTAAACGAGACCGATATATCAATTGATAGGTGCAAAATTAAAAATCGTGTCAGAAACGTTTCTTTTTTCAAATTTAATTCATTATAAAAATATTTAGCAAATTATATTATGAATTAAAATTAAATTCACAACCGTAAAAGATTGGAACGAATGTAAAACAAATTGTATTGTCTATGACTGAAAGCGAAAATCTTCGAAAATTCGGCCGAATCATCGATACATTAGAAGTCGATATTGATATTTTCATAAATATCGATACTACATTATATCGTTTTTTTTCAATTTCGACATCCCTACAGAAGATACGTCGCATGAATAACACAGCAGGAGGGTTAATTTGACTTTAGCACTCGCAATTCTTCGCAATATAATTAAAAATCCGGCCAAGTGCGAGTCGTACTTAAGCACCAAGGGTTTCGAACAAATTCGGCAAGTGAATACCAAATCCAGTGCTAGCCTTCCTATTCTTGAAAGGGCCGGCAACGCACCTGTGTTTCCCAAGTCTTGCAGGTGTCCCTGGGCGATGGTGATTACTTTCCATCAGGTGAACCGTATGCTCGTTTCCCCCCTCATATATAAAAAAAATAGCAAAGCCCTGTTTCTTAGCAAAATGTAGGCACTGTACAGTGATTTTATACTGGAAATTTATATTGACAGACCGACGTAAATTCATTGGATTTTTCGAATAATTTTATTATTTGTGCTAAAAGATACCTTCATACCAAATTTCAAATTTCTAGGACCACTTGAAGTACCCATAGGTTTTTCGAGCTCGGCAATTCGTATTGAATATTGAAATACACACATAAACAAATCACGTCTTTATCCCCTTCGGGGTAGACAGAGCCTAAGGTAACAAGACCTAAAGGCCAATGTAATTTCGCACATAAATTCCGAAAAACTCACAGGTGCGAAGCCAGGATTCGAACCCACGACCCTCTGCTTGAGAGGCCACAGGTCAAACCACTAGGCTACCACGGCTTTTAAGTGATCCTATATTGGTTCAGTTTCCTCAAACCCTAAAAAGATTATATTAAAAAGCCTTCTGCGGCCCATTTTCAGAATAAACTTTGGATTTCTAAAAGGTTTGATTCCCATCGCAAATGCGGTAGCGGAATTAATTGAACACGTATGTGTGTATGTGTACCTATACGCCTCAGGCAACTAAGCTCCGGAACTCCCTGTTCCCACAGGTGTTACTATGTAAGGATTACAAGCCCGTTGTTTCTGCTACGGTTTCAGTCTCGGGCGGACCCGGGGTATTACATAATGCTGGACCCAAATTAATTCAAAACTAGTTAGGCTTCGACGGAATTTAGTTCGGTTATTAAATACAGTTTGGTAGATACTCTTAGTTAAACCAGTCTGGAAGTTTCTGTGGGATTCACTGGCTCAGTTTAATTATGCGTCAGAGCTTCTAGTGTAAGTTTTCGCATACAAAAACGTCTCGAACGCGTTCACGTAAACGTCTTAATTACTATGGAATAATTGGCAGCGCCACTTGCGGAGCGAAACGGCAACTGTTTTCATAGTATTTGACATTTTAACGCAAACGCATTCGAGACGTATTTTGTGACCGAAAACTTACACAAAGCATACAGCCCGGCTAGCACGCGAGCGCGCGAGATAGACTACCCGTCTCTTTCTGGGATGAACAGTAAGAAAAAGACGGGCAACCTATCTCGCGCGCGACGCGACTCTTTTGCGCTCTCGTGCTAGACGTGCAGAGCTTAGTATAAGTTTTTGGTCACAAAACACGCATCGAACGCGTTTGCGTTAAAATGTCACATACCGTAAAATGGAGTGGGAAGGGATTGGGGGAGAAGGGATAGAAGTAATATTTTGTGTTTTCACTTGCTGCTTGAAACTATAATTAGACGTATATACATACATAAATCACGTCTTTATGCCTTATGGGGTAAAAAAAGCCTAAGGTAACAAGACCTAAAGCCCGTGCTTAGCATGATTGTGGGCATGTTGGTGGAAGGGGTTATGTATGTATTATTTTTAATTATTTTGAAACATTATTTCACATCATCAGCACTATCAAAACAGCTCTCAGAGCGACTTTGAGAATTAGATACAGTTTGGTAGATACTCTTAGTTAAACCAGTCTGGAAGTTTCTGTGGGATTCTCTGGTCCAGATTAATTATGCGTTAGAGCTTAGTATAAGTTTTCGGTCACAAAACACGCATCGAACGCGTTTGCGTCAAAATGTCAAATACTGTAAAACGGGGTGGGAAGGGATTGCGGGGGAGAACGGATACATACATACACATATCACGTCTATATCCCTTACGGGGTAGACATAGCCTGAGGTAACAAAACCTAAAGGACACGCTTAGCATGATTGTAGGCATATAGGTGGAAAAAGGAATCAAAGTAGTGATGGGTTGCTAGTCGCATAGCCTATAGCTTGATTCCTAAGAATTTCGCCCAATTCCTCGATGGGCTTTTACCGTCTGCGCGGGACGAGAAGCAACTGGTACATTCTATGTTTTTCTTTTGCTCCCAGACTAAGAAGTAACTGAAGAAATACTGATCGATGTTGTCTAGCCGCAGCCCGATTTACGAAGGGGGTTATTCTTTTATTCTTTACGATATCGAATCGCAACCTAAGGCCATCATAGCCTGCGTCTAACAAGTTTATAGCGTTAGAACAAAAAGCCAATCCGCCATTTTTACAGCATCCACATCACCCAATAAACCACAAGTTATAATCGAACACCGCTCCCGGCGTAACGTCAGGCTGAGGCCACACCACAACGCTTTATGCGTTGCGTTTGCGTCAAAACGTCAAATATCAAGATAATGTGACGCAAACATGTAAAAAGTCACATGTATATGGGCGAAAATCGTAGAAATCATATTATAGGCGATGCGGCTAGCAACCCATGACTACTTTGATTCCCCTTTCCACCTATATACGCCCACAATCATGCTAAACGTGGCCTTTAGGTCTTTACCTGCTCTGTCTACCCCGTGTGGGATAAAGATGTAATTTATGTATGTACTAGCGACCCGCCCCGGCTTCGTCCGATTGCAACTAGTGTTTCTCTACTATATCATGCATGCATTATACATACAAACCTTCCTCTCGATTACTTTATCTATTAAAAAAAACGCATCAAAATCCGTTGCGTAGTTTAAAGATCTAAGCATACATAGGGACGGACAGACAGCGGAAAGCGAGTTTGTTTTATACCAGCCATACTCTAAGTGTGTTCCGCGGAACCCTAGGGTTCCACGATACCCCTGTAGGGGTTCCGCAAGAATTTAGAAAAAAAATTAAAACACCTCTGTCTGGTCGACCGTTCTGACGCGTTTGTTTGTTTATTTTTGTTTTTATTATTGTTTTATTATAGGGCTCCATCAAGTATTTCGCTTTCCAAAAGGATTCTGTCACCAAAAAAGATTGAGAACCGCTGTTTTATACTATGTAGTGATGTATATAAACACCGATATATTAATATGATTATTTTAAAACTACGAGACACACACGCTAGGGAGGCTCAAGGAACAATGTCCAAAATGTTTACGTTAAACACCAGGACGTGACCAATGCGGTCCAAAGCTAGTGATGTCACTTAATCGATAAGTTAATGAATTCCGCTTAACAATAGGGTTAAAGCTAGCTATCGTACCGTCGGTGAGGCGTCGGCCTATGTTTGTGCAATTTGGCGCGAAATTGCTGCGTACATAAACACGCGGGTAGCGCCAAGACCTAGAGGGCACGTTTAGCGTGATTGTGGGCGTATAGGTGGAAAGGGGAATTTAAATGGTGACGTGTTGCTAGCATGGCCTGTAACATGATTCGTAAGATTTTTATTTAAACGCACGCACATTTTGGTTAGGTATTTATGTCAGTGATGCATAATGAGAGCATTAAAACACAAGTGTTTTAATATATCAAAGTCTTTGTGAATAGCTACAATTGCATGCATAAAAATATTATAAATATTTCATTTACGAATCGGGGAAAGATACTTTTTCGTCAATAATGATAATTGTTTTATGAAATGTCTATTTTTCATTTAAAATGCTTTGAAATTTAGTTCGTTTTCAAAAAGCTTCCATACTGGTCTGGGAGCAAAGAAATAACATAGAAAGTACCAGTTGCTTCTCTTCCCGCACAGATGATAAAAGCCCATCGAGGAAATAGGGCGAAAATCTAAGGAATCATGTTATAGGCGATGCTGCTAGCAACCCATCACTATTATGATTCCCTTTTCCACCTTCATGCCCACAATTATGCTAACCGTGGCCTTTAGGTCTTGTTACCTTAGACTCTGTCTACCCCGTAAGGGATAGACGTGACATGTGTATGTACAAAAAGCCGACCGCTGGTTTAAATTGTATCAAACAGCACAGCTAGCACCCGGCTTTGACTACCCGGCTCTCTAGAACGGACATTAGACAAAGACGGGGCTATACCCGCGCGCGAAACAGCTCTCGCGCGCTCGTGTGCTAGCCACCCAGGCGTGTAACGCCGCTTGCGGCTACGAAAAGCCGTAAGTCCAAAACTTTCATTTTACCGCGATCCCCAAACAGGCCGTAAAACGTAAGGTGCCGCCTTTACAAGAAAATATAAATACGGACGGCCCGATCTTGATTGCAGATCTCTAGCAAGGCACTTTGGCTGAATTTACTGATGTACCTTCCAGGTAAGAATTCATGTAGATTTTTTTAATAAATTGTGTCAGATTTTGAATATAAATAGGCTCTTTTACGCTTTCTGAGCACTAAATTAAGGTGAAAAATAACCTAATTTATATGGATAGGTTAGGTACCAAATAAAACTTTTCTAATTCCGAATTTTCCAGTAAAAGTATCGTAAAATTGGTCGTTTAGTTTCTGAGGAAATTGCGCACATAAAAGCATAGGTTTCGAGTGAAACAGAGAACGATCTCTTTTTTATTTTTTATTGTAGTGCTAGTATTATTATCGTGACATAAAAAAGCCGTAGTAGCCTAGTGGTTTGACCTGTGGCCTCTCAAGCAGAGGATCATGGGTTCGAATCCTGGTTGCGCACCTCTGTGTTTTTCGGAATTTATGTGCGAAATTACATTTGAAATTTGCTATGAGCTTTTCGGTGAAGGAAAACATCTTGAGGAAACAGGTACAGAATTAAATGACCAAATTTACCCTGGAAATTGTCAGAAAATCAAAGAAAATTACCGAGTTTGTGGCGCACCATTTGTACTGCATCAGTTTCATACTGTTTCAATACAGCTTCTAATCCATTATTCCGCAACGCCGTACAAAAATCATGCGACAAGGGGAAAAATCGAGGGTTGCACTTTTGAATTCTCACCAGCACCCAGTTGGACAGCTTACAAGTGACGGCATAGTGCTGAATCTTATTATTTTATGCTCTTATATCGTCCTATATACGTCACCTGGTGGTTCATATGACCCACATTTTTTGGACATGGGCCTGTAGTCTACTATAGACGACCGGATAGCCTAGTGGTTAGTGACCCTGACTATGAAGCTAGAGATCCTGGGTTCGAATCCCAGTAGGGGCAGACAATTGTATGATGAATACGAATGTTTGTTCCCGAGTCATGGATGTTGTATGTATATAAGTATGTATTTATCTACATTATATAAGTATGTTTATCCGTTGCCTGGTAACCATAAGCTTTGCTTAGTTTGGGGCTGGGTCAATTGGTGTAATTTGTCCCAAGATATTTATTTATTTATAGTATTATTATCGTAACTTCTGCCCGTGACTTCGCCCACGCAGAATAAAAATTAGTATTCCAACTTAAATTTCTGGCTGGTCATAAATGTCGTTCTTTGTCTCAATATGACTAAATGTCTTAATTGTAGGTTGTATTTTTTAATGGTCACGTCCCCAAGCTCTTTATTTACCCAGTTTAAGGTACGGAGAGTTTAATACGTATTTAGAAGCAAGAATGAGTGGGAGCGAACAGCTGTGCCCTGCGCGGGCGGAAGTATTAAAAAAACGTATTAAAAGGAAAGGTTATGGGCCCGGCGATGTACAGTCAGGTTAAACAAACAAAGAAATTTTAAACAAAAACAGTTGAAAATGGAACATTTTTGCTGGTGATGTAAAACATTTACGAAAAAGATGACTAAAAATATACCTATAACGTATAGGTACGGGTGATAGAACCATACAAAGTCCGTCTGTATCGCTACCACCATCGTACTTGCTGATCCAGCCGCCAAGCAGCAGTACTTACGCTGCCGGTGAAATTACTGGCACGTGAGGTGCGGCCTTTTTTTTCGTTGCACCTGGCTATATCTCATGAGCCTTGATAGCTAGACAGTTAAAATTTTTACAGATGGTGAATTTCTGTTGCCGCTATAACAACCAATACTAAAAACTGAATAACATGTATATTTAAGGGGGGCTCCCATACAACGAACGTGATTTTTTGCCGTTTTTTTATTACCAACCAATTTAACTATGCGAACGGACAAAAATGCGTCCATGCTGCCATGCTGGTCTGGGAGTAAATAAAAAACATAGAATGTACCAGTTGCTTCTCTTCCCGCGCAGATGGTAAAAGCCCATCGAGGGAATGGGCGAAAGTCTTAGGAATCATGTTATAGGCGATGAGGCTAGCAACCCATCACTACTTTGATTTCCCTTTCCACCTGTACGCCCTTAATCATGCTAAACGTGGCCTTAAGGTATTGTTACCTTAGGCTCTGTCTACCCCGTAAGGGATAAAGCTTGTGTTTATGTCTGTATGTATGTATGACCTCATTAAGATCGGAGGATCGCGCTGGATGCAAGCCGCTTCCAACCGGTCTTATTGGAGGTCTAAAGGAGAGGCCTATGTCCAGCAGTGGACTTGTAATGGCTGAGATGATGATGATGATTATGTATGTATGTGTTCTTGTTATACGCCTTGTTGTTGGCTTGGAACTCTCGGTGCGCGAGTTTTATTCACAGGCGATGTTCCAAAAAACAGTCGGAACGTCGTATATGCAAAGAGCAGGGCTTAACGGCTGAGCGGGATCAGCCCTTCTTATTACTCCCTAAATAAAACATGGCGCGTTTCCCCGGGAAATTAAACCGTTTGTGTGGAAAGATAACCCGGGATTTGCAGCTCTTTAACAGGTGCGCTTTAGTCAGTGGCGTAACTATAACGTCTGGGGCCCGTGGCAAATGGGACTCCTTCCTCAATATAAAGAAGTGTATCAGCGTCCTTTCTGTGCTTTAAACCAAGCAGTTCGGGGCCCCGTAGAGCAAGGGGCCCCTGGCATTTTGCCACCCCTGCCACCCTATAGATACGCCACTAAAGATTAGTAAGGCACCTTGTATATTTTGAGTGTACAGGTAAACAGGAACAAACAAGTCTGATGTATCCACATAGGATTAAATTTTTCAATTTCAATGGATGCATCTGACTGCGACTGTAAATGTAGATATGTCCGATGAAAACAAAAAATGATACTTATATTCAGAACAATTCCAAACCACTACGTAAGTTAAACTGTAAACTGCTATTCGAACAAATTCAGTGGCGTAACTATAACGTCTGGGGCCCGCGGCAAATTTGTCAGGCTCCTTCCTCAATATAAAGAAGTGCATCAGCGTCCCTTCTGTGCTCTAAACCAAGCCAGTTCGGGGCCCCAGCTAGGGGCCCCTGGCATTTTGCTACCCCTGCCACCCTATAGTTACGCCACTGGCTTTAGTCTAGGTTTCCTTGCATACACTGGCGTACAATAAAGGGTCACTCTTAAAGTTGCACGAAAAGTGCATACCTACATACCAGTGGCGTGGCCTCAAGTATATCAGAAGGCAAGCCGAAGGGCATTTAAGTAGCCTTTTCTTCTAATTCTGCACAATAAAGTGCCCAACTGCCTTAAATTAGGCAAGCCGGTGGGATCGAGTTCTATGGACGCCACGCCACTGGTACATACACTCATAAATCACGTCTATCACTTACGGGGTAGATAGAGGCTGAGGTAACAAGACATAAAGGCCGCGTTTAGCATGATTCCGAGTGTATAGTTTACTTGGAATGTGGAATGATAGTAGAGATGGGTTGCTAGCCGCATCGCCTATAACATGGTGATTTTAGCCCATTCCCTCGATGGGCTTTTACCATCTGCGCGTGAAGAGAAGCAACTTTCCTAAATATTTTTATCCTGTAAGTATTTCCTACTTTATCCCAAATTCAAACGAAAAAATAAAGCATGAAACTACCGTGAGACTTAATCATAATTACACATAAACGGATAACTCACGTATAAAAAGTCGAGTGATGCTCGACATGTTTCGGACTATTTCGTAGTCCTTCCTCTCGGAGCGCTCGCCCCGGCGGCAGCGAAACGAACACTGCACGCCAGCACCACTCGACTTTTTATACGTGAGTTATCTGTTTATGTGTAATTATAAAAATTAAGCGCCTAAAAAATATATTAGCAAAGTGTTTCCCGTGATACTTTTATGAAACTTGGTTACCATCAGGCGCCTTAAAAACTACTGTTTGACAGGCACAAAATAACTTGATTTGTAATCGGTGTCTTATTACTTCCGTGCTGGTCTGGGAGCAAAGGAAAAACATAGGATGTACCAGTTGCTTCTCGTCCCAAGCCCATCGAGGGAATGGGCGAAATTCTTAGGAATCATGTTACAGGCGATGCGGCGAGCAACCCAATACTATTTTGAGTCCTTTTTCCACCCATACACCTACAATCATGCTAAACGTGGCCTTTAGGTTTTGTTACCTCACGCTCTGTCTACCCCGTAAGGGATAGACATGATAAATGTATAAAAACTCTATACCTACTTAAATATTTTACCGGCTGGTTAACACAAATCATTTAGTCCACGCCCCACAACAAAATTGTTGCATAAAACATAATGACGTGTCCATAACGAAATTAAATGATGAATCTTGGTTCTTCAGTAGCTTACAATTTTATGCCGCCTGGACTGGAGCATTATTTACCAGTACAATCTTTTTAGGGTTCCTCTCTTACAGGGTGTCACTGGACCCCGTCGGGCCGCCCTGTCTATCGATCCTGTCGCGACGAAGCGCGAATTGGACCGAGCGATGTCTGAGCTGTCATTGAGTCTGTATGTTGGAGTCACTGGGAGTGTGACGGATGACAGTCTTGAGAACGAACTTTGATGACTGCTTTTGGCGGTTGGTGATAACAAAGGAGACGAGACAGGACGGTAAGGAGATGAGGGTAAAAAGAAAGAGTTACACAAGGCCGTAGCGGAGGAATCAAATGTATAATTACTAGTGAGTCCCTTAAAATTCCTTTATGTTATGTCGTGCTCTTATGAAGCAATATGATCATCAGACCAAACGGGAATGTTACGAATAAAGTTTGTGTAACAACAATGATTGTAAAGTACTTGCTAATTTGTAGTAATTAGAATTGCATCATGAACCGAGTTGTGGTTCTGGTGGCAAGGGCTGGCTGTGAGGGGATTTGTTGGGAGGCCAGTTGGGAAGCCCGATTTATTGTACTAAAATGATATAATATAAAAGCTAACAAGTTCATCTAATGATCATAATTGTACTATTATGTGGTGGATAGTGTTGAGTATAATGCGAAGCTATACTATATATAATGCAAATCATGTTAAACGTCACCACAGATCCGTCACAAAAGTGTAGATACATACACAAATCACGTCTTTATCCCTTACGGGGTAGACTGAGCCTAAGGCAACAAGAACCACAGGCCACATTTAGCAAGACTGTGGGTGTATATTGGAAAGTGGAATCAAAATGGTGATAGGGTGTTAGCCGCATCGCCTATAGCATGATTCCTATGAGTTTCGCCGATTCCCTCGATGGGCTTTTACCATCAGCGCGGGAAGAGAAGCAACTGGTACATTCTTTGATTTTTCTTTGTTTCCAGACCAGCATGGAAGAAATGCATACTGAAGTTGGTTTTCAGTTAATAACCTAGCTTTCAAGTATCACAGAACCTTTTATATGGTCCAACACGCACTTGGCCGGTTTTTTGAATTTCCCATTGCCTTTAGTTGGCCTTAACGAGCGTAACGGGATACCGCGTTAAACAGGAACGTGGTTAACTGCTTGTTAAGATTTAAAACGGCGGAGGTTGTCACGGACAAAACGAGACAAGACCTGGGGGCCGATTTTTGAAAGCACATAAGTGAAAATATCACTCGACAGTGGTGAAAAATTGTGCTGAATTTGAAATACGAGTAGCTTAGAAGATAGCAGCTCTCATTAATCTTGTGAACTAGAGTGGGCTGTCTAAAGTATTTTATTACATATGAAAATAAATATATTTTCCTGAGAAAATTAAAATTGAAAATGAAAATTGATTTAGTTAATTTACAGTAGTGTTGCTACGCTAAAATAACCATTTACTTTTTCATTTTTAATTTACTTCCTGTCCAGTGACAATAAAATGGGCAAAAAAAATTGAAATTAAATACCTGCGCTACAAACGTGTTGAATAATAAATAATAAAAAAAGTGTTTCTGACTATTGTCAATTAATATGAAACTATATTAGTCAGTTACATCATCATTTTAAAAATATTACTACGAATATCTATAAAAAAAACTTCACACACGCTGTACTGCAAACTGCTAAGCAATTCCATGGTGTGTTTGAAGTTAAGTATACCTCAAGCCCTCTCATTCGGAGCCTGTGACCAGTAGTGGGACGTATTAGGCTTGAGCTGATGATGATGATGATGACGATAAAAAACTTTAAAAAAGTTTCTATTCTAATGCACAGTTCGCTTCGAATAACATCCATTAGAATTAATGTGTTATTAGTAACTACCCGATAACAGCTAATGTGTCATTAAAATCCTCTCCATGAACATTAATCACTTACCGCCACAAGTTTCTCTGAAGTCGGGACAGCAGTCTCCCAGTTTCAAGCACGCGTGGTCACAGTAGCACGGCTTGTCCGTCAGGTCTTCGATTATGGCGTTTTGGTGCGCCTTTTGCACCACGCAGGAACTGTCCCGACCCGGACAGCAAAGGTTGGCATCCCTACAGTAATTAGCCCCACAGTTACCCGCCAAGAAAAAAACAAAACACAACCAGTATCGCAGCATTTCGAACACTTTTTTAAATTCAAACACTGATTTTATTTTAATTTTCAAACGTGCCAGTAGTTCAGAGACTTCGCATTCCGATTTAATCTGAAAGCAAAGAGAAATTTCGTTATTGACTAGGCTTTTGCGAACTTTGTGAAACGGATTATGGAGTGCTTCTGAAACTAGGAACGGACTGAAATGAAAAGCTTTTCGAAATAAAAAACTTTTTTTATACATAAAACACGTAAAAAAATAACACCAATAAAAAAAGAAAAAGCAAAAAGTTATTTTGAACAGTGCCTCCTGTGAGGTTTGAACTCACGACCCCTGGTTTACGAGACCAGTGCTCTACCACTGAGCTAAAGAGGCTTACGTAAGAAGTGACGAAATAGGAGTACACTTGCTCTGAACCATTATCACAATAAAGGATGTGTTTCATACTCGCATACTTTTCGTAATCATCTATTGTATTGTCAACGAATCTGTACAAATCAATCGTTTTAAAAAAAAAACATAGTTAAGGGCTTTTATTAAAACAAAAACGAATTAATTCCTTTGTGTTACGACCGTTTTACCTTTATCCATCAATTAACTTCTTTTAAATTAATGCTATGTAATTAATACTGCGTAATTTTTTTTAATCGACAACTACATTTTATTATGTAATAATTTATCGTAATAAAAATAAAGTTTTAGCAATCGTAATGAAACCACAAAAAAATTTAGATATTTATATTAACCACAAACTAAATTAGTTTTTCATCCTATTTTAGACATTAGAATAAACATTTTTTTTTACAATAGGTACCCGATGACAGAAAAAAATGCACAAACATGCAAATCATACATAGGGGCGCCGTGAGTTCTATCATTATCCGAAACCACAAATATTCGCGGGTACCTATTTGAGCGCTCGCATCGGTAAATAATATAGCGTCGTGTCACTCTTCTTTTACCATCTCCCTTTAAGTAGCCTAACCTAACAACTTAGCTAAGGCAGGGCGCCGTTACAAAATACTAAACTTGTAACTGCGCCGCAGGTTGAAAAAGATTGGGAACCCCTGCCTTAAGGCCACGTTTAGCATGATTAAGGGCGTGTAGGTGGAAAAGGGAAATCAAAATAGTGATGGGTTGCTAGCCGCATCGCCTATATAACATGATTCCTGAGACTTTCGCCCATTCCCTCGATGGGCTTTTACCATCAGCGCGGGAAGAGAAGCAACTGGTAAATTCTATGTTTTTTCTTTACTCCCAGACCACGCGGCTGAAAGTTTCGGCTGTTTATCGGCCGAAACCGAACCTTTGGCTGAAACTTGATTTTTGGATACCGGTCGAAATCAAAACCGAAACTGCGGGTGGTAGGGCCTTGTGCCAGGTCCGTCCGGATCGCTACCACCATCTTACTCGCTAATCCTGCCGTTAAGTAGCAGAGCTTGCACTGCTGTGTTCCGGTGTGGAGAGTAAGACAGCCGGGGAAAATACGGGCACAAGAGGCATTTCATCTTAGTTCTCTAGGTTGGCAACGCATCTGCAATCCCCCCGGGGTTGCGGGTGTCTATGGGCGGTGATGATCACTTACCATCGGGTGACCCACTTGCTCGTTTGCCTTCCTATTCACATAATAAAAAAAAAAAACTTCGGTCGGACACACTTAGAATTAGTACTGCGGCTGTAAAAGTATACCTCGTCATATCGATGCTGGTCTGGGAGTAAAGAAAAAACATAGAATGTACCAGTTGCTTCTCCTCCCGCGCAGATGGTAAAAGCCCATCGAGGGAACGGGTATAGAAATCATGTTATAGGCGATGCGGCTAGCAACCCATAACTATTTTGATTCCCCTTTCCACCTATACGCCTACAATCATGCTAAACGTGGCCTTTAGGTCTTGTTACCTTAGGCTCTGTCTACCCCGTAAGGGATAAAGACGTGATTTATGTGTATGTGTGTGTGTGTGTGTGTGTGTATCATATCGATTTTCCCGTTATCCCTACTCAACAATTAATTAAAATATGCAAAGCGTGCGTTGCAGCGATTTCCAAATGGAAAAAAATCTTCGTAAACAGACCCTCGCCATCAATTAAATGCCAGATTGACGTTTAATCCATAAAGTTGATGTGGTTCGTGGAATTAATGGTGTCCGCAAACGCCATCGGAACTCGACAAACACTGCTCGTGTCGTTGCCGCCAAGGCAAACGCCGGATACCTACATACACAAATCACATCTATATTACTTACGGGGTAGACAGAGCCTAAGGTAACAAGACCTAAAGGCCACGTTTAGCATGATTCTGGGCGTATAGGTGAAAAGGGGTATTGAGGGAGGCAACAGACGACCCTCGCGCCGGCAGCTTTCTCGCACAAAGACTCGCAATTGCGATACAACGCAGGAATGCTGCCTGCATGGGGACCCTACCTAAGGGTCCAAATTTATTTTAATTTTCATTTTTAACCTAAATTTTATTTTATTAAGTTATTTTTAAGGTAGATAATAAGAGGTAGAGGTAGTAAGAGGTCTACGGTCCCTCATGGGGTAGATACTTCAAGTTATACTAGAAATTTAAAATTTGGTATGAAGTATCTTTACACACAACACAACGAAGGAAAGAAAGAAAGGTTTACATACATGTCATACATAAATCACATCTATATCCCTTACAGGGTAGACAGAGCTTAAGGTAACAAGACCTAAAGGCCACGTTTAGCATGATTGTGGGCGTATAGGTGGAAAGGGGAATCAAAATAGTGATGGGTTGCTAACCTCATCGCCTATAACATGATTCCGTACCGGGCGGATGCATAAGACGTATTTTTCACACCATAAAATAAGGCTCTGTCTTCCGTAAGGGCACATATAGATGTGACTAGCTGCTGCCCGCGACTTCGTCTGCTAAATTTAATAAATTTATGAATTTAAAAATAAACTTAAGGATTTTTTACTTTGTATGTGCTTTTATAACTTAAATGAATACTCTTGTACAAATTATTAAAATAAAGATATACCTAAATAGTTTATAATAATAAATAGGTCGTAAATATTGTATTTACGTTTAAAATGGATAAACTGTTGAAACTTATAAAATCATGTTATCACAATTGTACACGGTTTAATACCTACAATAAACGTTTCTTATTTTTTCGCTGTCCCGCGGGAACTGCAATTATCCGGGATAAAATATAGCTTATGTGTTAGTCTAGGGTATCAGCATCAGCTATCTCCGTTCCAAATTTTATTCAAATCCATTCAGTAGTTTTTACGTGAAAGAGTAACAAACATCCATCCATACTTACAAACTTTCGCGTTTATAATATTAATAGGATTTATGGATGTAGATTTCAAATTATGTACCTAAATTGTAAACCATCATCGATTTGTAGCGAATGTTGACAAGAAATGTCACAATACAGCTCACCCATTGTCAAGTGACACGCGAACAATAGAATTAGTGCCGCACAAACTCAAAGACGGGTACTATGTAATATTGTTTAATCGCTTCATTATGACAGGTAGTTCGGTCCCATCAACGAACATCCTCGATATACACACATACATACATATATCACGTCTATATCCCTTACGGGGTAGACAGAGCCTGTAACAAGACCTAAAGGCCACGTTTAGCATGGTTGTGGGCGTATAGGTGGAAAGGGGAATCAAAATAGTGATGGGTTCAAACATTATTCATATGTCCATTCCCTCGATGGGCTTTTACCATCTGAACGGGAAGAGAAGCAAGTGGTACATTCTATGATTTTTCTTTACTCCCAGACCAACAAGGAAGCAAAGATATTTTGATGTAAAATAATGTATATATCGTAGAAAGTGTATGCACTAGAATAAAATGATGGTCTGGAAATCTTCCTTTACACTCGCACAAGAAAAAAAAACTATTGCATGTGACAGAAGGCTTATCATTTTATGTCCCTTACCGCGTGCCAGTTATTTCTTGTTTGGCTAATCAAATAGCTATAATTAAATAACAATTTATTGTTTTGTGCCGAATAAACCTTTTATTTGAGGGAATGGGCGAAAATCGTAGAAATCATGTCATAGGGCGACCTATCACTATTATGATTCCCTTTTCCACCTATACGCCCACAATCATGCTAAACGTGGCCTTTAGGTTGTTACCTTAAGCTCGTTACCCCGTAAGGGATCCAGACGCGATTTGTGTATGTGTATGTATGTAAACCTTTATTTGACGACTGGATAGCCTAGTGGTTAGTGGCCCTGACTATGAAGCTAGAGGTCCTGGGTTCGAATCCCGGTAGGGGCAGATAGTTGTATAATGAATACGAATGTTTGTGCCCGAGTCATGGATGTTGTATGTATTTATCTACATTATATAAGTATGTTTATCCGTTGCCTGGTACCCATAGCACAAGCTTTGCTTAGTTTGGGGCTGGGTCAATTGGTGTAATTTGTCCCAAGATATTTATTTATTTATTTCTTTTTCCATGCTGGTCTGGGAGCAAAGAAAAAACATAGAATGTAGCAGTTGCTTCTCTACCCGCGCAGATGGTAAAAGCCCATCCAGGGAATGGGCGAAAATCATAGAAATCATGTTATAGGCGATGAGGCTAGCAACTCATCACTATTTTGATTTCATTTTCCACCCATACGCCCACAATCTTGCTAAATTTGGCCTGTAGGTACCAGTTACCTTAGGCTCTGTCTACCCCGTAAGGGAAAAGACGTGATTTGTGTATGTATGTATGTATTATACCTTGGCGCGTTCCTGAGATACAGGGTCTTGACGGACCGACAGACATACAGATGAACGGACAACGAAGCGGTATTATAAGGGTCATAATGTTTGACTTATTTTATTTAAACGCCAGATTACAATTCTTCGTTAAACTTTGTTCTCCGAAGGCACCGTCCGTGTTATATTGTAATGCTCTTTTTGCACTTTTTGAGAGACAAAGCGGACGCCATAATGCAAGAGGGTTTTCTCAGAATCCAGATAATATCTGAATGGGTTCTTGGACAAGAGGTGGTGGCCAATCGTAGTCACAACTCTTAGTGATGCAAATTTTTTATCACTACTTTTGAACATACCTATATTTCAGTCAGTTATATAGCTAAAGAAATGAGGAAAACAATCTTGCCAATATTTTTATTGAAAAACAGTTTAATAAAACAAAAGCAAGTTACATTTTAAAATCCCTGGTTGTTTTGTTGCGGTTAATTTATGTTTTCCAGTTACCTACCGATTTTTAGGAAGTGTTTCCCGACAAAATGACATGGTCAATTGTTTGCCGCGTTTCGTTTGTTAAAAAAAAAAGTATTAATATATTCTTTTAAGAAGAAGAAGAAAACATTTATTCGTGACATTACATAGCATGAATTACAAAAAAAGAAGTAGAAACATAAGAACATACATGTCACGAAATGTGCCCACCTAGCATAATACTGGCCTTACAGCCAGCGCTGGTCTTCCGTTGTGACCATCAAGTGCTACTGTAAGCACATATAAAAAAAAAACAAAACAGTGAACCGGCATTACAACTTTTAATATGGCTGCATGGACAATGATTCCTTTACCTATCCCACAAGGAATGAATTTTATGAAAAAAAAATATTAACATTGACAATATCAACAAACAAACTTCTTTAACACACTCTGCCTACTCTAGAAAGTAAAACTGGTAATTTTAGACCTTTAAGCCGTGTTTAGCATCATTTGTGAAAAGGGGAATCAACTTAGTGATGGGATCCTACAATTTTCGCCCATTCCCTCGATGGAAGAGAAGCAACTGGTACACTATGTTTTTTCTTTGCTCTCAAACCATCATGGACGGAGTAACCTTTCTAACGCTAATAAAACCGCTTACAGTATTCACAAGCCCGCAACTGTCCAACTACTCGCCTTAGCTGTAGTTAAAGCTATGGTTAAATGTGGTAAAGGTATGTATATTGCGGGAAGCCAGACCCGGCCTCCATCTCCGAATCAGACCAGTTTAATTACTCAAAGTGCGTGGCGCTACAAGCTGGGAATTATTAATCAAAACATTACCTTCAGCCAGCGGCGACGCAAGACACGCGCGAATCGCGGGCCTTGCTGAGCTTATAGTACAAGTTTTCACTCAAATAACTGTACTTTTGGTTGACTGTACTTGTACCTTCAGCTATACTTCTGGACCTTAGTCAACAGCGCGCCAACTGGTGAGCAAAGAAGCGATAGTCCCCATTGTCTGTTTCCAAATAACGAAGTGCAATCTAACCATTTTTTTATACTGTGGTGTGACCACAATACAGAGATGGCCGGGTACTGTATCCTTAAAATTGACATCATGAGTATCGTCAAAATGACTTAGCATAATGGCGGATAAGACAAATCTTAGCCGTACTTTACGAATTGAATTTACGTTACAAATAGAAACAATATACGAAGTTTATAAGTCGCTCAAAACTTTAGCCACGCGCACGCATGCTCAAACGCGTTAAAATCTCAAGTCATAGATGGAATTATGAACAAGCGATAGACACGGCAGGGGCCTGTAGGCTTATTACCTAACTCGCTCGCAATCGACATAGTGTTCATTTTGACAGTTCTTGTATGAATGTGACAGCTAGCTGATTCCGATGCCAATTGTCGGCCCATACATGAACTGTCAAAATAAACATGATGGCGATTGCGAGCGAGTTAGGTAATGCCTACTGATTTTTGATAGCTCATAATGTAAAAACGCCACTTGAAAGTGATGATTTAGAAATACGAGTAGGTTACACGACAATTATAGCATTTTTTATATCCAATTGGCATTGTTCATTTTTTTTAGTATGCTCCAATTCGAAAACCATTTCGAGGAAAACCATCAATTATCCGATTTATCTTGTCCGATTTCAAAAATACTTTATGATTGCAGATATTTTTGTAAAAGTAATTTGAACCTTTGTTTGACCGAACGACCGGGTTTTTAGACAGAATCCAGCATCGAATGTTTGCCACAAAAATGAAAAAAAAAGTTTGGCTACGGCAACTGTCACGTGTCACTGTCAAATCTACAAAACCATAGACAAAGCCGTTTTTTTTATAGCCAGCCGAACGAAGGCGATTGGGATTCTGTCTAAATTCACGAATTATCAAACAGCGAAAAAATATTTATTATTAATTAACAAAGCTACGTAAAAGCATAATATTCAAATTAGTTGCTTGAAATAGTCCATTTTATCGAATAAAGGTGTTAAAAGCACAGCTTAAAAAAAATGGACAATGCCAATACGCCCACAATCATGCTAAACGTGGTCTTTAGGTCTTGTCACCTTAGGTTTTGTCTACCCCGTAGGGAATAAAGACGTGATTTATGTATGTATGTATTTATATTCAATCAACCTGACAAACGGCATGCCTTTCAGCTTATGTTAAGTGATCTGCGCCGTTCATAGACACCTAAGTACAATTAGGACTGCAGGTGAAAACAGTCTAGTCGTAAATTTAATTTGAGCTCTAGTTACTTAGCAATAAACAGATTTATTCAACATTCCAGTGGTCCCCTGAATATATTCTCAACGTAACTACAACCATAACATCTAGAAAAAATAATACAAATCTCCATTAAAGAGTTTTAATATTACGATCTTTTGTCATGGAACCAGATCAGCATCAGCTGTAAAGTAGTATTCAAAATAGGACCTCAGGCAAGTGAGGCGTTATTTGTGGCGCCGACTTTGGAGCATCGCCGCGTGTTTAATAATATTTAATGTAAGATCGTGTAATTAGTCTGGGCTTGAGCAAAATGTAGAAGAAAATCAACCTTCCTAAGCGGCTTAAGCTATATTTTCTTTGACATTTTACCACATCATTTATTTTGTTTCGTCCCCTATTTTTCTGTTAAATTAAAAGAAGACTTATAGGTAGCTCTCGGAAATAATTTATATTTTGATAAAAAATATGCGTTAGGTATTATACAGTCAACCATGACCTGAAACTTAATTAAAACCGTTCGCAATCGCTACCATATTTTATCTGTGGCACAGATTTTTGACACTAAAAACTAAACTGGCGCAGGTCAATTTGGTTCATGATAAGTAGGTACCAACATTTTAAATCATAATAAATAAAGTAAATCTCTCTGTTTGTTGCCGTTTCAATCCGCTAGTGGCGCTCCTAATTTTTCCATACCTACTAATTAAGACGTTGACAGCGTCTGAGGCGTTTTTTGTGTGAACCAGTGATTCTGAACTTCTTTTTAATAAAACAGGCTCGAAAGCAACGCATCTACGATGCATATTAGATCTCTGAAAATAACATAACTTAAGACTTGTAAAAGTATGTACATACAAGTACATTACACGTCATTAAACAATTATAACTTGATCCTCGTTAAGAGTTCGCTTGTTAACGGGAGAGACGATCAGATTAACATTCGACTTTGGATTTGAGATTGTTCATACTTCAACACATTCGTAAGTTAAATGACAAGTAATTTACGGAGAAAAGTAATAACAGATTTTCTGTTTATTCGTTTAGCATAATCATTATGCGTAATGGTATGGGAAGATATAGCTCAAAGACAATACGTATCTTCCTAGCTGGTCTGGGAGCAAAGAATAAACATAAAATGTACCAGATGTTATAGCCGATGCGGCTAGCAACCCATCACTATTTAGATTACCCTTTCCACCTATATGCCCACAATCAGCCAGCCTGTAGGCTTATTGTCTAACTCGCTCGCAATCGCCATCGTGTTCATTTTGACTTTTGACAGTGCTTGCGTGAATGTGACAGCTAGCTGATTCCGATGCCAATAAAATTGTCGGCACATACGTGAACTGTCAAAATGAACACCATGGCGATTGCGAGCGAGTTAGATAATAAGCCTACGGGTCTTGTTACCTTAGGTGTATGTGTATGAAAATGAATCATTTGGGAATTGTTTTTTATGACCCCGTTTCTTTATGTAATAACTTGCACTACAGCTAGAGGCTCTAGTACGAGTAGTTTAGAAGAAAACACAGCTATCCGTCCTCTTTCTAGTTACTTAGGGCCTTTTTTATCTCTGGCAACATTTTTAACTGTCAAAGTAGTCAATGCTAATTTTGTAGTCGAGGTAATTTAGTTTCGAGCCCCTTCGGATGGTTAAGGGTATCCAGCGAAGTTTGCGTGAAAGGTAATTCTAATCCATTGGTTTATAAGATTAATTCATTATCTTTAGGCACGTTAAATAATTAATTTACAGGCACGCAACGTTAATTAGACTTAACAAACCCGTAAGAGATAAAGGCGTGATTTATGTATGTATGTAACAAATCCAACGAATGAAAATTAAATAAAAATAAAACTTGAGTGCTTTTGTCAACATTTTTCATATTAAATTACTACCATGTTATGAAGTTTTTTATTGAATGTTTATTTTTTTATTTATTTTATTCGTTGTCAAGTCATGTACATAGGTACGTAATGAAGATGGTAACATTGTTCTAAGTCAGTCATGTTATGAAGTCCTGAAAAAAAAACTTGAATTCACGAAAAAAAAATTTGTTGAAAAAATTTATTGTGCTTGCGTAAAAGATAATATTATTATCTAAATAATTATTTCGGTGTGCTTTACGTACCTCTTTAGTTTGATTGTGTGGTAAGTGTTATATTTTTTTTTCTCATAATCATTTCTGTTTGTATTTTTGAGTCCGATATACCTACCTATCTCTTTTTTGTTTTTTTTTGTGGCAATAATTTGCTTTATTTTTATTTTCATATTCATATTGGGTCTTGATAATTATTCTGTAAATCTATGTTTGACAATAAACCGATTTTAATTTTTTTTTTAACAAAAACTAAAATTAGCGGAATAAATGAACATGTCAATTATTGCGTAGGTGTACTTAAATCAAAGTAAGGCTTCTCGGTAATCGAACTGTATTATCCAAAATACCGATAATTGATCATTGGACCAGCGACGATATTAAATAATCATCTAATTACACGTGCTTACATTATACCAACACGCCGAATATCCAATATTTGCTTATAAACATGTTCCATCTCATTAATTTGAAACCTGATAGGTAAATACTGTTTACCAATACGGGATCTCGATTAGTTTTGCATGTACTAGACTATAGAGCGACCGCTTCAGTGAGTCCTCGCCCGCGCGGCACAGGGGCGCCGGGTAGGCGCGTCCATTAATTACGTGAGGCATTTTTAAGGATTTTTTTGACCTCCCCTCTTGGTGAGATGTCGTAAGATTTTTCTCGACCCCTCCCCCCTACCCCGATCTCACATGAGATTTTTCAAAACTTGTACTTTGGGTATAAAAGTATTGGATTTATTAAAAAACATAACACAATTTGTTTAATAACATTTTTAAGACTAGCAAGGACTAGTATTTGCAAATATTGCTGTCATTTTAATTATTAATTCAACTTTAATTTAACTTAATTTTCACGCAGTTTTACGCCATTTTCTGCTAAAAAAAAATTACGTGATATTTGCCAAGACCCCCCTCTCCCCCAAGTGAGATTTAGTAAGATTCGGCTCGCCCCCTCCCCCCCCCCCTGAATACCTCACGTAATTAATGAGGGGCCGAGAGGTGCGGGCGGCAGGCGCACTACCTGCCCGCACCGCTCTCGATCCCCTTTATCGTCCTACCCTGCGCACCTGTGCCGCGCGGGCGAGTACTTAGTTAAGCGGTCGCTCTATAGAACTTCATGGTTGTATTAACAAACAGTCATTAACGGGAATTAATTGCTTAGACGCATAGAGGAAATAAACAAACCATAGATAATACAGCGTGTAAGTAACAGATAGACATTTTCACATTTATAGTAGGTACACACAGCAAAGCTATTCGGTAAGCAGGATAGATACGGCGCGAGCGTGCGTAGGTGCTTACCTGATTACATTGCCGTGTGTACATGCTAGCGCTAGCGTAGAATTAGAAATTGTTATGTTTATCGCTATCCCGCGGGAACTTTGAAGTTTTCCGGGATAAAAAGGAGCCTATATTTTAATCTAGGGTAGGTACCAGCCATCTCCGTTTTTAATTCAAAATCCGTCTGTCGTTTCAGCGTGAAGAACGAACAAACATACACACCAGGGATGTTACGGAGCTTCGACTCCGGTTCCGTTAAGTCGGAACTTCCGATTATTATTAGACCTTCGGTTCCGACTTCGGCTCCGACACTTTTAAATCGAAGGTTTTAATCGGAGGTCGAAGCATAACATAGCGGCGGCGGCGGCCTATGTCGACTGTTATGAACAGGTTCACACATGTCGCGCGGGGAATCCCCCCGACTCCCACTACGTGCACTCTGTCATCAATTATCCGACCCTGCCTCCGACTCCGATTCCGACTCCGATAAAGCAAATTTAAAAACTCCGACTCCGCCTTCGGTTCCGATAAAACTACCTCCGTTACATCCCTGATACACACTCACATCGTCACAAACTTTCGCATTTATAAATTAGTAGGATAGGATTAGTGTGGTTTTCGTCTATACTGCCGTCCTAAATTCCTAATTCAAAAGGACTCGCAAAAAGAATCACAGTCGTGAATATAATTAAAAAAAAACTTAATTAGTACCTAGTTAAGGATACTTCCATGCTGGTCTGGGAGCAAAGAAAAAACATAGAATGTACCAGTTGCTTCTCTTCCCGCGCAAATGGTAAAAACCCATCGAGGGAATGGGCGAAAATCATAGGAATTACTATTTTGATTCCACTTTCCACCTCTACGTCCTCAGTGTTTTGCTAAACGTGGCCTCTAGGTATTGTTACCTTAGGCTCTGTCTATCCCGTAAGGGATAAAGACGTGATTTGTGTATGTGTATGTTAAGGATTTCTTTTTTATATATTCCATGTGATAGATTTATCTGTCCAAAAATGTAGAAAAAACAAAACCAGTTGTTTAGGAGATCCATCCTTTTGAGTTAGGACGGCAGTATAGGTAATACACGTGAGTTCAATGAACCGAAGAAACCAGAGGCGTTCATTCAAATTTATGGAAATGTCACACAATTATTAAAATCTAAGGGCGGTGGCGTATTTCGGTCATTAAAGCGACTAAAAATATGAGAAATTTTATACAGCGATGAATTATTTATTTCGTTAATAAAGTTTTTTGGAGTACATTTTACCAAAAAAACGTACTTTGACTGTATTCTGTACTAGCCTTCCGTCCGCAGCTTCGCCCGCGATAAATTAACTTTCCCGTAGGAAAAGGTATTTTCCCGCGGTAAAAAGTAGCCTATGTCACTCAGTGATAATGTAGCTTTCTAACGGCAAAAGAATTTTTGAAATCGGTCTAGTAGTTTCGGAGCCTATTCAATTCAAACAAACAAACAATCAAATTTTTCCTCTTTATAATATTATAGTATAGATTACAACTAAAAACTGGCCAAGTGCGAGTCGGACTTACGCATGTAGGGTTCCTACCATATAAACTACATAGTATAAAACAAAGTCGCTTTCTCTGTCCCTATGTATTGTATGCTTATATCTTCAAAACTACACAACGGATTTTGTTACGGTTTTTTTAATAGATAGAGTGATTCAAGAGGAAGGTTTTTATGTATAATTCTACGCAGACGAAGTCGCGGGCAGAAGCTAGTTATCTATAAATCTATAAACCAGTGTAAGCAGAGCCATGCTCCAAAGCACAATGTACGCAGTGAGGGGTCACTTTATATTGGTCACTGATACATATAGACATGGTTTTTAGTATTTATTGTTATAGCGGCAACAATACATAATGTGTGAAAATTTCAACTGTTTAGCTTATCACGGCTCATGAGACGGACGGACGGACAGCGAAGTCTTAGTAATAACACAAATCACATCTTTATCCCTAACGGGGTAGACAGAGCCTAAGGTAGACGTAGGCCACGATTAGCAAGATGGGCGTATAGATGGCAAAAAATGGAATCAAAATAGTGACAGGTTGCTAGCCGCATCGCCTATAACATGATTCCTAAGACTTTCGCCTATTCCCATCGAGCTTAATAATAATATTACGGTTAGGATTAGGATTTATTTCTCCCAAAAATTTCCTATAGATTATGACTTCAGTATCGGAATTTGTATTAATTAAAAATGCTGACACCGTTAAATTATTTCTATGTAAAATACATACATACATACCGTCACGCCTCTTTCCCACAGGGTAGGCAGAGACTACTTTATTCCACTTGCTACGGTCCCGACATATTTCTTTCGCTTCATCCACAGTCATCAATCTCTTCATACATGCTCGTCGGTTTCGGGTACTCCTGACCTGACCTTTTTCCAAAACGTCTCCTATTTGCTCTCGGAACGTCTAGGCCTCCCCCTCCCAACGTAACCATTCACACTCCCCATATAGACTCCCCTATGTAAAATGAGATAGGTAACTCTATTCTAGGTAAAGTCGAACAGCTCCGGCAAACAAATTCCGACGCCTCGTGTCGGTTTGGGTGGTTCCAAGTTCCAAAACGAAGGTTGTGTTAGATACGCTTCAAAATTAACTCGGCACCCGTCCCTCGCCGATCCTTAATATTAAAACATGTTATGGTTACCGGACTTGTTAAACATGTCCCCGTGGATATGTGCCGAGGAAAGCTGCTTAACACGTAAGTTAGTTTACTTTGAAACGCGATGTGAGTTCAGTATCTATTACGAACAGACCCTATCATGACGTCTTAATGCAAGGGCGGATCCAGGATTTTTTTCTGGGGGGGCAAAAGCGAATGGGCAAAAAAACAACAATAACGGGGCACAATTCCATAATCTGGCAACGCTTACCTAGAAGCCAAAGACATTGGACAGCGCCAAGAAGGGGAGGGCCCGTACGCTGGACCCGTCTTCCCTTAGACGATGAGACCGTGCAATGTAGGTAGGTAATGCCACGTTACCGTTCCCACTAGCCTCAAGGGATCGGGCGAGCGATGCAAGCACCGAGTCGCCTTTTCCCCCCTTCTGGGCAAGGAGTCAACCTAAGTCCGCCCCCCGAACCTCTTACGAAGTCCTCCCGAAGAATAGTGCCTAACGACGGCCACGCCGCCGCCGTTCCTTATGGCACATCCGTCCGGGTATGCCTCCCATCAGTTTCCCCTCACCCCGAACCCTCATAAGAGGTACGACATTCCTTCTGGATACCACCAAATTCGGAATCTTGTACCTCTTCCCCTTTTAGGACGTGGGGTGCATCCGAGATAGGTGCAATACTGTCGCACTTTTCGCCACCTCCAAGCCGTGTGGGGGCACAGCGGGAGGGGCTACTTAGTGGACAGCTGCAGAGCTAACACGGGGTAGACAGAGCCTAAGGTAACAAGACCTAAAGGCCACGTTTAACATGACTGCGGTCGTCTAAACGGAAATCAATAGTGATGGGTTGCCAGCCGCATCGCTTTTAATATGATTCATCAGATTTTCGCCCAATCCATTACCTTGGGCTTTTACTATGTACCTTTTTTTTAGTATTTGATATTCTAACGCAAACGCATCCGAAACTTATTTTGTGATCTAAACCTTTAAAAAGTATAGCACTCAACAACCCAGCATCTTAAACGACCCCACTGTTTTACAACCCAATTCTCAAAGCAGGAATTCATCGGCATATATAATTTATTAATCGCGAAAACTTCTGAAGCCCTCAAAATCCACACGGTAAATTATTCCCAAACCGTAATGAAGTTACAAGTTCCGCCTATTTGTACCCAATTATAATTTACTTACGGACTTACATGGATGTCGGGACAAAGTTTAACGGCAACGGGATTTCGTGAAGAAATAATTGGTTATAATCTTGTTAAGAAAATCTTTCATCTTTTCGTACGAGGAAACATTTTTTCTTAGAGTAAACAAATATGCAAATGCGGTATTGGGACTTGGCCCTTGGTAACCTAACCTACAGATTACGTTAGATTAGGTTAGGTTAGATTCTGGGCGTCAGTGGTGAAACCCTAGTGGCATCCCACTGCGTCCCCGTCACACCGGATTGAGGCAATGCCGGAGAGTTTTTAGTTCGGGTATAGCCCTAGGCATCCCGGCCTACGGCATCCATAAAGATTTCCTCTCCGTTAAAAAAAAGGTTAGGTTAGATTCTAACCTAACTTTCAGCTAACGGACTGTTAGGATAGATTCTAACCTAACTTTCAGCTAACGGGCTGTTAGGTTAGATTCTAACCTAACCCGCCTACAGTCCGAAAGTTCTTAGAATAACATTCGAGTTTCGGGGTACCATAGGCCGTTTCAACTAAAACCATAGTGAGTGGGACAGCAAAACGAACCCGAATAAACTGTTGCACTGTCTTGTTCGCCTTGTTTGTCAACCGTCAGTTTAACAGAGCCTCAGCTATAAAGAGGCCACAATGTGTTTTACATGTTATAGAAGGCCATAAACCAATCGGAGTCGATCGTAAAGGTGGGGGGAGGGCAACGGAGAGGGTTACCGACCCCACTATAATTATGAGGTCACCTTTTCTATTTAGGAACAGTTGAATTAGGACAAAGGATTTTTTTTTCAATATTCCATGCTGGTGGAGTAAAGATAAAACATAAAATATACCAGTTCTCTCGATATGATAACAGTTATTTATAATTAACAAGCTTCTGCCCGCGACTGCGTCTGCGTAGAATTATACATAAAAATCTTCCTCTTGAATCACTCTATCTTTTAAAAAAACCGCATCAAAATCCGTTGTGTAGTTTTGAAGATATAAGCATACATAGGGACATAGGGACAGAGAAAGCGACTTTGTTTTATACTATGTAGTGATAGTGATAAACTTAATGAGATTCAAGATTTAAAACTTTGTTTCGGAGCTGATCTTATAAAGTCGCCTTTGACAGCTATACCTCTGGACCTTAGTCAACAGTGGCGCCAACTGGCGAGCAAAGAAACTGTAGTCCCCATTGATTTAAAAAAGAGAAGGTTTCAACTCAGCCAATAACCAACTTCGCGCAAACACAGGAAAAAGTAGCACACATTTATTTCAAATCATTATTTGTTTTTCCATGTGCATTATTTATTACTATTGACTTTAATCATAAATTTTCTGTTATTTTCTACAGTTCTATTCACAAGTTGTAATGTAAGAGTATAAAAAGCGCAATATTAAATTAGCGATGAAATCTAGTATTTCACGTGCAATATTACTTCTCTATTTCATTCATTACTCAAGTGAACAAAATAGTACGATAGTACAAACACGTCCTTTAAATTAAGACTTAATGAAAAATATAAGTTTTTTAAATAATAGTCGTACCTACACCATGACAGTTAGGTATTCATCTCACGTCTTTATCCCTTACGGGGTTGACAGAGCCTGAGATATCAAGCCCTAAATTCCACGCTTAGCATGATTGTGGGCGTAGGGGATGTGTTTCAAAATAGTGATGGCTTGTTGCCGCATCGCCTACAACATGATTCGTAAGATTATCGCCCAATCCCTCGATGGGCTTTTACCATCTGCGCGGGATGAGAAACTGGTGGTCTTTGAGGTTGTCTTTAACTCGATTTTTTTCTTTTAAATGGTGGCAACCCTGCCAGCAGCCTTAATGGACACCCTAATAAAACTGAGTGATAGTGGTTGCGGGTACGCAGAGACAGAGTGTGCACCGGTTAATTAATTAAAGGCACTAATTAATTAATTAATCACTTTTCACACTAAAATATAACTACAGGAGTGTTATTCATAAATAACGGGTTATAAAATGTCATTTTGCCTTTAGCTAGTAATATTTTTTTTATTATATTATAGCCTTTTTTATTCCGAATTCGCTACAATTTCATTTTTGTTGTTGTTATTGTGTTGTTTTTTTTTATTATTATTAAATTGTCGCGTAATTCGGCGTGCCTCATGGCATAGGCCTCCTCCGTGTATTGGACGGTTTGGGCTATAGTTCCCACGCGCGCCCAGTGCGGATTGGAAACTTAACACACACCATTTAATTTCTTCGCAGATGTGTGCAAGGTTTCCTCACGATGTTTTCCTTCACCGAAAAGCTCATGGCAAATTTCAGATGTAATTTTCGCACATAAATTCCGAAAAACTCAGAGGTGCGCGCCCGGGATTTGAACCCACGACGCTCTGCTTGAGAGGCCACAGGTCAAACCACTAGGCTACCACGGCTTTTTTTATAGCTAGTAATATAATCTGCCTTTATTCCTCGTGATCAATCGATCATTAATTTACATACCGGAGCGTTGTCCAAAAAAAGTCCAAATGACCATTTTTCCAGAATTTAAGTATTTTGGGTTTTTCTTACTCAGAACCGTTTACCCTATCGATCCTTGTACAAGAAAAAATGTGTCCCAAAACTTCCATTCCACTTCGTCACTTTGTTTCATATGTGTTTCATATGTATGGAACGTGACGAACAGGAAAAAAATCATAGTAAAATCTGGGACACATTTTTTCTTGTCTTTAAGCAAATAAATCATTCATTATTGTATTGTTATATAACATAAATTTATGACCCGCACCGTATTCTAGATAAAAAAAATCTTAATAGACAGAAGAAGTAACCAATACGGTTAATTTTTCTAAGGAACCCTAAAACCGACACGCACACAATTTTTTGTCGGCGATAGAACTCACGTTCATTCCGATTCCGCGCCCGTTCATTAGGTACGTCGTAACTTATCGACTAACATACATTTTAACGCCTATCGCTTGTAAAAGGTTGACCGTCGACTCTGAGATTTGACCTTTTATTGTGTTTGTACTAAATAAAATATATAACTGATAGCGGCGCAGTTTATTGACCCATTTTTATCGAGCGGGAAGTCAGTGATGCCAGTCCTTTTGTTTTAGGAGATGGACACGATGTTTTAAATAAAAAAAAGGTATTTTATGTGAAGTAGATGGCAATAAAATTCATTAAAAATGTCTAATAACCTCAAGAATCTTTAAAAATGATGAAACAGCAGGCTATGTATCCTCAACGTAAAACTATACTGAGAGAGACATATCACTACATAGTATAAAACAAAGTCGCTTTCTCTGTCCCCATGTCCCTATGTCCCTTTGTATGCTTATATCTTCAAAACCACCCAACGGATTTTGATGCGGATTTTTAATAGATAGTGATTCAAGAGGAAGGTTTTTATGTATGATTCTACGCAGACGAAGTCGCGGGCAGAAGCTAGTTGTTAATATAATACGGATGAATCACGTGATTAAGAACGAGATTTGGTCGGCACGTTGCTTCCGGAAGAACTTCGTAATAGTCCGAAACATATTTAAAATCAAAATCAAAATTTTATTCTTTGCAAATTGGCCGCCAAGAGCACTTTGACATGTCTTTTTGAAACTACCAGCGCATTCGGAAAACCATCATTGTCAAGAAGAATGCGCCGCAAGAAACTTGGTAGAAAGTCGTTTTTTCAATACAAAATACAGTAAGAATACTTAACATACATACATACATACATAAATCACGTCTTTCTCCCTTACGGGATAGACAAAGCCTAAGGTGACAAGACCCAAAGGCCACGCTTAGCATGATTGTGGGCGTATAGATATAGGTGGAAAGGGGAATCAAAATAGTGATGGGTAGCTAGCCGCATCGCCTATATGATTCCTACGCCCATTCCCTCGATGGACTTTTACCATCTGCGCGGGAGGAGAAGCAACTTGTACATTCTATGGTTTTTTTTTACTCCCAGACCAGCATGGAAGAATACTTAAATTATACTTAAATTAAATACATCTATAAAAGGGATCTATAAGAGGGCGGGGTCCTTGGACCATGTTCTACCGTACAACGTTGCCGACATTTTGTTACAAGGGTTTTGAATAAATAAATAAATAAATAAATATCTTGGGACAAATTACACCAATTGACCCAACCCCAAACTAAGCAAAGCTTGTACTATGGGTGCCAGGCAACGGATAAACATACTTATAATGTAGATAAATACATACTTATATACATACAACATCCATGACTCAGGCACAAACATTCGTATTCATCATACAACTGTCTGCCCCTACCGGGATTCGAACCCAGGACCTCTAGTTTCATAGTCAGTGTCACTAACCACTAGGCTATCCGGTCGTCCGGTTTCGAATACTGTATTATTACTTTGACATTGGCGAAATCATCGCATCGATCGATGCGGCCATATTAAAAAAAGAAGAAGTACCTATTAAAGAAGAAGTATAGCAAAAAATTGGGTGCATGAACAAACTTTATTATAGTTGCTCGGAACATTTTATTAAACAGAAGCTAGAATGAATTATTTGTGACATGTAATTTCTTATTTTAATAATATTATTTCAATTTGCACCTGGACATGAATTTTGCTATTTTAATTTGTTTTTATTTTATACTATTGTTTATCAGTCTTCAATAATATTTTACTTATACCCACTTGCCTACTGACATAATTACTATTGTTATTTTATTATTAGGTATGCATAACGTGACCATACGTCCCGGTTTGGGCGGCACAGTCCCGGTTTCAGGCAGTCTGTCCCGGTGTCCCCAGCGAAGCCAAATTCGTCCCGGTTTTGCAAGCAGACCCAACGATAGTTTAAAATTATACGTACACGTATCTAAAAACAAGACCCGATATTTCAAAAAAAATTTTGCTCAGTCGACAAATACAAAATTACGACTTAGAAGTCACGCCACTACTGGGGGCTTAGTTAGTAAGTCGTGCCAACTTAACTTGTGTTTAGAGCTTTAATTATTTTGTGTTATTAATATATCTTCTATAATAAAGTAGGTACTTGTAAAACACTAAAAACTTTTTTTTTTAATATGTTTCCGCAGATGTGTCCCGGTCTGACAAAATAAATAAATGGCCCCGTTAGGTATGCATGACAGTTTTTTCTTGTATTATTCCAGTCAATTTAATTTTGTACGCCTATTTTAGGTAGAAAGTGGAGATTCTGTCTAGCTTTAAGATAATTTATGTACACCTGCTTTCAACAAATAAATTATTCTTATTCTTATTCTTATGTACTTCCGCTACGACGCGTTGCAGCATTTTCCAAGCAACTAAAGATATCGCACGCTAAAGAAATGTAAGTCCATCTGTTCTCTTGGCACGTACAGCTACTAAACGAATTTAGATTGCTCTCTCCATTCCAAACTGAAAACTGCTTCTGTATATCAAGGTTCTACGTATGTTAATCGCGAGTTGAACACAAAGCTTTGTGTGGAATGTAGAAGGTTCAATTTTGATGGAACTAAAAGAACGTGTTTGTTACATGGTGGTCACGGATGCAGAGCCAATAGTCTTGCTCGTTAAGGCCGTTGTACACGTTGCGCCAACGCGTTGGGCCAGCGTGTTGGGCCAGCACGTTGGACCAAAGTAAGGAGTACCAAATGTCGCTGTTAACACATTCTGCGTTGGCTCTTTGATAAAGATGGACGTGGAATCTCTTGCAGCCGCGGCAATTTATTTAGACAGTGCGTTTAATTATTATGTAAAAGTGCACCGAAGTTGCACCGGAACTAGTGTTAGGAACTACCGACACTCAGTGACGGATTTACCATAAGGCTGAGAAGGCTCGAGCCTAGGGCGGCAAATTTTGGGGGTGGCAAATTTGGGATTTTGGGGGCGGCAAATTTGGGGCACGAGCTGTTTTTTTTTTACCTCATAGAAATAAAATAAAAATTCTAAGAAGTCTGCAACAGATTTTGCAAGGGCGGCAAAAATTCAGCCTATACCTTGAAAATTTGTAAATCCGCCACTGTCGACACTATTGTCTCTGCTGACGATTAAGTGTTTGCGAAGTGCGCCAAGATCCTTTGATGTGTGCACGAAAAACCGACACCGTGCGGCTGGCCGGCCAGTGTTGGCGCCAACTACCAACATACAGCCAAGTAGGTCTCTACACCTCGGCCCAACGCGCTGGCCCAACATGTACAGCGGCCATTAGAAAAGACTACTAGTTTTGTGGCTATCGAGTCCTTTAATAAGTATAATAAGTTAATAACTGGATTAAGGCGTGGGGGGTTTAAAATTTAAATATAATGCTACGTATATCGTATTGTGTTCTGCAGTGTCGATAGTCGATAGCTCGACACTTAGTTCTGCAACACTAGGTCATACAACCATTCAGTTTCCAGGCTTTTGTCGCATTATCAACAGCGATCCAATTACAATTTCAATTACGAGGCCATGTCTGGGACAGAAGACGATCGTCAACAATAGTGATTAAATGTATAATTTTGTGATAGCTGTCATTTGTAGGACAACGTTGTTAGTAGTGATGTGCCGTATCGATAAAAACGTACAGCCTTTTAAAGTGAGCTCTGTGATCTTACTCGCGAAGTTTTTCGAACGTTGAAAGTTAACTAACTTGAATTGATTTATGTATATAATATATATATATATATATTGTACTAAAGTTGGGCTATGTACCAATAGTTAACTTAGTACCGGTCGTGTGATCGATTTTTCCGCATCTATAAGTATTACAAAATGTCAACGTCGCAAACTTCTGAACTTAATTCCGATACGTGCCCGCTAATCCGCAAGGGCTGGCTCTAAGAGGCTTTTGCGGAAAAAGCGTAATCCCCGACATTCCATGCGCGGAATCATACCGGATCTGCATTACTTAAGGAAAGGATAAAATTGTGCCCCTTTTATGCGGAAAAGATGTTCAGACGCCATTTATAGGTCGGACAAGTTCAAAGATGATCTGCATCGCTTCAGTAAAATTGTCGCCGTCCCTTTTTTGTGCGGAAAAGTTCCGCTATTTCCAGGTCGCTTGGAGACAGTTCGAATGCGGTGATTTGAGTTATTCCGGGCAGGTCGAAATATGGATGATATTTTTTATGCGGAATAAATGACAACTGTAAAAAGATCGCATACCTAGCGCCTATTTTTATAGAATCCAAGGCCGAGTATTAAACATTGTGTACCTGTTTCGGAGGAGTAACATAACTCGATAGACTTAAAATGTGAAGGTTCGCTTTAAAGCACTTTTTCGTTTTCTTTTTAACACTAACTAAAGTTAATTGCCTTGTCTCTCCTGCCTGTGTTCCAGAAACCACAAATAATGTAAAATAAATAAAAATAAAAATAAAAAATCTTTATTGCTAGTGACAAGGTACACAAGGCACAAGAAACAAAAATGACATGCTATAAACTTAAAAGTAACGGTACACAGGTTTAGCAAAGGGAGCCAATCTCAGCGTATGCTGGGCTCGAGAGCTCAGAGCTAGTTTACAGAAAGGCCCCTTGATGTGGTACATCGCAGCCCCTGCGTGAATACAAAACAAAAAAAAGAAAAATCTGGAATGGAACAAAAAATATGTGTGTGTGTGTGTATTATTGTACGTGACAGATAGACTGGAGACGACTAAGATATTGAGATTCCAAAGCTACGTCCATCGGCCATTAGGGTCCAGGTACTCCCAGTGACACCCTACGAGAGCGGAAGCCTTTAAAAATAAAGAACACCGTAATTTCTTCGATAGATCCTCTTAAATGAATGTGATGTATTTTGTAACTTGTGCGTATATGTATACCTATGTTTATATGTTATGTAGTATATTTTATTTATTGAGTAATAGTCTATCGTATTTATCTATTATGTGTAGTTTATTTTTATAACTTACACTATTTAAAATTTAGACATTTAGGATTATTTTAGGTTTCGATCGGTTCTTTTACTTTTTCTGTATGTCTACTTTTGCTTAATATTTATGTCCTGTCAATCGTTCAAAGGTTAACTGGAAGAGATCCCTTTTAGGGATAAGTTCGCCTTAGTGCATGTAAAATAAAGAGTTATACATACATACATTTCTCGGTACTCTTTTTACGAGCATTATTTAGTTAAATTGAACGTAATCCTTGTTCTCGAATAGGGACTTTCATTAAAATATTTTGGGCAAAATAGATGTATTGTAGACGATTCATGAAACTATACGCACGTTGCGTGTTTTTCTTTGAGAATAAATTCTTTGAAGGGATATAAAACCCTCGGACGTGGCTGTCACAGTCGTATGATTCTAACAGTAAGTTGATGAATCTGATTTTTTATATATGGTTGCCTTTCTTTTATAAACTTTTCGTATGACACGGATCCGTGCCAGTTCATGAATTGCGTTAGCGCGTATCCGTGCCAAAGATTCTTTATTTTTTATTCCAACTTATCGACAATCGATTGGCTAACGATGAATCAAGAAAAATGAAAATATTCGACACAACTTAAAAATAAGCAAAATGGCCGCTGACATTTGTGGGGTCACGCGACCAGTCACCTGATAGAGACGCCGCAATCTATCAAAAAATTATAATAATATGTCTACCGCATACGAGGGGATAAAAAACAATTGGCTTTCACACCATGTCTGGACCGATCTTGATCATATTTGGCACAGTATTCGATTCTTTAACTTTTTCTGTGTGTCTACGCTTGCTTAATACTTGTCCTGCCAATCGTTCAAAGGTTAACTGGAAGAGATCCCTTTTAGGGATAAGTTCGTCTTTGTGCATGTGTTCCTGTATTCATCTTTTTCTTGTGTTTTATGTACAATAAAGAGTTACACATACATTAGTCACAGTCTGAAATAACACTAGGTTACTTTTTACCCCGGAAAATTGCTTACTTCCCGCAATAAACGAATTCTGTGCAGTTGAAGTCGCGGGCCACAGCTAGTGTTGGCGACTGGCTGCAGTGGGGCCTTTTTATAATATGTTTGTCACGTTTCTGCTTCTATTATGTTGTTTTTACGTTTAATGTCAGTTGTCAAGTTGTGCTGATCCTATCGTATCGCTTTATTGTGAACATATTAAACCCGTGTTTCTACTAACATTTTCATAATTACCTTTTCATTCATACAGACCACTCAATAGCTATCAGCTAGTATTTCATCAAGTTGAGCTTACTGTGGTCGCAGTGGGTGCTGTGCTGCCTCAGTGGGCGTAGGGGAGACCGAGGAGAGTTGAGACAGAGGTGAGTTGATACAAAGCCGATTTCTCTGAACTGTGACAGTTTATCGGGCTGGTAACTTCGCTAATTCGTTGCTCTTTCTACACTCCACAGTTTGTGTGAAATTGTGACCTCGCTAACTGTCATAGGTGCAGAGAAAAAGGCTTTGTATCAACTCACCTCTGTCTCAACTTGCCTCGGTCTCCCGTAATGCCCGTCCCTCGGTCCTTTTATTTCCACGGCGACCGATTGATCCGCCTCATCGTGTCGCCCGCCGACGCTTTTAATTTGGAAATTAATTTACCATAGCTTTTATTGCCGGTCCACTTGACTAAGTGTAGTTTGGGCCTAGGGGCCCGTATCTGACGGACAGCTTGTACATATGTGGATATTATTACTGGGTAGGCACGAGGAGATTGAAGACACTTTATTCTGATAGTACGAGTATTATTCTTCTTCTTTTTATTTGTGGCGTATCAAGTCGTTATAGCGACGACAACTTCGCCAATGTCAAAGTACCTAACAAAAATAATAATTAAAAAATCTTGTGACAAAATGTCGGCAACGTTGTACGGTAGGTAATGGTCAAAGACCCTCACCCCCTGTCAGTCAACGATCAATAATATCCCTCAGAAACTGCCAGGAAATCATTAGCCGTTGCCCAGGGTGCACCGGACCAAGCACTGCTCTTCCCCCCGGACGGATCCAAAAACGAACCGCAGCTCTTGACCACACGCGGAGGTAACCCGACTCGCACCCCAACGAGTATTTTATTTGGCAGGAATTGAGACAGTACAGTTTTGCTAGTTACTTAGGTAACGTAGTGTTGCTACAAAAGTGTTCTATATAAAACAACATTGCCATATTATTAACACATACCTCTATATTATTATTTTTATTGACTTACTAGCTGTTGCCGGCGACTTCGTACCCGTTCCTCTTTTTAATGTTTTCTCACCGTTAAACCTTCCCTGAACTTGCACAAAATATTTTAAAACAAAATGATTCAAATGGAGACAATCGAACAGCAATTAATTCATCCTACTAATATTATAAACGCGAAAGTTTGTAAGTATGGATGGATGGATGTTTGCTACTCTTTCACGCCAGAACGGCTGGACAGATCTAGATGAAATTCGGAACATAGATAGATAGGCATAGTTTTCGTAATTTTCTGTACAATTCTTAATATAAGCAATCGATACTATCGATGTTATGGCATTTGTCGATAAACTATCGATAGGGAAACTTCCCCTTTCCGTCTCTACGCCCACAATCATGCTAAACGAGGCCTTCAGGTCTTGTTACCTTAGGCCCTGTCTACCCCGTAATGGTTACAGACGTGATTTGTGTTTTTTTTTTATACGAGAGGGGGTAAACGAGCAGACGGGTCACCTGATGGAAAGCAATCACCATCGCCCAGGGACACCTGCAAGACCTGAGGAATCACAAGTGCGTTGCCGGCCCTTTGAGGAACAGGAAGGCTCGCTTTTTAAAGATCCCTAAATTGTACCCTAAAGTGTTGTGTATGTATGCATAGGGAATATCGATTCAGCGGTAACGCAACAATGAAGGATCGGTTTTGGAAACAAAAGCTATAAAATACTGCTTTTCCTCAATACTTCTAAATTTCTTACTAACTATTGAAACAAGGAACTAAATAGTTGACAGACAAAAGTAGGTTGAATTCGCGGAAATGTCTGCAACTGCCACAAAGTACTTACCACTGGAGTTGGT
Organism: Pandemis corylana; assembly: GCA_949127965.1. Taxonomy (NCBI): domain Eukaryota; kingdom Metazoa; phylum Arthropoda; class Insecta; order Lepidoptera; family Tortricidae; genus Pandemis; species Pandemis corylana. The sequence continues at coordinate 11,907,315 of OX421864.1, read as the reverse complement.
CCCGTACTAAAAATATGACAAGCAATAACCATGTTGAGTAGTTTAGCACAGATGAACGAGCATGGTGTGTAGAGACTGTTTTGTTTTGTACACACATACACACGTTTTCAACGTATTTATCCCTTACGGAGATACATTTTTGGGTTACTTGATTACACTTTTAGGTTATTTGATCTAAGCCATTTTTTGTTTTTATGTAGATATAGGTAAAATGATATAAAGTAAATAAAAATACGTTATACGATGAAGTAAAAAAATATTACCGACTAATGGAAGGAAAGTCGTAAAAAGCCAAACAGTCTAAGTGATATTATTAAAAAAACATTTTATTTAACCTCCTATATTCAGAAATTTTAAAAAAGTCGTTTAGTAAAAAAAATATCGATGTTTCTATAAATGGGATAAGCGACACGAAAGTCGTCATACGCACATGAATCCTAGCCCACACGACGCAGAAAAATCTGCTGATTTCAATGATGTAGATAGATAACTCATATCACAAAAATGTCGCTTATCCCATTTCGCCTTTCAAGCGTCGATATTATCATGTCTTTATTCCTTAGTGCCGTTGTTCATCTGTCTTATGTAAAGGCCTAGATTATCAATTACAGGGTAGGCAGTACCAAGGGTAACAAGAGCTAAAGGCCACGTTTAGCGTAATTGTGTACAGGTGGAAAGGGGAATTAAAATAGCGATGGGTTGCTAGCCGCATCGCCTACAACATGATTCCTAAGATTTTCGCCTTTGTTTTAAATTACAATTTTATTGCCCGACGGGTAGAGCAAAGCTTAAGGCAGCTCCAGTTCTGGCTGCTCTCCAGCTGTACACATAAAAGCTTGCAGTCACCTACATACTATTCTCGGTACATGGAATGGTTTAGTTTAGGGTTACCACATGTGTCGTATGTAGGTACTTTTCCGGGGCTCAAACTATCTCCTTATCAAATTTCATCAAAATCGGTTAATCTTAAGAGAAAGACTGACAATCAGCGTTACTATTGCATTTATAGTACAGTAGTAATTTTTAAATCTCATGCATCTCGAGACTTTCTGGGGGGTAACATGACATCTTAATGCAATTCAATCCCGACTCAGTTTAGCTTCGCTCGCTGTCAGCTCCATACTAAAAATGACAGCTGAAACCTGAACTGAGCCGGAATTGAACCGCATTAAGACGTCATGGTAAGGGGCAGAACAAAATGAAAGCGCCTTAAAAATCTGCGGAATTCCAGCCACCCACCAATATCCCTTCTATAAATCAGCCACCTCACATTGTGTTCTAGCTTAGAATGAAATATGGGCGTTAAGGCCCTGCCACTACTATGTACGAAGCGACGCGGCGAGCGATCTTGTAATACGCTAGCTGCGTCCCACCTTCGCGGAACCACGAGTAGAGCAGGCGCGGCTGCAGAAGCGGCCGAATTACGCGAGATAAATAAATATCTCAGCACCGAATATAACTTTGTCCCTTTCGGTGTTGAGACCCTTGGTCCGTGACATCCTAGCGCTATTAGCCTCTTCAAAGATATTTCGAAGAGGCTAATAGACGCTACGGGTGACCGCAGAGCTGACAGCTTCCTTGGACAGCGTATTAGTACCTATCGCTGTCCAAAGGGGGATGCTGCCAGCGTCTGCGGAACGGGGGCCCTCCTTTTTTAATTATTTTATTTTAAGATTAGTTTTACACGGGGGCCCCTGCTTTTCTAACTATTTTATTTTAAGATTAGTTTTAGTTTACTTTTTAATCTGTTTTTAATTTAATCATAGTTTTGATTCCCCTTTTGTACCCGATATAGTATATTATAATAGGTATTAATTTTGCAATATGTATTGTTAATTGTGGAAGAAACCTCCTTGAGGTTTGTAATGAGTACGATCTATGTTTATGGTTTAGAAGTTGTCACTCTTGTGTAACGTAAGGAAACGTGTCGGATGGAGCTCGGCCGAGCTCCAGAATAAATAACGTTACAATGCAATACAATACAATACAATTTATCCACTATACTCGGTTATATCGTTGGTCTATATTTCGTTACTCCAAATACTGTGTTCTTCATTCCACATTAATAACGTCAAGTCTGGCAACTTTGTCATCTACTTTCTGCTGTCACGATTATAATGCTGGTCATTTCCTACGGTTTCTGAACGCATTTTAGAGCACTAATAATTATCCATAGATACACAATTTTACAAGTCTAAACTGGTAACACTGGCCCAATCAACCAATCAGTGGCTGGGATTTGACCAATGTAGCCAGTTTAGACTTGTAAATCGTAACTTGTAGCTTCGAAAAACAGGTCACTGTTTTCCTTCGCTCGCTGGTCGCGGATAGAGGTCCCGAAGCCTAAGTAACGTTGATTTATTTAGTTTGTTTTGCTTCGGACAGCAAAATACTTGGGGCTCAAGTATTTGGAAAGATTATTTCGTAAACGCTTACGTATTAGTTACGCTAAGTCTGGATTTTATTGAGACGAATGTCGGATTAATCGGGCTCCTTTTGGTCCTACTGATTCATCCCAATTAAAATGTATAAGCTACTATTTCTTTACCTAAACAGCTTTAATCTCCTTTAAAAATGTGCTGTTGGCTATTTTTTTCAGCCAAATTATTAAACTAATTTTTTTTTTAGAATGTACCAGTTGCTTCTCTTCCCGCGCAGATGGTAAAAGCCCATCGAGGGAATGGACGAAAATAGGAATCATGTTTTATAGGCGATGCGGCTAGTAACCCATCACTATTTTGATTCCCCTTTCCACCTATACGCCCACAATGATGCTAAACGTGGCCTTTAGGTCTTGTTACCTTGGGCTCTGTCTACCCCGTAAGGGATAAAAGACGTGATGTATATAAATTTTTAAACCATGAAGTAAATAATGTTTCAAATGCTAGTAAATGTTTATGCACTTCCAGTGGTCGATAAAAAATCAATAAGTGTTGAATCTAACGCTGGCCATCAAGGCATTTCATAATGTTCTTTTTTATGAGAACAGCTGTCACTGTCTCTTCTGAGTTTTCTACATGAATACGATTTTTTAATAAACACATTTTAAACATTTAAATATAATATTTTCAATAGGTTATGGGTTAATCTACGTTATATTTTGAGTGTATAAATGTGGTTTATTTGCTGAAAAATGGGTGAGTATTCAAACTCAACAGTTACGATTTCAAAGTTTGATTAAATTTATTATTCTTAATCGGTTATTATTTACAATTTTACTTGCATTTGAAGCCAGTTACTGTCTTTGCTAAAATTATATTATTATTAATCATTACAGTCAGACGGTTCTATCGAACAAAGAGTTCAACGTTACCGTTGAAACCTAGGTGAAACTCTATTTTTAATCAAAAACCGTTACACTGCGGTCCACTCTCGAAATCACCAAAAAAAAGAACTGCCGTCCTGGCAAAAGTAATAGCTTTAACATCTATACTATTCACATATAGTGGTATCACTCTGAAATATAATTTTGGCGAGCGACCGAGTACAATATTTGTGCAGGCGAAATTGGTTTGAAACGGTTTTCCTTCCGTATTCTCAGGAGATCGCGCGTAAGATTCGCTTTGAGATATTTTTTCGCGGCCCACGCGTAAACACAGCGAAATAAAGATATACTTATAAGCTAGTCCATGCACTGTTGGAAGATCATTCTGTTGTCAAAATATAGTAAGGTAAGCATTCGTCAATTTTATTTTATTTTGAAAAAATGACTTTCTGCCTAGTTTCTTGTGGCGCATTCTTCTTGGCAATGATGGTCTTTCCGAATGCGCTGGTAGCTTAAAAAAGACATGTATGTAAAAGAGCCCTTGGTGGCCAATTTGCAAAAATAAAATTATCATTTTCATTTTCATTTTCATTTTTCAATCTACATACAATCTATGCTCGAGCTCTGTGGCTGCGGCCGCTCTAGACGTTAGATGGCAAGGGTACAAAATGAAACCGACACAATATTTTTTCATCGAAAATTAAGATAACTTCCTTAAAAAAATGGTAAACATTAAATTGAACATGCCCACACGAGTCAAAGCCAAAAATTGCGGGCGACTGCGGGGTATGAAGCGACGTACGGGCGCGCACAACCCCCGCTTCCCCAGCCCCCGCTTCTCTGAAGCTAGCGCAGACTGTGTGAATGAATACACGAATGGTCGTATAAATAATCACACCTTTTCTCAGAGAGCCAGCAATATACCAAGAGTAGCGGCCGCGCCATAACCCGAATATAAATGTGAGACAGGTTATTGACACTTCTGTACGCAGCAATGCGTTCAATTATTCACGTACCTTCGATAAGTTCTCTGATGTATGTCATATGTATATATCTACTAACTGTTGCCCGCGTCGTCTGCAAGGAATTTGTTTATCACTATCCCGCGGTAACTACGCAATTTTTCTGGCGTGAAAGAGTAACAAACATCCGTACATATATTAATATTTACATACTTTCGCATTTTTAATATTGCACAGCAAAGTATTGCTGAATCACTACATAGTACGAGTATAAAACAAAGTCGGTTTCCGCTATCTGACTGACCCTATGTATGCTTAGATCTTTAAAAGTAGGTACGCAACGGATTTTGATGCGTTTTTTTTTAATAGATAGAATGATTCAAGGGAAAGGTTTATATGGATAATTCTACGCAGACGAAGTCGCGGGCAGAAGCTAGTCAATCATATAGTGATGTGACAGGATATCATTTAGAAAATACCATTTAATTTCTTTGGAAAACATAATGATTAAATTACTTACTTAATTTTTTAAAGTTGCAGAACCAAACTAGTTACATTTGAGTAGCAGGACCTGTATTTTAATTTTTTGCTCCTGTTACAGGGCCCACTCGGTAATAAGAGTAAGGGACGGTAGGATATAAACTTCGAATTTTGAAATTTGGGTCTCTTAAGACAGGGATGTCAATAACTTAACTATTGTTGACTTTAAAGGCGCTGAATAAAAGAGCCAGTAATCTCGGGGTGTGCCCTGGAACTATTACAGCTATTCAATTATCTTTACGGCCCATTATACCTGCTAACTGCGGTGCGGGTTCGACTCCGGCGAAGTTAGTTCGCAATTTTGGCTTTGTTTTTAGTTTAACAGTCGGCGAACTGTTTACGCAGATTTAATGTTGTTTTTAAGTGGTTCCCGCTTAAACCGTGTTTTATTGCTTTTCGTTTTCAATAAATACTTACATTCATGTGAAATTATTTCAAAAGCCTACCTTTTATAGCTTTTTTTGATCTAACTGTATGAATACCTATAATCAACGCTAGCGTCACTACCTACTCCTACATTTTGTTGGTCAAGTCGACCTACTGAAAGTCGACTTGACCAACAAAATGTCGACTTGACCGACCTCTTGAAAGGCCTCGGTTAGCATAATATAATAGCTCGGTGAGCTATATGCTCACGCATATAGTTGGAAAGGGCAATCGTAATAGTGATGGGTTGCTAGCCGCATCGCTTATAACATGATTCCTAAGATTTTTGCCTTATTCCCTCGATAGGCTTTTACTATCTGCGCGGGAGGAGAAGTAACTGGTACATTCTTGTTATTTCTTGGTCCCAGACCATGACCAGTATGGAAAATCGATTTGACCGACAAAAAATCGAAACTCAAAAATTTCCGGACACATTACAATGTAACCGTTCTCAAAGTAACGTCTTAATCTACGCGGCAAACCTATTTTTAAATATCCAAATATACTTATACGTATATCTACTCTAGTATATTGGTATGGTTTAATGACTAAGCAAAAAAACTGTAAGAAAATCGGTCAGTATCCACTACATGGGGCGCCTCACATTATAAATGAATGGTCCATTTTCCTTTATCAAAAAGTCCACATGTCTACCCACTCCCACTTCTTAGAGTAATTTACTATAACATTTACCCTTTATCCAATACTAGCAACCACCCCTGCTTCGCATGGTAATCACACTATACGAAATCCCTACTAACATTATAAATGCGAAAGTAACTGACTGTCTGGTGCTTTTTCACCTTTAAACCACTGAACCGATTTAGCTGGAATTTGATATACAGATAGTTTCATTCCTTTTATCCCGGAAAATAGCATAGTTCCCGCGGGATAGCGATAAGCGAACCGCGGAAAAGGAGTTGCGGAAAACAGCTAGCCAGGAATAATTCCTCTTGCATTCCTCTTGCGTAGCGCGGCACAGTTCAAAAGATCTAAGCGTACATACATACAGACTTCCTCTAATGGCAAGAAGTAGAGAACGTTGTAACTATGAGATAAAGCATTTTAATAAATAAGAAACACGCCTAGATACTCGTATGATAAACGGTCACTAACCCTCCATCTGTCTACAACTAGGCACTGTGACCCCTAACCGTCATGTCATCTACATACAGGATATCTCGTAAACAGTACGACCAACTTTAGGGGGGAGATAGGTGATCAAGGGCCTTACCATGACGTCTTAATGGGATTCAATTCCGACTCAGTTCAGATTTTAGCTGTCATTTTTAGTATGGATCTGACAGCGAGCGAACCTTAACTGAATCGGAATTGAATCCTTTTAAGACGTCATGGTAAGGCCCTGGTCATCCATTAAATATAGAAAAACGTTTGTTTATCACTATCCCCTGGGAATCGCGCAATTTTCCGGAATTAAAAACTACCTGTGTTTTTCTACATTATAACGATTATAATTGACGACCGGATAAATTGGTTAGAGAACCTGACTATGAAGCTTGAGGTCCCGGGTTCAATCCCCGGTCGGAGCAGATAGTTTGTTCTCGTGTCTTCGATTTTTTTTTAATATGTAGGTATTCAAGTAGGTATAGACCCCAAACAGTTGTTAAAGTCTCCTTCAATTAATTCTCTTGTTCATTATTAAGGATTACTTTCCTTTAAAGCCAGTTTCTTATGTTTTTCTGAATCGATGATAGCTGTCATAAACTTTGCTGTAAATCAGGGAATCGTTTAACCCTCCCAAGACCAAGATGGATAGCAAAACTTCTAATTCAATAATTAATTTGATTAGCAAATTGTTTTAATAAACTCCCGAATCAAACTTAGCTCGAAATTCGAATCAATCTTAATTATTCCGCAAACTTTACCGGGGTGGAGTTGGAAAAAGTGTTTCTTGCGCAAATAAAACCTATTGGAAAACGCGTGTCTTCCAAAGTTGGAATATTAAAAACTTGAGAGCGTATCCGACCTCACGCCAAACATATTTTTCCCCGTTTCCCCGATGTGATGCGACGTCGAAAAACACACGTATTTTTTATGCGAATTTTTGTTTATGGATGATTTGCAGTAGGTTGGTAGTGACAAGAACCCGTTTCACGTTCAACGGTTATTCGGAGCGTCTAGTTTTTATTTTACAAAATGGAAGCTAGCGAGCAAGTTGGTTACCTGGTGCTAAGTAATCAAAACTTTCCATGTACAGTCGAAGAAACTAAATCACGTATCTGTGGAACCTTTTTTCACACAATTTATATATTTAAAAATTAACTTTCTCACATCTGTATATATAAGAATGAATCCCTATTTCCCTTGGTCAAGGCATCATTCGTGAACGGCTGGAGCGACGTCGGTAATTTTTATGCTTAACAATATTTCGAAAAAAAAACGTTAGTATATACGCTAGTATAAGTATATGTGTCTAAATATAACCAAGAATCATTTATAATGAAAACCAATAGATAATTGAAAATTAACAAAAACAAATAACATGTAATAATTTGAAAATAATAGGTACTTGCTATAATTTGTAATAACTTTGTTCGGTATAACAATTATAACTACAAAATTTTTGTTCACAAATCCTCAGACAGAATAAAATTAGTATAGATACGTCTGACAGAGTTAAACTGATTTTAACTACGTCTCAACAAGTTGGCGATGTGTGGCGTGTGTATAACTATGTGCAGGCAGCAAGGCGTAGTTTAAGCCGGCCTCACTTTGTTATTAGCAGAACACCGTCTTTACTTTTTATTTGCTCAAAACATAAATATAATGAAACGTTTACGCAACGGTACACTTCAAAGACACAATTTAAATACGTGCACAAAAACCTCCCTAAATTATGAAACAATAGAAAATCTAGCAAAGAAAACTAGACTTACACAAACCAAAAATTCACACGTATCCAGTAAGAAACAGGATTCAAATTGAAACAACTTCAAGTTTGCACTTGTTACGTTCCAGTTACGAGCATCTAAAAGCTCAAACTGATTGTCATGGTCACACAATAGGCTTTTAAAAGATCCTTAACACTTCATTGTTGTCAAAAAAAGCTGCGTTACAACCTTGTCTACTTAACAAAATGTATGCGCCACCAAGCTAAATTAACTGATAGGTAAAAGTGACAAGGTACTGCATTGTGGCCGTAGTTTTGGTATACCACCCACGTTTTCTAATAAGTTCGTTATTAATAAGTGAATGGTAATAAAATAAAGATTAATGATATAAGTAATAATTAACTACGTGATGATTAATGTTCAGGGTCCAGTTTTTATTAAACCGCGAATGGGGTATTGACACCACATACTTTTTATGAGTTGGCTAAACGGGATTCCATAGTTTTTGTATGACAATAATAATAATAATAAATATTTATTTTCAGATACAATAGCAAGCTGTACTAATTTGGTAACTCAATCGACTTACTTATTTAGTTATTTCAAAGCAACTAAAATCTAACCTGACCATTTATTGAAAATTAATCTGGTTGTAGTTTAGTTCTAGGCCTAACAGGGTTTTAGTACAGTTGTGTTCGGCATTATTGATAATGGTTATGCAGTTAAAAAACCTATTTAAAAGTAAAAATAAAACTGGCCGCAAAAGAAACAAAAAACGAACGAGTCTCAAACAGCCTCGCTAATTAACTGTCAAAATTTATGAGATTTTTAAACACCCCTTAATTTTTAACAATTTTCCTTGTCGTGAAATTAAACGACAGAATTAATTGAAATTTATCGCAGCTTGGACCAAGATTTTTTTTACTGAAATGAATCCTAAAGTGTCGGATTTGACAAGGCTGTTACACGAAATTTTAAGAACAGAATCAAAATTATAATTACTGGCAGGAAAAAACTACATTTCCAATCGCATTTGAACAGAGTACCAAAAACACAATTAAAAAATATAAATTCGTTAATTTTTAATTCCACGTCCGCGATGACAATTAAAAAAAAACTTACGTGTTTCCCGCCAGAATCACTGTCACTTTTTTAACTTTTCAAAACTTGAATATGGCACGGGTCGAGTCCGAATGCAGCCGCGCCGGGAGGACGTGCGCCCTCTTTCGTAACCCGGGGAGGTATGCGTTGGACGGGATCTCTCCGTAACAAGATCAGAATGTAAAGCTAGGCTGTGGAATACGACTGCGCCGCGTTTATACAGGTACTTGTCAAATATATTAAGATTCACATTTAATTATTGATTGAGCATCATTTGAATGTTCAACTCTGACTTAAATGTGGAAAATATCACGGAACTTAAAAATAACGCTATGGTATTTTAATAGAAAAATATTGCTGGACGCACACTTATTTACAGAGACAGTATAACAGCAAGAACAGCAACTTACTCTATATTTCAAAACAACTGTTTCAAGAACAGATTAAAATTAATATAAAATAGGTACCTATGGATACAAAAGCATGCTCTTTTTTCTTAACAGTCTAGTTGTTTGACAAGTCTCTACAACATTTCCTCGTTCTAAAACGTATTAAAAAAAGGAACGCGTCGCGCAAGTTTTTTTTTACCAGCCAGCATTCACGTCAAAACAGTTGACAGTGACAGCGTACGCGTAAGTTCGAGTAATGAACCCATCAACATTACATTTTAATGCTTTATTGTTTCTGCAAAGCGATAATGGTTATTTTTACCGCGTCCGGAGCCATGTGGCCGCCCCCGCCGAGGCGACGGCTCCAGCACCATCTCTTATTCCTTTTTTAAACGACAACGATTGCCGCGGGAATTGGAGCATTCCAGCCATTCACGGGATACATCGCAACGTTGGCTTTAACAAGCGTGACATCGCGTAATTGGTAACGAGGAATCGCCGAATAGAAATGTCACCTTATCAAAATATTGTTTATCCCATTGGAAAGGTTCATGGAATAAAATTAAAGATAGGTATCGGTAAATTTTAAAGCGTGCGCATGTGTGCGTGCTTGGCGAAACTTGTGTGCGTGTGACTGTATCCAGCGACGCGCAGTCCGGCGTCAGTCTGATTAAAAGTAATTTTTTATTAAGTTACCTGTTTTTTTTTCAATTCAAATTTGTCTAAGGAGTTTACTTCATCGAGGATAGAATACCGTTTTTTTTTAATTTTGCAATTAAAGTGCTTAATGTGCAAACCTTATCGGTTTTAACGGGTAATGATTCAAAATTTAATTACAGTATTCACATTTATTAAAGACAAAGGCAAGCAGACTCTTCCAATTCTTCTCAAACCCCACCGTCGTACGGCTGTTCGAGCTTTCATGAAAAATGTATGGCGGGTTCCACCACGCCCATCTCCCTAATGTATAAAACCCCACGTTTATAACAGTAGTTAGTTTCTTAGAGAGTTTAGTTTCTCATCTGTCTCTGCTGACACAAACTCAGAGTTCACAACTTGGAACTGCGAGCTTTCAACAAAGCTTTAACAACTTTAGGTTAAAAACATTAGCAAAGAATAAAGTTTGTGCTTACTGCAAAGAGAGTTTAACCAATAGAGAGGTAACGGGCTATCCGACTCCGCAAAATATGCATAGTAACCGGCCACTTATGCCCTCATGCTGTACCTCACACACACACACACACACACACACACACACACACACACACGCACGCACGCACGCACGCACGCACAAACACACACACACACACACACACACACACACACACACACACACACACACACACACACACACACACACACACACACACACACACACACACACACACACACACACACACACATAAATCACGTATTTATCCCTTACAGGCCCTAGGCCACGTTTAGCATGGTTGTGGGCGTATTGATGGATGCTCTACCTACATGAAACAAAATCATTTTAGTCATTAGTATTACCAACAAATAAAAGAGCGGATGGCGAGACGACCTGGATGCATATCTTCTTCTTATTTCCTTTTTATAAAAAAACAAGTGACTTTTATTCACTAATAGCTTCTGCCGCGACATCGTTGCGTAGAATTATACATAAAAACCCTCCTCTCGAATCACTCTATCTATTCAAAAAAACCGCATCAGAATCCGTTGCATTTTAAAGATCTAAGCATACATAGGGACAGACAGCGGAAAGCGACTTTGTTTAATACTATATAGCAGGGGTTCCCAAAGTGTGCGCCGCGGCGCTCTGGTGCGCCGTAGAAAGTAAAGAGGGGCGCCGTGAGTTCTATCATTATCCGAAACCACAAATATTCGCGGGTACCTATTTGAGCGCTCGCATCGGTAAATAATATAGCGTCGTGTCACTCTTTTTTACTATCTCCCTTTAAGTAGCCTAACCTAACAACTTAGCTAAGGCAGGGCGCCGTTAAAAAATACTAAACTTGTAACTGCGCCGCAGGTTGAAAAAGATTGGGAACCCCTGCTATATAGCGATAGTAATACCACGCAATAACTAAATATTTATTATCGTTCTCGATCGTAATAGAAAAACTACAGTACAACAACTGCCAAGTGTGCCTTTTTTATCCAAATTATAATAGTGTTTCCATTCTATGGGGTAATTGCTTCATGGCTTAATAAGACTAACAACTTTGGCAAATACAATAGTTTTAGCTTTGTGCTTCATCAAAGGAGAAAAAGATAGAGGTTGTAAATAAGAGGGAGAGAGACAGTCTTAGGAATCATGTCATAGGCGATGTGGCTAACTACCCATCACTTTTTTGATTTCCCTTTCCATCCATACGCCCACAATCATGCTAAACGTGGCCTTTAGATCTTGTTACCTTGGGCTCTGTCTACCCCGTAAGGGATAAAGACGTGATTTATATATGTATGTATGCTGTTGAGAAATTCGACCTGTAGAGGAGAATATATAATACAGGCGAACATACAAAAGCATTTTTGCCCAAACTGAAACGGAGATGCTTTGCTTGCGCTTTCTCAGTCAATTAGTGAAACGTTGTTGCCCAAGATGCAACCAGACTCTATCCCCTCCAACAAAAATTGAAGTTACGGTCGCAGTAGTGTAACTTAGTAAGATACCTGCCACATAAAGGATCGGATATCCAAGTGCAATATCGTTCAAGGAGCTCTTGAGCCGGGGTCGCGCGGTCGTTATGCCAGAGACACGCCAGTGCGAGATTTACCCGGCCGTCTCACAACATGTTTATCCATGCTTATGGTTAGCTTATAGGCACTGTATGTGTTTATTATACTCTGACCGTGTTTAATGAGATTGAAATAGCAATTTTTTTCGCTACTCGAACCGACCCCCGTTGTCAAGTTTTTTTTTAATGCTATGTTAATGCATTCAGCCAGCGTCATGACGATTTAGTATTAGTTCAGAAACAGGAATAATTATGAACACGTTTAAAATAAAATACTTATATTAACACATAACAGTTTCTATTCCTGTAAATAAATTGGTTTAATCTATATTGTTAGTTATTTTGTCACTGTCAAAATTTGATACATACCTACCTCATTTTCCACTTAGCTAATTATCGCGTGGCAGAAGGGTAGCTGTTAAAATGGTTAAAAGCGTTGGCAGAAAGGACATTTCTAATAATAGCTTTGTTTGACGTCGGTTATGATTGAAGGCGGCCTGTCAATTGCATTTTACCATTATTTTTGATTGATTTAGTCGTGACAAAGCTCGAAATAAATCTGTGCTCAAGTTTTTTTTTTTATTTCTGGCCACGGGTAGAAATTAACGTTGAACAAGGCCACTTACGTCGTAACTATTGCCACATGTTTTTTTTTAATATGGCAACATTTTCACATTAAATAACACCAATTTCAAAATACCAAAAGTGTTTTTTTCTCTGGGTGGGTACTTATTTTTAGTCAAAGGGGAAATATAATTTACTTCCAGATTGTAGTAAATAGAAATAATAAATTTAAAAAAAAACATACATACATATATAATGTCTTTATCCGTTACGGGGTAGACGCAGCCTAAGGTAACAAAACCTTAAGGCCACATTTAGCATGATTAAGGGCGTATAGGAGAAAAGGGAAATCAAAATAGTGATGGGCTGCTAGCCGCATCGCCTATAACATGACTCCTAAGTCTTTCGCCCATTCCCTCGATGGACTTTTACCATCGGCGCGGGAAGAGAAGCTACTGGTAAATTCTATGTTTTTCCTTTACTCCCAGACCAGCATGGAAAGAAAATAGAAGAAAATATCCTCTACCTTTAATACATTACATTATGTATTGTGTACCTAGCTGGCCTTTATGATTTCTTAGTAAAATGCCCGTGGTATACAGAGACACGGATTGACAGTTCAGGAAGAAACTATTCCGGTTTCATTTTTGCCATTTTGGCTACGAAACCCTAAAAATAAGAGGCTGTTTAATACAACACCTTTGCCTTGTACGAGGGTAGGTTAAAAAAATCAAACGTACAATTCTGTTTCTCGTATTAATGAAGACTGAATTGTCGTCTCCGTATATTAAATTCGTAAATAAACCGAAAATGGCTTTTTACAACGGACGCATAGCGAAAAATAAAATTCTGAAGAAAGCTTGGCGCGTTGGTCATCAAATAAAATTAGACGAAAACGAAGAAATATGTCTGCCCGAAATATGGTACGTTATTTAAATTTTGCTTTTAAAACATCCGCTGACTGACTGATTTTTAGGTTACGTTCTTAAGTTTGTTGTTTTTTAATTATTCTAACAATAATTTTGAACAATATCCGTGATTTATTAATTGGAATTTAAACTGAGAAGTGAACCTTCAGTAGCGTGAATTATGAACACGGTTAAATTATTCACATCTGAGACACGAAAATGAGCCGTCCTGGTCGCAATTCAAATCATTTGAGAAAAGAACGGACGGCGCGCAACCGTTTTCCAAATTTAAATTTAAAATTTTGCGTCTGACGCAATCGCAAAAATTTGCTTTCTGATATTCTTATTTCATTTTGAACCCGCTTCGTAACCAAGCCACGATTTCGACGGTATAAGAATTATTACAGTAATCTGGGTTTCAGTTCTTTGTTTAAAAATGGTGGCCAACGGCCAACACAATGCCAAATTCAGAGTCCAGCTTACAGTGCCTCTGCCCTTCGTATTTTGAGTATACAGTGAGAGAAATGTGTTCAGGTACCACTGTACCCTGTCGCAATTAACAGGCCGCCGTCACTCAAACTTGAGTGATATGTCACCTTATTGCGACAGGGTTCTACGCTGGTGCGTGAATAAATTAGTAAAAATGGATAACTTTACTTTGCTACTCTGCGATATAGTGAAGTCAAATCATGCAAAACAGTCACGTTACCGTCAAATCCTATTCATGCAGTCAATGTTTAAGAAAACAATGACGTTAGCCACAACGAAGTTACCCAAACTTCTCCTTGGACCATTGTTATGTAGCAGTAGCACAGCACGTCTAGCACGAGAGCGCACAAGAGTCGCGTCGCGCGCGAAATAGATTGCCCGTCCTTTTCTTACTGTACCAACAAGAAAGAGACGGATAGTCCAACTCGCGCGCGACGCGACTTTCGTGCGCTCTCGTGCTAGCGGGGCAGATGGTATTCATAGTTTTTTAGAGACAATCATTCATTGCATGTTGTTTTTCAAAAATTATATTCAAATTCTAACTCGGAAAACGCTGCAGTTGTGTCAATAGTTCAACAATCCAGTTTGCAACGTTAATTGGCAGACCTATTAATTGGGCCAGCTGAAATGAGTTTTTAGTCACGCGTGATCCGTCCGTGCCGATTTAACTGTCGAATAGCTTAACTAGAGCCAATGCATCGAGAATATCGAGATTACAATATCTATTGCGAATTGAACAATGTTTTTTTTTATACACATACATACATACCGTCACGCCTCTTTCCCACAGGGGTAGGCAGAGACTACTTTGTACCACTTGCTACGATCCTGAATTTTTTTCGCTTCATCCACATTCATCAGTCTCTTCATACAGGCTCGTCGGTTTCGGGTACTCCTGACCTGACCTTTTTCCAGAACGTCTCCTATTTGGTCTCGGAACGACCGGTTTTTTTTATACTCGTCTTCAATCGGTCACGAGACTTTAATCAGATATTTTGTAGCCCTATGTCATTGAAGAGGTGCTGGACCAATAGGCTTATTACTTAACTCGCTCGCAATCGCCATCGTGTTCATTTCGACAGTTCTTGTATGAATATGACAGCTTTCTGATTCCGATGCCAATTGTCAGCTCATATACATGAACTGTCAAAATGAACACGATGGCGATGGCGAGCGAGTTAGGTAATAAACCTACAGCTCTCTTTCAGTCAGGGAGTATGTACACGTTTCAATCTTCTGGTTGTGCCTGCATTTAGCAGCATACTCGCCAGAGGGTAGAGGTGAATATTCAGCCTCTCCTTATGCTTTATCTTGTAGCGGTCGATCTCATTAGCAACGGACGATCTCAAGGAATTCATGGATTTCAGTATTTTCTACAATGTTTTTAGACTCCGAATAACCAGACAACGGTGTATAAGCAAGTCAAAAATGCTCGTGGCGTCTTTTCGTGCGAACTTCGCTATGCTCACGTCGTAACCCGCACCACTCGCCTTTTTTGATCCCTTATACAACTGTTGCATAAAATACTATTATTACGTGTCTTTAAAAAAGTTTGTTTCGTCACACAATCTTCACTTTTTTACTTTTCAGCAGTGAGATTGCTCGTTATATGCGTCGAGACCGAGCCCCTCGCAACCGTCTCTCTCTACGCAGCTTCTCCGTCCTGCTCTGCGGAACCATTCGACTCTACAGAGACGAAGTCAACAACTTGCTAAGAGGTAAAGTCGCAATACTACCGCCATCTAGCGTTGAATAGCATAACTACAGAAAATCTTAACGAAATGTGTGTTTATTTGCAGTTTAACATTGAATCATGTTATAGGCGATGAGGCTAGCAACCCATCACTATTTTGATTCCATTTTCCACTTATACGCCTACAATCTTGCTAAATGTGGCCTATAGGTACCTGTTACCTTAGGCTCTGTCTACCCCGTATGGGATAAAGACGTGATTTGTGTATGTAACATTGAAAAAGTACGTTTAGTAAATACATGCATACATATTAATCAAGTCTTTATCCCTTATGTGGTAGACAGAGCCAACGGTAACAAAATCTATAGGCCACGTTTTGCGTGACTGTGAGCGTACCTATAGGTGAAAAGGGAAATCAAAATAATGATGGGTTGCTAGCCGCATCGCCTATGACATGATTCCTAATATTGCCCGATCCCTCGACGGGATTTTACGATCTGCGCGGGAAGAGAAGCAGCCCGATGACATTCTATGTTTTTTTACAAGCTATTTATTAACTAGCGACGTTTGTAAGTATGTTTGTCCGGGTGGAATCTTCCGACTCAATTTTGAAGCAGATTTTCAACCGATTGAGCTGAAATTTTGCAGACTCGAGTAAGTCAGATGACAACACAATAATCTGGTAGTGGAGTTCTGGTGACCCAGCCAGGATCGTCTCCGCAGGAAGGAACTCTTCAACGGTTGGTCCGATGGACTTGAAATTTGGTACGCATAGGACGGATGACAATTCAAGTACAGTCAGCAAAGAGTGCTTGTATTAAAAAACTTTTTTTTTTTGCTCCCAGACCAGCGAAGAAAAAAATCTGTTCGGTTCAGTAAAAATATTTGTTTTCATAGCAATTTGCTTGCCCAGCGAAAAATAATTTTTAAATAAACCGAAAAGTTTTCAGTTCAGTAAACTCCTTTTTTTCAGACGTTTCAAACTTAACTTGGATGAAAAGAAAAACACCGTCTCTGAGTATTCTGCAAACTATTGACAGAGATTTACTACCTTCAGGTCAGTTTTAAAGATTATAAAAACCGGCCTAGTGCGTACAAAATCCAGTGTTAATAATACCTTAATACTTTATGTAGTGTGTATCGTGTATATGTGTGTGCTCATATTGTATGTAGTGTGTATGTATGCATGTGTAATGATATTTAGCAATTTATTTATGAATTGTTTGTTGTATTTTGAGATGTACGCTCTATTGTGGCTTTCACTATATAAGGATATTTTAAACTCACTCTTTGTCGGTCGCTCGCTTAATGCTCCTCTCATTTACTCAAAGGTTAACTGGTAATAAGTTCGCCTTATTTGTGTTTTTTGTGATTTGTGTCTGTTCTTTATATTTGTACAATAAAGCATTTACTTACTTACTTACTTTAATAATACCAAGAAAATAATAGAAAAGAATAGAATATTTATTTGTATTAAGTGTTGGTTACATTGGTCTTATGTTAAGCATTAAAATGTACACACACTTAGCTGTCAAATATAAAATTTATAATCTAGAAATTTTAATAATGCCAGTTTTATGAACAGGTATTATGTCCACAGTGATAATGATGATTAAAATTAAAACATTTCAATGAGGAAAGCAATATTTAAATTATCAATTTTGTGTCAAAGTTAAAATAATTTCTTACAGAATAAAAACTCCTGTTTAAACTCTTGTCTAAATTTAATAATCGGGTAGTGGTTTGTATCAAGCGTTGTGGTAAATGAATAAATATTTTTATGGTCATTACATAACAGTAAGTTCCTGTAGGCTTATTTTATTACCTAACTCGCTCGCAATCGCCATCGTGTTCATTTTGACAGTTCTTGTATGAATGTGACAGCTAGCTGATTACGATGTCAATTGTCAGCCCATACATGAACTGTCAAAATGAACATGACGGCGATTGCGAGCTAGTTAGGCAATAAGGAGTACAATGCACTTTGAATTTCAGTAACATGATTTTCGTAGGATCCCTTGGAATAGAAGAGAATATTGTTGTCAAATTAAATGTTTGTCAAATAAAACGTTTTTTAGCCAAAGACAGTGAACTTTTCCATCTTCTTATGTAGTATTCACCGATTTGACCTAATTGTTTTAACGTTAGTAATTTTACTTTTTAGTAATTGTTTTTCAGATTCTTCGGATAACTCTGAGGAAGAGTCTTTTGTTCTAATGCCTAGGACAATACAACTTAGTAAGTTTAAACTCTATTAGTTTTATATTTTCAATGACGAGTTACTGAGACTTCTTTTCAGTGGTTGTAATATCCGTTACATTTTTTTTCTATAACACAGCAATTCGTGAATTTTCAGAAATTTTAGAAAAGTCAATGTAAAAATTGACGTTTCAAAATAATTTATTTTTAGTAGGTTAGGTTAGTTTACTGTCAACTTTGCAAAAAATACTTGCAGTTTCTCCAATAAAACGCTTTATTATTAACGAAAATTATGAACAACTATACATTCGGTACTTCAATTTTATGATACCTACTGATTTTTAAATGTTACTTCACATATTAAACTCAAAGGTGTGAACCCAAAATCAAACCCACAACCATCTACTTGAAAAGCCATCCATTTAAACTCTATACTTCATTTTTTTACATTAACCTTTTCGCCGCCACGTCAAATACAAGAGACGTCACCCATACGCCAGACTTCTTTATAGCGACGCCTTAAGTTGAACCTAAACCCAGTTGAGCGAAGGTTGCTTTTGCATTAAAGTAATGGTCGTAATATATAGGTCGTTGGCGTTGAACCTGCGGTGCTAATGTGTCGTTGACGTTGAAAAGGTTAAAAATCGGTAATTTGAACGTAGAACCATAACAAAACAAATTACAATATTACTTTTAAAAAGTTTTTTTTAATAAAAAGAAAACAAGATATTTACCTATTTTCTAACGTGAATAAAAAACAAAGTACACGGTAGTGCTTTTAAACACGATATACTTGAATTAATTTATTCACAACTTTACTTTACTCAAAGGTTAACTGGTAGAGATCCTTTATAGGGATAAGTTCGCCTTTGTGAATATATTAATGTTTTTTTTTTTGTGAATTGTATCTGTTTCTCTATATTTGTACAATAAAGCATTTACTTACTTACTTTGTAATAGTACCTATTATATTTTGTAGCAGAGGTGACTGGGATGCATTCTGAGGCTATCCACACCTCATCTGCAGAGTCATCGCAAGCAGTTGACAGTTGTGACGACGAGATGTCTGATGAGTCAACGGTATTCACTGTGCTACCTCATGATAAGGTATGTAACTTATAGGTACAGTTTGACAACAAAAATAATGCTCCACGATGTACCTGCACAGTAGACCAATTTTAGCAGCGCGGGAAACTCTGGCGCTGTTATTGGTCGATCGATTTCGTACCAACAATGGCAAAATCGTGTAAGCGGGACAGAGCTAAGAATGCAAAGCAAGCAATACTCTGCCAGTTGCGCTTGCAAATAAAGTTCAATATAGATTATTTACACGTTCGGCTACCATCGGAAACTGGTCTGCGCTTCTCTGCGCAAACGAATACTGCCGATGCGCATTATATTTGTTGTCAAACTGTACATAGCTTTACTTTTCTGATTTTTCTGTGTTCTCATTTTCAGTGTCGTTTAGAAATTTAATTTGGGGGCGTTCAAGTATTACGTAAGCGCTTGAGGGGGGCGGGGGTCCTTGCTTTGCTTATTTTTGATGACATGGGGGGGTCGATATGGTGATCACGTCAGCAGTTTCGGTTCGACCTGCTGTTCACGAATAAAAAAAAACAGAATCCATTAAAAGAAAAATGCATGTAGGTACCAATGCCTGGGTGCCTTTAAGAAGCGAGTGTACAATTTTCTGCAGGGCCGACAACGCACTGGCATCGCGTAAAGCGCTGCGGGTGTCTATGGACAGTGGAGATCGCTTACCATCAGGTGAACCACTAGTTCGTTTGTCTGGCCTCTCTAACATAAAAAAAAAAAAGATTACGTAAGCATGGGAGGGGGGTAAGAGGTTTGCTTACTTTTACTGACAAGGGGAGGGAGGGGGGGAAATAATTGTAAAAAATCTGCTTACATAATACTTGAATGGCCCCTTTCTAACTGTAAAAGTAAACATAAAAAATCAAGAAGTAAAAAAATCTTGATTCATTTGATAGTACCTATCATTTGAAAAACATCGTCTCTCGTCCCTGTGAGCAGCAGATGTTCCACGGGAGTTTGTAATTGTCGTCATTCCAACTGATGACGCTTGGCGACAAAAAATCGCATAGTAACAAGGTCACTCGACAGCTAGTAACTGATAGAAAAATTCGAAGGCTTACCCACCTGCTATGGGTGGTGTAGGAGTATAGCACGCGTCACGGAATGACGAGGATCCGGGTTCGATTCCCGGCCATAGCTTTACTTTTCGGATTTTTCTATGTGTTCTAATTTTCAGTGTCGTGTGGAAAATTTTATGGTACATAAAGGTTGCACGGTCTTCTCGGCTAATTTTGGCTTCGTAGGGCGCGGTCTCGCTCTAACTTACGTGTCGCCAATTACTATCTCTTTCCAAAGACCGAAGTGCAACCTTTACGGCCGTGTACTGTATAAATAATGTCGATGGTCTTCAGAATCTTACAGTCCATCAGCTCCTAAACGACAGCAAGACAAATCCGAAGATCGTTCTGAGTTCATTACGGGGGGAAACAAACATAAATCACGTCTTTATTCTTTACGGGGTAGACAGGGCCTAAGACCAAAGGCCACGTTTAGCATGATTGTGTGCGTATAGGTGGAAAGGGGAATCAAAATGGTGATGGGTTGCTAGCCGTATCTCCTATAGCATGATTTTTACCTGCTACATGAAAAATCTGGTGTGATCAGCACAATAATAGAGCACAAGTCATAAAGTTGCAATTTCATTTTTTTTTACAGTGTGTTGGCAACCCCAACAATATTACTCTTAAGTTGGCACTACAGCCTTATCTTCTCTCTCTGTCTCTGTTTGTACCAATGGCGAATAAACGCGGCTTAATTATAATGTACGTTGCTTTTAATTGAATCAGTGAAGTTCCTAAAAAATAACCAGCTCTCCAACGAGTTCTCGACACAGTGAGTTGTAAGCTTAACATTTTTTTTATAATTTTCAGCCATTTACACCGAAACCAATCAAAACAAAAGACAAGGGCTTACAGACATCTTGCATCGGTGAGGAAGAGAGAGATAGCCATATCCACCAAAGTTTCGACCCTAACCTGCCGTTTGGTTACATCATAGTTCATGACAACTATCATTCTAGGATCCCGAGCAAAATACTTTTCTCCAGTTTTAATGAAAACGTCAAATTTACTAAATAAGGAAAATGGAAAACATTAACTTAAAATAATTAACTGAAATTAACTAAGGTCTAAGATGACACGCGTATTGTAGGACAGGATCTGTTGTCAATTTCATTAATTATTTGATTTATTCATAACATAATTGATCAATGTGATAATTTGCAACAGAATATTTAGTTTTTTGAAGCTGGAGCATCATTACGGAGGATTCAGATTTAAATTAATGTAAAAAAAAGTTCGTCGGTATCATCTTGAAGAATTCTGATACATAAAAGTCATGAGTTATTTTTTGTTTTATTTATTGAATTCTCGATCATTTTTAACGTTTTTACGTTTTTTTCTAGCCGTTGTTTAACTTACAATGCTCGTTTACGTTGCTCGAATCATCTGACTTCGAAGACTCATTTCAAGTGATAATGTTGACTTGAGATTTCTCATATACGCGTAGGATGTATAACACATAATTATAATTCCCACAAACTTAATTATCCCTTACACCACACAAACACTGACACTTTTCGATCCCTCTACGGGATCATTATCAAAGTTTAATGAGCACAACTGTTACACATGCAAACCAACGTCGTACTCAGTAGGACAAATATTTTTTGCAAGGTAAATATTTTTTGTTCATTGTATTAAAAATGTTTTTTAAAACAGACTTATTTACCAACCCCACCCTTAAATTACAATTGTTACAAAGATAGCTCTCACACGAATAAGAACTGCTTACAATACATTCTAATACCGCTTCGTTCCGAAGGCGAACTGTACTCTGGATGGAAATAATATTTTGTTAAAAATTGCATTTTTAAAACAATACTTTTTGCTGATTGCACTTGCATTGTCGTCTATCCTACATATGTGTACCAAATTTCAAGGCAGTAACTACCAGATGTGTCTTTGCGTGATTTGACCCAAACAACGACACAAAGGTCAAGTATAAACTCGTGAAACACCGGTTTCTTCAGGGGAGGTTTCGTTGTAGCACTTAAACACACTTTACGACTATTTAAACGTTTATTGACGCAATCCGTCTCAACACAAAATCTTACAATTTCTCATAAACCGAAACAATCTCTAGTCAAAATATCAAATCAATTCGGAATAGTCGAGGATGTGCATCACTTTTTAATGGAATGTGTTAAGACACGAGCCAAGAGGGATGAGCTGTGTAGAGTTTGGGGTTTTACTCTTTTGGATGTGGGTGTTTTTCAATCAATATTGGCGAAACCTTTTCTGAGCCGGCTAAATTTGTATACAGTTTTTTGTTATAAATAGGTAGTTATGCAATTCTGTCGTTTTTAAGTTAAAACATATTACTTTGTAGTTGTTGTGGTTTTTTACAATAGGCCTTTGGAGCTGACATGTTCATTCTTTATAAATAAAGATTTTAAAAAAATCAAATCAATTATAATTAGACAGCTGTCTCTAGAAAAAACGTCCACACACAACCGCCAAGTCAATTGCCCTGTCCAAAAACAGTGTTGCCAACGTACATCAACTCAACGTTTCGTTACACTTGTAAAAACGAACGCCACAAACGTCTTAAACATTTCAAAATTTCCGCACAGGAAACATTGTTTTGTTTTTGAAAACAACCAAGACTTAATTCCTGGATTTTAGAAGCAATGTACCTGTAGCCACCATAATCGGAAGTCTAACCTGTTCAATAATATTAGGATATTGATAGCAATGATGCACAAACCGTGCGGGCCAAAAAAAAAATAGCAATGGATTTTTTTTCTCTAAACCAAACAATTTTAAGCTTGTTACCCGTGCATAACCAAGTTACATAACCGGCACTGGCTAAACCAATGTAGAATGATTAATTTGGATTAATTTAGGTTTAGGTGCGGCGAGGGTGGCCGTTGGGCCACCCCTAAGCCGCGAATTTTTTTTTTTTTTTTTTTATATGAATAGGAAGGTAAACGAGCAAGTGGGTCATCTGATGGTAAGTGATCACCACTGCCCATAGACACCCGCAACTCCGGAGGGATTGCAGATGCGTTGCCAACCTAGAGGACTAAGATGCAATGCCTCTTGTGCCCGTAATTTCCCCGACTGTCTTACTCTCCACACCGGAACACAGCAGTGCAAGCACTGCTACTTAGCGGCAGGATTAGCGAGTAAGATGGTGGTAGCGATCCGGATGGACCTTGCACAAGGCCCTACCACCCGCTAATATGTTTGTTATGTAAAATAGTTACGTGCGGGGAACAAGCCTGTTTTATCGTAACACAATGAATTTTTGGCATATTTACCAGTTTCGATTTCCAAATAATGCAGACATTTTTTTTAAATCCTTGAATGCAGTTTTCATTATTCCAAAAGCAAAGAAATTGTTTGAAAGATTTTTTTAATTGGTACCTTTCATAGGGTGTTCGCTTTTCACACTGTATACGGTAGTCTGGACCAAAAGGCCAATAAATCGGTGCGATCTGATGCGGGAACCTTCTGAAAGTTTAAAACGCAAAGTGCTCTGTTCCCTAACTGCATGGAGCTTTTAGGATTCCTCTGCGTCGCTTTATTATTTTTGCCTTTTAAAAAAAGAAAGAAAGAAAAAGTTTATTTATGACAATCACAATAGTAGTTAAGAAGTAAAAGAGAAAAAGCTACAGATAAATACATACTAAAATCTCACGGACTTTACTTAAGTACTAAACTTACTTCATTAATTTGTTTATTACTTAGTTTTAGTTCATTTTTAACCTTTTCGCCGCCACGTCAAATACAAGAGACGTCACTCATACGCCAGACTCAGACGCGTTCATCCCTTACAGGCATATAAGCAGTGCTTGTAAGCATACGTAAATGTGCCCGCCACACTTCGTACCAATACGGGTTTTGTTGTCAATGTACCTACCCTCTGTCAAAACCTACTGCACGCCCCTGGCCAGACTTCTTTATTGCGATGCCTTAAGTTGAACCTAAACCCAATTGACGAAAGTTGCTTTTGTATTGAAGTAATGGTCGTTGACGTTGAACCTGGGTGCTTATATAATATACTAGCTTCTGCCCGCGACTTCGTCTGCGTAAAATTATACATAAAAACCTTCCTCTTGAATCACTCTATCTATTAAAAAAAACCGCATCAAAATCCGTTGTGTAGTTTTGAAGATATAAGCATACAAAGGGATATAGGGACAGAGAAAGCGACTTTGTTTTATACTATGTAGTGATAGTGATGATGATAGTGATGATGTGTCATTATATATACATATGTATGTATGTAAACTCTTCATTGTGCAAAATAAACAAGACAAATACCATTGACAAACACTGAGATACATGCACAAAGGTGGACTTATCCCTTTAAGGGATATCTTTCAGTCAACCTTTGAGTGAATGAAAGGAGATCATTTCATTGGTGTCGAAAAGGTTAAATAAATCACGCCTTTCCGTTGATTTGCAAGCTACACATTATTTTCTGTATGCTTAAGTTATCAACGTAGATAAATACGATTATAGACTGACCGCCTTAATGAGTCCTCGCCCGCACGGCACAGGGGCGCGGGGTAGGACGACCGCGGGGAGCTCTCTCTGTGCGGGCGGGTAGTGCGCCTGCCGCCCGCACCTCTCTCGGCCCCTTTTGTCGTCACACCCCGTGCCCCTGCACCGCGCGGGCAAGGACTCATTTAAACGGTCGGTCTATAGTACTTGGAATGATGGCGCAACACGTTCTAGACATTTTTCGTGCCTTAAACTTACACTTGAAGCTGGTCCAATAAAATTCTGAAAAGGAACCCAAATAAGTGAACGAAACGCTCGTAAAGTAGCAGAGTAATGGCCAAAGATAACCAATAGTCAGTGCGGACCTACCTGCATCTTGTTCAGTGCATAAGAAACAAGCGAATACTTATTTATTACATCTTTAAATTGTAGTGTTACTGATTGAACCTTTTATACCGGTAATTAGGAATGCATGATTATTTTAAAAGTGCTTGATGATTTTTCTATTGGTAGGAATATCAGTTCTTAGCTACAGAAAACAAATACCGATTTTTCCGTTGAGCCATATATTTGATTAAAATAAAATAAAAACGTTTTACGGTTTAGTCTCTGGTCGACGTCATAGCGTATAAATATTTTATAAAAATAAAAATAAATCCTCAACTCTGGTCGGCCTCATAACGGCTGATATGCATTTTCATTTGAAAGAGGGCTCGAGTGTCAAAGTATTTCTTCCTCTACCGTTGCGTTCGCACATTCTGTGGGCTTGTTCTTTGTCGCTTTTATTCGCAGCCCTCGGTGGCCTGCCTTCGGTGACGTATCATTAAGGCGGGGGTGGAGAAATGTCCACGCTTTATAAAAATGCATGTTTTCGCCAACCCGCCGAGCGAGCCGCGCGTCACACCGCACACTTGCCCCCCGTACTGTTGCCTCTAAAATTCAGATTTAAGTTAAAGCATTTTATTCCATCAAAGAATACTTAAAATAAATAACTGCAATACTAATAATTTATAATACCATTCATTATTTTATTATTTGTTTAATAAAAATGAAAACTTTGTAAAATATGCTAATTCAAATTAGAGGCCATTCAAGTATTACGTAAGCAGATTTTTTACAATGATTTAACCCCCCCCCCCCCACCCCTTGTCAGCAAAAGTAAGCTAACCTCTTACCCCCCCCCCCCCCCCACCCATCCTTACGTAAAGCAGCAGTTCGAATCGAAACTGCTGACGTAATCACCATATCGACCCCCCCGCCCCCCATGTCATCAAAAATAAGCAAAGCAAAGACCCCCCCCCACCCCCCTCAAGCGCTTACGTAATACTTGAACGCCCCCTTACCAAAAACTACTTTATAAGTTAATGTTTGCATGCCAATTTATTTGATGTTGTTTTTAATTTCTACCAGCTTTTATTTATCTTGCATTGCCCGTATCCGTGGTTAGACGTGTTGCTGGACATCAACACTCAATACTAGATCACTTTATTACCATGTCTAAAGCAAAATAAATTATTTCATTATTTCATTTCAATTTCATTTCACTTACCCTCTTATTCATAAACGCTCTGTAGGCCTCTGCTAACTTAGCAATCGTTTGTCCTTATCTGTCACTTTGACATTTACCTTTCACAGATAAGGACAAACTTACGATTGCTAAGTAAGCAGAAGCCTATGAACAAGGTTTATGAGCGTTTATGAACAAGGTGTTAGAATGCCATTTAGGTTTGTTATGCTATCTCATTCACTCTTATGGGTTTGATACGAATCGACCGATGGTACCCGGACCCTGGAAAGCATTCTAAGAGCTTACGGGCTATAACATACTTTATTATCCTACAAATATAAACTAGCTGTGGGGCCATTACGTAAGCAGATTTTTTACAATTATTTACCCCCCCCCCCTACCCCTTGTCAGCAAAAGTAAGCAAACCTCTTACCCCCCCTCCCATGCTGACGTAATCATTGGTACCTGTGTGCATTTTTCTTTTAATGGATTCTGTTTTTTATTTATTCGTGAGCAGCGTTCGAATCGAAGCTGCTGACGTAATCACCATATCGACCCCCCCCCCCACCCCCCATGTCATCAAAAATAAGCAAAGCAAAGACCCCCCCGCCCCCCTCAAGCGCTTACGTAATACTTGAACGCCCCCTGTTGCCCACAACTTCGTCTCCCAAATTCGATCGCTATCAACTGCTATCATGCTTCATGTATTCATCCGCATACATACATACACAAATCACGTCTTTATCCTTTACGGGGTAGACAGAGCCTAAGGTGACGTTTAGCAAAACTGTGGGCGTTTAGATGGCAAAAAATGGAATCAAAATAGTGATGGGTTGCCAGCCGCATCGCCTATAACATGATTCCTAAGACTTTCTCCCATTCCTTCGATGGCCTTTTACCATATGCGCGGGAAGAGAAGCAACTGGTACATTCCACCTACCAGCACGGAAATACCCAGACCAGGTATTTTAATTTTTTGTTTTTTTTTTAATTTATTTAGGAAACAAACGGTTACATTTAAATATTGTAACATACAATATGAGTTCATAAAAACCAACAGTTCCACATATTATAAACAAATTTAGGAATCATGCCTACGCTAACAAAACAGTTTTACCTACATACATTGCTTTACACTGTTTTTCTTGCAATATATTTTAAACCTACGTGAAAACATTGAACAGCCACAACATAACCTCTAATCATAAAGCAAATTACGTAGTGAATCTCTGTACCTCTGCAGTGATGATGAAAAGATGTCCAAATCCCTAAAGCTTCTATTGTAATCGCGACAAGCCCGTCTGAAGAAAGTGTTACGCGCGTAATTTGATCGACAAAAACTAACGTGAAAAGTGGAAAAATGTCGTGAGGGGATACGACGAGGGGCTCGGAGTTTAACCTCTGCAAGAAGGGCAGCAGAGTCGATGTGATGATTTAATAATTCTTCTTTTCTTTTACATTATAAATGTAACAGTGTGAGCCGCAGCCGGAAATGAAGAACTGCTAACCCGCGCGTCGGAATTTATCAACAAACATACAACATATATGTACCTGCAAAATATTACCAACTATTTCTCGCTGAGGACCCACTCGTATGCTGTTGCCAGGTTCCATATGAATCTTTTGCGGAACGGATTTTATCCAGTCGGTTGCCTTTTGTTGCCAAGCTTTGACAGCTGTACTGCGCATTCGCGTACACCACCAATGCGAAATGATTTCTGAAAGTATTTAAAAATGGGGTGCGAGTCGGGTTACCTCCACGTGTGGTCAAGAGCTGCGGTTCGTTTTTGGATCCGTCCGGGGGGAAGAGCAGTGCTTGGTCCGGTGCGCCCTGGGCAACGGCTAATGATTTCCTGGCAGTTTCTGAGGGATATCATTGACCGTTGGCTAAGAGCCCGACAGGGGGGGAGGGGGGTCTTTGACCATTACCGTACAACGTTGCCGACATTTTGTCACAAGATTTTTTAATAAAAAAATTTTACATTGACATTGGCGAAGTTGTCGTCACTATAACGACTTGATACGCCACAAATAAAAGAAGAAGAAGAAGAAGTATTTAAAAATAGTAAAATTTATTAAAACGTTTGCCGTTTTAATTATAGAAAAGAAAACCTTCCATGCTGGTCTGGAAGCAAAGAAAGAACATAGAATGTGTCAGTTGGTTCTCTTCTCGCGGAGTTTTTTTTTTATGTTAGAGAGGCCAGACAAACGAACTAGTGGATCACCTGATGGTAAACGATTACCACTGTCCATAGTGTCCATAGACACCCGCACAAAAGAACAAAAGAACGTCGAGAATGGGTGAAACTTTTTGGAATCGGTTTATAGGCGATGTGGCTGGCAACCCACCAATACTTTAGGTCTTGTTACCTTAAGCTGTTTCTACCCCGTAAGGGATAAAGCCGTGATTTATGTATGTATGACTACTTTGACGTGGGTATGAATCCTTCAATTATTAACTTTTATTTAACTTTTGCGGGTGGTAGGGCCTTGTGCAAGGTCCGTCCGGATCGCTACCACCATCTTACTCGCTAATCCTGCCGCTAAGTAGCAGTGCTTGCACTGCTGTGTTCCGGTGTGGAGAGTAAGACAGCCGGGGAAATTACGGGCACAAGAGGCATTGCATCTTAGTCCCCTAGGTTGGCAACGCATCTGCAATCCCTCCGGGGTTGCGGGTGTCTATGGGCAGTGGTGATCACTTACCATCAGGTGACCCACTTGCTCGTTTGCCTTCCTATTAATATTAAAAAAAAAAAAAAAAAAAAAAAAAAACATCCATACTCACAAACTTTCACATTTATAATATTAGTAGGATTCTACACACAACATTGCCAGCTTAGACCAGCAATTTCGTATAGGTGGAAAGGGGAATGGAAATAGTGATGGGCTGCTAGCATCGCCTGTGATTCCTAGAATTAAAAGTTGCTTGTTATTTTGTAGTGGCTTGTGAAATTCAAACACTTATAAGTCGGTTCAATATTTAGGCGTATAATTCAGTTGGATGGAAAATATATCACTGAAACTGAAAGGGGCGGCAATCACTCACGTCTATGTCAGCCGTTTAATCTATGTGCGGGTTCAATCCCCGACGTAATGTACAGGGTGTCCCACAACTATGCGACATGAATGAATACTTCAATTATTGCAGAGCAAATGTCACCCAGAGAAAACATTATTGTGACAATGAAAATGCCTCTTGATTCTTCAGTCAGTATAATCATCGTAATTTTACAGTTTAAACTTAATTGTAGGTTCTAACAGAAATATAATCATAGCAAAAACCACTCGCGCACACGCGTTCGGCTCGGTAGCCTCGAGATAAGAGAGCGAGAGAGCGATGCGGAGCGAGCGAGAGAGGTGGCGCGGATGCGTTCGGAAACGGTATAAAGCCCGTGTTACATTATTTTATTTTAAAAGTAAGTATAGATGCGTTCACAGATTGTTGAAAAATAGGTTGCCTGAACCGGTAATCGAACCAACCAAAAGTAAACCGGAAGGTATAAATCACTCTATTAAAAACCGCATCAAAATCCGATGCGTGGATTTGAAGATCTAAGCATACATAAAGACAGACAGACAGCGGAAAGTGACTTTATTTTATACTATGTAGTGATTTTTAACTCACTAATGGATAAAGCCCGTGCCGTCATAAGGACTAAATCTCGCCAGCAAACATTGCATCTTAATTTAAGGCAAACCGCAAAATCTCATGATGACGAGTGTCATAATATTTTTACTAAAAAAAATCTGTAAATTGCGTTAAAAATTTTTTTTTTTTTGTTTTTAAAGGTCAGCTCACGAGTACCCGAAACCGACGAGCATGTATGAAGAGATTGATGAATGCCGATGAAGCGAAATAAGTATGTCAGGATCGTAGCAAGTGCGACAAAGTAGTCTCTGCCTGCCCCTGTGGGAAAGAGGCGTGACGGCAAGTATGTATGTAGCTTTAAATAAAATATTGTTTCCTTTGAGCGAGATTTGCTATTTATATATTTAAAGTACTTTTCATTCAGGTCGTAGTCGCGGGACACCCTGTATGTATCTACTATACACCTGGAGGGTCTGTTCCATTGTCTTTGTTTGACCCCTGTTTTTATTTACTGAGGGTTTATCCTTTTTCAATGTAAAATGGAAACGCGTGAACGTAGGGTGTGATGTAAAATGAAATCAATCATTTATTTCGGACATTGACACATCCATAAAACCGTAGAGAGTGACAATAGAGAGATCTCCAGGCGGATGTTACGGGGCCCGAAGTCCGAAAGAAGAGAGTTGAAGAAACTTCGTTGGCGCGATGTAGAAAATTGTGACGTCAGATGCTAGCTCGTGCGGCGTAGTAGTGTATGTAGTCGATGACTAGATGGCGCTAGGGTCGCATCAAAATAGGTAGTATCTAATAAAACAGAATAATACAGGGGTGGGATAGACCAGGACAAGTGTGAAAAAGAATTTTAATGTTTCTTAGAACTAATGGGTTTTACAAACGAATGGGATTAGGCCTGCATTATTTACATCGGTTGCAGGTCAGTCAATGGGGTAAAAGTAATAATGGGGTTATTACGTTCCTTAGAATTTTTAAACAACGTTAGTTACAACTCCCGCCATCTAGTGATGGAAACATTAACCACTTGGATCTAAAATGGATGTATTTTTGGAAATATATTGCCAACGTAATATTGGATCAGTTCTAGTTAAGTTAAAACAGGGTGACCCTAAACTGCCGGGTGTTTTAAAAAACTTTTTAAGACTTTTTTATCCATCCGTTTGCGTTTTTTCACACCAAATAATGAGGAAAACGGTTACGCGATGGTAAATAATCATTAGTGCATGAGACAACCACGACATACATACATACACAACTCACGTCTTTATCCCTTACGGGGTAGACAGAGCCCAAGGTAACAGATACCTACAGGCCACATTTAGCAAGATTGTGGGCGTATAGGTGAAAAATGAAATCAAAATAGTGATGGGTTGCTAACCGCATCGCCTATAACATGATTCCTATGATTTTCGCCCATTCCCTCGATGGGCTTTTACCATCTGCGCGGGTAGAGAAGCATCTGATACATTCTATGTTTTTTCTTTGCTCCCGGACCAGCATGGATGACTACCACGACATGGGTGCATTATAAGTACTTCCAGTCACTATTTTTATCGATTTTCATTTCGTCTGTAGGTATGTAAAAAGTCAACAACATCGATTTAACGTCAATTATGAAACTATCAAATTAGCCCCAATTTTTCCGAACTCACTCCATTTTACGGTAATGCACGAAATTTCAATTTTAGAAACGCTGCACAATTTACGTGATATTTTCACAACCCCGCATGTGTATTAAATACGACTGAAACCTAATTTAGGTACGAAAATCGTAAACCGACACATTGAGTTCATCCGACCGGGATTTTAAATACAGAATGGGAATAAAAACGGCATCCTCTGCACTGGAAATAACATTTTCAGCGAAAAAGCTGCACGTAAAAGTTTCTATTACAAAAAGGTTGAGCAAAAATTGCGAACTACGAGTTAAGTCGACTTTTAGCCCTCGGCAGAGAAACTCCGACAAGCTGTCCGCTTCAGACATCTGCTTGTTTATATATTGTAATTTTAATGGTCTAATTAAATCGTCACGGGCTTATGCTTTTATTAATTTATGTTTATTTCCATTTATACGGAACTTAGACCAACTAATTGTAGGTGAAAAGGGACGTGGTGTGAACAATTTTATGATTCTTACGCGTATAAGAGAGAGAATTACTCTTTGCAATTGCCGTAATGTTAGGGAAGTAAATAGATAGATAGCTATTTAATGTCACTTTATACACACTTAATTGATTAATAATCGTATGTTTATGTCTAGAAACTACGATAAAACAATATATTTTTAGGTTCTCATAGCGCTCTACCATAGTGCTCTACGTAGGCAAATAAACAACATCTAATTAGAATGAAATTTTGCGGATACAGGCGCCCGATTTTTGGAAAGCACATATGTGAAAATATCACTCGAAAGTGGTCAAAAATTGTGCTGTATTTAAAATACGAGTAGCTTAGAAGATAATTACGGCTCTCCTTAATCTTGTGAACTAGCCAAAAGTTTGATTAGAGCTGTAGTTTTAAAGATATAAACAGATTTATACCACTTTCAAGTGGTACATTCGGGTGATGTGCTTTAAAAAATCGGACCCTGGTTGGTTCTTGCTTTAAAGTAGAATGCTTTTAGTACCGACAGATGGGGATGGCGCCATCACCAAGTGAGTCGCAGACGAATTGGCGAGCTGCAGCAAGCAAATTACATAATGTATTCACCAAATACCCTTTCCAAGCGACACCCATCAATGGCGGCAAACTCAGAACTTCGACCGCGAGGGAATTGAATTATGCAAATACTCCTGCGTTTAAAAACCCATTAGAGGAAAACTGATGTTTTATTCTGTTTTACGAATAATATTGAAGTTGATTTTAAGAAGAAAGTTGTCAATTATTTTTATATCAAATATCGTCTTAATTTTGGACTTCCTTAAATTCTTCACGTAAATGCTAATTATAGCTTTAAATCAATTAAATGAAAGAATTTAAGTGGAAGTCGTTTCCGTGGTATAAAAAACAGATGGAATTAGACAAAGTGAGTCTCTCTTTCTGTGTAAAAAAGCACTACCTATTACATATTATCAGTAACAGTTTTAACATAATTCAAATTTAAAAGGGAAGGTGACGTGCATTGGAAAGGTCAGAAGCGTTGAAACAAAATATATGGCGTTCATTTCATTACGCCCAGCCGGGTGTATTTATTAATGTGCTGAATTCATCAAAAGAATTAAAATCATCGCATTAATACGAACGCAAAGCTCACCGAGCCAGAAACAAATGCATCCATCTGGACGCTGTCACGTTCCCAAAATGGCGTCCAGTTCAAAATGGCCGATGATTTGCGGCACGCCATTAATGAATGAACATGTCGCATTGAGCCTGCCAGTTTTGTTTAAAGCGCTAAATGGGAAATGTATGTCAGTGACTTTTGTTTTTTGAATCGATGGCAAGACTGAAATGTAAAAAGAACTGGTCGTTCCCCCTACATAACCAAGTTACGTAACCGGCACTGGTAAAACCAATGTAGTAATGATTAATTTGGATTAATTTAGGTTTAGGTGCGGCGGGGTGGCCCAAGGGCCGCTAAGCCGCGAACATGTTTGTTTTAATTTAGAAATAGTCTCTATTTTACCTTAGAACGTCCTGGTAATATAAAATAGTTAAGTACGGGGAACAAGCGAAAAAAACATTAGTTTTTTGTAATACTCTCATATGTCTATTAAGAGGGTTTATTCCTACTGAGCTGGCAACGTCGCATTTTTGGTGTTATTACGATTATTTCATAGATATTGAATGAAGGTTTGAAATGTGTCTGTTGTGTTCTTCGTCTTTAGTGTATCAGTTTTAAGACAGTATGAAAACTGATTTACATACACAATAACGATAATCAACCCAAAATCAGTGGCGAGTGGAAGATTGCCAGGGTAGACATCGGGAAGGTGACGCTGCACAATTTGTACTGGCGACCTCGCACTTCACGCCTTAGCCTACAACAATACGTGGTGGTTGATAGTTCCCCAAAGTAGTAGCTTACCAACTCCGACCTAAACGTATCCCTGCCTCACGTTTAAGCCTCAATAATAACCGTCATTAACCCTCGTCCACCTTTCCTGATCCACAATACCCTGCACTTTGCATATCCCAACACACGCGACCCGATCCCGTAAAAATTTACCATCTTAAAGAGTGTATTTGTCACCTTCCTTTGTGCTCTGTCGCCGTGAAATTGCCGGCATTTATCCAAATCGGCTGAAGTGGGTGCGATGAGCCGGGGAAATGTTGCATTATATTTTGATAGGGGTATATTTTACAGGGCTCCACTCCACGTACTTACATATAATCACGTTTTTATCCCTTACAGGGTAGACAGAGCCCAAAAACAAAACACAAAGGCCACGTTAAGCTTGATTGTGAGCGTATAGGTGGAAAGAAGAATCAAATCGCCTATAACATGATTCCAAAGATTTTCGCCCATTCTTTCGATGAGCTTTTACCATCTGCGCGGAAAGTGAAGCAGCTAGAGCTGGTAACTTCATTTTATGTTTTTTCTTTGCTCTGAGACTAGCATGGAAGAACACCACAGCGGTACAAATTCGTAAAGTTTTGTATACGTAGGAGTATAAAAGACGAAAGATTACTGACAAGGAGGCTAGAGGAGCTCAATGGTTCCCAACTAGTGTTCTGCAAGTCAAAATTTGGTCCAAGAACAATCTCCATCAGGCGCGCAAAGGCCTAATGGGTATACGATCTACGCGGGAAGAGAAGCCTATAACTGTGAGAAAGTCCTGCAAGTTTGGTACTGCACATTGCACAAGCTCCTTAGAAACTTAGAAATCATTTTCCAATCTTTAAGAACGAATAGTTGCCTGTTAAGTGACGAATTATACGTGAATAGCCGCAAGAAAAACATAGAATGCACCAGTTGCTTCTCTTTCCGCGCAGATGGTAAAAGCCCATTACGAGAACGGGCGACATTGTTAGGAATTAAAGTGATGCGGCTAGCAACTCATCCCTATTTTGATTCCCCTCTCCACCTACTCTCGCCCACAGTCATGCTAAACGTGGCCTCTAACCCCTAATTCATTAACGCTCTATAGGCTTCTGCTAACTTAGTCATCGTTTGGACGTAGTTTAGCAGAAAGGATCCAATCCACGAAACAACCGGAATATGAGTTAAGTATACCAAACTATGCCTGAAGGCCAATACTTTCGATCAGCAACAAAGATCCAGCAAAACTACCAACGCATAACGTTTAAACCACATAGTGTTACCATCCCACATCTATGACAGGTTTATATTTTAATTCAATAGTAGGGATTCAACTCTTTTGGATCATTATGGATTTTTTATCACTACAAGGAACCAGGTGCGCAATACCTTAAGTAAAGTAATTCAATCTGCTTGGATTCTTTTGCAAAAAAACATATTTGTGACATTTAAATACTCCAGTGAAATCTCAAAAGTAATCCAGATTACTTGGATCCCTTCCGTTATTATGAGCTTTTCAAAATAAATTAAACTAAAAACGGAGCCAAAGTGCTTGAATCATTTCAGATGAATTCATGTGCTTTATATACCGAAATTGACAAAAACAGCAGAAAAGATCCAAAACACATGGATTGTTTCTATTTAATTCGTCAATATTCATATCTCAACTTATTAAAAATGCCAGAAAAGACCCAAGGTTAAAAATATATATTTTTTTTTATTATTTCCTTGATTCATTGTACCTGTTATAGCAAAATAATGGATGTCATTTAATCCCAATAAATGTACGTAGTTTAGCAAAAAGGATTCAATCCACGACGAGTTACACTTGAGTAATTAAGGTTTGAAGTTTAAACAGTGTTTCATGAATAAAGCCTGCATTTTAGTTTGATGTTTTTATGCAAATATATGCGTATCCTATTACTTTTCTAGTTTATATATACTTACTCAGGTATATTGTTATAATTCTTAAGATATTTAGGCTAAAGTCCACTTGGATCCATTTTGATAAATTGTATCTTAAATGACACTTACTTGTATTTATTTTCACCATAAAGTTCCACATGTAAAACAGTGGTGAAAAAAAATGTTTTAAAAATAATACTACTAATCTAAGCATTAATCACTTTTATTTCTTGTTGAAAAATAATTTTATAATTATATTAAATTATGAGATCAACTTTATTTTTTATATTTTGTGGCTATCTTAGCATATATAAACCTTTGAAAGAATTCAATATTTATCTCGTGTGCATTTGTTATTTTTTATTGGCCATTATTTATTGGCCTTTTAGTCATTATTTATGCTGTGATAGACAAAAAAATTTTAAATACTGAAATCAAAACAATTTTTTCAAAAATAAACTTGGTATTATGTCAAAAATAATAAAGGTTCAATCTTTACCTATCTGATTATTAGCTTCAGGAACATTATTATCAAGTTCGTCTTCAATCATTTCAATATTAAAATCAAGAGGACCCTCAAATCCTTCTAGATCATCCACAACACAAGGTCACGATTTCCCTTCAAAGACTTGTAAAATCCTAAACAGTAATTTTGGAATGAGATCAAACAAGGATTTCAAGTCGTCTAGCTTTGCCTGGGGTATTTCTTTGCCATTTGGCCACGGTAGTGATAGGTCGTTTTCCGATATTACGATAGATCTTTTTCTATTTTTTTTTCTCAATATTGAGCTCTTGAAATTCGTCTTCCATAATATTAGTTTACATGAAAATAGCATATATACCTACGTCTTCATTCTTCAACATAATTTGTTTAGTTTTCAGCCAGTTAGTTTTAGTCTTTTTTACGTAAGTTTTCCTATTAACTATTTTCTTTTCGATTTTTTCTGTACCCAAAAAGTCTTTATTTTGTACACTTGCAGTGGATTTTTTTTCTTACAGCTTTTTATGACATTGATATATTCGTCAGCTGTATAAATTCTTTCGTGGAATTTTAGATGGGTTTCTATTTTGAAAAAATCAGTGTTGTTTGGCAAAAATGTGTGACCTGATTCTAGATAGTTCAGTGTAATTTTCTTAGGTGTAATTTGAAAATTATTTATTTATAAACATATCTCTGAAACTTCAATGTCACGTATAGTAACTTTAAAGACAATAACACTGAACTATCTAGAATCAGGTCACACATTTTCACCAAACGACACTGATTTTTCCAAAATAGAAACCCATCTAAAATTCCACGAAAGAATTTATACAGCTGATGAATATATCAATGTCATAAAAAGCTGTAAGAAAAAAAATCCACTGCAAGTGTACAAAATAAAGACTTTTTGGGTACAGAAAAAATCGAAAAGAAAATAGTTAATAGGAAAACTTACGTAAACAAGACTAAAACTAACTGGCTGAAAACTAAACAAATTATGTTGAAGAAAGAAGACGTACCTATATGCTATTTTCATGAAAACTAATATGGAAAACGAATTTCAAGAGCTCAATATTGAGAAAAAAAATAGAAAAAGATCTATCGTAATATCGGAAAACGACCTATCACTACTGTGGCCAAATGGCAAAGAAAATACCCCAGGTAAAGCTAGACGACTTGAGATCCATGTTTGATTTCATTCCAAAAGACTGTTTAGGATTTTACAAGTCTTTGAAGGGAAATCGTGAACTTGTGGATGATCTAGAAGCATTTGGGGGTCCTCTTGATTTTAATATTGAAATGATTGAAGACGAACTTGATAATAATGTTCCTGAAGCTAATAATTAGATAGGTAAAGATTGAACCTTTATTATTTTTGACATAATAGTTTATTTTAGAGAAATTTGTTTTGTTTTCAGTATTTTAAAATTTTTAGCATCTATCACAGCATAAATAATGACTAAAAGGCCAATAAATAATGGCCAGGTAATAGTAAAAAATAACAAATACACACGAGATAAATATTGAATTCTTTTAAAGTTTTATATATGCTAAGATAGCCACAAAATATAAAAAATAAAGTTGATCTCATAATTTAAAACGATTATAAAACCATTTTTCTACAAGAAATAAAAGTGATTAATGCTTAGATTAGTAGCATTATTTTAAAAACAATTTTTTTTCACCACTGTTTTACACGTGGAACCTTATGGTGAAAATAAATACAAGTAAGTGTCATTTAAGATACAATTTATCAAAACGGATCCAAATGGACTTTAGCCTAAATATCTTAAGAATTATAACAATATACCTGAGTAAGTATATATAAACTAGAAAAGTAATAGGATACGCATATATTTGCATAAAAACATCAAACTAAAATACAGGCTTTATTCATGAAACACTGTTTAAACTTCAAACCTTAATTACTCAAGTGCAACTCACCGTGGATTGAATCCTTTCTGCTAAACTACGTCCGTTTGTCCTTATCTTTGAAAGGTAAATGTCAAAGTGACAGATAAGGACAAACGATTGTTAAGTTAGCAAAAACCTACAGAGCGTTTATGAATAAGGGGTTAGGTCTTGTTACCTTAGCTTAGGCGCTGTCTGCCCTCGCTGGGAACGTGGGCCGCTGAGGGGGCTGCGAGGAGTTAACCTCTTTAAAAATAACAAACGGTCACCGGCGGGGGAGGGCGGGGAATCCGGAACCCGTTGCCACCTGCCCCATCCCGGGGCGGCCAGTGAACGTTGCGGTGGTCACCGTAGTGCGCCCGCAACGCCCGCAGTTCAAGGCCTGGAGGGAACGTGTGTGTTTTTAGACGGTAGCCCACTCCCCTCCTTCCATAGGGAAGGCAGCGGCGAGTTGGAGAGCCCGTCATACCTCCGTTCGTGCTGCCCCGAGCGCGGAGATGCATAAGGCGCATTTTCCACACGTTAAGAAAAAAAAAAAAAAGGCGCTGTCTGCCCCGTAAGGGATATAAACTTGGAGTTAGATTTATGTATGTAGCTCACGTGCATGGGAGCGGCGCAGGTGGGTCCCAATCGAGAGCCATTGTAATAAGCTACGTGTCATTGTTCAGATAATGGAGGGGGCTCATTAAGCTTTCCACAATAGCTTTCAGGTGTTTTTCATTATTTTTGACAGATGAGCGCGCGTTGATTAAGGAGGTGAATTATCGCTCTATGAATGGGCAATAAAAGTGGTTCTCGAGAACATTCGTTCAAGTTATTCCTTTCATAGACTGATGCATGAACCTTGGCTGTGTGAAATTTGGATAAAGAACAATCCCTTCGATTCATTAAGTCCAAAAAAATTACATGAAAATTTTTGTTGCCATGTTCAAAAACGCTTTAGTAAAGTCAAAATGTGACGCTTGCCTGAAAAGTGGCGACTTTTTATAATTTTTTTTTACAGCTTAAGGCCCCTGCATTCATAGCTAGACAGGATTAACTTTTTAAAATGCTGTTTCCATTGCTTTAGACATAAATCACGTCTTTATCCCTTACGGGGTAGACAAAGCGTAAGAAAACAACACGTTTAGCATGATTCTGGACGTAGTCGTATATATGGATGGAAAGGGGAATCACAATAGTGATGGGTTGCTACCCACATCGCTTATAACATGGTTCCTAAGATTTTCGCCCATTCCTTCGATGGGCTTTTACCATCAGCGCGGGAAGAGAAACAACGGGTACATTTTATGTTTTTTCTTTGCTCCCAGACCAGCATGGAAGGTTTTATAGCAAATTTATGTGTCTATTTGAAACACAGTTCATTGAAACTGACAAGGTAAACTTTCAGCTCCACTTTTCGTTTATTTGAAGTCACGACTCCCCCGGGACCATCATATTTTACACATTTACGTGAAAACTAGATAAATCAGCATGAAAGCAAAGTGCATGTGAAAGTAGTTTGTATCTCTTTGTGCTGAAGCGGGTCTAATATATTTGCAGAATTTGAAACAAAGTAAGAAATAATTCCATGCTGGTCTGGGAGCAAAGAAATCACATAGACTGTACCTACAGTTGCTTTTCTTCCCGGGCAGATGGTAAAAGCCCATCGAGGGAATGGGCGAAAATCATAGGAATCATGTTATAGGCGATGCGGCTAGCAACCCATCACTATTTTGATTCCATTTTCTATACCTAGCCCCACAATCTTGCTAAACGTGGCCTGTAGGTCTTGCTACCTTAGGCTCTGTCTACCCCGTAGGGGATAAAGACGTGATTTGTGTATTGTATTGTACTGGTAGAAATATACGGATTTGAAATAAAAAACTTGCTGCATATGTACCTAATTACTAGCACATGAGGAACATCTCAGACCTAATTTATATAAAGAAAAAGTACGAGTATGTCGTTTAAAAACATTTAAGTAAATACGCTTTCATGATATTGGGCCTGAAGTCAATGCATGACTACTGCGAGAAGTAGTAGAAGTGAATCCTACGCGAAAGTTTGTAAGTATGGATGGATGGATGGATGGATGTTTGTTACTCTTTCACGCCAGAACGGCTGGACAGATCTGGATGACATTTGGAACATGTGGAAAATTTCGTAATTCTTGCGGGATAGCGACAAACGAATTCTATGCAGACGAAGTTGCGGGCAACAGCTAGTGTAAAATAATCTAAAATATTTGGGAAAAAACCAATGAAACAGAAACAAATGAAAATATCGTCTAGACGTCGTATGAAGTAGATTAATCATTAAATAATAGGTATCTACTAATGAACCTGACCAACATAAAATGTTTTTTAAACAGTTCCCAACGTTCTTCGTTCCATGGTTTAATTAAGCTCACCGCCGGCAGGTGGCCTCATAAAATATCATATTTCGATTAGATATAACTTTAATATTAACCTTTATTATAATAACATTTTGGTAAATGCTGTGAAGTTTAAATTGCCACTACGAATTTAACATGTTGGCTCTTTTACAACCCTTTGTATATTACACATATAGAATGTACCAGCTTCTCTTCCCGCGCAAATGGTAAAAGGCCTACGCCTATACGCCTTACCTTACCTGTGCCGTGGCCTTTAGGTCTTGTTGCCTTGGGCCCTGTCTACCCCGTAAGGGATAAAGACGTGATTTATGTCTGTACTAGCTGTTGCCCGCAACTTCGTCTGCATAGAATTCTTTTATCGCTATCCCGCAGGAATTACGCAATTTTCCGGGATAAAAAGTAGCCTATGTGTTATTCCAGACTATTATCTATCTATGTTCCAAATTTCATCCAGATCTGTCCAGACGTTCTGGCGTGAAAGAGTAATAAACCTCCAAACATACTCACAAACTTTCACATTTATAATATTAGTAGGATTTTGTATTCTAGATGGTCAATTACGTACTAAGCAAGTTAATAAGTGTCTCTGAGTAATACGATTAATAAAGACAAACAGCACGTTAATTTACAAGTAATAAGATCTTGTCACTAGAGGTGGAGAACCGCTAAGATTAAATCAAACTACTAAATCGGTTCAGTGGTTTAAGAGTTAAGAGGTAACTACAGACAGA
Organism: Pandemis corylana; assembly: GCA_949127965.1. NCBI lineage: Eukaryota > Metazoa > Arthropoda > Insecta > Lepidoptera > Tortricidae > Pandemis > Pandemis corylana. Next base: position 11,866,101 of record OX421864.1, on the reverse strand, counting down.
CACATTCGCATAATTATAATATTGGTAGGCATATTAGTATGGTTGTCAGTTTTGTCCTGTGGCCACACCTCTTGGCGAGGAGGGGAATAATAAATAGGCGATCTTATGGGAATTTCGAAAAAACCTTTTTAACCTTTTCAACGTCAACGACCTATATATACGTCCATAACTTCAATGCAAAAGCAACCTTCACTTATTGCGTTTAGGTTCAACTTAAGGCATCGCGATAAAGAAGTCTGGCGTATGGGTGACATCTCTTGTATTTGACGTGGCGGCGAAAAGGTTAACGCAGCTTAATGTATGTCCGTTAGTTTTAAAGTCTCTCTGCAGTAGAGCTGAAACCAAGAGAAGAAAAAGTTGAACACAAATATATGGCGTATCAATCTATACTAATAATACTAATACTAATACTAATAATACTAATACTAATACTAATACTAATCTATACTAATATTATAAAGAGGAAAAATTTGATTGTTTGTTTGTTTGTTTGTTTGCATTGAATAGGCTCCGAAACTAAAGGACCGATTTTAAAAATTCTTTTGCCGTTAGAAAACTACGTTATCACTGAGTGACATAGGCTACTTTTTACCGCGGGAAAATACCTATTCCTACGGGAAAATTAATTTATCGCGGGCGAAGCTGCGGACGAAAGGCTAGTATCGGATAAAATTGAAGTTTTAATCATGCAATATAGAATACATAGACACAACGGGAAAATCCGCGAGGGTGCGGCAAATATGATATGTGCCGAACGAGGCGCAGTCCGATGTAAAGGCGAATACAGAACTCCCATGTGAATACTAACAAATATCTGCGGCCTGTTTCTTAAAGCTATAAATTACAATTTAACAAGTCTTACTACTCAGATACTCAGAGTGCCGGGCACAAACCTCCTCTCAGCATGAGAGGGCTTGGGCTATAGTTCCCACTAGAGCTGCCACGAATTGTGATTTGGCCGAATACCGAATACCGAATATTCGGCAACGCTGTCGGCCGAAGCGCCGAATATTCGGCGGCCGAATATTCGGCACAAAATACGTGCTTGTCTATAGGCTGATCCTTACAAGTGGTGGTCAGCAAACGAAAAACAATACCCAATTCTCTCGAAATTTGCTAAAGTTTATCTTTCTTCTCCTGGGAGTAGCGTGTATGCGACGAAAAGCATAATCGTTTGCTACCAATAAATGCTAAAAAGCTTGTTTTTATTCATCACAACTTAACACTGATCAATTTTACTTACTAAAGTATTGTAATTTGGTAATGCACACACATAATCTTGAGTAATATGACGTGTCTTTTTTTCATAATTCGGTATTCGGTATTCGGCCGAATATTACGTATTATTCGGCCGAATACCGAATACCAAAAAATGGGCCGAATAGGCCGAATACCGAATAGTAGCCGAATATTCGTGACATCTCTAGTTCCCACGCGGGCCCAGTGCGGATTGGGAACTTCACACACACCTATGAATTGCTTCCTTCTTTGTTTTCCTTCATCGAAAAGCTCATCGTAAATTCCAAATGTAATATCGCACAGAAATTGCGAAAAACTCAGAGGTGCGAGCCCGGGCTCGAACCAACAACTCTCTGCTTGAGAGGCCACAGGTCAAACCACTAGGCTACCACGGCTTTTCAGCAAGGCTTACTACTAAAAATCCTTAAATCTTAGCAACATTGACCTTTTTTTTCTTTTTTTTTTTTTTTTTTTTTTTTTGCGGCGGAAAAATGCGTTACGCATACGACCGCGCCGTGGGGACGGCGCGGAAGTTATGTGGGCCTCTCCTCCCCGCCCCCCCCCCCCCCCCCGAGCGGGGGGAAGCGGAGGAGGCCTACCCACTAAAAAACCGCCGGTATTCCCTCTCTGCCATTGGAGAGGCGCCGTGGGAGCATAATGGTGTCACCACGCACGCCTCGCCGGCCGCCCCAGCCTAAACGCCGGGGCTCCCGCGCCAAAGAGAGGGGGGCCGGGAATAAAGCAACATTGGCCTCATTCAACCAAGTGGATCTCCCTTAAATAGTTTAAGGACCTGTCTCACCATTCTCTGTAAAGTTCCGGGTATCTTAACTGTTAGTTACCTATGATTCCGTCTCTATTTCTTACTACAAAACAGACAAAAACATCATGGATAACTGACACTTAAGATAACCGGAACTTTACAGACGGGGTGAAACAGGGACTAAGACAACTAAAAAGATACACACACAAATCACGTCTTTATCCCTCACGGGGTAGGCAGAGCCTAAGGTAACAAGACCTACAGGCCATGTTTAGCAAGATTGTGAGCGTAAAGGTGGAAAATGAAATCAAAATGGGTTGCTAGCCGCATCGCCTGTAACATGATTCCTATTTACGCCCATTCCATCGATGGGCTTTTACCGTCTGCGCGGGAAGAGAAGCAACTGGTACATTCTATCCCCATTATTCATAAACGCTCTGTAGGCGTCTGCTAACTTAGTAATTGTTTGTCCTTATCTGTGAAAGGTAAATGTCAAAGTGACAGATATGGACAAACGATTGCTATGTTAGCAGAAGCCTACAGAGCGCTTATGAATAAGCGAGCTACTTTTTTCTTTGCTCCCAGACCAGCAATAGATAAAGACGTGATTAAGATATATGTATGTGGTTCGGAGGGCTTGGAAGTAAAACATTCACTTACACAATTAAGAGTTTATTTTTATAAATCACAAAAAATATCTACTGTATCGTCCGCCATCCGTACAGAGAGAGAGCCATAGATAATCATAGTGTTGCCACATCAAATTAATAAATCCTACATGTACTTCATGAACAGCGTCAAACAAAATGAGACCCGGGACTTCGGTACTCCCCCTAACTCGAACCAGACTAGTGTTTGCGCGGCACTCCCCGATACCTAACTACGGCGATTGAATATTGGTCTGGAATACGTCACAATCTTACAGGAATATCTTTTACTTGCGCTTCAACGAGTATTGGGAAGTATTTCCATTGAGTAGGGCCGCTATCACTAAAATACTGAAAATGAAAATGAAAATGAAAATTTATTTTTGCAAATTGGCCGCCAGGGGCTCTTTTACATGTCTTTTTGAAACTACCAGCACATTCGGAAAGACCATCATTGCCAAGAAGAATGCGCCGCAAGAAACTTGGCAGAAAGTCATTTTTTCAAAATAAAATACAGTAAAAATACTTAAGTTCTACTTAAATTAAATACATTTAAAAAAGGGATGTATAAGGTCCCCGAGCCTTAAATTATATTAATCTATAAATAGTAGAGATGTATAAAGTCTCTACTAGTCAAAAATAAAAAACAAAGAAAAGAAAATAATAACAATAAGTTCAGTGGAGGTGTAAAACGCCTCTACCGTCAAATAAATTAATTGGACATGTCTCCAATGTCGCAGGAAAAAAAAAATATAAAACAAAATTATGAAATATACATTTCATGTCAAGTAAGTAACCAATAAGCTTTTGGATTCCGAAGGCAAGCTTACGTCTGCCGCCCCCAATGTTGGCTTTCACGCACTCATGTCCTGCTCTGAAAGCAGAGCGGTACCGAGGGCATGTCTCGCTTCCGTCCCCACAGGCACACTATGGGAACGTTTTAGGAACTTCGACGTCGTTAGCCTGCAACTAAACAGTAAAAGAAAAAAAAAATGAAACCGGAAATCCATAAGCTTAACAACTACTAGAAGCAAAGTAACGCTAACGCTAAAAGCGATCTCGAAACCCCATTTCTTATCTTATATTGTCTGTCTAGGCGTCCCTACGGATACACTTCGACCCATTCGTGGATATTTTGTGTAATTACCCCTCCTTCGCACTATTCTTTCGCTTTTATCACCTCATTCATGAATACTATACATCACCCATAGCGGGTGGGTAAGCCTTCGATTTTTTCTATCTGTTACTAGCTATCACGTGACCTTGTTACTATGCGATTTTTGTCCCCAAGCGTCATCTGAATGATATCTCTGTACGACACAATTACAAACTCCCGTGGAACAACTCCCGCTCACCAGGGATGAGAGAAGGCGTTGTTTTTCAAATGATAGGTACCTACTATCAAATGAAACAAGAATTTTTACTTCTTGATTTTTTATGTTTACTTTTACGGTTGTACCGTTAGAAATTGTGTCTAAACGACATTGAAAATTAGAACAGAAAAATCCAAAGAGTAAAGCTATCGGGAATCGAAACCGGATCCTCGAAGTGTTTATTTGAAGATAGCCCCCGTTTATATGCTTAATTATCGCAAGATGCTATCTGTAGGTAACTGGAATTTTAGATCGCAGTGTGCTTGGTTTGAACTGTACACCTGCGATTAATTATTAATTGGAATTCAATGAGTCATCTCTGCCGCGGCGTGTGGAATGCTCTATGTTGCTATCTAGTTTGTAAGGGTTGAAACAATAGTTATTTGTGCAACAAGAGAGCAAAGTTGATTTTGGTGTGAGTGTTGATTTTGAATCCCGAGTAAGTGAGGATTCTAGGTTAGAATTCTGAGTGCAGCAAGGGATTTCAAGACACGAGATTCAAAAGCTTTGGTCTCGTGTGCAACATAAAATGTTTCACTCAGTGATACAAAATACAACAGGGCAAATTTAACCAAATCGTTTGTTTTACCAAATTCATAATATATTAGAAGTACGTATACTATTTATTTTACAAACAAACAATTAAAAGAAATACGAATAATTAAATATGCAGGAACTGAACTGCGGCGCGTACATTTATTGGCATTCCAATTGTAATTTACACAGTTGTTGCATAAAGTCATGTACCATTATTAAGCCACGGGGTTTGCAGAGTGGCTTAAATAGGATACGTGACTTTAAATCTAGTTACACAATACAATACAATAACTCTTTATTGAACACCATATATAACAACCAAAACAGAAAAAGTTATACAGAATATTACAAGGTAACAATAGGCGGCCTTATCGCTACAGAGCAATCTCTACCAGGCACCCATAATGGACTGGAGAACAAAACAGATCTGAGCAGGTGGTGCAATTTAGAATTTAATTTTGAATTTATTTATTTTAGTTATTTTAATGAAACTCATTTACTGATTGTACCTACTTATATTGTTGTTTGTACTTGCGTTGCCAGCCGTCATACTTATTATACGGAGCCAATATTTTTTTTTAAAGAAAGAAGACCATTAAGGAGTGTGCTAGAATTAGGTCAACACACATGTGAGTTAAATAAAGTAAAAAAAAAAGTTACCTCCATACATGTGTTTTGTTCGTCGTATCTATCTTCTATATAAATAAAAATAAATTGCTGTTCGTTAGTCTCGCTAAAACTCGAGAACGGCTGAACCGATTTGTCTAATTTTAGTCTTGAAATATTCGTGGAAGCCCAGGGAAGATTTAAACGGTGAGAAAATATCGAACAATTACGAGGAAAATACTTAAAACGGCAATTTTATTTTCCCATACAAACTGTTCTTACCTGTCAAACATTTGGCCGTCGATTCGGTATTTTGAAATAATGACACTTGGTTGCTGAGTTGGGTGCATTCAGAACTAAACTTTTAAAGATTTAAGTTCGCTTTACACGATCTGAATCCATTATCCATTATGTTTAAAGTCGGCGCTTTTTTTTAAATTTGTGTATTCTTTTTTTGGTTAACAAAATTATCGGCCCAAATAGGAAAGCATGTTGAGTTTAAAGATTACATCAGAGCTCGACTAGGGGGCGGCAAATCGTCTCGGGATGTCGGGGAATCGGGCTAAATTTAATTAAAAATGTGTGTGTGTGTGGACCATCAGCAAGAAAAAGTGTCCGTGGTCCACCCAGGTGAACTAGGCAGGCGGACCACGACCGAAGACTGTAATAATGCAAGTACTAATTAAAATTCTACCATGCAGGTCTGTGAGTAAACAAAAACAGATTTTACCATTTGCTTCTCTTCCCGCGCAGATGGTAAAAGCCCATCGAGGGAATGGGCGAAATTCTTAGGAGTCATGTTATCGGCGATGCGGCTAGCAACGCGTCACTATTTTGATTTCCCTTTTTACCTATACGCCCTTAATCATGCTAAACGTTGCCTTAAGGTTTTGTTACCTTAGGCTCTGTTTACCATGTAAGGGATAAAAACGTTATATTATAATGTATGTATGTACTAATTAAAATAACTAGATCTAAAATCACGTGACATTAAAAGCTCATTTTATGCAACAACTGTATAAAGTACTATTATGTCTCAATTATAACAAACTAAAACTAGATAACATAGAGCATTCCTCACGCCGCGGCAGATGACTCAGTTAAATTCATTAATTATTAATTATTATTTGCAGGTGTTCAGTTCAAAATAATCACATGAACATCCGATTTGAAATTTACGTATAGATACCATCTTGCGATAACCTAACATATAAATACGGGGGCGTTTTTTAAATAAACACAAACAACTGAGAGCTCAGAGCAACTTAAGCAACGGAAGCATTTCACCGAACCTAGCTAAAATGTATTCAGTTGTCGTGCTAGCCGCTCTATTGGCCACTACTTACGGCCAGACAGCGGTCAGTCAGTGTAAGTACCATTTATTATTGAACGTAACTTTCTTTTCATACCACCCACGTCTACCCTTAGCCTTTTTTATGGTGTGGGAAATGCGCCTTATGCATCCGGCCCGGTACGGGGTTACCAGGGGTATTTGGGGCTCTCCCGAGGCGTCAGGCAAACCATTATTACACATAAACGGATAACTCACGTATAAAAAGTCGAGTGATGCTCGACATGTTTCGGACTATTTCGTAGTCCTTCTTCCAAGAGCGCTCGCCCCGGCGGCAGCGACACGAACACTGCGCGCCAGCGCTCTGCTCCCGCGGCTGTTCGACGCAACTGACAGCGGCGCACAACTACGCTCGTTTTCATCGTCATTTTTATTATTGTCAAATGTCGGGCAGCACACAACACTGATCACGTCACTCCGTAAAGGTTCGCTCACACTCACCGTTTGGTCAATATTTAAAACAGTTTTCCAACTCGGTTTACGGAGTGACGTGATCAGTGTTGTGTGCTGCCCGACATTTGACAATAATAAAAATGACGATGAAAACGAGGGTAGTTGTGCGCCGCTATCAGTTGCGTCGAACAGCCGCGGGAGCAGAGCGCTGGCGCGCAGTGTTCGTGTCACTGCCGCCGGGGCGAGCGCTCTTGGAAAAAGGACTACGAAATAGTCCGAAACATGTCGAGCATCACTCGACTTTTTATACGTGAGTTATCCGTTTATGTGTAATAATGATTAAGTCTCACGGTAGTTTCATGTTGAAAGCGTCAGGCAAACCCAATAAAAACCACACGGATTCCCAAATTTGGCACTATTGTAGGGTGCTACGGGAGAATTGGCGTGTACCGCGGCACCCTACGGGCCCACCCCGGGATGGGGCTACCTCTGCGACACCTGTGCAATGCGGGATTGGGAATTCCCGCCCTACCCCGCAGGTGCCGCTGGATTTTTTATAGAGGTTTACTCCTCACACGTCTACCCTTAACCTACCCTCATAATGTATGGTGTCTTAAATTGGTTCTCGGATTCCAGCAGGTGGTCGGTGAACACTCCTGTCTAGGTTTTTCACGGTAGCTTTTGATTAAGAAATAAGTCAAGTCACCAAGTTGACCACTTTGGACATTGACCAAAGAAAACATTTGTCACCAACAATCGGAAAAACATTTACAGAGGTTCTCAGTCAAAGTACCCCAAACATCATGAAATAATCACGATGATGATAATAATGATGAGATGATGATGATGATGATGATGATGATGATGATGATGATGATGTGTAATAATCATGAAGTATAGTTAAAAAACTTAAGTAAATGACCTTTTGTTGTATGTAGTGTACAGAACTGATATGGGACTTAAGTCGTTTTTCTAATTTGTAACGTCAATTTGTCTATTCGCGCGCATTACTCACACATACAACAGGTATCAGAGGCGTTTCGTGAAAATCTCCATGAGACATACCAGAGCAAATAACCACCTTGAAGCGCAAAGAGAAAGAGCGAGAGAAAAGTTTAGTAGAGAAACCCGGTGGGAATCGAGTTAGGACGCGTCGCTGCAGTGGTATATCTGTAATGCTATTCTTATGTTGCAGGCACCAGGAACCCCGGCGAGCTGCCTGTCAGCGTCAACATCGCGGGCTGCGTGGCGCCCCCGTGCGGCCTGCCGCAGCTGCAGGATGCTGTCATTGACCTAGAGTTCATTGCACGTGAGTTACATCGTGTTGCTTCAGGCACAGCACCCCTGGAGAATGCCACGATTGCGAACTGTTGCATATTATATATATATATAAATCCCAGACATAAGAAACATGCTAAATATTAGTAAAAATACACGGTTGCGAGGGCATTCTTTAAAACTGATCAAGCAGCCAAGCGCAAGCAACCCCAGAAAACATTTCCTATCTAACCGTGTTGTGAACTCGTGGAACGCACTCCCCGAACTTGTCATAAGTGCACCTTCAGTGAACAGTTTTAAAAATAGACTAGACATTCATTTAAAGAGTCAGAGAACACAAGTGCAGTAATAGATATACACGTATCAGCTCAAAGAGCTGCTAGTGTATTATTTTAAATAATAATAATATTAAAAATAAATGCGGTCTTCCACAGCTATTAGGGTTTTCCGAGGGGCGGGGGGCACGCCACCCAAAGGGGAAAGCCACTACTGTCAAGGACTTTATTTACACACTAGCTTCTGCCAGCGACTCAGAATTAGACTTAAGAAGTGTTGTTGATAATTATATTCTGTAATAATTATTTACGTTGCGACTCTAGGCAGCTATGACTCGTGACATGTTTATCGCTATACCGCGAGAACTATGCAATTTTTCGGGATAAAAATAGCCTATGTTTTAATCTAGGGTACCAGCTATCTTCGTTCCTAATTTTATCAAAATACGTCCAGTTGTTTCAGTGTGAAGAAGGAACAAACATACACACTCACTTACATCGTCACAAACCTTCGTTTTATAATATTAGTAGGATTCCTCTCGGTCACGCCTTTCGCCGTCAGGCAGGCCTACAAGCCCAGTTAGGATATTCAGTCAAATTAACCAAACCTGTGAAATATTCTCCACAAATTTACTTAACGTGAACTTTTTTCCAGCCCGCAACATGGCGTCGATGACCACTCTCGCCACCGCCTACCTCGGGCTCATCCCCATTCCGTACGACCTGGCTGAGAATGCGGTGACCTGCAACTTCCTGCAGAACGCGGCCTGCCCCGTGGCGCAGGGGCAGCTGCTCAAGTACCAGCTCAGGATGCACATCGAGAGCTTCTTCCCCGTGGTAAGACTAGAGTCAGGAAAATGTATAGCTTCGGAGAATCACGCACAGAAGAAAATAGACGTTGTGTCGTGTTAGAAGGAGAAAGAATTGAGGATTACGCATTGGAGGGAACTGCACCGACACGTAGGTTCTAAAATAACTTTAGAGAAAAAACAAGAATATGGTGTTTGGAGAGATTTTGCTAATAGTGTCGCTTACTCCAGAGTTTTCCAGGTCAAATTTACTTGATAAACTTTTTGTTTCTTTTAATTATTTCACGGGGAATGAAAAAACCTCCTATCTTGATAACATTTCCGATACACTCCGACTCAGTAGTATCTTATCCCTGTTTACACCTATATATTTATTTCCAGGGCGTGGCTCCTACGATCGAGTTCCGTATCGTGGACGACAACAGGCAGCCTGTCGTTTGCTTGCGCGTGCCCATCCGCGTTGAGGCACCCGTCGCCCGCGTCTCCAACTAAACCAAACATAAGGGGTTCCCGAACACAGAAGAAGTAACCAGAGACGCCCGTGGTGCTCTTGTTTACTTCCTACCTAGTATCCATTGACTAGCTAGGACCTCTCGCAGTAAGGGCAGCCTGACAAAATACTGAACCTAGAAGGGCGCCGCGAACTGTAAAAGTTTAAGAACCCCTGATATAGGGCTAGTTTTACCCCGGCAAAAGTATACTTAGGTATAAATTATTCCAATAAAAAAAAAAACAAAACTAAAATAGGAGGGCAGTCTGCGTTTCGACCTACATTCGAAAAATAAACATTGTTGATTTCAAATTTTTCTTTTATTTTATCCGACTTCTAGATTATTTCTATACTTCCCATGAAGTTGGGTCCACTTCCAGTGGCTGGATTAATTTGGAATTTTGCATAATACGTATGATGAATGAAATTTGTCATAACATAATCTGATTTATTATTGTGTTAGTAATAGCGGCCATATTTGTACAAAATAAGTGTCAATGCAAATGTGACTGACAGACAAACAGAGCATTAGAAACAGGCCTATCCCTATGGTAACCTTTGCGTACGGTACCCTAAAAACTTTCTTCCCATCTTTTATTTGTGAATCCTTATACGTAGAGCCGAATTTAAGTTTATTTTTATAAGGCCTCATTTCTAATTTGGGGTCTGACGCTAATTAATGTAAAACAAACGACAAACTTCTAATTTTGTTTTTATTTATTTATCAATAATAATCATCCCTCCATGTGTAAGCCAGACAGCTATGAATTTGCATTCCCTGCCTGCGTCTATGTTCCAAGAACGTTACAATATTGGCCGTCCTCGAATCTAGGGTGAATGCACTCGCTAGACTCACGTGCTCCATCTCAGACCCCATCTTCGCTTACCAAGCGTGATTATAGTCACACGCAAGCCTGATGGATCTCCATGGCAACGACGATTGGCCATGTCACAGAACTAAACTAGTTTTGGAAAAAAATATCAAGTCATTTTCCAGATTCTTCCATCGTTCATTAACGTGTTGATCGAGGGAAAAAAGCGACATGTTAGTAGACAAATCTCTGAGAATTAACATTTTTTGTTCTTTGTTTTCTCCATAAAACCAATCCGTGGGCCTTCAGGAACATTACGAAAAAAAGATTTGGCCGAATTGGACGAGCCGTTCTCGAATTTTGCGCTTAACAACATTCATTTTTATTTTATGTAGATCGTAGTTTATAGATATTGGAACTTCCAACACACATTATTTTTGATTCGCTTATTATGCATAGTCACTAAATTAATCTTCTAATTAATCGTGCTGTCGCCCACGATTAGGGGGCTGCTGATATGATAACGCTTGGTCGATCTGTTGAAGCATTTGTTGGTACGACAATGTTGCGTGCGGTTTTAATTTTTGGAAGTTTTCTGGCTGTGACCTGGGGTCAAACTACACAAGTGAACCAGTGTAAGTACGACGTTACGAGTTGAGAGTTCCAAGTGTCTCGTGGTGTTGCTTTTTCATAATAATTTGGACAAATTGCGTTATTTCTGTTCAGAATCGAAAACACTATCGATTCTCGTACGAGAAGAGTGAATGGTAAATTTTATTGGACAGCAAAGACTAGGAGTCCCGATTTTTGGATGTAAAATGGAGTGCTAGGCAACGAGAATCGGGACTGAAGATAAACTGAGTTTGGGGTATAATTAGCCTCGATATTATGTAATTTTTATGACTGAGACGGTATGTCGAGGATAGAAAGTAATGGTGCACATCTCTTGGATGGTCGAAAGCTCCATGACATTAAGAAACGAGCTAAAAGACACCAAGTAGAAGTTGGTTCCCCGCATGAATATTTTCGACTTCTGCAAAGCTTGTGGTCTCGTGTGCTCTACAGTTAGAAATCGTTTTCTACGGGATTCAGACCGCAATCGCCTTTAACCTTTTTGCCGCCACGGCAAATACAAGAGTCACCCATACGCCACTTTTTTATTACAATGCCTTACATTGAACCTAAACCAATTAAACGAAGGTGGCCTTTGCATAGAAGTAATGAACGTATATAGATCGTTGGTATTGAACCTGTGGTGCTGATATGTGTCGTTGGCGTCGAGAAGGTTAAGGAGCTCCCGATGTTTCGACGATGTCGCTTTATAGGGACTTCAAAAGCCATGAAAAGCGTTGCATCTCCCATTATACAAGGTGTCGCAAATTCTTCCGTAATATTTTATTTGGTTAGTTTGATTTAGCACACTCACAAAGATTTTACATATCAGTTTCAGATCCAAAATTTAGTCTCCCCTTTGCCGCTTCACAATGTATGGAAATAATAGTCGACCACAATTGAAAAAACCCGAAAATCATTTACAGGGCTATTACGTCCAAGTAAACTAACCTGGTAATATATCCCGGAAGGATTTTAAGATGCCTTGTTTCAACATAGTTGGCAATAGACTTTAAGACATGCATTTATACTCACAACGCTGGCTAAGAGCTACACAATACGCCTACTTCTGCACCAAGAGCGCAAGTCATGTACGCTTAAGTACACACATGCGTGTAAAGTAAATGAGGGGTAGTTGCTGATGTTGTACAGGCATCTCGTCGGTGTGTGGCTTACAGGTGTGGTGCACCAGGGGGAGTTGCCTCTGAACACCTACATCGCGGGCTGTGACGTGCCACCCTGCCGGCTCCCGATTCTCGAGAATGCCGTCATCAACATTATCTTCAAAGCCCGTGAGTACTGGTGTCAGTTTGTGGACCAAACCAACTGAAACGAATGGACTCCTACTTAGTTAATTTCTTTGAATCTTATCAAGCTTATCAGATACTAAGTACAGATTGTGCATAGTAAATTATCGTTTCCCATCGTGAGCACGATCACTTCCGAATGATGCCGACGTGTCTGAGCCTGACTGAAGTTACTAGCTACTGTAGCATGACAAGTAACACAAATACGAACATTTCCGGGATACTACGATGGTAAAAGATTTTGCACGACTTCTGTACAAATGATAAAAGCGAGTGAGCGAAAAGTTTAGGAATCGTGTTATAGACGATGCGGCTGGCAACCCATCACTACTTTGATTCCCCTTTCCACCTGTACGCCCACAGTCATGCTAAACGTGGCCTTTGGGTCTTGTTACCTTCTAAGTCCACACTGTAAGGAATAAAGATGTTTGTGATTTATGTATGTCAGTATAGAAAGCCAGTTTCCTTGCAATGCTTTTTACCCATGTTTGGTAAAAATCGATCTAATTTTTTAAATTTTAAATTTATGGTTTTTCTCTAATCAGCGCGCACCATGCGGTCCATGACGACGGCGGCGACGGCGTACCTCACAGTGCTGGGTCTGCCGGTCCCCATCCCATACCCCCTGGGCGACAACGCGCTCACCTGCAACTTCCTCGACAACTCCTACTGCCCCGTGCTCGAGGGTGAAGTCTTGAAGTACACGCTCCTCATGTACATAGAGGCGAGCTTTGGTGTGGTAAGTCTAGCATTTTAGTGCAGCCGCTCCTGATTTTTTTGGCGACTACACTGGGGCTTTACCATGGCGTCTTAATGCGATTCAATTCAGACTCAGTTCAGGTTTAAGCGTCATGGAATAGACTACAAGCCCATGGACAAAAAAAACATGTGAAATGAACCAGCGTGAAACACGCTTAGAAGGCTGTTACTACCTGTAACCTCCTAGCTTCACGGTCAGGGTCACTAACCTCTAGAATTATCCGGGAGTAAAAAGATGATCTTGAATCCTCACTCCGCAGGGCACTGCGCCGACCATCGAATTCCGTATCGTGGATTCGGCCAACAGCTCTCCCTTCGTCTGCATCCGCGTCCCCGTCATCATCGCCGAGGCGAACACTGGCGTCAACCGCGCAGCGCGTAACGCTACTGGCGTCTTTGACCTTTGACGCGAGACGCCGCTCACATCTGCTACACCGACAATGACGTTCAACAGTTCCTTATTTTTAATAGAAACGCAACGTCTATTTGGGACAGCAAAACGATATGAAAATGGAAATCGTCACGAATTGGTCAAAAATATCAAATATAATATGGTTGAAAATTCAAAGACTTGTTTGCGGTTCTCTAATATTATAACAAATTAAATTTATTTAAGAAAATTATCTGATTGGAATATACGATACATACATACATACATACATACATACCGTCACGCCTCTTTACTCAATATACGATGGAATGGGCGAAATCGTTTTTTTCTACTCCTGTAGTTACTATCTGTGATTTATGTAATCACGAGCACCACCATAAGAACACTCATAAAAAGACTATGGATAAGTCTATATTGTCTATTTCTATTCCCTCTAAAACCACTTGTTGGCTTATGTCGCTCTAAAAGTGCTCCATCATAAAATAATATTTTAATTATTGCTTAGAAATATGGAAAGAAATATGATGTAGACTTTAGAAACAATTATTATAAAAAATATATTTTTCTATTCCGTTGATTATAGATCCTTTTCAATATCTGCCAAGTAGAATTAACGTACTGATTTTTACTCTATTTAGATAAAGATTGTTATTTTGATAATAAAAGCCGTTAATCTTCGCTGCATTTAATATGAATCAGTTATGATTCCTATACTTATCGCCGATTATGGGTTGGAACACCTGCTGATAACGGTAGATAAAGAACACAATTTAATGAAGTAATGAGTTGATTTCAAAAACACTTACTGCTTCGACAATGATGCGCTCGGTTGTCATATTTGGAGCTCTGCTGGCGTTGGTCGCCGGACAAACAACCCAAGTAAGCCAATGTAAGTTGAACCTATTTACAAAGCCGTAACACATTGACAGTTAATCTATTTGGTTATAACATTAAATTAAAAAAAAATAAAAAAACCCCACTCATTAATCGAGTAGGTAATCATAAACGTAAATCGCTACATAAAACAAAGTCGCCTTCCTGTCCCTATGTATGCTTATATCTTCAAAACTACACAACGGATTTTGATGCGGTTTTTTTAAATAGTGATTTAAGAAGAATGAGATTTATATTTCTACTACTACTATTAATAATTCAATTTTATGCTGAAAATGCCTTATACGAGTATCATTTCGGAAAAAGCTGATACTCTGAGTGAAAAAACCACATCGAAACCGGTCCAGCTTGAGAGCTATGATGCCTCAGACAGACAGCCCAAGTAACAATCCAAAACCGGGCTAAATCTAATATGCCTTAAAAATATCTAAAGTTGGTTTTCACTAAGGCATCTTACACTTAAGTCTGTATTCATTAAATCTTGTTAGTATTTAATTCAAAATTTACTTTAAATAAGACGACTTAAGATTATTTTCTCTTCATCAAAACCAATCAGATTTAAAACTGTCTTAAATATGTCTAGTCAAAAACCAACTTAAGGATAGTTATTCTTATCTCATATTTATAGAAGATTAACTTAAGATTAACTTGAATTTAGTTGAATTAACCAAGACGAACTTAATGCAATGTTGAATAAATAGGGCTCAAAGTTTTCTTTGAATAAATCTTGTTAGTATTTAATTCGAAATTGACTTTAAATAAGACGACTTAAGATTATTTCCTCTTCATCAAAACCAATCCGATTTAATACAGACTTAAATATGTCTAGTCAAAAACCAACTTAAGGATAGTTATTCTTATCTCATATTTTTCGAAGATTAACTTAAGATTAACTTGAATTTAGTTGAATTAACCAAGACGAACTTAATGCAATGTTGAATAAAACGGGCTCAAAGTTTTCTTTGAATAAATCTTGTTAGTATGTAATTGGAAATTGACTTTAAATAAGACGACTTAAGATTATTTTCTCTTCATCAAAACCAATCCGATTTAATACAGACTTAAATATGTCTAGTCAAAAACCAACTTGAGGATAGTTATTCTTATCTCATATTTATCGAAGATTAACTTGAATTAACCACGACGAACTTAATGCAATGTTGAATAAATCGGGCTCAAAGTTTTCTTTGAATAAATCTTGTTAGTATTTAATTCGAAATTGACTTTAAATAAGACGGCTTAAGATTATTTTCTCTTCATCAACACCAATCCGATTTAATACAGTCTTAAATATGTCTAGTCAAAAACCAACTTAAGGATAGTTATCCTTATCTCACATTTGTCAAAGATTTACTTAAGATTAACTTGAATTTGGTTGAATTAACCAAGACGAACTTAATGCAATGTTGAATAAAAAGGGCTCATAGGAACTAGTTAAGTATTAACAGTATTAACTTATTCTTAACTTTGTCTTACTAAGTCAACATTGTCCTAAGTTTGATTTGTTTTATTGTAACTTGAATTAGCGCCATATTAAATTGCATGTGAAAACTAAATATTCGTAAACAGATTTGAAATCATTATTTTTTCTGCTTAGGTCAGCGTAATTTATTCTTTAAAATGATTTAAAATTAACAAATATTCGTATGGCTAGGGAAATTATCTCTTTTTAATAGAAAATGTGCAAAAAGTGACGTGCATGTATGGCGATGTGAATATAATTCGTAATTTTTCATGTAATTTCTATGTTATTATTAAAGCCCGTCTATTTCATAATTAGATCCATAAATTTTACTCGATGAACGAATCTGCGTTGAAATTTCGGCGGTATTATTTCTACAAGTAATGTGACATCCATTCCTCGTAATTCGTAACAAATAAATGAGCTACGCCATTTTATGACAGTTACAGGTTTGTTAATATTATTTCGCCATTATTTTTCTGTTTAATAACTACGTGGAGTACGTGAATACTAAAATCTGTTTTTTTTTGTCTAGAAAAATGCCTATCTTTCTTATTGTAAAATTCTTAACTTGGTATTCTAGTCATCTTGTACACCAAAACCTTTGCCTTAAGTAAATCTATAGGATGTCTTGAAGATAATGTTATGGCCTTTCATAATAACTTGTCTTAAATAGGGTTTAAGTGTAAATTTAAAGAAGTATTGAAGTCGACCTTAACTTACACTGAAAACTTGTGCCCACTTTTACTAAACTCTGTCCACTAGCTTTCCATTAGATATCTTTAAGAAAAAAAAATACTTAGCCAAGACAATGGTGAAAAATCGCTGTTTGACTCCAAGATATCTGTGATTCAAAATTTAGAGAAGCCATTGCTACTTGGGAGACACACATAGACATCGACGTCAAAATTATAGTACCCCTCTTTTTACATCGGGGGTTAAAAATAGGAAAATAGGAACCGTTATAGTTTCATTCTGTCCGTCTGCATGTTCGCATATCAGTCGTATTTGGACCGGAAATTACATAGGTATAGAGCTAAGTATAAATTACATTTTGAAGGTGGGTTTAAAATTATTATTTGTATTTGCAAAGTCGAGTCTTAGGTACCTATCTTCTTAAAAAATTATATATTTAACTATAGTCCAAGATCCGAACCTACATTTTTCGACGATAAAATCAACCTTCACCGAGCTGATAATAGAAAGAAACATATTTTATAATAAATTTAATACATTAGAAAATATAGTGAAGGGATGGTTATTATTAAATTTTGAGTTACTAAAACTTTTCTATTATAGATACATTATTATACTATATTATTATTAGTCAATAATTATATTATACTAGCAGTTGCCTGCGGCTTCGCTCCCGTTTTTTTCTTCAAAATTTCAATATTTTGTCACCGTCTAAACCTTTCCTGGGCTTCCAAGAATATTTCAAGACTAAAATTAGACAAATCGGTTCAGCCGTTCTCGAGTTTTAGCGAGACTAACGAACAGCAATTCATTTTTATTTATTAGATATTATTATTATAATTATATAGGTATATATATTTATATCCGTCTAGGTTTTTTTTTTGCCAACCCATTTTGACTTAATTTTCTAATAGTTATACTAAATTTGAATTGCGTTTGAGTCGCGTTCTTCTTAGCAGTGACGGTTTTTGTAACGCTGGTAGTTTAAAAAAATTCAAATTCAAATATTTTTATTGATAGATTGTGAATTAACGCAAAAGAGCCCTTGGCGGCCTATTTGCAAAATAAGTTTCGATTTTGATAAGTCGATTTGCAGGCACGGCGAACCCGGGTGACCTTCCGCTGAACGCGTACATTGCGGGCTGCACGACACCGCCATGCCAACTCACGCAGCTCCAGGACGCAGTCATCAACATCGTTTTCAGAGCACGTAAGAATCCCATCTGGAACACCGGGTCATCAGCCGAGCTGCAAAACAAAATCAAACAATTTTTTTGAGCATGTTTTATGATATTGTGGTAAAAACCCATCGAGGGAATGGGCGAAAATAATGGTAATCATGTTTTAGGCGATGAGGTTAGCAACCCGTCGCTATTTTGATTCCATCTTCCACCTATACGCCCACAATCTTCCTAAATGTGGCCTGTAGTACCTGTTACCTTAGGCTCTGTCTACCCCGTAAGGGATAAAGACGTGATTTGTGTACGTGTATGTATGTATGTTTTATGATACGTACGTACATATATAAATCATGCCTTTATCCCTTACGGGGTAGACAGAGCCCTTTTTTTCAAAATCTTTATGGTTTCCCTAGGCACGGGGATGCCTAGGGTTATGTGGGACTCCCCCCGAAGGGGTATACCCAAACTAAAAACTCTCCGGCGTTGCCTCAATCCGGTGTGATGGGGTCGCAGTGGGATGCCACAACGGTTTCACCACAAACCCCCCCCCCCCCCCTCCCCGGTGGCCCCGGCTTCCGCCAGGACCGCGCCAAGAAGGGGAGGGCCCGCACACTGGGCCCGTCTTCCCTTAGACAATGAGACCGTATAATGCAGGTAGGTAATGAGGGGTAGACAGAGCCTAGGATAGCAAGACCTAAAGGCCACGTTTAGCATGTAACTATATGTGGGCGTAAAAGGGGCAAAGTGGAACCAAAATTGTGATGGGTGATGCGTTGGTAGCCGCGTCACCTATGACATGATTCCTAAGATTTTTGCCCATGGCCTCGATGAGCTTTTACCAATTTTTATCTTATCCTGCTGTGATGCTGTCCAGCTCGCACCATGCAGTCCATGACGACCTTGGCGACGGCGTACCTCTCCTTCATCGGGCTGCCTGTACCCATCCCCTACGACCTCGGCGAGAACGCCCACACCTGCAACTTCCTCAACAACTCCTACTGCCCCGTGCTGGAAGGCGAGATCCTGTCTTATACACTCTATATGTACATAGAGAGCACCTTCCCTGTGGTAAGCCAGCTTATTCTTGAAGTCTCTGCACAAGTACGCTGCTCAACTGGTTGAGCCGTTGGGAATAATTCCCCATGGGACATCTAGTTGTTCCATGGGGAAATTGTATGTACCCATAACACAGAGGCTTTGTTCTCTGAAACCATAATTTTCTCAACTTTACAGGTTAGGTTAGGTTAGTTTTATAGCAATCCTGAACAAGCAACAGTTATGGCGGAGCGTACCTTGGTACCCGTTGGGCAACGTAGTTGTGCCATGAGGCAGAGTTTCCCCACGGAACAACGGAGTGTGCCACGGGGAATTTAAATTCTCAACGGCTCACTCAGCCAGCAGGGCGGAGTAGATGATCCGTGAGTCAGAAGGGATTCTTAATCCCAAACTTGAAATTATAAATGCTGTCACCTTGTCACGCTTAGACCCCTGGACTGATTTAGTTGAAATTCAGCACACACATAGTTTAAGTCCCGGGGAAGGACATCGGTTAGCTTTTATCCCGGAAAATTGCATAGTTCCCGCTATAAGCGACTTCTACTAGTCAGCTAGTCATTATAATATCAGAAGATGCAGCTGAACACAGACCTCAATCAAAGATCTTTTTTATGGCTTGCTTTTGACCAAAATCACGCATGATCGTACGCTGTTCTCTCAACCTAAGTTAGGTTTGTCTAACAACTGATTTTGTGTCCTTCGTATTCGCAGGGCATCTCACCAACTATAGAGTTCCGCATCGTGGACGAAAACACTGCAGCCATCGTCTGTATCCGCGTACCCATCACCATCACCGCGCCAAACGCTCTCACAGCGCGCAACTCTGCCGTCAGCGTCGTTGACAACGCCCACTAATCGCCACTGACTGCGGCCAATATGAACTCCAGCGACAACAGTTATTGTCCCCCACTGGTCACCAGTAACACCGCAGCTTACTCCACCCGTGCTCCAACCACTGATCGCCACTGAGGCTGCGGCCAATATGACCAGCAGCGACAACAGTTAATGTCCCCTACTGGTCACTAGCAACACCGTAGCTTACTCTACCCACTGGTCGCCATTGAGACTGCGGCCAATGCCAACCAGCGCCAACAGAACCGTTAAAGTGAGGGACGACCACTGACATCTCAGCCCACCTGTATAACATGTGAAGCTACGAGTATAATAATGCATTCCTAAAAACAGTTATTCGCTTATTTAATGACTCCAAAATTTGGATATAAATAATAGTAAATCCGTTAAAACTTTTTGTGATATATTTTATGATATTAAATGTAACTAGCTAGGTAATTAAAATAAATTTAAGTTAAAATAATAAATAAAGTTGAGTTAAAAAAGTAAAGTTATCTCTTCATTTATCTTATCTACATTAAAACGATGTAGGTTCAAACTAAAATAGAAAACTTAAATTACACACTTACTTATTATTACAAAAACTACAATCTCCGCTCCTTCACCCCTGGCAAATCTACAAATTTCAACATAAACGAAATTCCTCTTGAAATATCCACATTCCACCAACTTTATACAGCATTGCAGAATTTCAGAGCTCGCAAAACGTACGCGGACCGTCAACGAGTCGCAACGAGGTCTCGATGCCGGCCATTTTGTGAGCACGTGACGGGAATCCGCAAACAAAATGGCGCGGAGACGCTACGTAGAGATGCATTCAATTAAGATTCGAACACGGCGATAAGGTTTTAAAATAAAGAGATGAAAGAGATCTTACAAATTAGTTTATTCGGTGTTGTTAAAGTTTTACAGTACCTATACCACAATAAGCCATCTCACCACGTCCTTAGTAGTTTAGCGTTGAAATCCTTGATTTCTTTTAGAAGCTTCTTTATGTTTCTTGGTAAATTTGCTATAGATTTAGTGGACAAAAAGGTGATGTCAAAAATGTTTTATTTTAACCAAAACATTTTAATGAGATTAGCAGCATAATAGGTAAGTAGGTACATACTAACACTAAGTTTACTTTTACTATTTGTGCCTACCTTATGTAACCTAAGTCTGTACCTACTTGGCAACTACAGAGGTGCAATACAACTTCTTTTCACAGCAAGAGTGAAGTAAAGAAGGTATTCGTACAACGTTAATGAAAGGCAGGAAATACGCGCGCGTCAGGGCTGTCTACATTAAGCTTGCTTATTTTGATTTCTCTGTTACTTGCTACACCTGGAGCATTAGTTACGTAGCTAGGTAGCTACTTAGTTGAGTTGGCTTAATCCGTAGGTTGGTTTACATAACACAGGCAGTATTATACCTACCTGAAAGTATTGTTATTTACCTACGGTTTTATGGTTTATATGTAGTATATTAATGTGTGTATCGTTCCGTCAGTCAGACGGTTCTGGCTGAAAATCAGTGCTGCCGGTCTAACACCTCAGCGTAATGCTGAGCTAGCGACCGTTTCAGTTTTGCGGAAACACACTCGACACTGATGACTCAAGCCTGTTTTTTTTGGTTTTGTTTTATATCTGTAGTACCTACCTATTGTGTGTATGCTCTTATACTTGTGTCTTGCAAAAAGGAATAAATGTCTTCTTTCTGTCTTTCTTTCACGTGTTGCAGACCACAGACCCGAATAAACATTATTTAGACTAGACCAAATTATTTAAGAAAACTTAATACTTAGCTACATAATTATATTATTATAGTCACGGCTCTTCATACAAATGGCGATAAAAGATGCAAACTCTCCAGCGGTAGACAATATGACACAAAACGGTTTCCGTACTCTTGATTTTGGCAAATTTTCACATGTGACGAACTCAAATGATTAGTGTTTTTTTTTTATTTAACCTCTTAGCCCACACCCTAAAAATGAAGTAATGGGCTCTGTACGCCACGGGAAAAATCTGTTGAATAGTGTGAGTACGCCTTAAGTATGTATCACCTTGTTTTGAATTTGTAACACTGTTGCGCATAGCAACACCCTTTTTACATTCCCTTCTCTACAACGACGCGGCCGATGGCGGACGTAGTTTTTATTATTAAGTAGAAACTCAACAAATACGATGTAAGCTTTATAAACTTATTAATACAATGTCTGAATAACCTGTGCGTGCTTGTTTTAATCAAAGTCTGTGCCTCTCTCCGTTCCATCCACAAATAGCACTCTGTCAAAACCTAATAGGTTATGGGCCCAGACCACAATGTGCTAATATTAAAAACCGCTACTATACATTGAATAATATTTGGTATATTGGAACGTGAGATCGAGTGCCAGGCATTCAAGTTAGTAAACAAGCACATGGTTTAGTATTTGTTAAGTCTCCGCCATCGCCGTCATCAATTTTTTTTTTCTCCGTCGTTGAAAAACACGTCCGGCCGACGTAACTTAATTACGTACAATTTAAATTAAATCAAGATGAACGACGCGCCGCAGCCTCAGGTGCCACAGCCTCATTCCCAGCCCCATCAAGTACACGTGGCAGGTTTAGACAAATTAGATGGTACAACCAACTACCACACGTGGAAATTTGCCACCAAGAACGCCCTCATAATTGAAGGTTTATGGGACGCCGTGGAGGGCGCGGACACGGATCGTGCACGTGGACAGCGTGCATTGGCTCGGATTTGTTTGTCTGTAAAGAAGGAACTGTATCAATATGTAAGGAATGCCACGTCAGCTGCAGCGGCCTGGAAGGTGCTCTCAGATGTCTTTGAAGATAAGGGCCTCTATAGAAGAGTTCTTTTATTAAGAAAACTGCATAAAGTACAATTCATAGACTTCAGCTCAATGACCGACTATATAGAAAATGTCACGACGTTGGTGCAGCAGTTGCATGATATTGGGAGGACGATAGACGATGAAGAGGTAGCCGAAATCTTACTAAGTGGCTTGCCGTCGGAGTACGATCCATTAGTATCCGGTTTGTTTACTGCATCAGCAAATAATCAGACCACCAGTGAAGTCGTGAAGTCAAGACTATTGCAAGAATATTCGAGGAAATCCTTATCGGACAGCAACGCTGCTTATGTATCAAAGAAGATGGACAATTTAGTGTGTGACTTCTGTAAACGATCAGGTCACATTAAGTCGAGATGTTTCAAGCTTAAGCGTGTGAAGAGGAGGCCTAACAAGTTTGCTGGGACTGAAAAATCTAATTTAGTTTCCGCATTTATGACTAGCATACCGTCGCAGGAATTTTATCTCGACAGTGGTGCCAGCAATCACATGGTTAATAGCAAGAGTTTTTTCAATAACATAACTCCATGTAGAACAGCTGTCACTGTCGCAGATGACAATAAGATTTACTGTGGGGGACGGGGGTCTATAGACTTGAAACTAAATAAACAGGTGAGTCCGTTGTCCTTATCCAATGTGATGTTCGTTCCTAAACTGTCTTGTAATTTAATTTCTGTCTCTAAATTAATTGAGAGTGGCCGTAATGTTGTTTTTAATAAGAAAGGCTGTCATATATATGACAATAACAACACCCTTGTTGCATGTGCTGTATGTTGGAATGGTTTGTTTAAATTAAATGTATGTGTCCAAGTAAATAAGTCCTCGTCAAAGGAGCACTCTTTGTCTCTGGAAGCTAGCCAGGGAACACTGAGGGCCAATGTTGCAGCAGGAATTTCGGCAGAGCTATGGCACAAACGTCTTGGCCACCTGAGCTATAAAGGTATGCAGGGTTTACGGCATGTTGCATGTGGTGTGATGTTTCAGGATGAAGACAACATCAACAACTGCACAGCATGTCTCGAGGGGAAGATGTCGGCCGCATCTTATCCAAAGGGACAAGCCAAGCGTGCAGAACAACCACTGCAGCTGATTCACACCGACGTTTGTGGCCCCTTGCCGGAGCCTAGCTGGGGAGGGGCGAGATATCTGGTGACATTCACCGATGACTACACCAGAAAGACTTATGGCTACTTGATGAAGAACAAATCAGAGGTAATGTACCATTTCACTACTTTTAAAGCACTTGTTGAAAAGCAGAAGGGATTGCCCATAAAAGTCTTGCGATCCGACAACGGAGGTGAATATGTAAACAAGACTTTCACTGATTACCTGAAGGGCCAGGGCATAATTCATCAGTGTACTGTTCCATTTTGTCCACAACAGAACGGTGTGAGCGAACGTCTTAACCGTACTTTAATGGATAGGGTTAGATGCATGCTAGTCGAGGCAGGTCTCTGCAAACGCTATTGGGGAGAGGCAGTCATGACTGCTATTTACCTAAAGAATCGGTCCCCAACTGCAGCTTTAGCAGGATCATTACCTGAAGAGTTATGGACGGGATCAAGGATTGATCTCAGTCACCTTCGTGTCTTTGGCTGCATAGCATACTATTTATGCCCATCACAGAAACGCACTAAATTGGATTCCAAAGGAAAACTTTCCATTTTTGTTGGCTATTGGCAGAGTGCAAAGCGGGTGGAGGGGGTAGCCTAAACGATCACAGCGCTCGCTACGGCTAAAATTGTCATTTTTGTCGCTGACTTGAGCTGTCAAATCCATATTGCAGTAAACATTTTCTAATCGTTTTTGAGATAAAAATATGGTCCTGGTAAGATGTGTTGTTGTGAATTGTAATAACACCAAGAAGAATAGCGACTGTAAATTTTACCAATTTCCAAGACCATGGTGGAAACGAGACCAAAGAAATAAGTGGATATTTGCCGTAAGAAAAAAAAGTAAGTTACCTAACCTCTAAAATTTCACTGAAAACAACAATTTTAATATTATTGGCAATATTGTTACTGACCACCATTGTCCAAAATTGTGTAATATAGTAAAATAACACAAGATTTCATTAATATTTTTCACAATATTTACTTACTTCTTGTTTGACAGCGGTGACAATATTGTCGATAATGGCCGCCTGTCACGTGGCGCTGTCGTCGCGCACGGTCCCAATAGTGAGACATGTAAAGGCTACAGACTTTGTAAGCCGACTAGTCCCAATAATGTGATATTATCCCGTAGTGTGGCATTTATAGAGAACAAGTTTTATTCTGAAAATGAATGTAATAATGAAATTAATAAATATTATTTAATTAATGATCATTTTAATTTTACAAATTCTATTGAGTCAGTTGATAATCAAAATGATAATAATAATTGTTCGAATGAAAATTATATTTTATCTGATGTGTCAGATGGAGGGAACGAGGACCGTAGCAGTGCACTGAGTGGGGGTGCAACTGTCTCCAGCGGCGAGTCTGCTGATGATGGACGCGGGCAGCGTCTGACATCGTCTAGCCAGGCGTCACCTGAAGGGGAAGCAGTGCCTATCAGTGAGGTTGCAAATCAACAGTCTTTTCGTCCTGTTCGTGTGAGACGTCCACCACAAAGGTATGGTGAATATGATTATTCAATGTTGACTCAACATGCTTCATTCGAGGAGCCATTGTCATACGAGGAAGCCATTGCATCACCATATCGTGAAGATTGGCTAGCTGCAATGCAGGAAGAAGACTCTATGGTTTCGAATAAGGTATGGAAGTTGGTGGATAGACCTACTAACACAAACATTGTTAAGTGTAAATGGGTATACAAGGTAAAGCATGATGTTGATGGAAATTTTGACAAGTATAAAGCCAGACTTGTCGCCAAGGGCTTCACTCAAAAGCAGGGAATAGATTACAATGATACTTTTTCTCCTGTAGTGCGCCATTCATCCATGCGCATTCTATTCTCATTGGCTAATGATATGGACCTAGAGATAGATCATCTTGATGTAGCGACAGCATTCTTAAATGGAAGTCTTAATGAGATTATATACATGGAGCAGCCTTCAGGCTTTTTAACTAAAGATTCTGATAAGGTTTGTTTATTACAGAAGAGTATTTATGGCTTGAAACAAGCAAGTAAAATGTGGAATGAAAAGGTAAACACAGTACTAATTAATAATGGTTTCAAGCAGTCTCTATGTGAGCCCTGTATATACACTCAAAAGTCTGATAGTGACTATGTTGTCATAGCTTTGTATGTGGACGATTTTTATTTATTTTACTCAAAAAATAGTACAATTAAAACTAAATTACTAAATGTTTTGAGCACAGAATTTAATGTTAAAAATTTGGGTCCACTCAGGAATTGTCTTGGCATTCGAGTCACTAGAGATAAGTCTAAAGGAACATTGTATTTGGATCAGACTGAATATATTAAGAAATTATTAATAAAATTTAATATGCAAAATTGTAAAACTGTAGCTACACCTATGATCCTAAATAGCAAGCTGACTGTACCTAAAAGTGAAAGTGCATGTGTCCAGGATGAGAGCTATAACTATAGACAACTTATAGGTAGCCTCATGTACTTATCTGTATGTACTAGACCAGACATAACTTTCGCATGTAGCCAGTTAAGTCAATATTTAAATAACTTTGACAAGTCCCATTGGATTGCGGCCAAACGTATTCTAAGGTATCTAGCTGGTACTATTAACTACTGTTTATATTATATAAAAAGTGTTAATTTTGATTTAAGTGCGTATACCGACGCCGACTGGGGTAATGACCAGAATGATCGTAAGTCATTCACAGGTTTTGTCATTAAGTTAGGTAATAATACCGTCAACTGGGAATCGCGTAAACAACGATGTATTGCACTTTCTAGTACAGAGGCAGAGTACCTAGCAATAGGTGATGTGTGTAAAGACATTTGTTTTGTAAAGAATTTGCTTACTGAATTAATAGATAAGAAAATTTCTTGTATTGTTTACAATGACAATCAGAGCGCACAAAAGCTCTTAGAATGTAAAGAATACTGTCATAAACGAACGAAGCATATTGATATTAGATATCACTTTGTGAAAGACTTAATCAAGGATGACTGTATCATGGTAAAATATCTGTCCACAGACAAAATGATTGCCGATGTTTTGACTAAACCATTGTGTACACAAAAGCATTGTAACTTCATTGATGGTATGAACGTTCGGGTGGCTCCTGTTGACTATGTCTCACAGATGACCAACTGATTTTATATTGTATACATGTAACTTAACTAGTCTCTACATAGTAGATTGATATTTTTGTTATTGTTTAGAATGTACCTATACAATTTGACTTTTTCTGACTCTACATAGTAGATTGATATTTTTGTTATTGTTTAGAATGTACCTAAGTATACAATTTGACTTAACTATTGTCGTCTGACGATTCTCATAGTAGGTAGAGTCATTAGTGTATGAATGTTAAATACTATAAGGCATAAGGGGAAGTGTTGAATAGTGTGAGTACGCCTTAAGTATGTATCACCTTGTTTTGAATTTGTAACACTGTTGCGCATAGCAACACCCTTTTTACATTCCCTTCTCTACAACGACGCGGCCGATGGCGGACGTAGTTTTTATTATTAAGTAGAAACTCAACAAATACGATGTAAGCTTTATAAACTTATTAATACAATGTCTGAATAACCTGTGCGTGCTTGTTTTAATCAAAGTCTGTGCCTCTCTCCGTTCCATCCACAAATAGCACTCTGTCAAAACCTAATAAAATCAACGACAAACTACCTTACCTACTTACCTTGATTTTTAATTCCATTGCAGACAGTTGAATGTTGGTCATGTATAGATAACATTGGCATGAGAACCTTTTCATTAGCTATCACGACTGGAGGTGGTTGAGGTTAATTAACACAGAGTACTTTTTACAGACTGTTAATACATGATGAGCCCGCTACATACGAGGTAAAAACAGCCTTTTTTTATGGTGTGGAAATGAAAAATGCGCCTTATGCATCCGCCCGGCAACGGGGTTACCGGACGTAGGTATGTGGGGCTCTCCCGCGACGGCAGGCATACCCACAAAACCACACGGATTTCCTATGCGGTCGTATGTGAGGCGTTACGGGGCCACTCGGTACATTGTAAACACAGGTAGCACAACTTATTACTTACTTTATCATTTGTATGAAAACAATAGATTTCTCTTAGACCAGGGGTTCCCAAACTTATTCACTTAATTAATTTGTTAATAAGGTTCTAGGTCGTAGCCCATAACTCCCTTTCACCCTTTCACAGGCCTCTGCGCCCCCCTTGGGTGGCGCGCCCCCCAGTTTGAAAATCACTGTCTTAGACCAAGCAAAGCTACATATATTTCGGTTTCTTTTCAGCAGCGATCGCAAACCTGTAACGATAAGTTCACATGAAAACAAATTCGAAACTCGTAACAATATCTCACCATTCACGCTGTCGTAAATTGTATCATCAAAGTCCAGAAATATCTAATGCAGATCGCTTTGTTCCATACGGTTGAGTTGGCAACCCTGCTTTGATCTCAAAGGCTAGCAAGAGCCTGTTGCACTTGAATAGGAGAAATCCTAATTACAAGTCATGCTTTCTCCAGTTTACAATCTTTTGTGCGAAATTAGTTTCTGTATAAACGCAGTTTCTTGGGTTTAGCACTACTGGGACGCAATGTTATGTACCTACCTATTGTACATTCCAATCCATTTTATAGCCTTAGTAAATAAACCAATTTCATCTAAATTCCAACACAATCACGCGATGTATGCAATTAGCATCACATAAAACGGGATGTTGAAGGATCATTATTGAAAAAATATATATGTACATATTATAATAGGACCGCTAGAAATGTAAACGCCTATAGATTTCAAGTTAAATTGTTTTAATTACGCTACTTTAGAATTTTCAAATTATAATTGAATTGAATTGAAGTGTTTACCTCCATATTCATAAAGGCTCTGTAGGCTTCTGCTAAAATCGTTTGTCTTTATCTATCACTGACATTTAGGTACCTTTCACAGATAAGGACAAACGATTGCTAAGTTAGCAGAAGCCTACAGAGCGTTTATGAATAAGGGGACAAGTGCCATATTTGCCATCAACGATCATCATTGCTACCATACTTTAGTCAGGCGTAATTACAAAAATATCAGGCGAAATCGCAGTGAATAATTTTGCTTGCTTTTGGCTTTTTATAATATGTAATTGGTAAGTACTCCCGGTTATGGTCCATGCAAGATAAAATTAGAAAAATATTAGGTTTTGTCTTCTCCTATCCTGTAAAATTCTGCGGCCCGCCGTCAAAATTTTAAAATTCTGAAAGTGATCCGTGAGTGCATAGAGGTAACATTTTTAAGAAACACTTCAGTAGTTGCTGTAACAACAAGGGCAAACCTGAAAAGGTAAAATAAGGGCACTATTGGGTAGGTAACTAAGCACAACTTGTTCAACACCATCTCTACGCAACGCTCCAAACTACTTAGTTTAACTGTTTTCAGAGTATTCCAGCAGTTCCCTGCCATCTTGCTAGATGGCTCGCTCAGTCCAACTTGTGCTTGATAATGTCTGTAACCACTAATCACAAATAGATGTCCATTATTTCAATTTTATCTATACTACTCTACTCCTTTGGGTACTAATATTGTAAAGGGGTAAAGTTTGTAGGCGTTAATTTATGAATCTACTGAACCGATACGATATCGGAAATTCTTTTACCAATAGAAAACCACATTGAGTTTCATATGCTGTATTTAATTCCACGTGGACGAAGTCGCGAGCTGCAGCTAGTATCTTATAATTGCAAAGTTTCTACCTTTCTCTAAGTACCTCGCAAGGAATCCGAGTACTTACTAAAATCAGTGATATTAATCTTCAATTTTCTTACTACTCAGTAGGTATTCTTCTTCCTTAGAGTTAAAACTGAACTGATCTATCCAGGGGCCCGATTTTTGAAAGCACATCACTCTAAAGCACCACTCGAAAGTTGGTATTAATCTGTTTATATCTCCAAAACTACAGCTCTAATCAAATAGTTCTAGAGCCCACGACCAAAACCATGTCTCATAGCAATACGGCAAAAACCCTATAAAATCGTTAGATTGTATGATTCTGAACCCGACTAGGTGTGTAGTAACGGTCGAAAGTGTAGCAACAGCGTGGGAGGCCATTTCTGCTGTGTCAAAAAAAAAAGGCAGTCGGTATTATAGCAATACGTCTGATAGTGAAAATGTACATAGATTTTATAATTGTATTACGAAAAAGTTTGTTTTCAGACATTTTGCGCGTAGCATATAGCCTGAGCGCATTTTTGAAAATGTCAACAAATTTAGCCGACCTGTATCATAGCAATACGGATAAAAAAAAAAAAACTTTTCGTATTGCTGCCAGGATTACCAAAAACCTGTTTTCAGACACTTTAAGTGTAGCATATACTCCCAAAAACGAAAATAACGTTTCGGAGTCGCCTGGCCGACGCCTCTGTTAAATGTTACGGTTTCGGGTAAATTCTTTGTTAATTACCATCTAATAAATTCAGGGTAGCAACGTATTCATTGGTTTGTAACAGAGAATTCAAGATGCCTCAATACGATTTTTAAATGATATCTGAGTATCGAAAAGTTGTCTGATAGAGAAGGTGCTACACTTAATTTGTCTGATATAATTTTTTTGCACATGTGGACAACTTATTTTATCATGTCCAACAATTTTCAGACATATTGCTATGATACCGATCGGTAAAATTTGTTAACATTTTCAAAACGGTCTCAAAATTTAATGCGTTCACATTTCCGTCTGAAAATTGTTTTGTTCGCATCAAATAACCAAAATTTACCAATAAAAAAGATTTTCAGACGTATTGCTATGAGACATTTTTTTTGTCTCATTTTTAATTTTTTTAAGTGATTTTACGGGTTTGCGCTACACCACTAACGTCTGAAAAATATGTTTCCGGTATCTCAGAACTATCATTCAACTACAGTCTGCAAATCAGACATATTGCTATGATGCAGTTCGGTAAAATTCTTTGACAATTTTGAAAATTCGGTCAGATCAAACGCTACGCGGTAAATGTCTGATATTGGTATTTTCGAGTTCAGGATAATCGTATCTATCGATTTGATGCGGTCTTGGCCGTATTGCTATGAGACAAAAATTTTGGTCGTGGGCTCTCGTACTAAAAGTTTTGACTAGTTCACAAGATTAATGAGAGCTGTGATTGTATTCTATGTTGCTAGTATTTCAAATTCAAATTCTTTCGAGAGGTATTTTCACACATGTGCTTTCAATAATCGGCCCCCATAATGCAGTAAAGTTTCACGTTCCTATGACAGTCCTTCCGGGTCAGTGGTCCACTGCTCCAACTACTTCACTAGTTGCGAAATGGTGTTACCATTAAATGAAACACTTTTACTGTTGAAAAACTTATATTTACACAGTCTCTAACTGACAAACTTAAATATTTGGCGAGTAAACTAAATCTATAATCAACATAAACATTCATAAGTCTTATTATTGAGTTTTAATGCGCATAGAATACCTCTAAACTGGTAACTGACAGGATTTAAATTACCTTAATACGTTGGCTGCCCACCATACTTCATCAAGTGTTGCTCCCACGCCCCATACAAACTTAGAGATCCCACCGGTGATGTTGACAGCATCGCCCTACTTGCCGTGAGCATCAATTTCCTGAAGAACTAGCTTTTGATTCTACCGGGGATGCTCATAGCCACAGAGATTCCGTGATCCCAGGCAGCCAACGTTGCTCAAATATTGAAGTTCACCGGTGGGTGTATGGGGCGTGGGAGCAACACTTTAGTTGAAGTATGGTGGGCAGACAACGTGTTAAGGTTGAATTTCAGAAGCCCAGAATCTAGATGGAAGCACTCAGACTAGCTCTGTAATAATAAAAACACTGGTTTAATTTCAGTTTTGTCACTTAGCCCAACGCTAGGAGCCTCTGGTATCACTATCCGAAAAATACATCCAAAATACTCATGTAAAGAATTTGTTTAGTAAGACAACAATTTAAGCGAGGTGTTAAATTAACATGATATCAATTCTTGATTACTTATAATTTGATTTTATAAAAAATTACCGTGTCAGTTCCCAGATCAACAATTGGTATGATTATTCAGAGTTGTCACCTGTCTCGATCGCCGGGGCGTATTTAAGTATCTAGTTTGTTGATAACGGCGAGTTTGGACCATATCTCTTTGAAATTCTTAAGGAACGAGTATTTTCATTAATCACTGTCAAATATCAGCAATTGCTGTTCTATAAATTTAGTTAAAAGTATATTAAATCAAACGTGACATTAATGAAAGCTGCTCGTACCAACAATATTCTTAATAAAATAGACAAATTTCAATGACACTGTCCTAATTTTTCCTCACAACTGGCAACCCTATTATTATAAGACGAAACAAAAAAAAAAAACAACTCCCCTACATTTACATTCATAGTGCAAATGCTTGAATGACTATACTTACTAATTAATACTCTACAACTATCATTGAATGTTGCTGAAATCACAGATTATCTTTTGCCATAAATCATAACTATGGCGCCAATACAAAACTATTCTTAAAAATAATTAGATCACCTAAAATCAATCCTGTACACAAACATATACCTCAACTGTCATAATGTTCTATAAATGCTCACTTCTTTATATCTTTAACAACAACCTTCGGGTTTATTTTGATGATTTCACTCAGTTTTTTCAACGAAAACGGCACCATAGTATTACAGAAAGGCATCAGCGTCGTAACGTTGGCGAAGTCCTCCCAAGCTGAAGGTTTGGTTCCGTAATATGAATACTCTTCTTCACTCTCAGAATCTGAATCCACGTAGAATGGCAATTTTGTCGTTGACTTCTTAGCAACGGCCTGCGAGCAAGGCAACTTAGTAGTGGATTTTTTTGCAACTCTCTTCAAAGGCGACGTGCCCGTGTCTTCGGCTTTCCTTTTAAGATAGGATGTAGCTTCAGACTCAGTTGTGTTTGTATTTGCAAACGGGACGTAAGGAATGGTTTTGTATAAAAGTTTTACTGAACTGTGAACCGCATTATGGTGGGATTTTAAGTCAATTAAATGAGAAAATCGCTGATTGCAGTGAGAACAGACCACCAAGTCTCTGGTGTCATGTAGCAGTTTGTAATAAGCGTAGTTAATCGGCGTGGAAGAGTGGAATTCTGTATTATGCTGCTGCATGGCAACAACGTCAGGGAATAGCAGAAAACACTCGCAACACTTCACAACCACCTCGCCCTTTTTACCAAACTTTGGAACGTCTTTGTCATGAACATGAACTTTTGCTTCAGCCTCGGTAAATACTTTCTCACAAATCAAACAAACGGCATCTTCAGCTTTTTTGACAGGAACAACTTTCTTCTGTGGTTTCGAAAAATCAAGAACGATCGGCGGTCCGAGTGGCTTCTCAGTTCTTTTAGCGAACGCCCGTTTATCGCAGTGTTGGGCCGATATATGCTGAAGGACCGTGACTCTGTTGCCATTAAATTCACAATACGGACACGTGAAAGGTTTGAGGTTATAATGGCGCAAGATATGCGCGTTCATGATCTGTTTATACTTGGTGGTGAACGCGCAATGAGGGCAGTCAGTTTTCTTGCCTTTCTTCTGTGGATCGTCTATGATTAGATTCTCATCGTCGCTGTCTGGTGCGGTGGACGCGGCTCTCTTGCGTCTCAGAGTTTCCTCTTCAGGAGTTGGTACGTTTTCTTCATATCGTATTACCAGTAGCGAGTTTTCTTCGGAGTCGTTGGATTCGTCAGGGTAGTTGGTTGGTTGTGTGGGGGCGGCGACGGAGACTTTGATGGAGAGCCTCTGGGTGCTGAGTACTGCGGCGACCCAGGCGGCGCGCACGGCCGGGTCCCGGGCCGCCTCCACGGGCCGCGCCGCCTGCCCCGCGTGCATACTCTTACAGTGGAATTGGGCCTCGTGATACGTCGTGAAATTATTAGAGCAGTTACTGCAGCACCATCTGGAGATGAAAGCGATGTTTTGTTACGTTTGAAGCTCGCTAGCCTCGTGTGGCAAACATGAATCATTATTAGGGAATCTTCACCCAACACTAAAAGCAACTGTGTTTTCTTTTACCTACCCTACTTTCTTTTTCTACCTCTTCTTTTCTTAAATTTGTGATACAATAAAGAGCTTTCTGGTATTTAATGTACTAACTGCACCGGTGGCTTTACTTTGACTTTGACCGCTGCGATTGCCAATAGTTGATTGCATTCCATGCTTTATTTTATAATAGTGTACACATAACTTGCTATGCGATCTTCTAGTTAACTCGCTTTGTCCTAAGCTCTAATATAGCGATACTAAGTTTGAAATTCTTGCAGTAGGTAATGTTATTATTTGTTTCTATAAATATGCCACTTCTTTACTGGGAGGTAAATTCTTAGAATAGGCAAAACACTCCACTGTTGAAATCAATCCACATAGACTAAGCTTGTACAACACTAAGCATATCTCATCCGACAATTATATCATAGCAATTTAACATGCAAAGCGTAATCACATACAAAGAAATAACTTACCTTATCCTCGTCAACTCTGCCTCTAAATGGTCACGCATAGCTTCTTCGTCCTTAGCTCTGAACTTGCATTTTGGGCAGACAAACATCATACCGCTAGCAGCACCTAAGGACCCGAACGCTTTTTCCAAATCTTCGATAGTAAGTTTGCTCGCAGCACTGCTGGATACTTCCACAGGTCTAGAAGCCACCGGAATCACAGTTCTCTCCACCTGTATTTTCTGTTGCGCCAATTTATCTCTATTCTTCTTGATAAGATCTTCCTGATAGTCCAGTAGTTTGGATACCCAGGATTCCACGTTGACGTCGACGGATAATGCGATAGGTTCCTGGTTCTGTCTGTGCTCGGTCCACATGTGCTCTTTCAAGCCGGTCTGATGGAAGGCTTTGTAGGAACAAAGGCGGCAACCCCATCTGGAAATTAAATGGTATTACTGAGCATATTGGTAACTGCTAGGTCGTTTAAACCCAGTAAAACTGTATCGAGAGAACAAGCTAGTACTACCATGGGATTGTTTTAATGGTACTTACTTCCTGTATTTAAGTTCTTCGTACAGGTGACACTGCATGGCCACTTTGTTGTCTTCCACGACCACTTTGCACAGCGAGCATTTGTAGTTGAGCCCGTTCGGCTCGCAGAACTCACCAAACTTCTTACACAGATCTTCCACCGTCTCCAAAACGGGGTTCGAGTCAGCGTCTACTTCCTGCTTTACCAAGTTGAGGTTTACATTATCGGGGGCGGCTCGCGGTCGGAGCTGGGGTAGGATCGTGCCCGTAGTCTGTATCATGGTATCGGCAATCTCAGCCTTGACTTCCTGGTTGGGATCGAGGCCCGCCTTCTGCCTCTGTCTCTGCCAGTGCGGCGTACCGTCAGCGGTATCAGGGATCGAACCTTCGCGGTAGTAAAAGTAGAATATCTCCGGTTCTCTGTTAGGATGCGACGAGGTCTGATGCTTGGTGACATTCTCCGGCATCGAAGTGCGGAACGGGCAGTAGGCGCACTTGTACTGCATCTTGGACTGGTGGTATTTGTTGCAGTGCTCGGCGACTTCCGGGCGGAGCATGCTCTTGAATCTGCACAGGCCGCACTGCCACGGCTTGAGGTCCATCGTGGGCGCGGGAGCCGGAGCAGGCGCGGCCGGCGACGCCGCGTCCTCGCGGACCACCACCACGTGGCCGCCGCGGTGGCTCTCGGCGACGTGCTTCTCGAGCACCTGGCGCTTGAAGTGGTAGTAGGGGCAGGCGGAGCACGCGTAGAGGCGCGCGTCGTGCATCTTGAGATGGCCGATGATGCGGGCGGCCGTGAGCGGCTTGGAGCGGTCCAGATGCTGGTGCGGCGGGCAGTGCACGCAGTGGTAGTCCGCCGCGCCCGGGTGCAGCGTCTCCCAGTGGCGGCGCAGCATGGCCTCGTCCAGCGACGTGTAGGCGCAGCCGCTGGCGCCGCACGTGAGGCGCTGGCGCTCCGGCACGTGCCGCGGGTAGCGCGCCGCGTCGGCGGCCGGCAGTAGCGCCTCCCGCGGCCGCTCGCCGCGCGTCGCAGCCGAGCTGGACGCCAGGTTGACCATCTTGTCGAAGTGCTTCTCGTTGGTCTCGAGGTGCGGCACGGGGTTGACGGGCGCGGTCTGCGCGACCGGCTGCCGGCTCTCGTGCTGCTGCAGATGCCGCACCATGTTGAGCCGCACCTTCGTGTGGAACTCGCAGATCTCGCAGTGGACCGGCTCGTCCATGATGGGGTTGATCGGCAGCTTGTCTATGTCGGCGGGTCCGAAGCGGCGCCTCGCGGGCACGGCGGGAGCGCCGGCGGAGGGCTTGCGGCGCGCGCGGCCGGGCTTGGCCGGCGCCGGCTTCCCGCCGACGACGTACTGTATCTCCCCTAACTTCCCCGAGGAAGAGGTGACGACGAGCTTGTTCACGTTGTGCGCCTGCTTCACGTGCTTCTTCAGAGCCGTGAGGGTGGTGTCGAGGCGCTGGCATATGGCGCAGCTGTAGCGCGGCGGCAGGCCGTGGTTCTCGCTGCAGTGCGTCACGAGGGCGTCTATGGTGTCCGCCGCGCTCCCGCAATGCGCGCACTTCAGCTGCGCCCCCTTCGCGTAGCAGGAGGACAGATGCTTTTTGAAGCCGTGGCTGGTGTTGCATACGGCGGTGCAGCTGTCGCACTTGAAGACGCCAGCGTTCGGCAGCTTCTTGGCTGTCAGCAGCTCTTTCAGCTCGGTAGAAGTGTCCGATTGTCCAACGCTAGGGTTCTCATCATCGGAAAGACTGATGATGCCCTGTTTGGAGTCCTCCTCGTCGCTGTCTAAGCATATAACGTCATCGGAGCCGGCTTTCTCGGGTGTGTCTTTCGGTTCCTCCTTGAGGACCGGTGTCAATCTATCGGAGAGTTCTTGGTCTTCTCGGTCCGCGGGCGGGGGCGGGGTAACGGGCGGGACGGGTTGGGTCGCTAGAGGTATCAGCGGGGGAACCGGTATCAGCGTAGCCATGGGGTCTAGCGCTGGGGTATCTAGGGAGTTCAGTATGGCGTCATCGACTTGTGTGCTGGGTAGTTCGGTGACGCGCGGCTCGCCGGACGGCGCGGCGGCCGCGGAGGCAGCAGGCAGGTCCAGCACGCTGAGGTGCCCGATGAGTTTCTCCAGCTCGATGGAGCGCTCGGCCTCCCGCACTGGATTCTCGCTATTCTTGTCGGCAGCGACTTCTTCTGCAGGCAGTACGCTTTTCTTTAACTCGACGAGGGGTAACATCTTGAAGCTACCGTTTCCACTCTGGAATTAAAATAGGATAACATCAACATTTAGCAATAATCAAAGCTTATCTATCCCATTCTAATATTAATCACGCATGTTAAAGTTTGTTGGCTTATTCGTCGCTCAATAATGACAACAGCAGCCCGAATTGGATGAATTTCAGTCAAAAAATGAAATTAAATCGCAGACTACAAGCTAGTATCCTAGAACTATGGTGTATGGCGGTGTGGTGGTGTGATGGTAGAAATGTTGAATGAAAGTTAACTAAATGGTGAGTATGAATGGATGTGTTGGAAGGGAAAGGCTTAGACGGCAGTTCCGTGAGCATATTAGGGACATTTTGAGAAAGTCAGGTCAAGGGTACACTAAACCGACGAGCATGAAGTGATTAATAAATGTGGATAAAGCAAAAGTGTAAGGATCAAAGCAAGTAGCACAAAGTGATCTGCCTACCCCTATGGGAAAGAGAAGTGAACAATACACAGAATGACCATTTCAAATTTAGGTTACTACCACGCAAAATGACATGCGTAAATTGAGCAACGCTTTATGACCATTAACTTATTTTGACTAATGAATTGGAAATTGACGCTTGATGACCATTTAAATTTAAATTTTGATAAGCAGAATGACATACGTTAATTATCCAATACGCTTCACGACTATTGTAATTAGCTTTATGTATTGTGCATTTTGCTTCGAAGCGGTTTAGAAGCGTAACAGACATACAGAGTTACTTTCGAATTTATAATATTACTAGCTTCTGCCCGCGACTTCGTCTGCGTAGAATCACTACATAGTATTCGCTTTTATTCGCAATTATTCGCAAAGTCGCTTTCTCTGTCCCTATGTCCCTATGTATGCTTATATCTTCAAAACTACACAACGGATTTTGATGCGGTTTTTTTTAATAGATAGAGTGATTCAAGAGGAAGGTTTTTATGTATAACTAGCTTTTGCCCGCGGCTTCGCACGCGTGAACCATGAGCATTTCAAAGAAGCTAGCAATCAAGCAAGCGAGCAACCAAACCTGCAAACTTTCAAGCATGCATGCAAGCAAGCGTGCAAACTTTCAAGCATGCATGCAAGCAAGCGTGCAAGTAAGCATGCAAGCAAGCATGCATGCAAGCATGCATGCAAGTAAGCACGCAAGCATGCAAGCAAGCCCCCGCATTGGCCCGCTGCCTTAATTTTTCTGAAACTGTAAATATTGCAGGATTTTTATAAAACAAACCTAACCTAACCTATAGGGCTGTAGTAAAATATATCCTAAATAGCTTTTGCTCGCGACTTCGTACGCGCTAAGATGCAAAACGAAAAAATAACTTTTTTCCCGTTCCCGTGGAAATTTTGGGGAGTGCTTTACACTTAAAGCCTTTAAAGAAACACACGTTATAAATGTTAAGTCTCTTTCTTCCGCTGTTTCGTCTGGAAACGTAAAATCCCGTTTTTCCCGTCCCTGTGGGCGTTTCGAAAAATGCTTTCTTAGTGTTCCCCTACACTCCCGACAGAGAAAGCGACTTTGTTTTATACTATGTAGTGATTAGGGACGATAGGTCATTTTGCGACTGATCGCTCGTCTTGGCATTATGGGTATAGGGCAATTTGCGTATTTTTTATTGGTCAATTTGCGTAAAGGTTTCCATGTATAGTGTTTCCCAACCCCAACGTACCATGCCGCAAATGGTCCGTATGTAGGCGAGCGGTGGCTTGCAGGGGTGCTTGGCAGACGCGTGCGCCAGCAGCTCCGGCTCCGTGTCCGCGCCGAACACGCAGCTGGTGCAGTGGTACAGCTTCAGGCCGTGAGTCTTGAGGTGCAGCACCAATGCCGTCGCGTTGTCACTCACCAGCGCGCAGATCTGCAAATAAATAACTGTTTATAAAACCACGCATTGTTTCTTTAATTAAAAACCCCCCAAGCATTAAGCGAGAAATCATACGTAAAAAATAAATATTTCAGTTTTATGTCAAAAATGCCTTACATCATTCTGGAAAAGAGCAGATAACTCATCAAACTGATGGACCGTTTTTTACCAACATGGCTAAAAACCACCGCAAAGAAACTGGCTTTCGAAAGATCCAAATCGGTCCATCCGTTCGCGAGCAACGATGCCAAGGATATTTCCCCTAATTCTCTTAACGGAATGCGCGTCAGTTCTTTAGACTATTTTTACAATGATCATTAAAGAACGCTCCTAAAACAAAAACACTAAAGATATCGTAAGTCACCACGTACAAAAATAATAACATTGCCGTTGCGTTCTGAGTTCTAAGAATCGGATTTTTATTATATCTATGTGTCGTCTCAACTTCCCACTAATGTTTAGGTTTCACCTTTCAATGTCTCACGACGAGGTATGGACAATGTTCACGCAGATATTCATCACATCATAGTTTTGAAGATATAAGCATAGGTACATAGGGACATAGGGACAGGGACAGAGAAAGCGACTTTGTTTTATACTATGTATAGTGATTTCAAACTTTAGAATTCTTTTTCTGTTGTATTTTTTTTTGTTTTTAATTTTGCTTTTACGAGTGGCGTTTATAATAAAATACAATTAATACATACGTAGCAAATGAATCCGGTAGCGTCAGCGTGTCTTTGAGCGAAGTGTTCCCAAAATTTAGTGTGGGTGACAGTTCTGAACGAGCAAGCTCCCTCGCGGTCACCTACAAACAAATAATTATAAATTAGTAATGTCAATACAGCTACGTGCACATCAATAATGTAAGGTACAAATACAATTACTAGATGATCACATCGACAGCGGAGCAGTGGCGTGTCAACACTTAATTCAGAATGAGTGTTCATTCGATACTCACTTTGTTTACAAATATAGAGCGGAACGGCAACATCTCGCCCCAGGAGCCCTGCGGTAGGTTCTCGCACTGGCGGCGCGTTGTTCGCTTTGAGCACGGCGCCCTGCCCCGGCGTCACGTGGTGGACTCTAGCTATGTGCGCGCCAACAAGCTGACTCGCCGCGGCGCGGTAAAAGCACGTCCCACAAACGAACTGACAAAGCCCGTGGTTCTTAAACACGTGCGATACCAAATCGATTGCGTTCCCAGATGAATCGAAATCGCAGTACGAACATAGCAACGCGCTGGTCCCCCCGACCCGTTGGTGGGTCGATGCGTGAAGCAGCGCGGCTTCTGCCGAATCAGTAGTGAAAGAACAGAATCGACCAGCGCATTTGAATACTTGAACCAGCTTTTCTGGAGCCATCATGGCGTCGAGAACAACGCGGTGTTTTTTCGACATAACTTCGGCTTGAGACTCTTCGTAATTGTATTCCTTAGGGGGCTCATCTTTTCTTGCGACTGGATAGGTGGGACTTGGTTTTGGTGGTTCCACCGTCGACGGCATGAGGCTTACAATGTTTTCTATAACGGGTAACTCTGGAGTTTTAGCTGGCGTTTCAAAAGGCGTCTCTACCGGTGCTTCTACCGGCTTTTCCACAGTATCTTCAAATGATTTCACGAGCAGGTCCGACAGCGGGCGAACATTAATGTAGGTTTTAGGCGTCGAAGACCTCGCTGGCGGCTCAGGTGATGCTACTGGTCTCACAGGTTCAGCTACTTTCTCCAACTCAGGGAAATTATCAATATGTTTATCAAGAAAATGTAGCAAACAGTCACTGAATTTGTGCTGTCCCTGCGGTGTCACTATAACTTTGCACACGAAACAATAGCCGTCCCATGTTTCAGAGTGTTTAAGTTGCACATGTTTCTTCATAGAGATAAGAAGACCAGTCTTATAGTGATTGTCTACGCCGTTTATACAGCAAACGTATTCTTTATTGCCGGTGTCAGTGTAGCGTATTTTGAAATGCGGGTAATCCATTATATCGTCAGAAGCAGCGTTTATATCATTCGCCTGATCTTGTACATCTTCTTCGTCTGCACTAGGCGCGTCGTCAAAGTGGGTATCTTGCTGATTGTCTTCATCATCACGCTCGACTTTAACTGCCGTATCTTCAGTGTTCCCTGAGTTTGACATGTCGCTGGCGTTGTCGTCAGTTTCGAAATTAATTTTGGATTTGAATGAGAAATTTGGTGGCTCTACAACTGGAACATGAGAATTCTTTTCTACTCGCGCCGTTTCTGGTTCGCTTTCGGTAATGTCGCTGCGATCGTCGCTCGGCTCGGTCAGGCTTTGGTTCGAGCGCGAGCTCCTTGTTACGCGAGGTTCATTTCCCACATTACAGCGCTTGGAAAGACTATTAATAGTCTTTCTTGTCATAACTGCAAAATTAATAACGTACACCTCCGTTTGTTCGTCATTATGCCGGTGAATTACGTGTGTTTTAAGATTCTCAAGTGATATTTGAGTAAAGTTGCATTTGCCACAGATGTAACCAATGAGTTGGCCTTTAATGTCTTTGGGCGGAGGCGGGATGTCCAAGTTGAAAGGGCATCTAGTCACATTGATGCACTCAGAACAAAGTTGTTTGTATTCTCCTGTATGCATACTGACCACGTGCCAGAAAAAGGCTTCCAACGATGCTTTCTTTTTAGCAAATTCTTTATAGCAGAATCTACATGTGTACTTATCAGTGGATATCTTGCTGATAGCCTGGAAATTGATTTCTCCGCATTGTTCAATGGCCTCTTTAGCTGTTTCTGGGTTCATGCGAGATAGCGGAATTTCTGAATGAGGATGACATTTTTTGTAATGAAACACGATATCAGCAGCACTGTGAGTTGATTTGCATAAACGACAAGCATATTCAGATACGTTTTTCGAGAAACAGTATTTTTTATCTGTGAAGCAATTAGGATCAGGTATGGTAATCTTTCGTTCAGTTTCGGGTGGTGATTCGGCAAGTGGTGATTCAGCAGGCTTCGGTTCAATTTTTCTTTTCTTGTGTTTAGGCTTGATCACGCCCGCTTGCCAACCTTTTCTTTTGCGTTTCGGTTTTTTTTTCAATTCCACGAGCAACTCTGAACTTTCAAAACTTTTAGAAGACGCCAGCGATTCATCATCAGATTCTGAACTGTTCTCTAGTGCTTTATCACTTGCTTTAGAATCATTAAGCGAATCAGTTTCAAAATCGTACGGATCTTTATCTTCTTTGATTTGTCTCGTCTTGGACTTAGGACCAGGTTTATATTTCAGTAATGGCTTTTCCTCTTCAATAATGTTTTTCTCATTATGGCTAATAACATCAGATTTCACTTTTGGCTTAGGTCCAGGCTTTTTCCGCAATGGTTTGTCCATGATATTTCCATCTTTTTCATCAACGTGCTTAACTTTTTCCAAAACAACTACTGGCTCAGATACATCGATACCAAGCATTTCGTCCTTTTGGGGAGATTTTTTGTCATCTACCATTTTTGCTAACCGACACATACGAATTCCCGAAGCGTTCAGAATGTCTTCACTCATAAACATTTCTTTTATAGATTCCTGCAATAGCTTCAGTTCTCTGGAGGGTTTTTTAGAGGGACCTGGTTTGATTTCTAATATGGGGCCACCGGAACGGGTAACACGTTTACCTTCACTGGGTCTGTTACCTTTACCCCTCCTAATTTTTCTAGTTTTAAACCGTTTAAACACTTTTCCAGGCACTTTTTTCACAGGAGAAGATTGCAGATCATCGTCGCTTTCCAGTTTAGAGGTATCATTGTCATTTGTGTTTAGTTTTTTTACCGTGGTTTCTTCGGGTTGATCAAATTTCTTAATAATATCCAATTTATTCGTATTCACCATATCTGTTTCTGTATTTTCTATCTTTTTACCATCACCTTCGTCGGCAACTTCGGTTTTCTTACTAGAATCGGCAATTGATTCAACTTTATGGGCATTTAGTTCTTCTACGTTGCTTAGTTGATGTTCGTCTGCAGTAACTTCAACCTTATCACTTTTTTCGACTTCAATTTCAACTTTATCTTCAGACAGAGTCTTACTTTTTTCAGTTTCTGCATCAGCTTTAACGTCATTTGAGTCTTCGTCATCTGATACGATTTCACTAAGCTTTTCCAGCTTCTTCTTAATTTTTTCGTTCTGACTAGATTGACCCCCAAGCATACTGAGTAGTTCTTTTATTTTTGATTTATC
This sequence comes from Pandemis corylana, assembly GCA_949127965.1. NCBI lineage: Eukaryota > Metazoa > Arthropoda > Insecta > Lepidoptera > Tortricidae > Pandemis > Pandemis corylana. The sequence goes on along the minus strand of OX421864.1, from coordinate 11,823,083 downwards.
TTGGAGCATAGAAAGTAAGCTTCCAATAGATTCGATTTGCGCAGCAGGTTCATTGACCTCTCGAGTGTCTCTTGTAACCTTTTCAACGGTATCATGAGTAGATGATATATCTGAATTCATTTCACATTGTTTTTCACCAGTGCTATCGGGATTTCTTTCCACTTCGGAACTGGTTTTTGTTACCACTTCAGCATCATTTGTACTGTCTGGTGTAGAACGGCCACCAAGGTTGCCGTTGTTGCCGCATATATCTTTACTTGGAATTTCATCTTCAGTTACTGAAGTAGATACAACAGCCTCTAGATCACTTGTATCATCTGTTCGATTGATTGTTTCAGAATGAGGTTCATTTGATTCAGGTAAATCAGATTCTTTATTTCTTACTTCGTCAACGCATGTTGTATTTGGAGTTTCTTCAGTTTCAGCTTGTTTGTTTTCAAGTTTATCAATGTTAATAAGAGTATTATTTCCTTTTATTTCAGCTTTGTCTTCAACAGCAGGTTTATCAATTTCAGCTTGACCGTCACTTTCTTTTAAAGAATCAAATAGGTCTTTTTTAACTGCTGCTGTATCAGTGATGACAGGGCTTTGACTAGCTTTAAAGGTTTTTGGTTTAGCTGGACTGGACGTTATTTTCTCAAGCATGTTTTCAATGCTTATTTCATTAAATAAGTCATTACAGGCTGAGTCGCCCTTAGGTGCATCCAAGTCATTGTCTAAATCAGCTATGAGTGCATTAATATTATCTAAAACAGGGTCAGTGATAATATTATCAGAAAACAGATCAATATCATCCAACCCAAAACTAGAATCCAATGTTTCTTGATTTTCTTCAAGTTCTTTATCCTTTTGACCTTCTAAAGGTTTTTGCTCATTTAAACTTGGTTCTGTGGTTACATCGTCTTTGTTAGGAAGGGTGGTTTCTTTCTGGATATTGATGAGAGGAAACTTTTTAGGAGACTCTATTTTAGTAGTTACTTTTTTATCGTCAACGTTATCGTCTGAATCAGAATGACAAATAACTTTTCTGAACCTTCTTGTTTTAACACCAATCTCTTCATCTTCAGATTCATTAAACGATGAGTTTATCTCGCTTTTTCTTCCAGATTGCCTCGTAACGCGTTTTTCAGGTTCTTCTTGTGTAAGTTTAATTTTCACATCGCGCACTTCTTTTTTTGTAATTTTGTCAGCTGTCGTTTTCTTCTCCGATTTAGAAACCTTTTCTGGTTTCGAAACCTTTTCCGGTTTCGAAACCTTTTCCGGTTTCGGCAACTTTTCCGGTTTCGAAACCTTTTCTGGTTTCGAAGCCTTTTCCGATTTGGAAACTTTTTCAATTTTGTGTGGTACTGGTGCTGTTGACTTCACCTTCGTATCTTTATCGGCTGGTTTAGATGAGTTCTTCTTCGTTTCCACTTTAGCTGTTGTAACTTCAACTTCTGGTTTTTCTTCGGGCGCACGCTTTATTTTTGGTATCTTATAATTTTTTACTGAATTTATAACTGGACTTTTGGTAACAACGTCACTAGAAATACCATAACTATGTCTATCTCGGGAATCTGAGCGATTTCTATTGTTACGATCATTAAACCTATCATGTAGTCTTTGTTGTTCTTTACGCTGTCTCGGATCCCTATAGTTAAATTTTTTAACAGGCATTTGTGTTTCTTTCGCATTCGATTTATTGCAATGTGTTCTATCCTGCTGCCTGTCGTAACTATTTCTACGACGTGGATCACGGTTACTGGTATTTTCAGTACTTCTAGGTGGTATTGTACTCTCACTTCTAAATCTCTTCTCGGAACTTCTAGGTGGTATTGTATTGTCACGTTTAAATAAATTATCGGTACGCCGATAGCTTTCAAATTCAGCTTTTATATCTTTGAAACTTTTTTCACTTCTACCCAAGTCTCTTCCAACACTCTGAGCTCTGGATAAGTCTCTCCCCACACTCTGCGCTCTAATAAATTTGTTCCTGGGCCTATTGTCTGTGTTGTGCGGCAAACTACGTGGTAGAGTTCGCCCAACACTCGACTCTCTGGTTAGAGAGCGTCCCACGCTCGACGCTCTTTGTCGACGGATGTCAAAACTACTGCTATCGTTATTTCTATGCGAATCAATCAATTTCTGGAAGGTACTGTTAACGCTCGTGTCTATAGTAAACGCACGTCCCGCGTGCGACTCAACTGATAATTTGTTACTTGGAGGTTTTCCAAAAGTTCTGCCTACACTAGAGGCTCTAGAACGTTGATCAGCCATAGATCGGCCGATACTTCCCTCGCGTTGGGTAGTGCGTCTCGAACCTACTTCGGTGTAACTTCTTGAACTATCGGGTAATTGACTTCGTTCTCTAGGATACAACCCCTCTCTTTCGTGATCTTTGGAAAACGAACGTCCAACACTAGGTTCGCGTCGTGACAATTGTTCTCTATTATAACTTTGATCAGGAGTGTAAGGTTTCTTATCGTTCCTACCATCATTTTGTTCTCTACTCGAATTTCGTGGGTCGTTTCTTATGTACCTATGGCGATCATTGTGCGACCCACGATCATTTCTGTTATTCAAATCGTTGTCATAGTTTCTGTTCAATCGTGGGTCTTGGGGTTTGCCGTATTTAGAACTTTGGTTATTGTAAGAGTAATCAGACCGCCCAAAGGGATGGCTGGGCGTCATAGGAGCTTCGGAACGTCCGAATGGATGGCTAGGCGTCATAGGAGCTTCGGAACGTCCGAATGGATGGCTTGGCGTCATAGGTGCCTCAGATCTTCCAAATGGATGACTTGGTGTTAGCGGCGTGTCCAACCTACCGAATGGATGGCTTGGAGTTAATGGCGGTTCTGATCTTCCAAACGGGTGACTGGGTGTTAACGGAGCTTCTGACCTTCCAAAAGGATGACTGGGTGTCATAGAGCCTTCAGATCTTCCGAAGTAATGGGACGGAGTGGCAGGAGCATCTCCTCTACCAAATGATGGAGTTGGTGTAGCAGGACATTCTGATCTGCCATTATAACTGGGAGTTCGTGGACAATCTTGTCTACTGTAATCTTCTCTGCTATGAAATCTGTCATTTCTAGAATTGTTGTGATTTTCGTGCTTAGTATCACCGTAACGAGACCTTGGACCGTCATCTCGATGAGCGAAACTATTTCTAGGGTTTCTATCATCCCATTTTCGAACCGATGTTTGATCTCGGTCAGGCAGGGGCACTTGCCCTGGAATATCCCAGGCAGGTTTGTGTACAGGACTCGGCTCAGGTGGCTCCCAGACAGGTGTTCGCTCGCCGGTATTATCTTGATTTGGGAACATCGGGGCATAAACATGCTTGCGAACGCTTTCATCCATTTCAAACGGCCGACTTGGAGTCATTTCGAATGATCTAGTATTAGACGAGACATTTGGAACCAAGGTAGGTGTTCTGCTGGGAGTCATGTTAGGAGTTCTTGTCGGAGTCGCGTTAGGGAATCCCATTAGAGGGACAGGAAGTAAACCATCTTTATCTCGCCTTATACGGGGATCTACTGGAACAGTAGGCCATTTCGGATCCGTTTTTACAGGATTTCTTGGATCTGAATTATCATTTTTTTTATGTTCCATATTTGGAGTTGACCCAAAAGATGTGAAACTAGTTGGAGACATATTCGGCATTTTCCTCATATCTATGTCAGCTATGAAACTTACTACAGTCGGTTTCACAGGATCTACTGGTATAATAACAGGTGAAGAAACACTGACATCGTTTGCTATTTCGACATCGGGAGACTTAGGAGCAAGATCCAAATCCTCAGGCGACTTTATAGTATCATAGTTTTCATCATCGTCGGAGCTGTCGTTTAACGCTATTTTAGAAATTAAATTAAATCTTTCTACTTCTTTTTCAGTCAGTTTTAAACTCTGTTTCCTAGATTCTTCTTTGGATAGGGCGATGCTAGGATCATTAACAAAAAGCGAAGTTTTATTTGATGTAGCAGATTTTTGTTTATATTTTTCTATGGAAATTCTTTTCTTAGGTAATTCTTGTGCGTTAGAAACTTTAGTAATTTTAGGTTGATGTAAAGCAGGTGTAGCGATTTCAGCACCAGGTATGGCTATAGTTTCACTTAGGATCTCATTTTTCAACGCTTGTAAAATATCAATTTCGGATACCACATCTTTTGTGGCCGGCTGTATTGTTGGTTCATTTAGCAAAGGTATTTCTGGGTCTTTCGCCGTAGAATTTGTCTCTGAACTTGTTTTTTCTGGCTCTGTCATGATATTCTCAGCCGAACATGTATTATTTGTGTTATCAGTAATTTTAGAAACTTCATTTGTTTCCTTTCCAGCCTCAGATTTTTTTGATAATAATTGGGTATCTGTTTCAGGATTATCCGTTTTATTTCCTTCTTGGATTCCCTGTTTATCACCTGCTTTAATAACAGATGTACCCATATTTACAGTTCCTTCAGGAGATGTTTTATTGTTGCTAGTATCAGTAGATTCAGCCGGATCAACAAGTGGTTTATAAAAGTTTGCTTTAAACGGAGTTGGATCTGCGTTTTGAACAGAATCAACCTCTTGTAACTGAGAATTACTAGAATCAGCCTGCAAGTCAAAATTATTCATATCAATTACTCCACAACTTTGTTCTTTAGACACCCTTTGCTCTGTTTCTGTGTCAACATCTTCAATAGTAATTATTTCTTGAGATTTATTATGATTTGCATTCACTGGTGAAATAGGTTTTTTATTCTTTAGGCTGCTTGTAATTTTATCAAGAACACCTTTATCATTTTTGGAAGAATCTGGTTGTGAACCCTTTTTTCCCACATCGTCATCGAACATCTCAAAATCAGTAATATCACAAATTTTCTGTGTTTCTTTTTTTTTATTTGAGGCTGCTGATGAATCTTCTTCTTTATCAGAATTGATAACAAGGCAAATTTGAATTTTACGGGGTACCTGATCTTGGTCCAGCTTGTTATGATTCGATGAAGTATCCTTTCCCTTGTCTTTTTCAACTACGACTAGGTTGCCATAAATACTCTCTATAGCTTCACTTTCGCTATCCGATAACTCTCCTTCTTCGACATCGTCCTTCCTATTTCTTCGCTTTTTATTCTTATAAGACTTTAAAATTAAATCTGATATGTCTTCATTGGCTCCCGTTTGTTTCAATTCGCCCAGTATTTGTGTTCTCAATTCGCGCAAAGTTGCTATATCGACATCGCCATCGCTACAATTAATTATCCTTGACAGTATATCTTTCGTATTCAATGAATTCAAACTTTCTTCTGGAACTTTTAAAGTGATATTTAAGTCTTTAGGTTTACGAGGGTGAGATTCTTGCTTGGAAGACTTTTTCCGTTCTCGTTTGTGGTAAGATGGAGAGTGCTTACGAGATTGTCGTGGAGATCTTCTGCTGAAAAGCGGTTGGTCAGAATCAGGTCCATCGGTTGCAGACCGAGTCTTGTCACTTCGGTCTGGTGATAGTAAAACACGCGTGTAGTTCCGTTTTGAGTTGGACTTCTGCGGCGATTTATCACTCGACGATGTCTTTGTCGGAGATAATGAACTTTTGTTCGGCCTTCTTTGAAACAACGCTGGTTCTTTACTACCCGGAACACAAACTACCTCAGTTTCAGTAGCCCGCGCTATTTCAGGAAGCGTATCAGGATCATGAGATTTATTTACAACAGATTTTAGTTTATTTCTTGCTAAATTTAAATTGGACTTAGAATTCGGAGTTATAGCTTCGGACGCGGGTTGAATGCCGGGTAAAGTGTCCCTCTGTAACCAAAGAAACAAAATCACTCTTTTCCGCTTTCACACGTTCTACATAAAAATATACCTACTTACAACTACGTCGCTGCTTTTATAAAATAGTGGCATAACTCAATTCTAAGGCATTCCGTTTTGATATCGCTGTTCGAAGTTTAATTTTAAAGCCCCTTTTATTTTGAGTTGCGACACTGTTTTATAAAAGCAGCAATTTTAATAAACAAATATACAAGTCAATGTTCACATTCATTCAAGATGTAATGTAGGTACGTGTCACAAAGCATTTAGGACAGGAGATAGAAACGCTGGCTTTTTTCTCTGCAGAGAAGCAGACAACCACATTGGTCATACGTAACGTAATGTTTAGTTGTATGCGTGTAAGCCTCGCTCCCGCAAAAAAGACAGCAATAATAAGTAAAGAGACAAGCTAAATATGTTCGTCAGCTGAAGTGTATTTAAAATATACATATAAATGCTTTGTGGTACGTGTAGTGCCGATGTCAGTGCAATATAGAACAGTTAACTAAAAAGCGTGTCACAATAAAAATAAGACGGCTTCAGCTTACCTGTTCTACTTTCGCATACAAATTAACAAGAACTTGTTCGCATTTCAACAAATTCTCCATTTTCATCCTAAAACAAAGAAATTAATTATCAGAAATGAACGGCCTTGAAAAACAATCAAGTTATGAATTCTAATTAACTCCATTAGCTTTAGGTCATCAAATTATGTAAAAAAAAACCCTTTAGACCTTTTCTTCTTGTCTAGCAGGAGATCTCGCAGAGAGCGTATTTTATCAAGCTGTGCCTGGCGTGGGTTTGCGGAGGATGAGGTGGTACTCTCTAGCCTTTTGATCATGCTCTCCAAGAATGGGATATACTTCTTCATCTCCTCGAACTTCATGTCGTACTCCAAATCCATTTTGATAGCTAAAAATAATGGTTAATAAGCGATAATTATTACAGGCGACAACTGATCAGGCGCAAATTAAAAATAACTAAGTATAACAGAGCAAAACATAAAACAATTAATTTAAATAAATGATAATAAGCTTGGCCCTTTCAATTTAATGGAGGTTGGCCGGTCCCGCTACATTAAAGTAAGGAATTATTCATTGGCTTTCAATGTTAATATCGGTGATTGGTAAGTTACATTACTATATTGGATTTTAATGTTATAATGTATTTTGACAGTTTAATACAAGTAACGGTCTCGTAAGGTTGTCGAAAAAATAAAAACAACATCCGTCGTAAAAAAATATAATGATGTGGTGGTTAATTGATCGTGTTTGTCACGTTAATTCACTAATTTCAAGTTTGAACTAGTGCAATACGAATTTCTATCCTCGCATGAGACCTAACACGTAACTTTATCAGTCATTTTCTTTCCCTTTATCCATAATGTAATTTAAATTAGCCGCGATACAGTTTCGCCGTCAACATACAGGACAGGTAACCATTTATATCATTGTGCTAAATATTGGTTCGATGATGCTTAACCAAAAAATGGGGACAGAGCCTTATCACACCTCAAAGCCACACCCTTTAACTTATTTGTTAACAGCTTAAAATCCAGCGTGGTCGCAGATATAGTTAGTTTCGTGAGATGTGACGAAAAATGTCTCGACATGGACATATAGAGCCAGCCTTCAACAACGGTAGAAGGGTAGAGAGGTAGAGAGGAGACTTGAGCGTACTGCGGGTTGATGCAACATGTCGCGGCAGGCTTTGCAAAGTGCTATATTAATGAAATGTGAGCTCTAAGACGGGATTTAAATAATTTCTGTTTAAAAAGTAACCGCAGCCGTAGGATGCTCCAGAAAACGGGCGAAATACCCTTACAGGCGTTTGCTTAACCTTTTCGACGCCAACGACTTATATATAAACAAAGAATAATATGTCGCAATAAAGAAGTCTTGCGTATGTGTGACGTCTCTTGTATTTGACGTGGCGACAAAGAGGTTAAAATTGAAGAATATGTAACCTTGTACTCTTTGTTTATTTCATCAAAGCTTGTACTTGCACCGAAACGAAATAAAGTAAATCTATTTCTAGGCACAAGATATGGAAAACGCAACAGTTACTTTTTTGATGAACTAAGTGCTTAAATTGATTTACGAGAAAAACTAAGGCCATATAATAGTGTCTGAGGCACTCGGAATCCCACATCCCACACCATTTCTTTGTGTCAAACGGTGGATACTGACAAAAAAAGAAAGAAATACCTAGTGAATTTCATCGCAAGCGCCCGCGCGTCAGCCAGTAAGACCTCTAGTCTCTTCAACCACCAATAACTAACAGTCTCAGAAGTGACCGTCTGAGTGAGAGGATCACGGTATTCACAGTAGGTACACAAAGTTAGAACCTCTCATATGGCAGACATGCGAAAAATATAGATAATTAAGGGCACAATTCCGAAATCTCAGATGTGCTGCAGCCGCGGCGCGCAGCGACCGTAGACTGCAGCACCAGTGAACAGAAGCAATTGCGACCGCAGGCGTCACTGCGGTTAGTCGCATCTGCCAGCTGCAGTGTCGCCTGCAGCTGCAGTCTGCAGCCCATCTCGGGATTGCATCTTTACGGAAACTTGTTACTGACCAAATCCAACAAGTCTCAAAAGCCAAAAGACATGTTTCTTCCTATACGCAACTCTCCTCGCTGCACACGAAAATGAAATGATTTTTTCGATAAAAAAAAACTAAAATGGCGCCGTGACTGTGCGTAAGACCATGTCATCCATAATTCCGCATTGGTTAATTAAAATTAGACTTAAGATATCTAAGTGCAAAGTTTACTACGTATTTCTACCTAGTCTTCTTTCGTCACACTTTTTTAAGGTCCCTAAAGTCAAGCAGTTAGTTAATAAATAATTTGTTTCCGCGATCGATGTATGGCAAATACAGTTCTTTAATCGCAATCAAGAATTGAAAAATCCTGATCGTAAGAAAACTCCTGAACGGTGCCAAATGCCCATATCTGCCAAGCTTCTGAAATTATTTTCACCAACCGAGCCGTAGCGTAAGTATTCCGTTAGACTGACGACATATTGTCTAACAGCTATATGACTGAAGTATGTAGCAGAATAACACATCCAAATGTCATATTTATACCACATTTATTTCACTAGTGCTTGACTAATAAAGGTATTACGTGAATGATTTGATAATAGAACGAACTAAATATTTTATTAATGATGACATGAAATTGATAATGAAGAAGTGCCACAAAGAGGTGGCCAGGCGCTACGCTCGCTAGACTTCTTGCCAGAGGTCACCTTGGCCAATCCAGGGCTAATAATGTCCGTGTAGACATCTGTATCTAACCTTGTTGGATGCATATTGTTGCAACAAAAACTAGAAAACAGATAAAAGACCAAATAAACCTAATTGAACAAATCCTTTTATTTGAAAATTCTCTGTCAACATAAACGACGCAAATCAACTTCATGACTAACATCGTTCATTAATTCACTAAATTACATCACTATTTAATGTTCACCAAAAACTGGCAACACCGACACTCATCCTACTGCAGTGATATAGCTGACAGACCAACTACCTACCTAAAGATAAAAAAGCTGAATTCGCAATTTTGCCGCTCTTGCCTTCGGCTCGGGCATTAAATACCAGCTGTGCATGGAATTATTTGACCGGCCTTGGCATTTGCAAACGAACTTCATACGTGGCAATAGATAAAATCATAACGAGTTAAAATCTTGCGCCTATATCAGCAGCTCAAGCTTCAACTCTGCAAGAGCCGACAGAAAAAAATATTTGTTGTAGTAAGCTTAAAAACTGTAGAAATTAAGTAACGCCGCCACTGTCTTCATAAAGGACATAAAGGTGCACAATGTGCCATAGGTATTGCAAGTTTACCTTTCACAAATAGATGTTCAATAGGAGTAAGACGGAATTCAGAACGTTGAAATAACTAGATACCTAGATACTGCAACAATCTATCATTGTATCATGCGTTCCGTTTGGCAGACCGGCCAAGTTTCTTTCTAGTTAGCGACAATAGCAACCACAAACCTTGATACCTATTTATAAAGGTTTTTAGTTCTACTTTTCTCCATTTTATATCGTTTATGGTACTTCTGAATATAAAAAAGGATGAAATATTTTAGAGACAGAAAGAACAAAGGTGAAACTAAATTACGCAATTACAGGTCATCGGTCATGGCGGTCATCGGTCATGGCGGTCATCGGTCATGGCGGTCACCGGTGATTCGAAATAATGGCAGCAATTGAGGTGGACCATGGCCATGGTGGTTCACATAGGTGTACCTACTGTACTGAGGTGGACCATCGGCAAAAAACTGTCCGCCGTCCACCCAGGTAAACTAGGCAGGTGGACCACGACGGTTGGGGTTTGTTGTCTTTATAAAAGAACGTTCTAACATTAAGTTGTCTGGCAGCTATATCATTGCAGTAGAATTACACATTGATATGTCATTTTGTGAAATAATCATACCACATGTAAGTATTTTACTATTAAGGTCACGTAATTAATGATTTGATTATAGAACGAACGAAATATTTTACGAATAACTGAGATGGCCAAATGCTACGCTGGACTTCTTGACAGATGATATATTAGCCAGTTCGACAGATGTACACAGCTGCAGCGTATCGCGTAGCCAGTTGTATCAAATACTTGGTTGCAATTGTTGTAACAAAAACTGGAAAACATATAAAAGACGTAATAAACCTTTTTGAACAAATCAATTTATTAAATTTCATCTAGAAAATTCTCTATTTCAACATAAACGACTCCAATAAATTTCATTACATTGTTCATTATTTCATTCATTTACGAAGAATCACTATCACTACTATTAAGTAGTTTACCAAAAGCTGACAACACCGAAACTGTAAATCTTACAGCACTGGTATAGATAGCTGCCAGACTAGTAAAGTATTCGAGTTTCGAGGACTCGGGAAGACGAGGTAACGACAAGATTAATGAATGGATCGGCACCTAGCTACCTACCTATATACCAAATATCTCCAAGTAGATAGATTCCCAGAATATTTACCTAGTTTTCTACCTTACCTAGTCCCAGTAGGAAGCGGTAGCCAGATACCTAGGTAGGTATATAACTACCGTACAAAATCATAAATAAGTACACGTTTTAAATGTAGATATACCTAGGTACCTACTATATTATATTATGCATAGTGTGAAGAGGTGGTGAGAATTCGTGTTTCGCGCTTACAATAATTTTTACTTGTGAACCAAAAATGTGAAAAAAATCACTACCAAATCGGACGGAAAGCAGAAAGTGCGAGAACTCCGGCCGGATGGATGGTGACTTATCTACCACTACCACGAAAGTATCTACTTCCATACAAACACCATGTTTATTAATAATTGAAATTCATAATTTATAGTCAGAAATCTAACTACATACCTACTTAATTCGACTACCACCTAAAATGAAGATAAATAGGTAAGTTTAAAACTAAAATCTACCGTCAATCAATTACATCAAAAGTTCGGACATTAAATCGTAAATCATACCTTGCACTCGGATCTCTTATTCACTGCCTATGTATACACACATTCACTCTTTTACCAAATATCCGAATGGTGAAATAAAAATATTTCTAAAACAAAACATGGTTCTTTTGGCACAAGATGGACGCCAGCGCCTCGAGTGTGACCGCGCACCGGTCCCCTCCGCTTCGCAACGTAGAATGAAAACAAAATGGCGACGCACGCGGCCCCTACTCTTGCTCAGTCTCGAACAAAGGCAATGAACGGGTCCAACCGTCAGATTTTTTACAGAAATCAAAAGCAATAATAATACTTTAATTTTTGTTCCGTTATCATTTGGATTTAGAATATAAGTTATGCAAAAAATACTCATTTGATAAAATATTGAACTTAAACCGGATACGGATGTGTGCAAGGAATGTAACCGTGGTGATTATAAACGTACGCAGACTGTCAAGACCATTGTTCAATAAAACCAATAGAATAAAAGGATGGTCTTGACGTGGTAGAAAACGTGCATGAGAGAAGGAAAAAATAAGAAAAAATAATTCAAATGAAAAATGAAATAAAATTCACAGTGATGAACAATGTTGGCTATTTTAAGAAGCTAGTTTCTACTAAACGTACCTTCCACTCCAAATCATTTTATGTACTTTATTTAGTTACTTCGGAAATAACTGAATCCACTTCATTAGCTGCCAAATTAAAAACAGATATGAAATTCAGTTCAGAACTACGTACCGTACGTTCCTTACTTTTAATTACGTAACGTCATGTAGGTATAAGCATCTAGGAGCCATTGTACAATCTGTTACTCCGTAATCTTTGGCATCGAGTTACAAACGCTTTGCTAGATTACAACACCAGAACCTTACTAAATAAAATTCTGTTATTAATGTCATCATTAATGACACCACCAATTACTTTCGCTACGTGTTTAAATTAGCTGTAGGTAAGAATGCTAGCTACAAGCAACGAATCTAAAACGCACTCGAAATAAAATTCACTGCGTTCATCTGACGCCATTTTATAAAATCTATGTTCTGCCGTTTGCGCGTAGATACTTAGAACGTAATTCAAACTTCCACTAACCTTTTAAAAAAATGAAAATTAAAACTAAAAATAGATTCCTAATCACTGGTCCGCGTGCCGATTTGATGTAGGGTGCACATTCTGCCCTGGCTGTGCAATATTGCCGCGTTTAGCTTAGCGTGTTCCTTGTATTTGTTCGTGCCTCTCTGACAGGATGGCGACTGGATCGACGCGCTTCGGGCTCGGTCGGCGACCAACCCACGCCCCACCGCCCGCCGCTCGGCAGCTGGCTCGACAGGCAGCGCCACGAATTCCAAAATCATTCGACGGACGAGCACCGCTGTTAGAGCACGCCGCGCTTTGGCTTGCTCTTATTATTATTACCGGCCCGATGGCTCCCGTCCTCTCTCACAAGTTTCAAATTTTACTCTGAATCTGAAGTCAGTTAATCACAAGCGTTCTCGAAACACGTTTAAATTTTCTTTGTGACGTCTTTTGTTTCAGTAATTTGCGGCCAGTTAGCCAGAAGGTTCAGGTTTGTCCACGTAAAATAAATTGATTGTCAAACGATACGTCAGTGTCAGTGCGTTAAAACTACAGCAAGATAATGTTCAGCAAGGCGATGTGTAGGTAAAAAATAGTGACCTCGTTTCCACGTTCTAGGTTAGGTACCTACCTAGCTATAGCAGCGTAAAGTAGATTTAATAGTGTGGCTGTTACTTGCGTGCGCATCTAATTTATGCAAGCAAGACCTACTCAATTCAGTCAATAAGATATTTCACAAGACAAACGAGCGAGGAACATCATTACGTAGTGTAGGTACGATTCTAGTTGGCTTGGAAGGCATAAAAAAGAAATTATATTTTGTGATTAATGTGTAAATCTTTGCTATCATTTAATCGGCACGCCTACTTAAATGGCCAAATCTTTGACCTTGCTTTGAAACTGGAGGTAGGTAGTTAAGTAATTTACTTATTCACTAATCATGACATGACCACGATATTACAACATGGAAGTTGCCTACCTAAATATTATAATGGCGAACTTTGTTTCATCAATCAATTTAATTTAATTAGTCATTACCCTTGCAGTAGTTAGTTAGGTGTTTACAAGAACTCGTTAGATAATGTCTTGACTAGAACCAAAGAAACAATTTTAGCGTGGAACTTGTTTGCTATGTATGATTTCTAAACTAAACTATAAAGCAGGTTGAGAGGAGTTGATTACGCCCGTAATTGTCCACAAGTTCAGTCTGTATCAATCATATAAAACATCAGACTATGTAGATACTGTCTTAATCTCAAGCCTACGTTAAGATGACGGTGAGCAAAACAATAATTTATTAAAAATGAAAGGAATACTTAGTTATGAACTTAGGTACTTAGCTCATAGATACCTACCTAATATTAAAGTTAACTCTACTCCACACTAATTGGATTTCAGGATATCGGAAATACCTAGTACTTATCTTGTTTGCTGTCAATATCAGAAATAATTTACCGCAGATAGGTAAGTGGTAAATATTTTGTAAGTCCTCACACCCATCCATTGTCCGCTTCAGACATGCTTTAAATAGCCAGGCACTTTGTACCTGCGGCATTCCTTGCAGACAGTTTTCCCAAAACTTTCACCCACCCCATTTATTAGAGGAGTTGGTAGGTTACCTACAGAAGTTACTTGTTGTAGAGACAGATGCCTAACTAATCGATTTATATTGTATTAGCTTTTGCCCGCGACTCCGTCCTCGCAGAATTCGGTTATCGCTATCCCGCGGGAAATATGATTTTCTGGGATAAAAACTATTTATTAGGTATCATGTCCATCCCCGGGACTGGAACTATCTCTGTACTGTACCAAATTTAAACTAATTCGGTGCAGCGGTTTACCTCCTGCGACCCAAAGTCAAAATTTGGTTGTTGGATTACTTGGATTACTCGCTTCTCCCATCGTTGAACACTTTCTTCTCAGCAAAATCATCACCTTCGCCGCAATTTCTTCCACCCTCATTAAAATATAGCGGTCCTTACCTGTCCATCTACAGTTTGTTTGTCCGCCTGGTTTTTGACTGAGCTCCGCCCAAAGCTACTTTTTTCTGGGTATTAGGCCAACTGGAGATACCTAACTAACCTAACCTAATTTGTATTAAAATAATAACGAGTGATTCGAAACATGTTAGCATTTCAGGTAGCAAAATTTGATTGAACGCAAGCGGCAAGGGCTGGAATGATTTGTTTAGGTTCCAGTGCTGTTTTTTAACGAAACTTCTCGAACCTCAACCTCGTAAATTCTCTGATGCACACTATGCACAGGTAGCTCTTATTGCCGTCAATCAGTGATTTGTTAGTCTGCTCTTTTTGTGAGATTAACAATATGTCCTCTTGCTTTTAAAGTGACACCAGGGCCCAATTTTTGAAATGTGTGAAAATACCACTCAAAAGTGGTGAAAAATTGTGCTGAATTCGAAATACGTGTAGCATAGAAGACAATTTCTTCCATGCTGGTCTGGGAGTAAAGAAAAAACATATAATTTACCAGTTGCTTCTCTTCCCGCGCAGATTGTAAAAGCCCATCGAAGGAGAATGGGCGAGTCTTAGGAATCATGTTATAGGCGATGCGGCTAGCAACCCATCACTATTTTGATTTCCCTTTTCAGCTATACGCCCTTAATCATGCTAAACGTGGCCTTAAGGTTTTGTTACTTTAGGCCCTGTCTACCCCGTATGGGATAAATACTTGATATATGTATGTATTTATGTATGCATAGAAGACAATCACGGCTCTCATTAATCTTGTGAACTAGTCAAGACTTTTATTAGAGCTGTAGTTTTGGAGATATAAACTGATTTATACCACTTTCGAGTGATGTGCTTTCAAAAATCGGGCTCCAGTCGTTTTACTTATTTTGTCTGAAATATTGAAAAGTAGCTATTTAAACGAAATTCCATGCGGTCAATGTTGACATCAATACCTAACTACTGATTATTAAGCTTACTACTATTACAGACTTAAACGTTCCATCACACAAACCGAACCTGTCTGTGTTCAAATCTGACACTCTCACAATAGAAATATCGTTATTCAGACATTTTTGAACATCCAGAAATTATTACTGATGGCGACGGTAGAAAAGAGCTCTATTAAGTACAATAATAGTCTCAGTTAATAAGCAATACACAAAGATGTTGATGATGCGACCTTAGCAAGGTCTAGTTCAGGGTCGATGTGCACGGCGGTGGCAGGGCGAAGAAATAACAATATATATATATCGGAACACGGAGATTTATTCAGAGCGCGGAATTATTTTCATATACACTGATTCAATATTATAAACAATGTTAATTAAGGATTAGGTTTACACAGACCGGACATTGAACGATCCAGATACAAGAGAAGAGGCAGTAAGACAGATCTAAAACAACTGGTGTTGCAATATACTTAAAAAGCTTTGACAGTGATGCCATATCTTCAATTTCCACAATGTAAAGAATGACATACACTAACACTTCCCCTCAAGCTTTACATTATAATATAGAGGCATAGAGAAAACCACAGTACAACAATTTCACAAACTCTATGACTCTACATTTTACAGCTCTACCAAGTTTACATTATTGCTCTACCAAGTTTACATTATTGCTCTACCATAGACCTCAAACACAGTCCTTTAACAAATTTAACATGACTACAGTTGGGCAGAGCCTTGGTCATTATATCTGCTAACATATCAGATGTAGAGAGATATTTCACATCAACATGGTCCACTCTAACAATATCTTTTACAAAATGAAATCTTATGTCTATGTGTTTTGTCCTTTTGTGGCAATATTCCTTCAATTCGAGCAACTTTAGGGCACTCTGATTATCATTAAAGATAGTAAGCTTACAATGTTTATTGAAAATTTCGAACATGAAATTCCTAATAAAGCAAAGCTCTTTACAGGCGTCACCTATCGCCAAATACTCAGCTTCGGTGCTCGACAAAGCAACACAGCGTTGCTTACGGGACTCCCAGTTCACAACAGAGTCTCCAACCTTAATAACAAAACCACTATAGGATTTTCTGTCATTGGGATCATTAGCCCAATCAGCGTCCGCAAATATCCTCACGTTAATACAATTACTTTTACAAAATACTAGACCATAGTCAATGGTCCCTGAAAGATATCGCAATACCCTTTTTGCAGCGAGCCAATGATCCTGCGAGAAACATTTATTAAATTGACTTAGCTTACTGAGAACAAAAGATATGTCCGGTCGAGTGCATACAGACAAATACATTAAACTACCAATTAATTCTCTATATGGATAGACATCTTGAGCCAAACAATTGTTTTTATCTACATTCTGAAATTTACAATTGACAGACATTGGAGTAGAGACTGCTTTACAATTGCTCATGCCAAAGCGAACAAGTAATTTTCTAATATACTCAGATTGACACAACACAATTTTGTCTCTACTTTGGTTCCTATGGACATTCATACCTAAGCAATTTTTAATAATACCTAAGTGTTTACACTCGAATTCCTTCATCAATAAATTACATACATGTTGTTTTTCAGTAGAGCTATTTGAAAATATATAGAAGTCATCGACATATAAAGCTATTATTGTAAGCTCTTTACTTTTATTCTTCGTGTAAACACAGGGCTCACATTTACTTTGGGAGTAACCATTGTTAATTAAGAATTTATTTACTTTAGAATTCCAAACTCTACTAGCTTGCTTAAGGCCATAAATACTTTTATTAAGCAAGCACACCTTATTTTTATCTGAAACAAATCCCAATGGCTGCTCCATATAAATGCGCTCTGAAAGCTCTCCATGTAAGAAGGCACTTGTTACATCAATGTGTTCCATGTCCATATCTAACTCAGTCGCCAAACAGAACAATAATCTCATGGTAGAATGACGAACTACTGGTGAGAAGGTTTCATCGAAATCAATGCCATATTTTTGAGTAAAACCACGAGCTACTAATCTTGCTTTATGTTTAATAAAATTCCCCGAGGCATCACTCTTTACTTTGTAAACCCATTTACTCTTAATGACATTATGATTACTAGGCCTATCCACAAGTTTCCGTACATAATTACTTAGAAGAGAATCATATTCAGTCTGCATGGCCACTTGCCATTTATCTGCATTTGGGCTAGACATTGCTTCCTCATACGACATGGGCTCTTCATGAATGGAATTACAAACTAGCATCGACGTGTCAGATAAATCATAGTCATTATACCTGATTGGTCTTCTAGTGGAACGAATGGGTCGTTCGCACGATATGACAGGTACCAGTGGTGCCATCTCTGGAGCTGTCACAGCCTCTTCCCCTCGAACGAGCGTCTCGTCCATAGATGAACATGGGTGGAAGTCATCATTTTCACTCTCCGCACCACTCGTCTCTACCGGGCTGGGAAATGATGAATCATCTGAAATTGGAGAAGTAAAATTTTCAGGACTCAAAATTCCAGGAGATGAAAAAATTTGGGATCCTACTTCCCTGTCAGTATCACATACATTAGTATTACTATTAGAGTCATCAATTAAAATATTTTCATCATTAATAATTTGACCATTATTTAAATTATTATTATTACTATTATTAAATGTCACAGTTTGGTCATTATCATTATTAAAATTGATATCATTATGAGACACACCCCTTTGGGTAGTCATAAATTCATTTTCCAAGAATATCACATTCCGAGACACAATAATACTATTGGGGCTAGAGGGATCTATCAGCCTATATCCTTTAGAACATTCACTGTAGCCTACAAATATACAATGCCTAGATTTTGGATCAAGCTTATCACGTTTGGCACTTGGAATAAGTGAAAAAGCTTTACAGCCAAAAATTCGCAGATGACTGAGATCAACTTTTTGTTTTGACCACACCTCCTCAGGAATCTTGCCGGGAACTGCAGAAGTGGGGCTGCGATTTTTTAAATAAATAGCAGTAGCTACTGCTTCACCCCAATACTGCTTACCTAAGCCAGACTCTCTAAGCATGCATCGAGCTTTTTCGAGCAAAATGCGGTTAAGTCTCTCGGCTACGCCATTCTGCTGCGGGCAATAAGGCACAGTAGTTTCATGAATGATCCCCTCTTTCTGCAAATACTTAGTAAAATTCTCACTGCAGTACTCGCCTCCTCTGTCTGAACGAAGTTTCTTGATACAAAAATTAGTCTGCTTCTCTACAGTAGCTTTAAAAATAATAAATTTGGACAATACCTCTGATTTCTTCTTAAGAAAATATCCAAAAGTCTTTCTTGAGTAGTCGTCTGTAAAAGTCACCAGGTATCTAGCACCTCCAAGGCTGCAGACAGGCAGTGGCCCACACACATCCGAGTGGATGAGCTCCAACAGTTGTCCAGAACGTCTGGATCCATGATTGGGAAAAGACATCATCGCCTGCTTCCCCTCAATGCATGGCACACACTCCTTTAAGCTCGCATCATGCTGTGGACTCTGAAACAGAACACCGGAAGCCAACTCTCTAAGAGCACACATACCACGGGAGTGAAGGTGTCCAAGCCTCTTGTGCCAAACTTCCATTGACACCATTAAAGCTGCATCTGTATTGTGCGGATCCTGTGAACATAGAATATTATTCCTATTCCTACAGATAGACTCAAGGTCATTCAAAAAATATATTCCCTTTCTCTTTGTGGCTGACATTAACAGTGATTCACCATGAATATAACAATTACTATTTGAAAAATTCACTGATAAGCCCTTCTCACACAATTTGCTGACACTTATCAAATTAGTCGAGAGGTTAGGTATAAACATGACATCAGTTAAAGTTATTATAGTATTGTTAATCCTAAAAGTAATATCACCTCGACCACTACATAAAAGGGTATCGCCATTAGCTACTATTACACTGTTATTATAGCTTTTAAGAGTTCCTTCTTTAAACCATCTATGGTCCTTGCACATATGTGCAGTCGCCCCCGAGTCCAGTATCCAATTGTCATCAGCAGTCGCGTGAAATGCAGTTGCAAGGAACACATGATCGCTTTTCTTTTCCTTTTTTAATTTGAAGCACTTAGCTTTCACATGTCCAGGCTTGTTGCAGTGATGACAGATAACCAACTTCTTTTTTCTTGATGCAAAGGCCAGTTCACCAGTGGTAGATTCGCCGTTTTGCCTTCGCAGTTCCTCCTGAAGTAATCGCGTTCTCACCAATTCGCTGGTTAGCTTTGCCGCTGAGGTTGCTGTACCAAGGCTTGACACAAGGTTATCAAATTCCTGGGGTAAACCAAATAGAAGGATCTCAGCTATCTCCTCGTCCTCTATTGTCCGACCTATGTCTGCCAGCTGCTGCACCAGTGTCATAATGGTATTTATGTAGACAGTCATGTTGTCGCATTGACTATATGAGACTTGATGTAGTTTTCTCATAAGCATGACTCTTCTATATAGACCCTTGTCTTCGAAAACGTTAGCCAGGGCATCCCAAGCTTCCTTGGCAGTCTTCTTGTCACGCACGTGTTGAATGCACGTGGACTTCACGCCTAGGCAAATGCGGGCCAGCGCCCTGTCTATCTTATTACCATTTGTTTCAGTGCCTAGCACGCATGACCATAATCCCTCCAAAGTGAGCATCATTTTCATGGTAAATTTCCAGTTGTGATAATTGGCCGCTCCTTCGAGCTTTTCGTGACCAAAACTGTCAAATCTGCTCACCGCTGGAAAATCCTGATGAGTTCCGCTCATGTTGCCGAAGCCGCTATTTTCCTCGCTGCGCCCATCCGCCATTGTGCAAGGATTGTCGCCGTCCCGACCGGACGAGTCGCCACGTGCCGGCGTGCAGCGCCAATTTGGTCGTACGACAAATCCACCGCCCTGCCACTTAATATAGAAGTATGCGCAGTGATGGGAGCCAGCTAGGATCAAGGTTGATACGTGATACGTGATCTGAGCTCGTAACCTGTTGATGATGCGACCTTAGCAAGGTCTAGTTCAGGGTCGATGTGCACGGCGGTGGCAGGGCGAAGAAATAACAATATATATATATCGGAACACGGAGATTTATTCAGAGCGCGGAATTATTTTCATATACACTGATTCAATATTATAAACAATGTTAATTAAGGATTAGGTTTACACAGACCGGACATTGAACGATCCAGATACAAGAGAAGAGGCAGTAAGACAGATCTAAAACAACTGGTGTTGCAATATACTTAAAAAGCTTTGACAGTGATGCCATATCTTCAATTTCCACAATGTAAAGAATGACATACACTAACAAAAGATAGATGTCTTATGCATTGAATGCAGTCCTTCAAGCCAGTTGCTAACATTCAACATATTGATCACTAGGTACTATATCCAATGCATGCAAGTGTAAAACGACTAGTAGAACAACTGAATTTAGCATTATATTGATCGCATACTTTGCCCCACCCAACCAACTGCGTAGTGCGCATGTCCATGATAAGTTTAAAAATACTCCATGACGAAACAGACCGCAGACAGCAGTCTGTCCGTCGTTGCTTCGAGACGCGGTCACATTTTCCTTTACTCTGCGTATCCAATGGACTTTTGCCATTATAAATACAGTAAATTTGGTCCGTCGTTCCGTCCCAGTTCGCAGTTTGTTTTCTTGATAATTTTCTACAATGCGTAGCCGCGTGACTTTCTAATTAGGTACCTACTGACTTATGTAAAGCGGCTTCGCAAGTACTAGTTGTCTAAACTTCATATCTTTCAGTATTCAATAAAAGTTGTACGAGATAGTATCACAGAATTCCATCATGAGAAACACATCGCTCTCTCAATAGAAGGGTCCTCTGCAAGATTTTGCTTACTTCATTTCGTACGTTCGTTTGTACACTTTCCAGTAGTCTGAATGGCTTGAAATTTGGTAGATACAACCACCATCAGATACGTCAGAGTTCAGCTGTGTAGACACTCAAAAATATATAGGTACATAAGAACATTGGCAATCACATTACTCGGGAATATCTTAACAGGTGGTTGGGATAGTTTAAATGAATATCCCTGTAAATGTTTCTCAGGATTTCTTAATTGTGGTGGACATTGGTCGATGTTCAAGTTTACGGCGTCAAAGTAATGGCTTAATTTTGCATCAGCGAACCGGCGTATTCTTGTCGAGTTTGTGATGTAAACAGAATTGTCACTAGTCAGCGACTATTGTCGCGTTAGTGAAATAGGAGCCTGTTTCCGTAATAATGCAAGATTAAGGCACCTTGTATATTTCGAGTGAACAGGTGAACAGGAACAAACAAGTCTGATGTATCCACATAGGATTCAATTTTTCAATTTCAATGGATGCATCTGACTGCGACTGTAAATGTCGATATGACAAAAAATGAAGTGAAAGTTGCAAGTCTGCAAATGAATATAAAACTATGTTTGTATGATGCGACTAGACCAGACTAAAATATTAAAATTCTCGTTAGAATTGGAGCCGCGTTAAATAGTCTGTACTCCCAAGAAAAGTCATATCTTAAAATTTATAAAATAAATGGTAGATGAACTGAAAGAAGGCATCGTATCTACTTCCTCTACGACAGGGGCCTGATTTTTGAAAGCACGTGTGAAAATACCACTCGAAAGTGGTATAAATCGGTTTATATCTTCAAAACTACAGCTCTAATCAAAATTTTGGCTAGTTCACAAGATTAATGAGAGCCGTAAGTATCTTCTAAGCTACTCGTATTTCAAATTCAGCGCAATTTTTCACCAGTGGTATTTTCACACATATGCTTTAAAAAAATCACCCCCCAGATACATAGGTAGTAAGAGAAGAAAGACTTCTTTATGGTAAGTGTAAGGCATGTTTCCCTACTATGTTATTTACTATTATGGTGAATTGTACCTTGTACCTACGTTTTTTTAAATAAATTTATCATATATTCTGAAACTACTGGTCCTTTTATTTTCACTGCAAACATTTATGTCATGTCATGAATATAATTTAACATACGTTCTAGGGGTATCGTTACTTAATGGGAGGAGGAACCTTTGAGCACTGAAGCTCTGTAGTTACATGAGGCATTAAAACAATCTGCTCCACTTGTATCTTCTCATAGCTAAACCATGACACTGGTTTCCAAGAACCAGTACAGAAAAGCAGGCTAAGGAAACTGCAATATAACCAGGCTAAGCCCATGTAGAAGATGAATCAGCAGAATAAAAACTTCTATATTTAATACGTTTTCGCTGCAGCAGACAGATAACGTATGCTTAACGACGCAACTAATTAGCTCCATTCGTGTGTGAAATGGAGACTGCACTTTGACACCAGTAACGCCATCTAGTTAAATCGCCACACAACACTTGCGTTAAAATTTAGCACAACAAAGTTGTCTACTAGTTTTCTCCGGTCGTAACGGCGTGCTGCCATCTGTTAGTCCGCCTTGTTAAATATTTCTTCACAGTTGATAACAAGGTCGTATCGCACCAGACTGCTTATCACTCTTACCGTAACCAAGGCACAATCATCGCATCGACAAATTATCGCACACTAATCCTGTATTTGTTGACCTATTGCCTTGTTCCCTGTGGTCCCCCTCGTAGTCCCTTGAAAGGACCGCGGGGAATATAGGCCCTAGCATCAAGAGTAGCGTTATCGTCTCTGGGCGCCCTTCGGTCGACTGTTTCTACTCCACCCTCGCCAAGTTGCTTTTCGGACCCCATGCCATCAGACTTTGGCGCCTCTTTCCATCTGGCGCCTAGAGCGGCCTCTGCACTTGCTCCATCTACTCCAGGCCCCAGGGGCCCGTCCTAGATTAAGGCCACTAGGTATTGAATACACCGTACGTAGTTTCCATAATGAAAAGTTCGCTCGGCCACTAGACTGAAAAGTAAACTATCCCGAAATAACAACACCATAAGCTGAATATAATAATAAAACAATAAAACAAACTTTTAAATTTTCTTTAATCAATAATTTAAAGCTTACAGGAGACATATTGATGTTGTAATACGTAAGCGACCGCGCGTCAGCCGTTGACGCGGCGACACAATCCGACAACTGAAATTTCGCCACTATTCACAACTACATAAGAACCAAAATCACCCGGCGCCGCATCTAATGCGACACCGCGGGGGCTTCTAAGTCCACGCAACCAGCCATGATTGCTAACACTTCCAGTGTCAATAATAAATGACATAAAACATTTGAAACCTGCGCAACTGTACCAGATGGTCTGGTTAGAAACAGCCAGGCGCCAGCAGTGACAGGGACGGCACGATGAGTGTTGCCTGCCCTGCTCTAACGGTAAAGAGCGAGCCGGTATAAGTGACGTCCCGAGACCGGTCGCGCCCGGCCTTCTCTACACGGTGGTCGTTTAAAGGCATAAGGCGAAATAAGGATTAAGTATACGCGATATTGCTTGCTTCGTCTTGAGCCGACTCTCGACACTTCTGGACGGTAACAAACCCTAACTATTGTCCGAGGTGTCTCTGAAATCATAATTGACATGCACTGACCACGCGAGCTCAGGTCCAAACTTTTTCGAAAATCAATGGCAAAAAAAAAACCACACATCGTTACTAACATCGAACTCGCACGGTGGAAATCGTAAAACGTTTAAAAAAATATACCTTTAGAGGAATACTAGCGCACAAATGCAAGGTCGGTACACTCGCGGAAGATCCCAAAATCGTTTAAAAAATCTACTTCGCAACGACAAATGAAGACAATTTTTTTTCCTTCCAGTAAACGAAAATGCTTAACCTCCTTCCGAAAATGACGTAGTAACAAAAATGCTTACAAACACAACCGTAGATATACATAATATAATACATATATATTTCGCATTCTGTCTCGTTTACACACAAATTCATTCACACGTTACGCTCACTCAGAAGACCAGTTCATAGTTCACACGGTCAATCACTCAATCAATGTCTTCATATTGAACGCGAATGGACAAGTTCATTTAGCCAACTCGTTCACCAACGCAGTTCATGCAAGCAGTCTGACAATTCGAAAACAAAAGAATCCAACAGCCCAATTCATATTTACTGATCATCAAAAAAACTGCCGACACGAACAATCGAAGAAACCTCATAGCATTTCTTTACTGGCGGTAGGTATTTTGATTACTAAAACCCCATTGGCAAAATAAGGGCTGGCACATCTTTAGTTTTCAATCAGATTCGATTGTGGCATGTTATAATCTCATTTTCCTGTTTTCATTCACCGATCCCCCTTGTCATAGTGGTTGCAGCTATTCAAACCTTCGATATCTCCTGCCATACACATCAAAAGGGAGCCGAGTCGGGGTCAAAACGATACATAACGATAACGACGGGGAGGAACCAAGATCTCCCATCTTACAAATTTTAATTATTGTAGTTTGAATTCTATTGAGAGAACCAATAGCTCCTATCTTACATTAATCCGAAATTACAAGATAGGAAGGAGGATATTGGTTCTTCACAGTCGTTATGCGACATAATATATGAGTAAAATCACTGTTAAAAGGAATACATCAAAAATTACCCCAAACATCAGCTGCTACCTTATAGAATCCTTTTGGGACCAGGCACGACACAACTTCGTCATAATAACGATTTTGGACGATGTTTTGCAGACAAAAGAGGCTTAACGTGTTTGATAGGAGTACTCAAACAGTCAGTCAAGATCCCGTCGCTATTTAAGAGACTCTTATTCCAGAAAACATAAGTTAGTAGCACTAAGTGTGTATTTGATTTGTATAAAATAACATGATCTAGATCTTTCTTTGCGTTAATTGATTCTATCGTTTTATTAGAAACGCTACGTGCCCGAATCCCGAAAAGAACCACGTTACTGCCTTTACATTTTTTTTTAATTATCCACCGACGTGGCTTAGACCAATTAGTTATAGAACTTTTGTCGCCACATATATGATTGGCACAGTTGTCATTTTTATCCAATCACACAAAAGAAATACTAGTGCAACAATTTTTTTTAACAACCGCTCTCTACTGTGTAGACAAAAGGTTTACAAAGCAATCAAAGCTCACATTGAAATACATTTTTACGGTTACAATTTCGTCAAAGTCAATTAAGATACCGAGTTAATTTCACGCTGCCCCCAATTCACAGATACTTTATATACGTGAATCAAAAGCTGTAATACAAAAACAAAACGATGTATACCACCTTTACCGAAACCAAAAGGTATGCTCTCGAACATTCTGTTACACATTTCAAAGGTATAGAAAATCTCTTGTCTCCAATTTGAAATAAACAGAACTGATCAATCATAACATCATGATTTACAGATTGATCTAACAGCCAATAACGTTACATTCACGTATAAATACGCTAGATGGCTCTGTTGTAAGTTTAAATATTTAACAAATCAATAAAGGAGTACTCGAAGCAACAGTATAGTCGGTAGAAACACTGGTTGCCTTCTTTTCGGATTTTCACGTCATTGGGACAAGTCTAATATCTCGGTTTGCCAGTTCTGTCCTTTCTCCAATGCGCTTAAATGCCTGCTTTGCGCGCTTCAAAGAATATATCGCTCTAAAAACATATCGATAAAGTATAAAATTAAACGAGGGAACACAACAAGGGGACATGCAGGGGGACCGTCCGACAACCGACGAAGTCATGAATACTGTCAAAGAACACAACGGGACAGCCTGTCGGCGATCGCGGTGCTGTCATCAGTTCATATAGTCACAAATAATTTGGACACCGCACGCGGGTGCGCGAGCGCACTGTCACAATCCCCGCTAGCCCGTGAGCGATCGCGAGTGGAAACAAAAGAATCCGACTGCGAAGTTTCGAGTAGTAGAAGATTGGTACCGTTCGCTGGCCAATTTGAAATGTCGTTGGTGGGGAGCGTGGTCGTGCTCAGTTGTAGAGTTGCCGCAAAATCGATAGTTTCCCTATCGATAGTTTCAATCGAAAAATGCTATAATATCGATAAGTGAATCGATAATATCGATGGTATCGATCACTTATTCAAAACAATCCTATCGGAGAAAATTACGAAAACTATTGACAGTATTGACATCGACAGTATCCATAGTTTTGTATAATCAACACTGACTTAAAACCTATTAAAAAGGCAACAATCGATTTTTCAAAGCTATCAATAGTTCATATAATATTGAGCAGCAATATAATATTGTTGTTTACCGATAGTATTGCACGAAAAACATACAACCGAATTGAGAAACTCCCTTTTTTTGAAGCCGGTTACAAAGAGATCTCAATGCCGCTACTATCGACACCATCGATATCGATCACCATCGACACTTTCGCTCATAACATCGACAGTCTACAGCACTATCGACAGCGGAGTATCGAGCGGTAATCCTCAGTTGCGCACGGGCGGCGCCGGCGAGTGGTGGTGCCGCTCGAGGTCCTCCAGAGACAGCGCGTTGGGCACGTGCACGGACGGCAGCTTGCCGGCGGACGCGCGCGCCAGCAGCTCGGGGGAGAACCAGCGGGCGAGCTGGTTGTCGCCGCCGCCCGAACCGCCCACGCCGCCCAGCTCTGCGGACAATATCACTGTTTACCTCTGACTACTTTGTACTGGCACATGAGGCTTTCTATCTTAGCCCTCTAGGCTGGCAACATGAGCGGTGGTGTTCACTTAGCAACAGGTGACACTTGCTAGTTTGCTTTCCTTGCCGTATAAAAAAAAGACTACGAGCTACGAATAATAATAAGTCAAGAAGCGTAACTGAGCCTGAAAAATCATTCCACGCGAAGTGAACCGCAGGGGGCGGGGCTTAAAATATGTACCGCGCGGCGAATTAGTTCGGCCGGGACGCTCGAGCCGTTATCGTGACGTTATCATTGTATTTTTGCGCTAATACATTACAAAAATATGCCATCGTGTTCTGTGAAGTGGTGTAGAAGCCATTCAGATATGAAAAATAGAGGACTCACCTTTCATATGTATGTAAATAAATATTTTAGGACACCATACTTGACGACTCTGGATGCATGCGATCCACGCACCCTTCCCTTACCGCAAGTAGGCGGACACAATCACGACGCGCAGACTAATCGCGTGCAAGTATTGTCTATCAGAGTTACAGATGTCACGTTTGCATTGCTGTTTGTTTGTGTGCGTAAGTGGAATGACAATCGAAGCGGCAACTGTTAGGGAATTACGCTTCTTGACTTATTATTTATTCGTAGACTACGAGATAAAATACCCGTCTCTTTCTAGAACAAGCAGTAAAAAGGAGACAGCTAGTTCATACGCGCATTTGTACTAGCCGTGCTGAATAGCTTTTGCCCGCGACTTCGGCAACGCAGATAACGTCAAAGTCAGGCATCTTTTTTATTTCCTATCCCGCCAACTTAGTACGCACGCACGACTAAAGGCCGGTCGGCAAACACAGCGAAAAACGAGCATTGCCCTATTTCTATTTGTCTCTGTCGCACGCGCATAGTAATAGTGCCCTCACGTTCACACAGTAGCATTGATCGTCAACGGCAGAGATTGTAAACCTTAGGTTTACAGGCATACGAGCGGGACCTTACGCACGTGTTATTTTGTTTGCAATATCATTGACGTACAGTAAACAACTAGACCCCCAGACTCTAACAAAATTTACTCAAGATTTCCGCAACCATTCACACTCCCCATATAGATCTGGTTTAGTTAGTCTACTTTCATCCATCCGCTCTACGTGACCAAGGCAAATGACAACACATTGGTATTTTATTTGGAAACCAATTATGACGACGAGAATGGGATCACCAAGCGCTAGCTAGCTCACCGTTGAGACTCCTTTGGTGGGACTGAACCAGCAGCTGGTGCAGCGTGGTGCCGCCGGCGATGCCGCGCGTCATGTTGCTCATGTTGTTCATGCTGTTCATGCTGTTCATGTTGTTCATGCTGTTCATATTGTTGATATTGTTCAGCTGCAACGAAATAACGCTCAGCAATTTGTGTAATATTGGTTACTAGCTAGTAGCATCCCGCCCGGCGTCGCACGGGTGCAATATAGTTACTTAGCACGGCGCTGACACAATTGTACTCATATTTCGACCAATTTACAAATAAAAAAACTTAAAATTTCTAAACGACACTGAAAATTTGAACACGTAGAAAAATCCGAAAAGTAAAGCTATGGCCGGGAATCGAACCCGGATCCTAGTCATTCCGTGACGCGTGCTATACCTGCACACCACCCATAGCAGGGGGGTAAGCCTTCGAATTTTTCAATCTGTTAGTAGATGTCACAGCGCCTTCTCTCGTCCCTGGTGAGCAGTACATGTTCCAAGAGAGTTTGTAATTGTGTCGTACAAACAGATGACGCTTGGCGATAAAAATTCGCATAGTAACAAGGTCACGTGACAGCTAGTCACTACATAGTATAAAACAAAGTCGCTTTCTCTGTCCCCATGTCCCTATATCCCTATGTCCCTATGTATGCTTATATCTTCAAAACTACACAACGGATTTTGATGCGGTTTTTTTTAAATAGATAGAGTGATTCAAGAGGAAGGTTTTTATGTATAACTCTACGCAGACGAAGTCGCGGGGAGAAGCTATAACAGATAAAAAAAAACCTTGACAAATTGTATACCTAACCCTTCCTCATGAAACACTATTGATGAAAAATGCATGAAACTCCGTACTTACGGTAGTTTTTGAGTTTATCGCGAACAGACACACGCGGCGGAGGCCTAAGTTTTATAATATGTAGCGAATTACCCATGAGCGCGAAAAATTTTATGCACATGAATTAATTCAATGACTCCTCAAATTTCAAACAACTCGCTGCCCACGGTGCCATAAGCTATCGGTGGGTCAGGACCAGAGGCGGATTATCCATAAGGCAATGCCATAGGTACGTGCCAAGGGGCGCGCGAGCTCAGAATTTTTAAATAAATATGCTAAAACAACTAGTTAAAATTAATAGTATTATGATGGCCATTTATGGCCGGTACAGGGGCGCCGAAAAAGCGATTGCCTAGGGCGCTCTGAACCTTTAATCCGCCACTGGTTAGGACGCACAAGTTATGGATAGTTGCAGCGTTTGTTTGAAATTAGTTAACAAAATATCGAGCTAATTAAGTCGATTAAGTAAACATTTTCAAATTAATGAAACTCACCGAGTTGGGCACTTGCTGCCTCTGCTGCGAGTGTAGGAACTGACGCACGCTGCCAGACATTTGCTTGAACAAAAACAGACTTATTACAAAACTAATCCTACTAATATCATACTTAATATTATAAATGCAAGAGTTTGAGAGGATCTATGGATGCTTGTTACAGGGCCATTCACAAGAGCTGGTACGAATGGATTGAACGAAGTAATGTCACTTGTCACTGTGTGAGTGGCGTTCTTGTACAAGGGCGTCCTAACATTTTGTAAACAAGTACATAATAATATTCAAGAACCAAATGAAGTCCAACCTGTATTTAATCATTTTGTTATACACACATAGTATTATCATTCACTCATTCAATCCATTCGTGACAGCTCTTCGAATCGACCTGCACTCTTGGGGAGGGGTAAATCCGTGACCCTAGTTAGGTCATAAGGGTAACAGAACTGAAAACTTTAGGAACCACTATTACCCCCTTATTCATAAACGCTCAGGCTTCTGTCACTTTGACATTTACATTTCACAGATAAGGACAAACGATTGCTAAGTTAGCAGAAGTCTATAGAGCGTTTATGAATAAAGGGGGAGTCTAACTAATCCATGCCATTCTAGGAGGGGAGGGGGGGAGGCAGCGGGAGTGGGGAGGGGTCGTTTACCTGCTGCTGCTGCTGGTAGTGGTGCTGGTATTCTGCAGGCGACGGAGCGTAGCCCATCGGTGGCGCGGCACCGCTCTGGTTGCCCTACAAAACATGAACAGGGATTTCGAGGCGGATTTCAAATACCCTTCTTAACATAAAGAACGGTTGTAGAAGACTTATTTAAACGTGTATCCATCAAAGTAATGATTAGGGGTACACCTCAAAAACTACAAGTATAAGGGTCTATTTCACCACTCTCAGTTAAGACCCGGATATTTTAAGCGTCCGTTATCTATGATGTCATCTCCTGTCTGTTTTGTAGTAAGACTAGCTGTTGCCCGCAACTTCGTCTGCATAGAATTCGTTTATCGCTATCCCGCAGAAATTACGCAATCTGTTCTTAGAGGATGCCTACGTCATAGTAGCTTTATGCATGCAAAGTCTCAGCCCGATCGGTTTAAAATTGACAAAGTTTCATACAAACTTTCATCCCCTATTTTATCCCCTTGGGGGTAGAATTGATCAAAATCCTTTCTTAGCGGATGCCTACGTCATAACATCTACCTGCATGCCAAATTTCAGCCCGATCCGTCCTGTGGTTTGGGCTGTGCGTTGATAGATCACTATGTCAGTCAGTCAGTCACCTTTGAGTTATATTATTTAGATATAGAATGGGGAATCTGTAACTGACACTCACTGAACGGCGGTAGTTCTTGTAGTACTTTTTACACGTATAGCACACACATGTCAGAATTTGTCATCTCTACAGAGCCACGCCCAAAGCATAAACAACACGAACACCGCCAAACACTCCTCATGACAAAGTGATTTGCGGACGGCTCTTGTGTTTTATGTGACTGACAATGTGCAGTTTCCAACTACCCTTCCTTTCCCAAAATCATAACTCACGGTGATTGTTCGGGACGCTCGGCAGAATACGACCTGCCTCCGAGCTTGACACATATCGCGCGTGTGTGTACCGAATTCTCAAAACGAACCCAAAAAAGGGTGAATCTCAACGCCCCTCGTGTCGCGTGTGGCTTCCGCAACCAAAGCCTATCAAGCGCGAGTGAAAGAGTGAACAGTGCACTGTAATTTGGACAATCGAAACGACGAGCTGTGAGTACCACCCCTTGCCCTTCTCTCACCCCCTACACATTGTCACATGACAATGAAGTGCAGGTTGTACCTTGACGATGGGCCGGCCCTGCGGCATCTTGAGCGGCTGCGCCCACTGCTGCTGCTTGGGGCTCGGCGCCTCCAGGTCCTTGTCTGCAGTCATCTTGCGGAGCACCTGCATCAACAACATTGTTTTCTTAACACGTGAAATCAGCCACTTTCAGGGCCATTTGGTAAGTTTTTTCTGGTATTTTTTTTTCGGTTTTTTACTCAAAATCACAAGCACTATCAATCCTGATGAGAGAAAGAAACAATATCAAAAATTGACAATTGGAAATTAGAGACCTGACCTTGCACAAGATCTTGCCAGCATAAGTGTGGTACTAACCGAGGTGGGTGTGAAAGAGATGGGCGTCTTGCTGGGCGCGTCGTGGCGGCGGCGGTAGTTCTCGCGCTGCTCCTCCAGCTTCTTCTTGATGAGCGCGCCCTGCATGATGGACTGCGTGTGCGCAGCCAACTCGCGAGGCGAAGGGATACGGGCCGGCACACCTGGCAATAACACTATATCAATTGCCAATACCCACTAACATTATAAATGCGAAAGTATACGTGAAAAACTTAAGTACACTTGTATGTGTGAGTAATGTATGCGAATAGACAAATTGACGAACCAAATTAGAATAATGACTTAAGTCCCATATCAGTTCTGTACACTACTACAAACAACAGTTCATTAAGTTTTTCACCTATAAATACATGTCTTTTTTTTGTGCAAGACAAAGTAACTCGTCTATTCCATGCAGTAGCTACTTTGTGATTTGTCAAAACATTAGCGTTTTTCTACGTACAATAATAAATAGTACATTACAGACCTAGGGCGGTGAAATCGTAATTGTCCCAGATCGCTGGTGTTGGTGGCCCGAACCGAAGTTGATGGCCATAAATATGCGATCTGGGGATTTACGAATTACCGCCCGTGGTTTGTATAAAGTTTTACGTCTGGCCTCGGCCAGGAAGTGAGATTCTCTGCCCGCGAAGCGGCCGTAATATCCCTATTACGGCCTAGGGTGACGTAAAAGAAATAACGAACACAAAAGTATAATACAGTCAAACATAAAAACTTCGATCGACACGTAAAGCACAAACGAACACCACAGGGCACATCAAGAGAAACTAAAGTAAGGCTTAGATTACACTATCATACATACAAATTGCAACGGTTTTATGAAACATTTACGGAATTTATCATCAGTTCTTGATACGATACTGACAAAATATCACTAGATTCAGAAAACTGATAAAAGTGATGTTGAAATCTGTTGTTTTACGTGTAAAATATTTTTCTAGCAACGTTTTATTTTATACATATGCACAAATTATGTCACATTGACAACCCTATGACTTGGTTTCAACGGAAATCATCTGTTTGAATGATGTGTCTGTGATTCAGCTCTGAAAGACGTATAGATGGAAAATGGAATCAAAACAGTAGTGATCCAACTCTCTGCTGAAATGTCCGGGTAAAAATCTAATAGTCCTTATATTCTTGTATGATAGTGTAGCCCGCCCTAGTTAGTACCTGGATGGTGCACGGCCAGCGTGTTGGGGCTGGTCGGCATTATTGGCGACACGCAAAACGCTGCGTCCGGGCAACACACGTTTATTATAAAAACTAATGATCCATCGCAGAGTTAATGTGGATTTACACCAAAAGAACACAGAGCTAGCTCCTTACCTATCTCTAGAGATAGAGCGAGAGCACTCTGTCCTGATCTTTTAGTATAACTGCAAACTGTTCTAAGCGTTTTAGATCAAAATATCAACGAGCAAAAATAAGAACTAGAATTCTTGCAATAGTGTTTAGATCAGTTGAACGAAGAACGCTTTGAAGAGACCGCTCCGGGGAGCGAGCACGTCTGAAGGAAGGAGATGTGTATGTCTCTCTCTGTCTGTCTGTGTGTGCTTGTCTCTCCCCCTTGTACCTGGATGCGGCAGCGGGGAGAGGCGCAGCGGCTGGTGGTGCGGCGGCACGGCGAGGTGCGGCGCGGCGCCCACGCCCGGCAGCGGGGACCCGCCCAACTGTTGCTGCCATACAAACACATACGGTCACTATATACACGTACACACTATACTTAGTATACAAGGTATAGGTTGGAAGAGCCCTTGTACAGTATTTATTTTTAAATAGAACACCACACCTGACCAGAAGTCAGCCAAAACATTTTTGGGTGCATAGGCAGAACTTGAGAGTCCAAATTAGCTAAAAATTTTTGGCTTCGCATGCCAGTGCTTTGTCCACCCTCCGCTTTTATTGTTTTTTAACAAATAAATATAAGACTGCCTCGATCAACGACAATGTTGAACGTAGTGAGTACTACCTTAGAACCCCGTCGCAATTGACATTCCGCAGTCACTCAATCTCGAGTGATATATCATATTATTGCGATACGGTTCTACAGTGGTACGTGAATACATCTCCCTCACTTTATGTCATCAGCACGTATAGCAGATAGCGCGCAACAGTCGCGTCACGCGCGAGATACATTGCCCGTCTCTTTCTTAATTGGGTGACAGACGTACGAGCTATAAAATAATGAATTAGAAGTAGCGAACTTAGGCAAGGACGATTTCGCAAACCGTCAATAAATTCTGTTAGCAGTTCACGCGAGCAACTTCGAAAATCGCTCATTATAATACCGGTACATTTTTTCTGAACTAAAAAAATCTAAATGCACATCAAACAAATGTCACAAGCGATCCTCACCCATAGACTGCACAAACAAAATGGCGGCTCGCGACTCGCTTAGTGACAGACAGTCGAGCTACGAGCAAAATTCAAACGCGTTGGATCTTCGACAAACTTACCTACTTTAAAGTACGCGGACTTAGACTGACACACAGGCGAGTAAAGTCGTCGAGCCGCGAACTTACTCGCCCGTCTGTCACCCACTCTGTTCGTTCTAGAAAAAGACGGGTAGACTTATTCTCTCTCGCGCGCTGCCGTACTAGCCTGGCAAGCCGAATCAACTGTTGCTACCCTGCGCAGTCGCTTGAAGGCGTATTGGCTCGATGGATCCTCTTAAATGAATGTGATGTTTTGTAACTTGTGTGTGTATGTATATATTTATATACTATGTAGTATATTTTATTTATTGTGTATTAGTTTATCGTATTTATCTATTATGTGTAGTTTATTATTATATCTTACATTATTTAAAATTTAGACATTTAGGATTATTTTAGTTTCGATCGGTTCTATTACTTTTTCTGTGTCTACTCTTGCTTAATACTTATGTCCTGTCAATCGTTCAAAGGTTAACTGGAAGAGATCCCTTTTAGGGATAAGTTCGCCTTTGTGCATGTGTGTTATCCTGTATTCATCTTTTTCTTGTGTTTTATGTACAATAAAGAGTTATACATACATACATACATACAATTTCTCTAACTTGTAGCTCGTAAGTCAGTCACCCCTTTAACAAACGCGGGTGGTAGGACATCTGGGATCTGGATGATCGTGGAACAGCCATCTGTAAAGTGCGGGCGTGCACCAACCTGTCTCTGCTGCTGGTGCAGTCGCAGTATGGTGAGCAGCACCTCGCGGTGCCGCGACTGCAGCCCCGGGTTCCCGAGCTGCTGCATCAGGTGCTGCACAGTTATCTCGCCCGCTTTCAAACCTGGAACACAAACAGTTAAATTTTATTGGCCTGTTATCAGATATGGGCATTTCGTACTCGATTCCTGATTACACGATTACTTGATTTTACTTTGTAATCTACTACTGGGTGTCAGATTACTTGTAAGTAAAGTAAGTAAGTAAGTAAATGCTTTATTGTACAAATATAAAGAAACAGATACAATTCACAAAAAAATAAAAATAACATTAATATATGCACAAAGGCGAACTTATCCCTATAAGGGATCTCTACCAGTTAACCTTTGAGAGGAGCATTAAACGAGGGACCGACAAAGTGAAAGGTTTCGACACGCATCAATATTTCTACGGATCGCGATAGGGGGCGTTCAAGTATTACGAAAAGCTTGGGAGGGGGGGGGGGGGGTTCTTGGCTTTGCTTATTTTTGACGACATGGTGGGTTGGGGAGGTCGATCTGGTGATTACGTCAGCAGTTTCGATTCGAACTGCTGCTCAAGAATCAATAAAAAACAATCCATTAAAAGAAAAATGCATATAGGTACCAATGATTACGTAAGCATGGGAGGGGGGGTTAGTTTGCTTACTTTTGCTGACAAGGGGTAGGGGGGGGGGGGGGGGGGGGTGTTAAGTAATTGTAAAAAATCTGCTTACATAATACTTGAATGGCTCTCCATATGGGTGGATCACATTATAATAAACCGTTCAATCCATGCCTCTTCGTTCAATGCAGTCAAACGGAAGTTGATACTGCTTCACAAAAGCTTACTGACAAGGTTCCGTACCGTGTATGATGGCTTGAGCCTCGGGCCGCTGCAGCAGCTCGCGGTCGGCGGGCGAGGGCCCCGGCGCCGGCGTCGGCGGCAGCATCTCGCTCGCCTGCTGCTGCTGATGCTGACAACACACAGGCACACACATTAACCGGTGCATAAAGAGAGGCATACGAGTGCTGTTTTATGAAACGAACGAGGTGAGTTTCATAAAGTTCACACGAGTGTACTAATGCCTAATTATGAACAGTCGCATACATAACATTATCTAAGTGCATACCATAAGTTTTCAAAGCAAAATACAGGTTACATTATCTTATGTTCTTCGACAATTCGAAATAAATGAAATGGTAGTCGTTTATACACATTTCTTAAATGGGAGCCCTTCGTTTGGCCTAATAATTGTTTGGTCGAATCATCGTTTGGTCTAAAATGTCTCCAGCTGAAACTGGAAACAGTTCAGAAAATATTTTACACAGGCTTTGTACGTAGAAAAGGTTGGATTAGGTTAGCTATATTTTATAAATTTGTTGTAAAGTTGATGGTTTCAATATAAATTCAGTTTAGACGTAACGATCATTCGACCTAACATTACATATGACCAAACAATTATTCGACCATCCGATATAGACCCTTCTGAAATTCATACACAATCTAAACTCGAGTCGACTTCGATTCTCAAATTCAAAAATATGTCCAGCACATTGGATGAAATTACAAATCGACTAATTCGATAATCACAACCAAATACATATTTCTTTTAAAACCTTATGTTCGATATTTAAATGTCAGTCATTCATTAATTAAGATATTTGCTATGCTTCTTAGTTCTGGACATATTATAGGGAAATTATAATAATGGATGTGGGCAAAATTAGCTAGGGAACCCTAGGTCTAGTGGGTTTGA
The DNA here is from genome assembly GCA_949127965.1 of Pandemis corylana. Lineage (NCBI taxonomy): Eukaryota > Metazoa > Arthropoda > Insecta > Lepidoptera > Tortricidae > Pandemis > Pandemis corylana. Next base: position 11,786,649 of record OX421864.1, on the reverse strand, counting down.
GTGTACGTTGTTATTCAGTCACCAGTCGGTAAGGTAACTCTATTCAGGTGTGTACCTACCTGTTGTACTTGCAGCAGTTTGTAGAGTAGCTCCTGCGGGATGTGCGGCGGCGGCGGCTTCTGCGGCTGCGGCTGCTGCTGCTGTTCCATACTTTTGTTCAACATCTGCACGCAAACAGAAATAACAGTGAGCTCTTAGAATGCCATTCTGTGCCTTGCTGTCTCCCTCACTCGGCTGATTCAACTATCAAATACATAAACTTTCAACATGAAACTACCGTGAGTATCAATCATAATTACACACAAACTGATAACTTACGTGTAAAAATCGAGTGAT